>OU342586.1:5108333-6379166 GCA_910589645.1 Tinea semifulvella | reverse complement strand
AATAAAAAAGTTATGAAAAGTCAAATGGCCACCGCTGGACATCTGTATCATCTGTTGAGGGATGCACGTTACCGTGCATAGAATCAAGTCTATAGAATTCAACGAAATTTGATTTTTTTTTTATGACATGCCAGTAGATCTTTAATGAAACAGTTCCTTACCTCAAAGTTCTTGGCCCACTCCTTCTCGAGTGTAGCGGACTCCTCCAGATCTATTTCTGCCTCTCTCTTCCGCTTCCTCTCCTCCATGTCGCGGGTCTCCAGATGCTGTCTTTTTCTCTCCATGTCCGCAAATAACTGAAAATATACATAAACTAGCTTGGATTGTTATATTAACAAAATATTAGACCTAGGTCAACACACAGATGTTAAAAAGTAAAGTATCATCATGACCATTATATATCCACATTGTGGGGGTGGTCAGAAACCACACTATTACACATATTTTATTTGAAGTAAATTATTATACATTAAATATAAATTAAAAGCTACCTAGATAATAAATCAAAAAATAAATTTAAACTAAAGTATAAATAAAAAATGTCCTCTAGAGACATTCCATCCGAGATAGTCCAAAAGAGACTGGAAACATTTATCCTCTGTATTCTTCTCCTTAGTTGCTACACTCTTGGCAGAGTGGTTGTGGTCGTCACTTGAGTGTCAGTGGCACGCTTAACAAGCCGTCGCCACTCGTCTCAAACTGCAGCCTTCCTGGAGCACTCATGTAGGGGGTGAATCATTGCTGAATTAACCTGGTCAGTCCATCTCATCTCCTCTGTATAGCAAGGCCAATACATTGGCAGAAATAATTGCCAGCCTTTCTGTCTCCAGACCTTTCCGTCAGCCACTTTGACAACTCCTTGGCCTGGCCTACACCAGAGACCTGCCAAGTTTCCACGGGCCAACAGTCATTCTCAGATCTCCGCCATCGCTCCGCACAAACCCAGAGGGTTCTAAGATTGCGGGTACACCAGCAGTGACATTCGGAATTTCACATATTAAATCAATTATTATGCCCAGACTAGGTACCTCTGCATCTGAATGTGGTCTTAACTCCTAGACCACAGAGTACACTTTCCTCCCTAATTATAATGTTATACTAAACTAGACTATAACTAAATACAAATGTCACTATGACATAAGGCTCAAGATGTATTGTAAAATGTATTATTTTCTGTACAATAAAGAATTTATCTATTTGCCACTGTGGTCTAGAGGTTAAATCCATGCATTTTTTCTTGAGTTTGGCGTACTAGAGTAGAGACATCAACGAGCTTGTCACTAGTCATGAAGGGCCTATAGTAAAGTTGGCTAGAAGTGAAGCCCTTTCTTTAAAAAAGCGTAGTTACTGATCAACCCAGAAGGGATAAGGTTGTGATGATACTTTACTTATTAATATGAGCTGCCGTACAAGAGGCATTGTCAAACTACAAGATTAATATAAATGCTATAATTTTATACAAAATCATATATTTCATTTTATACAAAAGCATCTTTATCTCGTTATAAATACCTTCATGGTCATGACGTAGACAGAATGTTTATACTTGTCAGGATCATCTTCAGGAATACCTTCAGCATGTCGGCCTTCTTTTCTAAGCTTTTTCTTCTTCTCTTCTATCTAAAAAACATAGTTATTTATTTAAAAATAAAAAAAATCTCTAATTAATAAAAAATATATAATCTGATGTAATAATTCAGTATATTTCTATATAATCACTTTTTAATTAATATTTTGTAATGTATAAGAAAATTTAAAAATACTTGAAAATTATGTTAATTCTTTAAAAAGCTATAAAGAGTCATAAATTATAAAAAAGAAGATAAATTTCTTAGCATTCCATTGATTCACCATACAGAGCTGTGTTCATAAATTAACAACATATAAGGTTTTTAACGCGCCAAGTAGCGACACGCGGTCGTTGGTAAATGCTTGGTGTGGTAACCCTAAGCCCCTCGGAATTACATTGGGTACAAGCAGGATTCGTGTCAATGTCAAAGTGACATACAATAATTTTGGAAAAATTTCGATAGTGGAGATTATTTTTACGAAATTACATGACAACATGGTTTGACGTTTCGAACTTTACGTGGTATCACAGAAAGAGAGAGGAGAAGAATGGTGTTTCAGGCTTGCAACTGATTATAAAGCTGGTTTACAAAGGCCTCCTTTTTTTTAAAAGTGCAACAAGACACCATCCACAATTTTGCTTTCGCCCTACCCGATCAAATACTGTATGATCCAATAATGCTATCTTAGAAGATTGTACCATAAGTATTGTTGGAATTCCTCTCCCACTGCGTAAAGCCGAGTTGTGTATCCATTTCTGATCTTTTGTGAGATCATAATATTTGTTTGAATTTTTAGTTGTGGATTTTTGGAATCTCTCCTTTTGAACAAAAATAAAAACTATTTGAATAACAAACAATCTTACCATATGATCTGTTCGTTCTTTAGCCTCCTCATATATACTTAAGCACTTTTTCCTAGTATCGTCACATTCTAATATCTTCCAAGACCTATTTACTATCTCAAACGCTTGTTGAGCACGTTCAGAATCATCCTGAAATAAATAAAATATGATCAATAAAATTATATTCAGGTTATGAATAATAAATAATTTTGTGGAAATTTATGTATTTAATTTCCCCTACATTGTTTTATTATATAGGTAAAGTAATTATATTAAAGTATTATAATAAAGTATTATTATAAAGGTTTTAAGTCTACAAGCATTAATTTTTATTTTTTTATTGTAATATTGTATACATTTTTGTGTGTAAAATTCTGCAAATAAATGCATGCACAAGTTTAAATATAACATTAATAAAATATGAAAAATAATAATTATTGTTTTAATTTTAAGTTTTTAAGAAATGTTAATTTATACCTTAAAAAGTATTTGTATTTAACTTTAATCTTCAATGCAATCAAAACATTAAAATCGAAAAATAACTATTCTTGTCCATTTTTTTTGTTATATAATATTAAACTATTGTAAAATCTAGTTGCAATAGTACAGTACTACCATATTTCTAAATTACATACCCATACCGAAAATAAATTTTCTAAAAAAAACATCTTCAGAAAACACAAAATAATTCAATGCATTATACAACTAACAGCAGCCTTCACCAATTGAGTATAAACTAAAATTTAAAATTGCAATTTAAATTTTAATTAAATATAAATATGAGATTAATCAGTTTGTTACACTAGCTGATAAACTATTTTCATATAACAGATATTTTACCAGTACAATGATTTAAATAAAAAAAAAAATAAGCTACTAAAAAATAAACTAAATAAAAAATTAAACTAAAATCTAAACTATATATAATTCACCCATGACTTGTGTGAATATTTTGACATGTGGCAGTGTGCTCTTGGCACACTTGCAGCATTCCACTGCTGCACAGCGATGCTGATTTGCTGCACGAAAAAACTGCCAGCCCTCTTGTCACATACAGTGTTAACCTGTCGCTTAGACAGTTCTTTAAATAACTTCTTAGCACTTGGCCCCCAAGGTCCCATTGTCTCAAAACCAAAAGGCACAAACTGCTATTTTTGTTTAATAATGTAGTTTTAGTTTTTATCAAAATCATCCCATTTTTTATATTCCTAATAGAAAGTGCCAATCCACGACTTGAAGAATTTAACCTATTGCATTACACATACTTATCACTGTTGCTTTTGTTAACATTTTTTTTTTCGTAGAAAGTAGATCTCATTCCTATACTTTATTGGTGAAGGTTGTTCTTATTATTGTATTATTTGCGTCCATTTTCTGAAGATATTCCAATTGTCAATGTAACTTATGTGGTAATACTGTATTTTAGGGGTCATTAATGCTATTATTTTTTAAATGATTGTTAGCCACTTCTTCCTTACCTTGCCAGTGCCACGGATCGGGAAGATGACTCGTGGCAAAGCTTCCAATTCCCATCTGCGGAGAAAAAGGAAACATTGACGGGCGTGACCGTCAGAAAAACAAACTATTTACAAAAGAAATCACGTTCACAAACAATAAATAGATATTTAAATTGTTAGTTTTACTTTTAAATACAATGGAGTGGCTTCGTTTTAACTGTTAATAATTAAATTGCATGTGAATTATGTACCTAACTTATGTACTGTAAACTTATAAATTTACCGATGTAGGAGAAAATGTAATCATAACTGAGATTAACAAGCAGGCTTGCTTTCCAAAATTCTAAATCTATGCTGTGACAAATATTTATCCTAAAAAAGATACAGACTTATAGCAATCAAAAATGCTAAAGCGAGTAAAAATTTGGATGGAATATAATTAAATATTGGAATGCAATCCTAGATGATGTGATTTTGAAATATAAGGTTACATACAAATAACTTACTATATTTTTGTCAGGATGCACCAATATAGAGAGCCTTCTGTATTTTTTCTTTATTTCTTCCAATGTTGAATCAATACCAACTTGTAACACTTCATATGGATTTAAATTAAAATAAGTAGAGCCTGGTCGTAGCAAACGCTCGATCTGTTGCACAGGGGTTAAAACTGAATCCCGCTTCTCTATTTCTTTTACCTAAATACAGAAAATCATTAAACACTGCGTTTTATTACAAATGTCCACCAAATCTAAAAGGTTATGTTTTAACTTACCTCCGTGTAGAAATCATCGAAGGATTCCTTCTTTTGATGCGACGATCCAGACGACATTATGAATACCTTTTATTATAATAAGGCAGGTTAAAACATTTTATAACTCGCAAAAATAGCTATAAAACACAATTATTTTCGACCAAAGCGCTACCATAAACAATTAAATGATAGAGTTTGACTGCCAGAAAGATAGTTGTCACAAATATAAATTTAATTTCCCTGTATTATTGACTCCCGACTCGCTGCTATGGCCGCGTTCGTTTTAAGAAATGTTAGCATGAAAATACCACTTTTTTTAGCACAAGTCGTTCGTTTAATGAAAATTCTAACATTTGATGCTAATTTCTGTATGTCAGTACCGTGTTGAAAGGAGGGTTATTGATGTTACTTTTTGACAGATGTCAAATTGATCGTTTACCTTTTTTATATACTTTATAGTTTTCTATTATATTTGTTAAAAAGGTATATTAAACGATTTTATGTAATAAATTCAAAGACCATAATAATATCACGTGTATTGGATGCCATGGTACGATAAAACATGAACGAAAACACTTGTCAAAAAGTAGCATCACCGCTCGTTTTATTTAAGAAATGTTAGCATTGTTAAAAAAAGTGGTATTTCTTAACAAAAACGACATTTCGCGCTGGTTTATGAAGTTGCTACGAAATGTTGGAAATGCTATAACACGAACGCGGCCTATGTCTCAAATAAATAACTAAATGAGATTACCTTAGCAGTTTTTAACCCCAGACTTGGATAATATTATAATATAACGATAAATTCATGACATATTATCTTATTTTATATATTATTCACATATATTTTAAAGTCACGATAATGAGTTAATAATCGGTAATTAAACATGTTTTGAGTTAAATTTTTACTTTTTAATGATTATGTATTTGGGCCTAGATAGCCCCGTAATATAAGGTATATGTTTTTAACATGCAACATTATTTCATGTCATAGATATTGAATTGTTTAGGACTTATGTATTCTGTACCATGTCCTTAAATAAATAAAAAAAAAAAAATCATAGACATTGTTTTTTGTTGTGTTCTCTTCTCCCGATGGATGATGAATGAGGTGATAGGGAAGGCAAAGGGTCTAGCCCATACAGCCAAGTCTGATGTAATATATCTTTCTTTTTTATGAGTTAATGAGAGCATCACCACATTCCAGATGCTGCAGAATTTGATGCTTTTCTTGGAGTCACTCTCAGCATTATAGTTTAAACACGTCGGGTAAAATATGGGACTTTATAGCGCGGGAAAACCACAAAAAATAAACTGCAACTTGGGCCCCATATTTAAAGTCCAATTTATCGTTTTCGATAACTAATCACATTGTAGCACATGATTAGACAAAACTACCCCACTTTTGACCACTAATATCCACAGTAAATTAATTTACAAAACAAAAAATTTCACTTGACATCTCCTCGCAAAATGGCGCGAAGGGCTCTCGCGACGAATTTCCATTTCTTACAAATTTGGAATTGTCAATCACAGATTATTGTCAATGTCAAATGTTTGGTTTGTTCTATGATTGCAGACCTTGAACTTCAAGGTAAATTATTATTTAAATATTTGAGCCGAAGACATCCATTTTATATCTATTTATAATAATGTAAGTAGAAGCTTTTTATTAACTACACTTTATTTTATTATCTCTACATTTTATTAGGTTATAGAATCTCCTTTACTTAGAATATAGTTTAAAATAATCTTCGCCGTTCGCCCTAACTATAGTCTAACGGCCGGTTGCAGAAAGAACGATTGAAATAATCTTTGATATACATTTTGATATACGCGATTGATAGTTATGATGATTGGTAGTTAGCTTCAATTAGTTAACTTCTCACTTTGGTTAGTTTAGCCAATAACATACTTCATAGGAATGCGTTACATATGCCAAAAGATAATTAGGTTTTCTGCAACCGGCCGTAAGAAATGACTTAACATTATGTTTCTTAGTCTAAAAAAATACAAATTACTGTACTTAAGTAAACAAAGCTAGGTACTATAAAGCCCTAAGTCTAAATGAAAATATATGTAAGTGAGTTATTTGTTTTAGAAACAGTTTACCATGTTTAAGAGTAAAGTGGTACTAATTACCGGAGCTAGCTCCGGTATTGGAGCTGCAACAGCTGTAGAATTCTCCAAACTTGATGCTAGTCTTGTCATTACTGGCCGAAATAAAGAAAATTTGGATAACATTGCTAAACAATGTGAAGAAGTTTCACCATCCAAACTAAAGCCTTTATCTTTAATTGCTGATATGAACAAAGAGGCTGACATTGAAAATGTAATGAAAGAAACTATTAACCAATTTAAGAAGTTGGATGTTTTGGTTAACAATGCTGGAATGTTAGAACCGGGGTCAATTGAAACAACTACACTTGACCAATACGACAGAATAATGTCAACCAATGTAAGAGGACCTTACTACATGACTATGCTAGCTGTTCCTCATCTGATTGAGACCAAAGGAAATATTATTAATGTTTCTAGTGTGACCGGACTGCGATCATTCCCTAATGTATTATCTTACTGCATGTCTAAATCTGCAATGGATCAGTTCACAAGATGTGTAGCTCTCGAGCTCGGAGCTAAAGGAGTTCGAGTTAATTCTGTGAACCCTGGAGTTATCACCACTGGCATTCATAAACGAGGCGGTATGAAGACTGAAGAGTATGAGGAATTTATTACTAAGTGTAGAGAAACTCATGCTTTACAAAGGGCTGGGGAGCCCCATGAAGTTGCTTCGGTTATTATTTTCTTTGCTAGCGAAGCAGCTAGCAACATAACTGGAGCCACCTTGCCTGTTGATGGAGGACGACATGCTATGTGCCCTCGCTAAATGTTAAATATCTATACTTTTATATTCCAAGGTTATTAAGGTGCTCTTATACATATATATGGATATTAATAAAAAAAAGTATTTATTTTTTGTTTGTTTAATATTACTATATTAATATTTTAAAAATGCGTGTATTTATTTAACTAATACTATAATGATATGCTAAGAATGGATTCCAAAATTAAAAATATTTAATTTTCATTGAGCTAAATATTTATCCATAATTACTAATTACCATAGTGGTGGTAGCTCGGTTGTGAGAACGCTTTCCTTAAAAATCCAAAGATCAGTTCAAATCCCCATCATGTACCAATGAAAAATACACTTTTACATACATTTGTCAAAAATTTACAACATCACTGTTCCTGTATCTCGGAGAGCATGTTAAGCTGTTGGTTAATACCAACTTGTGGAATCGTTAATACAATTTAGTTATAAATTGACATCAGACCCTCGCCAACCTGTCTTCTGGTCCACGTGGTGAGTGAATGCCAAATTGTGAATGTGAATGAATCAGAAATGAGCCATCTCCAACAGTGGAGAACTTGTGTTCTAGAGGCTGTAATGACAAATATTTACCCTAAGAATCAGAAAGAGGTTGTCAAATGTGCTATAGGTAGCGATTTAAATATATATTTGAAAGAATTAATTAGAATGCACCTTGAAATAATGAAGGTACAGCCACCGACAGATCATGTTCCAATACTTGTGTAATGAATGAACTTATTTTGAATGCCAATTTTATGTTTGATCAGTTGGATCTTCACAGACACATAAGTACAAACTGCAACATAACATTTTAAAGTTTAAATAACTAAATATAGAGTTCTAATCTTAGCATTTAATAATTATTATTTAAATAAGAAAGACTCGATATCATCTAGTTGACTTCCATTTTTACTATGGTTTTTATCCTCAATTTCTTTATTAATACATTTTCCTATGTCAACAACTTTCTTCGACAATTTTTCAGAAGCTTTCATAATACCGTCTGTAGCACACTTCATCAGTTTGTCCAATATATCGTTTAATACATTTTTCGTTTCGTTTTCCTGCAACAAATGAAATTAGAATAAACAGAGCCCTTTTCTCAAACGCTTTACATTAAAGTCCTAGTGACTTACATTTTTTAATACTTCCTTAGATGCCATGTAGATCTCTTCCAGAACGAATCCTTCAATATTTAATAAACAAAAGTCCAAAGATTTTTCATCTTTAACACATAAATCTAATCTCTTTTTAAGATCTTCTATAAATAATTCCTCAGTTAATGGGTCTTGGACAGATTGCTCCAATCGAGCAATTTCATTCTTGTTTTCCATTATGCATTTTCCGATTTCTTTTACTGTGTTATTTATGATGTCATCAATGTCCTTTTCATGTTCCTATAAACAAAAGAATAATTAGCTTAGAAGTTGAAGATTGATCCCTACAAAATGAAAGCTTCATTCCTAATTATCAAACAGTTAAGCATGGGTCTCCTTATATATATATAAGGAGACCCATGCTTAACTTACAACTCAATCTAGTCAACATGGTGGATTATGTCCTGAATCCCCGTTACTATACAGTAAAGTATCATCACGACCGTTTCCCTTCCGGGGTGGTCAGAAACCACGCTTATAAACAAGCTGATTCGGTTAACACACTATATAATAGAAACGTTGACTAGATTGGGTTGTAAAGGATTTATGTGACGACATGTGTTACAGTGGCTAATACAGCGGATGATCAAACCCATAATGCATTTAAAATCCATAATGCATTGACTGCTTCTATAACTGACCTATACTCCCCTATATGATATAGTGGAGTATAGGCTATATCCATACGTAAATATGTATGTGTGATTAACTTAAAAATAACGTTGGGATTAGCTCATAAGTAAGTACTTACCTTATAGCATTTTTGAACAATGGCCGCTATTTCTTTAGACTGTTTTGCAAATTCTTCTAACCTGTCCTTTATATCTTCTTTAAGTTTATTAAGGTTATCCTTGACCTTTTCTAAAATCTCATCTGCTTTCAACTTTACAGCGTATATCCATTCTTTTAGCTTCTCCACTGTTATTTTTGCAGCTTCCTGAATATTATTCCAAGCTTTCTTAAGACTTTCTTTTACTTTTTGCCATATGTTTGAAATACTGAACTTTGCATCGAATTCGTCAATAAAATCTAGGCCATTTTCATTTGAAGTTTGAACTGGAGAAGCCCCCTGCAACACAAAAATAATTCATTAAAAAACCGGAAATTGACTATCTAAATAATTATCTGATTTTAAATTGAAGGGAAAAACGAAATCCTCTGCCACACCCCCAAGAGTTAGCTGTTATAAAATGCCTATATCTTTAAGTTCGCCATTGTACATTACTTTTTATGTGATTTTATGCAATAAAGATTTTATGCAATAGAGAGTTTATAAATAAAAATATTGAAAATTTATTATAATAAACTTACCAAATTGCTTAATAATAAAAATGCACCGATCACAAATATATAGAACTGCATGTCTACTTCGTTAGAAACTCATTAAACTACAATTAACAATTGGACGTTCTGTGTCTTTATATAAGGTACATCCTCTGAAGTACCCATGGATTCTAGATTATCTTCACTACTGACTAATTTACAGTGCAAACACCTTTAAGTACCTAATTATTGTATCTAGAAAAAAAAGATAGATAAACTGGGTCAAGTATTTGTATCTAACTTTGTGTGAAACAGGCATAATAGGTATGTAATTATGATTATTGCAAAGATGATAAAAATTCAAGGGCTGTTTTGATTAAATAAGATAATCTTGAAAGCAAAGATACTTTGCAATTGACGATATGTTGTAATTTGGATTAATCATATATAGGGATTATATTGAAGTAGATCAAATGTTTAGATATGTTATAGGTATTAAAAAGAAATTGTAATACATAAAAAATTCAAACTTAAAAAAAGGTAGGCTAAGTTAGTGACCTAATATAGGTAAAAATGAAACAATGAAAATGGTATTGCTATATTTTATTTGCCAAGTTATACAGATGTAGAAGATATTATATTTATCCGGTCAGATTGGATACAGTGGTCCTGACAGCACAACGGCCGACATCGATGACGATTCCACCAATACGGGCTCCGGCTTCTACAAGACGTGCTCCGGCGCAGAGTTGCAAGGCAGCTGGTAGAGTTCCCATTGCGAGGTTTATCCTGGTAACCTGCGAACAAAACACGATTATTTAACTTTTACAATGTAGTTACGAGCGAGCATTATGTATTTGTTTAGGTTATGGGTACCTAATTAATACAATTAAGTATATCTCTTCTTATCTACCTCGATTACGTAATTCAACAGTTTAAAGTATTAGGTATACGTTGTATATTATTCCAACTGAAATTGTACCAAGTAAAATTGACCCTCGCCAACCCATCTCGTAGGAAATTTATTGTCTCAGGCGTCGATATTCCATTATATAGGTAATGACTGTATCATTGCATTAAAATGAAAGATTTAAAAGAAGTAAAATTTAATTTTAATTTAGAAGCCTTCTAATTATCTTATTAATTCACATCATCAGCCTCTGCAATAACTTTGGTACTTACGAGCATAGCGCTGCGGGCACCATAGCCGACTGCCTTGCCCTGAGTTTGGAATACTACATTGCTCAAACATGAGCCCATTTGGAGCAATTGTCCTTGATGTTTTTCACTGCATTCCCTCATCTGTGCGACTGCCTCGTTACCAGTAGCAATCGCAGCATCAGACACTTCAGTTAGTTCAGCGAACAGGTTTCCGATTCTGTTGACTTGATCATCAACGCAGGAGCCCACATCACTTAGAGTATCATTCAATATACTGTCAGCGATCTGGCGGTTGGACTGAAAAATAACAACAAATAGATACCTAATTAATATTAATTAACAGTAGTATTATCCAAAAATTATAAAATAAAAGTGCTGTCTGTAGCTTGCATGTATATCTCATATCTAACAAGGCTAACAAATTGGCCCTAAATTCAGATTCGCCTGTAAGTAAC
Organism: Tinea semifulvella; assembly: GCA_910589645.1. NCBI lineage: Eukaryota > Metazoa > Arthropoda > Insecta > Lepidoptera > Tineidae > Tinea > Tinea semifulvella. The sequence continues at coordinate 6,367,631 of OU342586.1, read as the reverse complement.
ACAAGGACACTGAAAACAATAGCTAATAAATAGTTTGGTATCAAGTCAAAACAAGAAAAATATCTACCTCAACACAGTCTCGTAATCCATCAGAAATGTTTTGGATCCTGGTGGTAATGTTATCAATAGCTTGCCTCACTCGCTCTCTTAAATCTTCGATAGATTTCTGAATTTGCAGTTGGAACAGTTCAACTTGGTTCCTGATTCCTTCGCCAAAAGTCTTGACAGCTTCAATTGCCTGGTTGGCAGCCGCTTGTAGATTTTGTACCAATTCTTCAATTAGCCTCCTAACCAAATAAAATATTGAAAATTATCCTTTACGTTAAAATTCTAATATTATCCATCAACCCACTAGGCTAGTCATTCAAGTGATACTCGATCAATTGCTGTTGATATTCATGATACATTTTCTATCCCCTGATAATTTGCTTCACAAAAATATTGTAGTCATTTTAGACCAGCAGCTCTATTCTGTTAAATAGTCGCAAACGTTATTAGTGGATTTAGTTATTTACGACAGAGGTTGCATCATAATTTAAAAATATTATTCAATTCTCTACTCTATAAGCCTTGACAGCGGCCGTGTAAATGTTCACTACAATAGCGAAAAATATATATAGTTAACGGATTCCATTATATAATGTTTGCGCTTAAGTAACAGAATAGGGCTGTTTAAAACCCAACATATGAGTATTTTGATATATTAAACTTTTAAGCTTTTGGGATGGCTAATACCAAAACTATAACCACGGGTCATTTTAATATAAAAAAACATGGTAAATGAAAAAAAATTGAATACCTACCTTGTATTATCGAAGATATCAACATCACGTCTTTGGCGGGTCACAAGAGCACTGCTAGGTGCAGCTGGGTTAGCCGATGCCGCTGCCACCTGGGAATGACAAAATTTTAATTTATTAAGATAATTTAAAATAAACTTCCTAGACTTTCGCATCACAATAACAATATGCCTATAAGATTTGTTTGGTATACATACCAAAGCAAAAGCAACCAAAACGAAAACGCACTTCATGATGAATATTCAGGGATGCTGTGTTAATGAAACCTAGCTCCGTCTGAATATTTATAGGCTTTCAGGCAAGTTCGTCGTTATCACTTACTATTTGCAGGTTGTAAACTTTGGATTTAGTTGAAACAATAAACAATTATCTTATCTTCATTCATGGGATTTTGAACAAATTTGTGATCATAGATAAATTAATAGTTTAATCGATAAGACTGTTTTCCTTACATTTACTAAGAACTTATGATTTTTAGTAAATCCTATTTAGATTAAGTATAAATTCACATTATTCTATATTGGCAATGTTAAACCTATGACGTCACAGTTAGTATATGTTGGTACCTTTATATAATATAGGATTATCCATATATTTTTCATTTCTAAAATTCAATAACTTTATTTGCACGACAGACAGTATCTTCTAATTTTTGGTTGATTTGCGATAAACTAATCAAATATGAAAATAAAAACAAATATAGTAAAATAATATCTAATTGTAAATATCATTAGAGCGATTATTTTTCATAATATGGAAAATGTGTGAAAATTAGACGGTCCATGTGTTAGTAAAATATATGAAAGATTGGAAAAAGCCGCTGTTACTTGGGTATTTACCGAAATTTACTGACAGAATAATTCAATTTAATACTCTTATTTTTTACCACTGATTATATTCAAAAATTAAATGATTTATTCGAAGGAAGTAAGGTACAATGATTTAAAAAATAAATTATAACTTTAAACTGGACTTTTGACACATATAAATTGCTATTAATAAAAAAAAACTACTTAATAATTAAAAATAAAAAAGTTAAAAATAATAATATAAATAAAAAATTAGCTCCAAATCGCCAGCAATGGTGCCAAGAATACTGGCAGCATTGCTGCTGATCCTTTGGCCCAAATATTAATCAGCTGTCTTGTATGATACTCTATTTTAATTATTTTTTAATAAATTTTATAACAGTGACAAGATTATTTAACTGTAACGATGTTTTCTAATGTTGTAATGTTTGTAGGAATTCGTTTTTAAGTGTTTTCAAGGACCTGACGATACTATACAACTTGATAAAAAACAAATATTAATCATCGTCACATATTTTTTTAATCTCATTACTATTGTTTATTTTATAACACAAGTGAATTTTATAAGGTAGGTCTGTGACCGATATTTAATTAGATGGATCGTTAATTATTAAATAATTATTGTTATTGTTGATTGGGAAAAATTCAACGTTGATATTACTTCATACAATTATTTTTATAACGAAGACAGGAGTCGAGCTTTCTAGCTATCCCAATATTTGTATTACTAGCAGATTAATATGCGTTTCATACTCAAAACAATTTGATTACTTCGTAAAGGCCAACACGGTACAGTGAACCGTGAAAATATGTTTTGTTTTATTTTTAAATTGTTGTTTTTTATAAAATATTGCTTTTAAATTTTTAAATTAAGATTAAAAAAAAAACTGAGTTTAATATTGACTTCTATAAAAATATAGGTATCTTTATTTTATCAAAATCACACTGATTTTAATTTTAAATAATTTTAATTAACGAAATAATTTATATTTTAACTTTAATTTACCTCAAAACATTAGTCAGAGTGACGTCACCTAATAGTAAATATATTGTATAAAGTAACTCAGATTAATTAAGTTGTTTTTTCCGAGAACATAGTATAGTTATGTTAGTGTCGTAAATTACACGTTCGTTTACTATTACGTGACGTCATCCGGCAGCCATTTGCAACTGCAGCGTTTCCAAGTGAAAATTCAAACACGATATTTAAAAGAGATTATAGGCCCAAAAAAATTTTTTTTTACGAAACCGTAAATAAATTAAAAACACATTTTTTTAAATTGTGAAGGAGCCTATTGTAAGGTTTTACCAAACACAATAACGTAGATGAAGTGTATTTATTGAAATAATGCAAGTAATACTAACGCAAGCGATGAAAACACTTAGATATACGACTGTGTATCGCATTATGTTAATATTGGAGACACTGATGATGGTAGGATCGTGATGATCGACTAGCCTGTCCCTTGCACACTGCTCATCTTATTCGAATTCATTGTTAATTATCGTGTTGTACGGTAATTAACATTAATATGTCATGACCGTTTTGTGACTATTTAGTTTCATATTAATAATATTACCTATTGGTATTTAATTTACGTATGCACTTGGTCCATGACCTAAACGCTTAATGACGAGTATTTTTTAGATCATGTAAATATTCCAATGTTTGTAGGTTTTAGGGTCGGTAACTGAATCCTTCCTCAGTGGAATACGTTCATGGCCGAGTTTCTCTTTTGTAACCTCAGATGTAGTTTGGCGGACCTCATAAGTAACGTCGAAATACGGAATAGGGTGGGTATAAAAGAAAGCATAGAGACAAAAATAAGGAAAGATATGCTACGATGGTTCGGGCATATTGAAAGGATGAGTGACGAAAGCTTTATAATGGAAAAGTTGTGGGTAAAAGGGATCCTGGCAGACCGAGACTCTATGTGAGATCATATAAATAAAACACTGGCTGAAGGTGCATTGAAAAGCCTTCGTAACAAAAGGGCATGATCGTGTCAAGTGGCGCTCAATTACCTCTGCTTACCTCGTAAAGGATCTGGCCTGAAGATATGTACGTATGTATGTATGATGTATATATTTTTAACTATACCATGATTAAAAATAAATTTAATATTCATACAAGTTACCTACATCCCAGCAATGTAATATTGAGTTGGGCAGTTACGTATCAAACGGTCTTTAAGGGTTAACATACACCCATAAAACAACCAGCAATAATATGGCTGACTTATATTTTCACAGACCTAAAATTTCAGTTGACGTAGTCTATTTGTTATTTTTATGAGATGCAATTACAAGTGATAACGTTACATGTAAACAGCTCTCAAATTGTTTAGTGATTATGATCACCTTTTTAAAAATATTTTGAAAAATCTCATCTTGCGTGAGTTTACCTTTTGTTTTCCTCCATTAAGCCGTCCATAGTCCTGTCAAAATAGACAAAAAATAGTGTGTGCAATAATTTACATAGAGCTAAAATTAAATACAGACCTTCTGGGCATCATTACAAATAAAATACTGAAGTAAATTAAAATATATACCTACTTAATTTGATTCAACTTAGGTAAGTAAGTAATTCTTGTTTCAACTTAGGTAAGTAAGTCTTGTTTCAACTTGGGTAAGTAAGTCTTGTTTCAACTTGGGTAAGTAAGTCTTGTTCCAACTTAGGTAAGTAAGTCTTGTTTCAAACGGTTTTGTTTAGCTGGAACGGTTAAGGTACTTCCTTTACTGCTTCGTTGAAAGTTTACAACATTGATGACCCCGGATTTAGGCAGGCAACCTAATAATAATAATAATAATTTATTTATTTGCATAAATGTCATATTTACAAATTTACAGGTCTTAAAGTAAACTTAAGAGTAGGTACATTTGCCAAGTTTTGGCGAGCAAATATTTTATACAGGTGCGTTCTACTAATGCATTACATTTAAAAAAAGATAAACAATACTAAGATCACAAATAGTAAACCATGTCATTTTTTGTAATAGTAAAGAATTCATTGATTATATTGCTATTTGCAATTAATTAATAAAATATCGAAAAACATACTATCTAACATATAAACATTAACATCATTAAATAACTGATAAGGTAAGGTATATATTTCTATAACCGTATCTTGAAAAAAAGTGATGAATAAGTAAAAATCATTTTATAAAAAACCAAACTACATATATTAATTGAACTCGCTCATAGCCGAAAGAAAAGAGAGAGAAACAATTACGTAAGTCAACGTTCGCGCGATCGTCGACCTCTCGCTACCTACTTGCTTAGGGTCAGTATGAGTGGCGATATTTTTAGGAAAACTTCTCTGCGCCGTAACTTAAGATTTTATTACTGAGTAATTCATATAAAAAATACATAGTTCTTTAATTTTCTTCTAGATTATAATATAAAAATTTTTGCTTTTCAACAAATTACACGAAGTATACGAGTATGTCATCAAAATTCCTTTTCAATTTTTCTCCATTTATTATTGATAGGCCTAAGAGGTATAAAGATTGACATGAATTTCCACACGCTATGCAATCATATTAAAATGTAATTACCTGAGATCTACATAATTGACAATTAATAGGCATTTAGATAAGAATATTATTTATAACGTCTAGATACCTATAAGTTATACAGATGAAATTAATAATTAGACTTAAGTAAGGTGGAACATTTTAAATTGTATAGTAATTATTAATAATTATACAGTATTAATTAATAATATATACTTATTTACTGCATGTAATTTAAATTCAAAATCAGTTGTATGTACATCATGATGATGCAATCTGCCCATATTATATGCTTATGTCAATAGATATTTATTTACGATATATAATATTTAACATTTAATATTGTTCTTGTCAATTTATTAGAATTATTATTTTATGTCAAAAAAAAACTATTTAACTCAATAGTAAAACGTTTTATGGGTAATAATAATAAATAATAATAATAAAAATCGTTTATCTACTTAAAAACACTAGTACATTTTTTAAGGAATTGGCCACTGGTGCCCAAACATAGTTAATCTGCATCTCAGGCACCAGTAACTCTCGTATCTCTCTAGGTATTTTATGATATACTCTAATGCACATTATGTGGCAGCGTCTGTTGTAATATTCACATACACATGTTGTATATATACATATATAGTCGGGTATAATACCTAGGTACAAATTTGTTACAAGTATTATATTTTTTAAATAGATTAGAATGTTTATTGACAAATATTCCTACTTTAGATATACATTGAATCCGATGTTAATAAATTTAGCTTTTGAAATAAGGGTCTACGAGAGTAAAATGGTCCAACTCCACAGATAGCAGCTGAAAGAGCGAAATAACCATATGGTGGTGAGGCGAAGTGCACAAAATTCATGTCTATTGCGTGAATTCATGTCACTATAGCCGTGTTGAACGACAATGGCCTATTTGAAATAATAAAAGGGTTTTTAAGTAAGTAAATAAATAATACCCTTACTATGTTTGAGGCATTTAGATAAATATTTACAAAATATTTTTATGGTAATCGTCTGATAACCTTGAAGATAAAAAACTCGTGTAACGGAAAAACATAAACGCCTGAAATAAACTTAGATCAAGCAACACGCAGTTTAACATGTAAGTAAAGATTTATTAATTTAATAAAACTAGGCGTTATTATTCTTTTATTGCAATATTTTTTGCTAATTAAAGAAATGCAGAAGATTTTGTGGCATCCTTCATCACAGATCTTAGAACACAGAGTCCTAGACCTCTACTGTTGGAGATGGGCCTTCTAGAAATATCTGGAGAATTTGGCTGGCTGGCCAGACGGGTTGGCGAGGCATCCTTACCTTTTTGCTAGACAGGTTGAGGCCATTTCTCTTTGCTAACTTCTGATGATATAGAAAATATAGTTTATGAGTGGTAAAGTCACTTAACTTCGATATGACGATCCCAGTGAAACCTAAAGGCGTAATCGAAAGAAGAGAACTTCACTACACATGCTGTGCATAAAATTGTACAAAGACCCATATACCCATATACCTATATAGGAAGCTTTCTTGGTGGAACGATAAGCCTTATCGCGACACTAGATCTCAGGCGCGCCACTACCTAATAGTCCCACAACATATTTATATTTGCTGGATATTGTATATTTTTAAACTGATTTGAATATTTGATTTTCTTTTTCTTTATTTAGTTATTTTGCTTATTTAAAAATGTACTCTCTCATTGTTATAATCAGGTTGAATGGAAACTGGATCCTGTCGCACTGGCCAAAAACCTACCTCAGGGGCCAGTGCCACATTTGTTTTGCAATGTACATTTTTTATGTCAATATTTTTTTATTATTAAATAAAATAGATTTCTTCAGGTAATAATTGTCTTTTAAGGTTTGCTAGACGAAAGTCTAATGGTAGTATTTTTTCACTATTATATTTTTAGCGTCATAAACGTCACAATTAACTATGTTACGGGTTTATTATAATTACGATTTTTGTCACGGATTGACACGAACGTCGTCGTGTAAATTTTAGCTCTTGCGTATGTCTATTGCGTAATGTTTTCACAGAGCCAAAACCCACATTTCCCTACTTCCGGTATGTTGTCAATTATCTGCATCCTAATCGTCCCTTACTTGGTCTTCGATATTTCTCTCCACTCGTAGACAGGTTTCAGGGAAGTATTATTTCGTATTTTATTTTTTCCACAGAGTCAAACTAATCTTTAGAACTCGACTAAGGATCGAACATGTTGTATGTCCCAACTTTTCCGGCATGTTGTCAATCGTCCCTTACTAAACTTGATTTTACCTCTATTTTTGTTTTCGTATGATTTTGTATTCAAAATAAAGTTTCTGAATATTTATTTTTCTCTTAAATTTTCTATAATTATTAAGCTACATGCTTGAAAGCTTGAGCAATTGCTACTTTATAGCACGTGTGTAATGAGCATGGTCTATACTGGTAAGATAGACCGGGCATTGGTTATTATTTTCATATAAAATGTTTGTTACATTTTTTACGCCATTTACTTTGTTCTTCTTCTCTTGTCGAAGAGGTCGGCATATTGTCAGTGAGACAACAAAATCAGTTTGAAAATGCACGTCGAACACGACCATAATCAGGAGGGCAAGGCAAATATAAAAAGTAAATGTCCTCTTTTTACTAATATAGAATAAGCAAACACTATGTTACTAACCCCTATGGATACTATTCCGAAATAAACGCATTTTATTTATTTTATTTATTTATAAACCGTCATAGACAAATTTATTCTGAGACAATTGCCCTAAATTCAATTGTCATACTGTTTGGCTTCTTCGTTCAGATGGGGCATCTTCTTATACTTTAATATCTTTGGTGCATAAGTAATAAATGTAAAATGACATTTTAGTAGCATGTCTATCTGTATAACTTCTTCATTTATAAGGCGATTAATATCATGAGGTAATAGAGCTCTTGTTATAAACTTAAGCTGGGCCTAGACGAGTATTCAACTCTCACTCCACGCCAAAACTCCAAAATCATTTAAAAACGTACTGTATGTATGGGAATAACTAGATGAAGTGAATGGAGTTTTTTTTTGGATTTTCAACCGAGCCAAAATCCAACACTCCATCACTCTAATGACCGACGTTCAACTCGCTCCACGCCGATGCTGCTCATCTGTAGCCTATCCAGCACGCCATTTCGCGTTTAGTTCGTTGCGTTGCGCGCAGAGTCGAGCAGGACGAGAACGTACAATACATAGGTTCGTTATGTCATCTGCTAAAGAATTTGTATTAGAAGTCATACATCAATTTAAAGACTTGCCTTTTAGCTTTTAGTCCACTTACGCCTCGGATCATTGCAGTACATATACACGCCTCGGATGTTTTTTGCCTCGCAGTTGCTATAAGAAGAAATTCAGTTTTCGAATCTTTTAATTCCATAGCGATAGCCACACTATGCAGGTATCAATCACAGCACTGAGGTCATGGGGTAGAATGACGGGAAATGAAGTGACGGCGTGGAAGGGAGCGACCGCGTGTGTCTATAAAAATGGACGTAAAATATTACACACCAAGTGACTGAAGTGGAATGCTAGGCCTAGCTTTATTCTCCCAGCGAGTGGCACTTTAAGGACGTAATATCGATTATAATTATTAATTATTCAATGTATGTAACACGATTATTACGCCATAAGGAAGGTTACATTAAATAGGATTTCTAACTTTGCTATTACCTATCAATGCTTTTAATCAGACTATCAATGTCAAATAATTTATTGTTAGTTTACGCTGCTTATTACTGTATGTCCTTAAATGTAAAAACAATTGATAAAGCCACGATATTGACCTATATTGTAACTATATCGAGGTAAAGCTTTAATGAAAAGCTAAGCCACACCAGACGATATTTGAAGCAGCCAAAGAGATCAAATATAAGGAAGTATTCAGCGGGCATTGCAATTATTTTTTTTACCACATTACTAATATAATAATAATCGTGGTCGTACAGGCATGGATATGGGATGGGGATGGGGACATTCCCCCGTTTTCCCCGGCAGGATCTCAGCGTGCAACCAGCCGCCAGCAACTCAATACACACTTGGTGCAGGGCGCCGTTACTAGAGTAACAGTGTCTGTATGGCTTACAACAACTTTAGCTCTCTTCCAGGAGCACTTCTCTAGGAAGTGATCTCTTGTTGGGAGGCCTTGAGCGAGACGGTGCGATGTTGTGGAGATGCTTGAAGTGTCCATTGTCAGGCCGTCAACCAATTCCTCCATAGTACCTAGGCATTTCCAGATTTCGAGCTATGACGGAATTACGCACGAATCATGGCGCCGCCCGCCCGTAATAAACTGCATCCGTGGTCTAGCGGTTAAGTCCGTGGATTTAGACTCGGAGGTCCGGGTTCGATTCCTGGTCGGGACACAAAAATATTGATTGATGTAAATAAATACATTTAATTAATATATATATTTTTTGTGATATTTTTCGTGTCTTGCCACTTGTCATCATTGGCATATAGTAAAGTTGGCTAAATGTGAATCCGCTTCTTTGTAAGCGTGGTTTCTGACCACCCCGCAAGGGAAACGGTCGTGATGATCCGAATCTCAATTTACGGACTTAACCGTTAGACTAGGCAGTCAATGATGATGACGATAAGTATAAATGCTTTTTCGATTTTAATATACAGTAATCGAACTCGGTACCTCCGCGACTAAATCCATGGACTTAACTGCTAGAACACAGTGCCTCATCAATGGGGTGTATCAGGCAAAGCTTTTTGTAGATGTCACTAGCAGCAATGGTACCTTGTTTTACACCTGTATCGCATCATTTATTAATGTTTTTGTAGTTTTTTTAGTAAAGACGAATTAAGTAAGCAAACACCGTCTTTAAAATAAAAAAAGGTTGAATTAATAGAACGGCAATTTTGAGATCACCATATCTTTGCTTTCGTTTGGAAATCTCGATTTGTACACTTAATAGCTGCTCACTTCTGCATAATATCCAGAAAATAATAAATTTCGTAATAAAAATACAACATTTCTATGCAACTGACAGTTATATTAGGTACCATCTATCATGCGCCACCTGTCGTGATAAAAAGTTAGTGATACACCACATTGTATCTTGGTATCATTATCGCTAGTCTAATTAGTAATGTAGAGTGTGTAATGCCGAGTGTCATTTGCAAGTAACGAACTGCGATCCATTAACCGACTTTCGCGGTTACTTAGTTAAGTCGTGTAAGTAATTCAAGATTTTCCAAGAAATATATAAAACTTGTTAGGTACCTATTTCGTTATGTGTGTTATGTCAGTGCACTAGGCCACTTAACTGGTTGTACACCTAAACCCCATATTTCTCTGCAATAGAGTTCAATTTAGAAATAAAATGGGTAGCCTTATGTGACTGATACTTAATGTAAGCATTACAAGCATGCAATCTAATTTAATATTCGTCTAGTGTTTTATTTAGGTATATTTATGATGGTTACACAACAAATTCATACCATAGAGTTTTCAACAATTTAAAAAACCACGTCTTGTGATTTTATCATTTTGATAGTTGAACTAATCACGTGATTTGTAAAGTAAAAAAAGTTAAGTATCATCACGACCGTTTCCCTTTCGAGGTGGTCAGAAACCAGGCTTATAAAGAATCCGATTCACATTTAGCTAACTTTACTATAGGCCAATAAATAATTGTGTACCGCAATAAACTTCCGCTAGACCACTTTTGTACTGTTATATTCTGCAAAAAAATAAATATATTTATGATATTTCATAAAACAAGATGGTATTCATGGTCTAGTCTTAAAATAACGGATCAGCTGATCATTGCAATTTACCTGTTATTTATAACTTGTTCGGTTTTTATGAACCTGGTGGGAAGTACCTGTTCTTGTTGCTTTATCTATTTTAAATGCGCGACATTAAAATAAGATAGCAGCTTACAAAAATGGATAACGCGAGGAGGAAAAAGTTGCTATAATTAAGATAAATGTAAAAAATAATGAGAAACACGTTAAGTCAGTCTCCTTTAAATTATTATCTCTTTATTTAAACTGATTGACAATATAATTAAAATTTTAATGAAAAGAATAATCGCCTTCCAAATAGGGATTGAGATTCCGCAGCTCCTTCAATACCGCGGGATTTATGTGCCGGATTGCTCAATCCCGCACGAATCCCGCACTCTTAATATTATTTCAGAATCATAGTAAAATAAAATGTAATTGTTCTATAAAACAACATGTCTGCCTCCTTGAATTTAGACTCGGGGGTACCGGGTTGAATTCCTGGTCGAAACACAATAATATTAGTTTATATAAAATAAAATGTATTTGTCTATATAGATATAATACTTAGATTTAATTTGAATATACAAACAATATAAAATAAAAAAAAAGTATCATCACGACCGTTTCCCTTTCGAGGTGGTCAGAAACCACGCTTATAAAGAAGCGGATTCACATTTAGACAAGTTTACTATAGGCCAATCATAACAAGAGGCAAGCTGGTCGATGTCTCTAGCGTACCAAACCAAAAATCACAAATAAATTAAATATTAATTAAATGTATTAATTAACATTATTGTGTCCCGACCAGGAATCGAACCCGGTACCTCCGAGTCTAAATGCACGAACTTACCGCTAGACCACGGAGATATTGTTAATTTAAATATATATATATATTTAAATTAACAATATCTCTGTGGTCTATATATATATATATATATATATTTATGATATTCCCGTGTTTGGTACGCTAGAGACATCGACGAGCTTGCCACTTGTCATGATTGGCCTATGGTAAAGTTGGCCAAATGTGAATCAGCTTCCTAATAAGTATGGTCTCAACGAGATTGCAAGGATATCCTACGCCAATACAAGTAGGTGTAACTCGCCACCAGCGCGATGGTTATACCCTGACCACTCCCGTGATTTTGGAGGGAACTTAACTTTGAAGTTGCATACTTTTTGTGTTAATGATGTTGTATCTATAGTTTAGTTTTTCCATACTGTTAATAGTTGTCTTACTTGGTTTAAAATTATGTTTCATCCCTATGCAGTGCTAATTCTCAAGCAATAGATATTAATGTCGTGTGCGATATTCTTCGAATTTGAGATTTTTCAAAATGCATTCAAATAAACTGCTTTTACTTAATTGAGGTAGAATTCAATTTCAATTTATTTATCCTGCAAGTAGGCATAGGACAATAAATATTATATTATATTAATCCTAAAATTATAGCTCTATTATATACATACAGTCCTCATTATCACTATTGCTATGACTTGGTACGAAATCAGTACGCCTTGCAACCTCGTCTTGTTTTTTTGTTCCTTGTTCGCTTCTGCTTAGCTTTCGCGGTGTTAGCGTAAGGTTGCAAATTCTGATGTACTCGTAAATTATGAATGATGAGTTAATCAGATGATATAATCAAAACAAAGGTTGTTAAAGTGACGAAATACGCACCGTGAACTCTGACTGAAGAGCTTCTGGTGACCTTTGAGAACATTTGCTTTTTGAATTCATTTCTTGTGCTCCATTGACTATGTGCATGGACCGAGAGTAATGGTTATTGAGTTGTTGAGCGTTGTCCATCAATTATTTACCAATAATATATTAGGGCCGCATAATAGGTACCTATGACATCAATAGAAATTCGACATCAACTTGCTAACCCGTGCCCCAGCGTGCCAAGAGAAGCGCTAATTAATCCAGAATGCTATTCGGTAGATAATTTAGGACTTAGCACTTAGGACTTAGCAGCTGTGCGATATATACCATTAGGTCTGCCTTTGACCTTTGTGCAATTAAGTCTAAATAAATAAATGTCATCGACCCTTCATGCATTTTAAATCTGCATTTTTACATGTTTGTGATTAATGAATTGTATTGAATTTGGGCGTTACGTGTAAGTCAAATGTTAATAATTCTTATGCTGTGGAAATTACAAATACGGTTATACAAGGTATTTATGGTATAGTGTTTATGTAATTGTAATAAGGCTCATTTTTAAACTGAAGTGGTTTTAACTTTGGCCGACTGTACCTATATTATTGTGGTGAAAATGTGCGTTTTGTGAATTTTAAATTAAGTAGGTCAAGTTTAGGGTATTATTCATAATGTTTATTGCTTTGTTTCGACCTTTTAAGGAAATGAAAGATGGCGTCGAATTATGATAATTTTAAATGTGTTTTTTATGTCCACGACCTCGTTGCAATTTTGTTTTACCAGCTCGGAAGTAGGCATCTAACTTAACTGAGATCTACAAAGCGAGTCTGCATATTATAATCTTCATAGCCTCTAGAACACGGAGTCCATACCTCCGCTGCTGTAGATAGGCCTTCCAGAACAATATCTCTTGACAATTTAGCCTTCCTTCGCTCAGCTGGCCAGACGAGTTGGCTGCTTAATGCTGTATGTGACAAGAGGTCTGGCAGTTTTTTCGCCCAGCAAATAAGCATAGCTTGCAGAAGGGAAATGCTGCAAGTGTTCTTGGCACACTGCCACATGATCAAGTCATGGGTGCAAAACATTTTTATTTATAGTTTGATTTTTAGTTTTATATTTAATTTAATTTCGCCTTTTCCGTCATAGCGCTACTAATGATCTCATTCGTAGGACGCTTACAGTAGTCTCGATCCCATCTATTTTTGAACCAACCGGTCTGAGTCGAGACGATGGCAAGCGTCCAGACGGAATGACATTAGTTTCTTTGAGATTGGGCCAATCCCTGATGTGGGATTTTACCTGTTGGGATTCCCTAGCCCCGTCCTACCTTCAAAGCACTTCTGTTAGAGCTGGTGTTGCAGTGGAACAAGCGCAGATTAGCAATAGATCAAAAATATGAAAGGATTTGAAAAAATATTTTTGACGTTTGCTGTAGTAACAGGGGATCAGAACTGAAAGCTTTCTATAACGAAATTGTTCCAAGGCGCATAGACAATAGGGCTGGCAGTTTTTCTCTCATAAATTAAGTATCTTAATTCAGAGGGGAAATGCTGCTAGTGTATTGGGCACCATGCCACAGGACAGCGATTTGGAGGGGCTATTTATTCGTAAGTAATTAATTCTTATTTTCTAAGTTTTTTTTAAGTTAAATTTAGTTTTTGTTGTAATATAGTTTATTTAATTAATACCTACTTACAAATAAATAAAAAATAGAAACCTAAAAAAAGTAAGAGTAAAGTATCATCACGACCGTTGCCATTTTGGGGTGGTCAGAATCACGCTTTTTAAATAAGCGGATTCATATTTAGCCAACTTTACTATAGGCCAATCATGACAAGTGGCAAGCTCGTCGATGTCTCCAGCTTACCAAATTCGAGAATATCACAAATAAATTGAAAAAAATAATATTAAATGTACATATTCATTTATATTAATAAAAAAAATTGTGTTTCGACCAGGAATCGAACCCGGTACCTCCGAGTCTCTAAAGCAAGCTGCAAGCTTTCCATTTATTGATAAATAATGTACGATTTATTAGATGTTGTTTTTGTTGAAATAAAAATTTCTCTTGAAAAAAAAATATCCTATTTGCACGATTTATTTATTATAGTAATTTATTAGAATCTTTTGTAAGCAGCACATGAGCAGATCAACGCAAATCTAGACCAAGGTTTAACATACGACTTGACCAGTTTTGTATCTTGGTAGTTATTATACAAAGTAGGTAATACCTAGAAAATGGAAAACATAAAGATCAATAGGTACCTATTAGAGTACCTCAATACTATATAAACTTGTTCTCGATGTAAAAATACCGAATAAAATTATTAACAGCAGGACTTCCGGTCGGAATTAACGCTAAGGCTGAGTTGCATTAAAATTTAGTTTCTATAAATGTAACGATAAAATTTTAAAATGGCGTTTTTTATTCGTTACAAATGCAGAGACTTTATTTTGGCACAACCCAGGCTAAGAAATAAAAATGTAAAATGTAATAATATTTATTTTAAAATGGGATTTACTTGTGTGGCAGTTAACAATATTTACTATTAAATGACGTCACTGACGCTGACTAATGTTTTGAGGAAACAATGCAACATCTCTAAAAAAATATTTATTTCATACAAAACCTTAAATTAAATAAACTATATTACAACAAAATATAAATTAAACTTTAGACTTAACCGCTTGACTACAGAGGCTTGAATATGCGGTAACAATGGATAACCTGCCGTTAAACTTATTGAAATAGGTGAAACAATTGTAGGTAACTAAATTTAATTTTAATTTGTTATACATTTGTAGATGTTAAAATTTCTGTAACTTAAGATTTATTTAACTTGTATTTAAAACATAGACAGATGACATTAAATAAATAATAAATACATGTTGTAAGTCTATTGAGCTAAATACTAAGCTAAGACTTGCAAGCATGTTCTAGCCAAGTGGCTAACAGATTAATTGCAGTATTGGATATCATGTAAATTAAAATAACAATTAACCAAGCGAACGATACTCTGGTGAAAGTAGGTTACAATACAAATTAATATTTATAGACTTAATACTTTTGTCTAAAGTTAGAAAACTCATTGAATGATATATAAGTCACGGGCATTCGAATCGCGTAATTAATATAAACATCAGGCCCACACAAAGTAGTAGGTATTTTCGATATTGTGTTATTCGTATAGTTGTATATTGAATTTTATTCGAAGTAAAAAAATATACTTCATTTATTCAAAATAAGACAGAATTGCATTTTCATGGCGTAATGAATCCCGAATTATAAGTTTGATAAAAAAAACGTATTACGGGATTTAGGGTCGTTCAGATTTAAGATTATTCTATACCGCGTGTAATTTATGAAACAGCAAATATTATATTTGACTTCAGATGTCACTCCTTTTGAAAGTTTTTTTAAAGATAATAATTATTATTCGAAAAACAAGTGGTATGGCGAATAAGGCCGCGCCTAACAATCACGATATCTATCGTGATAAATACCTAAAGGCTGGAGAGTTACGGCCGGTTGCAGAAATAATGATTATCTTTTGACATGTTTAACGATGCCTAAAAATCACGTCATTGCATTAAATAACTAAAGTGACAAATCACTTGGAATATATCAAAATGTTAATCATAGATTATTTTAATCATGCTTTCTGCAATCGGCCGTAAGTGTTATTATTAATTGATCTCAGTCACAACCTAGGGGCGAAATAGAGAGAGAAATAATTACGTAAGTCAACGTTCGCGCGATCGTCGACCTTTCGCTGTCTACTTGATTAGGCTCCGTTATGAGTGACGATATTTTTAGGAAAACTTCTTTGCAACGTAACTTAAGATTTTTATTACTAAAATTAAAAAAAAGAAAAAAAAAAGTTTTTTATTTTATATCATAATATTCAATTATTTGCTGTTTAATAAATTACACGCAGTATTTCTTATCATTGAAATTAGGCATGCATATTTATCGTAATTACAAACTTGGTGAGTTTATATTTTTCAAATATATATATCCTTAATTTGGTATTGAAGTAACAACTGAAGTAACGGTAAATGTACTGTTTGACAGAGGTGTAAATATCGCTGCTGAACAACTGATAAATTATCAAAAGAAAACGTTATTATTTTACTAGGGGATTATCAGGGTGAAATTCGGCTATAAATAATATTTTTTTGAAACCTCAACTGTGTAGACACACAATGCTTCTAATACTACTACTGCGTTGGCTGGCGTCTAGTGATTTTTTATTTTGTCTGATCCTTACATGTTAGTCAATGTAAATACTATAAAAATTTATGAATTATCATCATGTGTTTTAGCAAAATCTTAAACTTTAGTACCAACTGAAGGTAGTTTACTATGTTATAAACCGCAAGACATAAAAGCTCATAAAAGTGCATATACAGGATGTCTTATAAGTGATGATAATATGTATCTTAATCACGTTTAAACAAAAAAAACTATACCTATAATTTTATTTTTAAATTCTTTATTTTTTATACCATATATTCCCACCGAAATTCGGCTATGTCTAAGGTTACATTATAAGTACAACACATTTGTCCTGCCTGTAGAGTGCTATAAGGCAAGGAACAGAACTGCAGCTTAAAGCAGTGTCAAAGGAAAATTAAATAAAAGATAAATTAAAACAAAAAAAACATTAATATTTGCAATAAAACTAAATTATCTGTAAAATGGCCTTGTCAGAAATATATATATATATATATATATATATATATATATATATATATATATATAATTATATATATAGGTATGTCAAAAAATAAATATAATGCTAATTACTAAAATTATTAAAGTGGCTGTAAAAAGGCCTTGTAAATATCCTATACTAAGGTTATTATCCTATAATAATACATTTTTATACAAGTATTACTAAGATTTTTATTACATTTTTCTGATAACTGTAACTGGCCTATAATAAATTTTCGGATTGACGATCATTTATGGGACAACCTGTAGATACTAAAGGTACCTTAGGGCCAGGCTGGACATAAAATATTTCATTTCTAGGTGAATACCATAGAATAATAACGCATAGAAATGAAGTACGCGCACGATAAGTGAGGCCAGCAAAACTTAGGCAAAACTTAGTTACTGAAAAGTCATAAAACTCTCAAGCTCAAATGATCATGCTAACAGCCTTTTTTTTGTACTTTTAATAGGAATCACAATTCATCGAAAAAAAAAAACATCCTATATTTTAATAGTAACTTGATCGTAGATAATAGTTATTTTTATTTTTGTTTCATCCTCCCTATGTATGATGAATGAGATGATAGGGAAGGCAAAGGCTCTAGCCCATATCATCGGACGTAATATAATATATTTATTTTATGACGTAAAGACGGGTTATCATCAAATTCCAAATGTTGCAGAATTTGAAGCTTTTCATTGTGTCACTCGAGGCATTATCGCCCGAACACGTTGGGTATAATATTGAACTTCACAGCGCGGGAAAACCGCAAAAAATAATCCGAAACTTGTGTCCAATTTATCGGTTCCCATAATTATTCACATTGCAGCACATTATTAAACAAAACAACACCACTTTTGACTAACAATATATACAGTAAAGTAATTTACAAAACAAAAACTTGCACTAGACATGTCCTTGCAAAATGACGCACGAAGGAATCCAGAAAATACTTAAATTATTATTAAATACAGTTATTATCTTTACATAAAATTTACTTTTAATAATTGCCAATATAGGAGTCGCAAGTCGTTTATGGAAATACTTCCAGTATTCAGAAGCTACTGGGGAGCTCCAAAATGTTCCGAATGTTATTCCCTACTAAGTTGATAGACTATTTTTCTCATCAGTGAACTCTGACTCTAAAAGTCTTTACAAATATAGGACTAAATCATTAAGCCCTCTTAAGTTTACTTTCTGTGAATATAAACGCAGTCAAACTCCCAGGGCTCAGAAGTTTTGAATAGTGGAAGGGTTTCCATTAACGTTGCGACGCCTATATTGGCTATTATCAAGAGTAAATTTTATGTAAACGTGATATCTGCATTTGATAATAATTTAAGTTTCAGGCGTCTGAAATACTAATAACAATTGTTAATAAATGTTCACAAGTCAATAAACCTATGTAGATAAAGTGAGTAAATGAGTATTATGTAATTAAATTGTTTAATTATGATAAATGGTTAAATAATTATGCATATTTAAGATCTTAATTACTGCTTTAAAAATTAAGTCTATGGCTGTCATTTACGGATGAGATTTAGAGAAATTATCACTTCAAGCTTAGCACCCCGTCACACGAAGCCGCTAGCAACAAATATTATTATTGTTAGGTATACAAAATAAATTTAATATTTTATATATAAGTATTGGTTTATGTTTATATATCTATTTATGAATTGTTAATGTGCTCTTCGGTAGCTCTCATATTGCTATCACCAAAGTTAGCTATTAGAAAATGTCTACGGAATTAATCTCGCCCTTGTACAATATTTTTGAAATAGCAATAAAGCTAATAAATTTATATAAACTAAATAATAATTAAAACTTAAAACTATATATAAAAATATTCACCCGTGATCTGATCATGTGGAAGTGTGCCAAGAACACTTGCAGCAAAAAATGCCAGCCCTTACAAACAACATTAACCAGTCGCTTAGACAGTTCTTTAAATAACTTATTAGCACTTGGCCCCCACGTACCCATTGTCACAAGGCCATAAGGTACAAACATATATTTTTTAGCAACAGACTCGTATTTGCGACATTTGGCCTTTTCAGTCGAGTCCGCAGCCGCGCCAGCCCTGACAGATGTGCCCTGGAATTGAGACCGAGCAAGGGTGTCGGCACAAGTAGCGTCCACACCAATGCTCGACCCATGGATCACAGCATCAAAGTCAATCCTTTTACTTTTTCTCGATCCCAGACGGTTCGAGAACCGAAGGGATCCCGGCAGTAACCAAAGCCTGGTGGATCACATTATTGACAAAACCGTGACGGAAACGACGACGGACACTTTTCTGACAAGATAGGTCAACGGTATATTATATTTATTTATATTTAGATTGGATCTTTGATTGTAGAATTGTTTTAATATTTAAGCATAATTCCACAAAATATGACATTGGCTTTTAACCTTGTGTTTGTAGGCAGAGAGGTAGTTGCGGAACCTAAATAAAAATCGGTTTAATATTTTTTGTGATTATTTAATTATGTACCGAAAAATAAATAGGTATACAGAAATAGGTCTCTAAGATTCGTTTAATTATAAAACTGTTATGTATACATAGATATGCGCGAAATTCAAAAAATATAATATACCTAAATATAAAAATCCAACTTTAATGAGAAGCGAGAATAAGTTCGTGTTAAACCGTGATTAATTATAGATATAGGTAATAGTAATTACTACTTTGAGACTAGATGGCAGAATAGATAATAAAAATAGATGTGACGGCGGACTAAATCGTCGGAACCTCTGAGATGTAACTAACAAGCAACTGTCTCCTGTCAGAATGGAGAATTTATTACACAAATCAGATGAAGATATCTTTCACCAAAGAGAAATGCTTTTGCGTAAGACTGCAACGCGATGCGTCTGCCAAACTGTTCATAAAACTACTAGGTAATTGCGATAGTTTTTTTTATTGCATCAGTATTACAGTTATTTATTTATTTAATTACCATTATTGCACAAAGTACAAAGGCGGAAGACATTTTCTGACAACCTTACCTTGGGGACAAATTAGAACATTTATAGCTGCAATGAAAGAAATATTAATCAAAGTCAAAGTCAAAATATCTTTATTCACGTAAACCTATTACAGGCATTTATGAAACGTCATTAATTTAATTATTTTGAATGATTCTACTCCAGCTAGTAGAAGACTAAGCAGCAAAGTGGTCCAATAAGTAAGCTGTTAGCAGAAGACCAGCAGCTTAGCAATAATAGTAGGATAAGTTCAACAAGATAATTATAAATCAATAAACTAAATACTAATACATACATACACATACATACACATATACACGTATTAACTTTGTTGAGAGCTATTTAGAAGATAGACGTGTTTTTTGAATGAAAATCGGGTAGACGCTTGTCTTATGTTAACAGCGAGAAACCATACATTTATGGCGACAACTGTAAAAGAATTTGAAACAAATCCAGACAGAGCAGGGGGACTGAAAGAAGTGAGTTGTGAGAAGAACGAAGGAATTTGTCGTGAAACTAAGAAAGATAGGCAATTTTTTCCTTGTGATATTTCTGTGTCGCAGATCGGTGTATTAAGCTTTATAACTATATTAAAATATATATATCATATGCATCATCAGAGACTATCCTACAAATTTAATGTACACGATTTATATTTAAATTAGGATTTATGTGTTTTTGTTTTTTTTTTTTTTAATCATTATTATCATCATTTATTATCATCATTACAGCCTCTAGCATCAACACAGCGTCCTAGACCTCCACTGTTGGAGATGGGCCTTCCAGAACATATATCTGGAGAATTTGGCCTACACTCGCCACGCTGGCCAAACGGCTTGGCGAGGATACGATGTCAATTTATTATGACAATTCATTAACGATTCCACAAGTTGGTATTAGTGGAACCGGGACCGACGGCTTAACGTTCTCTCGGAAGCACGGGAACGGTGGTGTTGTAAATCTATGACAAATGTACGTAAGAAAAGTGTATTTCTCGTTGGTACATGCCGGGGGGATTTCTACCGACCTTTGTAGGATTTAAGGAACGCGTTCTTACAACCGAGCCACCACCGCGCGGTTAATCGTGTATAAAATTAAATTAAATGTAGTAAGTACAATTATGTGTTAATTATGTATATATCGGCAGATAAGTATCATAGCTTTATTTTTATTGTTTAGTTTTAATTAGTTTTCTCAATAAAAACATTAGTCAAATATTAGCCGGTATGCACTCACAATCCCTGCTCACTTCTATATTATTATATAATTTTGATATAAATAAAAATAATAAGAAAATAAATACACTATTTTGTCAAGTTGACGTTTTTAGTTAAAGAAATAAAGTCAATGTTTTTTTACAGGTCGATGTCGTTTATATAATTTTTCGTAACCGGTTAACCGTATATCAATATTGTAATTAGTTTTATTAATAAACTATTCGTAGCTTCCTGCGAGCTTCATGCGTGTTAGTTATATCTGTTATATTCGTAACCTATTCTTAATTTAGTTTTCTTATTTGTTAAAAAGTAATTTGCTAAAATAGTCATATAGTAAAAATTGTGTCAAAATAATATAATAAACGTGCTTTTGCTATCGATTAAAATATTTTTATTTAAAAACTTAATTGCACTATGAACAAAGGCGGACTTAATGCCGCTAGGCATTCTCTGACAGCCAAACCTTTAGGACATTAGGACAGTTTTCATGGTAAGTAGGTGCAATAATAGATATAAAATAACAATTTATAAAACAAATACATAAAAATAATACTTTGTATTACATATACAAATACGTAAATAGGTTATATATTATATATATATTGTATATATCATATATACATATATATATATATATATATATATGATATATGATATATACAATAATACATATAAAATAATAATATTAAATATTAAAAGAACCACCATTCCATTCCTTTTAATACCCAAAGACAATAAATATAACAACATGAGTCAAGTAGTGGTATGAGAATCGAAGCTAGGACAAACTTCTCAGAATGAATTAGTCTATGCCGGTTATTATCGTTTGACGAGCACTTTCAAATCGATTTTGGTTTTTCTTGGACAATATGCCTATCTGCATGCTACGGAAGTTCACACGTTCTTGTTCGACAAGAGAAGAAGAATAAAATAGTGTAAAAAATAATTTAACAAGCATTTTGTATGAAAGTATGAAAACAACAATGTCCGCTTTAACTTATATTTGGTTACACCTATACATGTTATGTGTGACAGATTTGATTCTTCGCAAATTCCAGGTTTAAATTGTGTGCTCCAGTAAATCTTTTAAAGGCAAACATGTTTATCGGTATCATCTAGGTATAGAGGTAGCAACCATGTGTTTAAAATTAATATAAGTAATTCTCAAATTTTATATAATCTTTAAGTTTATTTCTATTGTCAGTATATGCAATAGAAATGAGGTCGTTGTGTCGGATATGCGGCGTATCTTTGACGGACTACGTACGTAATGACGAAATACGCAAAGGATAAAAGAAAGCATAGGGACAAAAATAAGGAAAGGCATGCTCTAATGGTTCGGGCATGTTAAAAGGATGAGCGAAAAAAGATTGACGAACTAGATATATAGTGCGAAAGTTGTAGGTAAAAGAGGCCCACGACTCACCTATCACGATCAAATAAATAAAACAATAGCTGAAGATGCATTAAAAAGCCATCGAAACAAAGTAGCATGTATGAACAGGTTGATGAATGTCGAAGAAGCGAAAGAGGTTTGTCGTGATCGTGACAAGTTACGCTCAATTGTCTCTACCTATCCCGCAAGGGATTTGGCGTGGAGATATGTATGTATGTCAATAGCCACTTGTCCAGTTAGTTTTTAAAATTCTATTATTCTTAATGTCTCTTTAAAAGGGGACTTGTCGTCTCTTCCGGTGACAAGAGGGCTGGCTCTTTTTTTGCCCAAAGAATCAGTATTGCAATTCAGCGGGGAAATACAGCCAGCGTTCTTGCCTCAATTCCACGCGGACAGGACTTATATCCCTATCCGTAGTATAAATATTGATTTTAAAGTACGAGTAACAATGTTTTACGAATAAATTGTATTTTTTTTTGTTTATTTTAAGATTTCTAAATCATACTTTAATAAGAAGGGAGATGGAGTTCGTGTTAAGCCGTTTTTAGTTGTAGATATTAAAATGAACACTTTAATGAACACAGATCAGATCATGCGTGGAATACTGCTCACACTTGGGATGGTTCAGCCAAGTACCTCACAGATGCTCTCAATGTCCTACAGAGGCGAGCTGTTCGAATTGTGTACGATGCCACTATATCTGGATTTCTCGAATCCCTGCAGCTTCGCCGAGATGTAGCTTCTCTGAGCGTGTTCTATCGCCTATACTATGGTGAGTGCTCTGAGCTCTATAACCTAATTCCTTCCTCTCCACTCCGCAACCGAACCACACGCATAGGTCAGAATATGCACCCACATACCGTAGTATCCCTTCGCGTACCTATAAATTTGGTGACTCATACATCTGTCGCACAATAAAGATGTGGAATGCTCTTCCAGCCTCTGTGTTTCCACTTTCCTATAACCTGGAGTCCTTCAAGCGAAGTGTGAAAAGGCATCTAGTCAAGCCGGCATAGTGTTAGGGACTGATGTCGGATATAAGGGTCTGATTCCAGTTGCTAACATTCATGGACCCTGCGCGCCACTTACCATCAGGTGGTCGCAGGGTCACATGTCGTGCTAGTATAAAAAAAAAGCCTTTCTTTAAATTTACATTAAGTCCCAATAATGGTCATCACCCTATATATTTCACTCTTGTTTGCTATTGATAATACAAAATAAATATTGAATGACGATTGCAACATTCTTGTTCGCAAAGTACAACGACCTATATCATGCCATCCGAGATTTCAAAACCTTAACTGATTGATCGTTAAGATCCAGTCATTATTATAAAGCGGCATGTTGGTAGGTACTCAAAGAGTGTAGTAAAAAATCTCACCGGTTAAGAGGTATACGGCCTCAGGTGGTGTGATTATGGTATAAGACAGCTTTTACCATGTCAAGCGAACCTGCTTCGACTTCTGCATTATTTTAAAGGAATTTTCTCCCGCAAACGATCTCGTTCCAGGGATCAGATTTTTTTTCAAGATTATGTCACCAATTACTAGGTAACATTACAGTTCTTTCAACATTACGGTTCTCGGTAGCAGAAAGATGAGACGTAATAAAACTTTTTTTTCTTCTACTCTTTTTTTGGCTTGTTGCCTAGACATTCTCATGACAGCCAGCCTTTAGGACAAATGTGGAGAATAAAATAATATGGAGTTGATTTATAAAGTTGCTAAGGTTGAAAAAACGCTGTTCGTTAATACTAAAGGTAGTCGTTATAACCGCGGCATGTACCAATGAGACATACACTTTTCTTACATACATTTGTCATAGATTTATAATCCCGTGCTTCGGAGAACACGTTAGCCATCGGTCCCGGTTCCACTAATACCAACTTGTGGAATCGTTAATAAATTGTCATCAGATATTTGCCTGATCTAGCAGTTAAGTCCGTAGATTCGGAGGTACCGGGTTCGATTCCTGGTCGGGACACAATAATATGTATTAATGTAAATAAGTAAATTTAATTAATACAAACTGCCTCCGTGGTCTAGCGGTTAAGTCCGTGGATTTAGAATTGGAGGTACCGGGTTCGATTCCTGGTCGGGACACAAAAATATTGATTGATATAAATAAATACATTTAATTAATATTCTTGATATTTCTCGAGTTTGGTACGCTGGAGACATCGACGAGCTTGCCACTTGCCACGATTGTCCTATAGTAAAGTTGGCTAAATGTGAATCCGCTTCTTTATAAGCGTGGTTTCTGACCACCCAGAAAGGGAAACGGTCGTTATGATACTTTTAATTAATATTTAATTTATTAGATTTTAGAGACATCGACGAGCTTGCCACGATTGTCCTATAGTAAAGTTGGCTAAATGTGAATCCGCTTCTTTATAAGCGTGGTTTCTGACACCCCGCAAGGGATACGGTCGTGATGGTACTTTACTTTTAGATATTTGCCTACCCGTCTGGCCAGCGCGAGTATGGCGAGTGTAGGCCGAATTCTCCTGGTATATGTTCAGGAAGGCCTATCTCGAGCTAGAGGTCTAGGTCTAGGACTTCGTGTTTCAGAGGCCGTAATGATGAACAGACATAAAGATATGATAAATATTAAAATGATTTATCTTTGAGTATAGAATACTGATGAATAGGTACGTGGTGCGTTAGTAGCTCGGTTGTAAAATCCTAAAAGGTCGCGGTTCGAACCCCGCCATGTACGAATTAGAAATACACTTTTCTAGACACATTGACAAGCTTGTCATGATGTGCCTGTAGTAAAGTTGGCGAAATGTGAAATTTATAGAAGCGTGGTTTCAGCGGGGGCAATGGATACGGTCGTGATGATTTTATAGCTGTCAAAGGTGTTAGAAAGAACTTGGCTGTAGATAGTTGTTGGGCGGCTCTCAATGACATCATCCGAAGTCATCTGTCACTGCTTGATTACCTGCGATCCCAGAACCCTAGCTAGGTATTGCGCGGAGTAATGGCAAGTAACCCGACAGCATGACCGTCGGGCCGTGGACACGCCTAGTGTCCAGCCAGGTTACTGGTGTGGAATGCGACATGTGTAGATGCTTTAGCCCCATCTCACATTCAGGCGACCTCGTCAAGAGCGGAAAGTGCTTGGGTTTCTGTTGAGAACCTTAATCTGTGCAAATTAGCCTCGGTACAGGTTACGAACACGCTCCGTTTGGGGTCAAGAAGATAGGGGGACCCTCAGCCAAGCCGGCCAAGGAGCTGTCCAAACGTCTTACGGTAAAGTCAACATATTAGTCTCGCTATACTGAGGGAAATAATAGTGCGAGTCTCCATCTTTGATGTGTCTTAAGGATATTTTTTTATTTACAAGTATACATTTATTTTGGTTATTTAGATTTGGTATATACATATACATATATATATTAAATACATTTTTTTATTGTACAATTTATTCCAATCACTATTTTCCAACCAAATATACTTATCTATTAAAAAATGCTTTGGAATTTGAAATAGAAAGGTAACTAAGTATGAAATAAATAAAATATGGTTCATTCATTACTGTTGAAGATGGGCCTTCCAGATTTTTTTGGAGAATTTGGCCAACACTCGCCACGCTGGCCAGACAGGTTGGCGAAGGTGAAAAAATATAGTTAAGGGCTGGCAATAAGCACATTAAGGGCCGGTAACTGACTCACTAAATTATATTAGTAGTTTTTGATTATTTTTATTTATTTTATTTAAAAACTTTATTGCACAATGTACAAAAGGCGAAGCTTAATGCGTTAGGCATTCTCTGACAGTCGACCTTGGGGGACAAAGGAGATATCAAATAGAAATATGAGACGGTGCAAAAATAAGAGTTAAAAGAGACAGTTTTTGCCATAACTAATACTTAACCTAATATCAAATACATATACTACTAAATATACATCATATACTCATATATACATAATACATACATACACATATAACTACATAATAATTAGAATAAACTAAAAACACACATTAAAATATATATATTTATTGGGACTTAAATATTGGGAAAAAAGTTTTGTCGACTTTCGGGTTGCACATAGGCATGTAGTCTACCTTAATTCTGACTTGCCTGGTGGGTTACTGCTGTACCAGCTATTGTATTCTCATAGGTACTGATAACTAAATTTAAAAGGTTATTAATTGATCGTTGTGGTGCAGTTCTGTATATGTTTTATCTTGTAAATCTGATATAGCTGAGTTTTCCTTGCAGATTCCTTTCTCAGTCAGATTAAACATTAACAGGTCACTGGAATTTGCTAAGCTGCTGGTCTTCTGCTAACAGCTTACTTATTGGACCACTTTGCTGCTTAGTCTTCTACTAGCAGGAGTAAAATCATTCAAAATAATTAAATTAATGACGTTTCATAAATGCCTGTAATAGGTTTACGTGAATAAAGATATTTTGACTTTGACTTTAAATGTGTGAAAACAAGCCTCTTAAAGATGGCACTATTCGGTGCTTGACGAAGGCTGTTCCAAAGATTATATAGTATTTAAATAATGAATATAAGTTGGGTACTTCTAACTTATATTCATTGTTTAACTAAATAAATAAAATTTAAAATAATCAAAGTAATTTTAAACAATGCTATTGTGTTAACAAACCTCTACACACGAGTACTTCATTAAGATGACCGATACGGTACGGAATGTTTATTACAAACACAAGTGAAATATTTATTGAATGTAATTTCACAGTGGTTTTTTACAACCTACTCGAACTTGTTTCCGACTGTTGATGGTTTATCTACATAATATTAATAAAGGCCGCTACTATCTTCCGTTATGCATGGATGAATATTTAAAATATAATAGTCAATAAATATTCAAATAAAGGGATTTTACCTGTTGGGATTCCCTAACCCCTTCAAGGAAATTCTGTTAGAGCTGGTTATGCAGCGGAACAAGCGCAGATCAGCAAGCGTCGAAAATATGAAACGATTTGCAATAGTTACTTTTTTTCGATGTTTGCTGTAGAAATGATGGGGATCAGAACTGAAAGCATTTTATAACGAAATTGTTCCAAGGCTCATTGACGTCTCTGGTGACAATAGGGCTGGCAGTTTTTTCTCACAAAAATTAGGTATCATAATTCAAAGAGGAAATGCTGCTAGCGTATTAGGCACCATGCCACAAGACAGCGATTTGGAGGAGCTATTTTGTTTGTAAGTAGGCATTTAATTTTTATTTTCTATCTATCATTATTATTAATATTATATTTTTTTTTAGGTAAAATTTGGATTTTGTTGTAATATAGTTTATTTAATTTAAGGTTTTGTAGATATTAGTATGTACTCGTATATATTTATATTACAATTATTATTTATTTAATATACAAACAGTATAAAATAATTACAATATAAATTAAAACTACTTAAAAGTAAAAATTAAAATAAATATAAACTAAACTTAATAAAAAAATAAACTATAAGTAAAAAATGTCCTCTAGAGACGACCCTTCAGTCATAGTCCCAAGAAGACTGGCAACATTTCCCCTCTGTATAGCTAAGCTAATACGTTGGCAGAAATAATAGCCAGCCTTCCTATCTCCAGACTTCTCCGTTAGCCGTTTGGACAACTCCTTGGCCAGACGCTTGGCTGAGTGTCCCCATGGGCCCATCGTCTCGACCCCAAACGGCGCAAATTCGTAACCTGTACTGAGGTTGGCGCATTTGCGCAGCTTGAGGTTCTCAGCAGAAACCGCCGCACTTCCCGCGCTTGACGAGGTCGCCTGGATGTGTGATGGAGCTAATGTTTCCACGGCCCAACGGTCATGCCGTCGGGTCTTTTGCCATCGCTTCGCGCAATCCCAGAGGGTTCTAGGATCGCGGGTACTCCAGCAGTGACAAAAGCCCTTCGAATGATGTCGTTCATAGCAGCGTGACGAGGAATGCGGCCAGCACTTCTAGCGCAAGAAAGCCCATTGTGTCCGAGGTTTTGTATGAAATAAATAAATCCTTTAATATAGCTAACTAGAACTGTAAAGAAAGGAATGTATGTGCCGAAGTAAAGTAGCTAACTAAAAGTAAACAAGATCAAGCTATATTGCAAGAGGTTGACATATTATATAGAATAGATAAATAAACAGATGGTTCGGGCATGTCGAAAGGATGAGTGAAGAAAGATTGGCGAAAGATATATTGCGTGGAACATATTGAGGAGCAAATATTTTTATATTATAATTCAGAATAAAAATAAAGATCTACGTATTTTTTACTTAAATTATTCAGTAATTTAATCTTAAGAGTACCTATAGAGAAGTTTTCCTAAAAATATCGCCACTCATACAGAGCCTAATCAAGTAGGTAGTGAGAGGTCGACGATCGCGCGAACGTTGACTTACGTAATTCTTTCTCTCTCGGCTGTGAGCGAGATTAATTAATAACATCACTCCCCAGCGTTTAGATATTTATCACGATGGTATCGCGATTTTCAGACGTGGCCTTATTTATCATGCAGTAGTGTGTTGTTTTTCGGATATAGTACTTTAAAAAAAATAAAGAATCTACTAATGCCTAAAAAAATTGCTCTTTCGGCAATGGGGCGTGTCACTAACTTTTTATCAAATAGATGGCGCATGATAGATGGTACCTAATATAACTGTCAGTTGCATAGAAAACTTGTATTTTTATTACGAAATTTATTATTTTCTGCATATTATGCAGAAGTGAGCAGCTTTTAAGTGTACAAATCGAAATTTCCAAGCGAAAGCAAAGATATGGTGATCTCAAAATTGCTGTTCTAATAATTCAACCTTTTTTTATTTTAAAGACGGTGTTCGCTTATTTAATTCGTCTTTAAAGGTAGATAACGTTAAGTTAAAATACATTTTTCTGTTATAAAAATGTAAAACTACAAATAAATTAAAAAAATTATCAGTCATAGGTGTAAACAAGGTACCAGTGCCGCTAGCGACATCTACAAAAAGCTTTGCCTGATATACCCTATTACACGCACAAGTTAAATGTAACAGAGCCCCTGGCAGTCGAAGACTCATCACCTATCACGCGCAAATAAAGAAAACACTAACTGAAACGCCTTAAAAAAATCCTGTGCACCTTTTTTTCCAATTATTTGACTAAGGAAGATGGAGTTGACGGTTTTCTATTTAGATGAAACATGCACTGAGAAAATATACCTTTTTTGTAATATAAAAAGGACTACACGTGCGAAAAAATAATTCATCCGAATTCCTTAGTAATGAAAAGTTGTGATATTTAATTCATCGATTAACTGAAGATATTTAATAAAATTTATAAAATAACGTATCATCAGTAATACTGCCTTACAATGTTGCTGCACTCAAGGTTTATCGCTTTAGGATGCAATTGAAGACCATAAATAGATCATCAAAGGATCCAACATATATGCGTGACATAGGTTGGTCTCTAAGTCTACTCACATGCATTTTGCTTCTTGAAAGTTTAATTCTGTATGCAGCGCTCACGGCTAACGAGTCCCCCGACCTTGACGAAGGCATAACTATACTTGCGTTTGTTTCGTTTATTTGTTTCTCCTTTTGTTTTTCGTGTGCATTATAATGATATACATTTATCTTATTACTATTAATCGTTTTATACAATCTACATTAATCTGCTGCATTTTAAAAACATGCATAAAAAAGAATTTGTAGATTTTAATTTATTAAACGTTTGACATCTTAAACAAAAGTTTGTAAATTAATAAAAAAAACCGTAGTCAATATAATAATAATAACTAAATAAAACGTTTCTTTACTTAAAAATCTAGATACATTAATCAGTAAATACTGGGATCCCCTCTACCAGAAGGCCTGTGATGCAGGGAGGACTCTTGCCTACAAAGACGCTGGGAGACAGTATAAAAAATTATAGTAAATAACACAAATATACAACTGCCTCCGCGGTCTAGCGGTTAAGTCCGTGGATTTAGACTCGGAGGTACCGGGTTCGATTCCTGGTCGGGACACAAAAATATTTAATAATGTAAATAAATACATTTTATTTATTTGTGATATTTCTCGAGTTTGGTACGCTGGAGACATCGACGAGCTTGTCACTTGTCATGATTGGCCTATAGTAAAGTTGGCTAAATGTGAATCCGCTTATTTATAGTGTGTAAGTGGTTTCTGACTACCCCGAAAGGGAAACGGTCGTGATGATACTTTACAAATATACAATAATTAAGCGTGAACTAACATGATGCAGATAAGTGTAATTTTCATGGCAATTACGATTATTGCTGCCAGTCGACAATGATGTTATCATTGTTGTTAAAATTTACAGCGTAGTAAATATGTTAAACCGTGATTTCGTAATCAAAATAACAAATATCAAAAGCAACTTATTGAGGCCATTGAACGTCAGATGTTTGCAGTTGGAATCCTTTGAAAGGGCAAAAGGTGTTCTGATAATGTGACGTGTTAGTATCGAAGACTGCGAGCGAGGCCGGGAGCGGCCTGGAGTGGCGGCCTGCGAGGCGGCCCGCTCTACGCTAACCACTCGATACCGTCAGTTAAGACCCGCGCGCCAACAGTGCTGCGCGCACGCACGTTCACTGCAGCACAACACCACGCAATTATCGAATTAACCGCTTATCGGTGACCGGAGTTCACGGATGCTTTCCGGTGCTACTGCCAGAGAGCCACACAATTCCGAATTTTCTCTAAGGCACGAAACTACTGCACACAGTGAAGTACTCTGTTTGTAAAGTCAGTTAGTGTATTGTACAGAAACCAAGTAAGGGAGGATGCGATAGATATCGTCTCAGACGCAGACAGACTGGCGCCGAAGTCGCGAACTCTTCGTTTCGGGAGTAGAGTTCTTCATGCCGACAACACTCTCTTCCTTATCAGTGCTCAAGGAGATAACGTGATGTGACAACGACCAATGTATATCGTGTAGTGTCAGCGGAATAGTTTTGTGAAAGTGTGTAGTGAGCCCGAGTGCGACCAGTCGGCGAGCCGGCGCGCGCGGTGACAATGTTGAACTGCACCGACTTGGAATGCATCCTACATCACCACCATTACTATGCGCACCTGCATCATATACACCATTTGCAGAATGCCCAAGATCCAGGTGAGCTTCCCGACTCAGTTTAGGATCCAGTCTAGACTCTGGTATAGGTATCGATCAGTATTGAGTAGATTGCAACTTGTCTGTTAATGTAAGTAATTTATTATTTCCTGTCTGGTACGTTTCCATAAAGCTGTTTACTTAAGGACTTGTACAGTATTGGTACACTAATTAATGTTTACTTCTTATGAGTGTTAATAAGATCATCTAAAAGGATATCTTCTATGTGTGTATATTGGTCACTTGCGAAAGGTTTTGGTTGTTAAAGACGTTCTTGACATTTATTAGGTAATTGCTACATAACCGTGGTTATTGAAAATTTAACGAATTATTCGCAAACGCAAGGTTCATTGCGGCTCATACGAGTTACACGTCGAAGTATACCGCTGCCGATATTTGACGTTAAAACCTGCTATTTGCCAAATACACGAAATGTGTAAATATTTTAGAAATTAATGCTCTTCGTTTTCTCTTTCAAATACATCGTTCTCTGATGAAGCGTTCATGCGATGTTAGATAAGATGTGCTTATTTACTGAAACTAGACAATATTTACTGTCTCGTGGCAAAAGTACTTGATTGATTTATTATTGTTATTCTACAATTGCGGTTTTACTTCTTTGTTTACAGTTTACAATAATTATTGACGTGGCAAATGATTAGTGGTATATTACTATTAAAAGAGAAATAGGTAGGTAATTATTAATTGTCGTATAATTTACTAATGAGATAGTTTAACAAGAATATTAAGCTAAAGGACATTGGTAAGTTTTTAAATATAAAAGATGTCTAGGGCTCTAGGTATGGATCATACTGTGTTCACCGTGGGTTTTATTTCTATAGTAAAGACCCCAATGTCCTTTAAGATATTAATTAATAAATAATAAATTTGACCTACAACATAAATATTAAAATTTTTGATATTTAAACACCTGCACAAACATTTAAATGACGTTCTGGTTTTTAGTGTGGCTTAAAATAAATATCTAACCTCAAAGTTATATGCATAACTTCCAAACCCATATTTACTTACGATGTGAAAACGCAAATATTCTTGCTAATCTATGTCTGTATACTATTTATTGGATAAATAAAACTACTTAAAGAGTAAAAATTTAATATAAACAAAACCTAATAAAAAATAAACTATAAGTAAAAAAAATCCTCTAGAGACGACCCTTAAGGGATAGTCCCAAGGAGGCTGGCAACATTTCCCCTCTGTATAGCGAGGCTAATACGATAATTGCCAGCCTTCCTGTCTCCAGACTTTTCCGTTAGCCGTTTGGACAACTCCTTGGCCAGACGTTTGGCTGAGTGTCCCCATGGGCCCATTGTCTCGACTCCAAACGGCGCAAATTCGTAACCTGTACCGAGGCTTAAGGTTCTCAGCAGAAACCGCCGCACTCTCCGCGCTAGACGATGTCGCCTGGATGTGTGATGAAGCTAATGTGTCTACACATGTCGCATCCCACACCTGCCAAGTTTCCACGGCCCAACGGTCATGACGTCGGGTCTGTTGACATCGCTCCGTGCAATCCCAGAGGGTTCTAGGATCGCGGGTACTCCAGCAGTGACAAAAGCCCATCGGATGATGTCATTGAGAGCAGCGTGACTAAGTATGCGGCCAGCACTTCTAGCGCAAGAAAGCCAATGGTGTCCGAGATGTTCCTCCAAGAGAGAACTCCACACCCACATTGGTGGACACACACTGTATTTATTGTATAAAGAAATACATTATCTACATATTACTAAAGTTTAGCTTGCAAATTAAAACCTCAGAATCGAAATATTTAGTTTTAGTCATCCCGGAACAGTGTTGTAAATCCATGACATGTGTACGCAAGAAAAGTGTAATTCTCATTGGTACATACCGGATTTCGAGCCGCGACCTTTTGGATTAAAGGTAGCGTTCTTAAAACCAGCAACCGCTCCCCTTTTAAAAAATTCATTTTGATTATGTAGTATTTGACGTATATAATAGTAAATATTTGGGACTTACAACCTAAAAAAGTTTTATTTTTCTATCGCCATAATCCTTATATATATATATATATATATATATATATATATATATATAAGTATTTATTCTCACAATATAATCAAGTCTATAGCAAAACTTGCTCCAAACTCCAAGCAAAGTATTATTTAAATATATTTTAGTTGTATTTTTAATTATTAAGTAGTTGATAATAATAGTAATTTATATTTTGTTTTTCCAGTTTGTAAAACATATATAATCAGCGTATAGGTACTTGTTTAGATAAACAAAAAGATTCGTTGGTTTTAAAATAAGTACTACAATATATTATTATATATTATATGGCATATAAGATTGTATTGTACACTTAGTATAAATAAAATGAATGTTAAATAAATAAGCGCCGCCGTCATGATTCACGATAATGTCACTTAGGTTTGTTTTTAATTCCACATGTTATGAACGAAGACAATCGAAAGAATTCTTCCAACGAATTATTCTATTGGACATACACTTATACCTATGGGTATTGATTGCAGCTAGTCCATATTCTTTTTCGTTATTTTTAACCGTAGTCAGAGTCTGTTTAATAGGGTTTGAAATGATGATTAAATTTAAAAATATATATTTGTAAAGTTTGCGATCTGATGTTGAATATCTTTTTGCTATTCTAATAAAGGTTTAATAATTTATTATATTACACGCGGTGGTGGCTTGGTTGTAAGAACGCTTTCCTTAAAATCCTACAAAGGTTGATTCAAACCCCCCCGGCATGTACTAATGAGAAATACACTTGTCATAGATTGACAACACCACCGTTCCCGTGCCGTGCCGTGTGCCGTACGTTAAGCCGTCGGTCCCGGTTCCACTTTATTATTATTTATTTATTATGTTACAACCATAATGTTGTGTTAATGTATTATATATATATAAATATATACTACTTACTAAATAAATAAGCGTATAAATAAAAATTATAAAAATACCAACTTGTGAAATCCAAATTGCCGGGCAAGCCAGCGTAGCTAGTGTGGGCCAAATTCTCCAGATATATGTTAAGGCCCATCTCCAACAGTAAAGGTAAAGTAGGGGCTGTGATGAATAATGAATGATTCATGTACTTAACCAGAAACTAAATTAAAATCACTGTCATTGCAAAGGTACCAGGTTCTATTCCACACACACAATAATTTATTTATTATATTTCTCGATTCTAGTATGCATCGACGAGCTTGCCACTTGTCATGTGAATCCGCTTTTGTAAAAGCATGGTTTCTGAATACCCTGGAAGGGATACGGTTGTGATGATACTTTACTCTTAATTAAAATGAGATAATGAATGAAAAAGCGATTAGTATCACATGATTATAGGAAGCACGGTCACTTTATTAGACACCTAACTGTATTATTAAGCAAGCAAGCACTAATCTCGATTAACTTGACTTATCTGGTTAAAACTACATCTTCACTGGTAGAACTGTTCTGTTACTTAGTCGCAAACATTATTAATGGCTTTCGTTATTTACGTCACAGCTTATATTCCTGGTCGGGACATAAAAATATTTATTATTGTAAATAAATACATTTAATTAATATTTAATTGAATTGTAAATTTCTCGAGTTTGGTACGCTGGAGACATCGACGAGCTTGCCATTTGTCATGATTGGCCTATAGTAAAGTTGGCTAAATGTGAATCCGCTTCTTTATAAGCATGGTTTCTGACCACCTCGAAAGGGAAACGGTCGTGATGATACTTTAGATGTTTGTATACGCGTTCACGATTTGGACGCGGAAGATATCACAAAAAACTACTTTGCATTGCGAAATCTATTAATCTTATATCAAAAGAATTACTATGACATTGCCTCTATTGCGAAACGGAAACTCGTTTTGGCAAAGTGGTTTTTTACTGATCACTGGTATGGTTGTAATATATACTTTGAATGTAGACGGAATTTGTATGTACTGACTGCTTATAACTTGCTCTCCGAGACACGGAAACGATCCGATGGTGTTAAAAATTCGAGTTCGTTCTGGAGATGCCTACTATCAAAGCGTTTGTCATGGAACTAATTAAAAAAAAGTATCATCACGACCGTTTCCCTTTCGGGGTGGTCAGAAACCACGCTTATAAATAAGCGAATTCACATTTAGCCAACTTTACTGTCGGCCAATCATGACAAGTGGCAAGCTCGGGAAATATCACAAATAAATTAAATATTAATTAAATGTATTTATTTACATTATTAAATATTTTTTGTGTCCCGACCAGGAATCGAACCCTGTACCTCCGAGTCTAAATCCATGGACTTAACCGCTAGACCACGGAGGTAGTTTGTTGAACTAATTAAACGTACTTATGTTTATTTTATTTGTGGTGTTTAAAAGCATTAATCCTCATGTGCATTTTGATTTTAAAACAAGTATAGATTATCTAATACAGCTGCTTGTTTTGCGTTAGACTAGTTTCATAGACAATAATTTTACGTCGCCTCAGTCTTTGGTATTGACTAATAATTTATTAGTAGTTTCTACCATTATTTCTGTTTGTCAACTTTCCTTCTTTACTTCCAGAGCTAAGCTCTTGACGGCCACTTCGCTTTCACTATTATAAACTGGATTTTTACTTAGTCTACGTCTATATTATAATTTACGACTTTATCTTATTGTTTCTGCTCTTCATTTATAAAAAAAAACTTTAAGAGGAGTCCTTCGCGCCATTTTGCGTGGACATGTCAAGTGCAAGTTTTTGTTTTGTAAATTAATTTACTGTGGATATTATTGGTCAAAAGTGGCGTTGTTTTGTTTAATAATGTGCTACAATGTGAATAATTATGGAAAACGATAAATTAGACTTTAAATATGGGGCACAAGTTGCAGTTTATTTTTTGCGGTTTTCCCGCGCTGTCAACTCCCATATTTTACCCGACGTGTTTGAGCTATGGTGCCGCCAGTGACTCCAAGAAAAGCATCAAATTCTGCAGCATCTGGAATTTGATGATGACCTCATTAAAAAGACAGATATATTACGTCAGACTTGGCTGTATGGGCTAGACCCTTTGCCTTCCCTATCATCTCATTCATCATCCACCGGAAGAATAGAACCAAAAAAAAAACTTTAAAATGAATATTTAGACATTATTCAAAAAATATTTTAAAAAAATATAAAATAATAATAATAAATAATTTATTTATTGATATATCACGAGTTTGGTACGCTGGAAACATCGACGAGCTTGCCACTTGTCATGATTGGCCTATAGTAAAGTTGGCTAAGTGTGTATCCGCTTATTTATAAGCGTGGTTTCTGACCACCCCGAAAGGGACGGTCGTGATGATATACTATATAAAAATAATAATTACTTACAAACTACTCAAATAGAAATAATAAAATTAAATAACTATTAATTATACCTATTAAAAAATAAGAAAAAAAAACTGAATTGCCATTCAACGTGGCAATGCTGCCTTGGCACTTCGCCCATTGGCAGCGATTTGGAGCAATTTTTTTATTAATAATAATTTTTATTTTGTTTTTTCTTTATTTTTAGTTTTAGTTGTATTTTTATTTTAGTTTAATTAATAGTTTAGTTTTTTTTAATCATTTCAAAAAAAACTATTTTTAATAAATGTCCTCAAAAGACGTCCAATCAGAAATAGTAAAATGTTGGCAGAAATAATTCCCAGCCTTCCTGTTTCCAGATTTCTCCGTCAGCCGTCTGGACAACTTCTACTTCAAAAAGCATTTTTTTTCGTCTGATTTTGATAATAAACCTGATTTTATGTTCGTGACGCATTACGTACCTAATCTGTAAGGTGGGTGTATGAAATTAAGTACTTAAATACAGAGTTCAATAAAAACAATACTATCGCTGGCTATTTAACAATATACAATACAATTACAGGTCGACTCACTACACCATTATAAATTATTGTAATTGTTATTATTGCGTCTTAATAATTATTCTTTGACTAGTTTTTTGTGACCCGGCTTTGCCCGTGGCGGTTATGAAACCCTCTATAATGCTTCTTAAATAAATTCTTAATTAATATGAATATATGGACTACCAGATTTATTCGAAAGAAGTAAGTTACAATGAATTAAAAATATAAATTGACATCATTTGTTGTTAATAATAAATTTGCCCATTCTCATTATTTTTATTTTAACTGAACAAACAGCCCTTTGGACACTACCCAGAATGATATAAAAAAGCATGTGTCATTATTTGATTTTTAGGCTGTTGCTTATTATTTACTCAAATTTCTCCATTCAACTGTGAGAATTATATTTATATAGATAGGCGGAAACTGTTGTTAGAAAAAAAGTTGGAAATAAATCGTAGTTCAAAATCGTTGAGTTGGAAGAAATCAAATACGAGATAGAGCGGGCATTGGTTGTTATTTTCATAAAAAGTGTTTGAGTGTTAATTTTTTTTACGCAATCTAATTTGTTTTTCTTCTCCTGTCGAAGAATAACGTGTTTTCACTTCTGTAGCATGCAGATCGCCATATTGTCTGTACAAAAGCAATTTAAAAATGAACGTCAAATACTACTGTAACCAGCAATGGACTGTTGCAAACTAATTCCTGAGACGATTGTCCCATCTCTATTTCTATTTAATGTCTTTGGCAATAATTTACGTCGTTTTATAAACCATACACGGAATGTTCTTAGCGATTATTAATAAATATTCATAAATCATAACCATATAGTATGAATATAGAAGTTTTGGCATTGCGATAATTAAAAAAATATCAGTCAGGACTATTACTTTTATTTATATATATAGATTGCGTATTATGCAGTTAGATAGCATGTCATTATGTTTTGTAATTAGTCATTTACATTGGCAAATAAAGGGAAATGTTACGCTTTCGGTTATGAAGTAGAGGGTCCTAATTTAAATAAGTAATTATTAGACTGTAACTTTGGAATGTTTTTGAAATAATGTAAAACAAAAACGCGTACAATGATGTTCTCATGTAGGTAATTCTACTAACGAGAGTCGTGGTTTTTTAGACTAGAGATATACGTGATCAGATTACATATTATTAGACAACTATTGTATATGTATTAAACAGAGTGAATTTTTCAAGTGAGCCTCAACTGTATGTATGTCTCTCGAATTAGTTGTTTGACATTTTATTTATATATATATCTATTTATTTATAGTGTATGTATATGTATATTAAAGTGCTATAAATGCGTAATTATGTTTATTAGCTATTTTAATATTTTTCTTTATCCTGCCCATCACCTTACATGATCCTCAAGGTTAGCTGGAGAAGAATGCCTTATGGCGTTATAGCTCGCCTATGTACTAGGTTTTTAAGTGCAATAAAGTATTTTAATAAATAAATTCTTAATTACAAGGAATAGCGAAAAATGCTCAAAAGGATTATCGGCATTTTTTTAACAAACTGCATTATTAGATTTATAGTAGTGTAGTGTGAGTTAGTGAGTAAGTGTGTGTTTGTGTGTGTGTGTGCGAGTGAGTAAGTGTGATAATTACACTTTTAGCATATCGTTAGAAAGGGCATGGACTGAGGATGTTTTAGAAAAATCAGATGAACTCCAACCCTGTTAGTTTTTTTTTAAACCCCATAGAAAGTTGCCCTTAAAATTATTTCTTTAACTTACTACGGTACTTTAGGCCCCATAACTTTTCTTCTCCACAATTTTCTGGTGTAAAATATTTTTTTGCAGGACCCTAAGACTCTAACGATTAAAACAACCAGCAGACCGGTCCCATGGATAGATTTTGAGCTACAGGTAGTTTTAGTAGAAAATCACAAAAAAGTCAAATAAAAAATAAAAATAAATTTAAAAAAACCTTGAGGCTAAGGTCAATATATTGGGCGGGGGTAGGTAGCAGACTATCCCTAGTTTCTACCCTAGGCGTATGTACAGCTCCCTTCCAAACACCCTGTATATTCAGAATGTATATAAAGTTGTTTGGTGGATTTATGTGTCTGTTTTGTCTTAATTTCTATTGTTAAAATAAATAATTGTTAATGTATTGATGTATTTGACGTGTAAAAGTGCCTAAAGTAGGCCTACTTACTGAATAAATTAATTTGAATTAGAATTAATTTGAATTTGAATTATTATTATTATTGGCACGCGTAACACACGCCGTCAGCCACTCCTTTCGAACTGCAGCCTTCCTGGCGCGTATATAGGGGGTGATCCATTGCTGCTTTAACCTGGTCAGTCCACCTCATCGGAGATCTATCTAACTCATCCTCTTGCCATTGACTTTTCCCTGAACTACCATGCGCTCAATGGATAGATATCCACCCGCGATAAGTGTCCGAAGAAGTGAGAATGCGTAATTGTACGATTGAGGTAAAGCGCTGTCTGATTCACAGTTGCTCCGGAATGGACTTGTTAGTTCTGAACTCTCCGCCAACTCTACTCTCTTGACCAAATATTAGGACAAATATAAAATGTGTCTATGACGATCTTTTTTGGTAAATAATACATAAAACTATAATAATAATACTTATACTCAAACTAGCAAATAATAATAGTTACAAAATGTTCTGCTCGAAAAATCTAAACGTGCCAAGAATAAATTAGCTTAATTTATATAGAAAACTTGTCTATTTATAATATTATTTGGCGACATACAAGTCAAGATATACCTGACACTCTTGGCGCCTTCCCACTTGTCCTTGACCTCTAAGGACCCAGGCGCTGCTGCATTACAAGCAGAAAACCTCAAACGGCAGACGTAAATATGAAAGAAATACATACATACACATATGAAAGGCGTTGTCAAAACAGCTTGTCAACACCTCGGGGGAAAAGAGGGCTGGGCAATATTTGGGCCAAAGGATCAGCATTGCCATCCAACGTGGCAATGCCAGTATCCTTGGCACTCTGCTCATTGGAGCAATTTTTTAATTTATAATAATTTTATTTTGTTTTTTCTTTATTTTAGTTTTTAGTTATATTTTTATTTATTAAGTCTTTTTTATTTTTAATTATTAGTAATTTATGTTTTATAATTTTATTTATTAGTTTAAATAATTATTTAGTTTTGTCTTGTAATATTGTACGTTCGTATAATAAAATCTGTCAATCTAAATAAAAAGTATATACCTAATAGACCGAACGTTATCTAAATAATCGAGGAAAAAAACAAGTTTTATTTATTACTTAAGTAACTGCAAGATGCATCAATTATTCCCGTTCCTGGAAAACCTTATTGGCTCGTGTCGATGTAATAGATTTGAAGGACAACAATCTTTATAGCTGACGTATTGCATAATTCTAACAATAAAATCTTCTCATATGTTTTTTCAATTTATTTATAATAATAATGATTCTAATTAATAGCAAGTTGATAAAGAGCGGTAAAGAAAAGAAGTTAAGGTAAGTGACCACGTCGAGGACTGCAAACGCTGGAGACGACTGATGGATGAATAGACAGGTGGAGAAATAGGAAAATGATAAAGATGATACAATAAATATAAATATGTTGAAAATTATCTGGTTGAAGGTATTAAACGTATGCATTGAGTGTCGTGTCTCAGAATTATAAAATGTAAATATCAAGATATTTTGTAATAAAATTCCGACCCTAAAACACAGGTTTATTAACTAGTTTTAACAATAAGGCATAAATAAATAAAACTTGAGCATAAATTTTCAGAAACGACCTCTAAGAGAACTTTTATTGGACCGGTGAACATTTAATCCAGAGTAAATACATACTTGTGATGTAAATTTAATTGTATGACTTCATCGAATGATATTGTTCAACAAAACATAATCATCACAGCCCCTGGAACACACGAGTCCTAGACCTCCACTGCTGGAGATTGGCCTCCGAGAACATTATAATGGAGAATTTGGTATCGTTGAAAATTCATATATATAAAATATATATATATAAAATAAAATTAATATAACAGATACGGATACAAGTCACGTCCGTGTGGAATGATGGTAAGAACGCGCTGCATTTGCCCGCTTAATTGCAATACATATTCTTTGGGCGAATAAAGAGCCAGCCCTCTTGCCACCAGAGGAAACATCAAGACGTGGTGTTGTATTTTAAAAAAATATTGGAGGTCGGATTTGGGCCCAGAGTTTCTACTGTAAACTACCTCCTCCTTGCGTCGTTTTCCTCAATGCTGAGGGTCGTGACCCCCTCCACGGATCACTTTGTCTCGTACGATGCTGCGCCATCCGGGTCTGCACACGGCGGCATGCAGGGCACTGTGGACTGGGGGGTTAAGTATGGTTCGGATCTGGTCAGACCAGCGTATCGGGCTTCGGCCACGGGGCCTTTTGCCTTCGATTTTACCCGTGATCACCAGCTTTTCTGTTAAGCTTCACTGTAAACTACACAAATATCTAATCTTTCAATACAAACTGCCGCGCTTCATATATATCGATTACACTTTAATTTTATTTTATACCTTTCCTGGATGATAAAATTGTTACTAGTTTAAGTTCTAATAAGTATCTAGTTGTGATGTAAGTTTCATTGGATGACTTCATCGACTGATATTGTCCAACACAACATAATATTCATTGATATTCGACGTTGCACTTGGACATTTCCTATGTAAAAGTTCTTTTGTTAGCGACATGATGATTAAAGAACTTGGTATGGTTGTGTAACGCGACGTAATACCCTAAAGGCTCCCGTAATATCGCCGATGATCGAACAATTGTGATGTAACGTAAGAAGTCGAGGCTTGTCATTGTGTATTGTGCAGCTATTCTTATAATTATATATGCAAATTATCTAAAGGTCAATCGATATTGATGATTTGAAAAACAAAGTTGTTTTTAGCGCTTTGATAGATTCTTACTATTTATAGTTGCAGTTATGTTTAAAACCTATTTGCG
Source organism: Tinea semifulvella (assembly GCA_910589645.1). Classification (NCBI taxonomy): domain Eukaryota; kingdom Metazoa; phylum Arthropoda; class Insecta; order Lepidoptera; family Tineidae; genus Tinea; species Tinea semifulvella. The sequence continues at coordinate 6,324,826 of OU342586.1, read as the reverse complement.
AAGATATTTTAGTAGAAATTCAGCTGCATAATCACCACAGCTAATAGAAACACACACCTCTGCTGCTTAAGATTTCTCATTCTTCATCATCTCACAGAGTAACAACTCTACCACCATCGCTATTCTATCGTTTATCTTTATAATCAATTGTATTATGTTTGTGTACATTTAATTTTAATTTTTTATACAAATATATTTTAATAGGGTAGCCAACAGTGCTAACATCACACATGTATTTGTACTTAAGCGTCTTTTTTCTATAAATAGGAGGCCTCCTTTGTAAATATATACTATAGTCGGTCGCAAGCCCGAGATATTATATTAATCACAGTAAATCCATGAAATGCTTAGAAATTTGTCTTCTTCTAACTTTAATAGTACTCGTACTTGTAAGTTACTATGTAACCGCAATTATTCAAATATTTTGAATTCCCTAGTATACCACCATATATTCAGCTTTACCTAATAATTTTGATTTATCTTTAGTACATCGGAAGTCGACTGTATGAATAAGAAATAGCCGGCTAAAACTAGGTTCGCTTGTTATGAGAATGTTATAATGTTTTAACAACTTATATGATACGGTTATGCCCCATTTACATATGCACTTCATTTTTATCGCTTTTTATATAATTAACCTTTTAACAAATGCCTTTGTACTTTATAAATGGTTATATTCATAACGTTATCAATCAGATGGGTTGGGCCACATGATCATGAAGACAAACGACCAGTTATAGTGGCTAATTATAATTAATAATGGTTATAATTAATTTTATTTATTTAAAAAACTTTATTGCACAGAGTACAAAGGCGGACTTAATGCCCGAAGACATTCTCTGACAGCCAAACCTTGGGGACAAATTTGAACATTTATAGGTGCAATCACAGAAATAATAACAATACTTAAAAAAGGTAATTTAATAGGATTAATAAATACTAAAAATACCTATGAAATTAAAACTATTCTACAAAATAAACTAAGGGCTTACCACCAGGGAGGGTACCTAAAACGCTCGCCGCATTTCCTCGTTGAATATACTTACATAATATATCTTCATATATATCATAATATCAATATACTAAATACTAATAGTACACAATATTATAACCGAACCGACCTTTGTAGGATTTTAAGGTTCTTACAACCGAGCCACCACCGTGCCTGAGATCACTGTACTATTATGAGATATTAATGAAGTAGTACAAAATACGTTACAGTTTTGTTTAAGATTTTTACTCAGACACATATTAAACCAGTAATTACTTTAAACATATGATCATAATAATTATTATATATAAATAATTATGTTGTAAACTTTCCACTACAAGTTTCGAATGAAATCATATCCGATTATTAAAGTAAAATTGCACTTCCACATTATAAAAGATCATAAGTGAACCTTGTGAAGTTCAACAATCATGGTTATTTAAGGACAAACTGCTATTATTTGGCGGTCAGCAATGAAAATTTTCTCCTTTTTTACTTTTATTACAATTATTTACATTACATTGTAACTGTATACATACTCATAGTGTATACACACAACCCCATAAATATATACTCGTTCATACACACAAATAATTATTCTTACATACACCAAAAAACAAAATGAAAAAAATAAAGTCTTGAGTATTGTTCAATGCGGTGCGAGCAGTTGTGGCTCGGTTGTAAGAACGCTTTCCTTTAAATCCTATAAAGGTGGGTTCCAACCCCGGCATGTACCAAGGAGAAATTCACTTACGTAGGTACAATTGTCATAGATTTACAAGACAAGGAGAAATATACTTACGTAGGTATATTTGTCATAGATTTACAACACACGGTTTCCGTACCTCGGAGAGCTTGCTTAAGCCGTCGGTACCGGTTCCACTAATACCAACTTGTTAAATAGTAAATAAATTGTCATTGAAAAAAATATACATAAGTCTCTCGCCAACCCATCTGGCCACGTGGCGAGTGTAGGCCAAATTCTCTAGAGTTTTTTGAAACGCTTATCTCCAACAGCGAAGGTCTAGGATTGTATGCTAGGAGCTGTTATGATGTCTATTTGCTATAAAATAAGATAGGCTGCAAACCGAAGAAAAAAGTTACGTGCCACATGTTCCGAACACAATAGTCTTCTTTGGTGTGCTGCGACGCTAAAGGACACGAGTATAAAAATATTTGCAGACATGAAATGGCAATTAAAATATCGTTTTAGGCGACAAGAATAAATGATGAAAATAATTACATAAATGATGTCTCGAATACAGTCGCCGACAAATAACTCAATTATTGAAACAATCAAATTAAATTAGAAGTTCATTTGCACTTGACCCTGTCATTATAAGTCATTATAGCATTACTCATCTTTACGTCATATTATCGTCGCAAATCTAAAATCTACTCGGGAGGTATGTCGTTTTAGACAACACTATGAGGTACCTTTACGTCACACCTCAACTACAAATTAGCAGCTCGGATTTATGAACATTTACAGTTTGACAGCTCGGAAGTTAAACTTTACGTAACAGAGTTATTGAGCGCTAGAGTTACTCCTGTTGTTTTGTGTAGTAAAACCCTATTATAATTGTCTGTATTTTTGCGAAAAGCCGACATAATAAAATATTATCATTCATTCATTCCATAACATAAATCGGAAATTTAATTACAAATACTCGTATATTAAAATTACATGTTAAGCCAAAAAAAAATTACCATAAAATACAGATATTGGAATTCTGTTATTATGCTTGAAATTCAAGAAGTTCAGTTACCCCAGAGTACCGTAGATGTCACATATATGTCGCCAAAGATGTACCCAATAGGATCTGCAAATAGTAGATACAGATATATCGTGTTAAAACGGCATCACATTAATATATGCAACGACACAGATAATTATAGTTAAAGTTGGTAGTTTTAAAATAATTATTCTATTTGGTTAACCTATTTGGTTAAATATATATTTATCTATCAACACCTCGATACAATCCTAACGGGGGATAAGCTTAAGATCTGTGCTGTGCGCACCATGCTTATCTGATTCCGTATTTATCACTACATATCTTGTGTACAGAACTAGGCTTTATTTGTTTAATATTTGCCAATTTTTTATTTATTTATATATATCAATATATTATAATAACAAGAACTAGAGGACGCAGCTTTAGTCGTGACCACGGTCAGTGCAACTTGACCGTAACGTCGTTAGGTGTCTCGGGTGAAATTTGTAAATCGCGTTTTGAAAAAAATACTAAATTAAAATGAATTATCTACAACAAATAAAGTGTGTTAGATGTGTTTCTTACTTGGTAAAATATATAAATTAAAGCTTAAAAATTTTATTGCCAAATATTTCGCCTCTCTTTGGAGCGGCGTCATCAGTGACAGTGACTGAAGGTCTTTGTCATAAATTTTGAAAAAAGTAATTTTATTTCTTTTAGCAATGGTAAAGGCAATGCACTATATAGTTTTGTATTTATTTTTTAGAAAAATATCATCATCACCTCGCGCATCATGGAGAACATCATCAGTATGTTATGTCCATTGTTGGTTCGATATTAATAAATTTACAAAACAAGTTAGACAAAACCTAATGCATTACATTCAGACCATGGCTATAGTATGCACCAAGCTGCCATATAAAAGAGCTTTCCCATGTTTTTAAATCAATAGACCGAATAGTTTTAGGAAAACTCTTTAATACTCTTACTGTGAAACAATTGTTAAAGGTAGTGTTATGTATACGCGCATGGGTGGGCACAGGTAAAATATTATTAATTTGAGAATCTACTGAATGTCTGTGTCCATTCATGCGAGTACGAAGGGGTGTCGTAGTCTCTCCCACATAAAAACTGTTACAAAATCTGCACTCCAGCATATATACGCAATGAGAAGTAGTACATTGTGCGAAATTTTGAATTTTGATGACAACAGGGTTATGATGAGTTTGTATATTGATATCGGAACTTATTATGGGACATGTTTTGCAACGAGATTGGTTGCACTTGGGTGTACCTAACAATGTATTATTACTCCGTGTATTAAAAAAATAAATAAATACTTTTTCAAAATTTATGACAAAGACCTTTAGTCACTGTCACTGATGACGCCGCTCCAAAGAGAGGCGAAATATTTGGCAATAAATTTTTTAAGCTTCAATTTATATATTTTACCAAGTAAATTAAAATGAATGTATGTATACTACACTAACCAGACTGTTTATGTTTGTCATACACAAATATACAATAAATAGCGAGCATATTTTAAAAGCACCACAGTACGTTTCACGAAATCGATGTCGCTTTAATACAAAACACCTGTACGTGCAATAATTGCAAATGCTTACAAATTTCAACCGTTATATGTCTGAATAGAGAACTTCTAAACAAACTACTCATTTCTTTAGGTGAATAAATAGGTAGTCGCTAATACAATGTTTTTTGTCTGATGGTTTATGACCAAATAATAACTCACTTATGTTTAAAAGCAAAAATATATTTTAGGCAGACTGTTTTTAAGCTACGAATACAATTAAACCGTCAAGCAGAACTGTTATATTCCTATTTGGTATAAAAAAACAAAGTACAATTATCACGTGACTTAACATTACCTAATATAAGTCAAAAGGTGTTCGCACAAAGTTTGCAAAGTGTCAAATGTTTTCATTCAATACTAACATCCGTATTCGTATATATGTATGTTTCCTTAACAGCACCTCCACTCAATTAGTCATGCCAGCTGTCAAACAGTGGCGCGTTCGGTAACTAACACTGCGTAAGGTTTTTAAATGCATGGCTTAGTAACTCAGCTAACATCAACTCCAAGCAGGATTCATGTCAATATCAAAGTGAAATACAATAATTTACCTAAAAACGGAGAACAAATACAAATTCAGTTTTGGACACATGTCGATAGTGGAGGTTTTTCCACGAAATGAAGCAATTCATCTTTCATTAGACGAAAATTTGATAGATTTTTTTAAAATTTATAAATTGAAATATATGTATTGTTTTTCATTAATACCAACTTGTGGAATCGTTAATAATTTGTCATTAAAATTTACATTAGATACTCGCCAACCCGTTTGGCCAGCGTGGCGAGCGTAGGCCAAATTCTTCAGAAATAATTTCTGGAGGTTTTGGAATAATTTAATTATAATGTTACAAACATTTGTATGAAAATCACAATCAATGCCCAATCTTATATTTGATGTCTTTGGATATTAAATTTAAACAAATTTATCAATCTTTCATGGTAACAAAACAAGTCATTGAACAGATATTTTCATTGTCATTATTATAATTTAGGTTTTTGTTTACATTAATTAGTAATAATCAATTAACCTGTCTATGTTAACCACACGGTCAACAGGTGACTGGCTTATTAATCATGCATCAGGACCTTGGGCCTACACGTCGCACATTGATCATTTAGTTATGATAATAATTATTGATTCGAATAAAAACCACGCCGTGTACGACATGTGTGTGTGTTAGTATTATCACCGAGCTAGGGTATCAACTAGACCAGCCTAGGTCTGATTGTTGAATAGCGCTAAGGTAGGTTTAGGTAAGTCTTGTTTCAAGCGGTGTTATTTTTACATAAATTGGCATTTGACATCATTGCAAATGGGACATACTTTCTACGAGAACAACAAATTGGTGGTAGGCGGAATGATCGTGGTAAAATGCCCAGTCTGCCGGGGCGGGGAAGTGGATCCGTTCGTGTCGATAAACCCAGTAAAGCGTATCTACATGTTTCCAGAGGTTTTGATTCCAGTTGCTAACATTTATGGGCTTCGCGCGCCACTTACCATCAGGTGGGCGCAAGGCGTATCTCGTGCTAGTATATATTATTTTTTTTATTATTTTTATTATAAGTATCCCATCACTGTTTAAGCGACTTATTACTATCTTGTCTCTGTAATGATTAAAGGTAAAAATGGCTTCAAATTTACTAGCTAACTTACCGACATTCAAGCCATTTATATAACCTAATCGTTATAATTACTCTACTATACCTACTCTAATCGGGCCTACAATTGTATCCAATACAATAATATCTTCAGAATGCTGATGGGACTGCCTCGACGCAGCAGTGCATCGGGCATTTTTGCGGAGGCGCGTGTGGATGGATTTCCGGCCATAATCGCAAAAAGGCAGCGTCGATACTGCGGAGAGTAAGAGACAGTGACAACAGCATTCTGAGGATGATATCGTCGCGCTTTGACAGCGCTTTTGTTAAGCGCTGGATTGGAGTTGTAACTGGGAATGTGTAAATTAAATATGTACAGCATTTGCGTAGTATAAATTCCTACAAATACTTATGAATTAATATTAATTAAATTAAGTACTACGTATTGTTATTATTATTATTATTGCTGTTTGTTTTTGACTTTTTAATTAATGTGTATACCTACTAACATAGTTCTAAGTTGGAATGTTACTAATAATTATGGAATTAATTCTGAAATAAATAATTTATTATTATTATTATTATTACAAAGACGTTATTTTGGTGAAAAGTAAAAAAAGTAAAGTATCATCACCACTGTATCCCTTCCGGTCAGTCGGAATCCAAGTAATGAATCCACATTTAGCCAACTTTACTATAGGTCCATCATGACACGTGACAAGTTCGTCGATGTCTCTAGCGTACCAGAAATATAACAAATAAATAAATAAATTAATTAGTGAGTTTAAATCCACGGACTTAAACGCTAGACCATGATGGCCAGGATGGTGCTGGGGCTGCTCCTCACGCGGGAGAGGATTATAAAAACGAAAAATATGTATGTGAGATTTGTTTGTTTTGTGCGTTTTGACGTCACAATATTTTCAACCAATTATAAAGCGTTTTTAACAGCTCAGCAAATAAATTGATTTTTATTTTTAAATATTTTTATTTCTTATTAATCAATTTAAATAAAAAACAACATTGTGAACAATGAAAACTAGTTCTTTTTACATTACATGCATATTCCCTATAGCTTTGTTTATAAAAACATGAATGTAATACTTTTATGGTAGGTGCTTATCATTGCCATCTCAAATGGAATTTGTAGATCAAGGTCACAATATCAATTAACTGGAAGGTATCGTTGTATTCAGTCTGTAATTATTTTCATAGCCAATATATTAGACATATTATCGTTATTTGCAAACTTTTCAAGGCAAAGAAAAAACTAAATAGTTATATAGTAGGTGCTTTTAGGCAAAAGTAATAAAACGTATTTTTTATTTTCCGTTTTTGTTTTTGTTTTTTGAGATGATAGGGAAGGCAAAGGGTCTAGCCCATACAGCCAAGTCTGACGTAATATATCTTTCTTTTTTATGAGTTAATGAGGTCATCATCAAATTCCAGATGCTGCAGAATTTGATGCTTTTCTTGGAGTCACTCGCGGCACTATAGCTCAAACACTTTGGATAAAAATGGGAGTTGACAGCGCGGGAAAACCGCAATAAATAAATTGCAACTTGTGCCCCATATTTATAGTACAATTTATCGTTTTTCATAATTATTCACATTGTAGCACATTATTAAACAAAACCACACCACATTCGATCAATAATATCCACAGTAAATTAATTTACAAAACAAAAACTTGCACTTGACATGTCCACGCAAAATGGCGCGAAGAACTCCGACACATTATCGTTTTTTGCAAACTTTTTAAGGCAAAGAAAAAACTAATTAGTTATATAGTAGATACTCTTAGGCAAAAGTGATAAAACTTATTTTTTGTTTTTTTTTTGTTTTTACGCTTCAAATATATTTTTCTTGCCAGTTCACAAATACTATTATGCATTTTTACTGGCTGAGTGGTCAGTAGGTAATGTTAGTAGAGTAGCCAGCCTTCAGACCTCCAGAAAGTCATACTCGTAGGTGCGTAAGTAAAAATAAACAATAAAAAATAAAAGCTGCCCTCTTCGATCTTGGCACTTGTCATGATTGGCCTATAGTTGGCTAAATAAGCGGGGTTTCTGACCACCTCGCTAGGGAAACGGTCGTGATGATTATGGTGAAAAAATTATAGAATCACTCAGGGTTTCTCAGCTAGCCTGTTTCTATGATAGTATTTTATCTGTGAGTAGGCTTATTATTTAGAAAATTGAAAAGTTCTGACGAAACGCCCGACTTTTTAATAAAAGTCCAGACATTTTAGTCACAAAATAATAATAATAATAATAAATATTTCCAGACAGGTCACACAGCGCCATCTAGTTTCCGTGGTAAGCAACGAGGCTTGTGTTACGGAAACTATATGGTTGATAAACTACATATTATACTTTTTTTTTCGTAAATATATACATATTATTCATATAAACACCCAGACCGAGATAAATTATACAATGTACAACTTGCCCCCGGTGGGAATCGTACCCACGACCTCCCGAGTTCACGGCAACGTTTGTTACCACTAGACCACGGAGGCGGTCAGGTGCAGGTGTTACGCACATTACGCACGCCAGCATTGTGTTACGCGGAGAAATCTTCGCCAAATATCCGCGTCGGAACGGCGATACATTTTATTGCATATAATTTGAGCGGTCCGTCAGAGTAACGCGCGTTTTTGGGGTTTACACTGTGACAGGGTCATATCCGCGACGTCGACGCATTGTATGCATTTTTAATGCGACTCGCCACTCTCGGCGGAAAGTCTACTTCGCGTGCACACTGGCGTCCGTTTGCGAAAAGTTGTTGGAAAACCCTACAATCGCGTGTTGAACATGTATTATTTTAATCATTCTTTCTGCATCCGGCCGTAAGAAGCGATGGCAGTCGACTGATAATCCGCGACTATATATATATATATATATATATATAGTTTTATTACTCGTATTCCATCTCTTTCGAAAAATCCGGAGTAGAACCAAAGACCGGACTAGAGTCTAAAAGTAGAAAAAAAATAGGGATGGTAACTTTATCCGTGAGTGTATTTGTATATGTAGGTACTTGATATGGTTCCGACGACTGATAGAGTTGTTGAAAAATTTGATTAATGGCAGCAAGTGAGAGGTCAAACAAATTAGATAGTTGGCGAACACAGAACTATTAAAACTAGGTCATGGATCGGAATACGTTATGATTAGACGTTTATTGTCCATTTGATTTGAATAACAATTGTTATTTATGTTTACCGTAACAGTTACGTTTGTCTGGTATTTCCGGAAAAAAAAAAATTTTTTAATAGCGCGGCAGTAATGATACCGGCCACTGGTGACTGAGTTTTTCCATCTTGGCTTGAAGAGCTTTAGCAGTCGTATTCCAATACTTAAGTTCATACGTTAGATTGACAAAATAGTTAATGGATTTTTATTTCCTTTACTTTGTATCCAAGTGTTTCGTTGTCATAGCATCATCTCTCTGGAACGATCTTGCCTTAAAGAGACAAGTTTATAAGTTTTAATTAGACCTACAATAAGGCCACCATATAATTTTATTTATAATATTGTGTAGTTTTTTATTAGTATGTATTAATTATATAATAAATATTTGTACGTATGTTTATTATAATAATATAACTATATTACATATTAGGTCCTACGATTAAGATTGTTTTCGTAGATGTAAGAATTATATATATATATATATAATATATATATTTTTGTACACTCTTATCACTAAAACTTACTCATTGTCCGTAAGATTAACAGCCAGAGAATGTCTAACGACATTATGTTAGTGTTTGTACTTTTGTGCAATAAAGTTTTTAAATAAATAAAATAAATACATATATCAAATACCATATACTGGCTCCGTGGTCTAGCGGTTAATTCACTCCGTGGATTTAGACTCGGAGGTACCGGGTTCGATTCCTGATCGCGACACAAAAATATTTATTAATGTAAATAAATACATAATATTTTCTGACCACCCCGAAAGTAAAACCACGTGATGATACTTTTACCATATAGAGGTATATACCGTAAGTTCTTCACTATTTACTAAAATGGTACTGTAAGCTAATTAGCGCAATAGTCATCGCATGTCGCAAGTAAAATGCAAATTAAACCAAAATACCTTTCAATTTAATGACCATCTTTCGCAACTTGTACTCATCGCAACACATCCGTTCATCCGGTTACTAAGTTTAGCCTAATATTTCCGTTTTGAGCATATCTCGTGTATATTTAAAAACGTTTCTCTTAATTTACTACGAGTAAGACTAAACCGGATTAAATCCTTAAAAAAAACTTTTTATTTCTAAAAGGGGTTCTAATGACAACTATAGCCTAAAAAAATATTTGCTCCTTTGACACGGTATTACTATATGAATATGTAAGTCACATTTGCCAAATGTATTGAAACGGATTAGTATTTAAAATCGTGATAGGTAAAGATAACTCAAAGCGTAACCTTCATCTGAAAATGTCACGTTATCGCAAGAGTGCTACTTAAAAGGATTCCAGACACAAATTCAATGAATGATATACAATGACCAGGTATTCGTGTTCATGATAAAAAAAAAAAAAACTGTTAAGCAAATAATCGCTCAAAAGGAGAAGATACAGCACGCGCTATATTATTCCATACAAAACGCGGAACCGATAGACACGCAAAGTCACATCACGAAGTCATTAACCAGTGAGACATAATTTGTCGCAGTAGGACGCGAGCGAGACAGAATTTGTTTATTAATTTTCAGAAAAGTTACAGCTTATAACTTGGACATTAAGTTACAGTATTTGTGAAGAAATAAAGGCCGAAATAAACACTGACTGTGGTAGAATAAATATAATTAAATACACAACACAAATTAGGACATTTTGCCGAAAGCTACATATTGGTCTCTCAATGACAACCTGTCATAGAGACTTCAAGATTTAAATATAAAATATAGTAATTTATCTACTTGTTCCACAGCAGTATTATAGATTAATAGATCTCAAGCTTCAATAAGCTTTTATATTATTTATACCGATCATTTATCCAAAACAGTGGGTTAACAGTTATATTACAAATTTCTAAAACATTAGTAAAGAAAATAAATAATATTTATTATTATAATATTAGTAGGATAATTTATTTATCATTATTATTTAATACATAATTATTGAATGCATAGAAAACACGCGTGTGGTGTATTGGCCTTATGACTACTCGATAGCATTCATCGTCCTTATTGAATAATGTCTTCGTCGTCTTTTATTTTATTTTGACATTTAGTAAAAAGAGACAATCTTACTTGAGTGAATATCGGATCTTGAGATCGATTTATTAATACTTGCCTAGAAAACCACGCTAACTTGATTATAAGCAATGGTTTTGTGTCGTTATTCACCCCTTTATTACGTCTATCATGTAGTCCCACCATAATCTTAGGAGACCAAAGCTTAAGGCTGCGCTTCGTCGGCAAGAATTAATTATAAGAAATGCCTTGACACATTAAATGGATGTCAAAAACACCTATCAGTAACAAACAAGTTATTTGAACTTAAATCATTTCATTCATTAATAATAACATCTACTGATATTAACCTACTTAAGTGGTATAAATAACGACTAGTTTGTCAGACTTAAATCTCATATTAAATTGTGATTAGCTTACCTGCAAGGCATTTTATAATTGCTTAAAATAATACCTAATGAAAATCAATAATAAATCGTCATTGATTTCATAAATTAAGTAACTCTACAACCTTATCCCTTCCTCTTCTATAGACCTAAATATGCACCTCCATACCATCCCAACTATCCTTACACGTAGGTACCTATAGGTAGGTAGGTAGGTACATATCTACAAGGGCCTCTTACATCTTTCGCTCACTGAATATGTGAAATGATCTCCCAGCTTTTCCCTCTTCCTATAACTTGCTTCCTATTCCTATTACCTAAGTGTTAAAGCAAAATATAATGGAATCCTTTAAATAATGGAAACTGTCAGTGTAAAAACTATTAAAATTAGTATTCTGACTTAAAGGTTTCCACTACAGGCGACAACAAATAACGTATCACATGCGTTCAATTAAAAAAAAAAATGTTTAAAAATGTATCTTAATCAAATCAAATCAATAATTTCCTTTATATTGTATACAATACAAGAGAGAAAAAAAAAGTTTATAAAAATATAGCTATGGCTGCACCAAATCTAACAGCAATACAAATATTTATTTATTTAAAAACTTTATTGCACAAAGCACAAAGGCGGACTTAATGCCCGTAGACATTCTCTGACAACCAAACCTTAGGGACAAATTTGAACAAATATAGGTGCAATGAAAGTAACAGTAATATACAATTATAGGATAATTCAACAAATATTATATACCTACTTATATATGTATTATAATATCAATATACTAATACATACACAAAATTGCACATAAACATACACAAATACAACTTACTAACAAAAGTGGTTTAGAGCTATTCATAAAGTGTGAATAGACCAGTTTTTTAAACGACAATCTGTTAGTTGCCTGCCTTATGTTTACTTGAAGATCATTCCATAATTTTGTGGCAGCTACTACGAAGGAGTTGGAGACAAATCCAGAATGATGTGAGGGAACAGAAAGAAGAGAGTTGTGATAAGAACGTAAATATTTATCGTGTAAAGAAGAGAGATAGGCAAAATTGTCCTTGAGGTAATAGTTAATAAGTAAAGTTAAGAGTAATAATTTAAACGTTGTTGCCTTAAGGACATTGTTTTTACTTACAACTAGATACTTTAATTAATTCGAGGCTAATAATTAATGTGTGTAATAATAAGTGTTTAATGTAAATATATATAATTTTATTTTAATGAATGTTATAATTAACGTATTGTATTATAATTGCGCCGCGGACAATATTTACTTTACGTTTTCCCAAATGTATTTTGAAGTTGCAACCCCATGGGTGACTTGTAAGGAAGGAATCCTACTTATAAATCTGCGGTCGTAACCACTAACTAGGTCGTAAACACTAGTTATACTCGTACGTCAGTTGGCTTGTTACTTAACCAATCACCTGTTTAATCATAAAAAAGATACACATTCAATATCTTATTAATACGGTAATTTTTAGATTATTTATTTATTTATTTAAATCTTTATTGCACAAAGTACAAAGGCGGACTTAATGCCGCTAGGCATTCTCTAACAGTCAAACCTTCGGGACAACAAGAGCAATTAAACAATGAAAGGTAGGTAGGCAATTACAGGCTTAATTAGACAATATAATGACATATATATGAATTAATACATACTTAGATACCTAAATAAATAATATTTACATATCTACATACTAATACTACATGCAAATACATACATATAAAATAAAATGTAATACTATCTATAACCATATCTAATATAAGTATAATTATCAGCAACTTAAGGTTCTACCCAAAAGTTCACCCGCCCAATTAACACATGGAAAAGATGTAACGTCAAAAATTTCGCAAAATAAAAACAATCAACTGCGCTGCATGTTTTAGTAGTTTGGTTAGACGACATAATGTTTTTGGGCGCTACACTATATGTAGTACTTATATCTCAATGCTTATCACTCCCCTTTCGTATGTTACCACGCGGTGTGAGCGTGCTCGCGAGGGGCGACCAGTACACCGACTTAGCGAATCTAGGACGCTACATGGATACGATTGTGACGGCATACAACTATTTACTAGTCGATATTTATGTCAAGTTTTAATAGTAAAATTAATTATCCTGCATAAACAGTGGTGGCTCAGTTGTAAGAATGTATATTTAACGTATTTTTGTCATAGATTTACGTAGACTCGTCGGTCCCGATTTCACTAATACCAACTTGTGGAATTGTTATTAAAATTCGTCCCTCCTCGTTAACCCGTCTGGCCAGAGCTTGGCTAGTGTTTGTCAAACTCTCCACAACTGATCTGAAATGTCCAACTTTATTGCTGGAGCTGTGTTCTTCTGTAATAAACAGTTGTTAAAACCCTGAGAGGCTATCACAAGTATAGTAACTAACCGGATAAATGAGGCGGGTCCAAATTTAGTCAACTTTACTATAACTTATATATATATACTATATGTCGTGCTAAAATAAAAAAATTGCCTGTGAGCAACCCGAAAGCTGACAAAACGCAAAAACCTCTGCTATTTAAGTATTCCCAGGCCTCCACATTGAGTTTCAAAATCAAATACCTAATCCTAGTACACGCTGTTTGGATGAAGTAAGACAATTTAAAATTAGATTACTTTTACTTGTTAAGCGATTTCAAAACGACATTTTATAAATTAAATATGGTGTATTAAAATGAATGAGTTAGCCAATTGATAACACAAAGGTGACTAATTATTAAATTAAAGAATGCAATGTGGTAAAAACAACTTTTTCACACTGCATAAAGTTCATTTTAGCTTAATTTTACAAATATAATAATATTCAAGAGCGTATAATTAATTAATCAAACATTTTCTTTATTTATTACTGTTTGCGCTGTAATTTATACATGGTGTTATTTGAGTTATACATTGTAAATTCCAGAATTTATACATCATATTTTATGAATAACACTGCAGATGCAGGCAACCGTTTGACATCCACGTCAAATATACTATCTTTTCAATTGTTTTTATCTTTACTATTGCCTTGTGTAAATGTGGTTGGTAGTTTATATTTTTATGGTAAAGTATCATCACGACTTTATCCATTTCTGGGTGGCAAGAAACCCCATTTTAAAGAAGCGAATTCACATTTAGACATCTTTACTATGGGGGTATATTCTCTTGATACCCACAAATTCATAAAAGAGCTGGGTAAACGAATTTTCCAAGAGTGTGGCGATCCCAAATGCCATAACTACCTAAAACAGAATATGTCCATAATAATTCAACGAGGAAATACGGCGAGTGTTTTAGGTACCCTCCCTGGTGGTAAGCCCTTAGTTTATTTTGTAGAATAGCTTTAATTTCATAGGTATTTTTAGTTTTATTTATAATTAGTATTTTAGTAAATTTTATTTTAATATTTTTGTATCTAAGTACCTACTTCGAATAAATAGTCTTTACTATAGGCCTATATATCATGACAAGTGGCAAGCCTTACATGTGGCCTATACTCGCCACGCTTGCCAGACGGTTTGGCGAGGACCTGATGTCAATTTTTAATGTCAAATTTTCACAATTTGGTATTAGTGGAACTGAGACCGACGGATTAACGTCCGAGGCACGGAAACAGTGGTGTTGTAAATCTATTACAAATGTACGTAAGAGCCTGTATTTGTTATTGGTGCATGCCGGAGGGGTTTGAACCGCTCTTTGTAGGATTTTAAGGAAATCGTTCTTACAACCTAGCTACCACCTCGCCGTTTTAGTATATTGTATTTTATTATGTAATATTAATTAGTTCAATCCTTTTTAGCACCTTCTAAATTTCTTCTTTGCCGAATATATATTTATTAGGTAGATTTGAATCAAGCTTTATTTAATAAATAGCTTTTCATGTTTCATGTAGCATTTATATACTTACTGGTTACGATTTAAGAAAATATTATCTTGCTTTGAAAACTATCATGCGTATAGTTATGTCCATATTTTCTTTTCTGTAAAAAAAAGTTTATTTATTTATTTTTTATACTAACACGACTTGTGACCTTGCGCCCACCTGATGGTAAGTGGCGCGCGAGGTCCATGAATGTTAGCAACTGAAATCAGACACTTATGACTGACTACGCCGGTTTGACTGGACATGACGGCAATTCGAGCCTGATCCCGAAACGTGTGAATACACTTTACTGGGTTTATCGGCACGAACGGTGGATACTTCCCCGCCCCGGCAGACTGGGCAAATTACCACCATCCTACCACCTGTTAAAAAGTAATATTAGGCGTCCGCGTTGTTTTGAACAACAACCAAAATATAGGTAACATACATTTAGATAATAATAGTTTTTTTACTGTTCATTGCGTCAGGGCTGCACAATGTCGGCCCAATAGCTGTGAAAGTATTTAGAAAGCGCAAGCACAGTCTAAGACCGCGCAGGTCAGCGTCGCACGTACTTCTTATATCAGCTAACATTTACATAACAATGCAGCAATTGTAGGTAACTAGAGCGATATTAATGCAGTGGTGGTCAAGTAATTTATAAAATCCCTAACATTTTATTTCTTACACTCCCACTTTCCTCTCCTCCCATTCACAGTCCCCTTACCCTTGTCTACACACACGACACACCCACACACTAACGCACTCACATACTATACTTGACATGCTATATGTGTAACCTATTTTTCTAAATATTTGTATGGTCATTATTGGAAGACACTGAGTGAAACAAAGAAGTTTAGATTTTACATTAAATCATTACCAATCGCGGCGGAAAATGCGGAGTCCAGCAAGCGGCGCAAATATGTAAGAATATTAAAAGATTACATATTTATGCCGTTTGCTGTAGAAACTCTGGGCCCATGGAGTCCAATTGCAAAAAAGTTTTTAAAAGACATAACACCGCGTCTTGTCGTCTCCTCCGGTGACAAGAGGGCTGGCTCTTTCTTCGCCCAAAGAATCAGTATTGCAATTCAGCGGGGAAATTCAGCCAGCTTTCTTGCCACCATTCCACGCGGACGGGACTTATATCCCTATCCTTAGTATTAATATTAATTTTATTTTATATTTTGTAAATATTTTTTTCGAATAAATGCTTCTATTACCAATCCATATGGCAAGAGTGTCCAGAAATATTTTACGAAAACTTCATTTTCAGCAGTGGAGATCTATTACACTGTGTTCTAGATGCTGTAATAATAATAATAATAGCGTTATTTGGATATATTTTTGTCGAGTGCAGCAGTGCGATGATCTCGTACGCTAAAGGCGAATGCGTGGTTCGGCCAGCGCGTATCGCAGTCAAGGTTGCAGATAGGCTCTAGAAATTATACAATAAACTTCGCGAGGTCTGCGCTTAGACAAATAAACGATGTTAAGATAAAAAGGAATGATGAGATTTGCTTAACATGTAACATTTAACATGTAACAAACACTACGCCTACCCACTGATGACCGACATCAGTCCCTACTAAATAACTTTACAGGTTAAAGGAATAGGGAAACACACTAGCTGGAAGATCATTCTACATCTTTAGCGTGTGACAGATAATTAGGCCTGTGCATGTGGTTCGGTTACAGAGTAGAGAAGAAGGGATAAGGTTATAGAGCGCTTCAGAACACTCACTGTGGTAAAGCTTGTAGAACACGCGAAATTTGGTAGTTGGTAATTGTTGATAGCATCTGAAATATACTAAAGACTAGAGAAATCTTTTTTTTGGAAAATTCACCAGCCAGCTACATCGGCCATTATATCTTATGTGCCGTAAATCTTATACTTCTTAGCTACAGAAATATCTACTTATAGTTAACGGTTGTTATAGGGTCATTCAAAATTAAAACAAAACACTGATTGGTCAGGGAAACATAACTCGAAAGGCAAAAGAGAAGTCAAGCAGGTTTAGCATATGTATTAAAATTAACTCCTAAATTATTATTATTTGCGAGAAAGGAAATAGGCAGGTGTAGAACGCGTTTTTCACTAGGAAAGACATTAATGTTTAAATTAATGTAATTTTCTGAATATAAATAAGAGTTATTCATTTCAACCAATGACCTTAAAATTAAGTAGATATAGCATTTTAGTATTAAAAAGTGCCTAAATCGACATTAAGTGATGCATTGGCCTAGCAGTATTGCGTGAGACCACGAGTAAACGATTAAAAAAAAACCAAAGACATTCATACGAATAGTAACTACCACTTAAAGGAGTACTTTTTTAAATATATTTTAACGATTAAATCGGCCGGTTGCAGAAGGTTTGATTATCTTTTCTTGTTTAACGTATGAGGCACGTCATTGGCTAAAATTACCAAAGTAATAAGCTAAACCAATCATATGGGGTATTTTAATCATCCCTTTTACAACTCGCCGTTAATATGTAATACAAGTACTTATAGTATACAAATACAGATGTATTGTGCATATTTTATAAAATAAATAATTAAAAATAAAATGCGTTTATTTCAGAATAGTATCCATAGGGGTTAGTAACATAGTGTTTGCTTATACTATATTAGTAAAAAAGAGGACATTTACTTTTTATATTTGCCTTGCCCTCCTGAGGCACTGGGCACATACATGTGAGTATGTACCCAGTGCCTCATGATAGGGCATCTGGCTTCTCACTAACTGCCCTTAAGATGATGTTGCCGCTCCCTCGTACTCTGTGCATCAACGACGCGACTCGTTCCGCAATACTGAGTAGAAATCATCTATGTACGCAAACATCGCTGTGTACTGCACCAACGAGGGAGCCCCATCATCATCATATACATATACGTATATCCTGTGGAAACGAATCAAAATTTTGTTTTGTATTTATTAATGATGTATTTATGGTTGAACGGTGGTGGCTCGGTTGTATGAACGCTTTCCTTAAAAACTTAACCACCATTCTTGTGCCTCGGAAAGCATGTTAAGCCGTCGGTCCCGGTTCTAATAAGAACTTGTACTAAATACTGACATCAGACCTTCGCAAACTCGTCTGGCCAGCGTGGCGTGTGTAGGCCAATTTCTCCAAAAAAAATCTGGAAGGGCTATAGCCAACAGTGGAGATCTAGGACTTTGCAATGTGTTCTAGGAGATCTTCGACTCCATTAGCTTTAGCTTGCTTGTATATAAAAAGAGCCAACAATAACTGGCCAGAAATTACAAGGATAACAAAGTGCGATGTGGTCCAATCTTATCTTGGAGCACTAATATCTACATAATAACGGTGGATTGGATGAGAGGATGAAATCAAGCGTCGAATGGCAGTGACAAGACATTCAATGGACAAGCTGAAGAAGATATGGAGGAATCGAAACGTTACAAAAGCCACTAAAATCCGGCTGGTTGGAGTTCTTGTGTTCCCTATTTTTATGTATGCTGCGGAGACGTGAACTCTACGCGATACTAAAAAAACGAATTAATGCTCTAGGGATGTGGTGTTGGCAGAGAATGTTGGGCATATCATGGACAGAATTCCGAACCAACAAATCCATACTGGAGGAAGTGGGGATCAGACAATGCCTCGATGTACAGTTATTCCCACTTTCTTTGGACACGTGCCACGGCGTGGAGAAACATCCATCGAGCGCCTGGTAGTCCAGGGGAAAGTCGATGGCAAGAGGATGCGTGGTAGGTCTCCGATGAGATTGGCTGAACTGGTGAAGGCTGCAATAGATCATCCCCTACATGAGTGCACCAGTAAACCTGCGGTCCGGGAGGAATGGCGATAGCTTTTTAAGCGTGCCACTAGCACTAAAATGGCGACCACGACCACTTTGCCAAGAGTGTAGCGACTGAGACGAAGAACATTACAAGCAAGTATGTACGTGCCTTTAATTATTTTTGCAGTAAAAGTTGCGAAATAACTGAAATTCTCACACTTCAAGCTGTGTTTGTCTCGCTCCAATGATCTTCAATTTAGGTCCATCAACGTCGGTAACAAATGACAAGTTATTACATAAATTACCTCGTCACGAACGTCAAACATTGAGGCCGACATCAATAAAGCGTTCTTATTCATTACTTGTACTTTGCTCAAATCTCTCTTTTTTTACACGCGCGCGCAAAGTCCATGAATGTTAGCAACTTGAATCAGATTAGTAGAACATATTACAAACATAATACCAGTGAATAGTCAGAGTCAATCGCGTAAAAGTGTCCTGTATGCCTAGTGTGACAGTAAAGTTTCGTAAACGCAACTATAGTAGTAGAGTTTTTTATTGAATTTTCGATGTTCATTGCCTGTTATTATAGCCAAACTTGCAATAACACGCAATGTAAAACAAAAAACGTAACGTTTTCCGAAACTTGCATTTTACACTAAGCACACTGCGTTGTAAAGTGTGTAGTTTTTATAAATATGTACCTACCTAATTCATGTCGAAAGTATGTATAAAAGATTAAAAAAAACAACTACATCCAACCGCACTGGCATTGGATAATTCTTGTGACCGCAAAGGCAGGTTACAGTACCTACTGGAATATGGATGCAAATTATAATTAAGATGCTATTAAAAAGAAACGCAATTCAAGGCAAAGTCTTAGCACGCATTATGAATGTCAGGCTTACAACAATCTGAGTGTAGTCTAAAGTTAAAACATATTTGTCTTCAATAATTTACATAAACGTTTAGCTCGGGCGCTTGGGCGTCCCTAATCTTGACAATCAAAATCTTATCTTATGACATAAGGCAACATAAACAAGTCTCACTTTATTCACATTATGACTGATGTGTCATGTGATGTGTGAGGAACGAGAGCGTGATAATTTTAAAATTTCTCAATACAAGTATTTTTTTAGTACAATGTTTGGTAATTATTTAACATAATATGTATGCAATGATCTTGAAATTAAAAGATGCAGCATTAGAGCTTGTTGTTGCGATAGAGCAAGCGTGCAGAATGTCAGATTCTAGTGTCCAAAATACTAATTATATTATTTATAATATTTTTATGATTATTTACGTTAAAATTTAAAATCACGTGGGCTTATTTGAAAGCACCACATAAATGTAATTGCACTTTGGACTGCAGAAAGAATGTGCAGGGTCAGATACAATATAAACATGCTTAAGTAAACAGATACTTATAATATATATGACTACCTAAAGTTCATGTCTACTTAAGTTTTAATTTTATATTTGACATAGTGCTGTATCCTTAGTTAGACAATCTATGATGTATGACGAGTATATGGGTTACATTTGAAGAGTGCCCTTGCGGGTTTATTTGTCTTGCCTGAGGACTATTAGGCCAAGGCACCTGCGATGTTCTCTACGAAACATTATAAACTGGTTTCATAGACAATGCCTGGAGGCTATTACAGTTGCTTGAATATTAAATAATGAGCCAATTGTATACAATCATTGCAAATGTATACTGTAAATTGGTGGTGGCTCGGGTATAAGA
The DNA here is from genome assembly GCA_910589645.1 of Tinea semifulvella. Classification (NCBI taxonomy): domain Eukaryota; kingdom Metazoa; phylum Arthropoda; class Insecta; order Lepidoptera; family Tineidae; genus Tinea; species Tinea semifulvella. The sequence goes on along the minus strand of OU342586.1, from coordinate 6,303,930 downwards.
ACGCTTTACTTAAAATCCAAAAAAGGATCACGGTTTGAAGGAGATGAGAAATTTTTTTCTTACATAAATTTGTCATAGATTCACAAAACGTTCTCGTGCCTTGGAGAGCACGGCCGTCGGTCCCGGTTTCACTAATGCCAACTTATGCTAATCGTTACTAAATAGTTATTAAAATTGACATTGATTTTATCCTCGCAAAGGCCAGCCGTAGCGAGTATAAGCCAAATTCTCCAAATATATGTTCTGGAAGGTCCATCTCCAACAGTGGAGGTCTAGGAACTTCTAATGAACAAAAAAAAAATTACATCAGATCCTCGCCAACTCTGGCCACGAAGCGTGGGGAATGTAGCCCCATCTCCAACAGTAGAGGTCTAGGACTGTAGGTTCAGTGCTCTAGGTACTGTGAGGATGACTGTAATTGGGACAAGTGGTTCACGACTAATCATCCTTACTAATATGTTCTTTCAAGCCAAAGATTGGGCACGAAGAGCAACTGAAACAAAAGAAGCAATTGGTGTCTGAAAAAAACAACTACTTAAAAGTTAAAATTAAAATAAATATAAACTAAACCTAATAAAAACTATAAGTAAAAAATGTCCTCTAGAGACGACCCTTCATGGATAGTCCCAAGAAGACTGGCAACATTACCCCTCTGTATATGTAGCGAGGCTAATACGTTAGCAGAAATAATTGCCAGCCTTCCTTTCTCCAGACTTCTTTGTTAGCCGTTTGGACAACTCCTGGCCTAACGTAACGAAACGTAACCTGTACTGAGGTTGGTATATTTGCGCAGCTTAAGGTTCTCAGCAGAAACCGCCGGACTACCTGCGCTTGACGAAGTCGCCTGGATGTGTGTTGGGGTTAATATGTGTACACATGTCGCATCCCACACCAGGGACCTGCCAAGTTTCCACAGCCCAACGGTCATGACGTCGGGTCTCTTGCCATCGCTCTACGCAATCCCAGAGGGTTTTAGGATCGCGGGTACTCCAGCAGTTATAAAAACCCTTCGAATGATGTCGTTTAGAGCAGCGTGATGAGAAATGCGGCCAGCAGTTCTAGTGCAAGAAAGCCCATGGTGTCCGAGATGTTCCACGGGCTCTCCACACCGAAACTGGTGTGGGTGGACCGTCCGGCTCCGAGACGAAGGCACACCGCCATGGTCAGTGTATTTCGATCGAATATCTTCCAGTAGCGGTTTGCAGAGCGGCTCGTTCCACAGTCGTTAACATTTTGTTAAATTTGGAACTGAAGTATTGTGGAATGCTACTGACAGGCATCTCTGGCATCTAATAAGTACGCCGGCCCAACGGAACGGAAGGATGGGTTTGTGATATTCCCGTAAAGCTCGACAGTACTATATACAGACGATAGAAATGCTGGCAGTGCTACACTAGAAATTTTGCGGTCTGAAATGATTCTTCACACTTCGCTTGAAGGATTTTTATATTTATTAATTAAGGTCGTCTACCTTAATGTAGTTTCACTGTATTTTTGTTTCCAATTTCCTTATTTCAAATGATGTTTAGCTTCATAAAAAGACCATAAAAAGTAGATACTTTATAAATGTTTTATAGGTTACCATTGAGTAAGAAATTAAAGCCTGTGCAACCATGTACCGGTTTTGATTTGCGCAAATTAAATAATTTATGTCCATCAATTTTCTTCGATGACAAAATTGGATGTGTTTCTGCTAACCGGTTATAGTGTACAGTGATCAGAAAATTGCACTCGTAATAATTGTATTGTCTGTATGGCCTGTATTAATGAATTGATTTCAAGATCGATGCACAACTAAGATCAAGTTGTTTCTTTTATTCTTCCTTGATTTGTCATTTGGTAAAAAGAGACAGCTTAATCTTAAATTTGATATCGATTCTGAGATCTATTTATTAATACGGACACATTTTTTTTTTGTGATCTCGACCAGTAAGTAGCCTGTTACTTGAGCGGAACCGTTATTTAGTGGAATATATATATATATATCACGCTATTAAAGTTGATATTTGTACGGCCGCTGTCAAGGTCGAGCGCTTATAGAGTTGAGAATTGAATAATATTTTGTAATTATTACGCAATCACTGATGTAAAAGTATTCTCGCTTTTATATACCTAATTTCAGACAGAGAAAATTAGCAGAAACATTTCTAACGTTTTTTCTCTATTTTACTAAAACAAATTATATGAAAGAAATTTTATTTTTTATTTTTTTGTTTATAATAGCACGATACGTGACCTTGCTCCCACCTGATGGTAAGTGGCGTGCTAGGCTCATGAATGTCAGCAACTGGAATCAGACACTCATGACTGACATCAGTCCCTAACACTATGCTGGCTTGACTGGTCATGACGGTAATTCGAGCCTGATCCCGAAACGTTTGGATACATTTTACTGGGTTTATCGGCACGAACTGGGCAAATTACCACCATCATTTGTTGTTCTCATTAAAAGTATGTGCCATTTGCAATGTCAAATGCCAATTTTAACATTTATGGAGTTTGCCCACTACACCGTATTATACCATGACCGTAATAGGAACGTGTCAGGAAAAAAAATATTCTTTGTATAGAAAAGCATGACACTACGTCCACTAGACCGTTCCGTCACTGACCCGTACCGTCGCGTGCCATGCACGGAGCGTTAATAATTGTCGGCGAGAATATTTTGGCGGTGCCGATACGCTCTGCGCATGGCACGTATAACTGAGTGCCTGTACAACGTCCAATATTCTCCTTCAGTTTTTCGTTCTTTTAGAGTATCGTCAATCCAGTAGCGTCGAGTGGTTTTTTGGTTCTCTTCTTCTTCCTCATCCAATATTATGGCAATCATTGCCAGTTGTCTAACAGTTAATCTTTTAATAGCCATACCTATTTTATTATTTTAAAACTTGATAGCACTCCCCAGACATCCAGGCATTACCGATACACATGCGAGAATGAAACGGCTTCCTATCAATTTTATGTCATATACAAATTACGTGTGGGCAACATACGGGTTGCATACGGACACCATACCGGCATCATACGGACATTAAACGCCGTCGATTCGTTTCAGTGGGCAAAGTAAGCCGTATCGTATTGCCTTACGTGCTTGATACGTTCATAGCATGGTCATGGTATAATACGGCATAGTAGGCAGACTCCTAATATCGTAAGCTTGCCATGGTGATATTTATATAAAAATAGCGCCGCTTGAAACAAGGACAAATTTCTAAGCATTCCATGGATTCACCGTGCGGGTGCCGGGTTCATCATGTGTGGGTGAGTGATGAGAAGAATGGTGTCTCGGGCTTGCGATCGACCATAGGCTGGTTTATTAAAAATATTGAATTGTGCAAGCGAGAGGGATGCAAAAGCGTGAGAGATAATTAATTTAAAAAAACACTAATTAATCTCTTTCTCTTAATAATATTCGACAAACTAACCTAAATAAATATTTATTACAAAATCAACCTAATTAATTTTTACATAAGTTATAAATTGCCTCGACACTGTGAGAGTTTTCATGGTTACAAAAACATAAAGTTACTTATATTTACATAAATAAATATATTCCTTCCAAACCCTTAGTGTTACGGTTGCTGTTTTTGCAGTAAGACGTCCTTACTTTGGCCGTAGTTGAAACGTACTGTCGGCAATATCAGCACTCGGTTATTTTGTGCTGATATTTCTTGCGGCGTTTTCAGAGCCGTCATATATAATCAAGTTGATTCTTCATCAATGCCATTCAAGGTTAGTTTAGAAAAACGTCACAAAATAGCTTTGATATATTTTTTATCTCCGAGTTTATAATAAGATTACATATTAAAGTGCAAACTGATAAGATTTATTTGAGGAAGTGAAGGCTTTTACTCTTGCTAGTAATTTTGGCTTTCAATCACCAAATGTACTCAAAATCCGACATTGTTTATTTTTTAATTGTTTCCTGATTCCTGAAGGGCTAGGTTAATTATTATTTCAGGGTTAATCGAATTATCTAGATATTAGATTAGGTAGATAATTATATTCTCTACTCATGTAGTACGTTAATTACAACGTTTATTTTTTAATTGGCATCCTTAATTGTTAAACAATAAATTAGGAGAATAAGTTAATAGGCTTTAACGCATGGAGCAAAATACAAAATTTTTAAATTTAGTATATCGGGATCAGGCTCGAATTGCCGTCATGCCCAGTCAAGCCGGCATAGTGTTAGGGACTGATATCTGATGAATGTCTGATTCCAGTTGCTAACATTCCATTGCTAACATCCAGTTGTTAACAGTTGCTTCTCTGAGCGTGTTCTACCGGCTATACTATGATGAGTGCTCTGAAAAGCTCTATAACCTAATTCCTTCCTCCCCATTCCGCAACCGAACCACACGCACAGGTCAGAATATGCACCCACATACCGTAGTCACTATCCCTTCGCGTACCTATAAATTTGGTGACTCATACATCTGTCGCACAATAAAGATGTGGAATGCTCTTCCAGCCTCTGTGTTTCCACTTTCCTATAACCTGGAGTCCTTCAAGCGAAGTGTGAAAAGGCAGCTAGTCAAGCCGGCATAGTGTTAGGGACTGATGTCGGATATAAGGGTATGATTCCAGTTGCTAACATTCATGGACCCTGCGCGCCACTTACCATCAGGTGGGCGCAGGGTCACATGTCGTGCTAGTATAAAATAAAAAAAATAAAAAATTCATAGACCTCGCGCGCCACTTACCATCAGGTGGTCGCAAGGTCACATTTCGTGCTAGTATTTAAAAAAAAAACTATTTCTTAGACTTCAATAATATTTCATAATATTGAATGGCACAAGCAAGTGGTATGTAAAAAGCCTTAAAACCTATTAAACATACGATAATTATTATAAAATAATAATTAATATAAAAATAAATAGATAGTTTATAAAAAGTTAGTTAACACATACTATAAAGTTCCAAATATGTCAAAAGATTTTTGTTGATAGCGGCCGGTTGGAGAAAGGCTGTGATCATCTTTTAACATGTTTAACGTATGCCTATGAGACATACATACATATCTTCACGCCAAATCCCTTGCGGGGTAGGCAGAGACAATTGAGCGCCACTTGTCACGATCTTTCGCTTCTTCGACATTCATCAACCTCTTCATACATGCCCTTTTGTTTCGATGGCTTTTTAATTCACCTTCAGCTAATGTTTTATTTATTTGATCGTGATAGGCAAGTCTTGGTCTGCCAGGGCCTCTTTTACCCACAACTTTCGCATTATATATCTGGTTCGTCAATCTCTCTTCGCTCATCCTTTCAACATGCCATCGGAGCATGCCTTTCCTTATTTTTGTACCTATGCTTTCTTTTATACCTACCCTTTTGCGTATTTCGTTATTACGTATCAAAGTTTCGCCGCATATTCGACGCAAAGACCTCATTTCTACTGCATTAACTCTACTCTCATGCGTACTCTGATATATCCACGTCTCGCTTCCATACATAAGTGTTGGTAAATAACCAAAGTGACAAGCTAATAACTAATCACGTGGCGTATATCTAAAATAGATTGGATTTATTTATTCATCCTTTCTGCAACCGGCAATACACATGGTTATAATATTCTAGCTAGACGCACAGAGGCACTGAAAAACTATTTTTTTAGGGTTGTACTCGACGAGGTAGCATTGTATTGGTAAAAGTTATTGACCAAAATGGTTCCTCGAATATCCGTTTGGAATTAAAAGCAAACATATCGCAACAAAGCAAGACAAATACCAAGCTCAAGACTCGCAAAAGTAAAGTATCATCACGACAGTATCCCTTTCGGGGTGGTCAGAAACCACGCTTATAAAGAAGCAGATTCACATTTAGCCAACTTTACTACTAGGCTATTATGACAAGTGGCAAGCTCATCGATGTCTATAGCGTACCAAACTCGAGAAATACAACAAATAAATTAAATAAATCATTGTGTCCCGGCTAGTAATCGAACCCGACACCTCTGCCTCTAAATCCACGGACTTAACCGCTTGACCATGAAGGCAGTTAATTCCAAGACTCGTGCTCAGACTATATTCCTAATTTTGCTAAAATACTAAATTTTTTTTTGGGATTTTGTTTTTTTTCTCTTTCGTAACCATGTCGTGATTATCTTTTGTATCTCCAAAACTATTTTAATGTGGTACAAACGATTTTTTTTGAGAAAAAAAACGTTATGTAACGCGTTATACGAATATAGGTATAATAATAATAATAATAATAAATTAATTATTGTACGAAACCAAAACAAGTGCATAGGCAAGCTATAGTAAATGCATTTCTACCAACTAACCTTTGTGACTGAGATAAAGCGGGTGCAGAATGTTGCGAACAAAATAGATAGTTGAAATTATTTATTACTATATAAAACACACATTAATTACAAGCATATAGTACTTATACATAAATAAATATCCTACATAAACATATAAATATATGACTAAATATAAAAATGGTACGCTGGAGACATCGACGAGCTTGCCACTTGCCATGATTGGCCTATAGTAAAGTTGGCTAAATGTGAATCTGCTTATATAAGCGTGGTTTCTGACCACCCCGAAAGGGAAACGACGTGATGATACTTTACTTTTACTTTACTTTTTTAAAATATAAAATACATAAATATACGCATATATAATAAGTGAGTTATGGCGACTTATTCTGCTTGTGAAATAAGTATGTGCATAGCTTATCTTTAAATATTTTAAGAGATGGGAGAGAGGTATAGCGTTTTTGTAACATCTTTTGTATACATATTTGAATACATATTCGTCAACGAGGTCTTTAACAAATCAAAACTTCAAGTAAATGAGATCAGTAGTTCTTGAGATAGTACATACATACTCTAGAGGCTCGCAAAGTGCAATTAAAAACAAACATATATAAATATAAGACTAATATTCAGAATGCAAGGCCAAGATCCAGACCAGTTGTTCTGATGCAAGACCAAGACCAACACTGGCCAAGTCATGTTTTGCAGAGACCTAATTCGAAAACATTATTTCGACATACTAAGAAGACGTTTAAACGAAAAAAAATAGGGCAATTTTACAAATTCAAATCAAGTCGTGTAGATGTGTAGTGGTAGAATGATTTTGTTTATTTAATATTTTCCATTTAAAGAACTAAAAGTAAATTGGTTTTGTATCAAGTTTCATTATGGTAGGTACATAAAATTGGTAAAATAGGTCAATACCTAATTCGATCATTCTGCTTACGTGTATTAAAATGTTGCTCGATAGCAAACATTTACCCGTCAGTAATATTTATTTCGGCGCGGTGGTGGATCGGTTGTAAGAACGCGTTCCTTAAATCCTACAAAGGTCGGTTCAAACCCCCCCGGCATGTACCAATGAGAAATACACTTTTCTTAAGTAATAGACGTTCCACAGTGAAACCGGAACCGACGGCTTAACGTGCTCTTCGATGCACGGGAATGGTGGTGTTTTAAATTTCAAATGTACGTAAGAAAAGTGTATTTCTTATTGGTACATGACGGGGCACAGGCCACTGACACTCAAGTGACGACCACGACCACTCTGCCAAGAGTGTAGCGACTAAGAAGAAGACATGACGGGGGGGTTTGAACCGACCTTTGTAGGATTTTTAAGGTAAGCGTTCCTACAACCGAACTACCACCGCGCCTTAAATGTATGTAATTATTTAATTTTAAAGTTTTAAGGCGTTGTCAAAATAGCTCGTTAACACCTCGGAAGACAAGTGGGCAATAATTTGGGCCAAAGGCTCAGCATTGCCATTCAACGTGACAATGCTGCCAGTATCCTTGGCAAATTGCCCATTGGTTGCGATTTGGAGTATTTTATTTATTTATAATATATGTATTTAATTTTGTTTTAGTTTTAAGTTGTATTTTTTTTATTAAGTTGTTTAAATTAATAGTAATAAATATTTCATTTTTATTCTATTTATTGTTTAATAAGTTTTTTCTTAAAACTAAAAGTAAAAATTAAATTAAATATAAATTAAAACTAATTAAAAAAAAACTGTAAGTAAAAAATGTCCTCCAGAGACTACCCTTCAGGGATAGTCCCAAGGAGACTGGCAACATTTTCCCTCTATAGAGCGAGGCTAATACGTTGTCAAAAATAATTGTTAGTTTTCCTGTCTCCATACTTTTCCGTTAGCCGTTTGGCAACTCCTTGGCCAGACGCTTGGCTAAGTGTCCCCATAGACCCATCGTCTCGACCCCAAACGGCTCGAATTCGTCACCTGTACCGAGGTTTGCGTATTTTCTAGAGCAGGAGTAGAATCATTCAAAATAATTAAATTATGACTTTGACTTTGTGTCAATCTGAGTCCCAAAAAAAAAAATGTCAAATAATAAAATCAAGACATTATTTTTCAAATAAATCACTGTCTTTAGCAGTATGAACCAAGTTATCGTGTTATACTGCATTTTGTATTGAATGGTTTAGATTTTAGTGTTTTCCACTTCTAAGAACACGGTGACAAGAATTCTTAATTTGTGCTATTTCGACACATGACATCATTTCAAGGCAACACGTTCGGGCTTTAAGATTGTATTGCTGCAAACATTGACATGAATAATATTCAATTGTATGTAAAAAACATGGGGACCCTCAGCCAACCGTCCGGCCAAGGAGTTGTCGAAGGGGCTGACAGGGAAATCTGGAGACAGGCAGGCTGGCAATTATTTTTGCCAATGTATTAGCATCGCTATGCAGAGGGGAAATGTTACTATCTACTATCTCTGGACTATCTCTGATGGGTCGTCTCTTGAGGTCATTTTTTATTTATAGATTTTGTTTTTTAATAGGTTTAGTTTATAGTTTTTTTTTTTAATTTTTATTTAGGTACTTTGTAATTATTATTTTATATTTTGTAAATATTCTATCAAATAAATATTTTCATCCGAAAAAAAATAATGTGTAAAAAATATATTTATTAAAATAATAAAAATATAATAAAAAGTAAAACATATTGACGACCTTAAACAGAAAGAAACTAGAAACTGGGCTTAATTGTTTTTTTATTATTAAGTTATTAAGCCACAGGACTTTAAAAGCTCGGGAAATTAATAAAAAATGTATAATAATATGGTATGTGGTCTAGCGGTTTTGATACGTACCGTATATTTAGACGTACCTACCAGGTTCGATTCCTATAGATATACAAAGTGGGTATATTTAAGTACTTTTAATGTAATATTCATTGTGGAACGCCAGATACATCGACGAGCTTGCCAACTATCATAATGAGCGTATAACATATTATATATTCTGTTTGATTTAATTTTTTTGAGCGTTGGTGAACGCTTTGATTGAATAAAAAAAAGAAATTTTTCGGTTTCGGTTTGTACCCCGGCATGTACCAATGACTAACACACTTTCCGTAAGTACATTTGTTATTTATTTACAACACCACTGTTTTCCGTGCCTCGGTTCCATTTGAGGCGGGTGCCTGGCCAGCATGGCGAATGTAGGACAAATTCTCCAGAATGCCCATCTCCAACAGTGTAGTTCTGGAACTCTGTATTCTAGAGGCTGTGACGTGACGTGATTTGTATGGTTTACTTTAGACTATTATGTAATTCTCTTAATAGAAACAAATAACTTTTTCTAATATTTTTTTATAACTGAAAAACACAGTTGACTCTAATCATCATAGCAATGTGTAGCATGCCGTGTACACTGGGGTTGCAATTCCGACCTTATAAATTATTGTAAAGAAGTGCTTAATATGTATTAATTGTAACCTTAAATAATAAATAAATATAATTCGGAAATAGGCTAATTTAAAATAAAAAGTTTGTAAGGTGAAGCGAAAAGAATCATATGATTTCTTAGGATAACGTTTAGCCAACTTTACTAGGCCTATAATATATAGCTTTTAAATGTTAATAGAGGAACAAATGGCTATAAAATTATGTGATAAAATGCAGTTTTAATTGTATTTGAAACGTAATTGTGGAAGTACTTATTTGGAAATTGAGACCGAGTGTTTCACTTAGAGAGCCAGGTGCCAATTCTTGATAGCGATATAAACCAGTAGATGTCAAATTCCATGTTATTTGTAATAATAAAAAAAAACGGCAAAAATATTTAAAATTAATCATCAGAAAATTTTAAGACACAAAATAAAAACCTCAAATTGCGCAAATATGCCAACCTTAGTTCCGTTTACGAGTTTGCGCCGTTTGGGGTCGAGACGATGGGCCCATGGGGACCGTCAGCGAGGCGCTTGGCCAAGGAGTTGTCAAAGCGGCTGACAGAAAGGTCTGGAGACAGGAAGGCTGGCAATTATTTCTGCCAACGTATTAGCCTTGCTATACAGAGGGGAAATGTTGCCAGTCTCCTTGGGACTATCTCGGATGGGACGTCTCTAGAGGACATTTTTTATTTATAGTTTAGTTTATTTTTAATTTTATTATTTAGGTAGCTTTTATATTGTAATTCTTTTATACTGATTGTATTTTACTTCGAATAAGACACAAAAAGTACAGGGAATGTTTTAGCGTCAGGCTTCTTTTTGTGTTATTTTAAAGATTTTTTTATAATAATTAAAACGAAAAAATCCACGTGGCGACTAGATCGTAATGTCGTGTCGCTTCGGGTCGCATCTGAAGAAAAATATATCCAAGGTAAATCAAGTGAGTTAAAAAGCAGGCAAAAGAACGGTTTAGTTTTTAGAATAATATTTAGTTTTGTATACTTATTGAAAGTTTTAAAATATTGTTAATTTTTATAGGCAATAAAGGCTACTGTGGTAATGTGGTGGTCGCCTATAATAGGTGCAACATCTAACTTCTGATTTAGTGTTAAGTACAAATAAGTGTGTGATGTTAGCACTTTTGGCTAGGGTAGCCATATATATTATAAACCATATATATATATATTAAGAATAAATAAACGGTTAAGTCCTTAAAATCCAAAGAGGTCGTGGTACGTACCAATGAGAGTGGTACACGTACCAATGAGAAATACACGTTGGTACATTTGTCAGTTTATAACACCACCGTTCCCGTGCCTCGGTAAACATGTTAAGCCACTAATACCAACTTGTTGATTCGTAAATAAATTGTGATTAAAATTGATACCAGACACTCGCCAATCCGTTTGGCAAGAAAGGCGAATTTAGCCTAAATTCTCTAGAAATATGTTCTCCAGCAGTAGAGGTCTAGGATTGTGTGCTCTAGGGGTTTGTGATAAAATCTCATTAAGACCCATTAATTTATAAAACAAACTATTATTAAAGTAAAAAAAAAAAAAGTTCATACATAGCTTATGCTAATTTAAAAAGTGGTAATAACTAAAGTGTTAAAACAAGTGACGTTTAGACGACTTTGTTACTAGATTCAAGAATTGGCTCCCTGATCTGGATGTGTGTCACTGCCTTGAACTATGCACATACGCTTACTATGTGGAACCAATTTATTTAATTGCCTAGGATTTTCCAGTGCATTTAACATTTGTTTTATTCTGCAAAAGTATTTTATTAATATTTAGTTTAGTCATCATCGGTGATGATCACCAAATATTTAACACTAACTAAAGCTTAGCGTACAGTTTCGCATACATAGGAAAAAAAGGTTCTATTAGCCGATCGTCAAAATTCTTAGAACAAGCTAAGATATTACTATGCGGGAAGAAAATATACATTATTAATATAAAAAAACAGCCTTTTTTAATTATTTATTTATAAACTTTTGGGAAGACCAACAACACAAAAATACACATTATATAACATATATAAGGTCAATTATAGGTCCCCACTGATAGTAATAGTATGACTAAAATAAAAGAAAATAACAAGTACACAAAAATAATAATAAGAAACCTGAATATAACAGTTATAAAAATTAATAAAACAATGAAAACTTACTACAATAAATAATAATAATAATAATAATAAGAAAGTAGTAACCTGAATATAACAGTTATAAAAATTAATAAAACAATGAAAACTTACTACAATAAATAATAATAATAATAAGAAAGTAGTAACCTGAATATAACAGTTATAAAAATTAATAAAACAATGAAAACTTACTACAATAAATAATAATAATAATAATAATAAAATTATTTATTGCACACAAAATATACAATATAAAGTGTTGTACATAGGCGAGCATAATACCATGAAGGTATTCTCTACCAGCTAACCTTTGGGAGAGTGAGAGATTAATATTATGGGTGCAGAATAAATAATATTAAATAACATTTATAAGCATTTATGGTAGTCGAACAAATCCGCACTCAACAATCTCCTGACTACCGGAATCGAAAAATGTCGATTTCATATTTATGACTAATATCATTATAGGCGTTACACACACGCTACAGAAATGAATTTTGTCTATAATTTGTTTTTTACTGTCTACTGCAAATGTAGGGGAAGACCTATTTCGCCATGCTGGGGTAAAGAAATTGAGTTTGCTCAATAATTATATAAGCCGTTTGTCCACCGACGTCAATGGAAGTAACGTATTTACTATAATCGCCATGTCAAGTGCACACTTGTCACTCGAGCACACCTCATCCCGTTCGTCGAACAAAACACAAGCCGAAATAATAATAAGTTCCGTTGACGGCGAGCAGTGGTCATACGGACTTATTTATCTCTGTTATTATATTAAAATTAAATTTATGACGACATCGTAGTAAAAATAGTTTTTTTTTTGTATCTACATATATTATATTCGTCAGAGTTCTTGTAAGTATACTGCTACCACTATACAAATTTAATTATCATCATCATCAGCCTGTGTCTCTCCACTGCTGGATGTAGGCCTCCCCCAAGGCTCGCTACTTCACACGATCTTCTGCCACCCGCATCCATCCCCCACCAGCGACCTTCCTCAGGTCATCTGTCCATCTGGCGGGGGGTCGTCCCACTATGCGTCTTCCAGTACGTGGTCTCCACTCCAGAACCCGTCTACTCAATCGTTCATCGGTTCTGCGGCATATGTGTCCAGCCCATTGCCACTTCAGCTTACTAATTTTTAAAGCTATATTTAATATTAACCCTAAAATAAAGTCTGATAATCGTTAATGGATCTCTCAAGTAGGTACCTAGGTAATTCTTTAAAAGCGTAAAGTTTATGATGACCAAAATACAATAGGTTCCTCATCGACCGTCCAAATTGTACATTTCACCTTAACATTTAGTATTTGTCTTTTATTGCTTCTCAACTGACAAAAGTGTACGAATTTTAAAAACACCTACGTGAATAAAAATGTGAAATTTTCGTAATATTTTTTGCAATGGTCATTTTCATGCAAGAGTGATGTGAAATACAACCTTTGTTAAGGCGACAACTTCAGTCACGTCTATATTTAATTATTAGTCAAACAAAAAACACATAATTTAAATGACATGACAAGAATTACATTTAGGGTGTTTGCGGTGCAATTAGCATGCGAATGTTAAGCTTCTTGCGCAGTTTACATTCAAATTCAAATAGTTTATTATTCAAAAATACTTACTAGTGTTTCACAATAAAATAATATCTAAACTAGTAATATTAGACAAATGTGTCGCTGCTAGCTAAACTAATAGCCTTTCAACTACTGTTATATATATATATAGCTAGCAGGTCTCTTTCCGGGGCACAACATTTTCAAAAGTTACATATTATTTTTATAAATCATTATGTATATTCACAGAAACTGAACTTATTAAATTCATGCAATAATAATAATAATAAAGAAGAAGAAATACATCGTATATACGAGTATATGGTGTCATACGTCTAGGTCTTAATCGTTTGAGCGCAGCAAATCGCCCTGATACAGTTGACCAAAAAAGTGATCTACCACCTTACGGTTAAGAATTATTTGCATGTCATCTAACAATAAGGTTGATTTTCTCTTAAAACTATAACTATACTAATCTATTACTCGACCTTATCAATATTTTAATTTCAAAGAATATAAATATTTATTTATTAATAAATATTAATATTATTTATTTTTCTATTCTCGTTTAGAAAGAAAGAAAGATAATACTTTATTTATCACAACAATTAGAATGGTTACAAAAAAATTAAAATATGCAAGGAATAAATTTAAATGTAAGCCTATTCTATATACCGAAACATACAAACAGGTGTGGCGATAAATAGGTGGTCAGCTCAGCATATGCTACAGCCGAGGCTGCAGCGCTGATTTTCAGCTGATGCCTTATGTTGGGTGAGTCACGGGTCGCAGAGATATACAGTACCATTTACTTAATCGGAAGGAGCACTAAATGTACAGTTTACATATATGTTTAACAAATTAGAATATAATAAATAAATAATATTATGATAAATAATATAAGTCATAGTCAAGAAAAAAATCAATTGTATATTAATTAATAAATAGAATAAGATTAGGTAAGTTGCTGTGAAGTCTTTTGTAATATTAGCATATGCCTTTTGAGTGCCGATCTGAAACCTGCTAAGGAATGCATGTCCCGAAGCGGTGGAGGCAAGTTGTTCCATATTTTCACAGCAGCGTACCTAAAACTACCTCGAAACGCAGATGTCTTAAAACGAGGGATGCAGAGTAATTTATGACTTGCTCGCGTGTTGTAATTTTTAGGCTGGCTCGGCCATTTAAGTTTTTTATAAAGATAATTTGGTATAGATGTTCCAATTACATCAAACAGTAGCGTTGCTAGGTGTATCGTTCTACGACTACTCATTTTCAGCCGGTTATGCTGGTTAAGAAACGGAGTGACGTGGCACCTGTGCGGGATGGGATAACAAAACCGGGCGCAGGCGTTTTGAACACGCTGTATCAGGCGCTCGGTTCTACCCACTACTACCTTGTTAAACATATATGTAAACTGTACATTTAGTGTTCCTTCCGATTTAGTAAATGGTACTGTACATTTCTGCGACCCGTGACTCACCTAACATAAGGCATCAGCTGAAAATCAGCGCTGCAGCCTTGGCTGTAGGATATGCTGAGCTGACCACCTATTTATCGCCACACCTATGTTTGTTTCGGTATATAGAATAGGCTTACATTTATACATTTAGATTTATTTCTCGCATATATATTTATTTTGTAATCATTTTAATTGTTGCGAAAAATAAAGTATTTTCTTTCTTTCTTTCTTTCAAATAAGGGTTTGTTATAACTGATAGACCATTTTTTTAGTCCACTTTACATAACTGTAGACCCGCTATGACTATAGCGCGATCTGCTGCGCTGAAAGGAGTATGGGACCTACTCGTACATATAACCACGACTAAACGAACAAGTAATTTGTGCATACTGCTAACGCATCTAGTCTGCGCCTTTACTTAGCAGTACAATCACTTCTGCAATACAGCTCGCGCAAGCAGCCCGCGCCAGTAAATTTTAAATAAGCGCCAGTAAATTCCGATGCATTTTATATATAGTTAATTAGTATCTACCCACAAAAACTAAAAAAAACTACCTTGGTCAAAATCATATTGGCTTTGAGTTGAATCGGGTTACGTAAGGGGATAATAGAGTTTTTCGATAAGACTTGGCACTATTTTTTTGTTAATAATATAAATAAATCAATAAAAGTAACATTATAGCTTATCCTGTTCAAATAACCATACATTTGGCATGTGGTATGTAGTACAAAATTAACTGAAAATATTTTTGAAATCTTCACTAAGGAATAAATTGGTGACAATGTGTATATATATATATATATATTTAAATGCAAGCTTTTATTTTAAATTATACCCAATGAAAATCTGAGTTTTGTCTCTATTCCCACCCTATTTGACCCATTTTACTGTAAATAGTAAAACAAAATATATGTTATTACATTTCAAATTTATACATTTTCGGATTTATGTTCGCCTTAAGTGATTTGCATATGGATGGCCGGTACAAAAGAAATGACAAGAAATATTTATGACTTAATTTAGACTCTACACCACTTGTAATAAAGAGCAATTTCAACGGAGTAAAGCCAATTGATTTATTTGATAGAAAAGTAATTATATAGGTATTAATTAAACAAACAGCTTCTATAAGTGAGTAGGTAATTACCCAGGTCTTATACTTATACCATGACAAACGCTGACTTTGATGTGAGAAGAATATGACATAATATAATTTGTTAAAGATATTTTTAAAGTCAAAGTTAAAATAGCTTTTTCATATAAACCAATTGCAAGCATTTGTGACACGTCATTATTAAAATAATTTAAAATGATTCTACTCCTGTTAGTGGAACGCAGGAAAGCGGTCTAAAGAGTAAGCTGTTCGCAAAAGACCAACAGCTTATCAGGTTCAAATAGTTATTGATTAATCTGACAGAGAAAGAAATCTAAAAGGAAACCTCAGCTATATCAGATTTACAATATAAAACAAAAACTGAATTTTTTATCCTAATTTAATTAATTAATTAGGACATAAATTTAGTTTTTGTTTTAATATATAAAAACCGAATAAGATACAAATATATATATATATTTGTATCTAGCTGAGGTTTTCTTTTAGATTTCTTTCATATATATATATATAAGAAATTCACCTGTATATAAACAATAAAAATTTTGAGATTTACACATATATATTATAATCTCTAAATTAATATTATATATATCTTTAATCTCTAAATTTACCTATGAGAATATAGGTAATAACTGGTACAGTGGTGTCTCTGTTGGGTTTTCTGTTTTAACACTTTATTTTTATATTTATAGTTTATTTGTTTATTAGGTTTATATAGTTTATATTTATTATTTAATGTTCAATTGTTAAACGATAATCTTCGAATTAAAAAACTAGGTGGCGCTATTTTTTGTGCGTTAGTAATGTGAGATAACACACGCATGATATGAGAATATGAATCGTGTGAAATTAATCAATCACTCAATAATTAAAATCATTGTGCTTGTAAGTAGTTGTTGGCAATATGCGTGACTAAACAGGTAAATCTGGTGTAAGCAATATAAATATTAGGTATTTTTTATCGTGTAAAAACCGGATTATTGGTTTTGTTTCTGTTTTTATCACTTGATCCAATAACTCATGTCTTACAAAAGCTGTCCAAGCAACAAATAGGTACTATACTATTTTAATTAACAAACATATAATTTTCATTTATTCGAATAAAAGTACTTAATATAAATAATATTACGCATATAAGTCCCGTCCGCGTGGAATGGTGTCAAGAACGCTGGTTGCATTGCCCTGCTGAATTGCAATACTGATTCTTTGGACGTAGAAAGAGCCAGCCCTCCTGTCGACAAGACGAGGTGTTATGTCTTATAAATGATATAGTTGAGACATTTAAAATTCTAACAGGCAGGTATAACTGCCCTTACCTAGCCAAAATGTTTAGGTTTCCCAGTCGTGACGGAAATAAATTGACCTAGTTCGGCAGAGGTCCCAGGCCGCCATAGCAACAACCGACCACTGACGTAACGCATATTGCCAGCCATCCCCTCGCTCATCCAGTCCCCTAAGGGTACGGACCGGAACCGCCCACACGTGCCACCAATCCTTTTGCTCCTTCGTTCGTAGGTTCTGCATCAGCCACTAACTTCGCTGAACTTTTATGATTAATCTTTAATTACATGACATGACAAATGCCTGCTAATTCTTTAAATATCAGAAAATCGTGTTTTAAAATCGTGTTTTGTCGAACTAGGCTGCTTGAGAAATTGTGAAGCAGTTTTTACGAAACATGAACTATGATGAGGTGTGTGACATAATCGAATGTCAGGAGGTCATCACAAGCTACCGACCGGAAATCACAATTGCACTTTACCAATTATCTTAAATATACTGTAAAAATGCATGATTGTACAGTCGAGGAAAGGTGATGTCTGAGCCCAGTTTCTTCAGTATGGATTTTTTGGTTCGAAACAAATGAGGGTCCATCAGTAAGATGTTAATTAATATAAAAAATTAAATAAGTTACGGATTACGGACGAAAGACAATATTTAAAAAAAATGTCACTCGTTTCTTTGTTGTATAATAAATATATCGTTGTTTAATAATGATTATTTATTGCTGTAAGATAAAAAAAAATTGGGCTAAATTCCGCCCCCTAAAATCTGCCGCCCTAGGCTCCAGCCTACTGGTAAATCCGCCACTGGGTAGAGGATTGCGGGGTGCATTATTATAAATGTACAATTACATACAATATTTAATAATCGTTACTACCACTTAAATATATATACAAATACGAAACTAGGTAAGTATATAGTACTGTTTACACACAATAAAAATAGTGTTGTGAAAAGGTTCTTTAAATAATACTAAAACGGAAGGTTTTCAGTTTACGCAATATAATCAAACGATGACAAAATACAGAATAATAACAAAAGTGACAAATAAAGACAGTTCATATAAATTTGACAAAAGTTGAAATAGTAAATAAAAGTGGTCAGGGTTTCGAAACAAATAGTATGCTAGATATAGGTACCAAGAAGAGTTATGTTGTTGTTTAGAAAGTGAGCGATAAGTAGATTTTTTCATATATTAATAGACGGCTATTTTATATATATTATTATGATATTTAAATTTTAACTTTATAAATTAATAAAAATATAATCCCACAGTATAGGATCAATAAAACCAGTATTAAAACGTGTATTAAATTTGTGCAAGGAATACAAAAAACTAACACCAAAGCAGCTTTCACTGCTTACCGTCTGCAAATCTCTTAATTGCATAGTTGAAATATTTTAGCCCATAACTTGGTGAACTGGTTCGTTGATCGTTCAATGATGTTCACGCACTTGTGAGCATGCATTTATTTCTTACTGTTGACTTAAAATAAACATCAGAGCCCGTCTCTTATAAATATTACTATATACATTTTTATACATATTAAATTTTCTTAAATGATATTTAATTTCTATACATGACATGGATTATGGATTGTGGATTGTTTATTATTTATTTGTGTAATATATGTATATAATAAATTATATTATTATTTATTATTGTAGTTCTGTACCAGAGCCTCGACACCTTTATGCTTGTAGGTATATTAAGGGATACATATCTTCACGCCAGATCCCTTGCGGGGTAGGCAGAGACAATTGAGCGCCATTTGACACGATCACGACATACCTCTTTCGCTTCGTCGACATTCATTAACCTCTTCATACATGCCCTTTGGTTACGAAGACTTTTTAATGCACCTTCAGTCAGTGTTTTATTTATTTGATCGTGATATGTGAGTCTCGGTCTGCCAGGGCCTCTTTTACCCACAACTTTCGCATTATATATCTGGTTCGTCAATCTTTCATCGCTCATCCTTTCAACATGCCCGAACCATCGTAGCATGCTTTTCCTTATTTTTGTCCCTATGCTTTCCTTCATACCAACCCTTTTCCGTATTTCGACGTTACGTATGCGGTCCGCCAAAGTGACGCCACATATCCGCCGCAACGACCGCATTTCTACTGCATTAACCCTACTCTCATGCGTATTCTGACATATCCACGTTTCGCTTCCATACATCAGTGTTGGTACCAACATGGCATTGTGTATGGCGAGCCGAGCTTTGTCACTGACATTTCGACTGCCGATCAGTGACCCCAGGGCACCGTTAACACTATTTCCCGCGTTCACTCTTCTTTCAACGTCCCTATCGTACTTCCCATCCGCAGTGAAAACACTGCCCAGATATATAATTTCATTTACTTGTTCTAGAGTTTCATCATCAATCTTTATCGTCACGGTTGTCATCCTTCTTCTTTCAAACACTAGTACCTTGGTTTTTCTCGCATTCAAACGGAGTCCTTTTTCTGCACATCCCTCCTTCATTCTTGTGACTAGTGATTGCAGTTGTTGTTCGGACGATGCCATAAGAACGGCATCATCTGCATAAAGCAGGCAGTTCACCTTAGGGACATAATGAAATCGTTTTTAAATTGTCATTAAAAATGACATCAAACCCTTGCCAAGCGTCTTGCCAGTGTGGCGAGTGTAGGCCATATTCTCCAGGAATTTCTGGAAGGCCCATCTCCAACGAGAGGTCTAGGTCAGAGACTCTGTGTTCTAAGGCCTGTATGGTAGAATAAACACTGAAATAAATACTAATAAGTATGGTAAATAAAATATAATGTTAAAAATACAAAACTTTAAGCATTTTTTTTATCAATTTTGTCCCAATTGAATTATCGACGTCTCCAAGATAATCAAAGTCATGAAGACGTCTCAGATTTAAATATATTTAGAATGTATCTACCTATTCCACAATAGGCTGTGATGATGGTGATTGAACCGCGAAGTTTTTGAATTTTAAGGAAGGATTTTTACAAGATAGCTGACCAGCGTTTAAGTCCGTGGATTTAGACTTGGAGGTACCGGGTTCGATTGCTAGTCGGGACACAAAAATATTTATTAATGTAAATAAATACATTTAATTTATTTGTGATATTTCTCGAGTTTGGTAAGCTGGAGACATCGACGAGCTTGCCACTTGTTAAATGTTAATCCGCTTCTTTATAAGCGTGGTTTCTGACCACCCCGGAAGGGAAACGGTCGTAATGATACTTTACTATTTTTTTTGTTTTCGCTTTACCACTTTGAATTGGGATACTTAATTTTTGGGAGAAAAAACTGCCAGCCCTATTGTCACCAGAGAATAATGTAATATAATATATCTGTAAATCTGTATAAAATAAATAAGTTTTAACCTTGGTACCGGTTACGTATTTGCGCCGTTTCGGAAGCAAGATGCCTGGCCAATGAGTTGTCAAAGCGGCTGACGGAAGGTCTTTTTTCAATAAACAAAATCTAAATGTTTTATTGTATTGTATATCATAGGTTTTTAGATAAGGTTGTTTATACATACTCGTAGGTTGTTTTAATGGTCGCCATGTCCCGTCCATTGGACATATAATAATTATATAAACATTACAAATTGTCTGGAGACAGGAAGGTTGGCAATTATTTCTGCCAACTATACAGGGGGGAAATGTTGCCAGTCTCCTTGGGACTATTTCGGATGAGACGTCTCCAGAGGACATTTTTTATTTATAGTTTAGTTTATTTTTAATTTTATTATTTCGGTAGCCTTTAATTTTTATGTTTAGTTTTAATTATGAAATTAATAATAAGTTTTAATTTATTTATGACATAAATAAAGGCGGGCTTCTAAATCAACGGTCCATCAAAAGTTCTTTAGAATAAGGTAAGTATTTCAAATTTCACATTCAACACAATATTGGTTACAGGTCACATCACATACCTGTCGCTTATAGTAAGCGACTCACGCACAATTCAATTGCTAATCTTGTACCTCACACCTATAGAATCACTCTTCTAACTCATTTTAACACAGCGCTATTCAAAATACTCACATTTTGAATAGCGCTTATTTATTTATTTATTAAAAACTTTATTGCACAAAGTACAAAGGCGGACTTAATGCCCGTAGACATTTTCTGACAGCCAAACCTTAGGGACAAATTAGAACATTTATAGGTGCAATGAAATAAATATTAATAGTAGGATAAATTCAATATAATTATATATACTTACATAATATACTTTAACATATACTGTAATATCAATATACTAAATACTAATACATACACAAAAATATACATATATACACTTATTAACATTGTTGGGAGCTATTTAGAAAGTGTAGATAGACGAGTTTTTTGAACGAAGATCTGGTAGACGCTTGCCTTATGGTTACAGGGAGATTGTTCCATAAATTTGTGGCAACAACTGTAAAAGAATTTGAAACAAATCCAGAATGATGTAAGGGAACAGAAAGAAGTGAGTTGTGAGAAGAACGAAGGGATTTGTCGTGAAACGAAGAAAGATAGGCAAATTTATCCTTGAGGTATTTCGGTGTCGCGGGCTCGTTTAGAACAGAAAAAAGAAGACAGAGAACTCTTAGATTTCTGCGACAACGAATTGGCAGCCACTCCAACTTAGCACGATATTCAGAAATGTGATCGTATTTACGTAAACAGAAGATGAACCGGATACACGCGTTAAGTAACCGGTCCATTTTGTTGAGCAACATCTCTGACAGATCAATGCTGCAAACATCACCATAGTCGAGGAGAGGAAGGAGAAGGCTTTGAACTAGGGTTATTTTAGCTTTTAACGGCAGAAAATTTTTAAGCTTATTAAGAGAGTGCAGGGAAGCAAAAACTTTACTACTAGTTTTGGTAACATGCGTAGTCCAACTCAGATTAGAATCTAGATATACACCCAGATTCTTCACCTCGCCGGAATACGCTATAGGGACGTTGTCAAACCGAACAGGGTCAATACTGTTAATGTCTAATTTACTTAAAAGCCGTGAGCTCCCAAATACGATTGCCTGACACTTATTCGGATTGACAACGACCCCAAACCGTTTCGACCATGTGTGTATACTACTAAGATCTGAATTAAGCCAAGCTATTGCACTATTTACTGTGTTGATATCTGACTGCACATAGAGCTGCAAATCGTCTGCATAAAGATGATAATTACAATGAAGTAGAGAGGAGATGGCGTCAATGAAAAGTGAGAATAACAAAGGGGAGAGAATACCTCCTTGCGGGACGCCCGTATACAACTCACACCAATCCGATGACACCCGATCAACACGTACCTGCTGCTGACGGCCATGGAGATATTTTGAGAACCATGTTAGGGTCTCTGGTGTGATATTCAGACGAGACAATGTAGCGATTAGTAAATCAGGATCTACTGTGTTGAAGGCATTCGTAAAGTCAATTAGTACAAGTATTGTGACTTTAGTATCCTCCATACCATTTCTGATGTCTTCAGTTACTTTGAGTAAAGCTGAAGTTGTGCTATGACCAGGGCGGAAACCGGACTGGTAAGGGTTTAGGAGATTATTTTCACCCAGGAAAAGGGACAACTGTCTGTGTACAATGGATTCGAGGACCTTGGATAGGAAAGGTAATATTGAGATAGGACGAAAGTGAGTAGGAAGTGTGGGTGAAGCAATTTTTGGGAGTGGAATGATAAAAGCCTTACGCCATAGGGCAGGAAATTGACCGGAGGAGATGGAAAAATTTATGATTTGAGCAATAACAGGTAAGAGAAGGTCAATAATTGGGATAATCATAGCACGACTAATAGAATCACATCCTGTTGATTTTGAAGTAATAGAGTTAATCGTCTTGAGGATCACATCGTTAGAAACCACTGCAAGAGAAAATGGTTCAACATCTTTTACGGGTAGAGACATTATTTCCGCAATAGTACTAGTTTTTGTATTAGAGTCAAGAACTGGAGCTGAGGAAAAGTGAGTGTTAAGTTGATCAGGTGTCACGGAGCCAAGGTAGACCTGGTCGCGGGAGCGACCCAGCCCCAATGAATTGAAAAACTGCCAAATTTTTGCAGACGACTTATTAGTAATGTTATCAATGAAGTGGTGTCGTTTGGCAATTCTGCATATCTGATTACAGCGATTTCTCGCAACTCTATATGCAGCCAGGTTATCATCACATCGGTTTCGCCTATATTTACGGTACGCACGGTCTCGTTTTCTCATAGCCATACGAACATCTTCTGTGATCCACGGCGCAGGTGCCCGCTTTAATCTCGTGGGTCGAAGTGGAGCATGTGCGTCATACAGCTTGAGCAGCTCATGGTTAAATTTGTCGACCATACTGTCGATGTCGTTTGTCGTGAGCAACATTCTCCAATCTATGCAAGCCGTGTCATTCCGCAGTTTATCGACGTTTAGTCGCGAAAAGTGACGCATTTCTACTACAGGAGGGCGGTACCTAGGTGGCTTAACTTTATAAGATATGAAAACGAGATCGTGGTGGGAGAATGGAGTAAGGAGCAGACCGTGACTGGCAACAACATCAGGGCGTGAAGTAAAAATAAGGTCAAGGAGAGTGTCAGTTGTAGCTAGATGGTGAGTTGGCCCCGACGGCAGAATAGACAAATTGACAGAGGAGATGATGTTACGGAGCTTAGACGCCCTGGATTTGCCAGCCTGACGATCATCTAGGAGACAGGTGTTGAAATCTCCCATGATGATGTGGTGAGTATAAAGTGGCACCACATCCTCAAGAATGCCTTCGAAGTCAGAAAAGTAGTTGATAGTGGGAGGGCAGTACACAACACCGACCATCACTGGCATACCCCTCACCTTCACCTCTATGAATAGGTACTCCGCCGATGCTGAATACTGACTGGGTGAAGAAGAAATTATTTTGTAGGACAGATCAGCACGCAAATAAATGGCTACACCACCTCCGGCCGAGCCAGTCCGATCGTTACGGATCATGATGTAGCCTGGAAGAGAGTAAGAGGTAGAAGGTAAGGACGGTTTAAGCCAGGACTCTGAAACTAAAATAGCATCTATTAGATCTGGCGTCGAGAAAGAAGAGAGAAGGTCAGTATAATGAGCCGGTATACTTTGTACATTAATATGACAAATATTAAAGTTATTTTTAAAAAGATTTAACTCGTTATCTAATGAGGATTCCAGTCCAGCATCTGCATCATGATATGTGTCAGAGGATGTAGTGCTGATGATGGAATGGAAAGATTCATCTTCACTTGAAGAATCCATATTTTAATGTGTATAAATAAGATAATATAAATACTATATAATAAATAAATATTTAAATATAAGGCTAAACTAAGTTATATTAAGTATATAAAACAAATATATATGGTACATTAGGAATTTACTGCATGTCCTGCCAGCTGGAAGTTAACAAACAAAAATCTAAAATTAGTAGGTATAGTACAGATACGAGTCCTCCGCATCGGAAATAATTGGATAATAAATGCATTAATAATAATAAGTAAAGCACAAGAATCCCCGGTGCAAGAGGTGCAAGACCTACACTTTTCATAAATAGATGCACTGACACTTTGGCTAAAACTATAACTAAAATCAAATAAAGAATATGACTAAACTATTACAGTATTCTAGTTTACGGCTGGGCTCAAAGTCCCATTTCCAAAGCAGAATTATTAATTAAAAGAAAAAAAAAAAACTCAACGTAAAAGTCCACGGGACGTTAGAATAATTTTATTAAGACGGCAGACTGATTGATATGGCAGTTGGACAAATTCCTTTGCCTAAAAACAAAACATTAAAAAGATATTTTACTGATATTTTATCAGCCAGCTATCCGTCTGTCAATTAACTATTTTGGTTAATAAAAATATACAATTTATTATTTAAGATAAGTAATTACCATTGTTTCGCCAATTGCCAATAATATAACCATTTATTTTAGTAAACAGCTTAATAATACAATGTGAGAAGATCATTGAGTGAAAAAAAACATTGAAAAACATTGAGTGAAGATACCCAAAGTGAAAATGTAAAGAAATTGTGGCAAGACACAGCTATTTACTAAAACCAACACATCATTTCAAGCTGATTAAAATTAACAAATTAACATTACTCTGGCTACACAAATAGCCACAATAAATATAAAGAAGTGAATAATAGTATAAGTGTTATTTTACTGTCTTGTCCCTATTATAAAATTATATTGAAAAAATAAATACGAAATAACAACCTCTTTAAGATTGATCAACCACAAGGTTGATCAACCTGAAACAGAGGCGAAACCATGGCAATAACCTATAGTCAGATTCAACCAACCAGCAGAAAATGCTGCACATAAAACCAGCTAGTAAATATTCTGACGGTAGTAAATTTTTATACTGAGCACGACATGTGACTTCGCGCCCACCTTATGGTGGGCGGTACTCAAGGTCCAAGAATGGGAACTAATGACACCAGCCTCGGTCGGCAAACATCAGTCCTTACTACTGTGCCACCCTATAAAATACATATAGTAATTATAAAATCCTCTAAATATATGTGCAGTTATATTAGCTGAGCAATTTTCCCTAAGTACACCTGTGCCGCTGTCTGGTTGAATCTGGGATAGACATTATAACAAGACTATACAACAGTGCAAAACTAAGCCAAAATATCAGTACATGGTGGACAGAAGGCCACCCACCGGACTATCCATAAGGAGAAACCAATGTGTAGCCATGCACACCACAAAATACTAATAATAATGTTAATAAAAACAAAAATGAAAAAAAATAAAATGCATCCTAGTATCACTAACGCCGTGCTGCTCTTCTTGGCCGCTCCCGGGCTCTTTGTTGATCACCCTCTGGTTGATGTGTTGACAACGGGTCTGTATTCTTAAGGCCTGGAGATATGTTAGCAAGGTCTGCCTGTAGAAGTATCTTTCTCCTGGTTCCATCGGGCAGTTTAACCATTATAGATCCATCCTGAGTCCAGCAGTCTCGCACACCAAAAATCTTCCGGGCCTCCACAAAGAGCAGCTGCCTGCTCCTGATCAAAAATTCGGAACAGCTATAAGGGGAACCTTTTAGTTTGGTTTTATTGCTCCAGACTCGTTGACGCAGCCTGCAATCCCAAAACCTCACAACAATAGACCGAGTGGTATCCCTACTTGCCCCGAGACGGTAGCACGCACGTAACATTTCAGGATTTATCTCAATGATGTTAAGTTTTTCCCGCAGTATCTCAACAATAGTCTGAAAGACATTCTCCCCTTGCTGTTCTGGGACGCCCTTTAACAGCAAACAGTCTTCACGGGATCTGGTTTCCAGGTGTTCCAGTGAGGTTTGCATTTGAGATATTTGCAGCCTTAGCATTTGAAACATTTCCATGGTGAATGTCTTAAACTCCTGGTATTCCTGAGCCAAAATATCAAGCTTATTTGTTTGGGGACTTTCCTTGGCCGCAGACAGCTGCAACTCAAATTGAGCCATCCTATGGGATAATTTCTGCTCAATGTCACGTTGGGCTTGCTCAATATTACTTGCTTCTGCCATTTTACCTTGAGTAGTAGACTTTTGATGTTGTGAAAATTCTTCAGCAGGAGAGTGCAGTAAAAAAAATTATAAACACACTTTTACATGTAATTTAAACAAAAATTGAATAATATACGCCTATATTATTATAAATACTGTATATAATTTGTATTAAAGTGTTAATTACCACTGTTATTATTAATTAATTAAAATATGTAATCAATTCGCGTGTTTACTTTCACACCTACCCTCGAAAAAAAAACTACCCTCGAAAAATCACCGAAATTAAAACCGTCACTTTGGCTGAGTTGCACCAAAACAAATTCTCTGTATCAGTTTTATTTTGAAGGTCATCCGTTAGCTGGTACAATCGATGCCAGCCTTGAAATGCAAAAAAATAATCCCGGCTTGGATAATAAACGCTTCAAAAATCTAATGATATAATTATTAATATAATAATTATTACAGATATAGTGCATAATGTATTTCCATTGGGAAAACTACGAAATCAATTATTAATCGGAATACGACGGCACCCGGAGTGTCAATCAATTATTGTTTTAAATGAGTGATATTTTCATATTTATTAATATAGAACTTTATAACTTCAAAGTCAAAAATCAAAATGAAAATTTTTAGTGTGTAATATAGAGATGTTACAACCACCCTAAGAAGAAGAGAGCACGATAAATACAAACTTTTTCAAAAAATATACACTACATCTATATCTTATTACTACTTGAATAAATAACTATTTAAACGGGCGAAATTTTTTTTTTATTTGTATCCGAAAATTATACACATTTTGCTTTATTCGGGAATGTTTAGCCAAATGAGGCCAAATGTCTATTTTGTGACCATAACATTGATATGGAGCAAAATTTACTTATTGAAATGGTTTAGGCTAAGATCCGATTAGAAAAACGTCTTTAAATAGCGTTGTTAATCAATTAGTTTTCGCATACTACGTTTTATCCGCATACAATATAGGGGTGATTATAACAAAGTATTGTCGCATGTCGCATTGACCGCCTTCGTGGTCTAGTGGTAACAAACGTTGCCATGAACTCGGGAGGTCGTGGACTCGGTTCCCACCGGGGGCAAGTTGTACATTGTATAATTTGTCTCGGTCTGGGTGTTTATATGTATAATATGTATATATTTACAAAAAAAAAGTATAATATGTAGTTTATCAACCATCTAGTTTCCGTAACACAAGCCTTGTAGCCTACCACGAAAATTAGATGGCGCTGTGTGACCTGTCTGGAAATATTATTAAAAAATAATATATATATATACAAAACAGCTGATAAAGTGTGCCATCAACACCCAAATATCGACCACGACCTGACTAAGAAGTAAAAGTGAAGGCACATAACTGTAATAAATGTAACGTAAACTATAAAAGGAACTGCTCAAGCGAGATTACATATTATATTACAACGTAATACGAATGCATACTTTCAAGGGCAAGGAATTAAGTTACCAGATATAAAATAAATTATTATAATGCGTCAACTATCACCGTGGTCCAGCGGATAAGACCGTAGATTTAGAAGCGTTGGTGCTGGGTTTAATTCGAGATTGGGTACGCTAGAGATATCGACTATAGTAAAGTTGGCTAGATAGAGTATCATCACGACTGTTTCCCTTTCGTGGTGGTCAAAAACCACGCTTATAAATAAGTGGATTCACATTTAGCCAACTTTACTATAGGCCAATCATGACAAGTGGCAAGCTCGTCGATGTCTCCAGCGTACCAAACTCGAGAAATATCACAAATAAATTAATTGTATTTATTTACATGAATAAATATTTTCGTGTCCCGACCAGGAATCGAACCTGGTACCTCCGAGTCTAAATAGACGGACTTAACAGCTAGACCACAGAGGCAGTGTGTGTGAACTAGCTCTTTAAAAAAAGCGTAGTTTCTGAACGCTTAGCGAGGGGTTATAGTCGTGATGATACCATACCTTATGTTATGACTACACATTTCGTTATTTAGGTTCGAGCTTGCGTCAAAATTCCAACATATTATACAATTCTAATAGCCTTTGACCTTAACATTGTCCGTGCAAATATCAACTCTAATTCTGTGTTTTTAATTAAAATAAAAGATACGGTACGAAGGTATGACGCGTGGAACTAGCAAACTACGTCTAACTGACGCACTTCAATCAGTAGCAAGACAGTAGTATCAGTATGTGCAGCTAGCTATAGAGCCGTTAAGACGTCACATGCGCACTGTCTATACAGTCTGTCTCGCTCGCGTCCCACTATGACTAATTTTATCTAATTCTTAAATGACATTGGTGATCCTACTGTGAGTGTGAATTTGCATGTAATTGACTATTGGATCTGCATTTTGTAGTGAACAATATAGCGCGTGCCGTATCTTCTTTTTGTTTCAATCAAAGCTCCAATTGCATATTATTATATATATAGTTATCAGATTGCATTATATAACGCTTAAGTAACATAATTTCACCACTGAGCTTGCGATTTATTTACTATGTTAATGGCTAATAAAAATACTAATACTTAACTACGGCTTATATTGTTTATGTTGTATAATGCACTTTAGATAGTCTAGCAGCGCAGCTAGTGCAGATTATTGATCTCGTTTTTTCGAGTTGAGTGGCGTCGCTTGTCGAATAGCCAAAATTTCTAAAAATGAGTTTGATGTGTGGTGACTAAGATCCAAGGTTTTGGTGTCAATTTAATCACATTGCAGCTTTAGGGTGACATAGTGAGACTGGTGATTAGTTTAACGGGAACAATTGGTTGTTTGGAATAATTTTAGTAGAGACGTAAACAAAGTTAAAATAATTATACTGTTGCTTGAACTTTTTAATGACAATAACTAAATACCATATGATAATATATTATAATATTTATTTATTTAAAAATTTATTGTTTAAAGTACAAAGGCGGACTTAATGCCCGTAGACATTCTCCGACAACTAAACCTTAGGGACAAATTTGAACAAATATAGGTGCAATTAAAGTAATGGTTAAAATATACAATTAAAGAATGAACTAACAAACATTATATAACTACTTATATATGTATTATAATATCAATATACTAAATACTAACATATACACAATATTATACATAAATACAACTTACTAACGTGGTTTAGAGCTATTCATAAGGTGTGAATAGACCAATTTTTTTAATGACAATCTCTTAGTTGCCTGCCTTATGTTACCGGAAGATCATTCTATAAATTTGTGGCAGCGACTACAAAGAAGTTGGAGACATAACCAGAATGATGTAATGGGACAGAAAGAAGAGAGTTATGAGAAGAACGTAAAGATTTACTTTTCTCTATTTTTAACCTTAATGTGTATTTATTTATTTCTGTATATATGTAATTATATGTATTGTATTATAGATATACTCGTATATATTATAATATGTAGTTTATGTAGTAAATAAATAAATAATTATTTTTGTTAGTAAATACTTGGCACTCTGCCTGTAATCCGTTAAAACTCCCAAAGGTTAGCTGGTGGAAAATGCCTTACGGCATAAAGCTCGCCTGTGCACATTAATTTTAAGTTAATTTAGTTTTTTGTGCAATAAATATTTATTATTATTATTATTCTTATTATTATTTATCGTGGAAGGAAGAGAGATTGGCATATATAAAATATAAATATAACAAAAAGAGTCCCCCAGTATCATCATGAGCGTATTCCTTTCGGGATGGTAAGCGACCACGATTTTTTAAAAAAAGCGGATTCAAATATTTTAATAATAACACTCCCCCCAGTCTTTAGGTATGGATCACAAATTGCAGACGCGGCCTTATTCACCATGCAGTAGTGTTTTGTTTTTCGGATTTTTGATTAGGCTCAGTATGAGTGGCGATATTTTTAGGAAAACTTCTCTGCACTGTAACTTAAGATTTTATTACTGAACAATTAAAATAAAAAATACTTGGTACTTTATTTTTATTCTAGATTATAATATAAAATTATTTGCTCTTAATAAATTTCACCCAGTATATACTTTTGTAAGTTCATGAGCCTAATTAAAACTTATTTTTGAAATTTATTATTATACAAGTGTAAGATTAATTAAATGCATTAAACTGCCGGCAGTTCTAGATGCATGAATTATATTATAAATGTCAATTGGTCTATATTCTAAGGTTGTATCTATAGTATGCATTATTTGTTCATTTCTAGGACTTGGTATCTCAACCGTCATCCATCCGTATATAATATACTGGTATATATGTAGTTAACGAAGTCTATTACATATGAAAAAAATACTTTTTTTTTTTTAGTTCGAATATCACAAAAAGCTTTATCAACACATCACTACATATTATAAAACAAAGTCCTCCGCCGCGTCTGTCTGTTCGCGATAAACTCAAAAACTACTACACCGATTTTTATTATATTTTCACCAATAGATAGAGTATATAATTTGTTAAGTTTTTGTATACAACAATATTTGTTGGAGGTGTCGAAAAAAAACGCCATCTGGGAGCTTTTAACGAAAACGCTGCCTAAACCCTTTGAGATATAACAAAATAATGTACGGTGGAATTGTGTGTCTTATATAGGTCTACAGATAAGTTCCAGATGATATATGTCTATCTCTTAAGGATAACATACATATCCATTTTAATACTTTAAAAAATGGGCACTTATAAAGCGGTAATTGGAAAGCTAGTTACACAAATACAGTATTAATCCTTATCATTTTAAATACGTTAGTTGGCTTGAGTATTTTATGAAGATTATTTTTGCCCATTTCACTATGTAAATTAAATGGATACCTTAGGAGATATAGCAAAATTAAAATATTGTACAACAAAATGAATTTTGTGTCTTCCTTTACACGGGCAAAGCCTGGTAAAACAGCTGTAGAGAATAAAACAGAGATTATGTTTAGTACAAAAAAAAACAAAATCTATAAATATGAAATTATGCAGGCGCAGCGACGATATAATGCTTGCGCATAAAGAAATGGACTTCGGCTGCAGAAAAAGCAAAATAACCTTAAAAGCCCTGAAGGTAGCAAAAAAAATCCTAACTATACAACGAAATCTTGCCTAACCATGCAAAACTACAATAAAATAAAAGTGGAACAAGTTCCCACTGACCATCAGACAAGCTCCCTCCGTTCACATCTTTAAACAATTACTCACCATCTTTTTTTCTAAATAAGCAGAATAGTGTCTCCTAGTTTAATATATTAATCACTTATGTTATGTATTTTATGCTTATCATTATTATTATTCTAAATCAACTGTTACTTTAACCATGTGTGTACTAATGTAACTTAATTATAATATATATATAGATATGTAGGTATTTATGTATATATTTATTCAGTATATGTAATATTAGTATGTAAGTCTATTATAATAAATTGCACTCTTCGTTGTTACCTCTCCACAATCCCAAAGGTTGGTTGTTAGAAAATGCTTAGTCATTACTCTGTTTCTGACTCTTTTTCAGTAGTAGCTGTTCTGCTTTGGAACAGCTTGCCCCTTAATATCCGTGAAGCCCCAAGCAGAGCTATCTTTAGAAAACTAGTTTACAATCACCTTTTACAATTACAATAAGCACTTGTCTGTTTTCTTTAAAGATGTTGTAATGTGGTGTAGTATATGTATGTATGTTCTATATGTAGTTTAGATAATATTTTATATATGTATGTATATGTACTTCGTTTATGTAATGTGTATACCCATTTATATATGTAATTTTATATTGTACCTATTTGTAAGTAAATATTGTATTTTTATTTTTCTTTTCATATTTGTTGTTTATTTGCTAACCTTACCTCTTAAGTTTTCATTGTCCCGAAGGTTGATTGGAAGAGGCCTATAGGCATTATGTCCGCCTTTTGTTTGTATAACAATAAAGTTTTTAAATAAAAATAAATAAATTAAGCCCGCCTATGTACAATATTTTTTAGTGCAATAAAGAATTTTTGAATTGAATTGAATTAGACGTAAAATAAAAATAGTAATAATCACTTACGATTTGTTCAATCCAACAAATTTTATCTATCGAGTATTTATCTACGTTAATGGTTTTTCTATGTAAAGTCTATAGATATACGCTCAAGTGTCTGTTGTCGCCAACCTTGTACTCTTTGTTTTAAATATAAAAGGTCTTCTACCTGTCTTATAATGCCTTTGGTACACTAGACAGCGGCACCTATTCTGTTTATTTAAAAATTTAAGTATTTTTTTTAAGTAGCGGGTCTAATTTAGGCAACTTAGGATAGTTATTATTATTTTAAATTGTAAATATTGATTTTTAATTTTTGTTTTATACTTCACGAATGATATAATACGTTAATTGTGAAATTCAGGTGAAATAAATAACTGTAGAATAATAGGGTAGCTAGTGCAGCTGGAGCCCAAGACGAAAATTCCTGGTTTGGGCTCCAAGGTGCAATACATTTGGTAATATGTAGTGTCAATTTTGTTCACATCAACTAATTTATTTTTTGAATATTTCACTATTGTATTTATTATTGTAACTAATTTCTACTGTATAAATAATAATAATAATTATTATTAACTTTACTATATCCACATCATGGCAAGTGGCAAGCTCACAAATAAAATTAATAAATGATTGTGTCCTGACCAGGAATCGGACCCGGATTTAACCGCTAGACCGTAGAGGATTTCTTTAACGTCAACCTTTATTCTGTTAAAATAGTGGATTCCTTGCTCGGGCGTGGTGGTGACTCGGTTGTAAGAACGCTTTCCTTATATCCTACAAAGGTCGGTTTAAACCCCCCCGACAGGTACCAATGAAAAATACACTTTTCTTACGTACATTTGTAATAAATTTACAACACCACCGTTCTCGTGTCTCGGAGAGCACGTTATGCTGTCGGTTCCACTAATATCAACTTCTGGAATCGGTAATAAATTGTCGTTAAAAATTGGCATCAGATCCTTGCCATTACGCCTGGCCAGTGTGGCGACTGAATGCCAAATTTTCCAGATATATGTTCTGGAATGCCCATTGCCCATCTCCAATAGTGGAGGTCTAGGGGCTGTAATAAATGAATGATGAGTGGATTCCTTTATTAATGTCAATTTTATTGTTACATATTTAAAAGATTACATATTATAAAGGATCAGTTTTGCGATTCAGCGGGGAAATGCAGCCAGCGTAATATTATTTTTATTTTATATTTTTAAATTTTTTTAAAATTTCCGAGTATGCTTATATTTTTAATTTATTATATTTTTATTATGACAATTAATTATTTATTCATCAAAATACTAATAATTAAAATCTACTCAAATAATAATAAATAAATAAATATTTTAAAAAGGTAATTAAAAATTAACTATACTCGTATGGCTGTTAATATTGTAAAACAAAAAAAAATGGAACCTGTCATTTTATATATTCATATGTCATTCAATATTCATTGTGTTTTCTAATTATAGCGCTAATCTTTGCTAAATATTCTTATGATTATAAAATCAAGTGGGGTGATGAAGTAAACCGAATTGCTGACAGCATCATATCTCCATGCGCTTAGTATTCGGCGAATGTTTGTGTACCATGTTTATGGCCAGACTAGGTAAATAAAAAAGGTCTTCTAGAGACGTCCCATCTGAGATAGTCCTAAGGCAGAAATAATTGCCGGCCTTCTGTCTCTACATCTTTCCGTCAGCCGTTTTGACAACTCCTTGGCCAGGCGTTTGGCTGAGGGTCCGCATGTCCCCATCTTCGATTTTTTTTATTATTATGTTGTTTGTAATTTATACTGGTTTAGTAATTTTATACTTCGAAATATGCCTCAACAATTTAACATAAAACATTTATAAACATTCCGTAATCTGTTCCAAGAATTATATTAACAAAAATAAAAGGCAATAAATAAGTTGTATTTAAATTAAACATATACCACAAGTGCTAATTATATTTTTTATTGGTGTTAATAGCTGAGTTCACTTGACAAAAAATCAACAGGTTTTCGTAGACGCAATGTTTCATACGAGTAGGTCTATCGCGTTAAAATTTTATTAAAATCGGATCAGTAGCTTTGGCGCAAAGACTAGACAAACAAACATACATACAGACAAAGTTTCTTTTACATTTTTGTTTTTAATACTAGAACGACACCTGATGGCAAGTGGCGCGAAAGGTCCATAAATGTTAGCAACTGGAATCAGACACTCATGACTGACATCAGTCCCTAACACTATGCCGGCTTGACTGGGCATGACGGCAGTTCGAGCCTGAACCCGAAACTTACTGGGTTTATCGACACGAACGGTGGATACTTCCCCAAACAGCCAAACCTTTACGACATTTAGACAATATCAATATTAACTAGGTGCAATATTATAAAATAACAATTTGTAAGATATATTATATGTAGGCATGTATGTATAGACATAACAAAACAGACATACCTAATCATTTACATCCTAGAGCACAGAGTCCCAGACCTCCACTGTTGGAAAAGGACCTTCCAGGTTTTTGCTAGGGAATTCGTTCTACACTCGCCACGCTCTGGCTAGACTGGCAAGGATCTGATGTCAATTTTTAAAGACAAATTATTAACGATATCGCAAGTTGGGATTAGTGGAACCACGACAGACGACTTAACGTGCTCTCTGAGGCACAGGAACAGGTGGTGAATAAGAAGACAAATTTCTAAGCATTGGATTTACCGTGTGGGTGCCGGGCCCATCGTGTGTGGGTAAGAGATGAGAAGAATGGTGTCTCGGGCTTGCGACCGACAATAGGCTGGTTTAAGATTTTTTTTTTATTGCGCGATAATACGCTCACCATCCACCATTCTACTCCTCTCCCTACCCAACCAAATACTGTATAATTCCGTTAATGCTGTTAATGTAAATCTATGATAAATGTACGTAATAATTTTAGGAAAAGCTTGTTATAATCGAGCCACTACAGCACTAAGACATTACTAGTACTACCCAATTTACTACCATTTATCAACAAAAAAAATCCCACCACCAAGAATATACTAGTTTAGTGTTTGAAGCACTGCACTAGCTTCAATCAAAATTACAGTCACCTTGAACACGACCAGGCAGAGATCGTCGAACGTTCTCCAACTGGGAGGGGGAGACTACTGGTTAATGTTAACTATCCATATCACTGTCAAGAGGAAAATAACACACAATCGTTCACTTCCTAACAACCATCCTAGGTCAATCTCGTTAAGCGTTTTGGACTGCGAACCTTAATGTCTACTGCGAACGTACGAAATTCGAACAGTTAATTTTATTATTTATCATTTTACTTTTAATATTTGTGCGACCGATATTTTGCAAGTAAATGTAGCTTGTAAGATTTCTGCAAATCAGTATTAAATTTAGAGTATAATAAAGTATCAATGCGATAAGCCTTTCGGATGGTCAAAATCCACGCTTTTAAAGAAGTGGATTTAAATTTAGGCAACTTTATCATAGTCTAATCATGACAAGTGACAAGCTTGTTGATGCCTCTAGTGCACTAAACACAATAAATACCACAAATAAATAAAATAAATAATTGTTTCCTGACCAGGAATCGAACCCAGTACCTCCGCGTCTGAATAAACGAATCACTAGAACATTAAATTTATTTTAAAATAAAATAAGGTATGTTTTATTATATTATTTATCAGCCATTTTCAGAGCCGATAGTTTGCACGTTATAGTTAAGTTACATCAGTAACATATCATAACAATTATTTTAAAAAATATAATTCAGTCCCAAAAATATATTCCATTTTATTTGTCATGAATTTTCGTATTTTGAGCGTTCAGAGTAGGTCACCAATACTGCGAACTCTGTTTTACGCATTGCGATATAACCCGGAAAACTAGCGAAAATAATTCTGTAATTTATAGTGTTTAGTGACATACCAGCAACTATCAATTAGCAATTATTCTACATCAGGTATTACATAGTAATATTCCAGCCATATTTCCCATTCATCTTAATTATTATATCTAAATACTACATCCGTAGGTTAACAGTAACGAGTACGCCTGTACACTTTGACGCAAAATTATCAAGTTCGATTTAGAACGGAAAAAAAAAAAAAAAAAAATTTAAATGTAGAGATGTAAAAACGAATATCTTCATATATTAGTAGGCATTATTCTTCATTTGCGTCGTAAATATAATATACATATTTTTACATAATATGTACCTAAAAATATAATAATAAAATCACTTCGTTGAGTGGTGGTGGCTCGGTTGTTCGAAGGTTAGAACCCGTTAGAACCAATAAGAAATACACTTTTGTTACTTACATTTGTCATAGATTTACAACACCACGTTCCCGAGCCTTGAAGAGCACGTTAAGCCGTCGATCCCAGTTTAACTAATACTAACTTGTGGAATCGTTAATAATTTGTCTTTAAAAAATGATATCAGACACTCGCCTACCCGTCTAGCCAGAGCGTGGCGAGTGTAGACCAAATTCCTTAGCAAACACTTGGAAGGTCCTTCTCCAACAGTAAAGGTCTAGGGCTCTGTGCTCTAGGGGCTGTAATGATGATTAGGTATGTTTGTGTTGTTATGTCTATACATACATGCCTACATATAATATGTCTTACAAATTGTTATTTAATAATATTGCACCTAGGTAATATTGATACTGTCTAAATGTTGTAAAGGTTTGGCTGTTTGGGGAAGTATCCACCGTTCGTGTCGATAAACCCAGTACAAACTTGTTAATAATTTGTAATTAAATACAATTTTTAAAAAATGACAGACCATCAGACATTCAGAAGAAATTACTGGAAGGCCCATCTCCAACAATGGAGGTCTAAGACTCTGTGTTTTAGGTGATGAGGCTGTGATGATGATGAAAATAACTTAAATTATTCTTTAAGGTTTCCTCTTTTTATTATTTTTATGTGAACTTTGTATGAATATTTACTATATTTTCTTAAGACACGTGAACCTGCTTGATACGGCCAGTTAATTGTAAGCGGATACTACAGAGCCACTATGTTATAATTAAAGCGACAGAGTTGTTTAAATACTAATTGTAGTTAAATGACCAATCATAGACAAAGTCGTCGAAAAATTGTAAGTCATGAAAATAAAGGACTCGACAATTCGTGGAATTACCGAATATTCGCTAAAATATGCTTCCATTAGCTCGAATTAGCGAAATAAAGACTAATGAAACCTGACGCCATCTTTGTGACAGCATTAACTTGTAACAATAACAAGGTAGAGATCGTGAGACTTTACAAGGCTATTCGATTATATTTCAACAATGTCGATTGGAAAACGTTTATAATCTGTTTTCATTTCGATATACAATTTTGTCATTTCCCTTTCAAAATCTGTGAGTTAGACCTATAACCTTAATTAGGTCTCTAGTGGTGGCTGCATGATGATGACAAGAAATCGGGTGCGAAGACGAACCTTGAAGAAGGCCTATCGTGCTTTTAAATCGTGTCGTTAAATACTGGCATTGAATAGATATTTACTGGGTCATTTATTATTTAATGTTCAAGGTTAGTTCCTTTATATCTTGGAACTTATTTCTGTCTTTCCACATGAGTGGAGTCACACACATATCGTGATGTGGATTAAAAAAACGTTTAAGAACAAAGTATTAACAGATATTTAAAGTATCATGCAATGTAACCACTCATTAAACTATTTAATGATTAGCCAAATCGTGTGAAACGTAAAACAACCTACTAATGACTGACATTAAAATTAAACTGATAATTATTTTCCGAAATATAGTCATCGTTTCTACAAAGCAAAATTTGTTAAAATAATTATAATACATTTATTTCTTAGTGTTAATATTTTAAAGAAAAACGTTCTCATTATAGATTATGTCGAACTGAAAATAAGCATATACGAGTAAGTGGTGCCGGACGTCGTTTCCGCCACGATTCTGTCAATAATGCAATCCATCGGGCTTTGGTTACAGCCGAGATCCTTCGGTTTTTGAACATTGAATCAAGAATTGGTGTGGGACGTTACTTGTGTCGACACCCTTTCTCGGTCTCATGTCTGGGGTACAACTGTCAGGGCTAGGGCGGCTGCGGTCTCGGGTGAATAGGCCAAATGTCGCAAATACGAGTCTATTGCTAATGATTATGTTTATTTATTTATTTTTAATAAAATCACAGCCTATTATATTAAACATATAAACAAAGTAGCAATAGTGGAACACAAGCCAAAGAGATTTTATATTATTTAGACAATACAATTAAAACAGAAATAAGAGTAAAATATAGTAATTAGATTTAAATTAATAGTGCAATTGAACTGTGACTAGCAAAAGTAAAAGGAAAATAATAATAATTATAAATAAGCAAAAACCAATAGGTTAATGATTATTTACCTAAAACAAAATGAATGAATGAGAGGCAGGAGCAAAATTATACTACATATACGAGTATAGCAGTGTTCGTATATTAGCAAGCAAAGTGTATTTGCAAAGTCAGTCCGGGATAAGAGTTGTCTTGATACTGCCTCCGGTGATTAGTTAGATGTATCAGAGTAGAACATGACTAAAACGTTAATATAGACAAGTCATTTACAGTAATCTAAACAATTGAATGAATGTTTGAAAAATGTATATATACGATAGGTTATATATTTATATCCATTACTCAATTTAATTGTTTACCCAATAATGATTTGATTTGTGTTTGTGCCTTTTGGTTTGAGACAATGGGACCGTGGGGGCCAAGTGCTAAAAAATATTTAAAGAACTCTCTAAAAGGCTGGCTAATGCTGTATGTGACAAGAGGGCTGGCCCTTTTTTTCGCACAGAAAATCAGCATCGCTGTGCAGCGGGGGATTGCTGCTAGTTTTCTTGGCACACTGCCACACGATCAGGTCATAGGTGAATATTTTTGTGGAGAAATAAAGGCCGAAATAAACACTATGACTGTGGTAAATAAATATAATAAAATTAACAACACAAATTAAGATATTTTTGCCGAAAGCTACATATTGACACTCTGTCTCTATGACAACCTTCTGTCATAGAGACTTCACAAATCTACTTGTTCCGCAACATATTCCCCACCTTGCAAATCCCGACTATATAACATTTGCAACATTAATTATTATAATAATACAATCTATGATTATAGCTCGGTGAGGAAAAATTAACAAGTAGATTCTTAAAAATAAAAAAATAATAAACACAATTCATTTAAAATAATTATCTACTGATAACAATACCTTACCTTATCTACCCTCCCCACGACACTCTGTCTCTATGACAACCTTCTGTCATAGAGACTTCACAAATCCACTTGTTCCGCAACAATTTTTGTAAATAGTTTAGTTTTAATTTAGTTTATATAATTTTATTAGCTAAATTATTATTTTGTAATAAATACTAATATATATACAATATTATACATAAACGAAAACAACTTACTAGCTAATGAATCCAGATTATGTTTTTAAATATTTTTTTTAGTTTACGAAACAAAAGAGCCAAAATCGAAAAAGACTACTTAAGATGTTGACATACGGTTTTGAGAATCTAAATATATACGAGTATATTATTGTTAGTATGTTGTGTGTTAGTATGTAGTTATATTGTGTAAAAATACAATCTAAAATTGAATTGAAAATTTTCGAATACAGGGTGCATAGTTATTGTCCAAGACGGTTACTCTAAAATTTTGAGGATTCAAACGATCGAATTGAAGTAATGATAACTGTACCTCTTTCAATTATCAGGAAAAACAATTTAATGTTTAGTGCTAATTGTCAATGCCAATGTCTTCTAGAGTTTAAAACTTACTAGACTGCTTGCCTGTTGTCAATTGCAATGACATGAATGCTGTTTATTTGTAAAAAGCCACCCTTGGGGATAATTGCAATTTTAAAACGCGTTATCGTAGTAGAATAATTATTTCAGCGCATAAAAGTAATTAATATAGCTGGAATTGTTATGCAATGGCAACAAAGATATTTAATAAGCTTCCAGTTATTAAAAGGGAGCTGCCACTGAAATGCTGGTTAATAAATGTTTTAATTCGACAAAAGAAAATTTTAATTCATGAAAATGTTCCGGGCCGATTGTTGTTCGGTCAGTGGACGGGATGACGGCGCTCGGTTGATGGGTGCATAAATATATGCATCGTCAACTACTACAAGGGCGCTGTCATCTTATTGATGGTGACGTCCCGTTGACGGTAGCGCTGGACAAACGGCTTTGGGCCATAGTAAATATATGCATCGCATCTTCGGCGCTGTCATCTCGTTGACAGTGATGTCTCGTGTCAAAATGTGATGTCAAACTATAACTTTAGTAAACAAAAACGCTACGAACATTTAGTTAATAAACTCTAGAATCGAAGTTACGTATTTATATTCAGAGTGGTCCTCTATTTTGTGACGCATGTCGCTTTTGTTTAGAACGAGTAATTGGAATCAGTTAGCTTTAAAGCATTAACTGATGTCCTGTCTTTTGTTTAATAGTTCCTTCTTTGTTATAAACACTATCCTTAACTAGCACGTTAAAGCACATTTAGTGGTAAGTGTTCTGGATTTCAAAAACTTACTTAATATTGTTGTCATTTGTTGAGGAAGATTATCAAAATAAGACATAAATTAAGTATAATTACATGACAACCGTACTTCATGACAAGTCGCGTGTATATCTACGAAGGCAGTAACATTTCTTTAACCGTTACTTTTAAATTTTTACGTCATTAAGCCCGCCTATATGCTTTATAGTGGAAAAAGTTTTTTTTTTAAGAATAATACATTTGTGGCCGACGATTTGGCATCCTTTGCCACACGTTTTTGTTCTTTTTAATTTTGATATTATTTATACATTATATATTATTTTGACTTTTATATGACATATTTATTATTTACATTTTGACATGGTCTGAAAATACAAGGAAGAAAAAGTCGTGATTGTGCATTTTCATTGAAGATCACCCTATTGTCTATCCCCAACTGTAGATATCGATCACAACATTAGTTTGTATATTATCTTTAAAAAAAATCAACTTTATATATAAATGATCGGTAAAGATCGGTTTAATCATGCATTGGTGGTCAACAATCAAATTAATATCTGAACACTTTATACTATATAACGCCGGGTTAGAGAGAAAACCAACTAAAAGGGTTAGTTCTTTAGTAAATTCACTTTTTTACACCAGTCGTTTAAAAAACTTCTGCTTTTTCCAGTGATAAAATCGACTAAGCACTATGATGCTTAGTTTCGAAGATAGTGGGTCTTAAAAGCAATGTTTTAGCCGAAAACGCAAATTCAAAAGTGCATAATATTTTTGTGCAAAAATGGCTAACTTAGTTGGTTTTTATTCTAAAACACATGAGACGTGTATGAGATGTAATGTTATTGAGATGTGTTGTTATTGGTAATGTGTAGCTAGTTGTATGGTTGTGGAGTATTTTCTACCGGAAATGTATAACGTACGCTGTGGTTAGCAATATCAGTGAGACATACCGGCGCACGCGCAAGGTAACTGTGGAACTAGTTATTGATACGAACTGAGTGTGAGATCTGAGAGGCTTATAGTTAGCTTACGGTTTCCCTACAAATGTAAAATTAAATATAAGACATAACTAAGAAAATAAATACACAAACATAAATGATTTTAAAAAATCCAAGTATATTTTCGAAACATATATAACGTATATTTGATATAACGTATATTATATCTGAGTGTATACCTATTAGTACAAGATCCGTACTAAACGACCTTCACCGATCAAGTATCCGAATAACATATATTTTATATTTAAAAAAATAATAGGCTAACAAAAGCATCGGCGAAAATCGGGTTGCTAACGAATTTTTTTTTTTTTAAATATTTTATTGCACAAAAACTTAATTTAGTGTACATAGGCGAGTTTAATGCCGGTGATGCATTTTCTAACTGACCTTTGGGAAAATGAGAAATCATATGCAGGGAGCAAATAAATATATTACACAATTAATAACTTAATACATATACTACACACTATAAATATATAACTATCAAATCTCTATCATCTTGATGCCGTATACTCCTGTTTATTAAAAAATAATATAGTAATGGTGCTTGACTAATAGAGTGTTCTACTAGTGAAGGAATCTGAAAATCTGCTAGAGGAATGGGAAAGGATTTGAGATGGGAAGAAATTATATTTATATGTATATAGACGTATTTATTATAATGAAAACCATAACTTGGTATTAAATATTTGCACCTACCTTACATTTGAAATGGTCCACATTGTCCCTAAGGTTGGCTGTCAGATAATGTCTAGCGGCATTAAGTCCGCCCCTTGTGTAACGTGCAATAAAGATTTAAATAAATACAATTATTTAACGGGCGCCTTTCTAAAATACTAGAAATATAGAAATTTAATATTAAAGCGTATTATCGCGCAATAGAAAAAAAAGGAGGCCTCCTTTTCTTAAACCAGCCAATTGTCGGTCGCAAGCCCGAGACACCATTCTTCTCATCTCTTACCCACGCACGATGGACCCGGCACCCGCACGGTGAATCCATGAAATGCTTAGAAATTTGTCTTCAATGCTGAAAGGAGTCTCAGAGCCTATTTAAATAAAATATATATTTAAATCGTATACTCCATCGGTGAAGGTCACTCTTAGATAGTATATGGATAGTATTTAATAAAAAATAAAATGTTATAGAATGATAAAGTGATGTGTGAAGAACTGTATACAAGTGTGCATACAAGTTGCCCTTGCGCATGACATTGCCCTTTACAAGTAACCAGCTAACTAAATACGTTTGAAATTTTACTATGAACTTGGCATTTAAAAAAATCTTTCTATGTATGAGTAAAGTATCATACTTACCGTATCCCTTCTGGGGTGGTCAGAAAATTTAGTCAAATTTACTATAGGCCCATTATGAGAAGTTGCAAGCTTGTCGATGTCTCTCTAGGGTAAAAAACTTGAGAAATATCAGAAATAAATGACAAGGGAGCTGGTAGGATTTTTGCTAAGCAAATCAGCGTAGCTGTGCAGCTATAGAAATGCTACAAATGTTCTTAGCACCTTGCCATATGA
Organism: Tinea semifulvella; assembly: GCA_910589645.1. NCBI lineage: Eukaryota > Metazoa > Arthropoda > Insecta > Lepidoptera > Tineidae > Tinea > Tinea semifulvella. Next base: position 6,260,145 of record OU342586.1, on the reverse strand, counting down.
TGAAGTTTATTAATTTAGTTTATATATATTTCTTAATTCATTGTACCTTTCTTTTAATGTAAATAAAAATGAAATTTATATACCAATATAATAAAATAAATTATAGAGTCCCAACCAGGAATCGAAATGAAATGAAATTAAATTAAATATCGTTTATTTGCAATAAATACAGTACAGTGGTCACAAAACTTTAGTCAGGTCTACTCACATGTATTCTACCTGCAAGCAGGCGTGCAAATCTTTACTTACATACAAATATCATAATCACAACTACATTAAAACAAAAGACAATATTAATTAACCTGTTTTGCACTTAATATATTCTTTTACACTATAAAATCTATGGTCTAGTAGCCATTTCGTCAGCTGTAATTTGAATTTAGGGCCCTGAAATAATTTTATTTTATTTCCTAAACACATCAAATCCATCCGTGAAGTTGAAAACATGAGAGTTTTTAAGTCAAAGCTTCAAAGCTTTCTGTCTGAAAAATGCTACTACAGCGTAGCAGACTATCTTTCCGAAACATGAGAGGAACAATTAGCATGCCCCTTACCATCACCCATCAACAACATTGTAAAAACCTTTTGTAATGTTTAAATAACTATTGTATGCCTAATGGACGGGACATGGCGACCATTATAACAGCATGTACAATACCTATACTAAAAACCTATGATCCACAATAAAAATATTTTGATTTTGATCCTTTTAACCCGGTATCTCCATGGACTTAACCGCTAGACCACGCATGAATGCTATGTATGAGTATTCATAGAAATAGCTGGTTGTGATAAATCCAAATTATTTAACGACGAAATAAGCTTTTGGAAATTAAGGATAACGCGTATTACACTATTACGTTCATTCACAAGGATTTTCAAATACAAATATTTATTTTGTGTGACGATTTATTTATTTGTTTTTTCTGAGTCGCAAAAACGATTCAACCCGCTTCATTGCGAAACATAGAAGATTCTTTATAAGATATATTATCAATACTACAAATTAGTCCGTCACGTTTACACTTGCGAATTTGCAAAATAAATATTATGTTATCATGTATTTTTAAAATTTTACATTGTACAGACTCTGCTTAAATGTAGTGTTGCCTAAAGCAAGCCTTGGCCAGTCTTGGTCTTTGACTCTTAATCTTGGTCTGTTTGCTTCTCTGGAACTTAAAAAAAAGTTATTCTTATTGGACTTACCGTTCCGTGGGAATCAAATATTCCAAAAGACCAAAACATGAAGTCGAGGACATAAATCTCGCAGATTTTTTTTTTTCAAATCCTTTTGTTCACTTTATGAGGCTGCTCCTCTCTTCTCTTCTACATTTCTTTGTCTGTAGGATTTCGGTCCTTGATGTTGCTATTTTATACATCATCTAAGTCCGAGATCATAGGTATGTGCGTTAGAAGGTGCTACTGACGAGTTTTCGGTAGTTTCGCTCACGCTCACGCTTCCACACACCTATTTCACTTTTTTTTTTTGTTTATATATAAATATATATTTTTTTTTGTCACAAGGGTATTGGTGTCGCGGCGGTTGGGTTTCATTGATTGAATTTCTTGAGGCTCGAACAATGTGATCCACAAAGCTGGTGAAGGAGTACGTGGTGCATGGTTTTTCAGAAGGAAACCGAGATGAAAGGGCTTAATCTTCTTAAGGTTGCAGAGTTGCTGATGTTGAAGCCTTCGGGCAGCAAATTTAGAGCAGTCCTGGAGCAAGTGGGCTAGTGACTGAACGATGTCATTATCACAGGGGCATCTATCAGTGTCGGTTATTTTGAAACGGTGAAGGTATTCCCTATGATATTCATGTCCTGTTAACAATTGGGTGAGGCAGACAGTAGGGTCGTCTAGGCCAAATTGGCTTATGGGCTTCGGTTGGGATTGTCCCGTTTTTCTCGGCAGAAATTCAATGAACTTTTAGTACTCCACACTCCGATACTGTTAACTCACGAACTTAGAAAGTCTAGGTTGGCCTACTTCAGCTCTATCTCCTTCGCATCAGGGAGAAATGTTAAGTATACTAAAGTTATGTTTATTTTATATTATTATTACCTGCCAGTGTACCAAACGTGCCTTTAAACCAGTTTTTGTATTGTATAATACAAAAAACAAATTGAAACACCTCCCATTCAATATTTTTTCACTTATAAAAACTAACAACAATAGGTGTGACCAATAGGGTAGCGTAAGCACTGTTTAGCGCGTTAGTGAAGCGTTGTATACAAAAACATTATTTGCCTAGAATAATGTGTTTAAATAAAGACAGCACAGATGTAGTGGATAATGGCTTTCCATCGTAATTTATCAGAAAAGTTCGTATTTACCGTGCTCTCTCAATTAACTTCAGTACAAATTCATTTTTTATTTTAGTATTTGGCATATTAATGGATATGAAAATGTCACCCATTTAATACAATAACCGATTGATACTTCGGGTGTGCCGTCATATTCCGTTTGAGATCCCAGTTTTCCCGATGGAAATAGATTATACATTATTTCTGTAGTAGCGTAGCTATAAAAAATCTGGATTAACATTTAGCCAACTTTTGTCAAGTTCCAAGCATGTCGAACACTTTGGCGGTAAATAGTTTCATACATAATTGCTTGTATTATATGTATGTTTAACTAGGATAGATTCAGGTGATTTTATGTATGTTTGGATATTATTTCCTGCAGACCTTTAATATTTATTTTTTAAATTCTATTTTTGTTCCTGTCTTATGTACCTATAGATTTAGGTGATTTTCTGTATGTTTGGATATTATTTCCTGCAGACCTTAAATATATTTTTTTTTAAATTATATATTTGTTACCTGTTTTTTGTACCTATAGATTTGGGTGATTTTCTGTATGTTTGGATATTATTTCCTGCAGACCTTTAATATATATATTTTTTAATTATATCTTTGTTACCTGTTTTTTGTATGTTTTTTATTTTTTTTTATTTCCAGACAGGTCACACAGCGCCATATAGTTTCCGTGGTAAGCTACGAGGCTTGTGTTACGGAAACTAGATAGTTGATAAACTACATATTATACTTTTTTTTTTCTTTAATATATACATATTTTACATATAAACACCCAGACCGAGACAAATTATACAATGTATAACTTGCCCCCGGTGGGAATTGAACTCACGACCTCCCGAGTTCACGGCAACGTTTGTTACCACTAGACCACGGAGAGAGTTGTATATTTTCATTTTTAACCTAAAATTCAAACTTTGAATACAGTGTAATCTTATATTAGATTAACGCCGATATATAGCATTTTTTCTAAAGGTACTTCTAAACTATCACATCATTGCGTTATACACTAACGTGTTCATCGGTGCTGCGAACCAAAGTTATGTTTAATGTAAATTGAATTTAAATATGTATACTTTACTCATGTTAATTATTTTGTTCCAGGTACTTGTTTCCTACTACTACTGTTTGTTATTCAGCTAAAACACTAATCATGGCACGGTACTAGTAAGTAAGCAAGCTTCTACAATTAATTAATTATTGTAATTAATACCTATTAGTAATGATCGCCTGCATAATCTAGCAGTCAAGTCCGTAGATTTAGACGCTGAGATACCGGGTTCAATTCCTATTCGGTAAACAATTATCTATTTAATTTACTTATGATATTTTTATACTTGTGATATTTCTCGAGTTTGGTACGCTGGAGCCATCGACGAGCTTGCCACTTGTCATGATTGGCCTATAGTAAAAGGCTAAATGTGAATCCGCTTAATTATAAGCGTGGTTTCTGACCACCCCGAAAGGGAAACAGTCGTGATGATACTTAACTTTTTTATATTTTTCGTATCTGGTACACAGATATCGACGAACTTGTCACTGTGGGCCAATGACAATCTACATTATGGTATTTAATAATGACCTGAGTCATTTTATTAACTAGATGTTTGACCCAGTTTGATAATAATAAAAAGTCCAACCGTCATAGAGATATAGAGCTGTGGTATCACATGTCGTGTAAAATAATGACGTCATTTAACCTTCGGTTCCAGAGTTTCAATACCTGTAAAACTTCATCGAAATCATTCCCGTTATATAGATGTGAAGGATGGGCAAAGAGGCATAATACATACAAACAATATCACATTTATAATTTTAGTAACTACCTATAGAATATACATATATTAAGCACGACACCTGCCAATGATTGGGATACGAGTGAAGGCAACTGACATCAGAAAAAGCAAGAAAAAAAACTTTTTACGAAAATTTACAATAAGTACACTTCGCGGACGTTGGCCGAAAATTTATTATTTTAGCCAAAAGTCAAGGGCGAACAGCCACCTTTGCGTGCCCTGCTGTTATCAAACGAAATATGGCCTCTTATCGCGTGCCTAGCTTTATTTAAGCGCATAGACAGCTTTATTTTAGCTACCACGAACACTTGGATGAATCTTATGACAAAAAAAACGTATATAGAGCAGATAATAATATGTTAAACGGAATCCAGAGAACTTACGCTACTTAGGTATGAAACGTCATCATCTGACCACGAGATATGATGGTTTTATAAGACTATGGGAAAAGTCAGCAGTAACTTCAAATTTAGACTCTTAAAAGGTTTTTTTTCTACGCATAAAAATAAGGTGTTTGTCGGCAGCATTCTCTATCGGGCCGACAACGGGCACTTCAAGCATCGCTCCGTCGTGCGTACGATGTGTTCCTGGAGAAGATCTGAAGTTGTCGAACTTAGACCCTCTGGGTTCGTGATCCACACGGGCGCTTTTACGCCAGTCGCGGCGCCCAACACGAAAAGTGCATGAATTACCAGCGATTCCTGATCCGTATCCTGAGGCCCATTAGCCATCCGGGCCTGAACGACCCCACTGTCTGTTCGTCTGTTCAATATTTTAAATTAAATGCTAAAGCCACCCCCAGACTCTCGCCGATAATATGCGAGATGCGTGACTATCAGTGGTTTCTTGCCTTCTCGTTTTCGCGATCGACTGTCCTCAAATAGATGTTGCCCACTTTATAGGGTTTCAACCAAAGATTTTGTATACTACAAGCGCGCCTGTGAATGTGGCGCCTAGAACATATAAACGTGTCACTTTCGTTGCAACACATAGATAGATATTATTTTAACATAAACACTTAACATAGTCGACCGCCTCCGTGGTCTAGTGGTAACAAACGTTGCCGTGAACTCGAGAGGTCGTGGGTTCGATTCCCACCGGGGGCAAGTTGTACATTGTATAATTTGTCTCGGTCTGGGTGTTTATATGTATAATATGTATATATTTACAAAAAAAAAAGTATAATATGTAGTTTATCAACCATCTAGTTTCCGTAACACAAGCCTCGTAGCTTACCACGGAAATTAGATGGCGCTGTGTGACCTGTCTGGAAATATTTATTTATTATTATTATTATAGTAACTTAAAAAAGTAATCACACAACTTTAATTTATAATTTTGACGCTTTAGTTGTTCTATATGACAACACTCTGGCACGATCTTGTAATGCGCGTGACACATCTAGTACAGGCGCGCGCGTCCTCTTACAAAATCTTTGGTTTCAACACAAGCGAGAAAATCGCGTGAGTCTAGATACCTTCTCGGTTCTCGCGCAATGTCTCGCGAAAATTCTCGCGTGAGTCTCTAGTCGGACCCAGATAAACCTTAAAGGTTTTCGTGGATGGCATTATTTTAATGTATTATGAAAATAATAAATTTAAAGATATTTTTGTCACACTCCATTTAAGGGGAAAAGCTGACAAAATGGAATCAGATCGTGACTTCGCAATTTTCTGAACGTGATCCACCACTCAGACAAGTCTGAAGTGTACTTATCAGTATTTTTTCCGGTTTAACTTAAAAAAAAGTTGACGCGCATTAACATAATGTGACTTTTTTGATCTTACACGCGTTGTGACGCCGAAATTAAAAATGAGACAACCACAGATATGCGAGGAACTTGAGTGGTGCGCGAGGATAATATCCACCGATAGTGTCACTTCATAGTGATGATCATCATTATCACATCCCCCAGAACACTGGCTTGCATAAGTTAGATCATATCTAAGTTTCGCACTCAGTTAAAATAGCTGAATATCCGATGTCTCGGATCAGCCCATCTCCTCGATATGTCTATTTATTTATTTATTTTCAGAAAAATCACAGCTTATAACTAGGACATAAAAATTACAATATTATAAATTATTAGATCTTAAGCCAGAAAGATTTTATATTATTTGTACATTTCATTTCTCAAAAACAGTGGGTTAAATACTAAAAAAAAAAATTACTAGTTAAAAATTAAAAATATTAAACATTAGTAAACTAAAAAATATAATAAAATTAAAATACAAATAGCTATATACAAGTAGCATAGGATTATTATGAAATTAGTTAGTGAAAATCAGTTAATCATTATATTATATAGAAATAATAGGAAACAAAGGGAAGATATGCATAGCTTTCGATCGATGAGATGTCAATCCTGAAACGGGTACATGTACTCGTAGGTTACAGAGTTGTATTTGAATTTTAGTGGATAATAGTATTGTCATTAATACGACAATGACATAGTCGAGAGTTTTGTTTTGGTAAAAAAATAAAGAATCGGGAGCTCGGACCGGAGGTCAACAGAGAGTGTATTTTTAAAAATATTAGGATTAAAATAATATTCCGGTTAAAGTCAATAGCGAAATAGTGTCCCGCGTAAGTGTTTAGTTTTTGTATATTTCCGACCATATAACGAAAATATAAAATATAAAAAGTTTAATGCGTTTTTTAATACTAAGGAGTTTCGTAGAATCCTCTCCGTACCAAATAAAAGGAACTACATCCAACCGCAGGCGTTGGATAATCCTATGACCGAGAAGGCAGGTTGCATACCTTAATTCGATACGCACAACCTTCCACTACGTTCTTCCTGGCGTGGGGTCTTTCCACTCTGCGTCTTCCAGTACGTGGTCCCCTTGCAGGACCCGTTTACTCCATCGTTCACCAGTTCTTCGACTATTGCCGGCTTCTAATTTGGAAAACTATGTCCTATAATAACCGACTAAAAATCCCATCCCACTCCACTAGCAGATATTCAGTGTGTCTACAACTCAACAGTAGAAACAAACTACCACTAGGGATTAGAAAAGCACCATCAGTCCACGTCTTCAAACGCTTGGACTGCATTATTTCTGGACAAACCGAAATCACCATCAGGCTGACAATTAATATTTGGCAAATAAATACTTGCAAACATATATTTGTCTATACATATATGGAGATATATGTGTATATATGGATGTATGTATTTCTTAAACTGCCTCCGTGGTCTAGCGGTTAAGTCCGTGGATTTAGACTCGGAGGTACCGGGTTCGATTCCTGGTCGGGACACAAAAATATTTAATAATGTAAATAAAAACATTTAATTATTATGTAATTTATTTGTGATATTTGTCGAGTTTGGTACGCTGCAGCATTGACGAGCTTGCCACTTGTTATGATTGGCCTGTAGTAAAGTTGGCTAAATGTGAATCCGCTTATTTATAATTGTGGTTTCTAACCACCCCGAAAGGGAAACGGTGAATGTAGTATATTATTGGTTATTTTATTTATTTATTTATTAACTATAATAGTAATAAATAAACAATATGAACTTACAAGTTTTGGCAACAATAATAATAAATGAATCGTTAGTAAGTTAGCAAAAATTTCACACGTTTTTTGTTATTAACAAATAATTTAACGTTCAAAGTCCAAGACCGCTTTATAGATGTCAGCCTAAGTAATAGAGCTCGTTAGCATTGAGTGTAGTGAAGTAAAATCAACTCACTCGGAAATCGCAAGAGCCCTATAGCAAAATACTAGTTTATTTAAGTGCTAAATGTTAATATTTTTTTAATGAATTATATACACAACTTTGTAGTTCGTTCTTAGCATCTTAATATATTTTCCTTCTCACCACTCTGGCTTTATTTCTAATTCATATAACTATTCTAAAAAAACAACTTAATGTAAAAACTAAAATAAAAGTCTAGCTTAAACCATAGACAAGATATTCTTTAGTTCACACCATCAGACGCGAACGTCATGTAATATTTTATAGTTTATTACGTCACTGCATCAACAATGTCTACATTTATGCATCGGTGTGACCTGGCTTTTATTGTTTAGTTTTCTTTATACTAAAACGAATTCCTTGATAAATGGAACAAGATACTGACAGATAAAATTGCAAAATAACTATTGTTTTACTATGGATATAGATAAGCTCATTATACATGATATCTACTCATTGATGTACAACGAATGTACTTGGTACACTTGAAGTGTAACCTGGAAAACCAATCACAACACTTAACGAAAATTGAAAATTCTTGTAATGGAAACAATATTTACACAAATGGTGAGCTCTATTTTAATATATACCTACATACTTTTCAGTAATTGAGCCGATTCATGGGGACAATAAAATTAGACATGTCTAAATTTAAAAATAAACAGTGGATTAGTAGTGGGTGTAAATACATTTGCCGTTACAGACCCCAATATCTTATTTGACCTATTAATTATTTGAGATAAGGTATATAGTATAGTATAGTATAGTATCATCACGACCGTTTCCCTTTCGGGGTGGTCAGAAACCACGCTTATAAATTAGCGGATTCACATTTAGCCAACTTTACTATAGGCTAATCATGACAAGTGGCTAGCTCGTCGATGTCTCCAGAGCGTACCAAACTCGGGAAATATCACAAATAAATTAAATATTAATTAAATGTATTTATTTACATAGTGGTAGGATTGTGACAAGAGTATGTTGTTGTGTTTATTCTTGTGTAAATTGTTTTAATTACTTGTGAATTTATGTAATCGTATGGTTTAATTTTAATTTTATAGTTTTTGTGGCAGTGTCAGTGTCGTTTTGTGGCAAATCTGAGTGAGTATTTATGTTATTTGGTTAGGTTGTATTGTAAAGTAACTGACGCCTAAGTTAGGTACCTATACCTCACTCTGTGGAGGCAGGGGGTGTAAATGTTGTTTTTTTTTTTTTTTTTGTTTCCTCCACCGAGTGTGATGTAGGATATATTTTGCACTGCTAATAGCGCTGAATGTTTATGTACGAGTATCAACTAAAATTGTAGCGAAGACTGCTCCCCAAGATACAACATAATGGTTTGGGGAGCAGAGTTCTGTATCTCTTTCTTGCTTACTTGTTTTGATTATTTTTTTCCTGTACCAAATTTTGTAACTCAATTTACTTTTGCTTCAATAAACGATTTTACTTTACTTTACTTTACATTAATAAATATTTTTGTGTCCCGACCAGGAATCGAACCCGGTACCTCCGATTCTAAATCCACGGACTTAGCCGCACATTAGCTAGATCACGGGGGCAGTTTATAAGGTATATATAAAAGTTAACAAACAAAACTATTAAAAAAAAAGCTTTTAAAGTAGCAGATTCACATTTAGCCAACTTTACTATCATAAGTGGCAAGCTCGTCGATGCCTCTAGCGTATTAAACTCCGGAAATACCACAAATAAAGGAATCGAACCCGGCACCTCCTCATCTAAATCTCTTCGGACTTAACTGCTAGACCACGGAGGCAGTTATAAGAAGTAATAGACAATAAAATTATGTCGAGTTTGCTAGCCTAAAAAATATTTTTACAAATAAAATAACAAGTTTAATAATAAATAAAATACTGAAACCTAATATTAAAAATGATTAAAACAAACCATATAACTAATAAAATAATAAATACATTGAATATATATATACCTGCTATACAATTTAAATGAAGACTGGCTCTTTGGATGAGTGGTTACGACCGCAGGTTTAGACGCGAATGTACCGGGTTCAAGTTCTGGTCGTACACAACAATTTATTTGTGATATTTCCAAGTCTGGTAAGCTTGTCACGATGAGCCTATAGTAAAGTTAGCTAAAAGTGAATACAATTCTTTTAAAAAAGTTAGGCATGGTTTCTGACCACCCCACCCCGCAAGGGATTCGGTCGTGTTGATACTTTACTAACTTCGACACATTCTCAGGAGTATTGTCATAGTAATAGTATATATAAATTAATCTTCTTTTATATCTATATTAATTTTAAATATATATAAAACTGCAGCAAGATCACATCACAGGGCTTGCCACGATGGCAAGCGGCCCGATGGAATGACGCTGATACCATGGAGAATAGGCTTGCCTTTAGTATGGAATGCCACCTGTGTGGACACCTTTTCGTCTTCAAAATTTTTAAATTCAATAATCATAACAATTAATTATGTTTTTTTTTTTAATTAAAACATATCTTTTACCCCAGCATTAAAATATAATTTTATTAAATAGTCTTGGTTAAAATTTATGTATGAAATGGTTACAAAGCACTATTTAATACGATTAGGTTCTTTATTATGACCAGGTACTTTATTATAGATAAAACACTGGAATTTAAATCGGCGGGATCGAAACTATGTAATTATTAACGTAAAAAAAGTTTTTGACAATTGTCGTTATGCTAGGGTACAATAAATAAAATTAATTACAAGTTATGAAAATACAATTAACTATCAAATGAAAAAGAAATCATTATTGCACGAGAACATTTTATTGGGCCCACTTCTCTAAGAAAAATGGGCATTCTTATTTTTTACTATTCTGTGGATTCACCGTGCGGGTGCCAGACCCATTGTGTATGGGAAAGAGAGAGGAGAAGAATGGTGTCAATGATTATTTAATATAAGCGTAAATAGGTACCTAACAAACATACAGATACTCACCTATTTATATTATTTATGCTTTAGTCGATAGAAATAAAAAGTAATTTATTACAATTCATCAAAATAAAGTTAAAAGAAGATTAACCCAGTTTTTTATCTTCCGTTCTATGACAATACCTAATAATATTTAGTGGTTGATTGATATACAGTAATTAAAAGTTATAGGTAGATAGGTAATCAGTGATGCGTTTTTTGGAACAATGAGTTTAGACATTACATCAGATCCTTGCTAGTGTAGAACGAGCAATCCAAATTCTCCAGAAATATATCCTGTTAGGCTAATTAGTATTAAACATCCAGCACACCACAGTATTAGGGGCTTTGATGATGATGATATGGAAAAATTATTAACTTTACCTAACTAATAAAAAATGATGATGAATCAGTCCGATAAAAACAATGTCCAATAAATATTTGCTTAAAATATTTCTTTAAATAATTTACATCTGTAACCCATGCAGCGGCCATAGTCCATTTCGAAGCGCTATACAAACAGATAGATAGAAAGATAAATTATTTATTGCACAATATACAAAAACACATTTAAATGTACATAGGCGAACTTATTGTAAAAAATCTAAATCTAACGTTATAAAAAGATAAAAGTGTTGAACGCTACTGATTTCGGTAGAGATAAATAGAGTAGTTATTAGTAGTTTTAGGTACTAATAACAGGGAAAAAAAAATATTAAGGCGTTTGACAAGAATCGAAATCACTGGAGACGGCTGGTGGATGGACTGCGACGGAGTCATGATTTCCAACGCTGGGGTACCGACCAAGAACGAGGAGTTATCTGTGTTGGTAGATCGTAATTGAATATTTAATGTTACACATACAAATCTTGCATTACTTGGCAGATTCTCATCTCTTTTCCCTATAATGACGTCAGCATCGGCCATTAATTGTCACGCAGAGCCATCATATGAAGAGCAGACAGGATGGTGGCAGTTAACTGAAGCAGCGATGCGAGCCGATTGGTATTACTAATGCCATTTCTGCTAAACAACACGTTATACTCGTAAATAGTACGTTGACAATGCGTCAACCTTTCTTTATAAAAAAAAAGCTTGTCTTTTAAGCCAGACTCTAGTTTCTACTAAAAAAAACTTTTCGCTAAATCTTGTATGCTAAAAATCTACTGCAAGGAAGAAATTTGGTGATAATAAAATCTAAAGTAAGTATCATTACGATCGTTTCCCTTTCGGGGTGGTCAGAAACTACGCTCATAAATAAGTGGATTCACATTTAGCCAACTTTACTATAGGCCAATCATGACAAGTGGCAAACACGTTGATGACTCCAGCGTACCAAACTCGAGAAATATCACAAATAAATTAAATATTACTTAAATGTATTTATTTGTAAATGTATTATTCTCGACCAGGAATTCAACCCGGCACCTCCGAGTCTAAATCCACGGACTTAACCGCTAGACCACGGAGGCAGTTATAGTATAAGAAAATTATTTATTTATTTAAATTTCATTTATATAAACTGTTACTTAAAATAAATCTGTAGATATTCATTCATATCCGTAAATTAATAGTCATTTATGTAAACACAGTAAGTAAAAAGAGTAAGTGCCGGTAACCGAATCGATACCTAGTGGCATTTGTTCATTTAAATGGCCGCGTTCCAATACAAAGTTATCGTTTAAATAAATCAGAACCTCGTGAAAGCGTAAAATTTCCTTGAATATCTGAGGTACAGTTCCTTAGAAACAAGTGCAATTTTATAAAATTTTAATGTAAATAGTCATCGTGGCAATTAATAGATTACAATCAAGCGTCACTCGATTACTGGCTCCAGTTTTTTGCACCAATAATGGTGACCTTCGACAATCAACCTCGGAGACAACCAATATTAACATAATTGCAATCAGATTCGGATGAAGTGCATTTTAACGTTTAACATTTTGTATTTTAGAATTTGTCTCGACCAATAACTAAGTAGTTAAATAAATAAATAATTTATTGTACAGGTAAACAATTATTTTCAGTAGAAACATAGGCGAGCCTCAAAAATTAACTTAAGAAATATAAAAAAGATAATAATTTAGAAAACTACATATATGTATAACTAAATACGTTCGATTATATCAATCTAATCAATTATTTAAAGGCTATCTCCAAAGTCTTTGGTCCATGGTCTCTGAACGAGGGTGGTCGAGCACGCAATGGGCAAGGATCATCGCCTAAAGGCTCATGAGATTTTCCATAGCATTGAAAGGCAAACGCGATCAAAACGAAAATGTAATTAGCGTCGTAAACAATGCCCGTGGGCCGTTGTCGCCGGCATTCGCGCGCCGCACACCGCCGCCGCCGCACGCGCGATGCTGCTAATCTGATCCAGCATCCACGTACAGGTGCTCTCAGGTACCTTGACGGATATCATACAATTTATTTCTCGTTTTGTGCACTGTTATCGTGAGGTTGTCATTTACCTTTTAGCGACCGCGAGCCTTTGTTAACAATATACGGAACGCCCTTATCTCGATTTCAGTGAAGTGTGATGAAAAAGATCGAATCGTTTCACTCTTATCAGAACAGTTCGGTCGACTCGCAGAAGCCACCGTGGTCGGCGTGGAGGCAGCGAGCCGTGGTCGCACTTGACATTGATGAGGCGAGGGCCGCTGTCGGTGCGTAACCTTGTCGCGGATCATCTCCGGTCGTTTGATACATTTCGCTGTTGATAGTAGTGCACTAAATTTTATTAAAGAGTTGTTTGTCGTAGTTTGTCACGAGGTGCGACCTTCGCTTTTGCATGTGCGTAAAGTTTGAATTGTTTCCTCATTACATGGTCTTCAATAGCTCGTGCTTTTCGACGGTGCCGACAATTAGTTTAATCCTAGTTTTAAATATTCATATTAGACGAATGTTATCCGGAAAAGAGGTGTAGTTATCGCGACAATTATTCTTGAGTCATTGTTATGGAGATGTTGTGCGGAGAGGCGAAGTCCTCGACTTGTCAGAACAACGACATTACAAAATGAGCGTACTTTATGTTGTCATGGTAAGTGATGACCGCTGATTGTTGAATGAGCGCTGAAACCCGTATTGTTGTCAAATAAAGAAATATTGTTGTTTGGACAAAGTTAAACAAATTCTACAAGGTGAACTTATTAATTTAGATTCGCATAAAAACAATGGAATTCTAGTTAATGCAGTGATAACATCTCCTCAGATAGACGACACGCGGTTGTATTCTGTTGTATATCTGAATCACGTGCTCTCTAAAGTGCCACCGACATTGTACACGGTCCAAACGGCGGAAGGCAATTTTTTAATCTAACACAATCATCTCTCGCACGTGGACGCAGAATTGATACCTTCTATAACGCGATCAATGTAACCTTTGGAAAATTTTACACTTACAGAACCCTACAAGGATTCGAATATTATTATTAATCTTTTGTGGGTATTTAATTTGTTGTATTATGTTTGAATAGGTTTTTTTTGGGTAGTAAATTGAGCTAAATATTGAGACAACCGAAGTATTAAGTGACATTTTATTTAAAAAATTCCGGTCACCTGGACAAACTACTACAGAATACAATTAAATCGAAACAACTAAAATTGGTTATAGTAAATAGTTTTGTTTGCTTGGTCATTGAAGCGCATCGGATAATCAGACCTTTTATTTTCAAGGCATTGTTACTCGGGAAGAAGGAAATATTTTTTTTATTCTGAAGTCGATCGTCACTTCGATCGCGCGGTTAGACTAACAAGTTGCTTCAATGAGTCAAAAGTGTTGAATCGAAATAAAATTGAAAGTGGTTTAGTGTTTGTGACGGTTGATATGAAGTGATTTTGTTGGCTGTACACTGGAGGAAGACGCTTATGAAGTGTCGGTTGACGTGGAGTTAACAACCGATGTTATCCCCATCCAAGTCGGTAAGTTTAACAATAAAATGTTTTCATATTATTCTAACCTATCTAAGAGATTTTACGGTACGGGTTGTAAAATTTTGGGGGACTATTGCTCAACTTATTCGCGAGCGATTATCGTATAACTAACCCATCCACTGTGCCATAAAAACTAATTATAAGAAGGCCTAACTGATGATCAGACGCAATAATTTGATCTGCGATCGTCAATGCGACTGCTGAACTTATTAAAGTAAAGTAGTAGGTCCATTATGAAATGTCCTGTCAATTTTTTTATGTTGTGAAATATTAGCCCAAAAATCTAATATAGATTGACATTATCATCAAAAATAGTTTTAATCTCAAATACTTTACATATCGCGTTTCGTAGTCAGAACACGCGTTATCAAACAAATCTTCATGATGCTGACAAGTGATAGCGATCTAACATTCTGGTAAATTAGACTTTATGAAATAATGCAAAAATAAAACGTAAAACTAAAAGCATGTAAATTTTATATTATCATTATAGCCACTAGTACAATCACCTACATTATTGGAGATTTGCCTTCCAGAATTCGATGACAATTTTGGTTAATAAAAGTTGGTCTTAGTGAAACTGGGACCGAAAATTAAGCTCAGATTAATTTTATTTAACATATTTTTATTAAATTGTATTTTTTACGTAATTCCTAACCTTAACGTATTAATACTGTTAAGAATAACTTAATTGATGATTGCACGTACCATCTATACTGTCTAAATGTCCTTAAGGTTTGGCTGTCAGAAATTGCCTAGCATTAAGTCCGCCTTTGTACATAGTGCAATTAAGTTTTTTAATAAATAAATTAAAGTTGATTATCTATAATAACATAGGTTAGTTTCTTTCAAAAGCGTAGACAAAAATAAAAATAACAATAAAAGATTGGAAATATTTATTTACCTTGAATATAAAATATATTATTATCGTGTTGAAGAGTCTGAAGAAAACCGTGGCCTTGTCAATAGGGCTCGAGAAGTAGATAAACAAGTGTTATCGTGACTACTAATTGAGCAACTCGCACTGAACGCTGCAGAGATTTCCTTTTGTTTTTCACTATCGTTTGATAACGTCTACACATGCTTAACAGTCAAGAACGTTTAATTACAATGTCATAAAATAATTAATTAATAAAAAAAATATATTTACAACATATAAATTATATTAATATTAAGGATAGGGATATAAGTCCCGTCCGCGTGGAATGGTGGCAAGAACGCTGGCTGCATTTCCCCGGTGAATTGCAATACTGATTCTCTGGGCGAAGAAAGAGCCAGCCCTCTTGTCACCAGTGGGGACGACAAGACGCGGTGTTATGTCTTTTAAAATCTTTTTTGCGCTTAGACTCCATGGGCCCAGAGTTTCTACAGCAAACGGCACAAATATGTAATCTTTTAATATACTTACGCCGCTTGCTAGACTCTGCATTTTCCGCCGCGGCTCCCGCTTTATCCGCTGTCCCCCTAAGATGCGACGAAGCGAGGGTGTCGACGCACGTGGCGTCTCACACCAGAGCACGTCCCGGTTCGCAGGGGAACAATAATTCATTATTAATTAATTAATTATTAATGATTTTAAATAAAATTCATAATTTTGTTTTATATCTATCTTCATTCATTGTGTCTTCATTTCGTTGTCTGTGTGCTGAATTCAAACTCAATCTGTCATAAAATAATGTCCAATGTTTTCAGTCAGAAAGGAAGTTAAAGAATACCTAAAGAGCTTGGAAATTCCTACCTCGAGTATTAAAAAGTCTAAGTGTTGTCACTTGTATCAGACTTGTCTGTCACATCAGGGTATACTTTAGTCACAATTTTGTCTGCTATATCTGCCATCTACCTTCAGTGGGTCTATATTTCTAAACCATTTGGTTCGTCGTGTTAAGTAAATATTTTAAAGTCCATTGTTGCTAAAGAAGTCAGCAAGTCGTTGAGTTTCTTTCCGTGATTTCTTTAACAAGTCTCTGTCATAAACTTCCGAAATAATGTCATTAAAGTGGTTAGTCAGAAAGGAGGTTAAAACTTAAGTCGAAGAGGTTAAAAAAGACGCAACAATAATATTAATCTTTAATTTTCAAAAGTGAGCAAACTGAATAGGCAAAAGGCTGTACACGACTGTTTTAGAACCGCCAAGCGATAGAATTTTAAGGTAAAGATCACGTATACACGAAAAATAAAACGAACCACCGCCAGACTTACGGGTGAATGACGACCTAAAGGAAGCGAAAGTTGAATGAAGGAGGCAAAAGGTTGCGTATAATAGCAGGCAGTAGAAGGCATATATCCATAAATGAAAGACGCCTATTAATGATGTTGTTAATTCTAAATTACTGCAGCAGATTTATATATTTATCTTTACTTTTTATAATAAGTACAAATACTAAGTAATACTAACTGCTTCCGTGGTCTAGCGGTTACATGCGTGGATTTAGACACGGAGGTACCGGGTTCGATTCCTGGTCAGGACACAACAATATTTATTAATGTAAATAAATACATTTAATTGATAGGTATTTACTTTATTTATGATATTACTCGAGTTTGGTACGCTGGAGACATCGACGAGCTTGCCACTTGTGTTGATTGGCTAAATGTGAATGATAGTAAAGTTGGCTAAATGTGAATCCGCTTATTTATAAGCGTGGTTTCTGACTACCCCGAAAGGGAAACGGTCGTGATGATACTATACTTTACTTTATTTGGACATGATTCGAAGCGTGGAGTCACATTCATCGAGTACCTGACAAATAAGTTAAGGGAAAGAGTTTTTGTTTTATTCACCTATATTAACATTTATTATATTTTTCACCTAACAAATACTTTTTGTCCCTAAGGTTGACTAGTAAGAATGCCTAGCATTAAGTCTGCCTCTGTACCTAGTGCATATTTTTTTTAAATAAATAAATAATAAGACCACGTGTCCGTCATTAAAGAAGTGTCAAGGCAGTAATGGCTGTTGCGTGAGTGCAAGAAAGCTAGAGTCAGCAAGGAATTATTTGTAAGCGTGACACCATGTTTAAGAATAAAATGTACATTATAATATTTTAAAGAGAGAGAGAGAGAAAAATTTAAAGTGTATATATTTGCCAGTAGAAATTCGCCAAGCACCCAATAGATCACTTTAAGAAAATGGTATATTCACATTACTTAAACAGCTCCCAACAGCGTATGTAAGATATATTGTATGTAGTATATTTGGATGTAAATATGTAGTTTATGTATTATTGTGTACATATTTGTATGTATATTAATATGTATTATGATATCATAGAATAAGTTTATTTTATTTTTCTTTTAAATTAAGTTTCATATTTGAGCCCTTTGCACCTACCTCTTAATCAAAATTCTCTGTATTGTCCCAAAGGTTGGCTGCTAGAGAATGCCTAGCGGCATTAAGCCCGCCCTTTGTACATAGTGCAATAAAGTTTTTAAATAAATAAATAAATATACCACGTGGATGGATAAAATATATCGTTACAAGAAATTAGTAAACATATCGTCAATGAAACGTCATTCATTTTGACTTGGCCTTTAAAGGTGCTCGACGGTCGATACTCATACATCATGTCATACAATGTACTATCTATAGGTATCCGTATAGCTATTTACGTAAGACAATTTCTTATATGTTTTTTTTTATTAGAGGACATTAAGCTACCAATGACTTAGGGCAAAGTCTACTAAATGTATTGCGTCTAACTATACAGTATATTTAAAGCGTAACAATGGCTTACTTGGATACTTCGGTGCGTGTCAATGCAGCAGTAGTAAGTACACTGTCGAAACTTTTATATTAAACAACCCGATAGTTCAAAAATCAACTGACATCAGTCATTATTTATTTATAGAAACAAGTACAAAATACTAACTAATATTAACTGCTTCCGTGGTCTAGCGGTTACGTCCGTGGATTTAGACCTGGAGGTACCGGGTTGGATTCCTTCTAATATTTAATAATTTAAATAAATAAATTATTATTTAATTTATTTGTAATATTTCCCGAGTTTGGTACGCTAGAGACAACGACGAGCTTGCCACTTGTCATGATTGGCCTACAGTAAAGTTGGCAAATTGTGAATCCGCTACTTTATAAGCGTGGTTTCTGACCACCCCGAAGTACACCCATACAGTCGTGATGATACTTTACTTTAGTAAAAACAATTTCCAACAGATAAAAAATTTCTTCAATAACTCTACCAAATAAAAAATTGCTTGAATAAATGTACCAAGACCACTGGTTACATTCCCATGTTGCACTGCTATATAATAATAATAATAATAAAACTTTCAGAATAAATTCCACATGTGATAGTAACAATTTTTAAAGAATCTTATAATTTCTAGTGTTATTAAAAATACAAAATTATAATACAAAAATATTTTATTTTTTTCTATTTATGGGGCCCAGGTCACCTGCTGACATGCAGGCGTATCCAGTGCCCCAAGAACGGAGAGTCCCACTATCAGCCCACACGGCCAGGACGTATATTTATTGTTATAATACTTGTATATTTTTTGTTATAATATTTTTTAAACCGACTATATCCAGAAGCTTCTCAATAAAAAGTTTTGATTCTAAACACAAAGGACCTAATATTTCTATTGCGAAAGAAAGGAATATACTCGTATAATCATTTGATTTTTTCATTACAGCCCCTAGAATACAGCGTCCTAGACCTCCACTGTTGGAGATGGGCCTTCCAGAACATATATCTGGAGAATTTGGCCTACACTCGCCACGCTGGCGGGTTGGCGAGGATTTTTAATGTCAATTTATTAACGATTTCACAAGTTGGTATTAGTGGATCCGGGAGCGACGGCATAACGTGTTCTCTGGGGCACGGGAACAGTGGTAGAAGAAGAGAAGACAAATTTCTAAGCATTCCATGGATTCACCGTGCGGGTGCCGGGTCCATCGTGTGTGGGTAGGAGATGAGAAGAATGGTGTCTCGGGCTTGCGACCGACAATAGGATGGTATAAGAAAAGGAGGCCTCCTTTTTTTTTTATTGCGCGATAATACGCTCACCATCCACCATTCTACTTCTCTCCCTACCCAACCAAATACTGTATGATTCCGTTAATGACAAATGTAAGTTTGATTTCTCATTGGTACATGCCGGGGGGATTTGCACCGAACATTGTAGGATTTTAAGGAAAGCGTTCGTACAAACGAGCCATCACTATAATCATTTAGTTTATATAATTTTATTAGCTTATTTATTTATTATTTTGTAATAATTGTACATTACTTCGATTAATTTAATTATTTTTATCATTTGTTAGACTTGAATTATAGTAATTATATATCAATGCACTAAATTGATATGTAGAAAGAATGTCACACAATGGCTACAGTCTCTTGACTATAATATAGCTGAGGAATTACTGTCAATAGTAAAGTAGGAATGCGATAATAACAAAGTATGTAAAGTTTACACACCCTCTTACACACACTCACACACTTGCATCATAAACAAAAAGAGGATCTCAACCACACAATTTTTAATTTATTTTTCTTTTTGTATACATTTTGTTTCTTTTATTATTTTGTAATTAAAAGTAATAATATATTTAAAAGGGTGTCTGGGCGTTGACTGCCGACGGACAGACCTATACATATAGGCTTAGTTCGGCTGCAAATGTCCGTTTTTCTGTGCATGAAATATGTTATTGTTTTCTTATCTTGTAACTTTTTTACTGAACAAAGATATTATTATTATTATAGTGTTTTAGTTTAGCTAGCTTTTCACCAGTAGAGCCTGGACAAATGCTTGTAGAGAAAATATGTAGCGGCAATATGTAAATATATGTTCACTTTTATTCCATACAACAAACGTATTGATCGCGTATATGTACGTAAAGATTACAAAGAAGATAGATATTAATATTGAATTTCGCCGTAGACGTACGAGTATTACATTTAACTAAAGCGTGTTAATTATTAAAATGTTGCAAATATATTTATCAACTAGGAACCTACTCACTAATAGAGTTAAACCACTTCCTGAATTCTGAACAATTCAAAATTCACAAATTATCATAAACGTGGTAATGTTAAAGATAACTATTTACATAAGGTTTTATAACTAGAATAAATGCATAAATATACATATTATTTACTCGTTTAATATCAGTTCAGATTAATGACAAATCTGTATGAACCGTAAAGGGAAATTCCCTCACTAATTGGTGTCATCCAACACCTATACTAGGTCAGCATGCCGGGTTATGGCCCAATCATAGTGAATAGAGTTTAGTAGAATTATAACCGCCTCCGTGGTCTAGTTGTAACAAACGTTACCATGAACTCGGGAGGTCGTGGGTTCGATTCCCACCGGGGGCAAGTTGTACAATGTATAATTTGTCTCGGTCTGGGTGTTAATATGTATAATATGTATATATTTACAAAAATAAAAGTATAATATGTAGTTTATCAACCATCTAGTTTCCGTAACACAAGCCTCGTAGCTTACCACGGAAACTAGATGGCGCTGTGTGACCTGTCTGGAAATATTTATTTATTTATTTAACTATAAAAAGCCAAATAATAATAATAATAAAATAATTTATTGTCACAAAAGTATACAGATGTAAAATAGATGAACAATATAGGGTGATGTGTTTGTGATACCTACACGAGGTTGCCCTGTAGTTCGGGATACCGGTTGTCTTCTGTATTATAATGTTAGAGCAATAAATGATGTAAGAGTAAATCCTCTCTGTGTGTTCGTGATATACCGCGTGTAATTGTCAAAAGAGCAGTTTATTTAAGGCTTTAGGTGTTATTAGTAGCAACTCTATTTAAAATAAAAAAGGACACTTTTTTTAAACATAAAAATCATTATCCGAAAAACAAAACACGTGTACGGTGAATAATGCCGCGTCTGATAATCGCGATATCCATCGAGATAAATACCTAGCTGGGTAGTGTTATTATTAATTGATCTTGCCCACAACCGAGACACGAAATACAGAGAGAGCGAATTACGTAAGTCAAGGTTCGCGAGATCGTCGAGCTCTCGCTGCCTACAGGATTAGAGTCTGTATGAGTGGCGATATTTTTAGGATTTTTTCTCTGCACTGTAACTTAAGATTTGATTACTGAAAGATGAAAATAAAAAATATGTGGATCTTTATTTTTATTCTAGATTATAATATAAACATATTTGCTTTTTAGAAAAATCCAGGCAGTATGTGTGAGATGTGAGTGTAAGCGAGATGTTTAAAACCTTGATGGTCGTGTAGATACTAGTAATACAATTGCAAATTATATTTAAATTAACGAATATTTATTTAATGCACATAAGCATTCGCAAAGTACGTTTCAATTACGACTTATTATTAATGTTGTTGTTAATAATATTTCATCCGTAAGCATTATAGTCAAGTTCTTTGGAAGTTGCAGCTACCTGGAACGCTGACGTAGAAATAAAATTAATACTGTGTGAGAATGCAAACACAATATTACATTAATATTATTATTTTAAAGTGACTAGCAGTTGCAAATTACCTTTAGAGGTAATAACATCGGGAGTTTTTATTGAACAGTGTTATATTTGGAGATATAAATTTATTGTTTTACTTAAAAAATAAAAGAAGTTATTCAAAGGTTAGTAGATCTTTTTTTTATTATATTTTCTACGAGTATATTGCTAATTTTCTTAGGAACTTATCTATTTTTTTTTAAACACTTAAAGTCCGTGTATTTAGAAGGTTCCATTTTATTATAGTTCTTGTTTATTGTGATCGCACACTTGTTCGCGCTGGAAGAACCGAACTAATCGGGTTTTTAGTTATGAATTAAGTATGATATTAATTTTAGTACTAAGTATTACTTGTTTGTTTATGTAAATATTATTAGTATATGTATTGAGTGTGTATTTTATAGTTACATATATTTCAATAAAATAAATATTTCGCTATAACTTTTTGCACCCGTTTATTACAGTTCTTAAGACACAAAGGTAGAAAATGCAATAACACATATAATTTAATAATTAATCTCTATGTACATATATATATATTCACGCCAAATTCCTTGCGGGGTAGGCAGAGACAATTGAGCGCCATTTGACACGATCACGACATATCTCTTTCGCTTCGTGGACATTCATTAATCTCTTCATATATGCACTTTTGTTTTTTAATTGTTGTTTGCTTTTTAATTCACCTTCAGCTAGTGTTTTATTTATTTGATCGTGACCTGTATTTATTGTATGTATTTTCTATATATTTATTATGTATTTATATGTACTTGTGTTATTATATATTTATATATTAGTGTATAAGTATTTTAGCTTTAGTTGCTAGTAATAGTTTTAGATTTTTATTTTTTTATTATTATTAATCTCGATTTTAAATTAATGATTAAATGCACCCACAATCATTGCTAACTATCCCAAAGGTTAGCTGGTAGAAAATGTCACTAGACATTAAGTTCGCCTATGTACATTTAAATGTGTTTTTGTTTATTGTGCAATAAAGAATTTATCTATCTATCTATCTATCTACCTGTAAGTCTTGGTCTGCCAGGGCCTCTTTTACCTACAACTTTCGCATTATATACCTGGTTCGTCAATCTTTCTTCGCTCATCCTTTCAACATGCCTTGCAACAATCTCTAAGTATTTGTTGATATTTTTATTCATTTAAACTTTTTAAACTTTTGCGCACATTCATAATAGTTTTTATAATTTTAACGGGTCTTTACGCAATTTACCTTAGAGTTATATTTCTCCCGACGTTTCGGCAAAGTTGCATTGGTCAAACCAAGCTCCAGTCGACCCGTGACCACGGCCAATGCAACTTGGCTGAAATGTCGGGAAAAATATGTCTCTAAGTTAAATCGCGTAAAGACCCGTTAAGATCTTTATTCATGTTGTATCTGTACTATTAATATTTTCAATCTCAATCTTGCAATCAATTACCTCGCTTTTTACAATCACAAATGTTAACTGATAGAGAATGCCTTTGACATTAAGTTCGCCTATGTACACTACGTTTGTAAATTATATGCAATAAAGAATTTATTATAATTATTACGATTTCTGAATTCTTCGGCTGATTCTCAAGTGTGCAAAGTGTAATAATATGTGTTCATATCATGAGTTCACAATATCGATTTTATTGTATATTTCGGCTCCTTCGGCGCGGTAAAGCCACCTTTAACAAATTCCTTTAAAACTGTTAATTTATCTTTAAAGTTTGATTTTAGTTAATAAAATCTATCTACCTATATGATCACTACTTCTGTAAATTTTATATCTACTGTTACATTAACTTTTAACGCTCTTAATCGTTTGGTCTGAATCCATCTTCAAATAATGGTATTTAGTCCACCTATGTACGAGTACGTAGTGCAATTAAGTTTTAAAATAACTAACACTTAAATTCCGTGACTTTAGACGCGAAAGTGCCGGGTCAGATCCCTGGTCGGGACACAATAATTTATTAGCAGAATTTCTCGAGTTTGATACGCTAGAGACATCGACGAGCTTGCCACTTGTCATGATGGGCCTGTTTTAAAAGCGTGGTTTCTGACCACCCCATAATGGTATACGGTCGTGATGATACTTGACTTTTATCGTATGCATAAAGATAAAGCCAACATATATTAACAAAGAATACAGTACTCGGCATTTGATGTGGCACGTCGGAAACAAGAGTGAGATGTGCTGCTAAGATCGGCTATCTACTTTCGTATAGCGTTCTCTTTATCACACACTACGAAGTCGGCAATATACAAACCCAAAATCGAACCGTATTACTCATTGTTACCTATATGTTCCGTATCAATTGTCGGGTACAGTATGTAGCATTTAGATTTCCCACTGAAGTGCGTCAAGGGTTAAGCAAACATGCTAATTTTGGATAGTGGTGGTCATTTGTAGTGGATAGACCAACAACATTCACCCCTTTTTAGTCCAAGGTTGAGTTTTACCCTTGATACCAATGATTCACTATTTTTATGCCAAAATTGTCTCGAATAACAATTTATTTATTTTTAGCACTATCTGATATCTAAGATTAAATTATACAAGTACTCCTACATATATACTCGTACATATGCATATATGAAAAGTTGTACCTGAATTTAAAGGTTTGGAGATATTAAGGTTTTTAAAAGATCAGAATATAGGTAGTAAAATAAGGTAGGTACATAAATTAATAAAGATTTGGATATTATTTATTTATTTATTAAAACTTTATTGCACAATATATACAAGGGGCGGACTTAATGTCGCTAGACATTCTTTGACAGCCAACCTTAGGGACATTGTAGAACATTAAAAACGTAAGGTAGGTGCAATTAGAGAAATATGATTACGTAATTAAAATGCTATATTATCTGAACTACAATAATAAATACTATAATAAACTAAATACTAATAAAACATACACATAACGTTTTATTAATACATTAGGTACATACATTACATAACATTAATACATACACTACATATAATAAATAAACTAAATGAGTTGTTATGAGCTATTTAAATAATATGAATATACAATTTTTTTGAAAATGCTTCGGTTGGATGCTTGTCGTATATTTACCGGCAGCTTGTTCCACAACAGCGCGGCAACAACAGCAAAAGAATCGTTCATGAACCCAGAGTGGTGAGATAGAATAGACAGAACAGAGTTGTGTGAGGAGCGAAGAGACTTATTACTTAAAATCCTAAATTTATAATTCGCAGGTGATAAAGTCGATTAACGGGTTTTTATTAGATCACAGGCTAAAGCTATAATTTATGATGTGATCAATTCATCACAACAAATGTTAGGTTTAAACAAATATTTGCGATCATAAACCGTGCACGTCGTAAGATTTTGAGAACTCTTCAATTTTCAATTATATTTATAGGCTATGACTTAATTAACTAATAACTATAAAGTATATTGTTGTATAGGAAAGTTTGACCAAAGTACAAGCAAAGCACTTAACTGCAGTTTAAGCACGATTTGTCGATTTTAGTTTTACAGCCAGTTGCAGAAAGGCTGATTATCTTTTGACATGTTTAACGTATGCTATGAGGCACGTCATTGACTGAAATAACCAAAGTGATAAACTAACTACCAATCACGTGGCGTATATCAAAATATTGATCATAGATTATTTTAATACTCCTTTCTCCAACTGGCCGTTAGTCTAATGGACTGCGAAGTCGGTACTTCAGACATTTGTGTTGCAAAAAAAATATATCAGCTATTTGCAATATCTATTGTCTTCTGAAACAAATGTTTATTAAAAAAAAATACATACTTAATATAAAATTAAATACTAAATTATAAATAAACTACACTACAAATAAATTTAAAACTTCAATTATAACCGTCCGATGGGCGTAATGTGACGAGGACACTCGCTGTATTGACCCTTTGAACAAAATCTTCTGTACTCAAAGGGTCACTCGTCGCCAAGCGGAGTTGTTCCCCAAGCTCACAAGAGAACGCCAGAGCCTCCTCGGATTGTCTTCTTATATCTTTGATCAAAATGCATTTACTGAATATACAAGGAGTCACATTTAACTATGTCTGCAAAAAAAATAGTTCTCACGCATGTATTTTCGCCACATACTAGGAAAGGTAAAAATTACGGCCTCTAGGCTCAGACGTCAAGCTGATTTGGTTCAAGGATAATTTTTATAACAACTCATTTTGTTTCCTTGCTTTAGTTACGTGATCGTCGTACGAATTTTTTTTTGCTTATTTTTAAAATGACATGCATACAGGGTGGGTCAGTATGGAAAAAAAGTTTTTCTTTTGACTCGTAATATTTAACTCGGAAAATTTAAAGGCAATCGTATATTAGCTTCTACTAAAAATTCAATAAAATTCATCACTCTTAAATCTAATTAATTATTATTTTGTTGTATGATACTTGTAGATGTAATTAATTAAACTTTATATTAATTCATTACAGCCCCTAGAATACAGCGTCCTAGACCTCCATTGTTGGAGATGGGGCTTCCAGAACATATATCTAGAGAATTTGAATGAGAATTAATAAATAAATATAATGAATAATAAATATTTCCAGTCAGGTCACACAGCGCCGTCTAATTTACGTGGTAAGCTACGAGGCTTGTGTTACGGAAACTAGATGGTTGATAAACTACATATTATTATATTTTTTTTGTAAATATATACATATTATACAGATAATTTTTGTTTTTTTTTTTGTATGTAAATTCTCATGTTTTATTTTTATTTTTTGTTCAAGGTGTAACTATAGGTGGAAACTGTTAATTGGCTTTATTGTATCCAATCTTAAGTCTACCAGTGTAAAATAGCTGTAAGTTTTCCAAACATAATAAATAAAATAAAATAATAAACACCCAGACTGAGACAAATTATACAATGTACAACTTGCCCCCGGTGGGAATCGAACCCACGACCTCCCGAGTTCACGGCAACGTTTGTTACCACTAGACCACGGAGGCGGTCTTGATTGACTTTTTTCTAATGTAACTCGTAAAAAAGTAGATGTTATAGTCTAAAATATAGAGCTAGTAAAATATAATATAGCAGTAGTGGCTCAGTTGTAAAAACGCCTTCCTTAAAATCCTGAAATGGTCGATTCGATCCCCGGCATGTACCAATGAGAGATACACTTTCTTTATAGATTTGTCATAGATTTACAACGCAACCGTTCTCGTGCCTCGGAGAGCACGTTAAGCCGTCCCGTTTCCACTCATACCAACTTATAAAAACGTTAATAAATGGTCATTAAAAATTGATACATTGCAGACTCAAGCCAACCCAAGCGTAGTGTAGCGCATATCCTCCATAAATTTCTGGAAGGCACATCTCCAGGAGTGAAGCACTACTTCTCATACTCTCCCAAAGGTTAGATGTTAGAAAATGATTATAGGCATTAATCTTTGCCTTTGTACATTTTCCAATAGATTTTCAGGACAATCGATAATTGTTATCTAAAGAACTACCAGCGCTCAAAACTTGTACCGTGTTGTATATTCGCATAAACGCCACAATGAACATACTCAAAAATAAAAACTAAAGGAAAATTCCATTGATAAAGTATGCACAGTGCGCTACACGTTTACTAGTAGTTATCCAAAAAAAGACATTGTTAAACAATCCATCATGCCAGTCGAGTGCTAACCACGTGCTAATAGACTCAGCAATCATTTTCCTTTCTTAATAAAGATTTAGTAATCATCACAGCAGTCCCTAGAACGCAGAGTCCTAGACCTCTACTATTAACGTGCTCTCTTTGGCACGCGAAACCGTGGAATCAGGGGTGTTGTAAATAAATGACAAACGTACTTAAAAAAAGTGTATTTCTGGATTTATTTTTATTTTCAAAAAAGGCGTTTCTATAACCGAGCTTCCACTGCTTACTGCCTCCGTGGTCTAGCGGTTAGGTACGTGGATTTAGACTCGGAGGTACCGGGTTCGATTCCTGGTCGGGACACAAAAATATTTATTTATGTATATAAATACATTTAATTAATATTTAATTTATTAGTGATATTTCTCGAGTTTGGTACGCTGAAGACATCGACGAGCTTGCCACTTGTCATGATTGGCCTATAGTAAAGTTGGCTAAATGTGATTTATAAGCGTAGGTTCTGATGATACACCACCGCTTATTATCCCTTGCTTGCATCATTGGTAATCAATCAGCTTAGCTAGTTTTACCAGATCCTGAATTAACGAATTCGATATTGAATTAACGAAGAAGAAGATAAACTAAAAGTTACTTAATCGTTTAAAATATACATTGTCCTGGTGCCGATCTATCGTGTGTGGATTCCATATTTTATCGGTAGAATACTTAATAAAACTTAATAAAATAAATTAAAACAAAATAAAACAAAACGAAGACAAACTTCGGCAGCTAAAAAACCTCCTATAGATTTTCAGGACTTTTCGATGTCTCTAGCGTACCAGACTCGGCAAATATAATAAATAATTTAATTTATTGATGCTAATAAATGATTACACGTAACTTCTTTGAATATCTCAATACTGATTATTTATTAGGTATTATAACAATCTTTGAGATGACCGGGGAAGTACCTCATTTCGTACCTAGTTGACGTATTGGTGACATCTCATTTCCCTATACGGAAGATATTACGTGCCCGGAATCAAATACAAACCCCCAAGGTTCCACGTTCATAATCCTATACTAAAGGATAAACAGGAAGATCCCTATTGTACAGGCCTTGATCTTTTGAACCTTATACCGTTCATTTTCATGGTAACTAAGTTAATTTTTATTATAAACAAATCCCACGGATTATGTTACAATTTCTCAAAAGTAATTTAACTAAAGTCTAGTCACACTGGAATTCCTTTCAGAAAAATCAGTTTTTATATCACTTAGGTATAAAAAAAAACTTTTAAACAATTTTATTATTAATTATATGATAGCCTAAATCAACATTAACTTTATAATATGTAGTGTAGTAGCTATTAGCAAAACAAGTGTTTGTAATTTTTTTATTTGTTTTTATTTAAAAGATATGGCAATGCTGCCAGTATCCTTGGCACTTTGGCCATTAGAGCAAATTTTTTAATTATAAAAAAAAAAAAATTTTTTTTCTTCATTTTAGTTTTTAGTTGTATTTTTATAATATATATATATACTAAAATGAAGAAAAAACAAAATATATTTATATATATATATATATATAATAATATATTTCTTTGGGTTTATATTTATAGTTATATAGGTTTATAGTTGTGGTACATTTATCGTTGAATCTATGTACTAAGTTTTAAGTAAGCAATAATGTAACCGACCACTGGTTATCCTTAAATAAATAAATAAACACTTGTTTCTTATATTTATGTCCTCTGTTATTAAATAATGTCAATTTAGTAAAATATTTGTGGTAAGTATGTCTGTAGCCGATCGGGACTTCTTTCGGGAGTATGTGCAATCTACAACAGAACACTTTTTTACAAGTTCGAAATTTTTTTTTGTGGCTAATCTTTATGCCCTATTTATTATAACAATAGGGTGTATCACTGCTTTTTTATAACAATATAAATTAAAATAAAAAGTTTATTGAACCAAAGAAAGAAATTAGCGTACAGGTAATGTTGGTGGTCCCACACTAGGCCTTTTAGGCTCGACATATGGAAGCCATGACAGATTTGCGTTATAAATTAAGCTAGATTACCTTAAAAACTTAATTAATGTATATAATGTGTAGTAAATGATAATACAACGTAAGCGTAAATAAATAATAAGGATATATAGGATAGGTAATTATATGTAAATAAAATATATGGCTCGTGATGGATGATAGATATCTAATATAATTTGTTCTTGGTGAGTACTTTTTATGGAATCTGGCTCACATAATGTTAATATCTGTTGTTAAATGCTTACTTTAGCCATGATCTCCGTTTGTATTCCAAATGTTAAATAAATAAATAAATAAATAACTATTAGTTGTATTGTCTTTTAAACCACCTTTCTATATGTTCTTAGTGAGAAATATTAAAGGAAGTGATTCCAAAGTAACTTATGTCTGTTTATATTTCTCTTTTTTACCTATTTATGTGCATCATTTCTGTTTTTTTCTTCGAATAATTACATAAAACAGAAAACTTATTATTACCATTTTTTAAATATTTATTACAGCTTTTAAGTGCTCAAATCGAGGTATTTATCGTTTTCTAATGGTTACCAACGATATCGTGACCTTAAACTTAACGTTCTATTAAATCATCCTTTTTTTTTAAAAAAAAATCTTTTAATTCGGTAACGGTAACATTTACTTATTAATATATTTTATTATCACCACTTGTCCTTTCATAAACTTCTTCATAAACATGCCCTTGTATTTCGAAGTCTTTTTAATGCACCTTCAGCCAGTGTTTTATTTATATGATCGTGATATGTAAGTCTTGGTCTACCAGCCTATTGTTGAGTAAAAAAAAACACAAAACAAATAGAAACGTCAACGTTAGCAAGGTACCATTTCCGATAGCGACATCTACAAAAGATTTGGGTGATACATACCATTGGTTGTCATATCATGTAGATATGTTTTAAAAAACAACGCCTTGAAGATAAAGAAGTCCTGCGTAACATACTTGAGAAATGCGAGTATTATCACTGGCATTCCTGGCACTTAATGTGTCATAATTTATGATATAAATCAAGTTACCTTAGCCTTCGATTGCGATCACTGATCATGAAGGCAGGAATCACCTTGCATTCATCACATATATTGATTATAATATTGATGTATGCGCGTATCCAACTCATTTGCAACAAAACAATGCGTAATTTGAAAGGCGTAGGTATTCTAGTTGACATGATTTATAATTTCGTTACAGAATTTATTATTTATTTGTCATTCAACTTAAGAGCTACGTTTTCACCTAGTTTCTTAACGCTACTGGGAAATGATACTTGTTTTTGCGTTACTTGATCTGTATATTTACTTCTTTTTTTTTGCGTCCTTTTCTTAGTTTCCTTCTATAATTGTTTTCTAGTTAGTGTTTTAAAACATAGTCAGGTTTCTATATTCATTATATTATTGTTCTGACAAATTAATCTAAACTTATCATGGTGGGCAGATATCACTATACATTTGAGTTATTTCTAGATTATGTGACAAATTAAAGATTTTTTGTTTTGCTTTCTTTCTTCAATGATTCTAAATTACCGTTATATCTATTAGCTTTTTTAAAAGTATATTTAATGTTGTAATATTATTACAAAATATAAAATAAAATTAATAATAGTTATAGGGATATAAGTCCCGCACGTCCGCGTGGAATGGTGCAAGAACGCTGGCTGCATTTCCCCGCTGGATTGCAATACTGATTCTTTAGGCGAATAAATAGCCAGCCCTCTTGTCACCGGAGGAGACGACAAGACGCGGTGTTATGTCTTTTAAATACTTTTTTACGCTTGGACTCCATGTGACCAGTGTTTATACAGCAAACGGCACAAATACATATGTAATCTTTTAATATATTTATTTTATTTAAAAACTTTATTGCACTATGTACAAAGGCGGACTTAATACTTACATACTTGCACCGCTTGCCGCCCCCGCTTAATGCGCTGTCCCCCTAAAATGTGTCGACGCTTCTGTCATCCCATACATCGTTCCCAGGGGACCAACGTCATTCTATCGAAAATAATTATTCTGTAAAATGTATATATGAGTATAGTCATATTTCCGACATTATGATATTGTTTTCACCAACTAATCTAGACTAGACAAGATATGAAGATGATGCAACGTACATGTCATCGTTCTCAAAATTAAGGATAAATTTAATCCTACTTAATGGCCAAACAAATATAGATAGTTCTGAAGCATAGTCATAATATTCTTTGGTTTAAATTATTTTAACATACCGAATAAGAACAACCAAGAAATCATACTTTAGGTGCTAATTTAATAAATTATAAAAAAAATGTACTTAAATCAAAGTTAGTCATATTTTGAGTATCACATTTTGTGTGTACGATTATGCAGTCTTTTCACTTGTCATTGTCAGACATGTGTTTAATATGTTTGATATAAAATCAATGAGCATTAATACAAGACGGTGGTGGCTCGGTTGTATAAAACGCTTTTCTTAAAATCCTAAAGAGATCGGTTCAAGTTCCGGCATATACAAATGATAAATAGACTTTTCTTAGGTACATTTGTCATTTTACGACACCACCGTTCCCGTGCCTCAAAGATTACGTTAAGACCTCGGTCCCGGTTGCACTAATACTTGTGGAATCGTACATCAATTGTCATTAAAACAATGGCATCTGACCCTCACCAACCCGTCTGTCCAGCGTGGTTAGTGTAGGCCAAATTCTTCAGATATATGTTCTGGAAAGCCTATCTCGAATAGTAGAGGTCTAGGGGCTGTAATGAAATGAATAAGACAGATAATTCTAGTATGTTTACTTAACCTTTCCATCCTTTATGAATAACATGAGATAATATAACTCCATTTCTTCTATATTTTATTGAAAACTGTAATACCGTATGTTTGTTGGCTATAAAAGAAGTAGGTGCTGTCTTAGTGTAGGTTTGAGTTAGGATCCTTAAATAAATATCTATAAGATAACCATTATATAAACGACATTTTAGATTGGTTTTAGGCCAATAGTTTTAAGGTGTGGTGAAGTCCATGGCATCAATCTTTCTCAGACATCGGTTAACGTATAATCTCAATGTTGAAGGACGTGTTATGTCTTTAATATTTATTAGCTTGAATTAAATTTGGTAACCAGCCAACGAATGTGGCTTGGTCACCGCCATACATGGGCTAAGGAACTTATAGCTCCTTAAATTGACAATCTGGTTTCCTGCCAATTGTTCGATTCAAATCTGAATATTTAATTTATTTACAATATTATTATTTTAATCTAGAATCATATACTTAATACATAAATCTATTTTTGACATTATTACTATTAAATACGGCGACATTTAACTTTTCCATCTACGAGATATATTTAAGAATTCAATTAGCATACCTACCTACTCTTAATGTAACCTTAATCAGTATATTCAATTTCTATTAATTGATACTTTAGTATATAATTTATATTACACTAACGTTAAATCTAATTCGAATTGTCATTCCTTTATTAAGTCAAAATGCTTCTTTAACTTCAAGTGATTCTGTTCGCGGATCTCACTGAACCGGCTTCGACGAACCACATTTTTGGAAGCAAAAAATTCAACACTCCGCTTTTGCTGTATAATTTTGATTTATTTGTGAAGAAGATATACTCGTAAACTCCAGGTGCAATTTAAACGTGGGTTTTTCTATGTGAACCTATTATCCGTTTGTAGTGCTCTTTTTTTAAAATAATGCTAAAATGGCTATAAACTATTAAACCAATTTAACTTAAGAGTACTTCTTTATCTTTTTATTGAAGCAAATAGCTTTTAAAATTTTGTTTATTTTATTTTAGTAACACAGCGTTCATTATACTATAGTCAAGATGAATTTATACTCGATCAACGTGGCTGTAAATCTTTCTTCTTTTATTCGCTGTGGTTTTAATCTTATTGTTTTAAACCTTGCATACCTAGCCGACGCGACGACGTGTAGGTACGTCATTAATGCAGTATTTCAAAATAATATTTACAATTTTTAAAGTCGACGGTTTCTTTTGTTGAATTTTTATTTGTTTTAGTTTAGTCTAGTGTATTTAGTTTATTGCTTTGTTTGCTTTTCGACAGTTTTATTTTATTATTCAGATATTATCTCCAATTTACTTATTTAGTCACCTCGTTTATCATTTTTGTGTTATCATTATTATCACTGCAAATTGAGTGACCCATATGCCTGAGACGTGAGGTCTCGGTAACATCATGGATAGCATTCCTTATTTATAATATTGAAATTGTAGACCATAAAGTGGGTACAAAAAATTGAGACCCTTTAAATACTTGTATAAATAGGTGGCAGATAGTAATTTGCCTGTGAAAAGTGTATCCACACGTTTCGGGATCAGGCTCGAATTGCCGTCTTTCCTAGTGTTAGTAGTGTTAGGGACAGATGTCAGTCATAAGTGCCTGATTCCTGTTGCTAACATTCCTGGACCTCGCGAGCCACTTTCCATCAGGTACGCGCAAGGTCACATGTCGTGCTGGTATTAAAAAAATGTCATTTTGGTAAAGCAATTATTTATGTCTTTAACATTATCTACATAAGCAAATAAATTATTCTGCTTTAATCAGCTAATTGTTATTTCGCCAAATAAAGTTACACGAAGTTAAAGGTTTCTAAGTACGCAATTATTTGATTAGCTGGCATCAGTAAGGTTATGAAGAACAATAATATTGTACAATTTCACCAAAACGTGAAACATCTCTTTATTACACTCATAAAGAGGAATCGTTTAATCCAATTGACTTTATTGTCATGCAATTGCCATTTGTCATACAGCGTTATTTCTTTGCTATTTTTAGATGGATATTGGGTATGAGGGACCTAATCGAGGTTATATTAGACGCTTTAGGGCAACAGAGCCTATTTGCTAATAACATTTCTATTGCTCACTATTCCCGTGTTGCTTATTGGTGTTGTTAAACAATGACGTCAATGAATAGGCTGGGCTTGGCTTGCATCTAAGGACATATCACTAAGTACAGGTCGTGCGATGAAAGAAGAGCACAACAACATATTGACAAATTATTAATCTGGAAAGCATGGATACACTCTTTATTCTAATGAAGCCGTCGCGATAACTAGTTTCGTCTCCCTCTAGCTTGCTTGGCCTTATTGACAAGAAAGAGATAGCTAAACAGCTTTTGTTAAAAAATAGGCTGTTCATACTTTTATTGTATACTTTTACCCTAGTAGTAGACTAATAGGTTTTTCTATTGATAGAAACTAATAACTTTTTCTAAGAAACCATATGCCCGATATGACAAAAAAAATGATAATTTTAAAATTGCAAATTTAAATGGAAAAGCCAAAAAAATGTAATTTACGGTATCTTTTTTTAGAAAATAGTGGTTTGTTTCTATCAATAGAATTTAATATTAGTCTAACGTAAGTCACTACGTATCTAGATATCTTTCCCCGTGCGGCCTGTACGAGTAAGTACGGTGTTTGTGTAAAAAATGCCTTAAAATTTACTAAATCATTTTTTTTATAT
Source organism: Tinea semifulvella (assembly GCA_910589645.1). Taxonomy (NCBI): domain Eukaryota; kingdom Metazoa; phylum Arthropoda; class Insecta; order Lepidoptera; family Tineidae; genus Tinea; species Tinea semifulvella. The sequence goes on along the minus strand of OU342586.1, from coordinate 6,224,839 downwards.
TATTTAGTGATAAATATAATTGAAAACCAAATTAATAATAATAATAATATTTATCTATTACTTGTGTCAAAAACACTGGCAGCATTGCCTTGCTGCACAGCAAAACAGATTCCCTGCGTGAAAAAACACAAAAGTACATCAAATTGCACGATAATAGTGTAAAATTTAAAACTTTACTATTAGTAAAAAACTGTCTCCGTGGTCTCACTATTAAGTCCGTGGATTTACACTTGGAGGTACCGGGTTTGATTCCTGGTCGGGACACAATAATATTTATTAATTTAAATAAATAATTTTAATTAATATTTAATTTATTTGTAACATTTCTCGAGTTTGGAGACTATGCTTGCCACTTGTCATGATTGGCCTATAGTAAATGTGAATCCGCTTATTCATAAGCGTGGTTTCTGACCACCCCAGAAAGGAAACGGTCGTGATGATACTTTACTTTATTTTTTTAGTAATAAAATACTGTAATGTTTTTATTTATTGAATTAAGGAAGGCTATTGACAATACCCAAAAATACATATAACTTTAGCAACAGAGTGTCATTTATAAGTTTTCCATACACTACTTAATTTACTATTAATACATATTTCTTAAAACTAAGACAAAATAGAATACAGTTAAACAATAATAATGTTATATCAGAATATAGCAACACCGCAACACCTTTACATTGGAAAATATTTTTTTGTACTTAAAATGATTTTAAAACAATATCCATGTGTATACGTCGGATACTCCAGTACTTCGAACACATTGACAGATAGTGACAGTGGGTGAAGTGAAAAACTTTTTGTTACTGGTTAGGTTAGGTTATTTGCCGGCATGTTGATGCGAGCATCTAGACTCAATATCCTAGCAATCGCATCTATATTATTATGTATTTTTGAATAATAATTGTGAAGTTAAAGTACTATGACGTCAGCAAAATATGTGTGGCTCGTGACTGGTCGCACACATCGCCTTCTTTTGTTTTATGTGGCATCAGATAAATACTACGACAACGTGCAAATTGTGACGGTTGGAAGACCTGTCTGACAAATTGCTTACCGACTCAACTGATCTTAGTTGTGAAATCTGTCAGGCATTTGGATTTTCCTGGCATATATCATGATATATATTATATATCATACATCATCATTATCACAGCCCATAGAATACATAATCATACACTTCCACGGCTGGAGATGGGCCTTGCAGATATATATTCCAGAGTATATCTGGAGAATTTGGCCCACACTCGCCACGCTGGTCGTTGACAAAGATCTGATGACAATATATTCCATAAGTTAGTGAAACCGGGACAGTAACAGTGGTGTTGTAAATCTATGACATTTTTACGTAAATAAAGTGCATATTTCAGTTCCAACCACGACCTTTTTGGATAAAAACAACCGAGCCACATCCAAAGCCCTCCAAAAAGCCGCAATCTTGTCAAGCTGGCATAGTGTTATGGACTGATGCAAGTCGTCAGTGTTTGATTCCAGTTGTTTCTGATTTCTGGATCTTGGATGTAAGATATAAAAGTATCATCACGACCGTTTCCCTTTCGGGGTGGGTTCACATTTCGTAAGATATACCATATAAAAAAACAGTATTTGATTATTTTGGCTGGTGTCAGTTGCTCGCATTCATTGTCCTTGCGTTATCTGTTAGGCTCGGCGTCAAATGTACAAATTAAAAAAAAAACAGGTTAAAGCCCCTTTATTAAACAAAAAAATACACATTTGGTCCGAACAACGCTAACCGACCATTATTTACAAAGGAAATTTTCAATCATAAATACACCTAGAGGTACACGAGAGCGGTCAGTGACCCTCAGTGACAAATTACTCAAAAGTGTTTCACGTAAGTACTAATTTATATTACAGTTCTCACGATAGGTGTACGATATGGCTGTTTTAATAATAAATGTTAACATATGGTTACTAATAATATAAATGCGAAAGACTTTTGTCTGTCTGCATTTACGAGTATGTATTTAAAAAATATATTTTACTTGTGGACATCATACTGTGGTTCATGCCACCTACCTAAAAAATAAGTACCTACAAATTATAGTCTTGGCTCGATTATTATTATTAGGTAAGAACGAAAATTGCATTCATTATATTTTTGAAACAAATTATGCTTCTTGTAACATCATCAAATAAAACCGAACTATAATTATCGGTAGGTAACCAGCTAGTTAGGTTTGTGTAGGGTCTGAGACTCACATCTATAGAATTGACTTAGGCCTCTACTGTCTACTTTTTGCTGTGCGGGCCATACGCACCCTATCTTATCCTTATATATGCTGCTGCTGCTCAAGTTTCATGATACTGTAGCGATGTGACATGTGTGGTGATCAGTATAAAAAGTTTACAACGCGCAAAACAAAATTATCTCATTGTGTGCAGTTACAGTGTTGTACGAGTATAAGTAATAATCTTCAGCATATTTATAACTTTTACTTGTAGAGCCTATTATATTACCGAAATACGTGTTTTTAATATACCTACTTTTCACCCGTTATACATATAATAATAATAATAATGATAAACTTATCTTAGCAAACATCGCTCAGGCATCAGAATTGGTCCGCTGAAATCATTAATGTTTTCTACTTAACAATAAAGCTCCACAAATTAGAAATTACTGTGTTTGTGGTGAATACCGTGGATTTATACGGCTTTTTCTGGTCGAGACAGAATAATTTATTTAATTTATTTGTATATTTCTCGAGTTTGGTACACTAGAGATTTCGACGTACTTGCCACTTGTCCATGATGGGCTTATAGTAAAGTTGGCTAAATGTAATTCCAGGTCTTGAAAACCATCGTTCCTGACCGGGTTTACTTGACTTAGGTATTAAATAAGAAATTTAATATTTTTTTAGATCTGTTTGGCATAATATTACAAACATAAAATGATTTCTAATGTCAATAGATCTAAATCATAAGGTACAGTCTATAAATTTTATTGATAGTAGCAACTCGGGCGGTGTCAATGTCAGTCCGCACCCAACAAACCAATTTAGCAAAAAGCTCTTGAAGGTTAAAGTTCGGACGTCGAGACCGCCTACTTTGAAATCTCTCCAATTTATATAAATTATGGGATTTGCTCACCCCAAAAAAGACGTTCAGACTAAGAATATTCGGACAGAGCACTGTTTTATGTAAGTCATACATATTATATGTATAAATATAATATCATCAGTAAATTAAATAAAAGGTATGAAAGAAACAGGGACAAAAATAAGAAAAGGCATCTTCAATGGTTCGGTCATGTTGAAATGATGAGGGAAGAAAGATTAACCAGGTAACCTAAAGTGGGTAAAAGAGGGCCCTGGTAGACTGATATATCACTATCAAATAAATAAAACACTATCTAAAGACGCGATAAAAAGCCTTCAAAACAAAAGGGCATGTATAAAGAGGTTGATGAATGTCGACGAACGAAAGAGGTATGTCGTGATCGTGGCAAGTGGCGCTCAATTGTCTCTGCCTACCCCGCTTAATTATTGTATATTGGACTTGTAGTTGTGACAAGTTAAAGTGGAAAAAATATAATTTGTTTGGAGTTTAGATGTTTAAATATTTAATGAGAACCCCCAAGATATCACAAAATTGAATAGCAATGAATAGCATAGAAATGTTTTTTTTATTCCAGCATGTGATCTTGCGCCCACCTGTAGTAACTAGCGCGTGAGGTTCATGAATGTTAGCAACTGGAAACAGACACTCATGACTGACATAAGTCCCTGACACTATGCCGGCTGGACTGCGCATGATGGCAATTCGAAGCTGATCCCGAAACATGTGGATACACTTTACTGGGTTTATTGGCACGAACGGTGGATTCTACAAAATAATTACAGGTGCATTGGATTCTCCTGACTTACTTCGCAAGGCCTCATTTTACTCCAGCACAAGAAGACCGAGAGTCTCGACATACACTCCTTTCGTGACTACCTTTTCAAAGACTAATTTGGGTGACTTTTTGCGTATTAACCGGATGAAACGACAGTATAATTACTTGCACAAGTTTCACGATTTTGACGCATTTTCAAGTGCTCTTAAATTTAAAAAGGCATTAAAAACAAACAAAATCGGTAGTTTTTGTTAATTTTAGCTTTTAGATTGTAATTTTGTTTGTAATTTTTTTTTAAAACTGTTTTTTTTTTCTTTCAGTATTATAATATTTGTAACATTTATTTAGGTAATTAGGTAGGTATTAGTTTTATTAATTATAATTTAATTTCATAGATTTAACTGTTAGGTAGGTAAATAATTTGTTTATGTAATGTATAATATCTATTGCATGCCTAGTTTTAAATTTATACTCAATGGTAATTATGAGCAGGCCGTCTTCTCCTTTGATTAAAATCACATTTACTCTGTTAATTATGTATGCATGTTCTCAAAAATTGAAATATTGTTGATTTTGTTGGAGAACTTATAAATAAATAAATAAATAAATACTTCCCCGCCCCGGCAGCCTGGGCAAAATACCACAATCAGTCTGCATAGTATTTGTTGTTCTCGTTGAATTTGTTGTTACTTTCAAGGATAAATTAACTAAATTGTATGCTGGCCATGGTAATATTTATGTAAAAATAACACCGATTGAAACAAGACTTACTAGAAAACTTAGTTGTAATGAAAATTCTATTTAATTTTAACGCTAAATTTATATTTCTAAATTAATAACCTTCGCACCAAAAATAAGTAATTTAAGTCTAAATATAAGACTGATAGTGAACAAAAACAGTAATTTATTGCATGCGACGACGCCTAATACTTAGCTCTATTGACTTCTGTAAGACCTGGACCTTCAAATCACATATCTAATTAATTTGTTCGTAGGTACATCTGTAGATTTAGACTTAGAGGTATCAGGTTGGTGTGAGCAAAAAAATAAATTTAAACTATAATTTATTAAATTTCTCTAGTTCTAGTCTAGTCTTAAGAGGCATTGTGAAAAGATATTATTTTATATTAAAGTATAAATAGGTACAAAACATAACTTAAAAAACTTAAAATAAATTGTAAATAGAAAAATAAAAATTCTACATCAACAACTAAATTGAACCTAAAATAAAACTTATTACTAAAAAAAAAAAGAAAAATATTAATACTTACAAATATTAAACTAGGCGGGCGACTCGGTAAACTTTAACCACCTAAAAACGTTAGTTTGTAAGTCTAAAAACTTTAAAAGCGATTCAGTAGTATAGACGTAAAGCCAAAACAAACAGAATAGGTACTTGCGAAAGTTACTTAAAGGCCCAATTAATGGATACTGTAATAGCATGTGGTGGTTGCCTGTAATTGGTGCAGCATTTGGTTTATGTCTTAGTTGTAAGTGAAAATTTAATTATGTATTGTTGCTGATACTGTTGGCGACCCTAATAAATAAATAAATATCTGAGAAAATTGACGGTGAAATTGAAAATAAACGGTGGATCTATCCTTTCCTGATATACTGGTCAAATACGATCTACTAACCCGACATGGTCCTTTCATGTAAGTCATTGCGAATAAAAAACTCATTTGCAGAGGAAATACAGTATTATGCGAACCATTTTTTGTTTCGCCATAGCAGTCCACGTATATTTTTTTTGTTTCAGTCCAAAGTTCTGACTGCGTGACCCACGGTTTAAAATTTTGGAATTTAAACTTTGGATTCATGATGAGTAGAATTATTAGCATAGAACTTATAATAGACTAGAAGTGGCTTTAGAAGATTAATTTCAGAGCAATCCGTGGAAATACCGTGCAAATGTTGGGTAGATAGAAGACAAATTTCTAAGCATTACATGGATTCACCGTGCGTGTGCCGGGTCCATCGTGTGTGGATAAGAGATGAGAACAATGGTGTCTCGGGCTTGCGACCGACAATAGGCTGGTTAAAAAGGAGGCTTTCCTTTTTAAATTTTATTGCGCGATAATACGCTTACCATCCACCATTCTAGTCCTCTCCCTACCCAACCAAATACTGTATGATTCCGTTAATGCCGTCTTGGAAGCTCGTTCCATAAATGTATAGACGGCAGACCTGCTTAGGCCTCTTTCAGTAAGTGAAGCAAAGATTTTGCTGGAACTCCTCTCGCAACAACTTTCACTGCGTAGCGTAGTTGTTATATACTTGTCTTGAAAACAATATAAATTATTTGAATAAGGATTTAAACAGAAGTAAGAGTAACATAGTCAATTTTTTTTCTAATGTCGGTATTTCTATTAACTTTTAAAATGTAAAAAGTGGTTATTGTGACATAACGATAATAGTTGGACATATAGTATCGCAGAGTTTTTTGTAAATATTGATATGTTCTTTAATATAGTAGAACATACTTTTGTTCTATCATCAATAGTTTTCGCAGTGCATGCGACGAAAGACGTTTTATGACATTTTTTTACCGCTTGGGTTACGTTACTAAAGTTTTAGTGAGGATCCCTAATTTTTTCTAGCAATAAATATAGCCTATATCACTCAAGGTGAATGTAGCTTTCTAATAGTGAAAGAATTTTTCACATCGGCACAGTAGTTTGTGAGTTTATTAATTACAAATATACACCACACAAAAATACAAACCTTTTCTCTTTATAATATTGGTGTACATATAAAGTTTGCGCTTAAAAAAATACGTCCGCGGCTTTGCTTAAAGAGAAATACACAAAAATTATAATCGCTTTACAGGATTATTAAGTGTTGTATATAATTAGGCTGGTTTATCCACGAGGCATGTGCGTACAAATGAGCGACGCGCAATAATAATACACACGAATAGAATCACTTCATGATGACGATATGTTTTCCTCTCACATTGCTCATTTTCCTAAAACATATCTACAAACAGCCTAAACCGGATGTTGTGAGTTCGTAACAATTTGATTTTGATTTGTCTATAAAGTGTAACCTACAATAATAATGAAACATATTTTATCGTGATTTTATGACAAATAGCATTTCTAGTATTTTCAAAGTTCTGTGGTTAGGTGCCATCTGATTAGACTTTGATACTATAGTAGTAGTAAAAAATGAGTAATATATTTTTCGCATTTGTATTTAAGATCAGTGATTGTCAAATGTTTGAGATGAGAGCGCGTGCTATGTCGATGTAGTATAGTAAATAAAAATGAAAAACCTTTTATTTTTATTCGAACAGTTTATAGTTATTATTTTTGCTGTTGTGATGCCGATAAGGGTGTTAGATTAAGTTCTTATTATTCAAGTTTACGTGTATTAGGAAAAGCACTTTATGTTTATCAAACGTAAGTACCTACCTCTTTCAGCAAGTTTATTTATTAATTATTAGTTATGCAAATAAATTCCAGTCTGTATTAGATTTAAGGTTAGACTGGAATTCAAAGCAGCATATTTTATTTATTTATTTGAAATCTACAAACACAAAATACAAAGGCGGACTTAATGCCCGTAGACATTTTCTGACAGCCAAACCTTGGGGACAAATTAAAACATTTATAGGTGCAATGAAAGAAATATTAATAGTTGGATAAATTCAACAACATAATTATATATACTTACATAATATACTTTTATATATACTGTAATATCAATATACTAAATACTAATACATACACAAAAATATACATAAATATACATATATACACTTATTAACGTTGTTGGGAGCTATTTAGAAAGTGTAGATAGACGAGTTTTTTTAACGAAGATCTGGTAGACGCTTGCCTTATGTTGACAGGGAAATTGTTCCATAAATTTGTGGCAACAACTGTAAAAGTTCTACTCATTGGTTAATTATTTCTATGATTTTGCTTATATTATTCTTTGTTTGAAACAGTTTTTCTTTTTCAGTCAGTTTTTTATTTTATTTTTTATCCTATGATTTTTAAGTATTAATTAATTTGTTGTAGTTTTATTTGGCATCTAGTTTTTTATATAAGTAATAATTTGTTGGAGGCTATAAGTTTTCCTTAAAGAAAAATAAATAAAGAAACCCCACATAATAGTAATTATTTATACTGATTTATTGGTAAGGACGTGCAGCACGTTTGCTGCCCGGACGTGAACAGATGCACAGTTACACAGCGATGTGCAGTAAAACGTACAAAGCGATATTTATTTACTAGACGAAATTTAGATAAAGGTTTATGAATTATGATATGAGAAGTAACTTTGACTTAATTATAATATATATACATATATATATATATATATATATATATATATATAGGTAAGTATATTATGTAAGTATTATATAATTATGTTGAATTTATCCTACTATTAATATTTATTTCATTGCACCTATAAATGTTCTAATTTGTCCCTAAGGTTTGGCTGTCAGAAAATGTCTTCGGGCATTAAGTCCGCCTTTGTACTTTGTGCAATAAGGTTTTTAATAAATAAATAATAAATAGAAAATAAAATAACTAAATCTATAAATTAAATAAGTGTAAATCCTGTACACTATAATAACTCTGCTGTGGCTGTAAAAAATGCTCTAGACATATTAGATTCCCTACAATTTTTTTATTTATTTGCCATGGAACAAAGATGACATTTTTTTTTTAAACTGGTTTAGACTAAGATTTGGGAATAATATTTCGAGTAGCTCTGTATCTAATTTATTTAAGTTAAATGCTATTGTTTATAGATATTCGAAGGCTTTGCTATGTTAAAATCTCCCAATTAGTCTCGATAGTAAAAAAACATCCGGGTGATAAAATCCATTAGCCACTTATTTGTGTACTTATTTGTAATACCAATATTTGACAAGTCCTCAAACAACATTGCGGTTCCAATACATACTTTTGGTTAATTCTGTACAATCATTTCATGTGTAAACACCAAGGATCGTGCAAACAATGATACCGCATTAAGTAGGTAAAAATGTTAAAACTCGTTTCATAAATAAAGTTTTTGACAAATCCGCGACCAAGATGGCTGGAAAGCAACGTGATAAAATTTAATCAAATTTCCTATATTGCTATTTCCACCATAAATTCACCGTCCTGCAGGTCCATCGCGTGCTTGCCGGAAAAGAAGAATAAAAGTATGTAAAGTCTAAAAAGCTATAATATGTGTGCGCCAAAGACTAGAAACTCGGACTAGATAGACACATTATACGAGTAAAACTCGGTTCTCTGCTCGTTCTTTTATAAGTACGTTTTTGCGAGTATATCTTAAAATATATTTGCTTATATAACACCTTAAAAGTCATACAACAAAAGTATGTTTTTAGCATGTGTATATATCCAATTTAATTTGTTATCGCACACTAACATCCGGCTTACTCGTGGTTTCACGCAACATTGCTACTACAATACGAGTATACCATTTTCGCGCGCCAATGTTACATCTACTTAATTTTAAAATCTCTGGTAAATACAAATAAATACTCGTGTCTGCGCGCTTTATTTATTTTTATGTATTCGCGCAGTTTTACAATGAAGAACTAATTTTTTTAAGGACAAGATTTCTCGTATTGTGCTGTCCAAACTTCATACGTGTATTTATGTAAATTTGAAGAATTTTCAGTACAATAGCAAGCTAATATCTAAAAAAACATAACAGCTAACCTTTAGAAGAAATGTGCATGGATTTTATGACTATGATATAAGTATAATAGGTAGTAGATTTATTTTTATATTCTGTTATATATTATATAAAACTTTGCCGAATCACAATAATATAGTTATAATTAATAATTTTGACGTTATATACCAACCATAATGTACAAGTAATAATAAGTACCTAAACCTTAACTATGTATAATAAAAATATATCGACAACAAATATCTTATGTATAGAAGATGTTAGAATGATTCAGCAAGATATATTATCCAATGAAACTGATTATATTTAAAGCTGTAATTATGTGATGTATTATGGTAAAGTACCTATTGATTAAGAAGATTATAACCTACTTGAATCTAACCGCAAATTACGGACGCCTTCATCGGAATAAATAATAAAATAATGCATATTTCATGAGCTCGATTTTCTCTCGGATGCATCTAGTTCTAAGTAATAGTAAGGCTAGGTTTACTTAGAACTGGGAGTTATAACGAATGTCATTGCTTCACCTTAAGTCACAAAATACAGATAGTGAGTTTAAACGCGATTAATATTACTACGAGAAAGATTGAGTTGACTGCTTCTTGAGTACTTCGGTGAGATGTGGCCTTTCTGAGCGGTGTAAAAGCATCATGATAAGCCGGCATAGTGGTAGGGACTGATGACTGGTGTCAGTTACTCTTGGACCTCGCATACCGCTTACCATCAGCGCGATGTATAAAAAGAGGAAGACGCATAGTAGAACGACCCCCGACAGATTGGTTCTGAAATTACATGCCATGGCGAACCTTGATCAGGATAGATCGAGATTGTCTTTCAGTCGCCTGCACTTTCACTTCATGTAAATTAAAATTCAGTTTTCAAGTCTAGAAGCGGCTAACTCCAAATAATCACATTTAGCTTTTTTGAATCTACATTTACAGAATCACCATACGGATTTATAATAAACAGACCTGCCCCCGATTCTATAAAAGGGCGTCACCGAAATTAAATTTTAGTTGCAATTGTTTTTTGTGTTTAGGCCTAATATCCAGCAGTGACGAAAGAGACTATTGGTGAGGTTTTAAGAGTCAGGCCCAAGACTAGTTGTTGCCAGTTTCCTAGGGACTATCTCTGATGGGAGGTCTCATAAGGATTTTATTAATAGTATCATCACGACTGTATCCGTTGCGGAGTGGTCTGAAATCACGCTTTTAAAAGAAGCGGATTCAAGTTTAGCCAACTTTACATACATAGGCCCATCATGACAAGTGGCAAGCTCGTCGAAGTCTCTAACGTACCAGACTCAAGAAATATCACAAATAAATTATTGTGTCCCGACCAGGAATCGAACCCGGTACCTCAACGTCTAAATCTATGGTTTTAACCGCTAGACCAAGGATATTTTTAATAGGTTTAGTTCACAATATAATATTATGAATAATTAATAATATTAGTCAACTTTTTAAATAGCAGACTGATGGTGGGTAATTTGCCGTCATGCCGTCAAGCCGGCATAGTGTTAGGGACTGCGATGTCAATCATGAGTCTGATTCCATTTGCTAATATTCATGGACCTTGCACGCCATTAATCTTCAGGTTGGCACAAGGTCACATGGCAAACTAGTATAAAAAAAAAACATTTATTTATAAATTTAAAATTTAATTACCTGAAAAACTATTAGCTCCACATAGTAATTAAAACAGTACATTTTTAATTATTATCGCAAAGTTCACAGAATGCAGTGCAAAGAAATTGATAAGGTAAAAGTATGTCAAGTGGGAGAACCCAATGTCGATAATTGTATTATCTTTTTTAGTTACATTTGTAACTTAACAGTTGTATGTTAGTTGAAAAAAAAACTTCAAAACAAAAAAAACAAAAAAAATCGTACATAATACAAATATTATTAGCTACTTGAAAATAATTAAACAAATTTAATATAATATACCTACCTACTTATAGAAAATTAAAACTAGAAAAAAGATAAATTATTATTATGTTTATTGTTAAATCATTCAGTGAAATAATTTCCAATGTAATTGTGATGGAGTTTTTATTAGTTTAAATTAACAATGATTTTTAAATCAATGGGTAAGTTTATTTTAAAATTTTGGTCGTAATTGTAGAAACTTTGATGCTATAAGGAAGGAATGGGGTGTATCACTAACTTTTTATCACGGTAGATGGCGCATGATAGATGGTACCTAATATAACTGTCAGTTGCATAAAAAACTTGTAATTTTATTATTATTATTATTTTCTGAATATTATGCCGAAGCCTCCCTGGTCTAGCGGTTAAGTCCGTGGATTTAGACTCGGAAGTACCGGGTTCCATTCCTGGCACAAAAATATGTATTTATTAATGTATATAAATGTATTTAATTACTATTTTATTTATTTGTGATATTTCTCGAGTTTGGTACGCTGAAGACATCGACGAGCTTGCCACTTGTCATGATTGGCCTATAGTAAAGTTGGCTAAATGTAAATCCGATTATTTATAAGCTTGTATCTGACCACCCCTAAAGGGAAAATGTAAAATAATAATTACAAACTACTTAAATAAAATGAAATAACTATAAACTAAACCTAATAAAAACAACTATAAAAAATGTCTCCAAGAAACGTCCCATCAGAGATAGAATACTAGCAACATTTCCCCTCTGTACAGCGAGGCTAATATGTTGGCAAGAATAATTGCCAACTAAATAAAATAACTTAAAAAAAAAACTATGGAAGGAAGGAATATAATACTAGAGTGGAAGACGAATTTCTTAGAATTGCATGGATTTAGTGCAAGTGCCGGGTCCACCGTGTGTGGGTAGGAAATGAGAAGCTCGGTGTCTCGGGCTTGCGACCGACAATTGGCTGGTTTGAAAATCCTTCTCCTTTTTTATTTTATTACGCAATAATACGCTCACCATCCACCATTCTACTTCTCTCCCTACCCAACCAAATTCTGTATGATTCCGTTAATGCCGTCTTGGAAGCTCTTTCCATAGTATTGACGGCAGACCTATTTCCTAATTCTTTCAGTAAATGGTGCAAAGATTTTGCTGGAACTCCTCTCGACTAACTTCCACTGTGTAAAGCTGAGTCTTGAACCCGTTCCTGATCATTTCTTCTGTGAGATCATAATATTTATTCGACTTCATGTTGTGGTCTTTTGGAATATTTGTTTCCCACGGAACGGTAAGTTCAATAAGGATTACTTTTTCAAGTTCCAAGAAAGCACTAAGATGTCTGGATTATAGACTGATACAGCTAGTTCATCTGGGATCCAATAATGATGTTCAAATGTATCCATGAGATTTTTCCAGTCTGATGCGCTAAGGATCGAGGTGGGCTTGCATTTGTTTTCGTACTTGGCTTTACAGATGTGGTAAAAATTGTATTTGTAGTCAGTCCCTTTCTGGTTTTTGCAATAGAAATACTTAGTGCTTCACGTATAACACCAAGGACTTTGTAATGTCTGCGCTAGTAATAGCCCATTTCTAGAAGAATAACGCACCCTACAAGTATGTGCCTAGCATATTTTTAAAATTACGATATTTGAACAACACAAAATCATCTACTAAAAAAAAATCAAGAATAAACCTTTAAACCTGTTTACATAATAAATGTGGAATTATACGTAATAAATGACATTTTAAATTGCAATAATTTACTTTTTTGTAATTTATTGACGCCTTTAAGTATTAATATGATAATTACAGTATAAGTATAAATAATCCATAAATAAGTAATACAATTTACATTATCTAACTCAGGCCAATTAACTTTACATACGTCAACACAAATAATCATAATAATCGCCCCCACTTGATGGTAAGCGGTACGCGAGGTCCAACAATAGGAGCAAATGAGACCAGCCACTAACGACTGACATAAGTCTCTATCACTATGACTGCAGATTATATGAATGAGGAAACACTGGTTGGGAGAGTATTCCACACCTTCAGCGTGCGACAGATGTAAGAGTCTTCAAATTTATCAATAACGCGTAGCGATAGTGGCATTATGTGGATGCATGTTTTGACCTGTGCGTGTGGTTTGATTGCCGATAGTGAAAAGGGGTTATGAAGCTCCTCAAAATACTCACAGTGTAACAACCGTTTATAAAACTCGCTCAGATAGGCAACGTCTCGTGTCGTCCACTATCTAAATCGCCCGCCTCTACAGAACATGCTGTGCCGCCTCCGTGGTCTAGTGGTAACAAACGTTGCCGTGAACTCGGGAGGTCGTGGGTTCGATTCCTACCGGGGGCAAGTTGTACATTGTATAATTTGTCTCGGTCTGGGTGTTTATATGTATAATATGTATATATTTACAAAAAAATATAATATAATATGTAGTTTATCAATCATCTAGTTTCCGTAACACAAGCCTCGTAGCTTACCACGGAAACTAGATGGTGCTGTGTGACCTGTCTGGAAATATTTATTATTATTTATTTATTGTTTACCTTATATTTATATGACGAATTTTTTGAACACTGCTTTGAAGATGCTCTGAATGTAGTTTCGGTGTTCTAGGTCTAAACGTATTTCGACCCCAAGTATGTTGAAGCTGGGTTGAAGTTCCAGCACGGTGTTCTGAAGAGTGGGAAGAGAAGAGTAGGGAGACTTCTTGGCTGTCAACGTCAATTGTCATTAAACTGGAAGGTTATGGACACATATTTTTTCGAAATAGTAAATAAACCCTTGGTGCAGTATGTAGACGTAAAAAAATACAGTATTATTGTGTCATGTGTCAGTGTGTCAGAAAATGTTTCCACCATCAACAGATAACATAACACGAAAGATAAAGTTTTCTATTTGTCTTCGCCGTTCGAAATAGCTATTAGGTAAACATATGACTGCTTTAACTTTGCTTGAAAAGAAAATCTAAAGCTAATAAACAAAAAGTAAATGAAAATAACATTAAACTAGGTTCTTCATTACATTTTAATAAAATTTGGCAGTAATTTCCTTTGTAGCCAAAGTTGAACGCACACTACGACAACTTCAAGGTTTTTCGCTTAAACTCGCGCAACGTCGGATGAAATAGCTAGTAAGTAAATATAGGACATTAGAAATATAATAAATCATACATTGCTGATAAGGGAGCCACAGTTGTAAGATCGCTTTCCTTTAATCCAAAACGACGCGCTTCGAACTCCGGATATACCAATGAAAATACCACTTTTATATATGTTCTGAAAGGCCATCTCCAGCAGTTGAGGTCTAGAACTCTGAGTTCTAGGGATTGTAATGAAGGTTGCTGATATGATTAAGCTGAGATCCAATGTTCGCTCATTCAGTTATCAAAATCAAATAGTGACAAAATTGTGAATATACTCAAAACGAAACCAACTTACAGAACTGTCGGATCTTAATTCCAATGCCTCATTCACGAGTTTAAAAAAAACTAATGTCAACGGGAGCGCGCTTGGCCGACACACAATTCTATATCATTTTCTATTTAGTGTATATATACTTTTTTTACATCTATCCGTTTTTTTAATAGCCAAGAACCATGCACAGTAACAATAATAGTTTTATGCATAAATAACTATTTGTTACTTGTAAAGTATGATTCTTTTATAACCTTGTTACGTTTGTGATTAATAAGATTGAAGGCCCGGGCACACGGATTGCGTTTGTATAGACGTTAATGTAGGGCACCTGACTAAGTTGTAATAATTTTAGGTTTATAAAAAGTAACAGGTACAACAATACAAATAACAATAAAGGGGAAATGCGGTATTTGGGGACGGAAACGGATTTTGTCATTTGCGGGAAAACATGACTTTCTAGTGGATAATGTTGCATATAAAAGTTGAAAATGGCGTAAAAGCATATTTTCGCGTTTTTCTTGATTTTTATATAGTTTTTGTTTTAATTTACATGGTTTTATATTCGAAAAAAAATATTACAAAATATAAAATAATAATTACAAACTACTTAAATAAAAAATGTCCTCAACGGCCGTCCCAAAAAGACTGGCAACATTTCCCCTCTGCTATTTACATGAAATGTCATAAACGTATACCAATTTTTGCGTTGAATAAATATGTTCTTTTTTGTATTCAGGAAAAATAGTTTTCAATATATTTTTTTTCAAAAAAAAAAATGGACGTATGACTTTAGTGTTCTATCACGTGCTTCTTCTATTTCGACCGTTCCAAATGTCTATATATTAATAGTTTATAGTTAATAAAACCGAAAAATTTAGAAACCATTTATTTGTAAACCTTCATATTATCTGAGATATATAAAAACCTTGAGATCTTGTACTATTGCGACTATAAAGACTTTTTATCGGAATGACTTGGAGAATGTTTTCCAGTTGCTTTAAAAAAATAACTTAAAGCCTAATAGTAACCCTTACAAGTCTATAAATTCATCGGGTGTGTGCAAGCCTTTACATTTATAACTAGTTAAGTTCATAAACCGGAACTTTCATCGCTACCAAATCCGCCCTCTTACTTCCTAAATACAACTTGTAAAGCGACTCTTATGAGTTTTGTTTTATTTTTAAATTAATCACCAGGAAGGCGATTGATATTTCGCACACATCATGGATTGGGTTTTGAACGGAAGTAACAATTTACTCACTGTCTACGGATATTGCATTATATTCGTATGCTAATAAGTGATTGTATAATATTTAAAATGGCTACACAAAGATGATTAGGTTACTTGTAATATAAAAATAGTTAAATTATTATAAACAATTTACAATAACCTGTTAGAACCTAAATAAATGTACCAAAAGTTATTAAAAAAATGATTGATTTTGATTTTGAAGACTAGACAAGTCATGGTCAACCAAGAATCACTATATTCAGTGATTTGCTTAAAACTGTAATACATCGATTTTGATATACTCTTTCAAACTTTGATGAGCACTTTTTCACTTTGTACGAGTATAGAGCAAATTTGAAACTTTTTGAGGCCCAAATATCCAAACTATTTGCTTTATATTATAACTAATAATAATAAATAAATAATAAATATTTCCAGACAGGTCACACAGCGCCATCTAGTTTCCGTGGTAAGCTACGAGGCTTGTGTTACGGAAACTAGATGGTTGATAAACTACATATTATACTTTTTTTTTTTTTGTAAATATATACATATTATACATATAAATACCCAGACCGAGACAAATTATACAATGTACAACTTGCCCCCGGTGGGAATCGAACCCACGACCTACCGAGTTCACGGCAACGTTTGTTACCACTAGACCACGGAGGCGGTCAACTAAAAGTAAAGTAAAGTATCATCACGACCGTTTCCCTTTCGGGGTGGTCAGAAACCACGCTTACGAGTATAAATAAGCTGATTCACATTTAGCCAACTTTACTATAGGCCTATCATGACAAGTGGCAAGCTCGTCGATGTCTCCAGCGCACCAAACTCGAGAAACATCACAAATAAATTCAATATTAATTAAATGTATTTATTTACATTAATAAATATTTATGTGTCCCGACCAGGAATCGAACCCGGTACCTCCGAGTCTAAATCCACGGACTTAACCGCTAAACCACGGAGGCAGTATATCTTAACTACTGCTTCTAAATATTAGTAAGTTAGGTATTGTATGGTGGATAAAATCTAATTAGCGAGAAACTTCACAGCAAGCTAGATTTTATACAAAATAAATGATATTGCGCGTTAGATAAATGTTAGTTCGGTAAAACCCAATAAGCTGCCAACTAAACAATTTTCTAACACATATTTGCACAAGAATAAAGCGTAAATATTGTTATACTAAAATACACTAAAGATACAAAGAATAACTATTAAATAGGCTATTCATCTCAATAGAGAGAAGATACTCGAAGCCTTGAGTAACTAATAATGACCAGCGCGTCTATAATGAGACCTATTAAAATTTATCACGCTATCATTATACTAGAAACGTAGGAAAACAGACAAAAAAGCGAGCAATAAAGTTTTCTACTCGGATACGTTTCAATGGATTAATTCGGCCGGAATATGAAATGTCAAATTGATGTAAAAAATGTCCTTTTCGACGAATCATCAAAAATAAGTGTCTGAGATGCTAAATTACAGTTAAACATGAGAGACGTCTTGTATTTTTGTAACATTTTATCTACACAGTTCCTAGAACACAGACTTAGCTCTATTTTTTTAATATGCATCCACATACCGTAGCCACTATCCCTACGCGTACATACAAATTTGGAGACTCTTACATCTGCCGCACGCTGAAAATGTGGAATGCTCTCCCAGCCAGTGTGTTTTCCCACTCCTATAACCTGGAGTCCTTCAAACGAAGTGTGAAAGAGCATCTTTATAGGCCGGCATAGTGGTAGGGACTGGTGTCGGTCGTCTGAGGCTGGCGTCAGTTGCTCCCATTCTTGGACCTCGCGTACCGCTTACCATCAGGTGGGCGCGGTGTCACATGTCGTGTATAAAAAAAAAATAAAAAAAAAATGTTCCAGAATATCTTTCTATATAAATTGGCCTGACATTGTTTTCAGCCGGTTATTAAATTTTAAAAGAGATGATTCAGCGCCACTTGTTATGGCCATATATACATCTTTCGCCTGGTCTATTCATCGACCTGAGCATGCCATTTGATAGCGTGCATAACCTCTTTTGTACACCTTTAGCCTATACCTACTTTTATAGTTCTTGGGTTTGCTAATTGTTAACTATTTAGACGTTATTCTTATTGTTTTTATTCGCTATTGTATCTTTTATTATTCTTTTGGATTTGATTTACTTTGTATTATGTAAATATTGTTTACTATTGAATGTTAATTGTAAATTGTAATGTAAGTTTATATTATATTAAACGATATATCCACTGACTATCAGTAACGCATGTAGAATCAGTATCATCATAACGACCGTTTCCCTTTCGGGGTGGTCAGAAACCACGCTTATAAATAAGCGGATTCACATTTAGCCAACTTTACTATAAGCCAATCATGACACGTGGCAAGCTCGTCGATGTCTCCAGCGTACCAAACTCGAGAAATATCACAAATAAATTAAATATTATGTAAATAAATACATTTACATTAATAAATAATTTTGTGTCCCGACCAGGAATCGAACCCGGTACCTCCGAGTCCTAATTCCACGGACTTAACCGCTAGACCACGGAGTTCTACTTCAGGTTAAAACCATATTTCTTTGTTTGTGTAATTTTTCAGGTTCGGTACGTCTAAGACGTCGACTTATCTCACTAGTAAATAGTAAAATGGATTATTTAAATCATATTTTCAGAAACGAATCGTAGGTATTTTAAGTTAACTAAAAAGTATTTTTCTGTGATTACTCTAAAAATATATTTTTTAATAATTCAATTTTACTTATGTATCATCTTTAATTTTATTACTGAGAAAATTTGTTATATATTAACGTGTATATATAAGTCTACTTCATCGTAAAATATGAATCCGGTACTGGTTTCTGTAACAGGTACCCGGAAAGCGTACGGAAACTAAGCCATAGCTCAAATTGTAATGTATACCTATCGAACATTTGCAGAGATTTACTTTCCTCTTAATTACATCTTGCGGTTTATTACGTAAACTCACACGTTCTTGACATTTCTTGTTATTTTAACAAGACTAGCTGGGTACTTCGGAGTGACGACAAACATTTGTGACGTTTCCTACCACATTTAGAAAACACTAAAGTTATCTGAATCTACCTACGCTTGTAACTTTATTAACCTGTTCACATTTAGCTTACTTCTGCAGAAGGTGAGATCTAACAGGGATTAGGGTAATGCGAGTATGTAAAGAAACACACTGCCCCTAATATTTCATTGCCTAAAGTAGAACGCGAAATTAATGGGATATTATATATTAACTGCTCTCGATTCTACTGCGACAGAATGTGGATAATATTACCGGCAGCGCAAGAAGGGTATAAAATGAACAAGTCATTCCGAATTTATTTCTCTTAATCTAAATATTTTGAAATTAACCAAAACAAACAATTTGTATTACCTACACTTTTGATCTTGTTAGTAAATATGGGTTAGGTTTAATCGTAGTATGTTTATGGACTGATGGTGGTAATAAGTCACAGTTAACGTTCGTAGTCGATAAATGTCCATAGCTCATTAGAGCCACCCGAAACCCGACCACATTGTCGTTTGGCGTCTACTTGTTGTTGATAGGTGGTCTATGGGAAGACGATTCACCAGTGAACCTCGCATAGTCAATCAGTGAACCTAGCGCTGTCAACAGTTTTGATCCACTAATTTCTGATTCGTCTCTCAGCGATTGGAACTAGTTATTGGGACCCGTGCTTTGAAAATGCGAAATCAGCGCAAGGCAAGCATGCGAACATCAACATAAAGATGTGGAATGCTCTTCCAGCCTCTGTGTTTCCACTTTCCTATAACTTAGAGTCCTTCAAGCGATGTGTGAAAAAGCATCTAGTCAAGCCGGCATAGTGTTGGGGACTGATGGCAGTTATGAGTGTCTGACTTCAGTTGCTAACATTCATGGACCTTGCGCGCCACTTACCATCAGGTGGGCCCAAGGTCACATGTCGTGCTAGTATAAAAAAAACTTATTTTCATTTTATACTAGTATACTATCATTTTGTAAAGTATTAAAATGAATATAGTATATTATCCTTAAGAGATAGCACATATGCCATCGCGGACTTTTCTGTAGACCTATATAAGATATACAATTCCGACAAACATTATTTTGTTATATCTCAAAGGGTTTCAGCAGTGTTTTTTAAAGACGGCATATTTTTCCTGACACAAATATTGTTAATGTATACATAAACTTAACAAATTGAGTTTATCGCTAACAGACAGGCAGGCAGACAGACGGAGAACTTTGTTTTATAATATGTAGTGGTTTATTGAATACTTTATACAATAGTCGTGGTACAAACACTCCGTGATGTTCGTTACAATATTATGTTATGTCGGTAACATTGACATTGAGTGTTTGATGGATAGGGTCAGGTATATACATTATATCAGTTTGACTGATATACTTTCTAAGCTATTTATAGAGCTCGAATAATTAAAATATAACCTTAGGTAATCCAAATACACGTAATGTTTTATTTGATAAACTGCGTGGGTTCGATACCCCGATCTGCAGACCCATTCTATTCACAGACAGCGCAGTCATCCAGGCCCGGATGTTCAATGGGCCTGGGTTGGGGATGGGATAATCCGGTCATTGAACGCACCTTTAGTGCTGGGCGCTGTTCCTACTACAACACCGCCCTTTTAGCTTACGAATCTAGTCTCCTAGATTTGTCTACTTTAGTTCTTCTCCAAGAGCGCCTTCCTAGGTAGTGGCCACCCCTCCGGGGCCCGTGCGAAAGTAGGAGCGATATCCTGAAGATGCTTGTAGGATCCGTTGTCAGCCCGGTAAAACATACGTTTAGCTAGGTCGACAACAAATGCCTCGATAGTAGGCATCTCCAGATCTCTCGCAATTACAGAATTTCGCACGAACCACGGCGGTCTGGATACCACCCTGAGCGATATGTTCTGCTGACTCTGGATCTTGTCCCTGTTGGTTTTGGCCAGAAGGTGATGCCAAGCTGGCGCAGCACATATAAGTCTGGAACGGATGAACATCTTGTAGATCCGCACCTTCAACCTGAGCGGCAAACTGGAGCCCATTCTATTACTTAGTCGCGAACGTTATTAGTGGATTTCTTTATTTACGCCAGAGGTTGCGTCATAATTACAAAATATTATTCAATTTTCAACTCTATAAGCGCTCGACCTTGACAGCGGCCGTGCAAATATCAACTTTAATAGCGTGATATGTATATAGTTAACGGATTCCATTATATAACGTTTGTGCTTAAGTAAGAGAATTGGGCCCTGGATACAATAATTTATTTTATTTATTTGTGATATTTCTCGAGTTTAATGCGCGAGACATCGACGAGCCTGCCACTTGTTATGATGGGCTAAAGGTGAACCACGATCTAACTTTCTGACCGTTCAAATAATAAAAAAGTAACAATGTATAATATAAATAGGTACAACTTTTCTACTACGCATCGAACAAAAGCATTCACAATGGCATTAAATTATTTCCGTTTGCTTTTTAAATGGTCAACAGTCACAAGACATCGCCCAAGACTAAAAACCAGATATGTCCATAAAGAAAATTTTTGAGACAATTTTTATTTAAATACAATAAATTTGTAGGTAAAGTTTTTGCCGAGTTTTATTTGCTGACTCCATACTCAGACATAAATCATAGTCATATAATACAATAGGTCACCTAAATTAGCCTAATAAAAATTAAACCGCAATCCCAAGACAAAATAAAAGTAAATAAAAATAAGAAAAAATAAAGGTTTTATCATCATTACAGTCCCCAGAACACACGAGTCCTAGATGTTGACTTTCAGGTCATGTTTCTGGAGAATTTGGCCTACAATCGCTTATGGAGGTGGATTTACGAGTAAGTTAGTAAATAATTTTTCACGTCCATTTTTTCTTTTTGCTGTAGTAACTACTAAGTACACATGTAAATTTTTTTTTTATAATTATTAGGTACTTACCCTAGTTTTTAAAAAAATAGCATTTATGCTGTTTTCATTCTTAGACGACAAGTGTTAATATCCTGCTTATAATAACAGCTATCACTATACAACCATTGTGCCAAAAATGGATGGGTGATGTCTCATATCAAGGATTATGCTATGGATGCTTTATGGACTGACTTCACTATTAGTTTAAGGGTTACTGATCATTATTGGAATAAGTATTTTAGGCACGTACAAGTGAGTCGTAAATTTAAAATAATAATCATTATCATCACATCTTCTAGAATACAGAACCCTGGTCAGAGGTGGTGGGTCTTCCAGAACATATTTCTGGAGAATTTGGCCAGACGGTTGGAAATGGTTTGATGCCATTTTATTGATAATTTTAATAGTTGGTATTAGTGGAACCGCGACTTACGGATTAACATCAGTAAAATATACAAATATTTCCTATTGGATTTCAAACCGTGAAAATTTCTTACAACTGGGCCAACACTTTTATTGTTTATTATATCTTCATTTACTAGTAGTGCATACATAAGACACTCTTTATCTTTTGAAAGATTTCATCGTCATCAACATCATTCATCATCATCATAAGCCTTGTCACCGCATCTTTTGCCATCCTTAGCCAACTTCTAGTGATCTTCATCATGCCATCCGTCAATCTAAAGTCGTTCCTTACTTTAGGTCTTTTCGTATACCTACATAGTTATATGATAAGCGTGTTAAAAAATAATTGTAATAGTTTTATGTTAACAGTAAATAATTGCAATATTTTAAGGAAGAAATAATTATATAAAAAAGCTGATTACACAAATGCCATTGAGGCGTCTGCATGAAGTAACTAATGATGTTTACATTACATTGCATGTAATGTATAAATAAGGAACAACATACTCGTATCTACAGGGGATTGTCCATTACTATTGACGTAATATATTATAGACCGCTCAATAATTATAAACGCCCACATACATTTGGGACCAACGTTGAATCAGTCAACGTTCAAATTACCTTAAGCACGTGGCGACAGAATAGGTAAATCATGTAATAATGCCTATTTAAGGCGATTGCATCTTATTACAATTTACGAAATTCCCAAATTATTACGTTTATATCATAAGCAAGCAGTCATAATTGTACATTTTCATAAAACATAATTATAGTAAGACTGCAGTGTAAAATAACAACAACAACACAGCTGAACTATAATACTCTAACACCTATATAAGGTGAAATCAAAGAGATCAAATATAAGATAGAGCGTTAATTGGTTGTTATTTTCATACAAAGTGTTTATTACATTTTTTAAAGCCATCTTCTTTGTTATTTTTCTTTTGAAAAAAAAAAATTACAGTGGTTTTACACTTTTGTACCAAGTGCACGTCGAACACAACCATAACCGTCAATGCACTGTCATAGACTACTTAATTCTAAGACGAAAGTCCGTGCTTTAATTCTCCTACCTTTTGCCTTCTTGCTTGTATTATAATGTCCCAGAGTAAAAACTTTTAGTGATTTTTGTAATTTAGGGCCATTTGCTTGCCTAGAAATTAAAAATAAATTATGTAGTAGGGACGGTCATTATACTCGTATATTATGTCAATGGGATATTACAAAATATGAAAACAATCTAGACTCGAACTTTCTGCCAAGTTACCTTTTATGGACTATTAAGGCTCTTTCGTGTAAGTAATCAAGTCATAATTTAAGGATGCTGTAGATATTTATTTTAAGATCCCGGAAATCGGTTCTTTCCTTCTCGGAAGTTTTATTTTTAGCATATTGTAACGATGTATTAAATTACTTTTTACGTATGTAAATTTAGTAGGTTACTCTAAAAGTAATATTTATTATTGTCTGCGCTGATAATATGATATTACATTGCTCTGCCGCGCGATTACAAAATGTAGTAAGTACCTACAATTTTGGTTGATTTAAAGATATTTGTTTCATCATCACGATCGTATCCCTTGCGAGGTGATCACCACGAACCACGCTTATCAAGAAACGGATTCACATTTAGCCAACTTTACTACAGGCTAATCATGACAAGTGGCAAGCTCGTCGATGTCTCTAGCGTACCAAACTCGAGAAATATCACAAATAAATTACTATATACTGAACTATATTATGTAAGTATATATAATTACATTGTTGAATTTACCTACTATTATTATTTCTTTCATTGCACCTATAAATGTTCTAATTTGTCCCCAGGGTTTGGCTGTCAGAAAATATTGTACAATATTTTTTTTAAATAAATAAATAAACTGGGGATCTGACATCACCTTTCCTCAACTCTACAATCACGTACTCTCACTTTCTTTGGACACGTGAAAATATTATTATTATTAAATTCTTTATTGCACAAAATAAGTGTACAAAGGCGAAGATTAATGCCTACAAGGCATTTTCTAACATCTAACCTTTGGGTGAGTGTGCAAGATTAAGGGTAGTGCCGATATCAAGTTTAACAATATAGAATATACTACACACACTACATACTAATAGATACTTACCCTGTTACATAAAATACACATATACTCATAAATAAACGTATATACACATAATATATATTTTTAGGCTGACGACGACTTCTGTTTGTCTAGAAATAAAGCAGTGACCAAGCGCTTAAAAACGTAGATACATCCTGGTAGTCCAGGAGAAAGTCGATGGCAAGAGGATGCATAGCGAGTCTCCGATGATATGAACTAAAAGCCACTAGCCCTCAAATAGAAACCACGACGACTCTGCCAAGAGTGTAGCGAATAAGAAGAAGTGCCATGAGTTGCGACGTAACGGAACTACAGTTTGACAGCTCGGAAGTAAAACTATACGTATCAGAGTTGTCTAGTGCTAAATAATGTTTTAAAAGACGTCACATCGCTTGTGTAGTTTGAACATTTTAGGCCACATAAAAGCCAGTAAATTATGTGTTTTCTCATATTTTAACATAACTACCTTCGTGGTCAAGTGGTTGCAGATTTAGACTCGGAGGTACAGGGTTCGATTCTTGGTTGGTAGACATAATTTATTCTATGCAGGTACGAGTATTTGTGATATACAGGTATCTCGAGTCCGCTACGCTAGAGACATCGATGAGCTACGCTAGACACATCGATGAGCTACGCTAGAGACATCGATGAGCTACGCTAGAGACATCGATGAGCTACGCTAGAGACATCGATGAGCTATGCTATAACTATAGCTATAGCTTGACATGATAGACCTATAGTAAAGATGGGTCTTTATTACTTATGCTTGTAAACAATTAATATACACTACATTACACTATAGATGTATTTATTATTAAGTTTGAGTCAGAGGAACCTGGAGTGCTTTCACACAGACTAAGCTTTCGCTTAGTTTAGTTTTGCCTCCAGTCTCCTACACAAATGTTTTAAAAATATTGTTACTAGTTTTAAGCTTTGTGGGAGATAATAAATAACATTTTTTTTAATAATAAAGCGTATTTCATTTCGTTTTCATGACGAGATCGTTATTTTTAAAGACCAAAGTTTACGATCTGTTGAAATTTATTATTCACAATGTTTAGACAATCTTCTTAAACAAACACGTATTTCAATTCTTAATCTTGGATAAAAATATTCTTTTTGTGTTTATAACTAAACCGATATGCTATTTTATACCTATCAATAAAGTTAATATTTTATTAACACACGCGTCTGAGCGCGTTCCTGAACTAACACCGTGTAGGGTTTTTAGACTGGTCGTTTAAACTGTTTGACTGTGGTTACATCAAGTTATTCATTAGGTGTAACTTAATTAATAATTCATTAATTAACTAATATTAATATATATTTCCAGACAGGTCACAAAGCGCCATCTAATTTCCGTGGTAAGCTACGAGGCTTGTGTTACGGAAACTAGATGGTTGATAAACTACATATTTTACTTTTTTTTGTAAATATATACATATTATACATATAAACACCCAGACCAAGACAAATTATACAATGTACAACTTGCCCCCGGTGGGAATCGAACCCACGACCTCACGAGTTCACGGCAACGTGGTCTAGTGGTAACAAACGTCTTTTAAACGGTCTTTTTTTTACCATAGAATATATTTATTGGAAGGAATATAATTACAACTATTTAAAGAATAAAAAATAAATATAAACTAAACCTAATATAAAAAAAACTATAAGTAAAAATGTCCTCTAGAGACGAACCTTGAACTATTATTAGTCTTATTTTCTTGCGACGAATTATTACTACGTTAATAATGGGCTAGCACTGATTTGTCTAACTGTACAAAGTCTGTAAATCCATCATATAATAGATGATTGTAATAAAATGCCATCAGTCACTATTGACCACAGATTCGCATGATGTGTCTTTTATATTGCAATTATTTATTATATTGTATAGAACCCACGAGCTTTATACTGATTTTCCACCAAAGAAGTGAAGAGAAGTGGTGAGTGATGAAAATATCCCCAATAGCATCACTTTATTTTGTGATTTTTTAAATGTGTTTTTATGGTATATTCTCTTTTTTTATGTTGTTACAAATCTTTATTTATTTTCTTTATGCTTCTGTAACCTGTTACTTTAAATTGTAAGCCAACTGCTCCAGTTTGGAGCTGTCACTTTTTTCTGAACCAAGTATTTAAAATTAAAACTGCGCCCAATATTAAATTATATTTCAATGTGTATACTATAAATTGTGCACAACAATAACTATTGACTTAACCGAATTGCGGTGGGAATGTATGGTTGTAAAAGAATAAATAAAAATTTAAAAAAATATATTAACTGTGCTAAAAAAAATATATTAGTCAGTTTGGCAAGTAATTTTAAAAGTTGACGCATTTTATTTAGATTTTAAAGTGGTAACACTTACTGCATTCTTTTTAGATTGGTCAAGAAAAATGATTTTTTTTAAAGAAACACATTATCGAACAACTTCTTTTAACTTACGAAAAACTATTCTAGTGTGCCCAAAGCGTGCCTTAAGACCAAAATTCAAAGCAGATTCTTAAAGTTACGGTCTTAAGGCAAAAAAAAAATTTTGTGTTCTCTGGTAGAGTACTTAAAACTGTTTGTAGATTGAATTGGCTAAATGCGTTGTTTCTGACCACCACGTAATGGATTACGGTCGTATTTACTTATCTGGCGGATAAGCAGCGGTATACTCGTAAAACGCGACCGCTTACAATAATTAATATTGTAATTGTTCTTGTGTATATTTATTTACATAATATAAACAATAAATGCTGCACTTATGTGTAAACTTGATTTAACGGGAAATAGGTGTATGGTAAAACTAGATTTAATTAAATAAATGGTCATCAGAATAATAATTATTTATAGAGGTACTATTAAATTTCTTGACATTAATATTGAATTTATAATACAATTTTTATGTATTTTTAGATTGTAAGCTGACTCAGCCTCTTTAGAGCTACGAATTAATTGTTAACTTGTCATGCGTCATTTATTTTACTCTATAAGCTGACACGGCCTCGTTACAGCCACGAATTATTTTTTTATTATTTTAAATTAAAAATAATCGCGTATATCTCAATATTTCGTTTTTTCGTAAATAAAGATTAGGAGGCGGTGTTCTAAAAAAATCGTGAGTATTGAGTGGTAATCCGTGACAACGGGAGATTTTTACTAAAATCTAGTGATATCCAGAAAAATCAGGAGACCTGACAACAGTGGGTGTCATTGTCAGTGTCCGTTCGTTAAAGGATACATTTCTATAACGTTTGCGCTTCAAGAAACAGAATAAAGCTACAGTAAAGTGCACAGAAAAATTACCTTTAGGTGGTCTTGTGCCTACTTTTCGCAGTAGTCAGCTATGTCGAGAATACCCGGTTTTAAGACCGAGACTCGACAAATAAAACAACAAATAACGGGTAGTAGATTTATTGTATATTTAGTCGAGGACACTTGCGTACATTTAAGAGTGTAGGTAATCTAGCTAATGCTTATCTCGTGTAGCAGCCGGGCGGCAGGCATAAAGAAGAGCTCGGCTGGTGGGGAGTTGGGCGTCAGACGAGATGAGTCTCCGGAAGCCTGCGGACCCAAAGCTCGTTCCCCAATTAGGGGATTACGGTCGCTTGATTTGATAACTGAAATGCACAATAAACGTGTGCTTAACAAAATTATGTTTTGTATTTTATTTGTCGGAGCACCCGCAGAGAGCTTGCGCAAAAAATAAGGGATACAAAATTCATCAAGAACGGCAGATTTTTTTTTGGTTCTCTTCTCCCGATGGATGATGAATGAGATGATAGGGAAGGCAAAGGGTCTAGCCCATATTTTAAATACTTTATTGCACTAAAATTGTACATAGGCGGGCTTAATGGCCAGGCATTTTCCAACAACCAACCTTTACAGCCAAGTCTGGCGTAATATATCTTTCGTTTTAATGAGTTAATGAGGTCATTATCAAATTCCAAATGCTGCAGAATTTGATGCTTTATTGGAGTCACTCGCGGCATTATAGCTTAAACACGTCGGGTAAAATATGGGAGTTCACAGCGCGGGAAAACCGCATAAAAGAAAGTGCAATTTGTGTCCCATATACAAAGTACAATTTATCGTTTTCCATAACTATTCACATTGTAGAACATTATTAAACAAAACAACACCACTTTTGGCCAACAATATTCACAGTAAATTAATTTACAAAACAAAATATGTGAAAACTTGTTATTAGCTTAATTGTGTTTAATCTTTCATTTTATATATGTAGTGTCAAGCATTCAAAATTAATCAAGAACGGCTGATTTTGTCACTTGCATTCTGTCCCTGAGCGTTCTGTTACTCCGACTTTACGATATAACGCATCAATGCGTTTCTATTATTAATAAATATAACGTGCATTGCTTATAGCAATGATAACGTAATTTTCATCTCTTAGAAACTGTTTTAGCAACATAGATTATAATATTTATGTAGTTATGTAATGTTTATTTAAACTGATGGACTTAGCAATTTTGCTAAGGTACTTCTAGACACTGATGGCACGTGTTAAACAAATACAATAATACTTACAATGTCAATGCCTTCTTCAGTTCCTTTGCAAGTCAAACGCAAAAAATGCCGAACACTCCAAACACGTATAATGATATGCGAGTAGGCTGGTACCTACTTATGCATAATTAGGATAAAATCTATGAAGCGTGCTTAGACTTCTCTCACTATCATCATCATCACAGCACCATCATACACCTCCACTATTAGAGATAGGCTTTCCAGATTTTTTTGGGGAACTTGGCTTACACTCGCCACGCTAACCAGACGGGTTGGCGAGGGTCTTGAGTAATTTTCTAAATAAATGACAATTTATTAACGATTTCACAAGTTGGTATTATCGCGTGAGGGGCAGCCCCAGCAGCATCCTGGCCGTGTGGGCTGATAGGTGGGACTCTCCGATCTTGGGGCACTGGATACGCCTGCATGTCAGCAGGTGACCTTGGCCCCTTAAATAAAAAAAAATGTATTATAATTTTGTATTTTTACTAACATTAGATATTATAAGATTCTTCAAAAATTGTTACTAAAACATATGGAATTTATTCTGAAATAAAGTTTTATTATTATTATTATTGGAACAGGGACCGGGACGGCACGTTACGTTAGTGCTCTTAAAAACGTATTTCTCATTGGTACATGCCATTTGAATCGACCTTTGTAGGATTTTAAGGAAAGGGTTCTTGCAACCGAGCTACCACTGCTCTTCTCTCACACCTTCACTCACTATACACTGAGACAAATGGATACGATCATATGATTATCGATACATTTTTAGTTAAACTGCATTTTTTTTTAAAGACGGATTTTGCAAAATCGCTTGACGATACGACCCCAGCCTAAAGGGCCACCGCGGGAGGTTGCATGCCCGAATCACCGTGAGGCCGCATAAGGAGACCCCAAGGCGCCTACGGACTAAAACCATATAAACCGTCTCTCTTTCACTGTTGGCCCTGCGTGCCTTAACAGCTAAGTCTGAGTCGTGGCTACGGAGTGAAGGCACTCGTTCGCCGCGTAGTTTAACGACAATAAGATCAGTCTTTCCGATATTTATAAAACGATTCGAAAATACGCACAATGTCATTCGCACTGATTTGGTGGAGATAACTATGTATCGAATGGGATTCAAGAGTATTTACATTAAGATGGCAGTCTGGTAACGTATGGCTCTAAAACAAAGCTTATACGAACAAAATATAAAATCGTTGACCCGTTATAATGCCTGAAAATATATATTAGCAAATGTAATTTGCTAACTATCAAATGAATTATAAATATCAGGCGTTTATGTTTTTTTTATTGTAAAATACGAGTATGTGGTGTTAACCAACTTTTTCAAAGCTAAAATGTGATAACATATATTGTATACGAGAGGTTCTCAAACTTTGACCGAATATAACTTTTCTTTCTGGGCCCTTACCGCCAACCTCTAGGCGTCCAGCTACCGCAAGGGGGCGTTATCACCCACTTTGAGAAATACTGTTCTATACCAATAGGCCTACACGTTGATACACATGCTATCTCTGGGCATTAAACTTTTTAGTGGGGCATTGTTTCATATTGAAACTGACATTGTCGTTTTTTTTGTTACAGCGATGTCGGCCGATGGGTCGACGACGGACATCAATGGATTGCTCAATGACACTGGTAAGCAATGCATTTTTTACCTAATGCTGCTTATGTTGGTGGTCGGCTACTATGGTATCGCATAGCAAAAACAGTATTTGCCTAATGATTATTTACTCCTAAAGTTATATTTAAAATCGTTTTTCTAAACTTTATTATTATACTTATATTAATATAACTTATTATTATTTATTTATATAAAAAACATTTTTTTATCCTGGTTAGACCAATATAAGTTTAGAAAATCGTCTCTGAATAGCTCTGCTAATCGTGCTTTAGCTATTATTACATTAGTAATCGATAGACAGTGGGGTCGTCAGGCCCGGATGGCTAATGGGCCCGGGTTGGGGATGGGGACATTCCCCCGTTTTCCCCGGCAGGATCTCAGCGGGTAACCACCCGCCGGTAATTCATGCACGTTTAGTGCTGGGCGCCGTTACTAGTATAAGAGCGCCCGTGTGGCTCACGAACCCAGGGGGCTAGGTTCGAGTGCTTCAACTCTCCTCCAGGAGTGCTTCTCTAGGAAGTGGTTTCCCGTTTGGGGGCCGTGCACAAGACGGAGCGATATTCTGGAGATTGTCAGTGTCTGTTGTCGGCCCGATAGAACATACGTCTAGTCAGGCCAACGACAAACTCCTCAATAGTAGGCATCTCCAAAATAGTGGTAAGACAGACAGTGGGGTCGTCCAGGCCCGGATGCCTAA
Source organism: Tinea semifulvella (assembly GCA_910589645.1). NCBI lineage: Eukaryota > Metazoa > Arthropoda > Insecta > Lepidoptera > Tineidae > Tinea > Tinea semifulvella. The sequence continues at coordinate 6,193,432 of OU342586.1, read as the reverse complement.
TGGGCGTGGGTTGGGGATGGGGACAGTCCCCCGTTTTCCCCGGCAGGATCTCAGCGGGTAACCACCCGCCGGTAATTCATGCACGTTTAGTGCTGGGCGCCGTTACTAGTATAAGAGCGCCCGTGTGGCTCACGAACCCAGGGGGCTAAGTTCGACTGCTTCAGCTCTCCTCCAGGAGTACTTCTCTGGGAAGTGGTCTCCCGTTGGGGGGCCGTGCACAAGACGGAGCGATATGTTCTGGAGATGCTTGAAGTGTCCGTTATCGGCCCGAGAGAACATACGTCTACTCAGGCCAACGACAAACTCCTCAATAGTAGGCATCTCCAAATCTCGAGCTAAGACGGAATTACGCACGAACCATGACGCTCGGGAAACCACTCTGAGCGATATGTTCTGCTGACTTTGGATCTTGGCCCTGTTGGTCTTGGCCAGAAGGTGGTGCCAGGCTGGCGCAGCATAGGTGAGGCAATAGTGGTAATCATCTGCACTTTTTTCAAACAGCGCCATCTAGCGATAATGATTAAAACTATAATGTAACTAAGTAGAGTTCTTAGTTTTTGACGTTGTCGATAGAGGGCTCTCTACAAAAATGATTCGCGAGCGCCATCTAGTTAGATCATCCTCAACTAAATAGTAAACATGACTTCGTTAGTAATATTGTTTGTTTGGTTTATGTTGCTCCAGATTGTAATACAAGTTAGATGTCGCCACTAGTTTCCGTTAGATGGCGTAACCTGGATTTGAATATAATTTGGCGGACACAGGGAGACGGTGAGGTAGTCCAGGCCCGGATAGCTAATGTGCCTGGGTTGGGTACATTATTCTGTTTTCTAAAGCAGGATCTCAGCGGGCAACCATCTAAATAAAATTTATGCATTTTCGGTGCTGGGCGCCATTAGTTCAGCTCTTCTCCAGGAGCACTTCCCTATGAAGTGGTCGCCCGTTGGGAGGCCGTTCGCAAGACGGAGCGATATTCTGGAGATGCTTGTGTGATGTCATGCAAGTGTCTGTTGTCGGCCCGATAGAACATACGATATTATGCTGACGACAAACTCCTCAATAGTAGGCATAATAATATGCTACTGGTAAAAATTCCTTGCATAATCTAAACAACGTCATTCAAAAAGACTTATAGTAAGTAGAGTTACCATTTAAAAAATAATAAGCCTGACATTTCAATAAAAGTCCGGACATTTTAGTCACAAAATGCAAAAACTTATTTACTGTTGTATTAAAGTCTAATGAATGGGGTTGCCCCTCAATTTATACCAATAATGCGGGAAAAAGTTTCATGTATGGAAGAGAATAGCCCCTGTTGCAACGCAGGCGTTGCCTACCATACCACTTTAATTAAGTGGGTAATTTTATTCTCAAGTAAGTTGATAGACTACTTTTCCCAAAAGTAATCTTAGACTTAAAAAATATTTCAAAATATTGGATTGTGCAAGCAAAGATAAATAAGCATTAAATTCTCTTAATGATGTTCTAATTAACAATAAGTTCAAAAAAATAAAAATAAAGAACAATTGGATTTTTTTAAATTTGTCGCCTATGCTAGTTCGCTGGTATGACGCAGTAGCGCTGCTAAAACTGGCACATATTTCTTCTATGGAGATACCCTTCTTCCTTGGTGTTATGTTCCTTACGTTTCGTAGTGCGGGGATCACCCTACACACACGGCACGCCGTCGGCGTCGTCGCCTCGTTCGTCGACCGATTTATATTTTGATTTTAGATGTATAAGAAGTTAATAAAGATTAATACTTGTTTAATATGACATATAGTATATCTAATTTAAACAATTAAAGACAAATGGACTAGGTTCGGACTAGAGTCTAAAAGACAATCCGGACCGGACATACTTTTAAGTAAAAATCCCTTTGTTTAGTTTATCATGTATATACATCGATGTGTATAGTGAATATTGTGTAAATTGTGACGTCACGCGCCCAAGTACGATGTTACTTAATCACAGTTTAAGGCATGAGTCATTGATTCATTATCATTAGAGGTTTCGATCTTGGATGTCTATCGTAGTCAAAAATAGTAAATGACACAGGTTTTCTATATAGTAGTTTACACTTAGGTTCATGACCTCATTTTTCAAATAATAGGTGGGTATTACTACTAGTGTGTTCAAGTAGAAACTGCGAGTGCTTCACTTTACAATTTAAGTGTATTTAATGTTGCATTCGGCGCTTAAAGCGTTCTAAGCATAAAATAGCTACATGAATAGCCAAACTTGTCAAAACTGACATCTCACACGTTTGTTTTGAATGTTCCTGTGGTTTTAAATATATTGTTCAATTTTTTTAACTCAAACAAGTTTTTAAAAAGTTTTTAAAAGACATAACACCGCGTCTTGTCGTCTCCTCCGGTGACAAGAGGGCTGGCTCTTTCTTCGCCCAAAGAATCAGTATTGCAATTCAGCGGGGAAATGCAGCCAGCGTTCTTGCCACCATTCCACGCGGACGGGACTTATATCCCTATCCTTAGTATTAATATTAATTTTATTTTATATTTTGTAAATATTTTTTTCGAATAAATGCTTATTTAATATACTCAAACGTAATTAATATCCTAGGACTCTTGTTTTCTAGGGGTTGTACTAATGAGGATAATATTATAGACGACATTTCATATGGCACATCGGATAAGATTAAATGTTCGGCTAAGATCGGCTATGACGGTTTTGTAGAGCGTTCTCTCTGTCGCACAATACGAGGTGCGATAGACAAAGATAACGCTTTACAAATTCAAAATTAACCGCTGTTTTGCAAACCGCTATTATTTCCTTAACTTTCAAACTGTTAAACTTTAGTTTCCAAAATCCCATACTTCATGTTCTCGATTCGATAACGGAGTTTGTGCGTGCTAATGTCACAGTTTTCATTAAAAATCAAGTTGGTAAAGCATAGTTAGTAATAAAAGATTTTAAATGTGTCGTGTGGTGTATTATCGTGGTAAATAGATCCCTATAATGTGGCCAGACGAACATAATACGGCGCCATACAAACCAGACGTTTTACTACCATATCGCGTGACTCGGATTTCTAACAATATTCTATCCAACATTCCTTCAGTCATTTTAGACAGGTTGCTAAATTCGTGTTAAAATATAAAATGTATAAACCAAAAAAAAATTGAAATAGAAAAGAAAAATATTTATTTGTGTTTTTGCAAAGCAGCCAAGATTTACAATTTCAAATTGTTGCTTAAAATTGACGAAGAGGCTAAAGATGGTGACATCCCGACCTCCGCTTCAGGCGAGCCAGTGTCACCGAGGCCGGGTTGGCGCGTTGTAGTTGCTGTTGACCATGGGGTCATGAATGTGGGTGAAGCACCATATGGATGGTCAACTATAAATACATAGATATGTAATAATAATACCTATAGTTATGGAATTAAGTAAATAATTAAATTGTATAGTGTATAATTAATGATTTAATATAAATAAATAACTAGTGTTGCGTATATTGATTAGTTGAAAAAAATCGCTTGCCTCGTACGTCACCTTTACCAACAATAGCCTCACAGCTTCTTCTTAGAAGTGTTATCTGATTGGTTTTATTATATATCAGAGGACTCATAACTCTGGCATGACCCTCACTGGAGTTAAGGTTTTCGGGATGGGAAAGAAGCTCGTTCACTTTACTTACGTACAATCGTCAAAGATTTACAATCGTGAGAACGTTAAGCCGTCGGTCACGGCTCCACTAATATACTTGTTGAATCGTTAATGAATATGTTATTAAATTTTCATAAGACCCTTGTCAACCCAATCCAGTGTGGCGAGTGTTGGCTAAATTCTGTAGAAATATATTTTGGAAGGACCACGTCCATAGTAATAGAGGTCTGGGACTCTGTATTTCAGGGGCAGTATTGAATGAAACGAAAAAAAGTCGTTTTTATATTCATTCTCTGAACATCTTAAAGTGAAGTGTCGAACTTTCAAAGATAACCTAAGACATTTAGTTGCTGCTCCTGGTCTTCTACTTTCAGCTTACTCTTTGAACCACATTGCTGGTTAGGTTTTTTACTAGCAGAAATGGAATCATGTAAATTAATTTAAATAATGACATGTCACAAATGCCTGTAATAGTTGTAGGTAGGTATAAAAACATTTTGACATTGACTCGAAGAAACCCAGTTTAAAGAACTATATAACAGTAATATCACGGTGTACCAAGGTTAAAGTCCCAAGTGTAAAGTCCACTGATGCAACTATCTTCGTAATTTCCTCAACTCATGTTTTTATTGCTCCATTAGATTGTGGTAGTATTCCATTCGTGATTAGCAAGCGATGGATGATAACTACAATCCTGAATGTAGGTAAACATGATAGGAAGCTGACCTCTTAGCCGGTGGAGACTGATATTAATAGACCTTATCTCTGCCCCCCGCAGTTTCTTATTCTTAATTTATAAAACATGGTATGGAATCATAAGTATCGATAGTTACTGTATTCGAGTACTAAGGTATTGACATCGGGATGAAAATCACTCGATTCTTTTCCCTTGTCGCTATACCCTCTTCAATATAGGTTGATTTTCTTAATAAATGTTTTTTTTTTACTTTTAACTAAACACACAGAATTATAATAACTTATTTAAATAATATTGTAAAAGTATATACCTATATCTAAAATTATTGTTTATTTTTATTGAAATATATCAAATTACCAATTAAATAAGTATGAAACTTTTAAAATATAATATTAGTGCGACGACCTCATTGCACTTATATTGTGATTGTAAAATTGTGAATGTTATAAATAATATGTATTAATTTTGAAAAATATAATCTTAGTAGGTTATCTATTTTTTTGTATTTTGAATTTTGATTGAATAGCTCGTAAGTTATTCTTAAATGTTGTCTGTAATGGCTGCTGTACCAGCAGTCCCATTCTGTTACTTAAGCGCAAACGTTATTTAATGGAATTTGTTATCTATATATACGAGTATCACGCTATTAAATTTGATATTTGCACGAGCGCTTATAGAGTTTAGAATTGAATGTATCTTTTTTATTTCGATGCTTATTATAGCCCTCACCTGGTACAAGCGACTTGCGACTTCATTTTAAAATTAATTGCCATAATACACTTCGTTTTGGTACAAGCCAGCCTTAGCATAAATTTGTCAATAACTACGCATGAAAGTAGAGTTAACGCAGTAGAAATGAGGCATACGTTATGACGAAACACGCAAAAGGGTAGGTATAAGGAAAAGCATAGGAACAAAAATAAGGAAAGGCATGCTCCGATGGTTCGGGCATGTTCAAAGAAAGAACGATGAGAGATTGACAATCCACATATATAATGCGAAAGTTGTGGGTAAAAGAGGCCTTGGCAGACCAAGACTCACCTATCACACAAATGATATTATAGCTGAAACGTGCATTAAAAAGCCATGAAAACAAAAGGGCATGTATGAAGAGGTTGATGAATGTCGAAGAAGCTAAAGAGGTAAGTATGTCGTAATCGTGACAAGTGGCGTTCAATTGTCAATGTAATGATTCATTTGACAATTGATAATACTCGTAAAATCTCAATTTAACAAAAAGCAGTCGTGGGTCACCTATACAGTTTACAATAACAGAATTTCAATAATAAGGAATGGTTTAATTTATTATTGAGATAATAACATTGTTTGTTATTAGCGGTACTCGTACGATGTTATTTAAAACTTGGGTGTTTCTAGATCAACAGATAGACGTCAGAGCTGCCCCCGAACGAGACAAACATGCCTAATGCAATACCAGGACTTTGTAACAAATAAACAACATTACAATCAAAAACAATGAAAACGAATAACTATCTTTATAGTACAATACTAGTTGTATCGTACTGTACAGCCCACGATTGAAACATGGAGATTGTCGTGGCCGTGATCTGTTTTATGTAGTTTTTTTTTTTTTTTTTATTGGAAATTTGAATCTTAATCGTAAGCTAAAACTCTATAAAATATTTTATTCAAAGTTATTAAAAAACTAACATTGAAATGTATATAATAAAGGCCAACATGCTTATTAGTGCCATCTAGTTCACTTTAACTTTTAACTTTTCCGAGTTGGATCTATTTAATTCAACTACAGCTACATTTAAGAATACTCTATCAAAATATTGGTTTGACAGAGTTTCTTTGAGTGTTTCCGAAACTAGCTAAACTGTTATTCATACATAATTTATTTCCTTACCACTTGCTTTCTTTATAATTTAATTTTTAGCTTGCTTTCATAGTTTCCTATTTGTGAAAACATATTAATGATCTGTAGATATATGCTTGATTTTTAATTAGTTATTAAGTACCGACTGTTTGTTTTCCAATTTTTTTATTATATATATTTGATTTTAAACATTGATAACTTATGGAAAAAATATTTTTTGGAATCAAAATCATAGCTTATAAATCTTTTTTTCCTATTTAAATATTTTATATGTGATGGTATGTTTTATGTTGTGTTTCATTGTTTTTCAGAATCGGATCTCACCGGCCTATCGCATGTTGGTAAGTACCTACATATTTAAATTATCTTTTTATGCATTCTTCTTTGATATTTTTTCTAGCAATTGCAGTTCTTAATGAATGAGATGATAGGGAAGGCAAAGGGATCTAGCCCAAACAGCATTTTCATGATTTAGAATTTGATGCTTTGATGCTCGCGGCATTATCCACCAAAGACATCGGGTAAAATATGGGAATTTACAGCGCAGGAAAACCGCAAAAAATAAACTGCAACTTGTGGTTATTTAGTGTCCATTTTATCGTTTTCCATAATTATTTACATTCCATGCGGGAGATATTATTTCCCTGTTACTTTTTTACTTTGGTGCAAAATACCTATTTAAAAATTTAATTTCGTTCTAATCACAAATGGATGGAACCCATTTTTTTCGATATTAAATTAGGACCACCAGTGCATTTCAATGTACCTACCTATAATTATAATTTATAGTAATGAATACCTATTGTTTTTTTTTTATTTTTTTATACTAGCACGTCATGTGACCTTGCGCCCACCTGATGGTAAGTGGCGCGCGAGGTCCATGAATGTTAGTAACTGGAATCAGACACTAATGACTGACATCATTCCCTAACACTATGTTAGCTTGACTGGACATGACGGCAATTCAAGCCTGATCCCGAAACGTGTGGATACACTTTACTGGGTTTATCGGCACGAACGGTGGATACTTCCCCGCCCCGGCAGACTGGGCAAATTACCACCATCAGTCTGCCTACCACCTATTAGAATTTGATGTTGCTCGGACATACGTCACTCGGCTCATATTTTATGAACGATTTGTTCACGTTGATTTGGGACAAAACTTATAACTATAACATGAACCTTTATTTCTGTACCTACGCTGTTTGAACCGGCTTTCCCCGTAGGTTTAATAAAGTATTGGGTAAATTTATGTTGCTCCGATGGTGATTTCATGCCGTTCCCTTTTTTGCGATTGCAAGGAGCATTTCTGCCATTTTTTTCACAATGAGTTTAGTAATAGAGGCGTGAAGGCCAAATAAGTGATAGAAAGACAAATGACAGTGGAGTCTAGCTTATGTCGGTCTTAGGGTTCCAAACTTAGGTTGCCAAATTTGATCAAAATCAGTTCAGTAATATAGGCGTGAAGGCGATACATACATACAGAGACACAGACAAAGCTTATTTCATATGTATATATACGTGTATTACTCATATGAGTATGGATTCTAAAGTCTGAGCAAAGCGTTAAGACCGCTTCATAAATTCAGTATCTCGCGCCACCTACAAGGTATTTTTATATACTTAAATAAAAAAAATATATTTAAATCTAAAAAAAAACTTTGAAAATTAAAAATGATTATACTTACAAAAAATAGCTCCTCCAAATCGCTGTCCTGTGCCATTTTGTGCATTTCCCCTTTGAATTAAGATGCTTAATTTTTGAGAAAAAAAAACTACAAATAATCCCTATTGTGACCAGAACGTCTATGGGCCTTGGAAAACAATATTTATAGAAATTTAGTTCTGATCCCCACGGGTCCATCGTTTCAACAGCAAACAAGGTAAAAACATTGTACGTAATCGAAAATATTGTTACAATTACTGTGTGTTTACTAGCAATTCGTATTAGTCGTAAAAACCAACCACACATAACACCAATGGTTTAAATTCGGATGTATCATAAATTCCTAGAATTTATAATTGAAATAACTGTAGGTAATTCTGGCATTGGAAATACCGAACCACTTATTTTTAAAGCATTTTGTAATCCTGCTGATGGAGCCAGATGTGTTGATCAAAATATGGTAATTCTTTAAAATGTATTAATGGCTAACAGAGTAGTGGTGGATCGGTTGTCAGAACGCTTACCTAAAATCCAAAAAGGTCGGTTCGAACTCCGGCGGCATGTACTCATACCAATAAAAATACATGTGTATCGCACAAAGAGTGGACTATTGTTCACAGTGAGAAATAGTCTGGTGGCGGGTATTTTTAATTGCTTCTACTCTTTTGCTATCTTCTATGTTCTTGTGTTGCCTGTCTCTGTCCTTTAAATACACTTTTCTTACGTACATTTGTCATAGATTTACAACACAACCGTTCCTGTGCCTCATAGAGCCAGTTAAACCGTCGGTCCTGGTTCCACTAATACTAACTTGTGAAAGCTTTTATAAATTGACATTAAAAAATTACATCAGACCCTCGTCAAACTATCTGGCCAGCGTGGAGTATAGGCTACATTCTCTAGAAATTTCTGGAAGGTTCCACTTCCAACAGTGGAGGTCTGAGGCGATGATAATAATGAAAAGCTTTGTAAGTTCCCAATCAACTTTGATATAAAAGTTGTTAATACTGAGCACGATTCGTAACCATCTAATGGTAGGCGGCTAGCGAGGTACAGAAATGTTAGCAAATGGAATCAGATACTGACGACTATGTCTTAAAGGTTTATGCCCTAGAACACGAAATCCTAACCCTCCACTGCTAGATATGGAAATTCCTTAACACATTATTAGAGAATTTGGCTTTCACCCGCCATAAGCCAGACTGACTCAGATGTCATTATTTTTACGTTCCCACAAGTCCTTATTAGCGAAACCGGCTGTTCTCCGAGACACAGAATCGATGGTGTTGTAAATGTTCGTACGAAAAGTAAATTCATTCATTAACATTCTGCACCCGCTTATTACATATCTCAGACTGAGATATGTAAGACTGGTTTCTGACCACCCCGAAAGGGAAACGGTCGTGATGATACTTTACTTTTATACAATACAGACTGCCTCCGTGGTCTAGCGGTTAAGTCCGTGGATTTAGACTCGAAGGTACCGGGTTCGATTCCTGGTCAGGACACAAAAATATTTATTAATGTAAATAAATTCATGTTGTAACGATCGTATTACATGCGGCCAAGGAATAAATATTGTTGGCTGCAATCGACATCCTTTGCCTTGCGTTTATTTAAGACGTCACCTGTCAGTGTAGATTTTGACACACTCGACTTTTTTAAAACCAACTGCGAGCAATGTGCTGCTTTTTTAATTTATAATAGTTTTACTTACTAGAATTAAATATTTCTTAATAATTAAACACCCTTATAAACCTACTGGATATTGTCGCCCCCGTAGCTTGGGGTTTTTCCAGTAGGACTATAAAGCTGGGGCCCAGCTTGAGAAGATAACCCCGCTGCCCAGGATCCCCGTGACGCCTCGTTGTCCGCTTGGGATCGGCAGCGCTCTCCGGGTCCCCATCTTCAGGCTCTCCGAGGGAAGGTACCCCTACGTACGGTCAACGGATGCATAAAGAGTGATAGGGCTAAGTTTTGGCTTACGACCCTCCCTTTATATAATTGTAGATTCCCATTGCTCTCTGTTAACTTCATTTTTGTAATATATTAACTTCCTTGCTTAAATTCCTAGTTTTATTTGAATGTCCCGCTTAACGTGACATCTGGCGCCCAACAGTGTTTTTTAGTCATCTTCGCTTAACTTTATTGCATTCTTTGTCCTTGCGTAGCTAGTAGTTGTGTGATTATTGCATGCGTGTTTGCAGGTTTGTGTAAAATCAGTTTTTTTTAACTTCTTCAAAGTACCTGCGCTGTAATTTTTATTAACTTTCTTATTTCTAGCCTATTTAACTGTTATTTCTACATAAATTGTATTGCCTATTGTTAATAATTGCCTACTCTTTGTATCAATAACTTAAATTTGTAAAAAAAATAATGACTTGTTTTTTTTTTCTTTTTGAAGCATGTGCTTAGCATTTTTTTTTATCTTGTGTAACAAAAATATTTTCTTCATCTACTTAATAATTCATTCTAGGCATTCTGGTTGCCATATTACTTAATTAAAACAAAATTATTTTTATTGCACAATATATTCATTTTTTTATATCAGTCATTATCATAAAATTTCATTTAGTTTTTTTGTTCATCTTATTCAATATTTACCCAAACTGTTCAATATTTAGTAATTTTCTTTTTCTTTTCCCTTTTTTTTTTATTGTAATAATGTTTTCTTTAATTTTTAAAGTTGAATTAATTTGTAAAGTGGCTATTCTTGGACTGACATCCATGGATATATGTGACAGTGTGGGGTACTTGGGTAGTGTTGGAGAAGGTGTGTCGAAGGCAGCGGACAGTGTTTCTCCGCTGGTCGCTTGTGATAGCATTTGTTACCATTGCTCCCAAACATTCTTGCCCAGTAATCATAATAGGCTACACTATATTGTAAATAAGCAATAGGCACATAGAATAATAGTTAGGTTAGATTTAAATTATAATGTGATATTTTTTTAAACATTTTTTTTATTTTCTTAATTAACTGTTATAATTCTTTATTTTTTTTATTATGATGGTATAAATGCCAGTCTTAAAGCTGTGATATATTTACACACATATGAATGTTTTTGTTATTTATTTTCTATTTGCTTGATTTTTTTTCTTAGTTTTTTTTTCTTATTAAATTTTCTTAAACTTTAAATATCAACTTAATATTATTCCTCAATCTTATAGCCTAATATTGCCAGCTTTTTAAGACACTAGTTTATTCATAACAAGTGCCTTATTGTATGAAAGATGTGTCGACTAATAGTTTGCTTGGTATATCCCGCTATTAGCCGAAAATTGAATGCTGAAGCATGAATGATTATGTAGATTGAAGTATGAATATGATGAATGGACGAATATGTGTGTTGTTGGTAATGTTAGTTATATTTTTTTTGTAATAATTTTAATTTTGTACGAGTAGATTTTTTTTTCTTAGTTTTCTTAGTATTTTTTTTTCTTAGTTTACTTAGTCAATTTCTTTTCTTAGTTTTTTTTTATTATTTTTTTATATTTCATAGTTAAGGATTTTACCCTTAGGGTTAAAATCCTCAAGTGGCGAGCGGGGTAATGTAACGATCGTATTACATGCGGCCAAGGAATAAATATTGTTGGCTGCAATCGACATCCTTTGCCTTGCGTTTATTTAAGACGTCACCTGTCAGTGTAGATTTTGACACACTCGACTTTTTTAAAACCAACTGCGAGCAATGTGCTGCTTTTTTAATTTATAATAGTTTTACTTACTAGAATTAAATATTTCTTAATAATTAAACACCCTTATAAACCTACTGGATATTGTCGCCCCCGTAGCTTGGGGTTTTTCCAGTAGGACTATAAAGCTGGGGCCCAGCTTGAGAAGATAACCCCGCTGCCCAGGATCCCCGTGACGCCTCGTTGTCCGCTTGGGATCGGCAGCGCTCTCCGGGTCCCCATCTTCAGGCTCTCCGAGGGAAGGTACCCCTACGTACGGTCAACGGATGCATAAAGAGTGATAGGGCTAAGTTTTGGCTTACGACCCTCCCTTTATATAATTGTAGATTCCCATTGCTCTCTGTTAACTTCATTTTTGTAATATATTAACTTCCTTGCTTAAATTCCTAGTTTTATTTGAATGTCCCGCTTAACGTGACAATGTAATTAATGAATATTTAATTTATTTGTGATATTTCTCGAGTTCGGTACGCTGGATACATCGATGAGTTTGCCACTTGTCTTGATTGGGCTATAGTAAAGTTGGCTAAATGTGAATCCGCTTCTGTATAAGAGTGGTTTTTGACCACCCCGAAAGGGAAACGGTCGTGATGATACTTTACTTTACTTTCTATACAATACAGTTTCGTAAGGTAGAGATATTAGCAATAATAGTGGAGTGTTATTGCGCATTAAAAAGGCTTGTTCGGTCACCAGCCCGAGACTACACTACACACGAAGAATTCCGTGTTTAACGCAAATTGATAAGAATCTTCGTTATTTTTCCATTGGTGTTTCGCCTTAATGTAAATTTTGAGGAAAACGGTGATGCGGTATAGTGAATATATGGTATTACCTACCAGGAAGGTGCTAAGATGAAATGAAATTAACCATAAATTACTTGTGGGGAAATTTTATAGGCACTAAAAAATAAAAAAATCGATATACCTATGTGTAACCTAGACACGAGTATATTTTTTCCTGTTTACAAAATATTTAGTAGCCGATTAATAAACATAAATAAGTTTATTTAAAACATTGACTTCATATTAGAACCGGGCATTCAACAAAAATTGTTGGTCGATCAATCGATAATTCTAATGCTATGAAGACTTGTATGTTCGTCAAACCTTTCATTACTACCGCTTTACATTCAATAGATTGTGCAATCATCTATATTGCGCAATATTATTGTTGGTGTATAGCCCATTAATATTAGCTCTCTGCAAAGTGAGTCATGTTTGGTACGGTCATCTCTAATAAGGGCCTGCAAAACTGAATCTCAATCAATTGATGGAGGTCAATTCTCGAGCTATGAAGATGAATGTTGCATGCAACATTTAAAGAAATATCTGTGTAAATCGACCCAAAAAAATGGTTTCAATTGATATAATATCGTAAACATTATTTCTATAGCTTGAGAATTGCTTGCCCCTAGAGCTTGTAATTCCTAAAATGAACACATCTTAGCTAAACCGTGGTTTAAAATTAAAACATACCATACAACTTACTCGTACATAAATATATTTTGCTTATCATCCCCACACAACAGTAACAACACAAAAAAACAAACACGTGAACCAAAAATAATTTCGAATAAGCCTACGTGTTTTCTGGTCTACTATAGAACTCAGGATGACAGGTTGAGTGCCAAAATGCCCTATACCATAATACCTTATTGAGAAAACAGCGCAGGTAAATAAACGCAGTTATCTTTGCGTTTGTCTATTTAAACGGTCTTTATGATAGTCAACGTATGTAAAATTTTCCTTCCAACTCATTATATAGAGCCTCGTGACTCTTATTTTACAAATATACTGTCTATTTGTATTCAATGAGTAACATTATGTGACATATTGCTTACAAATAACAACAATGTTTAACTCGTCACATGTTTCACAGTTGTCACCATAGACTTAATACCACATTTTGGTTTCAAAACAATGGCCCTAAATCTACTTAGGTATATCAAAATTATCAACCGTGTACAAGTCTTGCTTCTCATCAAAAATTGCTTTTGTATGAGACCACTATTATTTTGGTCCCAGATATTTTGTCGGTACTCTGTTTTGCTGTGACGTCTATAGTACTGGATCGCTTATGAAGTCATACATACATATCTTCACGCCAGTTCCCTTGCGGGGTGGGTAGAGACGATTGAGCGCCATTTATCACGATCACCATACACCTCTTTCACTTCTTTGACATTCATCTGCCTTTTCATACATGGTCTTTTGTTTCTTAGACTCTTTATTGCTAGAGTTTTATTTATTTTGTCTTTTACTCACAACTTTCGCATTATATATCTGGTTCGTCAATCTTTCTTTACCCATCCTTTTGACATATGAAGCTTATGAAGAGTTATTATCAAATTGAATTTTCGTCATTGAGTCATGATACGCAAATAATTATTTCATTAAAATCAGGACTGTCCCTTTCTAATTCAATACTACCAGCAAATTCTTTTTGTCATTCGATCATCAGTGGAGTCGCCCCACTATGGTTAGTTGTCAGAGAATGCCTAACAGGCATTAAACTCGCCTATGTACCTAATTTTAAGTTTTGGCGCAACAAAGAATTAAAAAAAAAAATGCCCGTTCTGTACGTGGTCTTCTATCTAGAATCAGTCGGTTTTGCGACAGATGTGTGTAGCTCATTCAGCTAGTTCTATATTACAGTAATACTGATTGCTGAGCGACCTTGAATTTGTTGATCAGATCCATTGTTTGGCTCCATAAAGAAGACTCTGCAAATGTAATGATTAAAGTTTAAAATGGCGTCGAATATAAAGTACCTCGAATATAAACTGCCTCCGTGGTCTAGCGGTTAAGTTTGTGGATTTAGATTTAGGCACGGGTTCGATTCCTGGCTTGCCATTTGTCATGACTGGCCTATAGTAAAATGTGAATCCGCTTATTTATAAGCCTGGTTTCTGACCACCCCGAAAGGGAAACGGTCGTGATGATACTTTACTTTTTGAATATAAAGTACTTTGTTTTGTTACAACCCAGCCTTAGTTACATTACATTTCTTCTGCGTACGACTAGTTGAAGACTTTTTTCTTGTTAACTACCATTTCGTGGTAGGAATATTAAGCTAGGGCCAATATTTTTTTAAGAAAATGTTGGATCCAAGCCGTGCAATAAGTCAATGTTTGTCACGCTTTATGTCTGATCTTCATAATGGTTTCACAATTGAACGTTCGCGAACATGGGATTTTCCATGAAATTATTCTCTATAACACGACTGTACATCGTGCTCGGAAACCAAACAATATGACTTCATTCGTCGAAATGATATACTATTATTATGTGGAACTAGTAATAAAGAAACAGAAGACATAGATAACGTTTAACTAACTACAGTTAGTTACATTTTGTGAGGCGATAAAATAATATTTGCAAGTAAATAAATTAGCCCGGCATAGTGGTGAGAAGTAGCTTGTAGGAACGCTTTCCATAAAAGCCAACAAAGATCGGTTAAAACCCTCGGCATCTACACATAAGAAAAATACAAATTTCTAAGCATTCCATAAATTCACCGTGCGGGTGCCGGGTCCATCGTGTGTGGGTAAGAGATGAGAAGAATGGGGTCTCGGGCTTGCGACCGACAATAGGCTGGTTTGAGAAGGAGGCCTCCTTTTTTATTTTATTGCGCGACAATACGCACACCATACACCATTCCACTTCTCTCCCTAGCTAACCAAATACTGTATGATTCCGTTAATGCCCTCTTGGAAGCTCTTGAAAATACTCGTGCCTCGGAGAGCACATTAATCCGTCAGTCCCGGTTCTTGTGGAATCGTAAATAAATTGACATAAAAAAGTGCCGCGTGGTTACGCGGCGAACGAGTGCCTTCACTCCGTAGCCACGACTCAGACTTAGCTGTAAAGGCACACAGGGCCAACAGTGAGATAGAGACGGTTTATAGGATTTTATTCCGTAGGCGCCCTGGGGCTTCACTAGGAAGCTTCACGGATGAGTCGGGCATGCGACCCCCACCCGCGTTGGCCCTTCAGGCAGGAGGCGTATCATTGATGATTTATTGATTCACCGTCTATAAAAAAAAAAAAAAGCCGCGTGGTGAGTGTAGACCAAATTCTCCAGATATATTTTAGTATATAGAGGTCAAGGACGATGTGATCTAGGGCCTGTAATAAGTAAAATAAATGAGTTATAGCATTGCTATGGTCGTAAATATATTCAAGTCTAAGTACCTACACTATTTCGTATTTTAATGCAAATTATATAAACCATAATGATAGTAAACTTGTAAATATTTTTAAAAATAACAAGTGTAAAAATATCATATCTACTAGTAGTTTTGGTACTATCACCTTTTTTTTTATTTAATTACAAAATGGCTAATGATACGTGCAGAACTTTATATAAATTTTAATTGACCCAAGTAATTGATTATTTTAGTTTAAATGATAAATCAAAGTTCATACCCTTTAAACATGTGAGAGATTACATAATGTTTCGGGTTGTTCATATCTAAGTTTAGCATTTTTATCAGTGCACTCCTATTTTAACATCTCAAAAGTGTGTTAGGTATTTGATCTCATAAAATTGCTATTACCTTAGCAATATAATACAACCAAAAATAGAAATAAAATGCTATATTTGCTTGTATTATATAGCCACTGTAGCACAGGCTGTAAGATACAGCAAAAAAACAACAAAAATGAAGCTGCGGCGGTAGTCTATTACTTGAAATGCCAACTTTAGAAACGTCCTTAAACGTTAGATAATTGGTGGGTAAAACGTTAGATCAGGATTGCTCAAACATTAGATCAGGGGTGGTTAAATGTTAGAACAGGGATACTTAAACGTTAGATCAGGTAGCGCCAATTTAGCCGAACATATATGAGTTAATATTATATCAAAATTACAAAATATAGGTATATACCGATATCAACTCGAATAGCATTTGACACTGACAGTGTCCTTGTGGATATAAACTATAATAGTGATGGACATAATGACAGTTTCCTTTAGATTATCCTTTATATAAGGAAAGGTAATTCGGTTGTTGTTTTCTTATGTTATGATGCACTAAGATAGATTCTAATCGAGTGCCTTCACTCCGTAGCCACGACTCAGACTTAGCTGTTAAGGCACGCAAGGCCAACAGTGAGAGAGAGACGGTTTATAGGGTTTTAGTCCGTAGGCGCCTTGGGGTCTCCCGCGGCGGCCCTTTAGGCTGGGGTCGTATCGTTAGGCGATTTTGCGATTCACCGTCTTTAAAAAAAAACGATGACAGCGGCCATGCGAGTATTTGTGACAAGATTGTGCGATAAAAATCAAACAACACACTACAACTAAAAACTGGACAGGAAAGCCCGTGCTACAGTGGCAGCCCTTGAGTTATTAATAAACGCTTGTCAAAATTATCTGCTTTGTTAATCTCAGTTTAATGTTTTATTTGTTTAGTTTTACTTAGATAATCGTTAAAGTCTTTTGACGACTTGCTAGTGGTAAAGATAAGATTTCTTGAACCAGTCACCCCTATCATATCGGTCACTTGAATATGCAAATTGCAAAGAATATAAATAGTTGGTATATTACTTACCATTTGCATGGTATTATGATAGTCAATGAAGCGGTGGTAGCTCGGTTGTAAGAACGCTTACCCAAACATCCTATAAAGGTCGGTTCGAACCCTGGCTATATGTACCAAAGAGAGATACACTTTTCTTACGTACATGCGCAATTATGGTTATTTTAGTAATTTAAGGTATTTTCATATTTTCCTTCATCCTGCTTGCTCTTCACCTTTCATGATCCTCAAGGTTAGCTGGTAAAGAATGTCTTGTGGCGTTATAGCTCGCCCATGTACCAGGTTTTTAAGTGCAATAAAGTATTTAAATAAATAAATACATTTGTCATATATTTAAACCATCACCGTTCCCGTGCCTCGGAGGGCATGTTAAGCTGTCGGTCCCGGTTCCACTAATACCAACTTGTGGCATCATTAATATATTTTCATTAAAATTTCACATGACGCTCCCCAATTCGTCTGGCCAGCATGTTAGCTGAATTCTCCGGAAATTTCTGGAAGGTCTATCTTTGAAAGTGGAGGTTTAGGACTGCGCTCTAGAGGCTGTGATGAAATTAAAAAATGCTCAATAAAAATCATCAGGTCTAGGCCAAATTCTCCAGAAATATTTTCTGGTAGGCCAATCTCCAACAGTAGACGGCTAGGAGTCTGTGTTCTAGGGGCTGTCATAATAAGACCCAATTTGTTCGGTCACGAGCCTGAGGCATTTTTTCTTCTCTCCTGTAGACACGATGGACTTAGCACCCCCACGGTGCAACATTGCAATAGAAAAATATAAAATTCAATAAGACTTTTGACAGTGATGCCTTGTCAGATTTCTCATAACTAAAAACTTGCAAATGTATTATTTTACGAATTTATAATTAAATACGCCTAAACAAGTCTATCAGTTTTATTCCAAGGATTTAACTCCTATAACTGGTGCCCCGGTTAAGGAAAAAAACATGACTCAAAACGAATATTCAAAATTTATATATTACATGGACACGGTGACTACAAAAGTAAGCTTTCGGGACAAATACAATTGTGAATATAAAAATTATACATCTCCATCACCGTACCATCACCATCGCCAAAACTTAATGCCACGTCATAATGCAAGCAGAAGACAATCTAGAGCCAGGTACTGTTTTTATAATTATAAATACAGACATTTACAGATGCACACAACCGTGTCACTGGAGTCAGGATAACCCTGCAGCACATACTTCATATTGGTTCCGCAGACTATGCCAATGCCACATCGATTCTTCTTTATAACAGAGATTCAAACTGGTCTGAGATTATTGGTAGATAGCGGAGCAACAGTTCAAAGATTTAGAACATATAAATCCATGGTTGCTAAGAAAGATGTCTTCTAACATTTTGCTAAGGGAACTTATACAGTTACAAATCAAAAGAAGTAACATTAATTTAGGAAGCTTGTTTGTGTGCATGCATTTCAATTGACATTAATAACAATCACGAACTCGTCGGGTCACCATTCGCTCACCAATTCAATCATACACTCCTACATTAATTTATTCAGCTGTAAGTAGAAGTTGTTTACATCAGAAAATATTCCAATACTAGAAATATGACCAGCGCGAGCGCATCGAGTTAAGGGGAAAATCTCCAGAATATGTTTTGGAAGGCCCATCTCCAACAGTTTGATAATGAGGTGTGACAAAATCTATACCACGAGTATTAAGTATAGGACCAGTGTACGAATTGCCAGCATATGCTTACCATATTATTGCCTGTAAACTGACAAATAGTTTGTTATATATTACGGACTTAGATGTATGGGCTAGACCCTTTGCCTTCCTTATCACCTCATTCATCATCCATCGGGAGAAGAAAATACAAACATAACAAAAAAATAATAATGATCCATAAACTTTTTCGTGGTCTTCGCATTAGTCTCTGGTGCTGCATCTAAATAGTCTAGAGTTGTTTGTTATTTGAATAAAATTCAGAAATATCGTTAAGTCTTAGTAATTAATCTTGGGATACATATCAAGTCCATTAATAAGCTATATAAATTGGCTGTGGTCCAGACTAATTGTCCAATAAAAGAGTTTTGTTTATATTCTACAGTCTGCAGTTTTATAGGTATAGTCGTAAAGTGAAAATTATATTATATTTTAATGTTTTGTTATTTAAGGTTTTAAAAACAAATACAATATTTTTTATTTCCAGCATTTATTGTGTTACTTAGTCGCAAATGTTATTAATCCGTTCACTATATATATATATATCACGCTATTAAAGTTCATATTTGCACGGCCGCTGTCAAGATCTAGCGCTTATAGAGTTTAGAATTGAATAATATGTTGTGAAATGGATTTCGTTATTTACGTCAGAGATTGCGACATAATTACAAAATATTATTCAATTCTTAACTCTATAAGCGCTCGATCTTGACAGCGGCCGTGCAAATATGAACTTTAATAGCGTGATATATATATAGTAAACGGATTCCATTATATAATGTTTGCGCTTAACTAACAGAATAGGGCTGCTGATCAGCTATACTCACAGTTTTAAATTCTTTAAATGTAAAACGTTGTAACCTAATTGTTTTCATTAAGGTGGATTATTCATATAGGTAAGTAATATATATTTGTGAATTGAAAATATGACGTAAGAAAAACAATATAAAAGAATTACAATATTAAATAAACTATATTACATCAAAATCTAACCTAAAAAAATAATAAGAAATATTCACAAATAATTTCTCTTCTCATTGTTAATGTAATGTAGTTGTTTGAAATAAGTATTCGTTTTCTGTTTATTTAAGTAGCTTATGTATGTATTATTATTATTATGTAGTTTAAGTATAAAAATCATGTATTTATTTAATTAGTTATAAGTACATAGTTTAAATTAATGTGGAAATTATTTTACTGTGTGTAATTTTTATTTTTGATTTATAAACCTAACATAATCGATACAATGCCCCGAATGTTGATGGTAAAAAAAATGAATACGCCTTTTGTTATTCAAACAATAAAGTTTTTAAATAAATACATAATATAAGCTAGTACGACCATTTTATTGCACGGAAACCTTATGAGGTACAGTCGGCCTGGTCTTCCACTTTTGGTAAAACTTCCTATCAAATGGACATATTGCTAAGGATTAAGGTGACGAGGAGTTGTCCAAGCGACTGACCGAACAGTCTAAAAACAGGAAGGCTGTAAATTATTTTTGCTTGCTATACTCTGTACTCGAAAAATGAGTAACTCTTTGTCTCATCTAAAGGGACGTTTTTGTGCGATTTTTTTATTTATAGATAATTTATTATTTTTAAAACTTTAGGTTATTTATTATCAATATTTAAGTCGTTTTTAATTCATTGTATAAAGTGAATAAAATATTTTTTGAAAAATTGTACTACCGTTTCGATTTACTTGCAAACGAATTTCAACCTTACGGTGATAAATCTTTTTTTTTCCCGACTGTCGAACATAGGCGAGTTTAATGCCTGCATTTTCTGACAAGTATTCTGCAGAGATTTTTTTAAAGTATTTTATCAAAATACACTCTTTAATAAAGGACTAAACAATTGTAATTTAAAACAATAAAGACTTTAATCTTTTGGTAGATAATTATAAGCCTAACATGTATAAAGTAAACTAAATAATTAGGGTGACTATAAAGATATTAAAATTTATAAAAATAGGCACACGTGTAGGTAATTACAAGGAAAAGATAATTAAAATATAAAGTTTTTTTGGTTTCATTAATAAACGATATAATGAGCTATTTTAAGAAGTTTTTTTGTATATTTTATGGACTTTATACATTAGTCCTAAAGAGACAGCACTTAAAACCTTGTCTTATGACAACAATAATTATATACAGGTATATATATCGCCGGGTTATATATAACTAACTAACTAACATATATAAGTCTTTTATTTTAGTAAATTCCATTTTTTACACCAGTCGTTCAAAAAAACTCTTTAATTATTATAAATACACTTAAAGTTCATAAAATTTGCTACACAACTATCTGCTCTTACATCTCTAAATATGACAAATATGTTAGAAAAGACCACAAACTTTCAATAGGCTTTTGCTCAAAATATTATTTGTGCAATAATAGCTTTCGTTGGTTTTCGCTCTAGCCCGGCGATATAATTTTAATAACATATAAAATAATATGCGTAATAACGTAGCCTAAACCCAGTTATTTACGTGTTATCATGGGAAAACCATTCACAATATTTTAAATGATATTTGCCTCAATTCAAAATAATTTTTATCCCGTTTTGAACATTGATAAACAAACCACGTGGATGCGGCAAAAAACACTTTTGCATTGAAATTAAAAAAAATTAAAAACAATTAAAACTTGCACATTCTATATTCATGTCATGTTTGTTGTTTTGTGTTTTATTTTAGTTCAGATATGTAAAAACTGCAATAGAATACAAGCAGAACAATATATTTTAACTTCACAAATCTCTACTTCCCAATAACATATAGTACTAATATGTATAAGTAATAATAATAAATTTACAGTATAAGGAAGGTATAAAATAAAGTATAGGGACAGAAATAGGAAAAGGCATGCTACAATGGAAAGCTGTGGGTAAAATAATAAATAATGATCTGGCTGAAGGTGCATTAAAAAGTCTTCGTAACAAAAGGTATGAAAATGTATGGAGAGGCTGATGAATGTCGACGAAGCGTAAGAGGTCGTGGTGGTGTCAAGTGGCGCTCAATTGTCTCTGCCTACCCCGATGTACAATAATAAGAACATGTCACTTAATATTATATTTGCTATTTAGAGGAATTGTCACATTATAAACTAGGACAAAGTATTAACTATAGCCCTCAGTCTTAAGTACAAGTTCACACACTTGAAAAGTCATAATTTCAATGAAACTAAAAACAATGGAAAAAAAAGTATAGACTAGATGCAATAAAGTCCGAAGAGTAAACCTGACAGACGATTACAGCTAGCTAATGATTTGTACGTCATAACCTTGGCAGTTATAAGCCGAATCTATAGGATTATTAATCTGTGTTTAAATAACCGTTTGCGGTTTGATAAATCCCAAACGTTTTTTCTTCTCAGGAAGATCTAAAGTTTTCCTCGTGATACAAACTTTGTATCTCAGGCAATTAAACAAGCTAAAGACTAAAGCAATGCGTACGAATGTTTAGTTAAGGCTATTTTGAACAATTTAAAACGCATTTTGTTTTTCAGATACGTTACGACCGACATGAACGTCATTTAAAAGAACAATTAAAATGGTTTGATTGTTTTTTTCAATGACTTACAACAAGGGATTGGGCGTTATTAAGTTTTTAGTTAAATGCACTGATAGTAAAATGTGTAAACACAAACATCACAAAAATGCCTAAAATCTATCTAAGATAAATAATAATAATAAATATTTCCAGACAGGTCACACAGCGCCATCTAGTTTCCGTGGTAAGCTACGAGGCTTGTGTTACGGAAACTAGATGGTTGATAAACTAAAAATATATTTTTATTGTCACGCTGACAACTACTATGTTGCCACATTATTTAGTAGACATGTCACAGTTATTATTTATACGCTGAATTTATTGTTCTGTATCTATCTACACATTTCTAAATAATCTGGCAACACAATGCTTAATTGGGGTGACAGTAAAAATTGTTTCAAAGCTCAAACAATATCATTATCATCATCATCAGGCCTTTCCCAAGGCACGCCACTTAACGCGATCTCTTCCCACCCTCATCCAACCCCCACAAGCGACCTTTCTTAGATCATCCGTCCATTTAGCGGGGAGTCGTCCCACACTGCGTCTTCCCGTACATACTATAGTTATATAAACCTAGTTTAGACATTTAATTGTATTGGTAAAAGGTGAAGATACGGTACATCGACATTACGTGTGGAACTAGCAAACTACAACTAACTGACGCACTTAAATCAATTGCAAGTCAGTAATAAGCTAGCTATCTATTCGTACAAAAGCAACAATCGCGCCTTTTATGCATTATGTCTTCTCCCGTCCCACTGTGACAAATTTTATGACATTCAAAATTCAACAATATAGCGCGTGCTGTGTTCTCTCTTCTCCTTTTGTTTTAATTAAATGGTCATACAACACTTTAAGGTATTTTAATGCCTTGGTCCTCATATGTATGTCTCAGGTCTTACACAATAAAATGCTTATAAAACTGATATTCTGTATAAAATCCTTTGAACTTTAAATTATCATTTCATGAATCGTACGAGTATATTCCTAATGATTTTATGAACAGAACAATATTATATTTGCTCATAAGGCATTCTTATTGAATTATGAATAAGTTGCAGTAAGGTTGTGTATATGCATATCTATGTTTAGACGAAGGTCTTGTCTGTAATTTTCAATGACTAAAGCATGTACTGGGCAATTAATTTATTATTTTAAATATACATATAAAAGTATGTATGTGGTTGTGTTAAAAAGGTTGTTATGATATTACTGTACTAATCGGCTCAATTATTTATTGGTTATTACAACTCATGGATTATATCTGACGGCGTTTCGCCAATGCTTAAACTTTTACTTCTTCTTTCAATCACAGGCTCCTGACTATATAACACTCAACACACAACACTCCTAGAATGGTAACAAGAGCCTCTCTCTTTAGAGACAATATTTACCTAGAAATACAATCTGAAAAGAATGTATTGAAGTTATGTGGTATAGGTACGCGCGCGACTACGTTTTCGGGGAAATTATTGATGAATGTGTTTTTATATTATTATTATTATTTAAAACTTTATTGCACTATGTACAAGGGGCGGGCTTAATGCCGCTAGGTATTCTCTAGCAGCCAACCTGTGGGACAATGCAGAGAATTTTGATTATGAGGTAGGTGCAAAGGGTTATTGCAAAGAATAAACCTAATCAAAGATAAAACAATACATATTAATATACACATATGTAAGCAATAATATATATACTACACACTATACATATATATACTACATACAATATATATTACATACACTGTTGGGAGCTGTTTAAGTAATATAATACTATTTTCTTAAAGATTGGGTGCTTGGCGAATTTCTACCGGCAAATTGTTCCACAGGTTCGCGGCCACTACTGCGAAAGAGTTTGCTTAAAACTAGAGTGATGAGATGGCATAGATAAAACAGTATTGTGGGCAGAGCGAAGTGACCAGTTATAAAGTGACAAGAGATAGGCAAACATGTCCCTGAGGTATTTCGGTGTCGCAGGCTCATTAAGAATAAATAAAAGCAAGCAGAGGATTCTGAGGTTCCTGCGACAACGAATTGGTAGCCACTTTACATATATAGTATAGAATAATTTATCAGGTGGTTATTATTACGACAAAGCAATTATACCGCATTGTATTACAAGTCCAACGTGTTATCATCATTATCATCTCCTTTTAACATTTGTGTGTAGACAGGCCAATTAATATATAATATAATAATATATAATAATAATAATACATACATTTGTTTTATAATCCTGAATAACATAAAATTTAATAAGAACATTATTATTCAATCTACGATTTTTATGATTTACAATTTAATAAATCACAAACACGAATTTATTATTATTATTTATAAATCGTTAGTATTATTAGTTAGTAGGGCTATTATAAATCTTAACGAAAATGCGACGATTGGCCGTTTTAACCATTCTATTGCGTGTTTATCATTTAATTAGCAAGACATTTATTGATTAGTTAACGTAGTTAATGCTATTAAAATACTCTGTACAACGTTGGTACGAGTATGTTTCAGCAAATGTTACTTTGCATTTTTCGCAATAAAGGAACAAGAAGTTGTGGTTTAATACCGGTCTCCAAACATAAGTCAAATGTATTTCTTTGTTCAGTTACACCTTCAAGATATTGAATGGATTTATTAGATGGCCTCTCACTGACATTTGATTATATACTCATAAAGGCAACATCTGCATTTACTCAATTTGAAGGTGTTACATGTACGAGTATAAATAAGTCATTATACAGAATAAGATGCTTGGCTAAATTCATCAGATATACATCGTGGCTTCTCAAGAAGAGTATTGAACATAATCTATTTTCCTAGATTTCGCACAATTTACTAATTTTGTCATAAACATCACAGCACCTAGAAGAGTCCTAGACCTCCACTGTTGGAGATGGACCTCTCAGAAATTTCGGGAGAATTTGGCCAAAAGTATATTGATAGTCAGGCATAATGATATGGACTGATGTCAGTCATCAGTGGCTGGCGTCAGTTGCTCCTATTCATGGAAATCGGGTACCGCTTACCATGTGGGTGCGATGAAAGAATTGACACTTTTATGTGTATGTAAACGCCTTTGATGAACTAAGCACAATTAACATGTTAAAGTGGATGTCATTGCAGTATTAATTGTACTATTATCCGCCTTTTGCAATTTTGTGCGTAATATAACCAAGTGTTCGACGTATGTGCGGAAGCGGAAATAAATCAGTTTCTTAAGATTCCCAAGTTTCTTTGTTTACACAAAGCCATTGAATTATTTAAGATGGCATTGAAAACTGTCAAAGTGTTTTTTTGCAGAATTTTATTTGCATTAAAAAGCTATTTTTGTTTTTTTTTTCTATTTTGATCGTCCTTGTTAGGTGACTGATATGACACAGTTACACCAATCTGGGTTATGTAGTATCTGTTTCGATTATTTTTAACTCTGAAGGTGAGTTAATTGTCCTACTCGTATTTTACACTTTTAGGTTTGTGTGTTTAGACTATGCAGGATAACCTACTGTATCATAGTTAGTAGGTACTGCTGGTAAAGATTTAATCCTACTGTCCTAAATACATATATAAAAGATCGGTCAGTTTGTGCAATAATTATTTCTCACATTTAGTTTTTTTTTATAAAGGTATTATTTAAATTGTTTGTAGGAAAATAATAACAATATGTAGAATAGTTGTTGCATGCTGTGCGCGTATCATCCGTAGCTCGTCTCCAAGGTTGGTCAGCTGACCAGGAAGACAGCGCTGAATAAAGGTTTAAATATAACCTGACGTTCTATTGCGTCGTATACTATTTCTATAGCGCTATTATCTGTCTGTTCAGAATTAAAAGTAAGTTGTACTTTCGTGGGATTTAGACACAATTGCACTAGGTTTGATTGTTGGTTAAAAATTTTACAATATTTTGTGATATTATAGATTATATTTATTGCATTTATAGCGTTTGCAGAGACATCGATGAGCTTGCCACTTGTCATGATGATCATAGTAAAGTTGGCTAAGTTCTAATAAACAAAGTATTAAATAAATAATAAAAAAAAAATTGAGAAAAACATTATTTACACAGCCTATTAATGAAAAAAAAAAAAAAAAAATATATATATATTTGTTTTGGTTCTTATCTCTCGAAAAAGTTGTCTGTATATCAGAAGATACTTACAGCTACCTTATTATGCTAACATTATTTTTTATCTAACCTAACCATCACCAAGCATTATTATTGCATACTATGTAATGTAAAAAGAAAATAATATAATAAATAAGATTTAAAAAAACTTACTTTATTAATGTATTTTATAGCTTCAGTTTTAATTATTGTTTAATTTTATTTGTGAATACGCAATCAGTTAGTAAATGATCCAACTACCAAGATGATGGAAATTATTAGTTGATTTATTTCACAAAGGTGAACTAGACTGTAGCATTTAAAACAATATACTCATCGCCTCCGTGGTCTAGTGGTAACAAACGTTGCCGTGAACTCGGGAGGTCGTGGGTTCGATTCCCACCGGGGGCAAGTTGTACATTGTATAATTTGTCTCGGTCTGGATGTTTATATGTACGAGTATAATATGTATATATTTACAAAAAAAAAAAGTATAATATGTAGTTTATCAACCATCTAGTTTCCGTAACACAAGCCTATTAGCTTACCACTGAAACTAGATGGCGCTGTGTGAGCTGTCTGGAAATATTTATTTATTTATTTATTATATAGTAAATACAAATGGCAGAAAACAATTCATCATTATGTCCTACTTATTCGTACTATGAGTTCTAAAGCAACGTAAGGAATAATGATGACCGCACGTGTTAGAAAGCACGTTTTTAAAGAAGCAGGTTTAAGTTTGGTTCTATTGGGCTCATTAGACCTTGCCTTGTCATGTTCGTATTCTCGTCTAGTTTTCATAGTAACCTTTTATGTCAAATCATATTATAAATGGCATATGGCATTGGCAAGGTAAACTAACCATCATGTTTAGTAAAACTCTGGTAAAATTTCTAATATTAGCTTTTTATTTTAGTAAGATAATATTAGCTAGAGTGAAGACTACATATGGAACGACGCAGGGTGGGATAGACGGATGGCCTGAAGAAGGTGACTGATGAAGTTTGGATAAAGATTGCAAAATATCGCGAACAGTAGCGAGCTATATACAGCAGTTGAGAGACAGAGACTGATGATGATAAAAATTGGGTTAAATCTGGGCTCAGGAGTCACGACGATGATTAAGATTGTATTGTTTTATTAACTGATCACCAACAGAGTACCAAGACACTTGCAACATATAATTCTGTACGACTTAATGCTACTCCAATTACAATTACTGAAGATATATGCAATAAGCAACATTAAAATAGAAATAATAAATTTTCTACAAGAAAATTTACTATTAAAAACATTTTTACAGTACAAAGTGTAGATCGTAGCAAGACCCCCGAAGACGTGTTACTACTTGTTCAATATTGTTCTATAAATAACAAAATTGGACATTGAAATGAATTCAAAGCATTTGTTTGCCATTTTACGTCATTCCGCCGTCGTGGAGGCAATACAAATCAATATTTCTAGCTCATCTGACTAAAAACCATTTCAGTACGTAACTGGTGTAACATTGATTCCCAATGAAGCGTAGCCCAAGCCATTATACCTCCTACACGTCGTTCGTGGCAACCAGAACGAATGCATTTTAAAAGCATTTGACGTCATGTGGAGAAAATACGAGAAAATATTTACAACAGATCTTGTTATATGCGAGTACAACATCATTGAAAATATTAGGGTGTAAATGAAATTAAATCCCATTCTGATACTTAATAAATTATATAGAATTACTTTGTATTAACCATACCTAATAAAATTTTGGAAAATCTATTTAAATTTTACTTTCTAGTAAGTATTTAATCACATACCACCTCTCGTACAGATTAAATTATAATAACACTATAATATTGTCAAATTTCCATGATAATCCATTTATAAAACTTATTTTGCCAAAGTTTATTACTTTAAAACGTTTAGGCAAACGTTTGCTCCTGATTGTATACAAGGTTAATAATTGGTAATACGCGTTAACAGTTTCAATGAAAAAAATAATACTTAATTAAATATTATTAAGAGGTTGTTAGATTATACAAAAAATATCGACGTCACAATATTGTAGGCGTGCATCATTTGGATTATTTACAAAAACTCCGTCACGAGGTATAAGACGATTTGTTTTAATATTCTATAGTTTCTTAATATTATATTCTTTGAGTGTAGTTTTTTAATTTGGGTGCTTTATTTTGACGTAGATTGGAATTGGTTGTTGTATTTCTGGTTGATCACATGTTTTCTCATGCAATGATATGAACTATCGATTGTATAATTGATATTAAAAAATATATATTTTTGGTATACACGTACCTTTCCATACTTTTGTTATATCTTATTCATCAACCCGCCAGCACATGTATCTTGAACTTTCAAGGACCACCCACGTATTTTATTTCTATTGGTTTAAATAGGTTCCAGTCAGGGATGTTCATTAGTTATGAATGTCACGGATCGATGCTTAATGACGACAACTGTCTACGATGTTTTTAGCCTTACGTCAATATTAATATTGGTCATAGTCCAATTGTTGAATTTGTAACTTCGTAGGTCCATAACAAGCGGTATCGTGTACGGATGTGACGTCGGAGGCTTCCGACCTTCACGTCATTCAACCTTGGCCTTGGATGTCATGACATTTTCTATCTTTGGTGTACTTATATACTATCGCCAAGTTACCGGGCTATTTTTAGTGAGGAGTCCCCGATAAAGTGTTATGACGTAAAGCACAATTTCTGACGTACAAAAAAACCCTGGATTGTTAAACTCGTAATTTCACTGACCTTTCTCTCTCGACATCATAATTTATGACTTGCTTTCATTGTTAATTTACAATTTAAATTTTAAATATGTTAGCTCGTCTGGTATTGATGTAGGTCATTATGGTTGTCAAAATATAGAAATCACAACAAATAATTTTAATGAGTTCTAAAATTAATTCTAAATTACATTTATAGCGATTATTATGTGAATTAAGATTTCACTTTAGATTTAGATAGAATTATGTTTTGCATGAGATCTGCAGCTGAAACTAGAAATGACTCAAACCTAAATACATAGTTGTTTCCAAAATCAATCTTTAATGCGCATTTAATACATACATTTAACCCACAGACGTTCAGCAGACGCTATTCAAAATTCACGGAAACAGTCTACGAGTGATTTGTGAAGAAAACGGTTATTACTGTTTTTGGTAAGTTTTAGCGAAATCTGTGCTTTATTTGAAATCAATGAAGATGAAAATCGTCTGACTGGTAATGAAAATGCAATTGGAAACGTGGAACAAAGTATACTCGTCCCGTGTGCAGATGTTGTGGCTTACGTCCAACAAAATCAATCTGCACTTTTTAATTATATTTTCGAGTAGTCTGTCGGTATTTTGACATTTTGCAAGGACCACTATATAAATAAAAGTTTTTCGAAAAGCTGAATAATTTAAAAACAATGTCAAGCATAGTAGATGTAATTCGTAATATCTTTTTGTTAAATACAAATAAAAATAATTATAATTTACGAATATAATGAAGGATAATCACTCTACATAATCTTTTTATAAGTAAAGCAAAAAAAAGGGGCATTGTCATATACATATGTACCTATGAGTCTCACGGCCAGTTGCAGAGAGGCTGATTATCTTTTGACATGCTTATTAGGCACGTCATTGGCTAAAATAACCTAAGTAAGAAGCTAACTACCAATCACGTGGCGTTTATTAAAATATTGATCAAACATTATATTGTTTATCCTATCTGCAATAGGCCGTCAATGTAATTTCTATCTTCACTCTACATCGTTCTTTTTAAATTTGGAAGTATTTTTATGCCATGGTCGCGTTGACTTTTTTTTTTTTTTAACTTCATTTCGCTTTGAAAGTTCGACCAGAGTTTTAATTCACTCTAAGCAAAAGACAGTAAAAAAAAATGCGCGCCTAGCTTACCTTTGCTTTTAAGTCGAACTCATTAATAATAGCGTTAGATTTAATTTTAAATGAAATTGTAATTGGTAAAAAATAATCGATGGAAATAATAAGTTCATTATGATGTAAAATTAAATTAGGTATTTTTTTTAAAATCAATTTTGATGGTTTAGTAACTGTAAAAGTTCACCTATGCTTACGAGAATTCAATTAAAAGTTTGATGCAATAAATTTAAAGAGGTACTCAGTTATGTTTACATTTATTGTAACATCAGTTTACACTACAAAAAATGGGTTACACATGTATCATCGTATTACTTCATAGGGCTCCCCAAGAGATGCATTTAGATAGTAGGTTACTAATGACGTCATAGATGCCCTACAAACAACTGCCAATGCTCACGTATATTTTCGGCCCAACTCGTTTACTTTTATACTGCAGTTATGTGTAAAAAGACTGTAAGTGAAATCGTTAATTTTAATTTATTTTAAGCGTTTTTTTTCTTTATTCTTTACGAGTATTTACCACCATATATTTTCCATTGGAATTCAGGTAGGTCTCAGTTTGCAATATAAAGTAAACAATATCACGAGTATGGCAAATTATAACATATGGCCTGTCTGAAGAGTGTTATAAGGTAAGAAACCGAACTGTAGGTTAAAGAAGTGTCAAAGGAAAATTAAACACAATCAAAACAGCACTATTATCATTATTATACTGACAGTGGGTCTGGTTCACAAATTCAAGGTCGCTCAGCGAGCTATGGAGAGAGCTATGCTTGGTATTTCTCTGATTGATAGAATTCGAAACGTTGAAATTCGTCAGAGAACCAAAGTTACTGACATAGCATTCAAAATTAGCAAGCTGAAGTGGTAATGGGCCGGACACATCTGCCGCAGAACCGGCGACCGATGGGGCAAACGGGTTCTGGAGTGGAGACCACGTACGGGACGACGCAGAGTGGGACGACCCCCCGCCAGATGGACGGGTGACCTAAGGAGGGTCGCTGGTGGGGGTTGGATGAGGATTGCAAAAGACCGCGTGCAGTGGCGAGCCTTGGGGGAGGCCTATATCCAGCAGTGGAGAGACACAGGCTGATTATGATGAAACAGCACTATTAGCTTTCAAACACTAAGAGCCTGAGTTGCACCGCAATAAAGTCTCTGTAATCGTGATGTTATAAGTAAAAAATGAGGTCGAATATACCAGTTTTATTTTGAGGGTCAGCCGTCAAAACACAAGATTTTATTTTGGTGCAACTCTGCCTTAATATTTCTAAGGGCATGTAATTCATCGTTCACATTCGATCATTGCGGACACCACGGGCTTCTTGTGCTAGAATCGCCAGCTGAATGTTTCTTCACGCGGCTCTCAATCACATCTTAGGAAGGGCTTTTGTCACTGCTGGATTAGCCACAAATCTAGAACCCTCTGGTAAATCGAATCAAAATGATTATACTCGTAAATGAGCTTATATACTACTTAAAACTGTTTCATTTATAGTTTTAAATGTAGTTGGCTAAATGTGAACTACTCAAAAAGAGCATAGTTTCTGGCAACTTTAAAAATATATTACATTCTTTATAATTATTAATAAAAATATTATATACTTTATGTTGATATATAACGGCATTAGAATCCAAGACAAAATAGATCAAAGCGCATTTTGGCATTTAGGTTTGTTTATATTAGTGGACTTAACTGCAGTAAGAAATGGTGCTAGCGACGCACAAAATGTTATGCTGTTATTCTTTCTAAATTAGTTGTTTTTATACACGATGGCTAAAATGGTCTGGGATTGCTATTAAAAGAGGTTTTCTTCAAAATTGACTATCATTATTAAAGCCCTTACAACACAGTTCTGGACGTTTATTGCTGTAGATGAGCCTTCCGGAATATGTTTATGAAGAATTTAGCCTATGCTTTTCGCACTGGCCTGTTGGGCACGTGTTGCTCCTTATCCTGGTTCAACTAAGGTCCGAATTGTAACTTTTGTGCCAAATAAATAGTCAACAATAGCAGAACTAATAGATTGTGGCACAAACCATTGGATTGAGCTGCAAGACCCGAAGATACTGTCTACCGATCGTCAATAATACTCAGAATAGTAAGTGAAGACATGGAAATTAATAAAAACAGAAATTTCAATTAAGAGAGGATTATAAGCTATTTTATCGGGATTCCAGTAATTATTAGGTTTCGACCAGAATAAATCGCCCGGTGTCGCAAAGGATATTGTACTCGTAAGTATAAAGTATGTCGATTTCTAAAAAATAATAAGTAAGAAGAGGGTAGTTTTACATCTACCGCCCATTATGTACGAAGGCTACACCATAAAGTAATATATACTCGCTGAAACATAAGGAGAAATATGTCTCTAAGGTAAATCGCGTAAAGACCCGTTAACATTTATTTTTATCTTTACTTATAGATTGTAAATTGAAATAGAATTTTGCTGAAACGGAATAACTATAGCATGTTGTTTGGCCACAACCGCCTACATGTAACCTTAGTGTGTTTATAACTATTTAATGTTAAATAAATCGGCAATGAACTAAACAGTTTCTTTTTCAGCCTAAAATTAAAAACACGCTAAATTTTAATTGTTTTTTTTATTAATTACTTTACCACAAATATCTAACACTGAGCTGAAGGAAGAAGACGTTTTGTCTGGGACGCCACCTTTGTAGACCTTTGCCGCTTGCCACATTCCCGTAGTTTAAGTATTATTATTTTTAAGATGAAATATTTAATTTAACTAGCAAAAATTACTTCTAGTAAGTATTTTATTTTGTTGTTTTTTTTTATTTTAGATAATAGGTAAACTAAACTTCGATTTCTTGTCCCAAAGGTTGATGGTAAGAAAATGCCAATCGGCATTACATACACCTTTATATGTTAATGAAATTGATTTATTAGTTACCTATAAAACACATAAAGAACAAAGAGTAAATTTGCACTAATATTGCATCCCATAATTTCTTTTGTCGTTCTTCCCAAAAAAAATATTCTAGTATATCTAAAACAGTAAAGTTTCATTACGACCATATCCTTTGCGTGGTGCAGAAGCGGAATTCATTTAGCCAACTTTAAGATAGGCCTATCATGACATGTGACTAGCTTGTCGATGTCTCTAGCGTACCAGAATCAAGAAATATCACAAATAAATTATTGTGTCCCGACCAGAAATCGAACCTCCTCTAAACCTACGGTTTTAACAACCAGACCAATAGAAATAGTAATTAAAAAAAAACTGAATCCAATTTTATTCCGTTTTATAATAATTTAATTTATTAAAATATCGGCTCAGTTTATTTTGATCCCGTTTTGAGGGCAACACGCTTCCTCGCCCTTAAGTCTGCTGTAATCGTTTGATGCATTGACGTCAATGCTGGCATTTAAGCCTTGGTTCTAACACGTCTGTCGCAATGCGCTTGAAACTTTTTAATTTATTTAATAGTTCTATTTTCAGAGGTGGAAATGTTACCTATGAAAATAGCCGCGTATTGATCTGCTGAGGAATAAATAACAGCGGCCCACATTATCTCTTTGGAAATTTAAATTCGATTTGGAGACTTTATTATTCATTGAAGTCTATAAAATGTCGTTTTTTTTTCGTGGTCTATAATTTATTTAATTATTTCATACAAAACCTTAAATTAAATAAACTATATTACAACAAAATCTAAATTTAACCTAAAAAAAATACATAGAAAATAAAAATATCTAAATAAATATCTAAATTTAATATTATTATATATAAATTTAAATATCTAAATAAATAAATAATCGCTGACTTGTGGCATGGTGCCCAATACACTAGCAGCATTTCCCCTTCGAATTAGGATACTTAATTTTTGTGAGAAAAAACTGCCAGCCCTATTGTCACCAGAGACGCCAATGAGCTTTGGAACAATTTCTTTATAGAGTGCTTTCAGTTCCGATCCCCACGGGCCCATCGTTTTTACAGCAAACGTGCTGCTGATCTGCGCTTGTTGCGCTGCAACACCAGCTCTAAATAAATTACCTATTATTCTTATTTTGGACAGCTCGACATCACTATGTTACCGATTTGATCTCTTATTACAATCTACTTTATTTATGACTAATGAGCGGCTTAGTAATACCGTAGACACAGACTAATTAAACGTATTTAATTGTATTTTTATAGTGCATTAATTGCTTACTATTGGCGGGTTGTGTCATAATTTGTTAATGCTAAATATGGCGTACTACCTATTCAGAAAAACCTTTATCGGCACGAAGTAAATACAATCAGTAATATGAAACAATGATTTGAAGTGTATTTTAAATTCATAGTTTTTAATATACTCGTATATATTGCAATAATTTATTTAATAATAAACATTGTACTAAATATTACTAACAGAAAAAAAAACCTACTACGGAAAAAAAATTGGTACAAAGTAATGTTTAATGCCGTAGATTTGGTTGAGATTAGGTGCTGTGTTTGATTCCTAGTCAAAAACACAATAAATGATTATTTCATGTATTTGTGACATTTCTCAAGCCTGGTACGCTAGAGATGATACTTCACTAAGAACTCACTGGCTGCATTCCCGATGCACTGCTATAGATATTTTTTTTACATGTAAAGTATCTTTCTAGTACAACGTTTCTTTGAAAATTACTTTTACGTGGTAGTTATTTTTTTATTGATAAACTTTTATTCGAAGTATACTAATATACATTAAATATAAATTAAACTAAAAAACAATAATCTAAAAAAAAAACTCACTTACAAAACCTAATTTAAATATAAATCGTATCATCGCGGCATGGTGGCAAGAACGCTGGCCGCATTTCCTCGCTAAATGGCTATACTGATTCTCTGGGCGAAGAAAGAACCAGCCATTTTGTCCCCAGAGCAGACAATTAGACGAGGGATGATGTTTTTTAAAAATGGTAGTTATTAACGTTGATGTGCTGTTATTTAACCGGCCTTTAGTTGACACTATGTAAATACATACAAACAATGCAATATTTGTGTGATAGTATTTAAATATATCCACTTATACTATATTCGACGAAATTAAAACTTGTTATTTTATTGGATCATCGACCTCCGTGGTTTCTGCGTATATACGCAAAGGAATACAAATAAACAAGAGGTAAACAAATTCTTAATACAGCATACTTACGTGACAACTTTATTTATCAGATTATACTATATAAAATTTAGATATAAACTATATTTCGTCAGAGAACCAAAGAATAATTATATTACTATATAAACTGCGTCCGTGGTCTAGCGGTTAAGTCCTTAGATTTAAGTTAACTGAATATAAATCTGCTTCTTTATAAGCGTGATTTCTGTCCACTTTGTCCAGCTTGTGATGTAACTTTTTTTTACTTTTTATATAACCTATTCGAAAATTTTTCGGATGTTTAGTTATTATTTATCGAAAGTATTCGAATATAAAATTTAATTATAAATATGACAGCCGTAGTGACGTGTCCATAGAGTAGTGTTGCAGTATTTTACTAATTGAATGTTCATTCTGGATGCTTCTTAATTAATATTTTAATAGTACTGTCTGAATACTTTTCCAATGTAATAGTTGGAAAAAATATGAGTACTAACGGTGACAGTAGGGTCACATGTGCTCTGATTACGACGTCATATAACCTATGTTGATTTCTGAGTTCTAAGGAATTCATTCATTCATAACAGCCCCTAGAACAGTGTCCTAGACCTCCACTGTTAAAGATGGGTCTTCCACATACACTCGCCACGCTGGCCGGTAGTGTTGGCGAGCATCTGATGTCAATTTTCAATGACAGTTTATTAACGATTCCACAAGTTGGTATTAGTGGAACAGGCACCGACGGCTTAACGTGCTCTCCGAAGCACGGGAACGGTGGTGTTGTAAATACAAATGTACGTAAGAAAAGTGTATTTCTCATTGGTACATGCCGGGGATTTGAATTTGTTTGTTTGAAGTTT
Source organism: Tinea semifulvella (assembly GCA_910589645.1). NCBI lineage: Eukaryota > Metazoa > Arthropoda > Insecta > Lepidoptera > Tineidae > Tinea > Tinea semifulvella. The sequence continues at coordinate 6,157,128 of OU342586.1, read as the reverse complement.
GAACCGACCTTTGTAGACCGAGCCGAGCGACCACAGCGTCGTATTCTAAAGATTATGTTTGCCAAATTTTGTCTTTAGCGGTTTAGTAATACATACATACATATCTTCACGCCATATCCCTCGCGGGGTAGGCAGAGACAATTGAGCGCCACTTGTCACGATCTCGACATACCTTTACCTACTTTTTATGTTGGTATCATAACTTAGTCTAGAAGTACATAAAATATTTATACATATAATATATATTTTTATTTATTATTTTATTTATTTAATTATTATTTGTAAACACTAATATTTTTAATTGTAATTTATAACCTAGAATAATAGGCTAACTTCCATAACACAAGTAGCTTGGTGTGGAGTTAGAAAGACTACTTTAATACACCCTTTGTACAACTAACAAATAGCCTTAAGTACTGTATTAACAAAGTATATCACTATCAAATTGTTGTACTTATGCAATAAAAATATTATTATTATTATTATTATTATTATTACCTCTTTTGCTTCTTCGACAGTCATCACCCTCTTCATACATGCTCTTTTGTTTCAATGGCTTTTTATTGCACCTTCGGCTATTGTTTTATTTATTTGATCGTGATAGGTGAGTCTTGGTCTGCCAGGGCATCTTTTACCCACAACTTTCGCATTATATATCTAGTTCGTCAATCTCTGTTCACTCATCCTTTCAACATGCCCGAACCATCGGAGCATTCCTTTCTTTATTTTTGTCCCTATGCTTTCTTTCATACCTACCCGTTTGCGTATTTCGTTATTACGTATGCGATCCGTCAAAGTGACGCCACATATCCGACGCAACGACCTCATTTCTACTGCATTGACTCTACTCTCATGCGTATTCTGACATATCCATACATAAGTGTTGGTACCAGCATGGCATTGTGTATAGCGAGTCGAGCTTTGTCACTGACATTTCCACTGGCGATCAGTGACCGCAGAACACCGTTAACACTATTTCCGCTTCTTTCAATATCCCTATCATGCTTCCCATCCGCAGTGAAAACACTGCCCAGATATATAATTTTTTTTACTTGTTCTATTCATCATCAATCTTTATCGTCACGGTTGTCATCCTTCTTCTTTAAACACTAGTACCTTGGTTTTTCTCCCATTTAGTAATATACTTTAATAAAGAGTTTTTGTCAATGAATTTCGCCTTTCCTTAAACAAATTGGGGTTTCCTATGAAAAAGACTGCTTCACCCAACTGTGAAGTTTGTGGTGAAGTAGAAGATATAGAACACATCTTAAGGGATTGTGTCAGGAGCCAGGGCGAAAGGCAATACCTAATATATTATCTAAAACTGAATCCATATAATACGGATGTCTTCAATTCGGTGCTAGCTCACCCTTGTTCCCAAGCGGCTAGGTTAGTAATTTTTTTTTAAACATTTATAATAAGAATAGGCAGATGGAAAACTGATAATTGTTTGTTTATTTAGGTTAAGTTGCGATGGGGCTGACATGCTCAATTTGGGTAAAAGCCCCTAATAAAATATGATTTAAAAAAAAAAGTTTAGTTTGGTTATAATATTAGCATGAATTTTATCACGATTGCAAAACTTTAAAATGCTAATGTTTTTTATCATTTATCATCATTACTAAAAACCAATTACTTACGAGTGTCATAACCTCTACTGCACCTTTAGCCAACACCTTGTTTGTGTTTTTTTATGTAATGTATCTTGGTTTTCTGTGGGGCAAATTATGTATTTAATTCGCAATATCTTTAGCTAAATTATTCTGAGAATGTCTCACGGATATAGGCTATACGACATCATTATACAACCACAATACCACCGCCATCTGATTCTATCTACTGTCTGATTGCCTTATCTTGTCGTAACTGCTTTAGTTGTCCCAAAGGTTTGGACAAAATGTCTAGCGGCATTAGTTCTGTCCTCTTTGTACTTGATAATAAATGAAGTTGATAATAAATAATAAAATAAAATTGTCTCTCCACTCATCATCAATTAAATGTCAATTAGCGATTCCACAAGTTGGTATTAGTGGATTCGGGACCCACGGCTTAACGTGCTCTCCGAAACAGTGGTGTTGTAAATCTATGACAAATATACGTAAAAAGTTTTTCTCATTAATACATGCCGGGATTCAAACCTACCTTAATAGGATTTTAAGGGAAGTGTTCTTACAACCGAGCCACTACCGTATTTATAAATCGCAATTCCATATCAATATTATAAATGTAAAAGAAGCTTAGTCTGTGTGTCTGTGAGTCTGTATGTATGCTTGTCTTGCTTTCACGCCTAAATAGTTTTATTTTGATGAAGTTTGTCAGGATTGTTACTTGAAACCCTGAGATCAACATCGGTTATATGACGTCATCATCTGAACAATGACATATGACTCCACAGCTATTTGTCTGTCTATCTGTTTAATAGGGCTTTACGCCTCTGTATTACTTAACCAATTTTAATAAAATTTAGCAGAAATGTTCCTTGCAACCCAGAAATCGACATGAAGTCAACAGAAGTGTATTTAAAAAACAAGTATATTCCTACTTTTCAAAGATATATAATAATTATTCTTTCATTTCTCATTGTTAGTTTATGTATATACGAATATAATGTGTAGTTTGTGTACGTATTATATTAGTACGTATTTAATTAGTTATAAGTAAATAAATAAATATTTCCAGACAGGTCACACAGCGCCATCAAATTTCCGTGGTAAGCTACGAGGCTTGTGTTACGGAAACTAGATGATTGATAAACTACATATTATCCTTTTTTTTTTTAAATATATACATATTATACATACACCCAGACCGAGACAAATTATACAAAGTACAACTTGCTCCCGGTGGGAATCGAACCCACGACCTCCCGAGTTCACGGCAACGTTTGTTACCATTAGGCCACGGAGGCGGTCTTATGTACCTTAAGTACTATAGTTTAAGTTAATATTAAAATTATTTTATTGTTTGTATTTATTTAATTTTTTTAAACATACTATAACGATACAATGGCCCGAAGGTTGATGGTAAGAGAACGCCTTTTGTTATTAAAACAACAAAGTTTTTAAATAAATAAAAAGTTTCCATCGGAGTAGAACATTGTCGACCATTTTATTACACGGGCAAAGCCGGGTCAATCCTAATAGTAAATTATGTTTCATTGCGAAATAAATATTTCGATTCCGCAATGATACATAACGATTGGCAAATGATATTTTTTATATTAACCCCTTTATTACAAGGTTTATTTGGCAATAAATCAAAACTAGTACGATAAACAAATTGGTACTGAAAATAAACACTCTTGGAAGACGCGCAGTCTGTGGCTTTCCCTTTAAGATTTATTCTATTCGTATTAAGATGTAATAAAATATTGTTATAAAAACATCTTGTTGGCATCTTGCATTCATGGCCAGTGATCGGAGTCAAAGGTAAAGTTTAATAAGAAATTTGTATTTTTGTTTTTTTTAGACGTTAACAATAAAGGATTATATTTATTTTAGGAATGTTTGCGTCTAAAGAAACAGCCTAAATCTTCAAATTTACGATTGTAAAAGGTGTTTCAAAATATTATTCGTTATTGATATTTTTAAAAAAGTTAGGCCCAGGGGACCCTCAGCAAAACGACTGGCCAAGGAGATGTCCAAGCCACTGACGGAAAGGTCTGGAAACAGGAAGGCCGGCAATTATTTCTGCGAACGTATTAGCCATGCTTATACAAAGGCGGAAATGTTGCCAGTCGACTTGGGATTCTTCGGGATCTCGAGTGGGACGTCTCTAGGGGAGATTTTTTTATAGTTTAGTAGGTTTAGTTTATATTTAATTTTATTATCATTATTTAAGTAGCTTTTAATTTATAAAAACTTATTAAATTAGAAAATCTCAAAAAAGACATCAGTATTGATTTCAATTCGGTTTATTTGACACTAAATAGAATACTGGTTAGCTGCTCTTTGCACGGCACCTGAGAGAGTGATAAAACGCCAAGGAGACATTAACTGGTCACCAAGGAGCCCTGACCTAACTCCTGCTAAGTTTTTCCTATGGGGCTACTTTTTTTTTCTTTCTTAATTTTATCAGGCCTTTGGACATAATAATGTCCATGCCAGCCCTATTGTTGTTCGACAGCTTACAACTCACGGCACCGCCTCCTCCGTCCAGACAGACAAACCTGTAGAGACGTAAGAGCCGTGCGAATCCGAACACAGCCCCAAACTTCGAAACCTAAAGCTACTTAAATGCTAATTAATATACGACTTATATATAATTAAAATAAAGAAAGAAATACGTTTATTCATCGCAATACAGATACAATTTACACAATTAAGATTAAGATATGCAGCACAACAATTATCTCTACAAGCTAAATAAATATTTACAAAATTAAATAGCATTCTAGCTGAAGCAGACGTTGGTTCAGATACGTGGGGCTATTTAAAGAGTAGAGTCTACGATCCTTTGCCACCCAATTTGGATGGTATAAAGCCAAGAATCACAGACGAAATCAAAGTTATTCCTGGGTCCATGCTCCAGCGTGTGATTTAGAATTTTAGTTCTTGGTTAAACGAGTATGAAGAAGTAAATTCATTTGCAAATGTATGTTTTTTACAAATAAAATTTAGTAAATGATATTTTCTTTAGACATTGGACTTTGGTGTATTGAGTTTGATTTCTCCCATACTTTGTGGCAGATATAACGTTCTAGTGGGGTATAAATATAGTAGCAGTTCCGTAAACACTAGTCAAACAGGTCCAACGCGGATATATCTTTGCTAATTACATCTTAGCTTAGCCTAACTGTCGTGACTTGGTTGTGAAACTGACTTGCCAATCAATACTTTCATATTTAATAATATTCATAACTACGACTACCTTAATAGTACTTATATAGAAGCATAGTTGCGTCGTGTATATATGTCGTAGGTAAATAAAAAAAGGCCTAAATGTTGGGTTGGTCTCGGTATGAACTTGGACAAGACAAAGTCATGTTTAATTAATATATTTATAATCCAATTAGGCGTAGCCAAGTTCAGCAAATAAGCCTCACAGACGGATTCAGCTAGGATGGGCAGCATTCGGGAAGCTACGTCACATCTTTCTATTGAACTTACCACAGAGTTTGTAGACAAAAGTTTTTAACCAGTGCGTTCTTTCAGTAATATCATGTGGTGCAGAGACGTGGACGCTGACGGTAGGTCTGGTCCACAAATTCAAGGTCACTCAGCGAGCTATTATGCTCTGGATTTCTCTGAAGGATAAACTCAGAAATGTTGAAATCCGTTAGAGAACCATAGTCAACTAGATATCTTATAAGATTAGCAAGTTGAAGTGGCAATGGGCTTGACACGTCTGTCGCAGAAACGATGAACGATGGAGTAGACAGGTTCTGGAGTAGAGACCACGTACTGGAAGACGCAAAGTGGGACGACCCCCCAACAGATGGACGGATGAGCCGAAAAAGTTAGCTGGATCAGATGGAGGGTGGCAGATGATCGTGTGAGGCGAACCTTGGGGGAGGTCTATATCCAGCAGTAGAAAAACACAGGTAATATACATCCAAATGAAAAAAGAACAGGATTTCATGTAGTAACCCACCCATACCAACCCATAACTTTGATTCAGCAACTAAGACGCTAATTATTATACAAGTTTATATAGTACACTGTGTAATAAGAGACATGGCAACATTAGGGGATGAAAAAGGCTTTAATGTCTATTAAATTCAATTCAAAAATTATATATTGCACTAAAAAAAATGTACGTAGACGTATTAATGACTAAGAATTTTCTAACCGTTATGAAACGTCAGAAATGAATTCCGTTAAATGTTGAATAACTTACCAAAATTCTTCTTGAGGTTGACTTTCAGAACGTGGAATGGAGTTGTCCTACAGTTAGCAGTATATCATTATTCTTAGTGCGGGTTGGCGGAAAGCGGCTCTGTTTTGCGATTAGGGAATCATCCATTGAATATTTATTTATTAGCGAGAGTAGGCCAAATTCTTCAGACATTTGTTTTGGATAGATACATGTTCAGCAATATGTGTTTATTTATTTAATTAGGATCACCAACAGAGTACACATTGAATCCAATTCTATCAATAGAAGCAAACAGAAAAAAAAAACATTAGTAAATGGTACCCCAGTAACAGGTGACCACAACATGTCAAACTACATTCAATTATGATACATTATATGTTTAAGAAATTTAAATAATAATATTAACAATATTTAAAAACTAAAAAATAATGAGAACTATGACTAAAAGTAATACTTACAGTTACAGAGTTAAATGATAAAAGTATCTTATATACAAACTTCATTGAAAAGCAAAATAAACAACTGAGAAGAAGAATACGTAAAATATCCGAATAGAAAGGTATAAGTTATTTTACAAAGACACAATACAACTAACAAAAGCAACAACAAATGAAAATATTACAACTATAGCCCTCCAGCGCCACCTGTGTTATCTAGGGCTCTGTGTTGTAGGGGCTGGAATGGTATTAAAAAAAAGATATAACTATGTTGTATAAAAATAGTAAAGCTACTGAATTCTTTATAGCGTAAATTGAGCTTCTGGTTGATTGACTTGCTATAATAATTGTATTTGCTTTAATCTCCATAAAAAACGCCGTCTAAAGTGATTTATAATATTGCTTTGGTGCGGTGTGATTTTTTGTGCGGAAATATAAACCCAGACGTCTGATCTTTCAATGACTGAATATGACATCACTTTATTGAATATATTAAAAGAGTGCTTGAAATTTAATTATTTTATGACTTACTAGCTGACTCGGCGAACTTCGTACCGCCTAACAGTTATTGAATGGTCAAGCTTGATATAAATAAATTTCTGAACACACCCATATATATTTGACAACCAACATTGTTTGACAGGTACGAAACCCACGAACTTTTTGTATGGAAAAATTATTATTATTATTATTATTATTTTTTTCTTTAATTTTCCAATTCTATTCTTAGTTATTCTGCTATTCGGGGCGGAGACAAATCCAACAAATCAAAAACCGTGAAAATCTGTCCAGTCGTTCTCGAGTTATAAGTGTTCTAACAAACCTGACCTTGTTTTATATATTAAGATTTACTTATTATGCAATCTAATATGTCAGAAACCTTCCCCGATGTTTACACAACATATTCCCAAAGTTTCATCCCGATCGGTCAAGTAGTTTTGCAATGCATAAGGAACACACACAAACATTTACCGTTATATATATAGATTAACAAAACTATACTAAAAATAATAACTTCCTCTGTAGTCTAGCGGTTAAGTCCGTGGATTTAGACTCGAAGTCACAAGGTTCGATTCTTAGTCTGACATAATAAGTTATTTAATTTTGTGATATTTTTCGAGTATGTATATTAACGAGCTTGCCACTTGTCATGATGGGCCTATAGTAAAGATGGCTAAATGTAAATCCGCTACATAAAACAAAAGCGTGGTTTCTGACCACCCCGAAATATAAATACGTACTAATTTGTATTTGATTATAAAAAAAAAAAACATTTTCAATTAGGCAAATTTATTTATTATTAAGATGTCTATTTCTATCTGATTTCGCAGAAGTTGTCATAAAATTAACAAAAGCGGTTGTGTACCTCCCGTGAGATTGAAATACTCACCAGACGGTCGGCTAATGTCACACATATTTTTATTTGGGACGACAGAGTAAACATGTATAAAAACTATGCAAGTAACTAATTTATTACGAGGAGAAAGTGGAAAAGATGAAACAGTGATAAAATTAATTGCTAAGAATTTTACTAGACTATACTCGTAAGGTCCGTTCTGGGAGATGTTTCGTTCACAACGTATTATTAAATAATATAAAAAAAAAAATAGTCGAGATTTTTTAAGACATTTCCTACAAGACAAGTATCATCACGACGATATCTTCCTTTCAGGGCTGTCATAAACCACGCTTTTAAAGAAGCGGATTCACATTTATACAAGTTTACTATAGGCCAATCATGACAAGTGGCAAGCTCGTCACTCATTTCCTACATTCACTAATTTTGGTATACACCTTGCATGGATTAGTGTAATGGCTTTAAATTTAATTTGTCAATTATCGTAACCAATGGTTTTAACGCTAAAATCGTAATTATTTTACATCCCACGGCGAATTAAACCATTATAAATATTCAAAGTTTTTATTAAAAAGCAGAAATAGTGTTTGAGAATATATAAAATACTCGTACCTAAAAACATTTTAAATAATCAGCTATAAATAATAATAATAAATATTTCCAGACAGGTCACACAGCGCCATCTAGTTTCCGTGGTAAGCAACGAGGCTTGTGTTACGGAAACTAGATGGTTGATAAACTACATATTATACTTTTTTTTTGTAAATATATACATATTATACATATAAACACCCAGACCAAGACAAATTATACAATGTACCTATATGTATAAGTACCTATGAAATAATAATACCTGGTAGGTATAATATTTAGTACCCTACGATCTACAAGATTAAGATTAATTAATTGCCCCTGTGTAACCCGAAAGCCGACAAAACGCATCTGACTAGGTTTACCCAGTCTGCTAGGGCGTGGAAGTATCCACCGTATGTGCCGATAAACCCAGTAAAGTGTATCCGCACGTTTCGGGATCATGCTCGAATTGCTGTCATGCCCAATCAAGCTGGCAAACTAGTGTTAGGGACTGAAGTCAGTCATGAGTGTCTGATTCCAGATGCTAACATTTATGAACCTTGCGCGCCACTTACCATCAGGTAGGTGCTAGGCCACATGTCGTACTAGTACATATATTCCAAGCCGCCACAGCAGTACCCGATCACGAACGTAACGCATGTGCCAGCACTTCCATATATATATATATATATATATATATATATATTATATTACATAGGCAATGCTGAATCAAACAACTATACATGATATAACATTTATTTGTGCGATAGTAGGTATCTAGTTCAAGTTGAAGGTGACAATAACTAAAGCATAATAAAACATTTTATTTTATAAATATAATCTGGGCCACTTTTCACTGTCGCTCAATGGAGCGCCAATGGGCCCATTTACAAATAGATTAACGGTTTCTAGTGAAACATTCAACAATAAATAATGTTTTCAAATTACGTCGCTAATTTAAATCAAGACAAGTGGTTTTACTTAGAAATAAAATTCCCTTGTTTATTTTAAATTTATTTGCACTATTTTCTTACCTAGCAACACTAGGAAGTAGGGTAACAGTACTTATTATATACCGATCCCAATGAGTACCTGTTACTGACGCATATTAAAATATACGTTATAATAAAGTTGTTTTTAGTTTATGTTTATAACATTATGTTAGGTACATATATATTTCGCTTTTGTCCTCAAGGTCGACTGTCAGAGAACGCCTAACAATTAAGGTTCGAATTTTGTACATTGTGCAATTTAAAATTTAAAAAAGTATAGTTGTTTAAAGGGTGAATATTTTTTGATATGTTTAACGAATGCCTATGAGGCACGTCATTGGCTGAAATAATCAGAGTAATAAACTAGCTACCAATCACATCGCGTAAGATCAAATGTTAATCATGGAGAACAACCGGCCTGAAATATGGCAGAAAAAAATCTTTTTTATGCATATTAAAAAAAACTACCTCCGTGGTCTAGCGGTTAAATCCGTAGATTTAGGCTCGGAGGTACCGGGTTCGATTCCTGGTCAAGACAAAAAATATTGATTAATGTAAATAAATACATTTAATGAATATTTAATTTATTTGTGATATTTCTCGAGTTTGGTACGCTGGAGACATCGACGATTTGTCATGTTTGGCCTATAGTAAAGTTGGCTAAATGTGAATCCGCTTATGTATATGGCCACCCCAAAAGGGAAACGGTCGTGATGACTTTACTTTATTACTTTATTAAAAGAAAGTAAAATTTAAAAAATGAAATTGCCTTTATTTAGGTTAAATCGTTATAAAATATTGCCAATGAATTTAAAAAAAATAGTAAATTTTTAGGTCACATCTGTTAAATGGCAAATTTCAATATGTCTCGGTAATAGGTGTTAGTTTTGTGAGTGGGTCTATAATAGGTGCCGTTACGTTAATTACTGTTTTATGTCGTTGTAAATAGCTAAAGCAAGCTCGTGTAAGAACTATTGTTATTTAATTGAACATGCCCACAATAGTGCTGAGAATATCATGGGAATCGTTGCAGGTTCGTAGCGTGTGAACATGCAACTATTACATTTAATTAAATATTTAATTACTATTATTAAATTAAATTGTCAATTTTATTATGATGACTGTATGTTTATTTGTTTACGTTCCCAAATGTTTTTTTTTTCAGGTTTACCTAGTAGGTTTTTAAAATTAAAAAAAATATTGTTACCAAGAAATTGAACCCGGCCCTCCGCGTCTATATTTCACCTAGCGTAGTATTGAAACGCAATTTATACATTCTTAGATTAAGATATATATATATAAGTAATCGTTTGTGGCAACTAAATATTATACCTTCACGGTCCACCCATAATTTATGCTATTAATCTAGTTTATTTCTAAACTGAAAAATGTATCTGACAATATCCAAGAGTTACAATGTGAACCATATAGAAATAAATAATTCAAATATAAACTATACCTATTAAAAAATAAAAGAAAAAATTTTAAGTAAAAAATGTCCTCTAGAGACGACCGTTCAGGGATAGTCCCAAGAAGACTGGCAACATTTTCCCTCTTTTCCGTTAGCCGTTTGTACAAATCCTTGGCCAAACGCTTGGCTGAGTGTCCCCATGGGCCTATCATCTCGGCCCCAACCGGCGCAAATTCGTAACCTGTGGTTAAACTAACTTATGTCGGTACTATCACGATAAAACAAGCTGTTGGCAGTGAGAAAATATCACAACTCCTCATTACCCATTTAACAATGGGTAATGATATTTTACCAAGAAAGGAATATTAATATTCTTAATCTACAACCCGTTGTTTTAATTATACTCCTGTATATATAAATATATATATATATATATATAAATGTATTTATTTATTTTTGCTACTATTTTTATCTTTAAGTTGGTAACCTTAGATTGGGACCTACATGCCAGGCTTACCTGCCTTGTCCCGCACAAAATCGATAGAGTAATTGTCGTTTAAATCTCATAATTGCTAAGATACCTGCTTATAGAAAAAATACATATTTTCTTAGAATTCAATTTATTCTTAGTTTTGTTGTGTTTTTCAACTTTGTCAACGAAGTTCTGTTTTAAAGTTTGTACTAGTTCCAATTTCTTATACTTTTATCTTTGGTACGATTCGTCGAAAACTGAACACGAGGTCAGTTCGACTATTTTAATAGAAATGCCACTTTTAAAATTGAACGTAATTTTATAAAAATAGTCGTCACACGCCTTGTGTAGCGTGACCGGACTATTTGTGTTGGCAAATCAAATTTCGCTGAACAGACTTTGTTCTTTAGCAAGATACGGTAATCGGTAGATATTTATTATTATTTTGTTTTGTTTGTTGTATTCTACTTGTGCAAGTATTATTATAGTGACAAAATCGCCATATTTGATTCCAGACTTATGCACCTTTGCAGGACTTTCTAAGAATACATCCTAATTTCCCTTGATTACCTGCCTCCGTGGTCTAGCGGTTAAGTCCGTGAATTTAAAATATTTATTAATGTAAATAAATACATTTAATTTATTTGTGATATTTCTCGAGTTTGGTACGCTGGAGAAGTCGACCAGCTTGCCACTTGTCAGGATTGGCCTATAGTAAATTTGGCTAAATGTGAATCTGCTTATTTATAAGCGTGGTTTCTGACCACCCCGAAAGGGAAACGGTCGTGATGATACTTTACTTTACCTGATAAAGGTAAAAAAAGATCATTCGAAATACATACATACATATCTTCACGCCAGATCCCTTGCGGGGTAGTCAGAGACAATTGAGTGCCACTTGACACGATCACGACCTCTTTCGCTTCGTCGATATTCATCAACCCCTTCATACATGCCCTTTTGTTACGAAGGCTTTTTAATGCACCTTCAGCCAGTGTTTTATTTATTTAATCGTAATATGTGAGCCTTGGTCTGCTAGGACCCCTTTTACCCACAACTTTCGCATATACCTGGTTCGTCAATTTTCTTCGCTCATCCTTTCATCACCGAACCATCGTAGCATGCCTTTCCTTATTTTTATTACTATTCTTTATTTTCTACCTACCCTTTTCTGTATGTCAACGTTACGTATGCGGTCCGCCAAAGTGACGCCGCATATCCGACGCCACGACCTCATTTCTACTGCATTAACACTACTCTCATGCGTATTCTGACATATCTACGTACATTATTATATTTTATACATTACAAATAATTTTGTTATTCTTTTCTAATTAATTTTGTCTCTTTTTTTTGACATAATTATGGAGAATAGATCCTAATTGAAATGTCTATATATAGGTCTTCCCCAAGGCTCGCCATTTCACACGATGTCCTGCCACCGTCATCCATCCTACACAAGCGACCTTCCCTCAGATCATCCGTCTATCTTGCAGAGGATCGTCCAACCCTGCGTCTTCACCTACGTCTCTATACCAGAAGACTGCCTTGTTCATCGGTTCTGTCCCATTGCCACTTGGATTACATTTTTTTAAGGCTATATCGGAAATTTGGGTCTTCCAGTACTCCAAAACCCTTCTGTCTACTTATATTTAATTCGCACTCTACCGTTTGTCCCCTCATCGATATCTGTTGCTGAAACCTGAAAATAGAGAAATTACTTTGAACAAATATCCAGTGAGGTAAAACACAACTTCTTATTTATTTGTAGCATTACTAGAATCATGTACTCCTGGTGTCATCGACAAGGCTATATCTTTCATGCCTCAACGTGTAACTGTTTCTTTTTATTTACGTAATGTTTTTTTATACCTTTTTGATTAAAGTCAAAATATCTTTATTCACGTTAATCTGCACACGACATTGTTTAAATTATTAAAAATATTTTTTATGATAATTTTAATGATGGGCTAGCAGCTTAGCAAAAGATTAGCAAATATCTGCTATACTTATTATTGTAAAAATCATACCTGTAGCACGCTAGCTCCAATGCTTGCATTCTCAGGAACAGAGGCACTATACAGTTTAGGATCGAAAACCGGGCTGTTGTCATTTTCATCTAAAATGGAGATTTGTAACTTCGTATCTGTAATTTGTGGCGGATCACCTCTATCTTTAGCTAGAATACCAATCGTGTATGCTGATTTAGTATGTCTAGTTTTTCTGTAGCTGTGAGAATACCATCGACGTTTCCCAATGAGAAAAAACGATTAACTTCTGGGTCTGGTTTCATAAAATATAAGAAAATTTATGCAGGGACTTCTAGACGTTATAGGCCTTTAGCACGTACAATTTTTTAAGTATAAATTGTTTATTAAAAATAGCGTTCGTGGCTCGGTTGTAAAAACGCTGTCGTTTAATAGAAGAGATCGCGGTTCGAACTCCGGAATGTACCAATAATAATAACAGTTTTCTTACTTTCATTTGTCATAGATTTACATTACAGATTGTCATTGTTCCCGTGCCTCGGAGAGCACGTTAAGCTGTCGGTCCCGGTTTCAATAATACCAACTTGTGTATTGTCTTTTATAATAAGTTTATATATAAGTTATAAATTTGAAATTGATCATGTTATTAAAGAACATTTGAATTATATTATTATTGTATTGTCTTGTAGTGTACTCGTGCACTGCTGTGGATTGCAATCCAGAACTGCTGTCAAATAGTGTGTAAATACTGTGGCAATGCCAAATTCTCCAGATATATATTTTGGAGGGCTAGAATTCCGTGTTTTAAGGGCTATATTAATGTTGATTACCAAAAAATAGAGTATTGTTTTATCAACAACAAATTAATTTTTTCCATAAATTTGTTGTAGGGTAAAGTTTTGACATTATTAAAGTTCTTTGTGCTGTAACTTCAGCCACCTGTTTAAATTCAAGACGTGTGTCTACAAATTATTATTTGTATTTCAGAACGTATTGGCGATGACTTTACTAAGAAATCGTAAACTCTCAAGGTTATAATGACTTAGCAACTATAATCTTATATCGATCGTCTCAATATAATGACACCCACTCGGTGATTAGTTGGAGTTATGCAATCATAGACTTAGATGTAAGAATACAGGACTTTTTATGGAACTTTTGGTTTCAATCCGTTGGCCCCAAAATTTAAACTTTAAGGTAGGTACTAAAATATATTTATTTATTTATTTCCATAAAAATGTACATTACAGATTCTACTTCTAAACAGCACATATTTTATAACGAAATTTAAACACAAGGATAAGTGACTAGGTGTGCGAATTAATATGGCACCGAGTACTTTAGGACAATGTTTTTACTTTCCACATCCGTTGATGCGAACACATGGAATTCTTATTAAACTGCACGAGTTTGTTCAATAAAACAATTGCACGAGGAACGGGGGCCCTCTGAAGTAAGTGCGTACGAGCACTCTCCTAAGCAAATAGTCGATGGCCGCGCGCGCACTACTTGTTAGGTACAAACAATGAAGATATTATTATATATATATTATAAGTGGTCTAGCGATTAAGTCCTTGAGTTTAGACTTTCCTTACTGGTCGGGACACAATAATATTTATTATTATTATTATTTTTTTGTGATATTCCCGAGTTTGGTACGCTACGAGCTGGCCACTTGTCATGATTGGCATATAGTAAAGTTGCCTTAATGTGAATCCGCTTCTTTATAAGCGTGGTTTCTGACTACCCGGAAAGGGAAACGGTCGTGATGATATAAGATAAGATACTTACGGCCAGAAGCAGAAAGGATGATTCAAATAATCTCTGATCAATATTTTAATATATTTACGTTATTGGTAGTTAGCTTTGTCATTTTGGTTATTTCGGCCAATGAAGTGCCTCATAAGCATCGTTAAACATGTCAAAAGACAATCAGCCTTTCGGCAACTGTCTGTTAAAGCGCATTTAAAAATTAGTTACAAATATATGCCGACCGCGCCTGACAGACGGCGGCAATTGATAATTTGTTACACAGAAATAAAAATATATATACGTATATTGCG
Organism: Tinea semifulvella; assembly: GCA_910589645.1. Classification (NCBI taxonomy): domain Eukaryota; kingdom Metazoa; phylum Arthropoda; class Insecta; order Lepidoptera; family Tineidae; genus Tinea; species Tinea semifulvella. Next base: position 6,142,018 of record OU342586.1, on the reverse strand, counting down.
TTGCAGGCTTTTTACAACTGTTCTTGGAACGAAAACGTGGTATGAAGTACCTTTCCTTAGATATAAGTCAATGTACGCAATACTATCCCTTGGCAACGGTCTGCAAATTTGAATCTGATATCTATTTTTACGAATATGGACTTTTGTTATACCACCACGAATCATGTGGTCAAATAGTTTTGCCACATCAGCTTACTAAGGCTATATCAGTAACTTTGTTTCTTTGACGGCTTTCCACGTTTCGGTTTTTTCCTTATTTCAAATTTATTGATTCTCTAATTTAGCAATATTACTAGCACTTTTACACGTCATACTGAGAAATACTGAGGTACATAAAATGAAAATGCTCATTTTTCATAGAGAAATAGGCCCAATCAAATGTTCTCGTGCTATAATGATTTCTTTCTTATTTGATAGTAAATATAATGTGTTTTCATAATCTGTAATTAGTTTTATTTATTTTACTCTAGCATAACGACAATTGAAAAAAACTTTTTTCACGTTAATAATTCAATAGTTTCGATCCCGCCGATATAAATAAGAGAATTATTTTCACTTTGTAATCCTGTGTTTTATCTATAATAAAGTACCTGATCATAATAAACTACCTATTCGTAGCGTTCTTACTCAATACATAAATCTTAACCAATTGACTATTTAATTAAATTATCTTTTAATGCTGGGGTAAAACAAATGTTTATCTTAAGTTTTAAAAAAAAACACTGAAAATAATTATGATTATTGAATTATATTTAGTTGACGCACGCTGCAAAAAAGTTTGAGCCTGGTTTTGGGCAATCTCTTTCGTGAAACAGTCAACTGTCAGTGTCTACATTTCTGCTCCGTACGTAGTAGGTACTGGATAAATATGCGCCTATAGTAAAGTTGCCTAAAGTAATGTTTTGGTCCAACGGCATTATACGAGTACAACTTAACTTTTTTTTAATTGTCCCTTTTAGCACGACAAAAAATATTTTGGATATTAAAAGGTATTGATAACTTTCGAATACTTAAGGTCTAAAATATCTCATAAAAATTGTGAAAAAATTCTTCCACTAGCGAATTTCACAAAGCCCCCTCCGCAAATTCGTGCGTTGTTGTTTTCTAATGTGCTGGCGCACCTTTGTGCGTTGGGTAATATGATGTTAAAAAAATCACTATTGTGTTTATTACTTACAAAAGGACAAACTAAGGACGAGCCTAACAATTTAATAAAGAAATGAGTGTGTTGGTGACCGCTAGATATTTTCTTTGAAATAGCGCATGCTTGGTATTATCCGTGCTGAAAGGGTTATGTAAGTATGTGTAAAAATATGTTTTATCTTTCACGTGAAGCGAATCCAGGGCAGTCTAGTTACTGCAAGATATATTATTGTTTGGCGTTAAAAAAAATTGGACTAAGCCGATATCAATGGCCTTTTTATAGTGCGTTCGCAAATATTGATTTTCAAACTAGGTAACTACTAATATGTATAATAATTGTTTGTAATGACGCACTTTAGGATAAATCTTATTAATAATTATTACAATGTTTATTAATTTCTGTTTTTATTTAATGCCTAAATCACTTATAATAACTATGCAGTAGCGGTATTCTGTTTATATGTAAACATTAGATTACAAAATAGTGAATTACTTTATTTTGTAGCGGTGGTAGCTCGGTTGTAAGATCCAAATCCAAAAAGATTGCGGTACGAGCCCCGGCATGTAACAATTAAAGGACTTTTGTTTTTTGTCACGCTTAAAGAAACAGAATCCCGTGGCTGAGCTATTAAGGGCCAGTTTCACCATTTACACTAAACGCGATCAGTTCTAGCTAAACAGAGTTGAAGCGTCTAACCAAGTTTAGAGCTCTTGCTTCCGTTACACAACTACAAATTAAAACAAAGTACCTACAATTTTTCAACGCCCGATTTTCGTCGCTTAGCTTATTTAAACGCGTTCCAGAGCTGTCAGTGTCAAAAGCGAAACATTGTATACTTTATACAAAGGAAACTTTTTTTGTAATAAAAAATGCGTTTCGTTTCTTTCGTTTTAAAACTAGAAAATACGAGTATATATTTATATTTTTTTATTTAATAATTATTTATTAAATATAAAAGAAAATATTATATTATATACTTGTAATATTATTTATTAAGTGTATATTATAAAACCATATTAAGGCGCTTTCAACTGTTGCAAATATGTACTGAACGCATTTTATGTAGTTAATCTCTGCGTTTAATGTCTTGAACTCGTTTTCGTAAACGCGATGAAAATTTAGCTGGTGAAATAGGTTTCACATTGTTGAGATCAATTTAACTCTTAACTCGAAATTAGAACTCGTTTATCACGAAGTTAGTTTTACTAAACTGAGTTTACGAATATATAGTGAACGGTAAAATCGGCCCTAAGAAACATTTTTCTAAACTTACCCCCGGCTAAACTAATTTGTAGAATGTGTTTTGTCATTTAGATTTATTTTAACTAGCCTTAGTTAAGCTAAAAGTTTCTGAATAATTATGCTCGTATGTTATATTTAGCAGCTATGTTTCTATGTAAAATTGGGGTCAATTTATTATCATATATTGCAGTAAACATGTTCCACTAATGTCAATCTTAAGATTATCGCAAATGTACATTAACACAGCGATTACATTGTCATGAGTTACATTTTATTATATGGCAACACTTTGAAAAAATTAATATAATTTATTAAAGTTCTACAATTTTATAACGTACATACTCGTATATGGTACAGTTACCATAATTTATTTTATGGCCAAAAATCATTTTTAGATTCACATTTAGCCAACTTTACCTAATAATAAATCGATACATACATATACTCGTATCTTCACGCCAGATCCCTTGCGTGAATTAATAAATCGATAGATAGATAAATTCTTTATTGCTAATATTATGCAACCCCTCGTCAACCCGTCTGGCCAGCTTGGTAAGTGTAGGCCAAATTCTTCAGAAATTTCTGGAAGGCCCATTTTCAGGTCTAGAACTGTGGTTCTGGAGCTGTGATGATAATGAACATTATGAATGATAAGTTGATAGCTCATCCACGAGAGCGACGTTTCTAGCATTCCAGATTTGCTAACACGTTTTTTTTGCACATACATACATACGTATCTTCACACTAAATCCACTTGTCACATACCTCTTTCGCTTTTTCAACATTCATCAACCGCTTTATACATGCCCTTTTGTTTCGATTGTTTTAATGCACCTTCAGCTATTGTTTTATTTATTTGATCGTGATATGTGAGTCTTGGTTTGCCAGGGCCTCTTTTACCCACAACTTTCGCATTATACAACTATATCTGGTTCGTCAATCTCTCTTAGCTCATCTTTTAAAGAAAGAAAATACTTTATTTACCGCAACAATTACAATGGTTACAAAAAAATAAATATGCAAGGAATAAATCTAAATGTATAAATGTAAGCCTATTCTATCTATTCTTTTCAACATGCCCGAGCCATCCATGCCTGTCCTTATTTTTGTCCCATACTTTCCTTTATACCTTCCCTCTGCGTATCTTTTTTTTTGTATTTGGATCAGAAACCGAACCCAGTACATCCGTGTCTAAATCTACGATCTCAAAAGCTGACTAAAAATTTACTAACAATGAATTAAAAAATCACTTATTTCATTATTTATGCTGCGGATGTGCACATCCCATCTAATTATTATAACATTTAAAATTGGGGTGACCCGAAAACTTGATCTAATTTACGTCAAGGCCTTGTATATAGTTTCAGTACACATTCATATGAATACCAACAATATTAACCATATGGTTGGTTATAGACCGAGCGATACAGACATAAAGTCCATCTCATAAACTTAAAGGGGGATCCAGAAAATGTACTATTTAAACTTGTATTTAAAGAAATATTTTTTTTAATTTTTTTTGTTGTAACTATATGGTTGGTTATAGACCGAGCGATACAGACATAAAGCCCATCTCATCCCTTCATGATGATGAAGGGATGAGATCAGACTATGTCATCAAAAACCATGCATTAATATAGGCCCATCATGACAAGTGGCAAGCTTGTTGATCTCTTTAGCTTATATTCATCGATCAAATCCGGCACCTCCAAGTCTAAATTCACTGACTTAACCCCTAGACCACCGTGTGTTTCTCTCCACCAGTTATATTCGTATATAGTTACCACCAAGGATCGCCATTTTACACGATTTTCTGCTTGTCATTCAGCCTCCACTAGCAACCTTTTTTAAGGTCATCCATCCATCTCCAGAGGCAGAGATCATGCCGTACCTACGTGGTTTTCACTCCAGGACCCGTCTACTCCAACCGATGAGTTTTGATTGAACGTGTCCGGCCCATTGCCAGCTTACAAATTTTGAAGGAGATGTCGGTAACTTTAGTCGGTAGCTCCCTCCATACCTCGCTCAGCGACCTTATTAAACTTGTGTATAAGACCGACTGTCATTATCCACGTCTCTCTCTGTATACTCTAGAAACAGTTGAAAAATCTTTAAGAAATGTATTTTTAAAAATCTGGTACGATCTAGACGCAACCTACTAAAATCTAGATTATCTCATCAACCTGTATCCATCAATCAATCTGATTTACACTTTTATACTTTTATGTAATGTGACAGAGAAAAACAAATCGAGTATAAGTAGATAAAGTAAAGACAAACAAATAAAAACAAGAGAGGGAACTAGGCTTCCCTTCCCAACTAAATACTGTATGATTCTGTTAATGCCGTCTTGGAAGCTCGTTCTATAAATGCATTGACGGCAGACCTACGTAGACCCAATATATAATAATATATTAATATATAAATCTCTCAATATGTTGTGCAAGGATTTTGCTGTTTTTCCACTTCCACTGCGTAAAGCTAAGTCTTGAATCCGTTCCTGATAATTTATTTTGTAAGATCATAATATTTGTTTGTCTTCATGTTATTACGTCTTTTGGAATATTTGATTCCCATCGAACGGTAATTTCAATAAGAATAACTTTTTTGAATTCAGAAAACACTAAGATATCTGGCCAAAGAAGAAGACAAATTTGTAACTATTCCATGGATTCACCGTGCAGGTGCCGGGTCCATCGTATGTAGAGAAGAAAAGAACGGTGTTTTGGGCTTGCAACCGATTATAGGCTGGTTTACAAACTTCTTTATTATTGCGCAACAAGACGCTTACCATCCACCATTCTGATCCTCTCCTTACCCAACCAAATAATGATTGATTTAGTTAATGCCGTTATTGTTAATTGTCTTAGTTATTGATGTCTGTTATGAGCCTATTTGTTTTTGTTTCAAAAATCATTTTAGATAGAAATGAAAGATTTATTAAATAAAAAGAGCTGAGATGGAAAACAATTCGAAATTTTAATTCGATGCATAGGCAATTATTTCTGCCAACGTATAAGCCTCGCTATACAGAGGGGAAATGTTGCCAGTCTCCTTGGGACTACCTCGGATGGGACGTTTTTTATTTATAGTTTAGTTTATTTTTAATTTTATTATTTAGGTAGCTTTTAATTTATATTTAATGTACTATAATTAACTTCGAATAAATGTTGTCATAAACGACTAACATAATTTTATGCATAGAAATGACCGCAGGGGGTTTTAAATTTTATATAAAAGTAATAATGCATATATTCGATTGAATATTATTTTATTTGTACTTCTATTATATTAATTTAAAAATAAATTGTTTATTACTGTACCGATGCGCGAAATTGCTGTGCCCACAGTTATTTAGTGTTTTTTTTGCCGGAACAAAATCCAAGTTAAAAAATAAAAAAAAACATTCGCGTCTGATATTCATACTCGATGAAGCGTAGTTACCGACAGTGCACTCCCGGTCTACAACCTATCGTATACCATTTCAGATAACATGTTTGACGCAAGTCCAACCAAAGAAAGAAGTTTGACCCATTTTTTAGTTTAATTCGGCCAACCCCTGACGTCAATTGACGTAATATTTCTGATATACATAATTATCTTCGTATTCACATTAAGATATGTATATATATTGCGTAATAAAAACAATTTATGTGAATTTTCAAGTACTAGCGCCGCTTTGAATAATACCAATCAGTAAACTTTAGATGATTTATTGATATCTTACTCAAATGAAATATATTAAGCAAGAACAATCGCTTCATCCCATAATAGTCAATTGCACAAACTCGTATCTAATATTTTTTTAAAGATAAATTAGAAATCAAATAAATAAATATCATACATTAAAGTAAAGTATCATCACGACCGCTCCCCTTCGGAGTGGTCAGAAACCACGCTTATAAATAAGCGGATTCACATTTAGCCAACTTTACTATAAGCCAATCATGACAAGTGGCAAGCTCGTCGATGTCTCCAGCGTACCAAACTCGAGAAAAATCACAAATAAAATAAATATTATGTAAATAAATACATTCGCATAAATAAATATTTTTGTGTCCCGACCAGGAATCGAACCCGGTACCTCCGAGTCTAAATCCACGGACTTAACCGCTAGACCACGGAGGCAGTTATATCATGTCATACATAATTAATAAAAATCATATATTTATCGCGGTGGTGGCTCGGTGAAAGAACGCGTTCCTTAAATCCTACAAAGGTCGGTTCAAACCCACCCGGCATGTACCAATGAGAAAAACACTTTTCTTAAGTACATTTGTCATAGATTTACAACACCACCGTTCCCGTGCCTCGGAAAGCACTTTAAGCCGTCGGTCCCGGTTCCACTAATACCAACTTGTGGAATCGTTAATAAAAAGTAAAAAAATATAAATCATATCCCCGCCAAGCCGTCTGGCCAGCGTGGCGAGTGTAGGCCAAATTCTCCAAATGTATGTTATGGAAGGCCCAGCTCCAGCAGTGGAGGTCTAGGACGCTGTGTTCTAAGGGCTGTAATGATGAATGATGAATATATTTACGCAGTGACATACGTCGACTTATTTTGCGTATCAAGAAAGATATATATACGGGGTGACTTTGTATGCCCTTACACTAGACTGATATGTTATTATATTGATAGAAACAAACAACTTTTCTTAAACTGGGGCTATAAGTGACAGTAAATAACAGAATTCACTATTTTGACAATATAACGTTTGCGCTTAAGTAATGGAATACGACTGCAGCATTGTTACTTGAGAGTAGCTTTATGAACACTGAAGTTGATCTTAAGCGCTTAAACACCTTCCATCTTGCTGTACAGTCCGGCAAGGCCGCTATGCTGGACGTAACTTACACACTATCGGGCGCGTATCTAGCAAAAGCTCTCGCTGGATGAAAATTAGATCGTTCAAGTCCAGCAAGCTAGTAATAATTATCATAGTCGTACGTTGAGCCTATTCGTGGTCGTTGTGTATCATGCGTCTTATATGACCTTGGCGGGCTAAAGCAAGATGGATAATAAGGCGAACTTTTCTACACATTTCTTCTGCTTCCTTGCGTCCTTCATTGTGTCCCCCTCCACAGATCACTTTATCTCGAACGATGCTGCACCATCCGGAACTATTTACAGCTGCATGTAGGGTATCGTGTACTTGGGTATTTCGGTGGTGCGGATTTGTCAGACCCGCGTTCGACTTTTCCTCCAAGCCTCTCTAGGTTATCAGATTTATATAATAAAAATATTCAGGGACTCGGTGTAGGCAGATGGAAGACAGCCTAGTAAAGATTTTGAGCTCCTTGAAATAAGGAAATGGTTTGTCAAATCTTCGATGTTTTCGATGCGAATTCAGTTTGAAAGAGTTGACAGATAAAGTATGTGCGTGAGAGAACAGTGTGAACCATATGTGCTACAGGATGTTCAGTGAGAGAGGAAACACGACACGCTGTTACTGAACATATGGTGAATTGTCAACAGTTCATATGAAGAGTAACGCCCACGCGTTATGACTAACATCCGTAAGTTTTTAATAGTAAAACAATGGTATATTATATAAACAGTTAGTGATTCAATATTTAAAAAAAAAAGGTAATTCATCATCATTAGACTTAAACTTCAAGTTAAATACGTTTGGTAAAATATTATTAATTATTGTTTTTTCATAAAATAAAATTGTTTTACTTTTATCATTTTAAAGTAAAGAATACTTTTATGTTAATAACGTTCTATACTACTTAATATTTATATGTCGATTACTTTTTTTAAATGTAGGTATCTACATAGTAAAAAATAATGTTAGTAAGTAATATATGTGAAAACTGTTAAGTTCTTGTAGACCTCTGACAAAGTTCCTACAGTCTGGAGGAACCTCAGTGTAAGCTTATCCACACTGCAGCAATTCAAGATCTCTGGCGCGGCCATCTCCTCCTCTGCCATGCAAAATAGTATATATTATTTAAAAAATATCAGTCTTCTTTGAACTGCCTCTGATAAGACGTCTCCTGAGGACATTTTTTATTTATAGGTCAATTTTATATTAGGTTTAGTATATAGTTACCTATTTAATTTATTGCTCCGTGGTCTAGCGGTTAAGTCCGTGGATTTAGACTCGGAGCTACCGGGTTCGATTACTGGTCGGGACACAAAAATATTTATTAATGTATATAAATGCATTCAATTAATATTTAATTTATTTGTTATATTTCTCGAGTTTGGTACGCTGGAGACACTTGTCATTAATGGCTTATAGTAAAGTTGGCTAAATGTGAATCTACTTATTTATAAGCGTGGTTTCTGACCACCCCGAAAGGGAAACGGTCGTGATGATACTTTTTTTTTTAATTATTTTATTTATTATTTTCGAATAAACAATATATGTGTGTGAAAAAAAATATATAAAAAGTTTACATGTTGGGATAAGGATAAGTTTCTTTTGGTTTAATTCAGTTAGAGCTGAATAGGTACTAAACACCGTATTTGGTGATGTAAATTAGTACCGACTAGTATGGTGCTATATGGTGGACTGTTTAAATTTGAAACGCAAAAGACCGCTAGTCTAAACAAGGTTATACTAAAACCATTTAGCTCTTAGTTCTTATAGAAAATTCATCCATCATGTTTGTTGCTCTTTCACGCAAAAACTACTGAACGGATTCTGAGGAAGGGTAAAGTACGAAAATTCGATGTGAGCCCACCTCGATCCTTGGCGGTGCACCAGACTGGAACATTTTCATGAATATATTTGAACATTATTATAGCATTCCAGATGAACGCTGTATCAGCCTATAGGCCTTACCGTTTCGTGGCGACGGTGACAGTTATGGCGGAATAAAGGCCGAAATAACACTACATAACTACGATAATAAAATATAATAAAAATCACATTTTATATTTTTGCGGCAAGCTTAAATTATGCTTAGATATTGATATTGTCATTTACAATAGCCTGTCATAGAGACTTAATTTTTTTTAGCATTTAAGTAAAGTTTCTACCTGGTAGAATTATATTGCCTAATATTATAGTATACTTATTGTAAATTTGACATATAAAGTGCAAAGTATTTTTTTTTATCCTATGCCTAATTACAGAAAATTGTTCTGTAACAATCATAAAACTATTCAAACTCAGTAAATGACAGTAGAAACTAAGTCTTCACCAGGTAAAATAACTTTACATAAATATCGAATCACAGATTTTAGTATACATATAAATTAGTTTGTACTTTATTTATTTATTCAAAGTAATATACAATAATATAAAAGAATTAAATTATGAAATAAAAATTAAAACTACATTAGAAAACTAATTATAAATAAAAATACTCACCCATGATTTGTTCCTGTGGCAGTGTGCCAAGAACACTTGCAGCGTTCCCCCGCTGCACAGCAATGCTGATTTGCTGCGCGAGAAAACTGCCAGCCCTCTTGTCACATACAGCATTAACCAGGCGCTTAGAAAACTCTTCAAAGAACTTCTTTGCACTTGGCCCCCACGGACCCATCGTCTCAAGACCAAAAGGCACAAACACGTAGTCGTTGCTAATCGACTCGTATTTGCGACTTTTGGCCTTTTCAGCCAAGTTTGTACTTAAAAAGGAATATTGTAATTGTTTACTGAAGAATCTGGTAATTGAGTAATACGTTTTGAAAGCGTTAATATTTCGTCATTATTTCTTGTATTTGCATCAGTTTAAACAGTCTTTTTGAATGTTTGCTTGATTAAATCAATATCTTTTGTGTTTAAAACAATTACAATGATTTGTGGTTCAATACATTTTATGCTGCTTTATGTAGTAAAGTTTTATTAGCTTTAGCGATGCATGTATTTAGGTAGTGAACCTCACGTGTTTAGTCTTCGACGTCCTAAGGTTGTTATCCACCAGAGAGATGAGCGAAATGTTGTGTACGTTGCGACGATGTTCGGTGCTAGTATACGAAGATTGAGCGGTGCGATTTTTTTATTTTATTTATTTTATTTAAAATTATTTATTGCACCAAAACTTAAAATTAGATACATAGGCGAGTTTAATGCCTGTTAGGCATTCTCTGATAACTAACCTTTGGGATGGTGAGAGATTATGGGCAGGGTGCAACAATCTAATATTATTAGTCTAATTTATAAATACACTACATGCCAAGCAATTACATAAACTATATTCAAGTATTATGAACATATACATCTATACACAAAAAACATACATAAACATATTGCGTGCCAAATATTTAATGTGTACTGGATGCAGTGTGCTCCTGCTTATTAAGAAACAAGTTAGTGACTAATTGTTTAAAAACATTAACAGATGATCTACAAGATGTTTATGCTGCGCCAGCCTGGCACCACCTTCTGGCCAATACCATCATGGACAAGTTTCAAAGTTAGCAGAACATATCACTGTTATATGGTATCCCGAGCGCTGTGCTTCGTGTGTAATTCCCTTATAGCTCGAGATCTGGAGATGCCCACAATTAGGGAATCTGTTGCCAGCCTTACTAGACGTTGTTCTGTCGGCCCGACAATGAACACTTCTAGCATCTCCAGAATATCGCCGTCTTGCGCACTACCCCCAACGGTAGATCATTTCCAAGAGAAATGCTGCTATAGTACTCAAACCTAGACCTCCTAGGATCGTGAGCTGCAAGGGCGCTGTTGATCCAGTAATGGATAGAATTACCAGCGGTTTGTTCAACCGTTAGCCATCCGGGCCTTAACCACCCCACTGTCTGAACCTATTTTTTATTTTACCAGAGATACCGTCAGCTTAACATCAGAATGTTTATTTAAACATTGATATTTTTTGTGCATGTCACCACACTATACTTCGTGGTCTAGCGGTTAAGATCGTAGATTGAGTCGCAAAGGCACTGAAATTGATTCCTGGTCAAGAACACTAACCTATTTTAATAATAGTCATAAGAGACATCGACGAGCTTGCCTTTTGTCATGATGGGCCTATAGAAAAGTTGACTAGAATGAAAAACCGCTCCTAATAAGCGTGGTTTTGACCACTATGCAAGGGATAGTGGTCGTGTTGATAGTTTACTTTTACTGTTCCAAAATGTTGCAAACATCTCTTGCTTTAGTTTGCCTTTTTCTACTAGAGCTGTTTCCTCGCACATTGCTCAGCTCACTCGCACATCTCTGGTGGATAAACGGCCTTAGCTTAATTTAGTTCCAGACTCAGACTAATAAGCCTTTATAATCAGCAAGTACATATGGTGAATGCGGTCCGTTGTTATTATTTCATTTGGCAAAATATGCAGTTGGCAGTTATTCAACGATGTCCTCAAATCTCCGCCAAATTGTAAACAAACAGAGTGGGTTTAGCTGATAACTGATAAACAACTGGACAAATTTACTGTAGCGTAGGAAAATATATTTCGAGAAATAATTACAATCCAGTACCAGCATCAAAACCCATTGTCATTATTGTGCATCTGTATAGAAGGCATTGCGGCCGCAGTTTATTTAGCGCAACAATTAGCTCTCAAAACAGTGTTATCCTCTATTTAGTGTCAGTTTTATCTTAAATCGCCGAGCCTACATCAGAATTAGAAAATATTATATTATTCAATAGAATAAACTGCCTCTTTGGTCTAGCGGTTAAGTCCGTGGATTTAGACTCGGAGGTACCGGGTTTGATTCCTGGTCGGGACACAAAAATATTTATTAATGTAAATATATACATTTAATTAATATTTAATTTATTTGTGATATTTCTCGAGTTTGGAACGCTAGAGACATCGATGAGCTTGCCACTTGTCATTAAAAATATATAATATATCAATTAAAAAAATAATGCTGTATTCATAGCGCCATGTAAGATTAAGGAAATAAATTAAAACGTAATTTTGTAAGCATATTATCTACACTGTCACTATCATCATTTAATTTCAATGAAACTTGTAATCCATAAATTACGTAAAAATCGTCTGTCTGGTAGATAAACGATTATTTATAAATTTGACATCATTGCCATTTGATTGTTTGCTATTGGCAATAAAACCTTAGATTAGATTGAAAATAATAGTTGTTTATTATTGCACTAATCGCCAACCCCCAGCTAAGTTTAATGTGCGTTTTATTGGTGCATTTCTCTTAACAATAACAACAATATTATTAAGTCGGCTTAATTGGTGTTTTATACGTTTAATGAAAATGTTTGTTCCAAGTTAATATGTATATAATTGATCTATTTCTATACTTTATTGGCTACAAATAGAACATGCATTGTGACACGTATTATTATGGTTTTTATTAATGTATATTTTTAGATTAATTAAAAAAAAATGAATGACCCGTAGTGGCTCAGTTGTAAGAACGCTTTTTGTAAATCCTACAAACATCGCCCCCCGGCATGTACCAATGACAAATACACTTATCTTACGTACATTTGTTATACATTTACATTACCACCGCACCGTTCCCGTGCCGCAGAGTGCACGTTAAGCCGTCGGTCCCGGATCCACTAATACCAACTTGTAAAATCGTTAATAAAATATCAAGTCAGACAGTTTTCATTACCATTTATCATAAATAAATAACAAATTATTTAGAGTTATCGCCTTTTAAATAAAACCATAGTATATTTATTAAATTCCTCGCCAAGCCGTCTGGCCAGCGTGGCGAGTGTAGGCCAAATTCTCCAGATATATGTTCTGGAAGGCCCATCTCCAGCAGTGGAGGTCAAGGACGCTGTGTTCTAGGGGCTGTAATGATGATATTTATTAAATGAAGAAAATGAAGAAAAGGCCGTTTAAAAAAAACAATGTTGCCAGGTTGAATAAATATTTTTTTCTACCATGACATGCACAGCTAATGTAACAGATACTATTTTTAAAAATTTATATGTATTTGATAGTTTAGATAATATTCTTATAATAGGTAAAAAACCAGGTTCTATTTGTATTTTGGTCTAGTGCTTAAGTCCGTGGATTTAGACTCGGAGGTTCGATCCTGGTCGGGACACAAAAATATTTATAAATGTAAATTTATACATTTAGCTATTTAATTTATTTGTGATGTTTCTCGAGTTTGGTACGCTGGAGACATCGACGAGCTTGCCACTTGTCATGATTGGCCTATAGTAAAGTTGGCTAAATGTGAATCCGCTTATTTATATGCGTGGTTTCTGATTACCCCGAAAGGGAAACGATCGTGATGATACTTTACTTTACTCTATTTTAAATATTTTTTAATAACATCTAGACTACACTACTGTGGATGAAGTACGATAGGGATGTTTAAAGAAGCGAACACGGGAAATAGTATTAACGGTGCCTCGGGATTACAGATCGGCAGCCGAAATGTCAGTGATAAAGCTTGGCTCGCCATAAACAATGTACCAACAGGGTACCAACGCTGATGTATGGAAGCGAGATGTGGATATGGCAAAATCAGCAAGAGTGTAGCGTTAATGCAGTTGAAATAAGGTCTTTACGTCTGATATGTTTATATTTTGGCGGACCGCATATGTAACGACAAAATATTTATTTATTTAAAAACTTAATTGCACTATCTACAAAGGCGGACTTAATGCCGCTAGGCACTCTCTGACAGCCAAACCTTCAGGACATTACGACAGTTTTCATGGTAAGTAGGTGCAATAATAGATATAAAATAACAATTTATAAAACAAATACATATAAATACATAAATAGGTTATATATATACAATAATACATATAAAATAAAACTACTCATGTGATGAAGGAAGCGGGACACAAGTAGACGGTCGCGTCGTCGCTCGTTGTGAAAGTGTGAATGAAGCGAGTGGCAATACAATAGAAGTAAAAAAATCAGTTTAAATTAAAGATATTATTTGTACACCCTATTCTTGAATATAGCTTGACTAGAAGCTTGTCTAAATAAAATACAAATGTAAAAAAAATACACACAAGTGTAGGTATGAAAGATAGCATAGAGACAAAAATAAGAAAAGTCATGTTCCGATAGTTCGGGCATGTTAAAAGGATGAGCGACGAAAGATTGAACCGGATATATATTGCGAAAGTTGTGAGTAAAAGAGACCCTGGGAGACCAAGACTCACCTTTCATGATCAAATAAATAAAACACACGCAGAAGGTGCAGTAAAGAGTCTACGAAACAAAAGGGCACGTATGAAAAGTTTAATAAATGTCGACGAAGCGAAAGCTGTGTTGATTGTTTTATTATTTATTTATTTTTCCTTATATCATAACATTTTAATACAACATTATTCTGCCAAACTATAAAATAGTTTATCGGCAGTTGATGGTGTTCAATTGTCTCTGCCTATTGGCGTGAAGATATGTATGTATCTAGAGCAGTGTTGACTATATATTATTACCAATAATAATTCCATGAATCAATCTTGTACCAGTATATTCAACTAAATGGTAGTGTTTACGCATCAGTCTATTTTCGTTTCAAATGTTAAACTATTACATTTATCACAACTTCCTTTTGTAATTACAATCTGATTATGACGTAAATTGACAACGTAATTGTACTTTGTTTTTCAAGATTGAAATCTGTTTATTTTTCTGATGAAATCCGCAATGCAGGGAGAAATAAGACGGCGTGTTTAATATCTGTTAACGGCTGCAATAGTAAGCCAATAATAATGTCTAGACGAAGTGGAAAAAGGCATTTTTTTAATGGCGACCAACTTTAAAGTTGTAACTGGTCACACTGTATTTATTGTAATACTGTATTTAACTTTTGGCTTCTATAAAAAGATAATCTGAATAATATAAAATTATTATTTATTAAAAACAATATAAACTTGACGCTCTCCGTTTTACGAATTACTAATCAACCCTGATCCTGCATTCATTTATCTTTGGCAAACTCGCGGGGAGGCTGAAGCAGACGTCCGCTAGCCGGCGCTGTCAGCTGAGGGCTGCTGGCCAGCGAACCACCACCCGTAAGTTCCTTTCTCTATTTCATATCACGGGTATAGTATGTTTGTTGTACAGCATGGTTCTAAAAACAATATTTATCATCACAGATGCAGATTTCACTGCTAGAGATGATGGGCCTTTTAGAACAGATTAAGTACAATAATTCGAAAGATAGTAAGAACCATCGGACCTAGTCACACTATATGCTAATCCAGCTAATTAAAATATAAACGGTAGTAAAGACAAGTCATACTCATTTACGCTGTATCTTGCGTATTATTAAAACCGCACCGGAAACGTTAACCGTACATAAATTAGAGTAACCTACGTAATTCCCATTTCTGTATTAAGCTGTTCAAATAGTTCGTTTTACATTAGTAATATAATAAATATCAGTGGAAGGATGGCACTTGTAATCAACGGATTTTATAGAACCCTATATCGCCATTAAACCTAGTAACTAATTACTCTAAATATGTGTGAACAACAAAAAAATTGTCGAGTAAATAGTTTAGTAAGTAATTTAGTAGTTCTATAGCATGAGAAGCGCCCTCCATGTGCAGCTAAGTATTTTTTGGGATGTTTTAATAAAATGCGAAATATCATTTTGCCTATAGTAGGTAAAGCAACACACCTATATAAACTCTTTAAAAATACTTATTTTATAAAAAAAAGGTTCCGAAAAAAACTTGCACTACTACTTACATATGTTTGAAAAGAGCTAAGCTTGCACACCTGCAGATGAACGATAAGGAAACGTACACGTGGAACAGGTTTGATTTGACAGGTAACAAACTACGCCTAGCGTAAATTTCAACCTAATAAAAGGAGGAAAAACATTTAAATGAAGATGGAAAAGTAGTAAGAAATATTTACAATTTTACCTCATTCTTCTTTTTAGTCGCTAATTTTTGCCGGAGTGGTCGTGATTGCCAACAACCCATCGCCACTCCTCTCGGACTGCAGTTTTTTTGGTGCACCCATATAGAAGATGGTCTAACGCAGCTTAGATTTGGTCTGTCCCTCTCATCGGAGATCTACAACGCATCCTATTACCATCAACTTTTCCATGGACTAACAGGCGCTCGATGGATATTTATCCACGTCGCGACACGTGATTGTACAATGTAGTCGACGTAATCATATTTATAAGCGACGTAAGCTATTATAATCATTTTGCATCATTACAGCCCCTAGAACACAGCGTCCTAGACCTCCACTGTTGGAGATGGCCTTCCAGAATATATATCTGGAGAATTTGGCCTATACTCGCCACGCTGGCCAGACAGCTTGGCGAGGATATGATGTCAATTTTTAATGACAATTTATTAAGCATTCCACAAGTTGGTAAAAGTGGAACCGGGACCGACGGCTTAACGTGCTTTCCGAGGCACGGGAACGGTGGTATTATAAATCTATGACAAATGTACGTAAGATTCCTCTTTGGTACATCTAGGGTGGGTTTGAACCGACCTTTGTAGGATTTAAGGAACGCATTCTTACAACCGAGCCTCCACCGCGCATAATTATATACCTTTATTTGATTTGATTAATAGCTATATATCTTTGTCCAGCAACATTAAGGTAATAAGAAGCATTTACATCTATACTCGTATTTGGAAACATTTCGCAAAACCAGGACTATTTAAATCTGTATGTCTTATCACTGTTACTTGATAGATGAAAATTAACATTTGTTAAATGACTCACGGCCAGTTTCAGGAAGGATTATTAAAATAATTTATGATCAATATTTTTATATACGCTACGTGGTTGGTAGTAAGCTTGCCACTTTGGTTATTTCAACCAATGACGTGCCTCATAAGCATACGTTAAACATGTTAAAAGATAATCAGCCTTTCTGCATTTGTCTGTTAGACAAAAAAAAAATAAGAGACAGTTTTATAATTCTGTCATGTGTAAGAAAGTTGCAAATTATAGCAAAATTATATTGAATAAGTGGGCTAAGTTTTTGATCAGGACGCATGCTATAGCAGATATACAATTGAATTGAACTGAATCATGCAATCATACGAACTTCCTAGAATCGACATTCTTGTTATTACAAAGGTCATTGACAAATGTCTGGAATAATAATTCTTATAAATATTGTAAGCGAACGTTTCTATGCGGATAGCGGGGTCAAGAATCTAGGGGTCCCGACTAACGCCCTTGAATTTTTTGCCTTCAACGGTATCTGGCGTGACTATTTGATGTTAACTTTAAAATGTATAACTCGTATTTTACCATAGATAAGTCATAAGAACATCGTTTTTTTAAGGATTACCTCTTTGATCAGTAATGTTGCTGTCGACAACAGTTTTCGAAAGGATAATATTATTGCTTTACGATTTGTGATTTCTCTTTTCATTTCTTTTTTCGTGTCATTTTGTTTCTACGTACCACCTCTCTTCTTGACTTTCGATACGTGTTCGAAGTCCAGGTTGTTTAACCACTCGAACTTCTATAAACAACGCTTATATTTCAGCCAATCACGTTCGTTTTTATTTATTATAATTAAAATCAAATGTTAAAGGAGCAATAATTTAATAATCATTTTGGGAACTGGTGGTTAGTTTTTCTTGTTTTATTATTTGCTTTATTATTGTAAAATATAATTATTATTTTTAGTATAAAATCTTACTCGTTTTCTTAATATCTTCTTTTATTAGATTTTAGTTTTTGTTTTTTTTTGAATATTTAACATAACACAAATGTTTTAATGCTTTTGTTCTATATCAATGTGGTAGACAGCTAGTCTGATTAAGTGAAATTTAAAAGTAGCTAGAACATCTTCATTTTATTATCCAGAAGTTCACCGAATAGAGAATGTCTAACGGCATTACTAACACGTTTTGTTTAAAATTAAAATTTTAAATAGAACAAGCTATCTTAAGTTTGTGTTAAACATAAACCACATCTACACGCATTCCTTAACTCGCTGGACAACGTAACCATAAAACTGGACATGCAAAAATGCAGTCACACATTCTACATATAGTTAGTTCTCAGAAATCAAACCAAAAATATTCTCGAGTAGGTTCACCTTGCCGATTCAGGTTCAGCGTCCTGTTCAACGTACCAGTCAAACAAACGGGCGGGAAAAGGATCAATAAAAAGAGGAATCAATATGGGCGTGGTGTATTTTTTTTAGTAAAGATCCTTGCTTAGGAGTTTTTATAACTTGATGGTAATAAAAATCACTTATTAACTAATCTGACCAGAGCGTGACATGAGTAGGCCTAAGTCGTTCTGAGAGGCTCATCTTGAGTTTCACGAGCTCTAGGAGTATTGTAATAAATCGTCTAATACGAAATACACAAGCGAGGTGGCCAAGATTGATTAGGTAGTATAGTTGATCTTTAATTCAGCGTAACCTTTTGTCAAGTAAGTATTACAATAAATCCACAAGTTTAATTTTCTACGAAATAACAACTGAAAATTCGGATTAAATAAGTTAAAGGTGTATTTCTTATTAGTAAGTGTATGCCCCGGTTGGAACCAACAATTTAAGGAATTTATGGAATCCTTTCTTACAACACCACTCTCATTATAAGTCATTATACCTATTATTTAATATATTTATTCTACCTACAATCTGTGTTACGACAGTTATTAAATTCTCCTAGCAACAAGATTATTTACACGTCCCGGGGTTAAAAATCGTTTGCGATAAAAAGAGAAGAGGTATATATAATACAACCCAATAAACCTAAACTGATGGTCAGAAGAAACCGAGAGAAACTTCGGAAATCATAATCTTAAATTGCTTTTACAATTACATACGTATTTTATATACTAGATTATAGTAAATGAAATTTAATATTTGTTGCCATGGAAGCATTATCAAGAAGCAATTTATGCAAAGCTTAATAGTTATCGACTTATCCTGTATTTATAATTACTTGCCAGGTTATTCATCTACTAATGGAGGCTCTTTAAGTTTATGGAAACCACCTGCAATAATAATAAATTTTATTATTCGTTTAAATTAATTAACATATACAGTTTGTTTATATAATCGACACAATTAATAATTTTAAATTAAAATATAAGCCAAATAATAATAATAATACTCTTATAACATTTATACTAAAGCAATGTTTTTTTTTTATAAATGGTAATGTCAAAATTAAATTCTAATAATATCTATAATAATGTTTTTCATTCTAATTAACCCCTCGTCGGGTAAAGCTCTCCTCCTTTTCTATCCATTTCTTTCTATCCTGTGCCTCGTCTATCCAGTGTTGTCCTGCTTCTTTTACTATCTCCACTTGCAATACTAAATTTAAAATAATAACATTTACCTTTATTTTAAACATAGCTATAAATTGTTAGTAAAATAAGTTATTTGACTATTCTTTTTTGAGCATAGAACTGTGATTTGAATATTTGATTTTAAGAGCCAATTATGCAGTTCTGAAAAGATGCCATACGGAAATTTATCAATGCGTCCAGTACAGGCAGACGTGCCTCCGCAAACATTGCAATTCACACCCCCCATATTTCTGATGAAAAAAAATCTGCTGGCAAAGTTAAAAGAAAAACGTGAGTTAATTTAAAGTTACAAGTATCAAGTGTATGATACAAGAGTTCATGATAAATTAATTATATAAACTGATGCTGCAAGAAACGAAATAAACATAAAATGATTGAGGATACATACAAGGAACCAAGTTTTTTTTGTTAGCCAATTTAATGATATTTGTATATTGTGTAATTATAATACCATTAACATGTGATGATGTAACTGAAATGATTTTTTTGTATACATACGAGTAAGTGCCTGTGTGATTTTGAACCCGGGTTATGTATTTTCAATATGTATTGCTTCTTATTTTAAAACAAGCTTGTGTTTAGTTTAACGACAACACGCAATGTATTATGAAAATACAAAGCCAGTCGATTAAGAACGCTGGTGTACTGGGTGTGAAGTTTATTGGGAGGAGAGATATTCTTTTTTTTCTTTCATTCTTTCTTTTTGTATTCTAAATAACCTAATTCGCAATATGTACAGCAATTACTAGGTAGGCTGATCTCATAAAGCCTTGTTGTTTTTTTGTCTATGTACCGTGAAAAAAGTCTATATGAATAAACTGGGAATGATGTTAAGTCGGTCCACGATTGTACAGACATCAGTCCTCATTGCGTTTGGACATGTATAGCTGCGACTTCCATCGAGCGCTTTATAGCTCCGAGTAAAGTCGTTGGCATGAGGTATTAGGTCCAGTTTGAAACTGCAATGGCACCCTATATCAGTGTACCAGTAAAGATGAACAATGGCGACGGATTGTAAAGTTCAATAATGACGATCACGAGCACCCTGAAAAGAGTGTAGTAACTAATGTTGGCACAACTTTACTTCTATACTACTCCGTTGTCGAGAATAATTTGTTTTTAAAGCCCAGATCCCTAATTCTGGCTTTATCGTCTTACGTGTCGGTTCGATATATTTGAGTTAGTGGTACCAGAAAACTGTTAGTATCATTCGAATGTATACGGTTTTTTACATTAGGTTCAACGATAAGTGCAATTCGCAGAAACGTATTTGTTTTAAAAAAGACTACATACATTAACATGCAGCAAGGTTGTTGCCCTTTAAGGATTTTGTTATTAAAGAGAAAGACTAAAGTATGTTGCCAACATTGATTTAAAATGTTAACCTTTGTTGTATGTTAATTAATACACTTTTGTCTCTTTTGTTTTAGTTCCAACATATTTCTGGAAATTGCGTTTATTAACATTCTCTTGTTTTAAAATTAATTTCTTTTTAACTGTCTCTTTGTGTTCGTGATTTAGTAGTTAAGAGCAGATTTAGGCGCTGAGGTACCGGATTCAGTTCATGGTAGAAAATATATGTAACATTTGATTGTAATATTTATCGAGTTTTGTACGCCTGTGAAATCGACGAGCTTATCACTTGTCATGTAAACCCGTTTATAAAAATCGTGGACATAGTACTCATGTAAGATATAATGTATTTGCATATATCTACAAAATTTTGACCGTTATAACATGACCTATGAGATTGACTTTAAAGATGTAGATTATTATTTCATAATGTTTTTTGTTTGTTCAATGTCACAAATCAATGATGACATCATGTTACTATACGGGAATCAGTGGTTGATAAGACGATATCCTTTATACGGCTCAATGATTCGAAAGACCCGTTTGACAGATAGGGTGTTGCCAGGTGTAGAAGATTTTATTTAAACTTGTATTTTGTATTCTCCTATAAAAAAAAATTAAATTACTTTAAAAAAAAAACATACTTATAATCTGAAAAATATGAAACTCTTTCAAATCAGATTTCATTCCAAAATTATAAATAATTTTCGTGACGCGTGAATATTCATTTTATAAAAGATACAAACTTATAGATGTCAAAAGTGCTACAGCGAGTAGTAATTCTGACAAAATGAATATTTTGAATACGGGAACGCAATCTTTAATGTTGCAACAAAAAAAAAAAAAAATCTGACCAGAAAAAAAAATAGAATACAGTTTTCGAAGATCTCTTCGAACCCGTTTGACAGCTGGAAGAAATGGTTGAGTATAGAAGCCGTTGAGGAACATTTTAGAATACAGGTGTACTCGTAAGTTTTGCTATAGGTACGCGGTCTCGTAAAATAATAATTCTGCATTATAATTGTATTTTGCAACTATAGCCGTATATCCTGCAAAGTAATGAACCAATTATGTAATTCACGTGACTCCGACATGATTAGCGGAAACATGCGACACACTTGTGTCAGTTAATTTCTCGCCTTCTTGATTAAACTAACGACATTTAATTATATTCGTAGGATGGTAATCGATTTATTGAATACAATATTGAATGGCAGCATTTAAAACTAATAATTGGATATACTCGTATCTAACTAAAGTAGATAAATAAGTTATTAATTCATTTTAAAAATTTATATGTTTAAATGGCAAAACTTTATATGTTTAAAAATTAGACAATGTTTTATTTATGTCGTAAAATTATTTTGCATGAATACATTATATCTCGTATAACATATTTTTATTTGTTCGAAGGATAAAAATATTTTACAAGCAATATAAATTGCAAATTTATTATTATAAATAATAAATAAATATACTGTGACCGATATCTACAGTTGGGGATAGACAATGAGGTTATCTTCAATGAAAATGCACAATCACGACTTTTTCTTCCTTGTATTTTCAGATATTTTTTTTATTGTCTTTAAAGGACATTGTACAGAATACATCAGTCCTAAACACGTAATTTATTTGCATAATATATGTTTATAACAAAGTTCATAACCGAGTTGGGGATCATCAAATTCCAGATGCTGCAGAATTTGATGCTTTACTTGGAGTCACTCGCGGCATTATAGCCCAAACACGTCGTGTAAAATATGAGAGTTGACAGCGCTGGAAAACCGCAAAAAATAAACTGCAACTTATGCCCCATATTTGAAGTCCAATTTATCGTTTTCCACAATTATTCACATTGCAGCACATTATTAAACAAAAAAACACCACTTTTGACCAATAATATCCATAGCAAATTAATTTTACAAAACAAAAACTTGCACTTGACATGTCCACGCAAAATGGCGCGAAAAACTCCCCTTGTATTTTCAGACCATGTCAAAATGTAAATATGTCAAAGTCATACAAATAAATTCTTGAATAAAACATAATAAAAAATCGCGGCACAGAGGTTAGCCGTCGTCGGCCATACATACACTACTTAAGAAATAAATACAACTTAAAACAAAAACGAAAAATAAAAAAAAGGAAAAAATAAAATAAAAATAATTATAAATAAAAAACTTGCTCCATATCACTATCAATGGCAAAGTGTCAAGGATACTGGCAGCATTGCCACGTTGAACTTTTTTATTTATTTTTTTATTTTGAAGCTCCATTGTTGGAACTTTTCCAGAACGTATGTCTGGAGAATTTGGCCTCAATGAGGATAATTTTTTAATGATAATTTATTAGCGAATCCACAAGTTGGTATTAGTGGAACCGGGACCGACGGCTTAACGTGCTCTCCGAGGCACGGAAACTGTGGTGTTGTAAATAAATGACATAGGTATGTACGTCAGAAAACTGTAATTCTCATTGGTACTCGTACATGCCAGGGAATTTGAACCGATCTTTGTAGGATATTAAGTGTTCTTACTTTTTATTTATGGTTTATTTTATTATATTCATAAATATCAATACTTTTTAAAGAGATAATTTGCATTCGTACCCTCCAGTGGCTTGTTAATATATTTTTGACACTTCAAATAAAGGAATTTGGATATCTAATAGAAGAAAGTGGGATATGAACAGAGAGATTGCAAAATTTTTGTCAACATGATTTTGGCTTGTCATAATTATTATGTAGGTATCTTGTAATTTTCCTTCATGAATTAAGTCAAAGAACAATAATACGAGATAAGATTTTATTTTATCAACAATAAAAAGGTGTCTGAAGCTAGTTGATATTTCATAATACAAAATAAATGTAATCACTGCAAATAAATAAAACAGTAGGAAAATTTACTGGGGTTAAAGACATTAAAATTATCCAATGAATTGAGAGTTTAGACATCAACTATTGGACAAAAAATCTTCCGACAGCTACAATGGATAAATATTGTTTAAGGGGAGTTAGGGTAAATGCAGGTATGGAGAAAGTGTAAATATTGATTATGACTCCCAAAATGGTGCAAATTTAATAAAAAAATCTATAATATAGACAAAAATTTATAAATAGTGACCCTAGATTGCTCTCTCACATTGTTTGTCTGTTCTTTCTCCAACTACGGGGACTAAGTGTGACTAGGCCAGGTACAACCATATGTGGTATTTAACGCGTTATCGTAATCTGTATAAAATCAAGACAAAAATACATGGAAATTACAACTCGTTACAGTAAGTAGCGGGCATCATTTAAAGTTGTTGGACGTAGTTCGTAAAAAGGATCCAATCCACATTTGGCCAATTTGCTTTGAATAAACGTATTTTATAGTTATTATAGACTGAATAATTTTTTGACGATTAGCCTAACTTTGATTATTATACTATTTAGCTTCTTGCACCGTCTTGTTATATAGTTAATACCTTTGTTATCCTATATAATAATTATTTCAAAAACTGGTAACGAAACGTTTAGACATTGCCATACACAATGCCTACAAGACATTGTATGGAATTAAGTTTACCAATTTTTTTAAAGTATAACGCATAACCTAAGAATTGATTTGTACCATTTTCAACAGTTGCCTTGATGGAAACGATTTTCTAATCTGACCTACTTTTACTGAGCATATAACCATGAGAAATCCAAGCCATAGTGTACCCTACATTTGAAACGTTGTGAAATCCTGCCGAATCTGGACAACTATCACCAAAGTTATGAGAACCCGTTGCTTTAATCCGAATGCTGTCAAAAGTGACATTATTGTCTGGTTCTTATGTCAATTATGTCACTTTAACAGTTATATTAATATTGGTTTCACGAGTAATTGTTAATTAAA
The DNA here is from genome assembly GCA_910589645.1 of Tinea semifulvella. Classification (NCBI taxonomy): domain Eukaryota; kingdom Metazoa; phylum Arthropoda; class Insecta; order Lepidoptera; family Tineidae; genus Tinea; species Tinea semifulvella. The sequence continues at coordinate 6,117,240 of OU342586.1, read as the reverse complement.
CTTAAACGGAATGTAATTAAAGATTTTATTATGCCAGATATATCAATTGCTACAAACATATTATAAAATAAATCGAATTCCACAATTAACAACTAAAATTATACAATAGAGGTTGTGACGTTACTATTTATGCGATACGCAAAAACTACCGAATTTATCTAATTTAATATTATCATTAAGATAATAAATAATTACGACGTGGGTTTTTTAATTTCCATTTATATTGTATTTATTTTTTACTTTTAGTATCACTGTGACGTCACTTCAGTCTCTTACCTACTAAGATTGTATCCCTGATTCAATGTGATAACCGTAATTACAATTTATAAGTATTCATCAACTATTAGCAGCTGTATGTTTATAACATAATTATGACAAACTACAGCTAAATTATCATAGAATTAATTACGAATATGCATCGATCATATTCACGCGTTCATAAAACTCTTATCAACTTGCATAGTAAATTGCTTAAATATGTACTCATAGTTGCGTCTGTAGGAGCCGTAAGAATGATATAACAAAATAAACCTTATCATCAGTTATCGTGAATGATGGGCCTTATCTCATTTTATCAACGACGACAAATTTATGCTCGACATTCGACAAATTGTCGGATATTGTAACGGAAACTTATTTGTTTTGATTTGTTATCTTTTCACATTTCTTATGTTTTGTTTTTTACTATCGTCACTTATTCAATGTTACTTTTTATGATAGAAGCTTGGGTTCATTATTGTTTACACTTCAAACCGTTTTAGCCTATTATTTGTACAAATGAGTTGTATGTTTTTAGTTTTATTATTAGTGGCTTTATATTTATTAACACTTTCAATTGACTGGCGTAAAATGTACCTAAGATCTATTTATAGTAAGATTCTTCGTACTATAAAACACTTAAAAGTTTATTGAATAGTCACATGGTTGCCACCCTACTTATCAGCCGTCGAGCTTAATTTAAGTCATTTAATACATTTACGATATTTCACACGGTTTTTATTCACAGCTTTTTCAAGATAACCAATAGATACATTACTATCAGACACAAGGGGTCATACAACTGTAGTACCATTCCAGGGATTATCCACGTCATATTTTTTTGACATTAGATATAATATTAATTTAGTAATCGCTATAAGTTAGAAGTAAATGCTTCTCTAAAGGTTGATTATATTAGTTTTATTTAAAATAATATTTTCAGACGCTTATAATGTGTCAACCGAAAATAATTATATATATAAAATATAGGTACCCTTTCAATAACGCACTTTGTTATTAATTAAACTTTCACTGCATACGAAATATAATGGTAAAGTTTGACATTCACTTAGTCTTGAACACGACATCGACATTATAGGTAACCTACAATCTAAGTTAAACATAATCTAGGCCAAGTTAGTACTAACAGTTTAAAAAAAAACTTGTAATAAATTATCTTTAATTAAGCATGGTTACAGGCAGTGACCACGTAAATTTAGTCCGCATGATCTATACACGTGCACCTACTAAGTATGTTATACACATACACGCCATTTTTAAATTTACACTCACACATTCAAGCAACAACGCTAATGTCTCAACGCACACATGTAATTTTGATCAAAGAATATGAAAGAACTGAAGATACGGTATTTAAATAATTTAATTTAATGCCATACTTTTTGGACACAAATATGCAATTAGGTTTGTATGTTTCTTCTTAATTGAATTAAATATTCGTAAACACGTTTTTTTCTTTGAGCTCACTCAACGTGAGCATTGCCTTTAACGTTTAAACTATATGAAATCACTATTGTTAACATTCGTAACCACCGGATTAACCCGATAGGTTGCTATTACTCAACATCATTGTTTGTAGTTTTCCAGTGGCATGGTTTCAAAACCAATTGACGGTTTAATTAATCTTTGGCCATCACGTTTGGGCCACATGATATGAAACAATCAGTAAGAAAAGCGTGTCTCATCACCCCATTCGGTCACGATCGCTCGTATTACCACACTGTACTTGTACGTCCATGTATGTCTGCGATTTATAAAGGTCAAATTTTAACAGTCGTGATAGACCATTAATTGGAGGAGTCCCTGAATGTTTAATAGGTTGAAACAGCGTTAGTTTTTGCTTCATTGAATCATACAGACATGTTTATCGGGTGTGTTGCAGAAACTAATCAAGTTAACTATTATGTACATAGATGTCTTTAGTAATATAATTAATGGAGGTTTTTGACTCCTGCAATGTCTTGTTGAAATACAACATAAAACGTAAAATTAATATTTTTTTACTTCTTTCAAATCTGATCAATGCACGACGAGCGAAAGTACCATGCCATTATTAACTTGATCATTATTATCTTACACGTATTTCTTGTTTTGTTCATTAACGTTTATTCTTATATTCTTTGCTTTTTCTTCATCAGTTCTGCTGATGTATATGATCGTTATATGCCATAGAAATAATGCTTCAACAAAATATATATGAAAGTATACATGTAACGATTTATTAAAGTTTAAGGTTACGATTAGATTTTTATTGTGTTTAAAGATCAAAGGTTCTAGTTACAATAGCTGTTACTGGCGTCCTCGTGGTTTTATTTTATTTGACACGTGGAATGCCATCTTGATTTGAGATTTGAGAATTAAATTGTAGCAATAATAATTTAATGATACAAGTACACTTTATTGTAGAAATGTACACATCACAACGGAAACAGCGCTCGTGCTATGTCAAATTAGTTTCTATTTTGGTGAACTTATATGACTGTATTTTATTATATTAGCATTTTTTTACGACAATATGTCTTTGTTTTGGCTGTATTATTTGGAACTATTATTATTTTTTAATTTAAATTTTGGAACTATTAAAGTTTATTTTGTTTTTTATTCATTCATTGATTTATCGTTCGAGTATTCGTCTCTATGATTATTTGTGTTTCAATGCACCTAAAGTTTGTGCAATAGATCATTATTTATCTTAAAACCTTTCAGTTTGTCTGAATCATATCCGCTTGTCAAAAGTGTGCATATTTTATCTAAGCCCGATATTCGTTGTGTTGTGTGTTCATTTAGAATATTTGAAGCTAAAGTATGCGTATAGCGCATGGCTTATTGATTGGTAAAATATTAACAGATAAAATGAAAGATAAATGTAAATACATGGCGCCAAGTTGTTACATCGATATCGAAAATACATATGACCTATATGTATATGAAAGATTCATTGTTAACCCATATTAGCTCCTGAGCTTACACAAGCAGTACTAGTACGAGTACTATTGTAATAATCATAATAACATACGAGTACATTCGCGCCAGATCCCTTGCGGGGTAGGCAGAGATAATTAAGACCACCTGACACGATCACAACATACCTCTTTCGCTTCGTCAACATTCAACAATAAATCATACTTCGCTCGTCCTTTCAACATGCCCGAACCATCTTAGCATGCCTTTCCTTATTTTTGTCCCTATGCTTTCTTTTATACCTTTTCTGTATTTCGACATTTCGACGATACTTATACAGTCCGCCAAAGTGACGCCGCATATCTGACGCAACGACCTCATTTCCACTGCATTAACCCTACTCTCATACGTATTCAAAAATATCCACGTTTCGCTTTCATACATCAGTGTTGGTATCAGCATGGCATTGTGTATGGCGAGCCGAGCTTTGTGGCTAACATATCGACTGCCGATTAGTGACCCAAGGGCACCGTTTACACTATTTCTCGCGTTTACTCTTCTTTCAACATCCCTATCATACTTCCCATCCGCAGTGAAACACTGCCCAGATATATAATTTCATTAAGTTGTTTTAGAGTTTTATCATAATTTTTTATCGTCATGGTTGCCATCCTTTTTCTTTTAAATACTAGTAGTAGTGTAGTGGTTTTTCTCGCCTTCAAAAGGAGTCATTTTAATGCACATGCCTCTTTCATTTTAACAATAACATAATAACAATTTATGAAAATATATTAAAGGAAAAAAATTCAGAAACTGTAAAGATATAGAATCTGATTAATTGAAATGTCGCATCAAGATATTTCATTTAGCAACAGATATACCTGCTTATATTGTGCTGATATCCTGTGGCGTGACCAACGGTACCATGAATCATTTTTTGTGCTGATTACTATAGAGATCATGCACATCAGTTCTGATGCCGTAATTTCCTATACATTAGTCATCATCATGCTTATTATATAATTTATATAGACACTGTCTTTGGTTGTACTTGTTTTGGTTGTATTTACAATGTTTTGTTATATTAACATAAAGAAAACTTAATAGATTTCAATATTATTATTTTTTTATCTAAATTTAGCTACACATAATGAAGTAATAAGCCAAAAACAAAAGGAAATCACGTTCATATAAATTGGCATTGCTTAGCGAGATGTTAATAAATTATGTAACGCTCTCTTACGATTTTTTCGCTTTATAAATCGTGATTATGCAAATAGTATATCATAACCAATTATAGACAGGTTCATATCTAATTTAAATTCGTTTAAGTGCTTTGTGATTTTTGCACTCTGAGATATATAGGGACTTTCTTGTTATCAGTTGTACAGAAAATACTAATAAACGATAAATGAATCTTATTGTTGAAAACAATATCTAAGATAATGACAATTGCACAACAATAATGATTCAAGTAACTATAGAAGAACTTTTTCCTGTCATTTGCTATATTTAGTTTAAGTATACAATAATTGATATTATCGACTCTTACCTTGAGTGTACAAGTAATTGTGTGAATAATAATTGTTCACGTTTTTATATTATTTAAAACACTACACTTTTTCTGCCCTGTTCATTTTTTTAATACTAACACGGCATGTGACCTTGCGCCCACCTGATGGTCAGTAACGCGAAAGGTCCATGTATGTTAGCAACTGGAATCAGACACTCATGACTGACATCAGTCCTTACACTATGCCCGGCTTGACTGAACAATACGGCAATTCGAGCTTGATCCTGAAACGTGTGGATACACTTTACTAGGTTTATCGGCACAAACGGTGGATACTTCCAAATTACTACCAACAGTCCGCCTACCACCTTTTGTCCGCCTACCACCTATTTGTTGTTCTCGTTGAAAGTATGTGCCATTTGCAATGATATAAAATTTTACTTTTAAGGAGAACTAATATTGTTAGCTTTCCATGGTGATATTTATATAAAAAATGACACTGCTTAAAACAAGACTTACCTATAACACACATTAGAAAATAGAAACTAGGTATTAAGATGCATATATTCGCATAATAACTACTAATTTTAAATACATAACAGAGATAAATAAGTACGTAACTTTTTTGAAAGTACTACAGCAAAATTTGTATGTCATGGTAAAGTCTTAAAATTTGACGTTAACATTAAGTTCTTAGTAAACCTACTATGCCTGTAACTACTACTATAAAAGATAATCGTGAATATGTATGTACTAGACTTAAAGCAATTTTATGACACTTTGATTATCTCATTATTTACTATGTTAAATCACTAAATAGCAAGTATGTAACTATGGGTTTTTTATGAGTCAATTATTTCAATCTAGTATAAGTATTAGGATTATGATCCTACCCGAATAAAACTATCGTGATAAACTATGAGTTCTCTTATCCAAGACCCTTTCTTATTCTAGGCCAATGGTGGTGGTTTGTCATTTTGATAATTGAGACAATCACGTGTCTTAAAAAAAACTATTTTTTATTGTTTCTTTCAGAAACCCAGCATTAGCAGTGTTATCATCATCATCATTATTATAGCCCCTAGAACACACAGTCCTAGACCTTCAACATTGGAGATGAGCCTTGCATTCTAGGGAATTTGGCCTACACTTGCCATGCAGGCCAGACGAATTGGCAAGGGTCTGAAGTCTATTTTTAAAGGCAATTTATTATTGATACCACAAGTTGGTATTAGCAGAACTGGGACCGAGGCGGACGGCTTAGTGCTCTCCCAAGGACGCGAACGGTGATATTGTAAATCTATGATAAACCAACCAGGATTATAAAGTCTCAGTAAGTAAGCAGTGTTAGTAAGAGTTAAATCCCATGATAAAGACGATTGTTAGGTGCAATTGGCAGAATCTGCAGATAGAAAATTTCTGCACCAAAGGAACTGCGCAATTAATTTGTAATAAAATGAGGACTGCCGATATTAATTTGGCCTACCAATATTGTAATAGCACTTGAAAGACCTGATAATATCCTGATTGAATGTTGAGCAGGTAGGCGGTACTACGCAGTCAGCCTTAACTGTATTACTTGTACTACTTATCTATTACATAACTCATTATCACTATTCGTGGAAAGCGGTATGAAATATAATAGATCTAGTTTTTAGGACAGGTGTACATTGAGGCTATCACAACTGATAGTCTTTGTGGTGCAGACAGGTGGATTTATATTAAGCAGTTAACATGACAAAGTTGTATGACTCCAAATAATGAGGAAGAGGAAAAACTAACTAATAACATAACGCGTTCATCATTAACTTAATTAGAACAGATTTTGAATTACTACAATTATCTACTTTAATAAATTAATAAATATAGTTGTAATAAAGAGGTAAAAATTGAAACAGTAGACAATTGAAAGTTATTAACCTATAATATTTTGTTTGCGCGACGAATTGCTATTAAAGTGTTATAGTGAGTAAATTGATTAGTGGTATTCTTGAAAAGTGTGCCAACAAAAGCCTAAATAGAACAGTATGAGTAAACGTCGCGAAATTCAGGTTAGGCTGAAATAAGGCATTGGAGCCAAGGAAATCGATACAAAAATTATACTAATGCATTGTGAGCTTTATTTCAATGAAACTTGAAACCTTAATGATACAGCTAAGAATGATGTTCAGAGTAAAGATATATTTTTGCCTTGGCATAGATTGCTGGTATCTAATAATTTCATGGCACTTTATAAGTAGCCTTCCGTTCATATCTAAACTAGGTACTCACTGTTAAATGATAAATTTCGTTAATAAGTTAACTGTGGAATAAGCATTTCACAAAAAAATTAGAAATCTTTGCCAAACTAAAGAACAGAGAAAAAACTAATAAAAAAAATACAAATTGGTGGAGGATTTTAAAAGGAAGATTGAATAGCAATTTAGAGCAGACACATTAACAAAATAAAAATAAAGCAAAAGCAACTCGAATTCTCGGTAAAGAAATTGGTATACGAATTCGCAGAAGCCTTGCTGTGTTTCGGCCCCTCGGTCGTGGCTGGAGATCGTGACTAATGTTCAGTTACCGCAATGCTAACTCGACGTACCCAATACCCTCGGTGAACTTGACACCCATACACAGATTGTAGGTTTTAATCCATCGGCCCTTGAAAATTTGAGTAGGAGAAGCTGCATAAGAAATAAATGAATAAAAATAAATTCGTCTTCTAAAATTTTTGTAATTTTGAAGACTGAATTATCATTTTTATTATCTTTTATACATTTCCTTGTGATAACTAAAATATCATGCATTTTATTATTACTGTCTACCTAAGATAATTACTTATATTAATTTGTAATGAAAAAAAAAGAATGTGTAACAATGTTTTGTCATTTAGATACCACAATAGACTGCATTTAAAACTGCGTAGAAGTCGGTTACGCACCGCAACACGAATATGGATAAGTAGGTCAAAGTATTTGTTAAAACGTTTTATACAAATGTGACATTATTCGGAATTAAGTTTGTAAACGGTTAATTTGTTATTGTATTGCTCTAATATTAGTTTCAAAAACTTGGACGTTTGTATTTGGATTAAAACTTGGTTATTATGATGCAAATAATAGTAAATTTATTAATTTTGAGCTACAATAAGAACAGCTAAGAAAAAATATTTTAACTTGCGCCGAGTTATTCAACATGACATACGCGATTGCACACAATAACATTGCATTTACATTCGCAACTGAAACCAACCCGCCTTCGTGAGGTAAAAAAATAGTAGTTTTTATTTTATTTGATTATCGTATTACAGGAAATCTGCAGGCTCTGATAGTTCCCAATAGTTCAGACTATAAAAACACGTGTAAATCTACATATAACTGGTACACCTTGGTTTACTGGTACACACATATATATAAATAATAATCATATTATAAAATAGTACCTAATAAACTACTTGTCTAAGTAGTACTTAGTGATATAGTTACACCATTTATTTCCAACTGTGATATTAGCTAATAAGCCGACGTCGACGGTACATTTGATACTTGTTAAATTCTACATGTAAACGTCCTCGTTCCCGATTCTTGAGCGTACAGCGTCCCAGCTGCAATCGTTATGACACTAATTAAAATTAACCAAGCAGCTTTAGTAATTAAATAATTTATTTGGCTGATATTCTAGAAAGTGTTATTTAGTAAAATCGGTGTGGTAGAATTGAGCTTGAAAGAAATTTCAACATGAATGTGCAACGTTTTATATAAGATAATTAACGTAATAGCTTGGGAAAGCTTTAATTTCAACACTTTGTTTCAGTCGATTGTTAAAATAATAAAAGTAAATTGGTATCATGACCGTAATCACTTGCAGAACAACACATTTTCTAAGGAGCTAGTTCCAAATACTATACTATACTGTACTGTACTGGACTGTACTGTACTGTACTATACTGTACTATACTGTACTGTACTGTACTTTTTTTTTTACTGTACTGTACTATATGCCCGTCCTAAAAAAAAGCAAGCTCGCTGGTGTCTTTAGCGTACCAGACTCGAGAATAGTCAGGAAAAATAATTATTTTTTTGGTATAACTAAAAATACAGGTAAGATCCTATTTTAACAAATAAACTGTTTTTATATTGTAAATACACAAAACTTTATGATGTAGTAGCAGGTATTTTAATGGACTTTAGGGCCAATATGAAGATTCGCAATTGTTTGGGTTTATATACGGGTACGAGTATACCAGAAGTTTATTATTTGGATATACATACTTGTATTGAGTGATATAATCCTGTTGTACCAGATACAAGTCTTGTTAGCCTTAAGTAACTGTATGACCAAGGATGTAGATGCAGTGACCCCATTCGCAAGGCGTCGTGTCGGCGCCATCCTACCAAGAGCTCCATCAACTGTGACGGAAGTCAACTCTAATAATTTATTAGACTGTATTAGTTCCTTATAGCCACTTTAAATATCTAAGCATTCATTACCTATTTATAAATCTTTTCACTATTCTCTTTACAATTCAAAATAGCAATTTGTTTAACACGAAACTAATTGTTATATAATTTTTCTAGGACACAACTGAATAGCTGCGTCTAAATTGTTTAGTTAACAAACGATAGTCATTACAATTGTATAGCACATATTTAGCAATAGAGAGAGTAATAGATGTTAAAAATGATTTAACCTAAATATTGACTGGTAACATTGGTTTCACTCTCGCCAATTTCGAAGCAAGTTCAAACTTTCACATGACTATATTTGTATTACGTCTTTTTCACTTTCAATTGATATATGCGTGGGTGGTTCTCTTATTTTATGTCTCTTTCACTAAATTTGTATGTTGTCATTTTTATTTATTTGTTACTGTCACGCAATAATTACATTAGTACCAAAGTTTAGATATACAAAAATAATAATTTGATATTCAGTGTAATTTATATCTCTAATTATAGATGTATGACATGACTGAGAGACTCATAGACTTATTATAAAAAAAAAACATTTCAGTTGAGTTAACCAATGATTCAAGTAAACCGTGACAAACCAGACTGATGATTCAAGCCTGTTTTTAGAAGAGGATCATTTAGGTCTAAATCTGTAAAATTATAATAAAGTTCCTAACTTTTAAAACGCACCTTCATTAACTGACATCACTATTTTTATGGCAAATAATATTATAGAAATGTGAAATGTTATAAAGCACAATACTGTGCCGATATAAATACTACTTTTAAAATTACAATTTAATATTTAATGAATCCTTATACTCGCACATGGCAGATGTCGTTCGTAAGACATGTCTATCGTGGCATAAAGACCCTTAGCAACAGACTTAAAATTTTGTTTAAGATGGGATCTGTGTATTCTATTTCAAGCGGAAGGGATCGCATTCTCCGCCGCTGAACCCTCGTCCCGTGGTTTTGTTGCTATGAGCCAAACATGAGACACGATACACCCTCTTCTGTATACGATCCTTTGTGATTCAAGCGTGGATTTCAACGGCTGAGAATTTGCAAATTCAATTCGATCTGAAGTATTATTTGATTTTACTCCAAGTTGCAGTCTGTTAGTTACTAGTCGTATATAATTGTTATCAGTTGTTTCGTTTATTAGATACCTTGAGAATCGTTTTTTTTTTCTCCCAAATATATTTACTTTTCAAACTCGACTAGGTGGGTAAGGTCATTGTGCTTAGTAATAAAAAAAAACTAAGAGCCTTTTTTTTACCAACTTTAGGGTTGATATCGATTAAAGCGTTTTTATGCTTTGCTTTACTCATACTTCCTTATCCAATGGTAAAATTTGTAAAGTGATAGTGATGTTATGCACAAACAACGTAAATAAATAGTAGGCTAGCAAAATCGACGAGTTGGCAAATTGTACAACACTTAATAATAATAATAATAAATATTTCCAGACAGGTCACACAGCGCCATCTAGTTTCCGTGGTAAACTCGAGGCTTGTGTCACGAAAACTAGATGGATGATTAACCACATATTATACTTTTTTTTTGTAAATATATACATATAAACACCCAGACCCAGACAAATTATACAATGTACAACTTGCCCCCGGTGGGAATCGAACCCACGACCTCCCGAGTTCACGGCAACGTTTGTTACCACTAAACCACGGAGGCGGTTAATGGTCTAAAATAATCAATTTAACGTAAACATAAGCTAGGCAAAGTACAAGCATTCTTCATAGATTATTAAGCACTTGGCCAGTTTATGTTTTATCGGTAATTGTCACAATTACTAGCTGATATTACTGTAACAAACTAGAAACATCGACAATGGAGAATAATAATATTGACAAACTTGAAGTAAAGTGTATGTAAATTATGAAATCGTATACAATAAGTCAATTGTAAGACTGGTAAGCTTTCTCTCGATAAAACTGGACCAGGTTTCCGTTAAAGCGATATTGTTAAATGCACTTTGGACTTTGAAAGTGAAAGTGAACAGTATAGAATACGAGTAATACAACAGTTAAATGCCACAGCTAAGTGCTGCCATATTCAAGACTGTGTCAGCAATTTCGCTCGCTATAGTCCAAATATATTTTTTGTTTCTTTAAACTTATTAATATAAAGGTGGAAGTTGATCTGCGGCCGTAGTCTATTTATTTAAGCACAAAAGTTAAATAAAGGAATGATGCGAGACAAAAGAAAAATACAGTATTTACTAGTTAACACTTATATATTGAAAATAAAATTATACATACGCCATTACAGCTTAGTACCAAACACCAAACGGAAAGACAGAGTTGCCAGTTTTAATAAACACAATTATAATAAAATACTTTTTTTTCATTGTTGCCAACTACATTGTTCCTTTAACTAACGGATACGGTCAATATTAACCGCTATTAGGGTTGATGTTGGTATATTTAGTTGTAATTTTGACGTCCACTCGGCTATGATCGGCTAAACTTGCGCTTAAACTGACAGTAAATAAAATAATTCACTATTTGTCAATTTAACGAATAGACAAATGGATTAATAGCTGCTGAAAGGGACTAACATCAATTGATAATGACAAAACTGTAAAATTACAAAAAAAATCGACGAAATACAAGACATATTTCTAAAATGTGCTTTTATTTACCTTTAACCTTGGTTGGTATGAAGGAAAGCATAGGGACAAAAATAAGGAAAAGCATGCTACGATGGTTCGGGCATGTTGAAAGGATGAGCGATGAAAGATTGACGAGCCAGATATATAATGCGAAAGTTGTGGGTAAAAGAGGCCCTGGCAGACCGAGACTCACATATCACGATCAAATAAATAAAACACTGACTGAAGGTGCATTAAAAAGTCTTCGTAACCAAAGGGCATGTATGAAGAGGTTAATGAATGTCGACGAAGCGAAAGAGGTATGTCGTGATCGTGTCAAATGGCGCTCAATTGTCTCTGCCTACCCCGCAAGGGATCTGGCGTGAAGATATGTAATGATACCTACTTTAGTTAAATATCATTAACAAAAAAGTAAAAAGTAAAGTATCATCAAGACCGTTTCCCTTTCGGGTGGTCAGAAAACACAAATAAGCGGGTTCACATTTAGCCAACTTTACTATAAGCCAATCATGACAAGTGGCAAACTCGTCGATGTCTCCAGCGTACCAAACGCGAGAAATATCACAACTAAATTAAATAATAATTAATATGTATTTATCATAATACTACTTTAATTTTATTGATTTGAGAAATTTGATATTTGAACGAACACACGATTATATTATCATGCAATTATTAAACCTTGTTTTATTTATTATTATATATTAGGTATATTATTTATTTATACTCGTATGTAAGACCATTGTTCATTTGTATTAGGTGACAACGAAAATTATAAAAAAAGATTAAAGCAAGTCTGAAACGTACTTTATTATAAATATGATATTCCCGTGTTTATAATACATAGATATAAACAAACATGCTTTATCTTCGAATGTGTTTGATATGTTCAGTGTAACGTAATACTATATCCATAGAAATATGTCTGAGATTGTTTTCATGTTTTACACTTCCTTGTTTTTAAGATTATTAAATAATTCATCACAATGTCACGTAGATCTATGAATTGTACAAGTTTTGTATTCACAAGCTATTCAGTTGAATCCTAATTGCTAAGGATTGCGACTATGATACTGTAGTCGAATTAAATGAAAACGAATACAATTCAATTCAGTTACTTCAGTTTGTAGTTACATACATACATACCTTGCGGTGTAGGAAAAAACAATTGAGCGCCATTTGACACGATCACGACATACCTCTTTTTTGACCGCCTCCGTGGTCTAGTGGTAACAAACGTTGCCGTGAACTCGGGAGGTCGTGGGTTCGATTCCCACCGGGGGCAAGTTGTACATTGTATAATTTGTCTCGGTCTGGGTGTTTATATGTATAATATGTATATATTTACAAAAAAAAACGTATAATATGTAGTTTATCAACTATCTAGTTTCCTTAACACAAGCCTCGTAGCTTACCACGGAAACTAGATGGCGCTGTGTGACCTGTCTGGAAATATTTATTTATTTATTCATACCAACCCTTTTCCGTATTTCGACGTTACGTATGCGGTCCGCCAAAGTGACGCCACATATCCGCCGCAACGACCGCATTTCTACTGCATTAACCCTACTCTCATGCGTATTCTGACGTATCCACGTCTCGCTTCCATACATCAGTGTTGGTACCAACATGGCATTGTGTATGGCGAGCCGAGCTTTGTCACTGACATTTCGACTGCCGATCAGTGACCCCAGGGCGCCGTTAACACTATTTCCCGCGTTCACTCTTTTTTCAACGTCCCTATCATACTTCCCATCCGCAGTGAAAACACTGCCCAGATATATAATTTCATTTAGTTACAGTTATTAATAATATTTACAGGTCTCAAATCTTCTCTATAAATAAGTTGAGTAAATTTGCAGTCAACTAAACATGTATTACGTTATTGCAATTTACAAAAATTGACATTCGTTAATAAACCTAAAATTGTAGGCCAAATGCATTTCATATGTTATGTTATGTTATGTTATGTTTTGTATTATAAGTTGTTTTCGTCATTTGTTTAAAAACATATTCTTTGTTCTTATATTTATTTTTACTAAGTAATACATGTTTATTAACAACTATAAAACCAATAACAATTCAGGAAATATAATATATAATAGCTTTGTCATAAATTGTCTTGTTATCTAGTGGCATTTCTGCAATGAGGAATTACAAATAATTCAATACATAGGTACTGGTCATGACATAACATATGTATATCTATTAGGTAAGAAGTCTAAGTAAATATTTAGTTAATTGCAATAACCTCACTATAAATAAATACTAATAAGTCGTTAAGAAAAAAATGTTGTTTTATCATAGCATTTCTGGTACCTGTGATTTAATGCACCCACAATCCCTGGTAACAACCCAAAGGTTGCTAGTTATTAGAAAATGTCACTAGACAAGCTTGTTTGTCTACCTACATGTTTCTTTTAATGTACGTTTACTCGTAAATATATTGGAAACTAAGAGTCATAGAAAAAAAACATCGATACTAAAAATTCACCCTTCCTGGTAGGAACACTAGATAAAGTTTCTTTATATATTATATTTAATACTAATAATTGAAATACAGAATTTGTCATCTACTCATATGTATTAACCTATTACCTTTTTTTTTTTTTATTTTTTATTTTTTTTTTATACTGGACACGACATGTGACATCGCGCCCACCTGATGGTAAGCAGTACGCGAGGTCCAAGAATGGGAGCAACTGACGCCGGTCACCACGACCGACATCAGTCTCTACCACTATGCCGGCCTAACAAGATGCTTTTTCACTTTTCACTAACCTAACCTAATACTAAAACTGTTTCATTGTATTGCCTATAATAATAAAACGTACATGTCCCTACTAACTTTTAATTGACAATATTTGACAATAACTAATATATACTAATATATAACGATAAATCAATCATTCATCATCAGCCCCTAGAACATGGAGTCATAGACTTAACTGCTGGACATGGGCCTTTCTGAACATATATCTTAGCTAATGAAAATTTAAAAACTATTGTACTAATAATAGTACTTGCTCTCCGAGGAACGGGAATAGTTGTTGTAAATTTATGACAACTGTACCTTAGAATAGCGTATTTCTTTCTCATTGGTACCGATTTTGGATTTAAGGAATGCGTTCCTACAACCGAGCCCAAAAAATCTCATTTAGCAATGTTTCCTATTCCAGCTGTTGCTTTAGCTCGAAAAGAGGATAATGTTCAATTAACAATTAATACTATAAATACCTACCTATTTGATTACAAATTCCTGTCAGTTACTATGGAATTACCTAATGTAATATTTAAAGCTTTAATAATTACGAGTATAAGCTACAACATTATACATTTGTTAGTCTTCGTATTATTGCCAGTATGTGATATATATTTTATATTACCATGAAGGTTAAAATTCCATACAAAATCTACCTGATGAAGTTTTTATTATGAACCTTCATTTTGCTTTATCAGTTTTTTGTTCCATTCCGCCATTTTACATTACAAATGTAATCATCATTATCATTATAGCCACCAGAACACAGGTCGGGTACCTCGACGGCTGAAGATGAGACTTCCAGACCATTATTTTGAGAATTAGGCCATTCTTGCCACGCTTACGGTTGTAGAATAATTGTACAATTTAAATCATTTATTTCTTTAAAATAAATTTATTTAGACACGACTGTACAGTTAGATACTCGCACACATTTACCGTTTCCTTTATAATTTTAACAGTCATTTTTAATGAACACTGACGAACAATTTAAGTTGAAGGAAGCACTATAATTAACATCATTTGAGTAACATTTTACAATTAAGGATATTATTATGACTGCCGGTATACTTGAGTCCATGCGAAGTGGAACGCGAATTGGTTGACACAATATTCCAGTTGCAAGCAGTAAGCGTTGGTTTTCTGCAGACGGTCGCCTCAAAGTCCACTCTTTTAATATATGAATAACTGCGCAATTTAAAAGCTCTCTAACGCTATGAAATTTGCTTGTATCTTTAAGAGTTTTCAATTCTGTAGTGTTCGCTGTTTTAGAAACCTTTCATTTTATATAATTGACTCTAACCGATCTACGAGTATATTTGTGATAATTTTGGTGGCCAATGTTGAAGTGGTGTGAAGTATGACAAAACTATTAAACTAAAAGGAGAATTGACATACTTTGGCTATGTACGAGGGGCGTTCAAAATATTCTCGGTATGTGGATAAAAACAAACAAGTACGAAAAGTTTGATATTTTTATTTTTCAATATACTCCCCCCCTATGTTCATACACTTATAAGATCGATCAATTATTTTTTTTAATCCCTCATAAAAATATTTTTTATCTTTTGTGTAAAAATGCTCCTCCACGACCGTCTTCAACGCTTCATCGTCAGAAAATTTATTTCCACGCAGATCCTTTTTAAGATTGGGAAACAAAAAGAAGTCGCTTGGGGCTAAGTCCGGACTATAGGGTGGATGAGTAACAGTTTCAAACCCACATTCAACAATAGCTGCCTTGGCAATATGAGCAGTATGGACAGGGGCGTTGTCATGCAGAAGCAGAACACCTTTGGTTAACTTTCCTCGCCTCTTTTCTTTGATCGCATCTCTTAATTGACGTATAACGTTAGCGTAGTACTGCCCTGTGATATTTACACCTTTTTCTTTATAATCGATAAGCAAAACTCCTTCACAATCCCAAAATATTGTGGCCATGACCTTGCCAGCTGACGGGATTACCTTGAACTTCTTGGGATGAGCTGAACCCTTAATGTGCCACTGCATGGACTCCTGTTTGCTCTCTGGGTCATAATGATGAACCCAGGTTTCATCTCCAGTAACTATTTTTTGCAGCACCTCATCGGGATTTTCACCACACAGGTCGATAAAATCTGAACAGCAAGCCACACGCATATCCTTTTGAAGAAGCGTCAGCATTCGCGGAACCCATCTTGCACTTACTTTTGACATATTAAGATGGTCATGTATAATGTCATGTACGGTACCAATAGAGAGATTGGTTACTTGAGCTATAGATTTTACCTTCACTCGGCCGTCTTCCAATATAAGTTTTTCCACTTTATCAATATTTTCTTGTGAGGTAGCCACTACAGGCCGGCCAGGTCTAGGGTCATCTTCAATACTCTCCCTTCCACGCTTAAATTCGCTTGACCATTTTTGAATAGTAGATAAAGAAGGAGCAGACTCACGGTAAACACAATCCATTTCCTCTTTTATGGTTTTTTGATTTTTACCCTGTTTTGTCAAGAATTTTATGACGGAACGGTGCTCTAATTTCGTTAAAATTGTTAATTCGCTCATGGTGTTCATGTTTGTTCGGCAATTGCAGAAAAACAAAAGAACATCTCGGTTCCAATTTTACTTTTTTTTAATGTCAATGGATGAATCTTAGCGGCCAGTAACAAATATATATATAAAAGAGGTTGTAACGTATCAATACCGAGAATATTTTGAACGCCCCTCGTAAGAAGAAACCCAAAAAAATGATAAAACTAATAGGCTAAAATCAACTGCAATTTTTGTTATATATACTTCTGAAAACCGAGTCACAACTAAAGAATTTAATAAAACAGCCGAACTATATATTATTATTGTTCAATTATCCTCGTACTATACTCGTCGTAGTAGAAATTGTATTAATTAAGAGAAAATACATATCAGTTATTATAATGTGTGTTATAGTTCTACCTTATAGGGATTTATTAATCAGACCACTAATATTTTATTCGAAGTAATATACAAAAAGTATAAAAAATTACAATATTAAATAACTAAAAAGAAAACCTAACATTAAATAAACAATAAAAAAAATACAATACTATAAATAAAACTAAAATTATAACCGTCCGATGGGCGTAGTGTGCCGAGGACACTCGCTGCGTTCCCCCGTTGATTGGCGAGGCTGACCCTTTGAGCAAAATATTCTTTACTTAAAGGGTCACCTGTCGCCAAGCGGAGTTTTTCGCCAAGCTTACGAGAGAACGCCAGAGCCTCCTCGGACCACGGACCCATCGTTTTGACTGCAAATGGGATGAAGTGGTGATTATTACCCTTATATTTTAAATGACTTCAAAATATTTGTGCTGGTAAATAAATTATTCTCGATATAGATTACTTTATATTCAGAATTGGACATCAAAACATTTAAAATAATTGAAGTCGGAGCAAAAACCGCATTATGCACTTCTTAAGCAAATTTATTTCTTGTTGCAGATGCACCTAATGATGCGAATTACATGATATGTGGCGTCGTCATCGCAATGGCTCTGGTGGGCCTAATTATAGTCCTATTGGCGCTCACCATCAAGTGAGTACTATTTTAAAAGTTAATTATTATGCACTTTTTTGACTTTACATGTGTAGCATTAGATACGACGAATAAAAAAAACTTTCAACTTAAAATGATGACGAGAAAGTCAAGATGGTTTGACTTGAAGACGTCATTACAACGCTAGGATTTCTTTGTTTTATTTTTGTTCTGTTTTACTTATTATTTATCAAAAGATAAAAATAAGAAAATAATAAAAAGAGAATAGCTTTTTTAAAACTATCTTGATATTCTCGTCATAATTTAAGGCTTATTTTCTTCATCGTAGTTAACACTTCATATAGGTCGTGCGATAAAAGGTGAGCACAACAGCACATTGAGAAATGATTTATGTATGAAACGTGTATGTATACGCTGTTTGGTCTAGTGAAGCCGTCGCGATAACTAGATTTGTCTCCCTCTAGCTTGCATGGCCTTATTGACAAGAAAGAGATAGCAAAAACGGTGATTTTCTTTTGTTATCATAAACAGACTGTTGATCTAATTCGGTAGTAGTAAATTTCGAACTCTACTGCGTATAACTCTCAGTATAATATAAAATAAAACCTTGTATAATAACTTTGCATTAGTGTGTAGTGCTCATCTTTCCCCGCGTGAACTCTACTTGCGTTTTGTGTCATCGTTATCATTATCATCAGCCTCTGTCTTTAAGGTAGAATGCGTCTTCCGTGCTTTTTTGGTAAGCAATAAGTTATAAGCTTCTAACGAAATGTATCTTTACTTCTATTAAACCATATCTTTTCATTTTAATTTACTTAAGTTTGTATTTTTAAATATTAATAGCACATTTTATAATCATCATCATTACAGCCCTTAGAACACAGCACTACAGATCCTAGACCTCCACTGCTGGAAATGGGCCTTCCAGAACATATATCCGGAGAATTTGGCCTACACTTGGCATACACACTATTTTAAAATATGGTTATTAAATTTACTTATATTCGTCAACTTTTTTACACATGCTTCTTTAAAAAGAAAAACCATTCCATAACACATGGCAAAATATTTAATGCATAATTAATACAACAAATTAAAATGCTTTCGAACAAGCGAAACAATTTACATCATTATTATAACAGACGTGCTTTAAATACGTGAGCATAAGGTCTATATTCATCTTTCCCTGCGTCAATACTGCCGATGAACGATCCAGAAAAGATAAATAAATCAATCTCCAGCAGAAATCTGGTAAAGTCTGGCTACAAAAAGGCCCACCGAAATAGAACACTCAAATTATATATACCTACTGAATGTTAGACCAAAATACTCTGAATCAAAACTCAAGACTCATCAATCATACGTTATTATTATAATCGTATATTATATTACTTCAGTTTTTTTAAATATTACAAATGTTTAAAGTAATACGCGCTTCTCAGATATTATTTTGAAAAATGAGGGTAGACGAATAAGATGTAAATGGTCGTTTGTCAGTACAACTAAATACGCGGCCTCACTTAGTCGTGTATTCACGAACATTTCGACAATCTTTAAGGTATTCAAAGAAGACTATTTTTTTAAGTGATTGGCTTTTAATTTATATAAAAGTATTAAGTTGTGTAAAATGTTGTTAGTTATTACTTTAATTAAAAAATCAATGAAGAAAGTGCTTAAAAAAATGTGAGTATTCCTTTACTGTATAATTTGAATAAAAACTATTGTTTGATGTTCAAGTAGCTATTATAGTAAATCTAATAGTTATTATAGTAAAATTGTATATCATTTTAAAATATATAGGATATTTGTTCTTGCGATAGTCGGTTCGAACTAGATGTGTTCTTATAGAATAGTTAATATACTTTGACCTTGTGTGTACTTTTAATAGTTTCTTCCGTTTATAATGAACTATATAAATAATGTAGTGTATGTCGTACGGTTGTACAATGATAATGCATTGAACACGTGGGAATGAATGTGCTCGATTCGTTAGTTTCAACATGTATATAAATTGATATTGCATGTCATCTATTGTGTAGTCATTTATTTAGAAAATTAGCGTAGCACAAAATGAACGTAGAAAATAATTAATAAATATAGACAAAAAAAGATATATAAACTTCAATAATATATGAGTATTAATATAACGATACATAGGTAACACTTACGTACATAGATCATGTAGATACTATAATGAACTTTGTCTGAACCATTGATATATTTGTCAACAAAGCTACATTTAAATCCAATATTTATAAGTTACTCTAAAGCAACCGTATCCAACAACTTTACCATAGGCTATTGTTTATATATTTAGGTATAATTGTTAATTCGATATAACACGTTATTAATTAACTTAGCTTGCCCATTATATTTTTTTAAAATTTTAGTTTTAAATATAATTAGTTCAGAATATTTATGCATTGGAAGTCTTTGGCTTTTACAGTTTTTGCTATATTAGTATTTAATTTCGTTTGTATAAGTACTATGCTTACATTTTTATTATTCTCTTCATCTGAATTATAGGGTTTTTCAACTTGTTAATACCCTTTTTGTATAGGCTAGCGATGAAGTCCGTGGAGAGGAGTAGGTAACGGGTTCCAATTGTTAAGATTGGCCTATAATAAAGTTGGCTAAATGTGAATCCGCATCTTTAAAAGCGTGGATTCCGACTACCGTAAGGGATACAGTCGAAATAATAGTTTTTGTTTACTTAACATATTTTAAAAAAAGTAAATAAAAGCTTACAGTCCAAAGTTTTGTCTTTTATTTGATATTATGCTAAAAATTTATATCTGCTATAAAAGTAGCTTGGCATCTCAAATTTTATGGACGAATATTTTTGTT
Source organism: Tinea semifulvella (assembly GCA_910589645.1). Taxonomy (NCBI): domain Eukaryota; kingdom Metazoa; phylum Arthropoda; class Insecta; order Lepidoptera; family Tineidae; genus Tinea; species Tinea semifulvella. The sequence goes on along the minus strand of OU342586.1, from coordinate 6,096,357 downwards.
TATAACGTCATTACTAACAAAACAAAAGACAAACAAAGACATTGTAACATTTTATGCAATAATGAGACAAAATCCAAGGTTCGTCTTTATTAGTGGTTGGCGCTAACTCTTGAAATTGACGCAATCATGATACAAACATTAATGTACTAGCGCAATTATGAGTTAAACAGTTTTGCCAACCTGATGGTATGCGAGTTCCAAAAATGAAGCAATCGATGTCAGTTCCTATCTCTGTCATTTTCAGTGATACCATCGCCAGCATATTGAGATCAGACTACAATTACTTGCGGCATTCTTATAATCCGATTACCTTCAGTTAGACCCGAAGTTTTATAGATAAAGAAAAGTTGGTTATTAGACGTGCAAATTGCATTGTCTCGTTGTCAAGTCAAAATTGAATATGTCATGAGCAGAGGTACCAGATTGGCTTGTCGCCAACAGCGCGGCCGCCGCGCAGTGGCTTGACATGCTACAAACTGCAGGACTTAAAAAAATATAAGATTAAAATAAAAAGATGTGCCATTCTGCAACTTAACCAGTGTAGTTTAAAAAAATAACAATTTTATAGTATTATCCTATCCCAAGTTCCAAGAATAAAAGAAAAGTTTTGTGTGTTTAACATAAATGTTTGCAAAAAAGAAATGTCAATTACATTGGTTTGAGAAACAGAATAGCACTATTTGGATTTATTTATTTGTATTAAATTAAGGTAAATTTTCATTTGAAGTTAAATATATAAACGAATAACAAACTACTATAATAGGAGAAATAAAATTAAATATATTAGTATGGGTAATGTAATTCTTTGTTCTACCGTATGTATGAAGTCGCACCACTGTGCGCCAGCAGTTTGTGAACGCATTAACCACGTTTTACAATACACAATCTGGCTTCGGTATATTTTTGCAAACATTTAGTTTTTCAGCCTAGCAAATTACTCGCTTCACACCTATTAATATTATCCCGTTAAAAAATCAAGGTTTTTTGTAAATTGCTCTTCCTGCATTTGTCACTTTGTTTTGTATTTATTTGTAAATAAATGACATTTAATGTTTATACTCACTATTTTTTTTATTACCGCTATCGTATCTATTGCGGGTTGGTCACAAGTCAACTTTACAGTAGATTTAAGGCAAGCTTGTAAATATCGAAAACAATAACAACAATATTCGATATAAATTAAATTGTTTTACAGATAACATTTTATTTATTTATTTAAAAACTTTATTGTTAAATACAAAATGCGAACGTAATGCCACAATGCGACATGAAATCATTTAATATTGAGTACGGTGGAAACAAATATAATAATATTTAAAAACTGATTAAATAGCAATACACATACATACTAATAATATATATATATATATATATATATATATATTATATATAAATAAAATAAATAATAATGATACCTTCAAAATTCAGATTTAATCATCACAAAAAAAATATTTTAAATTTCATAAAAGTGTAATATTCATATGAATCAGGTAAGTAATTAATGTGCGAATTGGCAACGGGTTTGTCTAGACTTTAAGGTGTCTAGGTCAAACTATCCCACACTTTCATAATAACTGTACTGTATTCTTGGCAAATGCATTATGTTTTGTTGTAACGTAATATTCGTAGGCATCTGCGTAATATATTTTTGGATAATATATTAACTATAATAAAGAGGAGCTAATAATGTGTCAGTTCGTACGAGTATTTTTTTTTTTTTTATTAAACTTACCATTATAAAGGATATAAAATAAACAAGTACCTACTTGATCCTGCTTACTTACCTATAACATCTATAATTTAGGAACAATATTTTCATTTATTCAGTACAGCCCCTAGACCACGCGCCCTAGACCTCCACTGTTGAAGATGGGCCTTCCAGACCAAATATCTGGAGAATTTAGCCTACACTCGCCACGCTGGCTAGACTCTGATGTAAATTTTTAATGAAAATTTATTAAGGAGTCCACAAGTTGGTATTAGTGCAACCGGGTCCGATGGCTTAACGTGCTCTCCGAGGCACGGGAACGGTGGTGTTGTACATCAATGGCAAATGTACTTTAGAAAAGTCTATTTCTCATTGGTACCTACATGCGATACGAAAAATATATATAGCTAAAATTATACGAGTAATGTATAACCCAACAAAATGTATATGATCTTCGGCTGCTTGTTAGTGGAATAAGCCATCTCTATCTTTAAAAACTTGTTCTACAGTCATTTCCGTAAATTGACCTATTTCACGCTTTGACATAGTAAATATTGTATAGTTGCATGTTTTATCATCGTTACCGTATCCCTTCCGGAGTGGTCAGAAACCACACTTTTAAAAAAGAGGATTTATATTTAGACAATTTTACTATCATGACAATTGGCAAGCTAGCGTACCAAACTTGATAAATATCTAAATAGTTTAAATATTAATGAAAATGATTTATTTAAATTAATAAATAATATTGTGCCACGACCAGGGCCCCAATTTTTCGCGCCTTCGACATGCATGTCTGCTCGAATAAAACTGACACGCAAGTCGAAAGCGCCAAAATTAGGCCCAAGGAATCGAACCCAGTAATCAACGGACTTAACCGCTAGACCACGGAGGCAGTCAGGCATTAAATATTTATATTAAAAGTACATTTGTAAATTATGTGCAATAAAGAATTTTATAATTATCTAAAATTAATTAGTACTTAATTAAAAATAACAATAAAATAAAATAAATAAATAAAAACACAAAGGGCTAGTAATTCACCACCTTCTTAATAGACGCATTACCAATATAAAATTATGTATTTAAGAGCGACTTCAATCTTAAGGAAGATGTGAATTATCGACCTTTAGTAATGTAAGAACAGAGTATTTATGTTTGAGTACGATGACAAAACAATGATATTAATATAATTGCGCAGGTTTTAAAATGTTATAAAAAGCAGTATTTCGTAAACAAACAATATAATTATCTTGAGATCAACTTGTTTTTGAAACCTCACGTGACTTCTAAACCATTTTGTTGAAAGCTTACGTGATAATATCTTTTAATCGTGGGCGTTTATTTTGATATGATATAAAATAGGAATTACGACTCCCCGTTTGGTAAAAAATATAAGATGATATTATAATAACGTAAAATAGCATGCTTAACTAATTCTAACATTGATCTCTCCTGACATTTAAAACTCTGGGCTCATTAAACCTTAGGTTACGTGAATGTGAGTGCACAATAAACCTATGGGTAGGCAATTACGTCACTTCAGTTTAAGAGGGCTTAACGCGTTTGCGTCTTTCTCGCTCGCACAATCCAATATTTCAAAGATTTTGTCTGAGTACTTTGAAAAACTTTTTATGAATTAAAATTACAGGCATTTTGGAGATACTAGTATATTAATCATATAGTTTTAGTAAAATAGAGGAAATGTTCAAATTCAAATAGTTTATTAATCAAAAATACGTATAACTAGGGTTTTACAATAAAATAATCCTAAAAAATATGTAGGTAGGCACTTTTACAAATAACATCTACACTAGCAATATTAGATCAATGTGTTGCTGCTAGCTAAACTAATAGCCTTTCAACTACTGTTAAATATAGCTAGCAGGTCTCTTTCCTTTGTTATAATTGTTTTTACGATTTTTCTCTATAAAATTAGGTATTTTCATTCATTACATTCCCTAGAACACAGCGTCCTAAATCTCCACTGTTGGAGATGGGCTTTCCAAAACATAGATCTGGAGAATTTGGCCTACACTCACCACGCTGGCCAGGCGGGTTGGCGAGGGACAGATGTCAATTTTGAATGACAATGCATTGATGATTTCACAAGTTGGTATTAATGGAACCGGGACCGTCGGCTTAACCTCTCCGAGGCTCGCCGTTCGGTGGTGTGACAAATCTACGTAAGAAAAGTGTATTTCTTATTGGTACATGCCGGAGGGGTTTGAACCGACCTTTTTAGTTTTTTAAGGAAAGCGTAAAATTTATTTTAAGTGACAATATATGCTAAATGTCCGTAATTTTATTTCCTAACAAGACTTTTTTAATTGGTATTTTTTTGTCTAAAATGGCATAGGTTATAGCAACTTCAAAAAATAGCCTTCTATTTACTTAATTTAATTGCGACAGTCGACTTTGCAAATTTTTTATCTTTTGTTTATCACAATGTGGAAGTGTGCCTGCCAAAAATGATTATCATATCAAAAATTAAGCCGTAAAAACCTGCCCCCTATGTCTTCAAATATTTGTCTAAGACATTCTAACAGGCACGTGTTTTATATTAAGCTATTTATTGTTTTTAACCTACCTTCTGTTGCGCATTGCTGAGGGAACTTCCCTGATTAATGTGTAGTCATTGTCAAATATTTTTTTAAAACATCGAGTATCTGGTATTATAAAGGCAAGACGATTAGCAACAAGGCTGGTAAAAGTCACTATCGGTCAAATGACGATTGTAACATTGACGAAAGACTTAATAACTATGAAGAACAGCTGGTAGTATTTGATGGGATTTGTATGTCTCCTGAATAAAGAAAATAGATAAATATATATATAATAAAATATTATCACAGGGCACCACACCTTACTACTTTTTTTTATTTTCATATACTAGCACGACCTTGCGTCCACCTAATGATAAGTGGCGCGCAAGGTCTATGAACGTTAGTAACTGGAATCAGACACACATCACTGACATCAGTCCCTAACACTATGCCGGCTGGGCATGACGGCAATTCGAGCCTGATCCCGAAACGTGTGGATACACTTTACTGGGTTTATCGGCACGAACGGTGGATACTTTCCCGGACCAGCTGACTGGGCAAATCACCACAGTCCGCCTACCACCTACTAAACTACTACACCACGTCTTTCTCACTGTTAGGTTACACTTTTCTGAAGGCATGACTTTTTTTTACAAATTTAGATTTTTAAATTCATTCTTTTGTAAAAAATCATTGTATATCTTCATCTTTATTATGTTGCGTCTGTTTCTTTGGCACCTATCTTTAAATATGTTTCCAAATTTGTCCAATGTGTACTCACTTGTATGTTAACCTTTATTTTCTGTAATAAGCCGTGGAAATGATACAATAAATAAATAAGATCCTTAAGATGTGGAATGTTCATTCCAGTTTATATTACTTCATCTTAAAGTGTAATTGCACTATACTTTTTGGCCATCCAAGACATCCCATGATTTTGGATCGGCAGAGTTTTTATAAATAACTATAATAAGTAGTGTACAGTTTACATTTATTTGATTAATTTATTTATTTATTTTATTTCTTATTATTTTTTATGTTTTTGTTATATTTTTAAGTTTCGTTTATATTCTTCCTGTATGATTAAATAGCTAGTCTCTTTTAAATTTATATTTCATCTTCATCATCAGCCTGTGTCTCTTCACTGCTGGATATAGGCCTCCCCCAAGACTCGCCACTTCACACGATCTCCTGCCACCCTCATCCAACCCCGGGGGGGTCGACCCACTCTGCGTCTTCCCGTACGTGGTCTCCACTCCAGAACCCGTCTACTCCACCGTTCATCGGTTCTACGACAGACATGTCCAGCCCATTGCCACTTCAGCTTACTAATTCTGCAGGCTATATCGGTTACTTTGGTTCTCCGACGAATTTCCTCGTTTAAATTAATGTTAATTTATATTTATTATGTTTAAACTAAGTACATTAGTTGTTCTATTGGAAATTTGTGGAGACATTTATTTTTTATCTATATATTTGTTGGTAGCTGTAAGTTTTTCTTGAAGAATGTAAAGTAAAGTATCATCACGACCGTTTCCCTTTCGGGGTGGTTAGAAACCACGCTTATAAATAAGCGGATTCGCATTTAGCTAACTTTACTATAGACCAATCATGACAAGTGGCAAGCTCGTCGATGTCTCCAGCGTACCAAACTCGAGAAATATCACAAATAAATTAAATAATAATTAAATGTATATATTTACATTAATAAATATTTTTTGTGTCCTGACCAGGAATCGAACCCGGTACCTCCGAGTCTAAATCCACGGACTTAACCGCTTAGGCCACGGAGGCAGTTCTTGAAGAATGAATTAATAAATTGGCATCAAATATACTTTAACTCATTAAGTGTCGTCTCATGCAATTAGAAAGGAATCATTTACGATATTTCGTTCTTGACAAGTGTAATTCAAAACCTCGTGACTTCATAACTCTTTATTTAAACTACACACATCAAAAGTGTCTAGGGATCAACATATATTTTTGCAATAACTTTTCTCCTGATTGATATTCATTAAAATTTTCTTTAAGGATTGATCAAATAAAATGTTTTCGTTTGTCTACAGTAACGATAAACCAAGTCACCTTTGCATTAGTAAAAAAAATTGCCATTTTCCTAATAAAGGGATTTTTGACATTTGAACCACTAACATTAAAGTTCGAAAAAAAGACTGAAATAACAGTTTTTTTTTTAATTTTATTGGGTAACTTAAACAATTAATAATCCGTGTTTCTACCGCGAACACTAACAACACAAGAACATCGGTTTGGCATACTCAAAATGAGTTCATCCAAATCACGCTGTAGAATGGCCGCCCATGTTCGTTGCAACAACAAAAAAAGGTCTTCTTGCGACTGGATACCCTCCATATTCGGCAGAGCTCTTCTCTGAAGAATATCCCATGCATGCTCAATCGGGTTCAAGTCTGGCGACTGAGCAGGCCAGGGCAGGACATTGATGTTAGCTGCGGCGAGAGTCTGTCTTACAACTCTTGCGGTGTGCGGTCGTGCATTATCATGCATTAACTGAAATAAGGGACCGATATGCACTTGTAGAGGAACGATGACGTCTGATACAACCGTCTCAGCATAAATTTGAGCGTTGAGGTTGCCTCTGATCCAAATCAACTCAGTTCTTCCGCCGATCGAAATACCCGCCCATACCATGATGGTTCCACCACTATAAGGATGGACTTCCTGGCAGGATTTTAATCGCTGTTGGCGTCCAGGGGTTCTCCAGTGTCGTATACGTCTTGTATCCGGCCTCATACCAAAACGAGACTCATCAGAAAAGCACACGAAACGCCATTGTTCTTCTGTCCAATTTCTGTGTTCAAGAGCCCATTGATATCGAGTCCTACGATTGTGCATTGCTATAGGTGGTACCCGTAGCGGTCTTCGGGAATGAAGGTTCACTTCATGCAAGCGGTTTCTGACTGTTTGGTCGCTAATTAAGTTCCCTGAAGAGCGATGAAGGCTCACGGCTAACATCATGGCGGTTATTGTTGGAGTTCTTCGAGCTGTGATTTGAATGTATCGGTCTTGTCTCCGTGTGGTGCAGCGATACCGTCCTCCATGGCGCTCAGCCACGGTACCAGTGGTTCGGTAACGTGTCCAAAGTCGACTGATAACACTCTGACTTGTATTCAGAGCTAAAGCCACAGTACGTTGCCGGGAACCAGCTTCTATCATTCCCACGGCTCTGATCATTTCTTCCCTGCTTAAATGACGTCGCCGCTCCATAATAACGTTGGTTTTAATCAGTAGTAGGGAAACAGTAGCACTAATAATGTCTTCAATGCGTCTTATGTTTTTATAGGGAAAATATTGACAGCTGATTTTCATCTTTTACTCGAATTTGATTGACAGTTCCTGTTTTAAATTATGAAATGCACCAAAAAGGATCCATATAAATTTATAAAATCATAAATTTATTACAAAGCCACATCTCAATCACAAGAAATCCGCATAAACATGCTTGATCCCTAGACTTTTTTGATGTGTGTATATTCCGTCATCACATTGACAACGAACATAAACGTATTTAGATCCTGGGTTAGGCCAAGAAGAAAACTTTTATAATAAATAATACACCAATAGAGTTCCCGTTCTGTCCTGGTAATGGTCTGTTATTTCGTATTCTTTTTGTATAATTCACTTTATCTGTATTGAGATATATTCAAACCATATGCGGGGGGCAACATACAACATGATATTAGGTTTGTCAATATCGTATGACGTCAATTGGTATCTGCGCGATATGTCCCATCATCAGTTAAGTGTACTTATTAACATTTGTTAGTTTTTTTAAATATTTTTTTGACATGTTAGCTACCCTGGAGAAGTATCACAATTTTTAGACGAATAATCTATTAAGCTGTTAAAAACGCTTTACTTGGAACAGACTATCAAAGAAAAGTTTGATATAAACCTCACTGTTAAGTTTTGTCGCTTGGCAGTATATTGTCTACGGACGCCAGTAGGTATTTTCCTGGATATCCTACCATATATTATTAAGGTAGATATCATATCACATGTTTCTGAATAACAAAGGACGTATAGAGCAAATTTAATAGTGTTTATTCAGTCGAAATAAGATAGAACTATTTCTTCTTAGCGTTAACACCTATACGGCTTTCAATCAATCATAACAATTATGACTTTTCTTATTGCGGGTAAAATATATTATAATGTTAGTTTAAACAGTTAGTACCCACATGCGCAGTATGCCCTATTTAAGTAGTATGTAGACTTATATGTATATGATGGTAATTGAATTGTATTGCTATTCATTTTACATATTGAAGCGATTCAGATACAATGGAAGTCCGATGATTGTTCCCAGAGGCTTGGCAATTTATTGTTATGCATGTAGGTATGCCATTTGTTCGGCAGACATCCGTTGACGTTCAATAGTTTTCCGTCCTGGGCCCCGAGAGAATTTGTAAGCATAGTCGCTTTATATTAGGTAGTGTCGGAGCTCAGAGCTCTAATTATGGCGCTTTCGACTTACAAGTCAGTTCAGATATCCATACTGTCAGCTAAATTCAAAAAATCAAGTCGACATGGAAAGCGTGAAAAACGGGGCCCTGATGCGATAAACAATGTCGCTTAGGTAGTGTCCATTAAAATTCTAAAGACCAAAACACCTGGAAAAATAAGTGACGTATTATTAAATTATGAGGCCGTTCGTGTGTTTTCACGACAATATTGTTCGCTTTAAAGAAAACCGTTTCCACCTTTGTTGATATGTCAATATTTCAGACAAACGAGCCGTGTAGAGGTTTCGGTGTCAAGTAAAAGCTAATTTGCATAGTCCGGCATAGAATCCCCATAACATAGCAATGAGTTAACGGGAGAGGTGCGTGCAGGCGCAATTTGAGGTTCACGCAAACCACCCACCGCCTCCCGTTAGGCTGCTAGGCGTGGTGGCCGACCGTAGACCCGAGCGTCGGCAGTCAAATCGTCACCGTTGCCGGGTACGCTGCTTGTATAGAAGCGCGCCGCCCGGCGCCAATAAAGCGCGGAGGCGGCCTGCCCGCCGATCTGCGCCAAAAGCTAGCGATTGCGCGCCCAATGTTGGCCGTGTGCCGCAACCGTCCTCAGTCGCCAGAACACCGGTGCAACAACTACGCTTTCTCCTCATAGCGTGGAAGTGTCAGTGCTGTGCAGCTTGGAGCTCTTCAATGCTCTTCGCTCCTATCGCCGTCGAGGCGATGAAGTGTAAAGAGGAAAATTGTGAAGTCGGTGTGGTCCTGGAGCACAACTCGCTGATTGTGCTGTCCGTCAACAAGACCATAGTTTGCCTGTGCGGAAGGGAAAGGAACAACAACCCCTTCGAACGCGGGTAATTTTTCATTGTTTTGTTGTTCACAACACAAATAATATCATTTAAAAAAGAAAGAGTTGAATTACAAAAATGGCTCTTCATCCAAATTCGTTAGGTCCGTTATATTTTTTTATTGAACTTAATACACATAATTACCACCGTAAATAACAACAACATTCCATGTTACCATGTCGGTATTTAATTTTCATAAAACCTGTATATCGCAACTCATTTAGTTTTCAAGGTTCAACATCTGGTCAAGGCGATTGGCGATACTCCAGTATTGACATATTCTAGTTCGTGCAATAAGACTTTCATAGCAGTGGCCGTGAGTCACTCGATGTTATTATTAACGGAGAAGGGATGTCTTGGCTTCCTGGTCAGTTATAACTTGTCTAAACTTAGAATGTAACTATTTCATTGAGTCATAGCGGACCTAACAGGCATACAAAAACCTCGCACACAGGCACGATCAGGAAACTTAAGTTATACATAGATACCGAAACAGCAGGCAAGGTCGTGGCCGGTCGTACAACGCCTTCTTGTAACTTCTTTTTAATGATAAGCGTTGAATGTAAAAACTACAATTTAAATAATTAATATATAATGTATGAAAGGGTATTTCCTTTTTGTAAACACGTAAATTTGATGATGAACTAAGGTTTTAGTTTCCCAATGTCCAGTAATAACTGCCTTTATCTGGTAACTTGGCTTTTTGAGATAAATAATTCGCTAATCAAAGAGGTTAAAGACATTTGACTCCGTAAACTGGTTTTAGTTGGAAATCAATTTCGGTTAAAAGATGTTAATGATGTTTTAATAATTACCTACTTTAATATATTAAGTATAATAAATTATTGCAAACACTTCTGATTTGTACAGATTAACAACAATCTTAAGCTTCATATATTAAGAGAGGTGATTTCAGTAACCTTCCAGTTATTTTAGTAACATGTTAACCTATAGTATATTCATCCAGGTGTATAGATTACGCATCTGCAAGAGACTATCTTCCAAAAAGAATAAATAATCTATCTGGATGAATTTTATATACATACGATACTGTATATATAAAATAAACACTGGCTTGAATACATTGTTTGTACAATAAGTGAAGAAACAATGTTGAATGAAATATCAACTATCTCTTTAGATTCAATACCTAACAGTATTGTCATACATTTGTTTAATTTATGTTAGAATAATGTCATTGCTAACATAGTCTCTGTATGAATCAATATCTTGTTGTTTCGATTAAAATACATGCGTTTTTTGCCACTCCTCTAACCCCTGTCTGTGACATTATACAGGTCATTCGTCCATCTGTCGGGGGTTCGTCGCACTTTGAGACTTTATAGTCAGTAAAGTCAAATGTATAGTCCACGTCCGTCCAGGTCTAGTTTTTATTATAATACATATTATTTACTCATGATTTTGTTTTACTTTATACTCGTTCAGCAATTCCGATTTATCGGTTAAGATATGATTCATAATTAAAGTTTAAATACCTTTAAAAGGTGCAAATTATGAGGAAATGCGCAGCATCATTCTGGTATTTCACAATATTTTTTCCGTGAAATATTTTAATCACCTAAGGATCATTATTCTTCGTCAAGCTTTGTTTGCCCTTCAATTGATCGAGGAATGTAAAATTAAATGGTTCTGCTTGTATTGATTGGTCACGTTGTCCTGATACTCATAACAAATGGTCCGTCCTCGATAGTCTTATTAAAAATGTAGCATCCCGTCGACTGCTATCTTTATGACGTCAATGAAACCAATAATGAAATCAATAAACAAGTCTTATAAGAAATCGTTGCTATGTGATTTGTAGAAAAGAGCTTGGAGATTAAACACGTGCCATAAACCTTCAGTACAGTATTGGTAAAGTAGTTGGATTTCTGTTTATTAGTTAACAATAACACGGGCAGCAACAATGTTTTCCTTTCAAAGATTTAGACTAACCAGATCAAGGCTTAATTACCTACAACAACGGAAGTTATTAAACTAAAGCACATGATTTTCAAAACATTAATAAGAACAATTATCAGCGTACCAGCATGTACCATATTTTTGGAGTTTTAATAGCAACCTGTTAGTTTCTACCAAATACTACTATTTTAAATTATATTCGTTTAGAATAAAAACCAATTTATAGTTCGTTATCAAATGAAATTTAGGTTTAATTACGTAAAACCATTATCTTTTTTGTTCACGTCTCCAGTAACTTTCCCTGTATATTTTTAAACTATAGTATTGTTTGTTTCATCACCACGATAGCCTTTATTGACGTAATAGGAGGGTCAAAATATATGCCGCACAGTAACCAAGATATAATAATTGTTTCGTTATTGTTACTGTGTCTATCATCCATGACATTGGTGATTAATTCAGTAACATGATTGTCATTAAAATATGCTCTATCATAAGCAATTAATATTTAATTTAAAGTTTAATCACAGGCATCAATAAACTTATAAAACATCAATAAAAAGATGCAACTACAACGCAACATACCAGTATAAATACCTACTGTTTTTTGGTTTTGTAGGTAATTGATCAAAACTTTGTCATTATTACCGTGAAGGTTGGCTTCATAAAAGAATGGTCACTAAAGGACAGATCGTTAAATATACATACATTGTTATGTTTAACACGTATTCAAACGAATGTAATGAATTCGATATTTACATTATTATTCTTAAATACGAGTATCTAATTGTGACAAAAGTATTTGTGATTACATTATATGTGCATTCTTTAATATGTATTTTGGCTTTATCTGGTAGAAAGGGATGAAGACTTTGAAGTCTTGTCATGCCTCACACATCCAGACACAGTCATCCGTTACTGATGCATCTACTTATATAATTACAAATTTGGTATCCTTCTAAAATATTATTAAAACCGTTCTCTCGCAGAAGACTCGCATTTTAAGGAATACTCGAACAAATTTAACCGCACCCAGAAATTTTGTATTTGACCTGTTTTTTTATCTCTTGAACGTTAGAAGGGCTAAAGCCCTGTTTTGTTTGATGCTCACGAAGGGCATTGCACTTTCATGCTCTCCCTCGCCCTACTTTGCCTCATAAAAGGTGAAACCATTAAAATATCCATATCCCTCTCGCAGAACTACTGTAAATGTGTGAAATGGAAAGAGATGGTTGTAGGGTACAACGGATATTGCATTTTCTACGTTAACCATAGACTTGCTTGTGTGCAAACTCAAACTCATTATTGGTATACATATGTGTGTCTGCTCGAACTTCCATGACACGGACTTTGTACCCATATGTGAGGGTACAAGCAATAGTTTTTGTTTCATTCTGCTAGCTGGTGATTTTATTTATTACTAACGAATTATAATCATTCTCATGTTTAACATTATAGATAGATGAACCATGACCATATCTCTAATTATCACCATTATTCTCAATAATGTTTGTAAATGTGCATGTTTTTTTTATTAAATTGATTATGTTTTGTACTTATAATTTTAGATTTTATTTTTATTTGTTTTATACCAAACACAAGAACGCCGAAACATTGAACACCAATGGTCCAGCTATAGTACTTAAAAATCACACCCAATTTTCCCAAATGCTTGCAAAATTTCCCAGTGGGGTTTTTTTTGTAATCGTTTTTCCCGTGCTTTATCGTTAAGATGAAGTAGTTGAATAATAAATTAGCGGTTGAGAAACCGGGACAATCCAAACGGTCGGCCGGCGCGTCATTACGACGCGTCGCCTCTGTACTGTAACGTACCGTAGTTTTTCGCGGAAAGCGTCACATTTCCCCGCGCTCCCCGCAGGCGCGTCATATGCCAACGCCTCGTATAAAAGCCGCCGCCGCCCCTCCACTGCAACTCAGACGCATGGAGTATTCCGTAGAGGTCGTTTGGCACGAGCGAGCGCTTTGCTAGGCACCTGCCGGCCACTTTTAACAAACAATTCTAGTCATCGCGCAGCTTAAGCTCGCGTAACGCGGTCTTCCGCGCGTTCCTATAAACAGTGATAAGTGCAATAATCACTCTTACAAATTTATATTGTGATAACTTAATTTATTAATTAGTTTTTAATTTCGTGCGTCGACTCTAGACCGCGGTACGGCTGTGAGTTAAGACTGATGTTGTGACTATCTGACTGGAACGTTTTACCTGTGATCCAGTCCAGTGTGTTCAGTGTTTCGACCGTTGATACCTTTGGAACTATGGTTGGAAGTAACGGTACTATTATGGCGATTCGTATCGTCCACAGCAAGCTGCGAAAGCGTGAAGAGCACTCGGCCTCGGTGCACCCCGCCGAGGTGCTGACCCCTGCGCCTGCGCCAGCCCCGGAGCCGCTCGCCTTCCGCCAGCAGCCGCTCTGGCAGTTCCCGCCGCCGTTGCCGCCGCCCTACGTCTATCCTCATGATCAGGTATGTACAAACAAACAATACAGCATATAAATACAAACAAACAATACAAACACAAACAAACAACAGCTCTATTAATCAACGTTCTATGCATTCGAAGGCGAGAGAGAGTTAGTTACAGCACAATGACGACATCTAAGTATAAATTTAAATGTCGATACACGCTCGTTGCGAAGTAGAAAGTCGCTGCACAAGGCGCCATGTTGTAACACTCCGACCTTCTTTTCTTTGAAGTCGAATCATTCGCGTGGGTACAAGAAGGCTAAATGCCTCTGCTACCCTGAAGCCGCTCTTTGACCTCATTATCATGCTTTGATTGCCACTTCCTCCAACTTTTGTTTAATATCGTAGTCAGTGACAACTAGCGGATGTAGGATGTATGTTCAACCGTTTTCTAGACCCCACACATATGGCGCCCAGTACCAGGAAGCTATGAGAATGCTAATATGTCTTTGTATAGGGTATTCAAGGCCTGACTCACACGACGCTCTGGCCTTAACGTTAACTTCGCAATCTACTGTTTCCTAGTTAGATAGGTAATTTCAGTAAATTATCTTTAATTGATGGTCATAATTTGTTTCATTTATGAGGAAGGAGTACAACGACATTTGATATTGACAAGGGGATCTTCAAAATGTAAACGAACAAAAAAATTGGCCCTACCTAACAATAATTTTGTTACCTGAATGACCTTTTTGGTAGGGTCTTTTGACGATGTCTATAAAGTAAATTTTGTGGGTCTGCTAGGTAGTTTAAACATGGTGGATGTAAAGTCATTTGCATTATAGTGACATCCAATGGTAACAATACAAAATGAACGGGGGCATATTTTAGGAACAATAAGAATAAAGAACAATGTATTAAATATTTGTTTTCTTACTTTCCAGGACAATATAATGCAAGCAGTCGGCAACGAGCGTGCAAGTTTTCGCAGCTTACGTAAAAACATTGGTGGACGCTGGAAGCGGCTTGTGAAAAAGAAGCCGGAGCAAGAGGTGTATACCATACCTCCCGAGCTGAAGCCGCAACTCAAGCAAATATATGTCTATTGACCGGGTCCCAGAGACCCATCACGTTCAGCCTTGAAGCAGGACACTTCAACGCTGTCAACCCTGATGAAGCCTTTAAACATGGTTGTTATCTAAAAAGTGCATATCATTATAGTTTCTCGAATATCATGTTCACAAACAATTGTGTGCAGACTTCTTGAACATATCCTATTGACCAATTCTAACGACCAATGTTAAATTTAAATGATGCACTATTTTGTGATTTTAAGGCTTAGAATTTGTATTATTAAGTATTATAAACATTCAAGATTGTGAAAGTTTCCGTTGCAGAATTGTGAATGAAGTTAGATGAATGATAGTCAAATGAATTTAGTATAGTTAATTTAATGATTTGAATCAAATGTAGGAAGATGCGGTCGCGCATACTAGTGACGAAAATCCAATAATTATTTTTATTATAAGAAATCTTGTTAATTGTAATTTTGACTAATTAGGGCATTTTGTATTTAACTGTGCCTAAACATACGTGGTATCCTGAAATATTGATACCCAATCATATAGTTGTTTCAATCCTATTTGTTTTTGCATCGTAGATTCTTTAGATGTAACGTGTTATCCTTTAATATTTGGCACGTTTTAAATGCAGTATTTTTGTATTATTCACGTTGTGAGTGAGACTGAAAATGTACAATTTAATGTGTAACGTAACAGTTGATAAAGTATCAGTGCAATCTTATAGTTGAGTCTCATTGAACAATCCTCGTGATTAGATAAACACTTTGCTTGTTTTGATTTTGCTATTAGTATAAATTTAAATGACCTAGTATGTCAAAAGTTGCGTTACTTGCATGGATGTTAGTATAATATTCGGATTTTCACCCGGTTTTTGCTGTGATAGTATCTTATAAAACAACTATTTATGTAAACACCTAAATTGTCACGACTCTAGCAAACCGTTGGTTGAGAACTTTCATAGCTCATATTGAGCTTGATATTGATGTAGTTAAGATATAGCTTATAGAAAAATCAGCCATTATTATTTCGTTAAAATTGTTGCAATAGACATTGATGTTATATCCAATAAACCCATGTGAACGGATTTATTTTACATTAAAAATATCAATATTGAAAAATAAATTCCATTGACAAAATGTTACTTCGCTGTTTTATTCATACCACCACCCTTTCACCTATACAATCTGCTGATAATAATTGTCAAATTTAGAGGAACGCAAAAAAGTGTGTGTTAAATAAAATAACATAGATATGCATGCTGTGTACAAATATTAGGTTGGCAAACTTACTACTTATTTATATCACTGTATTTTGTCAAATGTTTTGTCTGATAACTGTTTTTTGTACCTTAATAAATAAATAAATAAAATAAATAAATGGATTGAATGAAAATGACAATAATTAATTCACACTTGACACAATAATTGACAACCAAGCAAAAGCAAAATTTACATTCTAATTCAAATATCGGTAATAAAAATTGCCGTTCAATAATCGGGCTATAATTAACTAAAACTAAATAATAAAATAAATTAATTCAGAATCTTTCTTTTTTTATATTATTTATAATTGTGGATTGTGGCCAGTACACACAAGTATTTGAGATTTACACAGGAGATATAAACTATTTTTTTGCATTTTCTAAATTTGTCCTTGAGTGTAATATAACTCAGAATAACGCTGCACTTTCATCAGAGTTGTGTGAGGAAAATAATGAAGTGTTAATATTAAAATATATTTTCCTTATTACGCCAGTCAGGTGGAAAAGCAGTAAAACTGACATCATCCTGGGACCTTCTAAAGGTGCGTTTAAACCAAACGAACAAATTATTGTTATCATTTTCTTTTCTTTTTGCACTGTAAGTACTTTATATTAAATGGTCCCTATGTCCTGAAGGTTAGAGAACGTAGAGCATTCCCTTCGCCTTTTGTATTATCATAATAAAGTTCCAAATAAAATAAATAAACAAAGAGCTGATGACGGAAAAACAGCGTCAGTTTTTTTTTGCGTACACGACAACTCGTTTTTATCCTTTACACCAAACTTAATACGAACGAGCAAACAATGCGAACAACAAGAACTAGAATTCTCGCACATGCTCGATAGATGTTTAAATCATGCGAACGAGTGTTCCATGCTCATTCATAAATTAAAACAGTAGAACGCTTTGAATATACCGCTTCAAGAAGGACTTCCGAACTTGCAAGAACGCAGCGATCTAAGCCACTATTCGCATGCTCGTGCGCCGTTGCAAGCGAGCGAGCTTCCTTAGAATATTTGCGAGCAAAGGAAGTACAACGATAATATACTATGTCTCTGTGTACACAAACATAATTTAATTAAGAGCATATCGACTAGGCATTCGCTCGTCTGGTCTAAACCTACCTTTAGGCATAGTTTTACCCATTTCAGATCAAAATGCTAAATATTATACAAAACCAGGTCATTGACATCAGCAGTTAATTAAATTAAAACAATTAACAACAATCATAATAGGTATGTAAATTAAAAAGGTAGATATAGTGTAAAAAGAAAAAAACTTTAAGCTGAGCTAACTAACGAAAAACTGTTACTTATTTGTTACCAGCACTATGCACTATACAACATATATAAGTGTTTTTTATTATTTCAAAAAAACTGACAGTAATTAACGAATTCCACTATTTTGATAATTTAATCTAACAATAATAGGTCCCTTATGCTTTTTAAACCGCATCCTAAATTATTTTCAAAATATTGAATTTCCTCAATTACAGTGTTATGTTAACAATGCGCCACAGTACCTAGCTGAGCAATACTGAGCTTTTAAGTTATAACAGGAATATCATTCTTTTATGACACGAATGTAATTTTAATTGACATTAACAGTGTTCATTCAAACAGTCACGCAGTAGAGTCGTCCAGGCACGGATGACTATTGGGGATCGGGACATTACCCCGTTTTCTTCGGCACGATCTCTGGGAACTTACTTCTGGAGCTTACTTGGTAATACATGCACTTTTGGTACTTTACTGGTATAACAGTGCTGCGTATACGAGTATTCTGGAGATGCTTAAAGTGTCCGCTGTCGACCTGATAGAACACATGTCTAGTCAGGTCTCACAGACTGTGGGGTCGTCTAGGCTCGGATGGGTAATGGGCTTGGGTTGGGGATATTCTCCCGTTTTTCCCGACAGGATCTCAGCAAGTAACAAGCCGCTGGTAATTCACGCGTGCCTCACGAGTCAAGACTGTTAAAAAAAATAAAGTTTACAGCGCCATCTATGGCTAACTGATAGAATTAAGTGAGTTTAAGTACCTATCTTGAAAAATAATTGATGATTAGTATAATTTAATTATTAATTAATAATTATGATAAATAATAACACATAGTGCGTTTTATCTCATACAATGTAAAAAAAAAATATGCAGCGCCATCTGTTATCAATTGCTGCAACATGATAATGGTATAAGTTTGATAATAATAGTTGAGGTTTCATCTATATTGGATAGATGGCGTTTGAGTAATATTTCAAATATTTAGCAGAACAACGGGCGCTGTTATATTATTAATGGCGCCAAACACCAAAAGTGCATGAATTACTGGCGCGGCAGGAATGTCCCAATCCCCAACCCAAACCCATTAGCCATCCGAACCTGGACGACTGTCTGTCGGAAGAAGAACACATCGAATCAGTGTTATCTCGCGAGCGCCGTGGTTTGTGTGTAATTTCGTCATAGGTCGAGATCTGAAGATGCCTACTGTTGATGTGTTTGTCGTCAGCCTGACGTCATATTTTCTATCGGGCTGACAATGGACACTTCAAGTATATCCAAAATATATATAATATAGAATAGAGCTAAAGTAGTCGATCCCTTGGGTTCGTGAGCCACCTGCGCTGTTATACCAGTAACGGTGCCCAGCACCAAAAGTGCATAAATTACCGGTGGGTGGCTGCCCTCTGAGATCCTGCCTGTGAAAACGGGGAAATGTCCCTATCTTCACTTTTCGGGTCTGGACGACCCACTGTCTGTCTGTTTTTTTTTTTCCTCTACAAAATATTCATACGTTCCCTTATCACCTACAATGCGCCAGCCTGGCACTAAGTTCTGTCCAAGATCCAAAGTCAGCAGAACATATCGTTCATAGTTTCTCGAGGGTCTAGGTTCGTAGTTTCAGAATAAATATACAACATGCAACATAATGGCTGGTATAGTTAAAAATAATTAAAATTGATTTGACTTTAATTAAAACTATTAGGAAAATATCATGTCAGTGGGTAACCAATAAAATAAGGCATACAACTCAAAAGTTGATGCCTGGAGCAGTCGCGTGTCGTTCCTTTGTTGTCAGATGAATGGGCTTGATTATGCCGTGAGTGTTTCTGGCTTAAACTTCATTAGGTTCAAGTCAGTTCAGACATAATTAAGATCCGGGAATCTGTACAATTGAGAGCTACATCAAGTCTCCGGTTTGAGTATGCCAAACATTTAGCTTGAATACATTTCGAATATTATTCTAGAATCTTTGACTAGCTTCAGATTTGTTCTAATAATAATACTAATGTAGGTAATTAATGAAACATAATGTAACGACCGGCAGATTTATCGGGTTCGGTTCCTGTTCGGTACATAATAATGTATTTAATTATTTATGATAATAGAAACATCGACGATCTTTCCACTTGTCATGATATGGCTAAATGTATATCATTTAAAACAAAGTTTATCAGGTTTAATTTCCGTTTGAAACCTTATTGATTCATTCATGACATCAAGTCTATTACGGCAAAGACATCGGCTGGCATACCACTTGTCATGATGCTTCTTTAAAGATGCGTGGCTTTATAAATAAGTACTGCTTCGGTTTGTAGTAAAATCAGAACATATCGCGATACAAATACGGAGTTAGATGTCAGCTTGACTAGACGTACTCAACGTTCTAGAAAAGTGTATGGTAGGTTCGTGAGTCACACGGGCGCTGTTAATCGAGCAAAAAGCCCAGAACTAAAAGTGCATTGAATTACCAATTGAGATGACCGGGGAATCGTCACTCCCTAAACCAGGCCCAATAAACATCCGGGAATGGACAACACCATTGCCTGTCTGAGCAAATGGCGAGAGTCATTGGATCACTTGTCGGGCTCACATGATGATATGCCGTGGATCCATTCCTGGGTTCAATTTACCATCTCTGAAATTTTATTTTTAAATATCATAAATAAGTCTAAAATCGTCGGTCGTTGTGTTGTTACAAATTTACGACGACTTCGTGTTTAAAATAATTATTTTTTTACACTGAACATTACAGTGCCCATCGTGCAGTGTGCTTCGTCTACTTACGGTGCCATCTCCTATCGGAGGTCGGCTATCATTAAGGCGATTCTGATTTTATTGGCCGCTGTCCGGAACAAGGATCTGGTGCTCATCCCGAACCACTCCCTGAGGTTCTTGAGCCAGGAAGTGCGTCTTCTCCCCGGTCTTCTGGAGCCTTGTATCTTGCCTTGCATGACGAGCTGCAGCAAGCTATACTTTTTATTGCGCATGATGTGTCCCAAATACTCCAACTTCCTTCGCTTTACCATTTTCAATAGTTCAACGCCTTTGTTCATACTACACCTAGGCTGAAGTTTCATTAGTTCGCCCTTTTAAACTGTAAGGTTTAATAGTAATGCAATAAGTGCAATATATAAATTATAAATAAGGCAATATATAAATTATAAATAAGGCAATATAATAATTTAGTAATCAATATTTTTGTCAAAATAATAATATAATAATGTATTAAAATAAATTTAAAAATTTAACTAAATATGTATATAAAATAATTCATCAATAATTCACTTGAAACTAAAAATATTGAAGTTCGAATTTTAGTGTTTAGCCCGCAACTTTTGAGAATTGCTTTTGCATTTTTTTATAAGGACGAAGCGGTCATCTTCGCCCATCACACGAGATTACCAACGGTGTAAAAAAAAGCTGTGAGGTATTCAGCTGCTCTGTCTGTATGTATTTACGACGTTTCTCTTGTTTGGAAAATGCTTAAAATATAACAATTTAATCACCACTTCATTCCATTTGCAGTCGCGACGATGGGTCAGTGGTCCGAGAAGGCTCTGGGGTTCTCTCGTGAGCTTGGGGAAAAACTCAACTTGGCGTCGGGTGACCCTTTAAGTAGTTATATTTTGCTTAAAGGGTCAGCCTCGCCGTTCAACGGTCCAACGCAGTGAGTATCCTCGGCACATTATCACGCTTATCGGACGATTATAATTTTAATTAATTTTATTTATAATTTCGTGTTTAATTTTATTTTTTGTTTATATTTTTTTCTATTATTACCTACTAAATTTTCATTATTTTATTTAACAACACAATTAATAGTAATTATTTACTAGCTTCAGAGATTTTATTACGCTTTTTTCTTCATACGCATGATGAAGCACAGTAACGACACTTAGAACAGTCATCATTGCTCAGGAAATAGCCAACTTGTATTCAATCGATGTACTCGTATGTCATGAAGCGGAAAATGACTCGCTCTATGAACTTACCCTCGGCGGAACCCTATCCATTGATGTGTAATCACCAAAAGGAATTCTCTTAATAATCTAAATTGTTTTCTTACTAGTAGTGACAAAATAATTTGTTTTACGAGCGGTTCTTAAATAATAAAACGAATTGCTCATAAACCTTTTATCATTAATTATTACAATAAGATATGTTTTGTTGACTGTCATTTAAAAAAATTGTCTAGCCACACCTTATGCTCTAAACCACGTTAGTAAGTTGTATTTATGTATATATTAATATTATAATACATATATAATGTTTGTTATGTCATTCTATAATTGTTTATTTTATCATTACTTTCATTGCACCTATATTTGTTCAAATTTATCCCTAACGTTTGTCTGTCAGAGAATGTCTACGGGCATTAAGTCCGCCTTAGTACTTTGTGCAATAAAGTTTATAAAAAAATACGATATTTTTAGTTGTAAATATGTCTGTAAATATATAATATGTGTTATACCTACGTTAATAAATTTAGAATTAGTTTTTTTTTTTTTTTTTTTTTTTTTTAAACGGAGCAAGACATGTGACACCGCCCACCTGATGGTAAGCGGTACGCGAGGTCCAAGAATGGGAGCAACTGACGCCAGACTCAGACGACCGACATCAGTCCCTACCACTATGCCGGCCTATAATGATGAATTCCGGTAAGAATGTATGGCGGTAAATAAAGAGTAAAAAAAATTTTAATTGAAATGTAAATAGTAAAGTAAAGTATCATCACGACCGTTTCCCTTCCGGGTGGTCAGAAATGTAAATGATACTCTTATATCAATTACATCTTACACAGTACTGACAAAGGACTTAACCACGTATGGAGTCCTAAATAAACTCAAGAGCACTTGTCTTTTAATTTTATACGTTCAATTTGCTCTTTCATCTCACAGGCAAAAGCTATTTAATTTGACCAAAGGAGCCCCTTCAACTCTGATGTTTAATATAAAAACCTAACAATTGAAAAATAAGAAATATTTTAAGACAGGAGCTACACACACTAGGTAGGTATAACCTGTTATTGTTTAAATTTTTAACAAAATGGTGGATTTATAGAAATGCGCAGCGCAAGCTTAGCCAAGTATATTTTTTTTATTTATTTTGGAAAACTATTGAAATTTAATATATTAGTATAGACACAAAAATAGAAACAGAAAGTCATTTACAAGTTCTCACTAGTAGAGTTAGTTAATACAGATTATGAACCTAGCTTACATCAAAATATAACTTTAATAGCGATTGCATTAAAGTTTAAATTTACACTTCTTTAAAAGATTATGTTACGTATGAGCTTAAAGAATCAGAAACAGAATAAGTTAAAAAGCATCGACTGCACTCTAACTAAAAAAAAATTTCGTTCAGATAGTAGTTTTTTATTTTTGTTAGTATTATCGACAGGATAGTGCTGGTTAAAACTATGATAAAAACAATGCATTTCAGGCAAACTAGAAATGTGTAATCCAGAACATCCGGTTCGAAGGACCACAATATTAGCGACAGGTTAGAGCTGATTGGAATTATGATGATAACGAGGTGTTTTAGGTAAATTAGAATTGCATATTTCAGTACATGCGGCTCGAAGGACCACAATTTTAATTAGCGACAGGTTAGAGCTGATTGGAATTGCGATGAATACAAGGCGTTTTATGTAAATTAGAAGTGTGAATTCCAGTAAATTTCAGAGAAGACCGAGTACAAAAATTTTCCTATCAATAAAATATAAATTATTATTCTTCTAAATCTCAAATAAAAAAGTATCAAATAAGTTTCCAACAGATACTACTCAGAAATTTATCTTTAATGTAGAATTATCTAGATACTAGGTTTTTAAGTTGGACAGTCAAACTGCCCTTGTTCATTTAAACGACAATTCTGTGAGACCACGCACACTTGATGCCATTATGCGGCCAAGTACTTCCTTCTGCGACCCACTGACCATCGCTTCGGGCTCATGAATTACAAGTACCAATTATACACTAGACTTTAGTACTTAAGGAGGATTTATGGTTTTAATTTCTCTACCTGAGCTCGTAGACTCATTATACGACTTATAACATAGGTAGCTATTACCGACTCCTAAAGGCGTCTATTACCGAGTTAATTATTAAAAATAGTTATCGAGAATTATACAGGCTGTTTTTATATTAAATTAAAAAATGTTTAAGAAATCTACCGAAGACATGGCTGTATGGGTTCTGCCTTTTGCGTTTCCATAAAGGGAAAATTGTACAAATAAAAAGTGACTAAAAAAAAATGCAAACTGCATCATTAGATTGTTGTTAAATAATTCTCCTAGGCGGGAACCTCGCGGTTGATTTTAAAAAAGAACTCACGTTGTTTTATTGTGTAAGGTTGAGACTTAGCAATTGTGTTGCTAATAGAAAAATAAATAAATAATTATCTAAAATGTTTATATTCAAAGTAATAAATAAATCCTACAATAAAATACCTACTTACTAATATAAATAAATTAAATACAAATCTAATTATAAATACCACGACGACGCGACGACTTCATAAAAATTTTTTTCTTAAAACACGTTAAATCTATTAAAGACAAAGGCAGAGCAAATTTTTTTTTATAAATCTCAGCCTTATTTAAGATTTCCCTAAGACATCGTTTAAGTGTGCTCAGTACAGTTGGGTTAACTAAATGTGTCATTCTTCCTCTTAGGCTGTTTCTCCAGCGCCACCGTCACCGGGATATCATCATCATCATCAGCCTATATCTCTCCACTGCTGGATGTAGGCCTCTCCCAAGGCTCGCCACTTAACTTCTGGCGAGGGGTCGTCCCACTCTGCATCTTCCCGTACGTCGTCTCCACTCTAGAAATCTAGTTTGACCCATAGTTCATCGGTTCTGCGGCAGATGTGTCTTCCCACTGCTATTTGAGCTTGCTAATATTAAAAGCTATTTATGTGACGTATATCAACGTTTCGAATTCTGTCCATCAAAGAAATACCAACCTGAGCGACCTTGAGTTTTTTAACCAAACTCACTGTCATTGTCTACGTCTCTGTTCCGTACGAGAGCACGCACTGGTTAAAGACCTTTAAACGTTGAGGTACTGGGACGTCACCGCTACTAGATTATTTCGGGCCAAGTTTTGTTCAGTGGATGGGATGGCAGCGCCCGTGTGACATACGTGCAGTGGACAGGCGGCTATAGTAATTCTACGCATCGCTACTTCGGCACCGTCATCTCGTTGATAACGATGTGATAGTATTAACAATAATATACGTTTATTCAAAGCAACTAGGCTCACTTGTTAGTTACAAAATCCTTACAACTAATGTTAGTATAAAAATGAAAATAAAAGTAAAAAATATGGTAATAATAAAACAATATGACCGTGCAGTAACCACTCTGCCCCCCACCAATCTGACAGGATGCACCTCACTCCCGCCAGACCAGCAGCCGCACGAAGCAGACAATACACGGCGAACCATATCTTTCAGATATCATCTTCAGGATGCTGTTAGTACTTGTCCTCACTTAAGCAATGATGCAGTGGTTTTGCATCTTATAGCACAGTAGTGTGGCAGCCCCAACAATATCTTGAAGCTATTATTGTACTGTACACGTAGGGCGCTGATCGACTCCTGCGTAAAGTTGGTCCACAGACTGCTAGTATAGAAAGTTTGGCAGTAGGCTTTAAATATTAGTGGACAAACAGTCTTACATATTTAAACTGTTATAACTTTACTTAAGGTGACAAGTGGCTTGGTCGTCAATTTCTCTAGCGTACCAGACTATAAACAAAATGTAATATTATTTTGTGTCTCGACCAGGAATCTAAACCGGATCCTCCGCGTCTAAAGTTACGGTCTAAGCCTGAGTTGCGCCATTTTTTTAAACTTTAATAACATTTACAGAGACTTCGTTTTGGTACAACCCAGCTTAAGCCGATTATAATTGTTGATTAACGTAAATGTTAAGTAGGTACACATTAATTTATTTGTATTATTGCAAAGGATTAAAATTAATGGTGAATGGATTTAAAGTGAAATATTTGTGTCTGTGTAATCCAGAAAAATGTTAAGCTGTCGAGCCGAATAAAACAATAAATTTAACAATTACAATTTGTTATATTTCTCTGTCTAGTGTTTGTGCCCAATTTGGCACTTTCGTAAATGGATTACAGCAATTCTTTACTTGGAATTAAGTCGTGGCATTTTGTAATATTCTAAATTATCATTTATTTGAAGACAATTTAGTTTTTAGACCAGCGCTAGCGGCTTAATTCTGTTTATTTAAAGGATTTATAACGTTAACTCTCAAATTAAAGACATTTAATAATGTAACAAGTTGGGACAAGAAGCTAAACGGTATGAGAATTAAAACATGTACAATGGTCTCAGAATTAAGTCGTGCATTTATTTAGAAATAAACAGTTATTAGATTAAAACAATTCACCAAATCAAATATCTACAAAAAAATTGAACAACCTAAAACTATTGCACACGGCATACGAGTAAACTAAAAATGTATAGTTTCATCACGACCATTTCTCTTTCGGGGTGGTCAGAAACCACTCGTATAAATAAGCGGATTCACATTTAGCCAACTTTACTATAGGACAATCATGACAAGTGGCAAGCTCGTCGATGTCTCCAGCGTGCCAAACTCAAGAAATATCACAAATAAATTAAATAATAATAACATGTACAAATATTTTTTGTATCCCGACCACAAACCCGGTACCTCCGAGTCTAAATCCACGGACTTAACCGCTAGACCACGAAGGCAGTTCTAAACTAAAAATGGATATCAATATTAAGTAAATCTACATAAAAATAATAACCGAGTCAAAATTTTTTATATGCAAATTCAAGCTCAACAAGGAAACAAATATAATTTAAATATAATTACATATGTTATTATTTATTTCCACAGAATTTCTAACATCGGTTCGTGTGAAACGGAAGCACGCCAAAGGATAGGCATGGCAAAAAACGATATGAGTCAGATGAAAGGAATATTCCTTAGGATAGATCGTAATATAAGTATTGGGACCAAAACAAGACTTGTCCGCAGCCTCGTATTTTCCATATTCCTATATGCTGCCGAAACTTGGATCTGATCGTAGCGCGTCGTGTCGACGCATTTGAGATGTGGTGCTGGAGACGTATGTACTTGTATGTCACGCATTCCGTGGACAGCGCGGAGAACCAATGTATCAATACTCAAGGAGCTCAAAGTTACAACCAGACTCTCTTCTATCTGCCTGCAGCTAGTCCTTGAGTATTTTGGTCATATAGCGCGAAAATGTTCGGTCAATCTGGAAATGCTGATGGTTACGCACAAAATTGAAGGCAAGACGAAAAAACCACACTTAACACCCTAGTCCACAATGAGCTGCATGCAGCAGTGTGCGCCCGGATGGCGCAGCATCGTCCGAGACAAAGTGATCCATGGAGAGGGTCACGTCCTCAGCATTTAGGAAAACGACTATATATAGTTTGGTTACCTGACTCTCTGTCTACAGGTAGTCAGTACCCGTGCACGTCCACATGTACATGTATCCACATAGTGTGAGTGCGGCGTCTCGTATGAAAAAAAAAGAAAAAGTTATAAAATCTGTCGCTACACATTCTCCTGTAAATCCTTTCTTTGCCCTAACTTATCCAATTATTCACTCAATATGGAGTTACTAAAAAGTTGCTAATCTTTGACTTGTATGTAATGACAAGCGCCAATTTTTTTAGGTAGTTTTTTTTATCTTACACTTTATATGTAGTATTACAACATAATAACTGTTGCTGTATTGTTATTTGTTACACTTAATCTATTTCATCCCAGTCTATTGTATTTATCTACTTAGGGACAATTAAACATTTAGGTCATTTATAATTTAATGCTATATACAGCTTGATCTTGTATGATCTTACGTTAGACTAATATGTTATTCTATTGATAGAAAGAAACAACTTTTCGTAAGAAACAATATGTCGGAAATGACAAAAAAAATGGCTTCGTCATAAAAACTGTTGATTTTAAGATATAATAGCCAATTAGTACAGATAACAAAAAAAATACATTTCCGACATATGGTTTCATAGAAAAAGTTGTTTGTATCAATAGAATAACATCTAACGTAAGACCATTTGTGAATGCCAATCATGACAAGTGGCAAACTCGTCGATGTCTCCAGCGTACCAAACTCGAGGTATATCACAAATAAATTAAATATTAATTAAATTTATTTATTTAAATTAATAAATATTATTGTGTCCAGACCAGGAATCTAACCCGGTACCTCCGAGTCTAAATACAATAAATACTTAATCGCTAGACCACGGAGGCAGTTAATTATTTGTATAATGAATTAATATTCGATTCAAGGGTCGGGCAATTAATTGGGTATAATTATAAATATACCCAATTAATTGCCCGATCCTTGCGTAAAGTCATTGTAGCTACTTGAAGTGTCATATTGGTATAACTCGGTGGGGTAAGTCGTAACCTTTTACTATCCAA
The DNA here is from genome assembly GCA_910589645.1 of Tinea semifulvella. Lineage (NCBI taxonomy): Eukaryota > Metazoa > Arthropoda > Insecta > Lepidoptera > Tineidae > Tinea > Tinea semifulvella. The sequence goes on along the minus strand of OU342586.1, from coordinate 6,068,310 downwards.
TGAATACAACTTCGGGAGTACGCTCATGTCATGCCGGAAATTGGCTTCCTCGTGATGTCGTATAGGATCCTCTTGACATCTTCTTCACCTTAAAAGAAGTACCTATGTTTTATTCTTTAGATATTTTAATACTTTTTAAAAAGTATATTTTGTTAAGTCCTTTTATTTTAATATAAATATCACCATGGCAAGATTACAATATTAGTATAGTATCATCACGACCGTTTTCCTTTTGGGGTGGTCAGAAACCACGCTTATGAATAAGCAGATTCACATTTAGCCAACTTTACTATAGGCCAATCATGTCAAGTGGCAAGCTCGTCGATGTCTCCAGCGTACCAAACTCGAGAAATATCACAAATAAATTAAATATTAATTAAATGTATCTTTATTTACATTAATAAATATTTTTGTGTCCCGACCAGGAATCGAACCCGGTACATTCAAGCCTAAATCCAGGACTTAACCGCTAGACCACGGAGGCAGACAATATTAGTAGTAGTAGTCATCTTCGCCCTTGGGGCGGAACGCTCCGGGGTTATCCCCATTAAGCGTGCGTTATTCACGGTGGGCGACGACGGCCCGCTGGTTCCTTGTTTTAGCTCGGCGGCTTGAGCCGCCGGGGAAGGGACCACTGTAGGATCTGTGGCACCTATGGGCACTAATATTGTTAGTAAGTGCTGGTTACGCTTTTTCCCCCAGGATATAATATTAGTTCTCCTTGAAAGTAAAAATTGGCATTTGACGTCATTGCAACTAAACAACAAATAGGTTATAGGCGGACTAACCTACGGTACGGTAATTTGCCCAGTCTGCCGGGGCGGGTAAATATCCACCTTTCGTGCCGATAAACCCATTGAATCGAATTGCCGTCATGCACAGTCAAGCCAGCTTAGTGTTAGGGACTGATGTCAGTCATGGCATACGTTACGTATGCCCAAAAAAAATATAGTTCAATGGATTCATGTATGTGGTCATTTACTCGTATAATACAAGAATAGAGGCACTTTGACACAACCGATATTGAACAATCCTATTTTACTCTTCCATTATGCATTGCAGCTTCGGTATCTGGATTAAAGTTATAAATATTTCAAAGCCGGAAATTATTCCCTCGGTATCCAACCTTTCAATGTTCGTTGACAATTTTCAAAAAGTATTACGCCAGTATCTTACATTCTGTTTCAAATTTAATTTAACCCCATATATTCAGAATAAATTTTACTAAGTTTTATTTTTATGAGATTTTTATTTATGTACTGTTAACCCCGCGCCCACCTGATTGCAAACGGGACGCGTGCTCCAATAATGATAACCGGCCCTAAGTAGGCCCTAAGTAGATTTATATTGCAATAGTGTCATGTCAGTTATAATACCTAAATAGCTCGAAGATCATAGAGACATCGACGAGTTTGCAACTTGTCATGATTAGCCTATAGTAATAGCCCGAAATGGGTGATATCATTTATTTGCAAAATACAGGCTAAATAGCATCATTCATCATACAGTCCCTAGAAGACAGAACCCTGGACCTCCACTTGGAGATGGCCCTTCCAGAAATTTATGGACAATTTGGCCTACACTCGCCACGCGGCTAGACAGCGAGGCGGCTTAACGTGCTCTCCGAGGCACGGTAAAGGCGGTGAAAAGAAGACAATTTTTTTAAGCATTCCATGGATTCACCGTGCGGGTACCGGGTCCGTCGTGTGTGGGTAAGAGGTGAGAAGAATGGTGTCTCGGGCTTGCGACCGACAATAGGCTGGTTTAAGAAAAGGAGACCTCCCTTTTTTATTTTATTGCGCGATAATACGCTCACCATCCACCGTTCTATCCCTACCCAACCAAATACTGTATGATTCCGTTAATGCCGTCTTGGAAGCTCGTTCCAGAAATGTATTGACGGCAGACCTGCTTAGGCCCAATTCTTTCAGTAAGTGATGCAAAGATTTTGCTGGAACTCCTCTCGCACCAACTTCCACTGCGTAAAGCTGAGTCTTGAACCCGTTCCTGATCATTTCTTCTGTGAGATCATCTAAACTAAATCTATGGCAAATGTAAGTAAGAAAAGTATGTTTCTCATTGGTATATGCCGGGATTTGAACCCACCTATTTAGGATATTAAGAAAATCGTTCTTACAACCTAGCCACCACCGCGACCGCTCTTATAGCTGAATAGCATATTATTTTAAATCGGGTTACGGTAATCTAGGTAGGTATTAGGGGCTTGCTATAGAAAAAAGTTTTACCAATTTTGCCTGTCGTTGGCGAAATTTACTGCTCCAGGTAAAGGAACTGATCTTTTTTGCAATAAATCTCCTACCTTCTTCAAGATCCTCTTTAAGAACCGATAGGCTGTCTCAGACTTCTGAGTATTACGGTTTTATTCGGAAATTAACTTTATTTCCCTTTATTATATTTTATTTAACTGCCTCCGCCTCCGTGGTCTAGCGGTTAAGTCCGTGGATTTAGATTCGGAGGTACCGGGTTCGATTCCTGGGGATTCCCTCGGGACACAAAAATATTTATTAATGTAAATAAATAAATTTAATTAATATTTAATTTATTTGTGATATTTCTCGAGTTTGGTACGCTGGAGACATCGACGAGCTTGCCACTTGGCATGTTTGGCCTATAGAAAAGTTGGCTAAATGTGAATCCGCTCATTTATAAGCGTGGTTTCTGACAACCCCGAAAGGGAAACGGTCTTGATGATACTTTTAATTACAGATACTTCGTTTTAGTATAAACCAGCCTTAGTCGTAGACTGATACTTAAAAGCGATTTTATTTGCTTGGCAGTTTTTTATTCATTAATCGATGGCGTACAAAAATGTTTGGTTAGCCAACAGGGTTAAATTAAAAAAGCGGGAAAAATATTTAAAATTGATTTTAAATATTTCTTTTAGCTTTGAGGTTAATCCCGAGCCCGCTTCGATATTGCGGGGTTGTATATATCGCATTCCAATTTCTGATTGACAATGTTTACCATAAGAATAACTTTCCGACTCACTTGTCGACATCAAAGTGCTTGGATTAACGCATCGGGGGGTGAACAATCACTTTTGTACTCGCAAAAAGGGGCGGTTCACTTTGCAATGTAAAAATTGTATTTTTAATATCAAACTATTCTACTTACCTTCATGTTAATTTGTTTTTACTAGATAATTAAATTCGCTCGTATGCAATGTATGTAATTGTGTACTTATAATAATGCACCCCGCAATCCCCTCTACCAGACTCCCAAAGGTTAGCTGTTGTGCATTACGTTTGCCCTTGTACCTACATTACTATTAAGTGCAATAAAGGTTTATAAATAAATAATTTTATTAGCTATCAAAATGAATAAATAATATAAAAATCACTTAATTTAGACAAAAAAATTGCCCAGTGTTAGTAACAATACAATGACTTAAGGTTATGTTAGTAACAATGCAAAATAATAATATTAAAACTTAGACCCATGCCCATTGCTTGACAAATGTCTGGCGTGTGCTACTTTGGGCAAGTACATACATACATACATATCTTCACGCCAAATCCCTTGCGGGGTAGGCAGAGACAATTGAGCGCCACTTGTCACGATCACGACATACCTCTTTCGCTTCTTCGACATTCATCAACCTCTTCATACATGCCCTCTTGTTTCGATGGCTTTTTAATTCACCTTCAGCTAATGTTTTATTTATTTGATCATGATAGGCAAGTCTTGGTCTGCCAGGGCCTCTTTTACCCACAACTTTCGCATTATATATCTGGTTCGTCAATCTCTCTTCGCTCATCCTTTCGACATGCCTGAACCATCGGAGCATGCCCTTCTTTATTTTTGTACCTATGCTTTCTTTTATACCTACCCTTTTGCGTATTTCGTTATTACGTATACGGTCCATCAAAGTTACGCCGCATATCCGACGTAAAGACCTCATTTCTACTGCATTAAGTGTCAGTATAATTGCCAGACATACGCCAAGCATTACCCATGGATTCCTGCAAAAATACATTTTCAAAAAGCCCACCGGGGGCAATAACATTCAGAAGGCTACTGGTACTAGATCGTAACCTGCATAGCATCGCTGCATATCTCTTCTGTAGGATGGCATGGAAGTAATCCACATGAGCATCAGCAAACATGCCCGATGCACTGCAGTAGCGCGGCAGCCCCAACAGCACCCTGAATGCATTGTTATGCTGGAGTCGCAGGGCGCTGAATGATTTTTGGGTGTAGCGAGCCCATAGCGTGCACGTGTACAATGATGTGAGTAAGCCTTTTAAAACTATCATATTTGCTCTTACCAGCGCCCTGCGATCCCCCTCAAATTTTTATTATTATAAATAAACAATTTAAAAAACTACAACAATTTGCAAAGCTAGATCGAACAAAGAAGTTATTTTCTCGAGCAAAATTCCAACTTTTAGCCCTTTGTCCATTTAAGTATAACGATTAAAAACACTTTTAAATTCCTAGTCGTCAAATTCTGATTCTTTAAGTGGATTTAACGCATATGCATGCCTCTCGCACAATCCAATATATTAAAATATTTTATAATTTTGATTGCAAATACTTTTGAGAAATGAGGTCTACTTTCATATACCTAATTTTAGACAGAGAAAAAATATTTTACTAATTGTTGAGTATTGTATCTTCGTATAATTTTATTCTCTAGTCAGTTGATAGACTACATTTCTCTAAAGTGCGAGCAAGAAGGCTGCAAAACCCTTTTAATACGTTATATAAAGGAATACGTACAGACACGCGAACGAATGCCTTCACTTGTAGCCACGAATTAGGCTTAGCTGTAAAGGCACACAGTGAAGTGAGACGGTTATAGGGTTTTGGTCCGTAGGCGCCTTGAGGTCTCCTTACGAGACCCCACGGTGATTCGGGCATGCGACTACTCGCGGGCGGTGGCCCTTCAGGCTGTGGTCGTATAGTTAGACGATTTTGTGAGTTTCGTCTATTACTAAAAAAAAGTACAATCACCTGCGGCGAACGAGTGTCTTTACTTGTAGCCACGAATCAGACTTAGCTGTAAAGGCATACAGCGCCAACCGTGAAGTGAGGGGGTTATAGGGTTAGTTAAGCAGGTTCACATTGAGCCCAATTTACTATAGGCCTATCATGACAAGTGGCAAGCTTGTCGATGTCTCTAGCGTACCAACCTCAAGAAATATCACTAATAAAATATTAGTGTGTCCTGACCACCGCGTCTAAATCCACGTACTTAATAGCTAGAAAATAATAATAAATAATATTTTGGCAATTTAATGCTTGCGGTTAATAAAACAGAATAGGGGCAGAGATTACTTAGAGAAAACATTCCGCAACGAGAGACTTTTCATTTGTGATGTTTAACAAAGGATCGACTTTTCGATTGACTTGAGGAGTTCAAAGGCCGAGGAAGGGCGAAATTAACGCAATAGTAGGGTGTGCAATGAAGAAGCAAACCCCTCAAAGAAAACTGATTTACCTATTTTCGAGAAAATACATCACGTGATCAATGGAATAAGAAAATGTGGTAATTCTCTCTTTTTCTATAATTTGAATATATTAAAAAATAGGGCACAACATACACTTGAAAATGTATGCATCAATGATCTAATACGTACGAACACAGAACACTGAATTTTCTGTAAATATATGACATAAAATATATAAAAAGACGAGGCAACAAGCCAAACGGTATGAGCATTAAAGCTCTGACAATCGTCTCAGAATTAATTAAGATCATAGTAAACCTAAATTATTTATTTATTGGTTAAAAGCATTTATTCGAAAAAAATATTTACAAAATATAAAATAAAATTAATATTAATACTAAGGATAGGGATATAAGTCCCTTCCGCGTGGAATGGTGGCAAGAACGCTGGCTGCATTTCCCCGCTGAATTGCAATACTGATTCTTTGGGCGAAGAAAGAGCCAGCCCTCTTGTCACCGGAGGAGACGACAAGACGCGGTCTTTTAAAAACTTTTTTGCACTTGGACTCCATGGGCCCAGAGTTTCTACAGCAAACGGCATAAATATGTAATCTTTTAATATACTTACATATTTGCGCCGCTTGCTGGACTCCGCATTTTCCGCCGCGGTTCCCGCTTTATGCGCTGTCCCCCTGAGATGTGACGCGGCGAGGGTGTCGACGCACGTGGCGTACCACACCAGAGCACGTCCCCGTTCCCAGGGGACCAACGCCATACCATCGGGTCTCTTGCCATCGTCTCGGATAACTCCAACAGGCTCTAGAAGAGCTGGACCCTTGATGGTGGCTAGAGCCCTTTTAATGATATCGTTAAGGGAGCCGTGGCTTATAGTAAACTCATTTATCTTATAATACGCCTTGCCTATAAGTTGACATTTAACATTCATTTTTACCCGGATGCGCGACGCTTAAAAGGGTTATGTGTTTATCAGGCTATGTACTCGTAAGTACGAGTAAGTATATATGTATGTTCCTTTGTGGCACACTGGAGACCAAACGCGTTAGCCGATTTTGATGATTCTTACGTCAATCGATTCGTCTTCATCACGCGAGTGTCACTGATGATTTGAGGTTTATAAAATTTCATTAAGGCGATAACCAGACGCCATTTTGTCAAAAAAAAAAAAAACAATTCGACAAACTATATTGTGTGGGATACCGTCGAATAGGTATTTGAAAATCATGTTGAGGTTTCTTTTATCATTTTTATTTAGTGACCATTTAGGATCTATAACGATTTAAAGTTGGTTAGCAGCCATTATAGTTTCAATGTATGTCCTTATAATTAGTTTATTGAAATTATAAATAATGTTGAAATGAAATAAAATATTTTATTTGCTACAAAAACACAGATTACAGATTCGAGTATGGTCTCAGTTTTTTATAGACAACTCACATGTTTCGCCAGTGACGGCATGCACAATTTTATATATTTATTATAAAAATTAAATTACAAATTCAGAAACATTGGCACAGTCTTATAAATCATAAATTAAATAATTGGTCCAATAGGTTTCAATGTCAAATATAATTCATTAAATAATTATTCTAGATGTCAATTGTATTGCGTAATTATTAGTCAGGTACGTATTTTTCTTTTCTATCATTTAAGAAGTCATTTACGGAGTAATAACACCGTTCATTTAACCACTTTCGGAGTATTTTTTTAAACCGTCGAATTGGTAGCTGTTTAATATTTTCTGGAATGTGATTGTAGACTTTTATTGCCATGCTATACGAATTATTTTGGTATACTCTACTTTTCGAAATGGTCAGTTAAAACAGGCTATCTACATTCCGTGTAGTTCTTGGCATTAGTTCTTTAGCTGTGTTAAAGTAGGAGAAGTGAGCTTTAACAAACACGGCTATTTCATGTATGTACATGCAGGGAAGTGTAAGAATTTTCAGTTTAATAAATATTGGCTTACATGAGTCAAAGGGAAACACACCACATAAGGCCCTAATACAGTGTATTATAAAAACATACACCAAGTCTCAAAATAGAGTTTTGGAGACTTACTAGTAACAGTGCATCGTGGGTTACAGTCGTCTTCGACGTGCACTTTCATACTGATTAATGAATAAAATAAAAAAAAAACTGTTGATTCACGATCTGCATGCTACGGAAGTGTAAAACACGTTCTCTTCGAAGAGAGGGAGACAAATTTCTAAGCATTCCATGGATTCACCGTGCGGGTGCCGGGTCCATCGTGTGTGGGTAGGAGATGAGAAGAATGGTGTCTCGGGTTTGCGACCGACAATAGGCTGGTTTAAGAAAAGGAGGCCTCCTTTTTTTTTGCGCTATAATACGCTCACCATCCACCATTCTACTTCTCTCCCTACCCAACCAAATACTGTATGATTCCGTTAATGCCGTCTTGGAAGCTCGTTCCATAAATGTATTGATGGCAGACCTGCTTAGGCCCAATTCTTTCAGTAAGTGATGCAAAGATTTTGCTGGAACTCCTCTCGCACCAACTTCCACTGCGTAAAGCTGAGTCTTGAACCCGTTCCTGATCATTTATTCTGTGAGATCATAATATTTATTCGACTTCATGTTGTGGTCTTTTGGAATATTTGATTTCCACGGAAAGGTAAGTTCAATAAGGATAACTTTTTTCGAGTTCCGAGAAAACACTAAGATGTCTGGTCTATAGGCTGATACAGCTAGTTCATCTGGGATCCTATAATGAAAACAAAATAAAAAGAATATCATAATAGCGTAAAAATGATGTAACAAACATTTTCCATGAAAATAACATCCAATGCTCTCTCTATCTTATATTTGATCATTTTGTCTAACATGGACACAAAGTAAATTAAAAGGTAGTTTAACCCCTTGAAATTGGTCATTAGTGAATACTTAGCAAGACTACAACGGTAACAGACATCGCTGACGGATGATGATGAATATGGATTCACCGGCTTCACAGCTACAGACTGCAGCTACTTCCGATGGCCAGACATCAATTATGCGAACGTCGCTTCCTTCGTATAGTCTGTTCATTACAACAAGTTTTATTTTATATTTAAAGACGTGAAGAAGTATCCCTTCCGGGGTGATCGAAAACTACGCTTTTAAAGAAGCAGATTCACATTAAACCAAATTCGTCTCGCTTATCGCCTCGCGTACTGAGTATGGAGTATGTCAATCGCGGGGCATCGGTAAAAACAAATTGTAATAAGTGAAGTACCCCTGATTTTTGCTATCATCTATCAGCAAACAGACTATAGACATATTTTAGATAAAATAATATAAAACATAAGCGTGCAATATAGTTCTAATCTCTCTAAAGCTACACTCGAGTCGCAAACCCAAACCGCAAATTCCTACAAAGATTTAGAACAACTTGCCACCAACCCTGCACGACGACATGCAGTCGATGGTTGAATGGTTAAGGGATTAGCTAAAAATCAGCAATCTTAGTCCCAGCTCAATGCTGAGCTGTTTCCCTATTTATCACTACACACTTTTAATTTTATGCCTACTATTATTGACTATGTGACAAATAAAATATGTATCTTTCTTTTTCTTTCTTTCAAAAATAAAAAAGGTCATTTTAAACAATGTTTTCAACGATTCGAAATATATTAATTATAATAATGAATTATTTTAAATGCAATACAATATATATATTTATTATTACTGCTATTTGTTGGCATCTTAAAAACTATTATTAAAATATGGCAATTCTTTGGAGATAATTACATAGAAAGATCGCTGCGAACTTCAATTTAAAACCACCGGTACCCAAAACAAACGAATTAAAAATATGATTCGTGTATAGCGTTTACGTAAGTTGCAATGCATGTTAGCTTATATATTTTTATCGCAGTAATAGTATAGCGCCTTTAGTATAAAATCGTGTCTTATTGAAATGAACGGATTACAAAGATGACTCTCTTAAGAGCGAGTGCTAATTGAGCACTTCACAATGCGACTTCAATGGGAAGTTGTAACATTTCCACTTCACTGATTGGAGTTTTCACCTCCAAGAAAATACTGAAACTCTAGCAGCAGACACTGATTAAAACACCTTGAAAACATCTGTAAGAACAATTTGTATAAATACTTCCGCTCTTATTTCGTGCAAATATCAACTTTATTAGCGTGATATACGGATTCCATTATATAACGTGTCCGCTTAGGTAACAGAATAGGGTGCAGGTAGATGTGTACGAGTATGCATCTACATCATTGATGTATATAGATAGGCCTATTCAATACAAAACACACTCTAAAAACGTGCCGCTTGCCACGTATCCCTACCAACTTTGGGGGCCAATTTTCAAGCAATTAATGTCACATGCGATAATTATCGGAAATTCTGTCACAATGCATACTATAAAGACTAGTTTCACTCGATATAAATATTAATATATAAGCGCTCTCGACGCTTGCTAGCTCGTGACTGTTGGTGCAGGCAGCTACATGACTTCGATTAGTTTTGCGGGAACGTTTTTATATCAGTGAGGGCCTATCCATATACATCGATGATCTACATATAAAGGAAATCCGAAATTCGATTTTTGAGCTTGCAATCAAAAATATTGCTAAATTTCAAAATATTGTATATTTTATTACTAGTTTATATAGGAAGGTTCTTAAAGTTACACAATACATTTAATAATTTTTATTTTTACTAAGGTTTGTGTGTTGGCTTGTTGACAACAATGGCCGACATGATAAATGAATTGAACCAAATGATTGACTTAATAAATGATCCAAATCATCCTTTAATCCAAACTTACGTTCAAACTACAGACACAAAATTTAGTACCCCCTACCGCCTACTAGGCTATGTGAATTGTATGTGAACCGAAATTTGTCAATTGCTTCTTCTCAATTTCCACTCCCTACATATCTTAATAATTCGAGCATAACAATGAGTCCTAATTAATACTCTCTAAAATGAGCTCTAAATCAAGTTCTGTGAGTCACCCTCACTATCGGCGAACATACTAACTCACTATCAAACCTAATATTGCGCAACCGATGAACAATAAACCTAAAACATTGAATTATGGTTTATAGACCAGCAGCTAAGCCTAACATTCTATTACTTAGACGCAAACATTATTAGTGAATTTCGTTATTTACGTCAGAGATTGCGTTATAATTACAAAATATAATTTAATTATCTACTCTATAAGCGCTCGACCTTGACGGAGTCCGAGCAAATATCAACTTTAATAGCGCACACATTTTATCACGCAATCTCTAAAGTAAATAAATAAATACAGTAATAACGTTTGCGACTAAGTAATAGAATATTAGGCTGGGCTGCTGGTCTATATATAGTTAACGGATTCCATTATTTAACGTTTGCGCTTAAGTAACAGATAAAGTAAGGTCTGCGGGCATAGCTATTTTAAGTAATTAAAAAGTACGTATCCCTTCCGGGGTAGTCAAACCTCGTTTTTTTTTAATGAAGCGGATTTACATTTACAGCAAAGTGACAAGCTCGTCAATGTCTCTAGCGTACCAAACTCGAGAAATAGCACAAATAAATTAAATAATTTATTGAGTCCCGATCAGGAATCGAACCCGTTACATCAGAGTGTAAATCCACGGATTTAACGGCTAGACCACGGAGGTAGTTAATAGCTATATTATATGCATTATACCATGGTTTTGACATTAATCATTATAATAATCAGCCTGTGCCTGCTGGATATGGAGCTCGTCATTTCCCCGACCTTTTGCCAACCTCATCTACCGTCACAAGCGTCCTTTTTTAGGTCATCCGTCCATCTATCTTTTAGGCCATTTTATATTATATTGTAAAAATAATAAACATTAAAAAAATATATATATTTGTGCACTTAATAAACCTAATATAAATATAAATCGTGTCCACGCGGCATGGTGGCAAGAACGCTGGCGGCATTTCCTCGCTGATTCTAATTCGTTTAAATAAACTAAAAATGGTCTTATGATATAAAAAATAAACTAAAACATAAATAAATGTTTTGATTTCTCGGTAAAACTATGTTTTAAAAACAAATTGTCTATTTCTATTTTATCATAACAATGCTAGGAGTGGACATAAGTTATTTTTATTCATGAAACATTGCTGATTTGTAATTTTTTTATTTATTTTTGAGTATTTTGTAAGTAGGCATAGGACAATAAATATAATGTATTCTGCGCTTTTACATGTCAAAAAATTAATCAATATAACGAAAAGCTTATTTTCTGGGAAATAGCTTGTATTTGGAGCAGTACATTACAACCCATAATATACATAATTATAATCTTAAAATTATAGCTGCTGTAAATAGGCATTGTCATATTATAAACTAAGACATACACAATTATAAAATAAATGCTGTAATGCGGCATTGTCATACTACAAGCTAAGACGAAAACAATTATGAGGATGTCACTAAGATTATAGCTGCTGTAAAAAGGCATTGTCATACTTTAGCTAAAACAAAAACAGTTTAAGGTGTCACCTAAATTATAGCTGCTGTAAAGAGGCATTGTCATACTATAAACTAAGACATACATAAGTAATATTTGAAATAAATTAGGACCAAGCACGCTTGTCATCCAAATATTCGCTGATGGTATAATAACCCTTTAAAATCAGTTTTTCCTTAACATATAATTTAAATAGATTTAGTGGTAGGGTTGTTACCTCATCTGGAATTTTGTTGAAAATACGTATACATTGCCCTACAAACGAACGATTCATTTTACTGAGTCTAAATCTTGAAGTAACAAGTAAATATCCGATAAGTTACAAATTTCGCTGGTCTTTACATACAGTCTATTCACAAAATGCTTACCCAAAAACACATAACAAGCTCGGCAAGCGAAGGGGAGCAAGCCATATCCTTAATAAATTGCTGTAATGGATTCTATTTGGCAACTTGCTAAGTGGAACGCTGACTTAGCAGATGACAAAATTCTACATCCAGAATTAAATTGTCTTTTTTTGCAGTTTCTTGCTTTATTGGCCAATCCTCCCCATTAGGATTAAGGCTGCGGCATACCAGATGCTAACTTTAATGTTGGGCATCCTATTTGAAAGGATAAACAAACATGTTGGCATTGACTGATGTCAGTCATCAGTTGATCGCTTACCATTAGATAGGTACGATGTCAGGCCCAGTACCTATATAAAAATATACATCAGTCTAGCCTGTGTCATAGTTTTATCTTTTTAAATATAACATTTATGGAACAAGCTTTCCAATACAAAACGGAATTACACAGTATTGCTTGGTTGGGAAGGGAGAGGAGCAGAATGGTGGATGGTGAGCGTCTTGGTGCCCAATAAAAAAAGGATGCCTCCTTTAGCAGCGCTACTACGGGTTCCCACCGAACTAACATTGGTGGCAAATTTTAAAATTCTTATTTTTAATTTTTCTTTTACTTTTTGTTAATTGGAGCATCCTTAATAATTGATCAATTTATTCATTTCGATAGTTTGTCAAACAAAATTGATAGTAGATCAATTATTTAAAATGACAGAATACTCGTAGATAAGTAACTAAAATAAACACACATAATATTTTGTCTGTGTCCACGTCTCTGCTCTGTACGACATTATACGGAGGACGCAGTCACCTTTGTCTTCAAGAATTGTGTTGACGATGAGCAATATACCTACTATTCAATGGGATACAAAGTATTAATACAATATACACGCATAGTTAAGCAAATTTTCATACCTCCATTGTTAATACGTCAGATCATAAAGTTACGGTATGCAAAGTATCGGAGAAGTTGCTTGCTCGATCGTACGCCGAGCACGGTTCTCCACCAATGTTGAAACACTAAACCTCTTTTATGCCTCGTTTCGTGCTATAAAAATTTTATAGCTTGCTTCACTATATAAAAACAAGGCAAGACATTCATAAAATTGACAACCTGTGTTTTATGTTCAGTGCCGTATTGTACAGATACTAAAACTTTGCCAACTTAAACCCTCAAAAATAAAGGACAAGGTCGAATTCGAATAAGCGTTTGCGGATGGTTTTTTTTTTTTTTTTTATACTGAACACGACATGTGACATCGCGCCCACCTGATGGTAAGCAGTACGCAAGGTCCAAGAATGGGAGCAACTGACGCCGGTCACCACGTCCGACATCAGTCTCTACCACTATGCCGGCCTAACAAGATGCTTTTTCACACTTCGCTTGAAGGACTCCAGGTTATAGGAGTGGGGAAACACACTGGCTGGAAGAGCATTCCACATCTTCAGCGTGCGACAGATGTAAGAGTCTCCAAATTTATGAGTACGCGTAGGGATAGTGGGTAAGGTATGTGGATGCATATTTTGGCCAGTGCGTGTAGTTCGGTTGCGGGATAAGGTTATGGAGAACACTCGCCGTTGTATAGCTTGTAGAACACGCTCAGAGAGGCAACGTCACGGCGAAGCTGCAGTGATTCGAGAGTTTTAGAGACTGTGGTGTTAATAGTATCACTATTATTATTATATTCAGTTAATCGTATCACTAAATAACGACTATAGTATTTTTTATGTGCAAACTTAAATGTTATGCTAACTTTAATTATATTTTTAATGTGGACTTTATTTTACATGTACCTACAGGAGAGATACATGTTTTTATACCCTGTCGTATATGATAGGCCGGCATAATGGTAGGGACTGATGTCGGCCGTCAGTGGCTGGCGTCAGTTGCTCTCATTCTTGGACCAAGAGTACCGCTTACCATCACGTGGGCTCGATGTCATATGTATATTAATATTAATTTAAAAAAAAAGCATGCCGAAGGGTTCCGTCGCCAAAAAGTTTGATAACCGCTTAACACCATTGTAAGAATTTTATACATTTTATTACCGTCTTTACCAGTCAGGACCCATTCAAAACCGAGACAGGTTCAAATCTTCCCAGCAATGGGTCCTGACTGTTATTTTATATATATATACAAGTGTTTGCAATTATATCTTTATTATAGGTAGGTTGGTGTAGGTAGGATGATTAAAATTTCAAATGATAATTGTTGCTAACCAACTTTAAATCGTTATAGATCCTTAATGGTCACAGAATGATAAAAGAAACCTGAAAATGATTTTCAAATACCTATTCAATAATAAAATAAAAATAAATAAAATAAAATGCGTTTATTTCGGAATAGTATTCATAGGGGTTAGTAACATAGTGTTTGCTTATTCTATATTCTAGTGGACGACACCACAGTCTCTAAAACTCTCGAATCACTGCAGCTTCGCCGTGACGTTGCATCTCTGAGCGTGTTCTACAAGCTATACCACGGCGAGTGTTCTGAGGAGCTCCATAACCTTATCCCTTCTTCTCTATTCCGCAACCGAACTACTCGTACAGGCCAAAATATGCATCCACATACCTTACCCACTATCCCTACGCGTACTCATAAATTTGGAGACTCTTACATCTGTCGCACGCTGAAGATGTGGAATGCTCTCCCAGCCAGTGTGTTTCCCCACTCTTATAACCTGGACTCCTTCAAGCGAAGTGTGAAAAAGCATCTTGTTAGGCCGGCATAGTGGTAGAGACTGACGTCGATCGTAGTGACCGGCGTCAGTTGCTCCCATTCTTGGACCTCGCGTACTGCTTACCATCAGGTGGGTGCGATGTCACATGTCGTGTCCAGTATAAAAGAAAATGACATGTGACTATGTACCCAGTGCCCCATGATAGGGCAATCTGGCTTCTCACTAACTGCCCTTAAGATGATGTTGCCGCTCCCTCGTACTCTGTGCATCAACGACGCGACTCGTTTCCGCAATACTGAGTAGAAATCATCTGTGTGCGCGTACGCAAAATACTGCACCAATAAGGGATCCCCATCATCATCCTGAAGGTGTTATTATATTGTACTCGAAGTAATGCCCCACTCAATCTAGTTCGTCGACTATTTTTTTATTATTTTCCCCAATATGGCATCTGGTTGTCGCCTTAGTTAAATTTCATAAATATCTTCAGTGATACTCGCATGATCGAAACCAATCGATTGATTTGTGAATTATTAAAATCGTCCAACGCGTTTGGAAACCAGAAAGGAACAAACATACATACAAACATAGGCTGATACCATAACGAACCAACATTCTTTTGTGTTAATAAACGTTTAGTATTTGTATAATAAATAAATAAATCTACACATTTTCACTCATTCACACTTACAATTTACACCTTTACACACCTACACTGACAATACACATATACATACACTTACATAATGATGCGTAGGTGGATTTTTTAAATATTGTCTATTTATTTTTATTCTTATGTGTATTTTTTAATAGCTTAAATTGTTAATAATCCGTTCATGCTATATGTTTAGTGAAAATAATGTTATTCCGTAATTGGCTAGGTGTTCGGTAATCATTTGAATGTAAATATTTATTTGTAAAAAACAGCTGTGGAATAAGTAAATAATAATGAAATAAATAAATAATTCAATGATTTTTTAAACCAGAAAAAATAGCCATTATTGTTGTATCTTGCCTTATTTAAGTGATATGTGTCAATTTAAAAACAAAAAACTTTATATTCCCCTAAGTTGATTTCAATAGATCTTTTATTTTATTCCCGTAACGCTACGGCGAGTCTTACGTAAAATAGTAGAATACGTTCAGTACTAAGGTATAAATATTTCAGTACCGGAAATTATACCTCCGCCAATTCCTACTATTCGAGCGTCAATGTAGCTGGACCACCTGTGTACTCGTACACGTAGTTTCGTTGTGTTAATAAAAAAAAATCTATAAATTTTAGGGGTGGTCAGAAACCACGCTTATAAATAATCGGATTCACATTTATCCAACTTTACTATAGGCTAATCATGACAAGTGGCAAGCTCGTCGATGTCTCCAGCGTACGCGAAACTCGAGAAATATCACAAATAAATTAAATAATATTTAAATGTATTTATTTACCTTAATAAATATTTTTGTGTCCCGACCAGGAATCGAACCCGGTACCTCCGAGCGAAATCCAGGGACTTAACCGCTAGAGCACGGAGGCAGTTGCAGCTGTCTGTTGAGTGTGAGTCTGTTGACCACAATACTTTAATTAATAATTTAATTATCTCCATAGCCACGAAGAGGTTGCCATTTCTCGCCGCGGGGCGTTTAAGCAATGAGGATTGTCATTTACCACTCTATTCTACAAAACTGTGTAATAAATAAAACAAATGAATATAACTAAAAAAAAATCTACTTGAGAACTTTCTATTTGCTTAGGCTATTTATTGTTTGACAGTCATCTTATCCGAATTAGGTTTTATTGGAAATTTAAAAGAAACAACCCGGTTAATCGTTACCGGCCGTTTTTCTATTATATTTTTTTGGTACTCAAGAGCCATGAATTAACTATCTGTCTTCTGACTGTCTGGATTTTTTTAAAAATATATATATATTATTTTTATTCGAAGTAATATAAAAACAATATAAAAGAATTACAATATTAAATAAACTATATTAAAACAAAATCTAAATTTAACCTAAAAATAATAATAATACATAGAAAATAAAAAAACATACATACAAAAAAAATTGCTCCTCCAAATCGCTGTCTTGTGGCATAGTGACCAATAGGTACACTAGTAGCATTTCCCCTTTGAATTAGGATACTTAATTTTTGGGAGAAAAAACTGCCGGCCCTATTGTCACCAGAGACGTCAATGAGCCTTGGAACAATTAAAAAACACTAGTTAAACATCACCAAACCTGTACATTAGTCGTATAACAATAAAATATATTTAGGTCCCGATTTCTTGACGAACAAGCGTTTATTCTGAATAGGAACGAAGCTTTTGGCTTTTTCGCGAATGTAACTGGCTTTTTTGTGGATGTAACGTAACTGGTTCATCGGAATAGATATACGGTATTCGATTTTTGTGATTTAAGTGTTTTTTACTTTATTTTAGAGCGGACTTTTATTTAGGTTTTTTATAGTTATTTTTAGAAAAAAATTTTTGATTGCAATGTCTTGCACGGTGGTCAGAAACCATCGTTTTTAACAATCTCTTTATCATAGGTATAACATCGTGCTGCTCTGTGTTTAAAATATCACAAAAAAACAGTAATCAAACGCGTACCTATCTAAAACCGTAACATCACACTTTGGTTCTAAATGGTAAAGGTAAAGTAAAATATCATCACGACTGTTTCCCTTTCGTGGTGGTCAGAAACCACGCTTATAAATAAGCGGATTCACATTTAGCCAACTTTACTACAGGCCAATCATGACAAGTGGCAAGCTTGTCGATGTCTCCAGCGTACCAAACTCGAGAAATATCACAAATAAATATAATTATTTATATAAATAAATATTTTTTTGTGTCCCGACCAGGAATCGAACCCGGTACCTCTGAGTCTAAATTTACGGACTTAACTGCTAGACCACGGAGGCAGTTCTAAATAAAAGTAAAAAAAAATAGTTTTAATAGACAATACTCGGTGTTCGTGAGTGACAAGCAAGAATACTCGCACATTAAATATATTAAATAAATAAAGATATTATTTACGAGTAGGTACTTAAAAAGCTAAATTAATTAAAGGTCTTAGTCAGTTAATGCGTTTCCTTATACAAATTTTAGCGGGTAGGGGTTAAACGTGCATATAAGGTGCTTACAGCGTCGGAACGGAAATTGCAGTATTGAAATATTCATACTAGCCCGCTGGTAACGGGGTGCAATACACTCTCCCGGGAATAGTACTATACAGTTTGGATTATCTCATAACTCTGGTTTGCATTGCTTTAATATCGACTTTTTTATTATTTTTTACAAAATAAATGGTGTCTCAGACTGTTTTTCGTTTTTGAAATTTAAATAAAATACATTAGTATAATTCCAATTATATTTATTTGATACCAAATAAAAGATCAGTTTGTAAATTTTATTTGTAAGAAACAAAACTTTTTCTTTACCCGTATTTTTTACTTTAAAACTTTCGTTTAACCTAGAACTGAAATTCTTAATCACACGCTGGAGCATCGACCTAGGAATAGCTTAAATTTCTTCTGTGATTTTTTGTAGCATCCAAATTCTGTTGTTTATTTTTTTTTTATTTTTTTTTTTTTTTTTGGAAACAAACAGTCACATAAAGTAAATATACATGAAACAGATTAAACCAAAATTAGACCTAGAGTTCCAATAATTAACAATTTTGCTAACGCATCGTCTCCACCAAACCATTAGAAAATATATAAATATATAAAAAGAAATATATTGATAGTAAGGATGGAGAAGATACGAAAGCGATATTATAAATAATAATGACAGATTTAAAAGAAAAACAGTTTTAATAGGTAAATAAGTAAAATTACCACAACTAAAATATCAAGTAATATACACTTACAATAAGTGTTTCAGAAGTCGTTTCTTAAAGACTACATATGAATTACTGAACAAATCGATATCAAACAACTTGCTATTATAAAGTGTAAAGGGTTTTAGTAGAGGAA
Source organism: Tinea semifulvella (assembly GCA_910589645.1). Classification (NCBI taxonomy): domain Eukaryota; kingdom Metazoa; phylum Arthropoda; class Insecta; order Lepidoptera; family Tineidae; genus Tinea; species Tinea semifulvella. The sequence goes on along the minus strand of OU342586.1, from coordinate 6,049,407 downwards.
AAAAAAACAGCAGAAGTTCGGTCTGGGCTCCTTGGTCTTCTCGGCGACTTATCACTCTGTCAATAATTCGTAAATAGCAGCTAACAAGTCATTTATAAAATGTGCAGTGAATCCATCTTGCTAGAAAAATGTATTGCTATTGTAGCCGCCTGCAAACGGTTGGTTTTATTTATTTATTAAGAAACTAACAACGTAACAATATGCTTAATAATAGTATGGTACAATTTATGGAGTAAGGTCAATTTTAGGTTTCGCTATATAAACATAGTACGTAGTGGAATTTAACTTCTTACTATACAAAACTAGAAATAGGTATATAAATGTTTTAATAATTTATTACAACATAATTTTATAAAGCACGGAAAAATTCAAAAAAATAATTTAAAAAAATTATATATTTGAAGAAGTATAATAATAATAAAACATACCATTAATAATACCTATAATTTGGTAACAACATTAAATGTGCATATGAGAAAGTCAAAACTACATTAATCAACATTAATCTATCCACTCAATCTGCGAAACAAATCCAACCAGGAACGTAAATAAAATTTAATAATTAAGTAATCTTTTATTTAGTTTTAAATAAACCGTATTAGAATTTATTCTGATGTCTTTTATTTAAATATCAAAAACGAAAAACATTTTAAGACACCCTTTATTTAATTAAATACTAACAACTAGGGATTGTAATCCCGCAGCTCTTTTAGTCCCGCTGGATTGCTGGATTGCTGCCTCCGTGGTCTAGCGGTTAAGTCCGTGAATTTAGACTCGAAGGTACCGGGTTCGATTCCTGGTCGGGACACAATAAATTTAATAATTTAAATAAATAAATTGAATTTATTTGTGATATTTCTCGAGTTTGGTACGCTAGATACATCTAAGAGCTTGCCACTTGTTATGATTGGTCTATAGTAAAGTTGGCTAAATGTGAAGCAGCTTCTTTACAAGCGTGGTTTATGACCACCCCGGAAGGGAAACGGTCGTGATGATACTGATACTTTAATGTAAAAGTTATTCTGCTATAGGTACGTTATAAAAAAATATAGATAATCACAAAAAAATGGGTTCATAAAAGCACTAAACCTAACACATATGTATACCTTAAAATAGACACACAATCCAAAAACATCTTTCCCAAAAACACCTTTCACGACTCAAGATTGAAAGTAACTATAGTTACAAGACGACAAAAAATAAACCCAACATTTAGGGCTTGGACACACTGGACGTGCCTCGGTTGATATTTATTTCGCGAGGTTCAAGAAAGCGAGCAACTGACACTAAACACGTATAATTATTTATGTTCAAATAAAAAAAAAATATCTATTTAAATTTATGCATAGTCAAATTATTCATATTTATTATTATTATTTTATAAATGCAATATGAATTGAACTAAATATAAACATATACCAACAATAAAAGAAGTCCAAAATAACATAAAATAAATTTGCACATCAACCAGACATTTTTGTCACAAATAAAATAATTTATTTTATAAAAGACCTTGCCTATAAGTCGACGTTTAACATGATTTTGACGGGTGCGTCACAGGACGTATCGCAAAAGTAAGAAGTAAACTTGCAGGTTATTGATTTCGTAGTTGGTAGGAATTTGGAGATTAAATAAATGCATGGTAAGATAAATGTAAATGTAGTAAGATCCTAACGAAATACTATATTTTGAGAGGGTATTCAATTGCTTATTACGATTTGATTGCAAAGTGAACAATGACGAAATACTTTATTAATTATTAATATCCTAGAGACATCGACAAGTTCGTCACTTTCTATGTCGCCCGTCATGCCCTTCCCCGCCGCGCTATTTCGAGAGAAACAAAGAAAGAAAAAGAAGGAGCGGGAGAGTGCGAGAGAGAGAGGCAGCGGCTATACGCGCGCGCCTATCCGCCCCTCTTCCCCTTCCCCGCCGCGCTGTTCTGACGTACGTTCAACGAAATAGGTCCCCCCCCGCCACCCAGCGCGCAAAATAAAGTTCCCAGTTTAAAAAGACTTACTAATTTTACTGAGACAAAGGTGAGGCAAAATTAATTTATGCTTATTGCGTGTGTTCGAGAATGCAACTCACAATTGAACGCAGTTACGCAAAAATGATCCAATAAACAATTTAAAAAAAAAAAAAAAAATATTTATACAGGTCCTTAGGATGATATTATCTTATATGAAAAACGATCCATTCAATTTTCGACATATTCTAAATGTTGGACTAATCGATGGACTAATCTAAATTCCAACTTTAATGACCTATAACTTATATTTCTTAATGTGGATTGGAACCTTTTTGCGTAACTATGTCCAATTTATTTCAAATTGTTTTATATTCTTGTGGACGTACATAAAAGAAGTTAAAAAGTTCGAGTTTATACTTTATAAGATAAGAAGGTATAAAGTAAATATTTAACGCAGATCATAGAGTGACGTAAACTGTCCTTCAGTTTTAGCAAACCCTGCAACCCGAACGAAGAGTGCATGTGTTCCAAACAACGACTGCGACAGTAAGCGACTCAAAACCAAAAGCAATTACAATTCAAAAATTAATGCTTAATTTGTCCCACTAATACACAACTCTTGGTCTTTCAAAAAAGCAGGACCACCGATATATTAGCATGTCCTCGTCAAATACCAAGACTAACCCTAGTCTTGGTACTTGACGTGGACATGCGCAAGAGACTCGTAAGAGTTGCTCTGTCATTTTTTCCTAATTAGCAACTTCTCTGGGCAATACTAATCACCGACTCGCTTTCGATGTGTCCAGACCTTAAATCCACGACTATACCGAAGTACCAACAAGAAAGTGTCGAAAAGTAAAGGGTATTTTGCTTGGAGTTTATTGAATAGAGGTAAAGAGACGTGTTCCCACGTTCTCAAAGCCAGCCCGGCGAGAGCAAGGGCCACACTTTCAAACAGTTCCAATCAAAACGACCCCTTAAATATTAAAAGCCCATTACACTAATGAATCGTATCAGATTTTGCTCGGGCTCGTCGCCTTATACGAGTCTTTTGGCCGTCTTTGCAACTAAGAGAAGATGCATGCTTCAAGAGTTGAACCAAGACTTTTGTTCCGAAACTTAGCAAGTAAAGTTTTACTTTAATCTTGAGTTTTTTGATCCCTTCTAACGCTTACAGGGTATTTTGGCTACAGATTTCTCATCTTGATACGTAATAATTATTTTCCTATAATAAAGAGATATCCTGTAAATTCCATAAGTCTCATCTCTAACAGTACCCTTCAATATTCCACGTCGTCCTCTGTCAAGAAGTAATGTACGAGTTGGTTCACGTTCGTCAATATTCCGAATGTGCAACAACTACAGTGCCAAAAATGATATAAACAGTTTCCATCACCGTCACGATGTATTCAAAAAAATAGTTTTAGATTTTTTTTTATATTATTTTATTTTAGAAGTCATCATAAGTTAAGTTTCGTTATTTTCTGTTAATTTAAGTTTTATAATAAGTTTCTTTTTTGGTGAGTGCTGTGACACCTAAATTGTACATTATATTAGATTATAACTTAAATAGTTATAATAAATATATATTAATATGTTAAATGTGTGAGAATATATCTATGTACTGCTGCATGTACTATATAAATAAATAAGTCAACGAGAAACCGGGAATGACTGATAGACCAATAACATATATTCAAAAATCAAATTATATAAAAAAGAGGTACACCTATTTGACAATTTTATACATATATATCTTCACGCCAAATCTCTTAAAGGGGGGAGACAGAGACAATTGAGCGCCACGTCGGTCACGACCCTATTTCGCTTCTTCGACATTCATCAACCTCTTCACACATGCCCTTTTGTTTCGATGTTTTTTAATGCACCTTCAGAAGACAAATTTCTAAGCATTCCATGGATTCACCGTGCGGGTGCCGGGTCCATCGTGTGTGGGTAAGAGATGAGAAGAATGGTGTCTCGGGCTTGCGACCGACAATAGGCTGGTTTAAGAAAAGGAGGCCTCCTTTTTTTGTTCTATTGCGCGATAATACGCTCACCATCCACCATTCTACTTCTCTCCCTACCCAACCAAATACTGTATGATTCCGTTAATGCCGTCTTGGAAGCTCGTTCCATAAATGTATTATTTTATTTATTTGATCGTAATATGTGGTCTTGGTCTGCCAGGGCCTCTTTTACCATCAACTTTCGCATTATATATCTGATTCGTCAATCTCTCTTCATTTATCCTTTCAACATGCCCGAACCCCTATTGCGTATTTCGTTATTACGTATGCGGTCCGTCAAAGTGACGCCGCATATCCGACGCAACGTCCTCATTTCTACTGCATTAATTCTGACATATCCACGACTCGCTTACATACATAAGGTGTGATTTGGATACGGACGTCCCACAGAGTGGCATGCTTTAACTTTTATTATTTTCAGTCTTTATTAATGCCATCACCTCTCTTCTTCATTGTCATTACCACCTGTATGCAGATGATTTGCAGCTTTATGTGCAGTCAGATATCAACTCGGTCAATTGGCTTAATTCTGATCTTAGTAGTATACTCTCGTGGTCCAACCGCTTTGGGGTTGTTGTCAATCCGAGCAAGTGTCAATCAATTATAGTGGGGAGCTCCCGAACATTGAGTAAAGTAGATTTCAACAGTATTGACCCTGTTCGGTTTGATAGCGTCCCAATTGCGTAATCGTGGTCTGTCATACTAAATTTATGGGAGTGAAAAAAGTAAAATATCGGACATTATTTTTAATTATGGTTTCAAATATTCCTAATCGTGTTTAATTTAGAAGATATGGAGTAAGATTACATAACGCTTTCCTACGCAGTATATTATTATTTAACTATTATATGTACGAGTATCACTTAATGAAAATGATTAACAATATCCGAGAAACACTTCTTCATCGCCGACACTAACGGGCAGCCGTATCTATGCTAATTCTAACCTTCCTTCGTGTTGTACAGGTATTTCTAACACAAGTTAGTCTTACGGCTACTTCACATCTATTCAATCTGCAAAATATTTTCTACTTTAAAAACAGGACATATCTCAAGTAAATTGTTGTGATATGTATGTATGTCCAATGTCCTGTGCCTTTAGTACCTTGTTTAATTATTTTTATATATATTATACAAAACTTGTAATTAACCCTTTATGTTTTCCTCGTGTACCGCTTAACATTAGGCGCGATGTCAAATGTCGTGTTCAAATAAAAAAAAACCGGAGATTATTTGCTTCTCTTCTTGCTTCTCCCGCCACGCTGGTCGTCTGGATTGGCGATGATCGGATGTCAATATTTTGAAAATTTCTTAACGATTCAGGTTGTTTATAGTGCAACTGGAATGGCTTAAATTTATCTTCGATGCAAAGAAAAGGAACTGCTCTAAAAATATTTGTGAGTAACCACCTTAATTTGTCCTTAAATAAAGCTTTAAATGAACAAGGTATTTGACGTGAGATCCGTCTTGATTCTTATCAACTATTCCATCTTTGTTAACGTGAAGAACATTAGAAATAAAATCTACAATTTTTCTTATATTTATATAGTAATATTTTACAGTAGCTTTGTCTCACATCTGACGCCTAACATCAGCCCCTATCACTATGTCTGTTTTATAGAAAATCAAGCAATGCTAATAACACCTTCTTTTAATTTATTTATATAACTATTTTAGTCTGTCAAGCGGCGCGGGCGCAAAGAGAAGTGGTGGCTCGGTTATAAGAGCCTTTACTTGTAAATAAAATAATCTGAAAGAGGTCGGTTTGAACCCTGGCATGTACCAATGAGAAATACACTTTACTTACGTACATTGTCATTTATTTACAACATCACTGATTCTTAACTGCCTCCGTGGTCTAGCGGTTAAGTACGTGGATTGAGACTCGGAGGTACCGGCTGGTCGGGACACAAAAATATTTATTAATGCAAATACATACATTTAATTAATATTTAATTTATTTGTGATATTTCTCGTGATTGATACCCTGGAGACATTACGAGCTTGCCACTTGTCATGATTGGCCTATAGTAAAGTTGGCTAAATGTGAATCCGCTTATTTATAAGCGTGGTTTCTGAACACCCCGAAAGGGAAACGGTCGTGATGATACTTTACTTTACCACTGTTTTCTGTGCCTCGGAGAGCACTTCAAGCCGTCGGTCCCGGTTCCACTAAAACCAACTTGTGGAAACGTTAACAATATCAGAACCTCGCTAACACGTCTGGCCAGCGTAGCGAGTGTAGGCTTAATTTTGCAGAATTTTTTGGAAGACCTTTCTTCAACAGTGGAGGTCTAGAACTCTGTGTTTTAGGGGCTGTGATGAAGCGGCGCAAATACCTATCTACTATTAAATATTATGAGTTTGTGACGTTTGGCGTAGAGAATCTAGGGCAGTGGAGTTCAAGGGCAAAAATATTTTTAAAGAATATTCTCCCGTCTAATTGTCTCCTCCTTCTGTCAAGAGGGCTGCTTTTCTCGGTCAGAAAATCTGCATAGCGATTCAACGAGGAAATACGGTCAGCGTTCTTGCAACCATATCGCGTTGACACGATTTATACATGTTTAAATTAGGTTTTGTAAGTTTTTTATTGCTTTAAATTGATTAAATATTTTTTATAAAATAAAAATAAAAGTAGTTAAAACTTTATTGACCTATTCATAATAACCTATAGAGTCCTTAAAGAACAAGTTAAACACAAATAGGTTTTGTCTTATCTACGCATATTCATATGTGTTGCTAAAAAAAAAGACAATGCCTACTATAACTGAAGTGTTTTTAAGGCGTTAATAAGTTTTTACCATGTGAGTCTTTATTGCACAAAGAAAGAGACAGGCTTAAAAAGCAGCTAGATATTGTATACTAGACAACTGTGAGCACTTAAAAAGGTGCAAAATTGTGTTTAAATTTAACTGTTTAAATATACACTTAAGTATACAACAACAACAATTAACAAGTAACATCTGAGCATTTACCAAAATAGTTACTGCAACATTGCAACAGGCTACTATAATAGAAGCTTTTCACCTAAAAGAAACGTTAAATATCAATACCATTATTTATGGAATAACATGAGAAATAGCTGAAATAAGTATTGAAGACTGAACAATAGCATCACATGCGAACGCATTGGATTCTCTCCAATAACTTCATGTAATGAAAACAACTCTTACAAAAGCACGTAAGAAAGACGTCTGCAATTTCCTAACGAAAATCTTTGGACGTTTTATGAGCAAGACAATGGATGCTTACTGCCAAAATCTCGGTGTTGGCAGACAGCCGGGGCAGTCGCGCGAACATCTCATTTTACGCTCCAAATGACGGCCGTTGCGATTGGAAATTGATCCCGTATTTACTCATAAACGTAAATTGTTGAACACAGTATAATTTGGAAGTCTCTATGCTATCTATATTGTAAATAACGCGATGCAACTGTGTGTAAAAGTGGCAACATAACGCTAAAATAATAATAAATAAACATTTAATGTTTTTATAACGGAATAAATAAAGTATACAATAATTTATTAAGTCCTTATGAAGGATCTATATTAATACTTTTTCTAACTAACTGCTCAACTAACAATTTTATTGCATCGCAAATAGTATGAACCGATAATTAGGTTAGTTTATTGATAGCTACTATCTACACTTTTTATAGTAGTATATTGCATGATCCCATGTTTTTTATTTCCAATCTTATAAGAATTTTAATAGCTATCAAAAGTTACCAAGTATTTCAGGACAACTTAGAAACAGTTATCTATATGTCGTTTTATCCTTTATGAGGATTGGAAAACATATTTTTTCTGAGCTATGGTCCAAATTTTAAGTCTCTAACCCATTGCGAAGTTAGTTTAAAATCAATTACTAAATTCCACCCGGACAGACATACAAGAAAGGAAGTTAATAAAAAGAAAATTATGATAAGTATTTTTTTCGTCACGTTACTATCTTCAAGGACTAATTGTTACGGTCTATTTCTAGTCAATAACACAATAATTGAAGGTATTTGTAACATTTATAAACTCTGACCTAGCTATCATCGACGAGCTTGTCACATTTCACGATGCGCTAACTAAAGTTGGCTAAATGTGAATCAGCTTATTTCTTTCTCTACGTACGAAAATCACGTTTTCCGTAAACAACTCTTTATTGTTTTTCGCATAAATCTTCCTTATCAAACGATTATTACTATATTATGTACCGTTAATATAATCTATGTTATTTATTGTTATGATTTTTCTGGAATACTATTCGATGGATAATAAGGTTCCGCAGTATTATATATATATATATATATATTAATACAATATATTTAACCAGTGCATCCTCCTCGAGCAGATCACGTAGACACTGACAATGGGTCTGGTCCACAAAAGCCACTTTGCTCAGCGAGCTATATCTCTGATGGATGTAGTTCGAAATGTTGGTATTCGTAGAGAATCAAAGTTACTGTCATAGCTTTCATGATGATCAAACTAAAGTGGCAATAGGCCGGACACATATGCCTCAGATCCGACGAACGATGGGGCAAACAGGCTCTATAGTGGAGACCACGTCGCGCATGACTTAAAGGAGGTCGCTGGTGGAGGGGATAAATAAGGGTTGAAAAGGACCGTGTGCAGTGCTGTGCCTAGGTCTGGTCCAGCAGTGGCTGGCGATGATGATGATGGATATTAAAGCTAAAATTGATAAAGTGATTAGAGTTAGCTCAAACTATATCACCTAAAATTAGGTTTGTCAAAATACTAGATTCCTACATATATTAACAACTGCGATTATAAAAAAGAAATATGTTACGAGTAGGTACATAAAATTAACAATTTGCCAAATACTAAAAAATGCGGTTTTTATAAACTATAAAACTTAAAACAGGAAGCTTCATAGATCCACCCAAGAGGTTGCTCAGTGAATTGTATTGTTATTTGCAAAGCCTATTATAAAATACAAGACGGAGTTAAAACTGTCAACTCATTAGCCCACAAAAAGTGGAAAATGATAATAAAGCCGCACATGTCGGTAAATTAATTAGTAGAATGTCGGAGGTAGAGGTTTAGGCCGGCCGCACATAGACAGATTTACGGCGGATGACATTCCTTTCGGCGATCCAGACACCACATGACTCACCTAGATATATAGATTACTCAATAAGACTTATCAAGTATGCTCGAAAATGCGAATGTTCTAATTATATCTGGGTCCGTAGTGTGAAATTAAGTTACATAAAATCAACCTTGACGTTACGTTTTTTCAATATGTAGCGAAAATTCTAATTGGCAACTGTTCTGCTCAATTAAATCACATGTACAATGAAGTCTATCTAATTATAACAGTTAAAGTTTAAAATGGCGTCGAATGTAAGAGTATTATTTTAGAGGTCAGTCTTTGGCAAGTACATTAGATGCTATTTTTAACTGTTATCATGATCATCACAGTCGCTAAAACACAGAGTCCTGGAACTCCACTGTTGGAGGATTTGGCCTACAGTCGCCAAACGGTTTGACGAGGGTCTTATGTCCATTTTTAATGACAATTTATTAACGACTCTACAAGTTGATATTAATGGAACCGGGACCGATCGGCGACTGTTGTAAATCTACGACAAATATAAAAGTAGGTAGGAAAAGTGTAATTCCCATTGGTACATTGGCACGTCCCAGTGGCACGCTTAACAAGCCGTCGCCACTCTTTTTGGACCGCACTTTTTTGGTGCACTCAAAAAACTGTATGCACGGATGCAATTCAGAATATTGTGCCTATGTGCGGCGGGCCTTATCTAGAGACTCCATTGTGGTATTGTTTGCAGAACTTGCCTGCTGCCGGCAAGTGAACACCTTATTGTTAGAACTCGGATGTGCTAGAGATATTCTCTGACTTAAATGTAGAGACGTAGAAATAACTACTATAAACCGACATACCTAAATGATGATATATAGGTCAATTACTTTATATTGTATAGTATTTTTTTTTTATTGTCTTTGGTTATATTACAAATTGAAAAAATAAAAAATAACTGAAATAAATTAATTAAAATTTAAAAACTACAAAAAAATATATATATGTCTGCGTGGCGTGGTGGCAATACGTTGGCAGCATTTCCTCTTGGACACTATGCTGATTCTTTGAGCGAGGATAGAACCAGCCCTCTTGTCACCAGAGCATACAATTAGACAAGAGGGTGATTTTAAAATAATGTTTTAAACTGCAATTGAACTAACAGTAAGTCTTGTTTCATCAAGCGATGCTATTTTTATATAAATATCACAAATTTTTACAATATTAGTTCTACTAAGTTCTATTAAAGAAAGATTTTAAATTGTTGAAATGAGTTAGAAATGGCGGCAGACGGTTACATATCGCACCTATATTATAATTATATTATTTAAATTGATATGTTACTTTTTTATAAAAGTATTTATAAGTTTATGGGTGTAATTTGTGGCTGACTGTAAGCCATGTGTGCGCTAACGCGTCCCCGCGCCCCCGCGCGCCCTCACCTCGCCTCCTGCCTGCAGTCGTTCGTTTGTTGCCTATTGAGTTTAGTTTCAAATTTTTAAATTATCTTCGGGACAGATGAATGTTCATCATAAGAAAGAGATAGAATTAAAATAATGGTATCTGTTGGCGGACGGGGTGGTCGCGCGGGGGGAGAGTGGTTCGCGCCAGCGCATCTTTTTTATGTACCTACTATAAATAATTATTTAAAACTTCGAGAGTAATTGTCTCCCAACAAACTGTGGTTACAGTTTGGCGGGCTATTTAATAAGTTATAAATATTGGAAAGTAAATAAATGATTGTTTTTTTTTTTTTACTTTAAAATCAAAATTGGCATTTGAAATCATTGGAAATGGCACAAACTTTCAACGAGTACAACTAATAAGTGGTAGGCGGACTTATGGTATGGCATATCGGAATAGCGAACAACGAGACACCTATATTTTTGGCTGAAAGCTTGACACCAAAGGCGAGCAGACTTTACTTCTTAGCTCGGGATCTATCCAGAACGAACTCCTATAAATACTGCTGGACGGCATTTGGCAGAGATTTTCTGCGAAAAGATGACACCACTCCTGTAATTGTCGTCAAAAACGAAACTCAAGTCTTGGAACTCAAGAAACAGGCATGACTACTATTGCTGTCAAAAATAGCTTTAAGAACACTTGCAATCAAACTCTCAACTCACGACTTTACTCAATCTACATTACGCAACCTAACAGATCTGTTATTAGTGCTTAATGCACTATATTACATTTTAAATGTTCACTCTCGAATATATTTTAACCATTTAAAGATTAATTGCTATATACACTATACATATACGAGTATAACATATCATTTATACACATTTTACATCTACCCAGCACTACTACTATTGCACATTAAAATTATAAAACAACACTTACACACAATTACAACAACTCATTTTACTTACAACAATAGATACATCTCACTAACTCATTCAAAATATAAACGACTTTTTATTATAACCTTGCGTTTCTATCCTATAGAAAATGGATAGTACAACTCAAATTCAAAATGATATGGACGGTTTTAAAGCGGCAAAATCTTTTAAATGCAAACCTGAAGAATGTAAAAAAATTTTACCTGATGTTAGTAAAACTTTTTCTATTATTACCCAAAATATTAGAAGCATATATAAAAATTTGGATTCCTATAACATTACCCTACAGTCTTTAAACTTTGATTGTGATATAATTATTTTAACAGAGTGCCATCTTGCTCAACATAAAACACTACCCAGCTTACCAAATTATGCAGGATACAGTACAAATAATAATTCAAATAAAAATGATGGAGTCGTGGCCTTTGTTCGGAATCATCTAATGGCTAATATAGAGGAGCCAAATTTGACAGATGCATCATGCCTTCTGGTCAAAACTTCTGACACAGTAATTGTTGGAATTTATCGCTCACCTTCGAATAGCAATGCGGATAGTTTCATTACCTCACTTGACGGAATCCTGAATAATATAAAATCCTTTAATAATATCGTAATTATTGGTGATATAAATATCGATATTAAGTCAAATAACACAAATTCAAATAGCCATAAATACCTAAATATGTTAGCAAGCCACGGTCTTCTTCCTACCCATCAAACGCCTACTAGAGATAATAACTGTATCGATCATGCTTTTATAAAATCCTCACTCACCACTGTTGCATTGATTCTGTCAAACTCGACAACGGATCATTCAGGTGTTCTTTTGAATATGAGCAAAAAACCTATTCGTTCAAAGATTGCGAAATTCTATTCCAAAGTTAATTATGATAAAATAACAACTGAATTAAAATCAACTAACCTATCAACGATATTGTTGAATGAAGATCCTAACACCGCTGCTGCTGATTTGGTTGATACTTTATCTGCAATCGTTAAAAACAACAGCAAACAAATTAAAATCCCCAGACGCAAACGTTGTATACAACCATGGATTACTGCCGGTATACTGCGCTGTATTAAAAACAAAGACCGCCTTCACAACATTGCTAGAGCTAATCCTTCTGATCCCATTTCGTCAATCGTTTATCGTCGCTATCGTAATTTCTGCAATGCCCTAACTAAAAAATTAAAACATAAATATCAAGCTACTCAATTAGAAGACGCAGCTAAAAATCCCAAAGCCCTTTGGAATTCAATTAAGTCTATTGCCAATATTCCAAATAAGAAAAAAAATAGTGACCATTTATTAAAAATTAGTACGTCTCCATTAGATTCTGTCAACATAATTAATAAACACTTTTCGAACGTAGGTAAAGAATTTGCCGAGGACATTTTGCATGGATCTAGTGCTACTACAATAGGGCCATTAAATACACCCAGCTCTTTGAAATCTTTTGTACTCCTTGAAACAGACATTGATGAAGTCATCAACATTATATCTAACTTGTCAAATGACTCTGCGCCAGGCTGGGACGGTATTCCTACAAAAGCCATAAAACACACCAAATATATCTTAGCTCCGATTCTTACCTATATTTATAATTCTTGTTTTAACAAAGGAATATTTCCTGATGTTTTCAAACGGGCGGTAGTTCACCCTGTTCATAAGGGTGGGTGCGGAGACGATGTCAATAACTACAGACCTATATCCGTTCTATCAATTTTGTCTAAGATTCTTGAAAAACTTATAAATTCTAGACTAAAAAAGTATTTAAGTGATTTTAATTTATTAGCACATAATCAGTACGGTTTTAGAACTGGTATTTCAACTGAAGATGCAGTTTTAGGGCTATCAAATGTAATAGTTCGCCATCTTGACAAAAAACAAAAATGTATTGGCGTGTTTCTAGACCTTAAAAAAAGCTTTTGACACCGTCTCCGTCCCCACCCTCCTGAGTAAGATTGAAAGATTAGGCATTAGAGGGATCCAACTTGAGCTCATGACAGACTACTTGAGGGGCCGTCAACAACAAGTCAAAGTCGGAGATTATCTTAGTGATTCCGTGTCGATAACTTACGGTGTCCCTCAAGGAAGCGTCTTAGGGCCAACTCTATTCTTAATTTATACAAATGACTTGTGCGCCCTTTCGATTCCCAAATGTGATATTTTCACCTATGCGGATGATACAGCACTTATTTTCCACGGAGACACATGGGATGATACTCGTCTGATATCGGAACACGGCTTGAATATTGTTACGTCCTGGCTCAAAACTAACATTCTGACTTTAAACATTTCAAAAACCTTATTTGTCCCTTTTGCAATAAATAAAAGTACTTGCCCTCCGCCTAACTATACAATTAGAGCCCATACCGACTATAATTACTGTAACGCAGACTGCACTTGCGAAAGTATTCCAAGATCTGAAAAAGTGAAGTATTTGGGAGTTACACTTGATTCAAATTTAAGTTGGCACGATCATATTATGCATATATCGGATAGAACGCGTAAATTAATATGGATATTTAAAAAGCTTAGGCACGCTGCCAACATAAAACTTTTGATATCAACGTATAAAGCCCTTGCGCAATGTGTAGTCACTTACTGTATCTCAGTGTGGGGTGGTGCGTGCAAAACTAAGTTAATTTTACTTGAACGGTCTCAAAGAGCTCTAATTAAAGTTATGTTATTTAAGAAATTTCGTTTCTCCACTTTTCCATTATATAACACTAATCGCTTACTAACAGTTAGACAACTTTACCTTCTTAACCTTATTTTAAGAACTCATAAAATAATTCCTTTTAAAAAAATAAATATAGTTAAAAAACGTAAAGGACGCAAAGATATGGTATGTAGTAAACCTAAGTGTAGAACTGCTTTTGCTAAAAGACAATTCCCGAATCAATCGGCGTACTTGTATAACAAAATTAACTCAAATCTCGAGATTCATACAATGATGCTACGAGATGTAAGAAATGCAGTGACTAATTGGCTGTTTCTTCTTGACTACGATAGTACTGAAAAACTGCTTCTAAGGTAAAAAAAAAAAAAAAAAAAAAAAAAAAAAAAAAAACACACGTTAATGCCCACTTACACAAAACACGCACTCATGCATACATACACAAAACACTACCACACTCATACACACATCACACTAAAACACTACCACACTCATACACACACCCACACTAACTCATTTAAACCTTCTCTTTTTATATAATTTGTAATATTAAGTAGGTATTCAAATAAATATTAGTTAAAATTATTTCTATCTGCAAGCGCCTTGTTTTGCAATATTGTTTGCGACCGGAAGTGCAGGGTGTCCAGAGATCCAGGCGTCCCAGAGACCCTTGTTCAGGCCCCTGATTGAAATTGATGTATTAACTGTTTGTAAATAAAGATTATTTGATTTGATATTTGATTTGATTTGATGGTGGTAATTTTCCCAGTCTGCCGGGGCGGGGAGATATCCACCTTTCGTGCCGATAAACCCTGTAGAGTGTATCCACACGTTTCGGGATCAGGCTCGAATTGCTGTTATGCCCAATCAAGCATAGTGTTCTGGACTGATGTTGACAGTTTTTTTTTTTTATATACTAGCACGACATGTGACCTTGCGCCAACCTGATGTTAAGTGGCGCGCAAGGTCCATGAATGTTAGCAATTGGAATCAGACACTCATTACTGATATCAGTTCCTAAGACTATGCCGGCTTGACTGGGCATGACGGCAATTCGAGCCTGATCCCGAAACGTGTGGATACACTTTACTGGGTTTATCGGCACGAACGGTGGATGCTTCCCCGCCCCGGCAGACTGGGCAAATTACCACCATCAGTCCGCCTACCACCTCTAAAAATACTACCACCTCATAAGTGTCTGATTCCAGTCGCTAACATTCATGGACATTGCGCACCACTTACCATTAGGTGGACGCAAGGTCACATGCCATGCTAGTATATAAAAAGAGAGACTTCACAACACAAATCGTCTACTATCCAAATCGCCCGCCTTAGCTTTTTTTCATTATTTCTTAATCTGATTATATTAAGATGGTTTTATTAATACGGAGCTAAGTAAAGTCTACTTTGTTGCGACTACCAAGAATTTTATGCACTAGTGTAACATAAAATAGTAGTGGGAAGATAGACTATATGTTATAAAGCCATCATAATATAACATTGTAGTTAGGAAACAAAAGCAGTGTTATATTACATCAACCGACATATAAACATTACTATTACTTAAAGACATTGAATATACGAGTATAACAAGATGGAGCAAGAAGCCATAATGTATAAGAATTGAATTTAGGACAATCGTCTTAGAAATAATTAGTCTATTGCTGGTTATGGCCGTATTCGACGTGTATTTTCAATTTAGTTATTCTGCAAGTAGGCATAGGGCAATAAATATATTGTATCTTTTTTATTGTATTATTTTCTAGGAAATAGCTAGTATTTGGAGCAGGACATTGCAACTCAAATAAACATTATGTGTGTGCATTAAGTGCCAAACAGATCACTTTTCAAAATGATGGTATACTCACATTATTTAAACAGTTCCTCACAGTGTAAGTAGGTATTATATGTAGTGTATTATATATATATATATAGTATGTATTTGTCTATATAGATATAATACTTAGATTATAATACACTACATATAATACCTACTTACACTGTGAGGAACTGTTTAAATAGTGTGAGTATACCATCTTTTTGAAAAGTGATCAGTTATGTAGTATTATGTACATATTAGTATGTATTTGTCTATATAGATATAATACTTGGATTTTATTTAAATTACATATAAATCTAGTTAATGGTTGCACCTACCTCATAACACAAATCGTTTCATTACCCCAAAGGTTGGTTGCTAGAGAATGCCTAGCGGCATTAGGCCCGCCTCTTGTGGAATAAAGTTTTTAAATAAATAAATATGATCATAGCTGCTGTAATGAGGCATTGTCATACTACAAGCTAAGACAAAAACAATTATGAGAATGTCACTAAGTTTATAGCTGCTGTAAAGCGACATTGTCATAATATAAATTCAAATTGATTTTGATGTTTTACCTTAGAAACATACTTTTAAAAATGATAAATTTTAGGTTTATATCTAACGCCCATTATGTACACCGCGCAGCTCCTTTGAACCCGTGACCGCAGCCAATGCAAATTGGCCGAAACGTCAGGAGAAGTATGTGTCTAAAGTAAATCTCGTAAAGTCGCTTTATTTTCTTATTTTTATTTATTTATTTATTTAAAAAACTTTATTGCACAAAGTACAAAGGCGGACTTATTGCCCGAAGACATTCTCTGACAGCCAAACCTTAGGGACAAATTTGAACAATTAGAGGTGCAATCATAGAAATAATAATAATACTATAATTATAAAGGTTAATTTAAAAAGATTGATATATACTTACATCATATATATCATAATATCAATATACTACATACTAATAATACACATTATTATACATAAACATACATATATACTACTTACTAACGCTGTCAGGAGCTATTTAAGAAGTGTGAATACACCAGTTTTTTAAAAGATGATCTGGTAGTTGCTTGCCGTATGATGACAGGAAGATCGTTCCATAAATTAGTAGCAACTACTACGAAAGAGTTGGAGACAAATGCAGTGTGATGTGAGGGAACAGATAGAAGGGAGTTGTAAGAAGAGCGAAGAGATATGTCATGGAAAGAAGAGAGATAGGCGAAATTGTCCTTAAGGTATTTCGGCGTCGCAGGCTCATTCAAAACCGAGAACAGGAGACAAAGAACTCTAAGATTTCTGCGACAACGAATTGGTAGCCACTTTAACTTAGCACGATATTCAGATATGTGGTCATATTTACGTAAACAATATATGAACCGGATACATGCGTTCAGTAACCGGTCCATCTTATTGAGCAACATCTCCGACATATCAATGCTACACACGTCACCATAGTCGAGGAGAGGAAGGAGAAAATTATTAAAAAAAAAATACCTTCATGCTACTACTACTTACACATGAAGTGTAAAACTCGTTCAACTTTGACAACGTAGACAACTTAAAAATAATTAATCATGGTGTTTATAGATGATAACCAGTGCCCGCTCCATCTTATATTTGATCTCTATGCTATTACTATTTTATGAACTAAGATGTTATGGCAGATCGTGCAACAGCAATATAACATTATTCAGTGGAATTTTATGTATGTACAAATACAATTTATAGTCGCAGCATTGTTACAGTATTTTTAAAATGTTACTTAACTATTATATAGACACGAAGTTAGTTACAATTGTACCAGGAAGTTGTCTGGTCATTGTTTTATAATCTAATTCAATAGGGACGAATAGTTTGATTCGCTTAATGAATGATTATGACTTTGTGTTGATTTGTTTGCATATTTAATTTTGCTTGTTGTGCAAATAGACATAATAAAGAGGAATATGTCACTTATGTCCAGGTCAAAATATTTTATTCAAAGTAAATTAATATACAATAAATATAAATTAAAAGCTACCTGTATAATAAACTTAATTATAAATTAATAAAGATGTTTCATCCGAGATAGTCCCAAGGAGACTGGCATCATTTTCCCTCTGTATAGAGCGAGGCTAATACTTTGGCACAAATAATTCCCAGCCTTCCTGTCTCCAGACCTTTCCGTGGACATCTTTCTGACGAAGCGCCTTGCTTAAGGTCCTCATGGTCTAGACCTCAAACGGCGCAAATTTGTAACCGGTACATAGGTTGGCGTATATGCGCAACTTGAGGTTCCCAGCAGAAAACGCTACCCTCCCAGCGCCTGACGAAGTCGCCTGGATGTGAGATGGAGCTAATGTATCTACACACGTCGCATCCTACACCAGAGACCTGCCAAGTTTCCACGGCCCAACAGTCATTCCGTCGGGTCTCTTGCCATGGCTCCGCACTATCCCAGAGGGTTCTAAGATTGCGGGTACACCAGCAGTAACAAGAGCGCTTCGGATGATGGATTTTATGTCCTAAATTAATAAGTTTATTTCAATTAATGATAAATTAAATAAACCGCATATAAATATATAAGCTAAATTAAATAATTTTATATGGGTAAATAGTCGATGTATATACCTACTTCTTGATGATTGTTGTATATAAATACAGCCATCAACATCACAGCCCCTAGAACACAGAGCCTGGACTACCACGCTGGGCAAACGGGATGGCGAGGGTCAGATGTCATTTTTTTTTTTTTTTTTTTTTTTTTTAATGGCAATTTATTAACGATTCCATAAGAATTGAGACCAACGGCTTAACGTGCTCTCCGAGGCTCGGGTACTGTGGTGTTGTAAATTTGTGGCAAATGTACAGTTCTCCTAAAGTGATAATGCGCATAGAAATCTTCGT
This sequence comes from Tinea semifulvella, assembly GCA_910589645.1. Taxonomy (NCBI): domain Eukaryota; kingdom Metazoa; phylum Arthropoda; class Insecta; order Lepidoptera; family Tineidae; genus Tinea; species Tinea semifulvella. The sequence goes on along the minus strand of OU342586.1, from coordinate 6,030,605 downwards.
CACTGTTCGGCAACGGTCGTATTCCCCGAACGTCGGAAGACGATATGTATATAGAGTGGTTAAGTGCATTTTCTTCATGCATAATTTAGTAGAATTATGTGTTTTAAACTAATAAAAACTAATAAATAAACTAATAAATTAATAAACTATTTAAAGTTGAATAAGATAATTAAAGTTGAAATTAAATTCACCTTTGAAAACAAAACCAAGAACGGTGTGTAATATCAGCTCTATATAATTCCACTCAGAGAGAACACATGCAGTCACCGACCGCCCGAATTGTTTTCGATTGTGTACACATGATATTGACTTCTATTTCTTTCGAACAAGGTGCAAAATGCAAGTGCAATGTTTAGGCTCTTACGATTCAATGATTCGGGTGTTTCCGGGAATACGACAATTAGCGAAGATCTGTATGTGCATTATTAATTTGGGAATACTGTACGTAAGTATAGTGTAGGTATTTCTCATTGGTACCAATCGGGATTCGAACCTACCTTATAATGAAAATAAAAAATAAAAAAATATAGACATATATGTATAATAAATGTGTGCAGCATGGCTGCTTGTGAAGCAGGCTGGGGCAGCTCCCGTCTAGGTTTCTGTTTATTAATTATTTTTTCTTGGTTTTTTTATTTGTTTTATTTCGGCTATGGTATAATAACAGAGGTTGTTGGAACCTGCTTCTAACACCATTTTCGGAACCATACGAGTATACCCATTTTGTCACAAATCATTGTTTTATTCTTTATTTTATATTTTTATTAACACTTATTTTTGTGGCAAATAATTATTTTCATAATTAACTAATGAGTTACCTTCCTCTGTTACGTAGAGCTTAAAACTACATTATGTAGATTCATCTAAAACCACAATGTACGAGTATATAAATTGTAGGCACTTAACTGTCTTTATCATTTGCTAAAACGAATTTAAGGACATAAAATGACAAAGCATTTTGTTGCAGTGTTCTTGCTAACTGAAGCATGACTAACATTAAGAGAAAGAAAATGTATTTTTAAGTCGTCTCCGTCTAGCCGTAGTATTTTGTTGCACACAATTAACACCGGCCAGTAACTACCGACCATTGACTTTTATCTAAAGACAAAACACTCCATAAAAGCTTTCCGAAAATTGCTGGCCCTAAAATTTGCATTGTATTGTTTTATACATACATACATATCTTCACGCCAGATCCCTTGCGGGGTAGGCAGAGACAATTGTGCGCCACTTGACACGATCACGACACATACCTCTTTCGCTTCGTCGACATTCATCATCCTCTCCATACATGCCCTTTCGTTACCGAAGCTTTTTAATGTACCTTCAGCCAGTGTTTTATTTATTTGATCGTGATATGTGAGTCTCGGTCGGCCAGGGCCTCTTTCACCCACAACTTTCGCATTATATATCTGGTTCGTCAATCTTTCATTGCTCATCCTTTCAACATACCCGAACCATCGTAGCATGCCTTTCCTTATTTATTATGTATTGTTTTATAATCCTATATTATATTTCAAAGTTATACGGATAAAGTAATAGTTCTGACGCCTAGTCGTCTTTGGGTATTTGTTTTTTCAGTGTACAGTAAATAAAAAGATTAAATTTAATTAATAGTTAATTTATTTGTAATATTTCTCGAGTTTGGTACGCTAGAGACATCGACGAGCTTGCCACTTGTCATGATTGGTCTATAGTAAAGCTAAATGTGAATCCGCTTCTTTTAAGCGTGGTTTCTGACAACCCCGGAAGGGAAACGGTCGTGATGATACTTTACTAGTATCCGACTCTTATTGTTTACCAGTTGTGTCATTTTTTTATTACAAATTATAACAATGGTTTTTTTCTTTATTAATAAAATTTTGTATTTCGTGCATTGTTCTTAGTTGTTAGGTCTATGCCGCCATTATTCCATTTAATTGATGATTTCTTTGTAAGAGTCGCTTCGTTTCTATTAACGAGCGACATTTGTCAGTTCATTTAACGAGTAATTTTGTCCTGCAACTAACTACAAACTCGAAATTAATAAAACTAATTTGTTAGGTATCTAACTATAAATACGTAAAAGAAGGAAGTATATTAAAAAAAAATGTTTATTTAACTATACAAAAAATACAAACATTAACATTGAAATAGGTATTAAAAATAATTTTACGAATATTTTATTTTATTATTTTTTATTATATATATACTTATTGTTTATTAAAAGTGTATAAATAATAGGCCGGGCATAGTGGAAGGGCCTGATGTCGGTCGCCTGAGGCTGGGATCAGTTGCTCCTATTCTGGGATTTCGCGTACCGTACCGCGTTCGTCGAGCGGAAAAAAAAAATACACAGGGAAGTACTGGGTTTGATTTGATGATTTCAATATCAAAAAATAATAAATATTTTATTTAGAGTTAATTATTACTCAGCTATTTAATTAAATAAATAAATAATAAAAATCTTTATTGCAAAATAAATATACATCACAATTTAGTTGTTACATAGGCATAAAATAAATCGTACATAGAAACAAAAGCAGTTTAGCTGTGACATCTAAAATAGTCAGTGGACGGTGTTTCAGATGTCATTGTAGTTGTATAGTATATGTATAGTTTTTAATTAAAGTTAATTTTTTACGCAGAAGAGTTTTTATATTTTTTAAAATAAATTCTAAAATATCTTTGTTCGTCTAGCTACGCAAGATTCGATTCTTCCAGAATATCCTTACCGAAGTTGAATTCGTTGTGAATGAGTAGACAGTTCACAGACGTAGCTTTCCGGCCTTTAGCCAATAAATCTCTCAGCTGCTTGGTATTTCAGGGCGGAGTGTCCGATACCGGAGCCAAGCCTGATTAATGTCCACCATTCGAACAGGTACCTCCGAATAAGATTTAGAGCATGATACTGGATCTATCCAATAACCGTGCTAAGCAATTTATTATTAACTTTGTCATTCTGAATTTATTGTACGTTCAGTAAAAAGTGTTTTCAATCATTTAACAGTTAACAACTGCCTCTGTGGTCTAGCGGTTAAGTCCGTGGATTTAGATTTAGAGGATTTGCAGGTACCGGGTTAGATTCCTAGTCGGCATACAATAATATTTATTAATTTAAATAAATAAATAAAATTACTATTTAATTTATTTGTGATATTTCCCGAGTTCCAATAAATTGACAAGAACAATAATAAATATAAACTAAATACAAATAAATATTGTTAATAAATATCTATTGACATAAGCGTATTGTATGCCCATAACATGATGATCATGACATGTACATACAACTGTAATTAGAATAAGCAATCTATACAATTAATTTTTTGGTACGCTAGAGACATCGACGTGCTTGCCACTTGTCATGATTGGCCTATAGTAAAGTTGGCTAAAAGTAAATCCGCTTCTTTATAAGCGTGGTTTCTGACTACCCCGGAAGGGAAACGGTCGTGAAGATACTTTTTTTTTAACAGTTAACACATATCCAATATTTTCTGGCAAGTCTGTACTATCAACTCTTTAGTGAATAACAATTATGGAGATTTTGGTGATGTATTTGTTTTATTAAAAAATAAAAGTAAAGTATCAGCACGACCGTTTTCCTTGCGGTGTGATCAGAAACCACGCTTATAAACAAGCTTAATTAGCCAACTTTACTATAGGCCAATCATGACAAGTAGCAAGCTCATCGATGTCTCCAGCGCACCAAACTCGAGAATATCACAAATAAATTAAACAATAATTAAAACCAGGAATCGATCCTGAGGAGACCACGGAGGCAGTTGCTTTATTAAAATACAGGAAAATCGTTTTAAATGGTATTGCTATTTTTTTTTATTAGTCTAAAATTAGGTATATGAAGAGAAGACAAATTTCTAATCATTCCATGGATTCACCGTGCAGGTGGGCGTCCATCGTGTTTTGGTAAGATGAAAAGAATGGTGTCTCAGGCTTGCGATCGACAATAGGCTGGTTTGAAAATTGATTCCACCAAAATCCACCATTCCACTCCTCTCCACCCAATCAAATACTGTATGAGTTAATGCCGTCTTGGAAGCCGTTTCCATAAATATATTGACGGCAGACCTGCTTAGGCCCAATTCTTTCAGTAAGTGGTGCAAAAATTTTGCTGGAACTCCTCTCGCACCAACTTCCACAGCGTAAAGCTGAGTCTTGAACCCGACAAAGTTGATAGACAACATTCCTCAAAATACACTCAGACTTGAAAATCTTTGTAAATGTTGGATTGTGCGAGCAAGAAGGAAGGTAGGTTCTGCATTGAAATCTAAAAAAGCACAACTTAAAACGAAATAATCAAAAAACATAAAATTTAACTCTGTGGTCTAGATTTTACGACCGCAGACGTGGATGTATCGGGTTTGATTCCTCGACGGAACCCAATAATTTATTTTATGTAGTTGATTTATTTCTCAATTAAATGCTAGAGACATCGACGAGTTTATCAATTGTCATTATAGGTGTATAGTACAGTTGGCTAAATGCAAATCCGCTTAAGAAATAAAAGCGTGGTTTCTCCAATATTGTCGTGATGATACTTTATGGATGAAGCTATATATATAAATTACAAAATCCTGGATCACTTTAAGGCAATCTAAGTCGGAAAAATGGGAAAATTAAATTTGGTAAAGGCGCAACGGTATTAAATATCATCATCATCATCACCACTGCTGGATGTAGGCCACCCCCAAGACTCGCCACTTAACGCGACCTTTCGCTACCCTCATCCAACCCCCATCAGCGATCTTCTTTAGGTTAGGTCCATCTGGCGGGGGGTCGTCCCACTCTGCGTCTTTCCGTACGTGGTCTCCACTCTAGATCCCGTTTGATCTATCGATCATCGATTAAATATATAAATAAATAAATATTTCCAGACAGGTCACACAGCGTCATCTAGTTTCCGTGGTAAGCTACGAGGCTTGTGTTACGGAAACTAGATGGTTGATAAACTTCATATTATACTTTTTTTTTGTAAATATATACATATTATACATATAAACACCCAGACCGAGACAAATTATACAATGTACAACTTGCCCCAGGTGGAAATCGAACCCACGACCTCCCGAGTTCACGGCAACGTTTGTTACCACTAGACCACGGAGGCGGTCGTTTCTTTGTTTTTTAAAAGCCTGTCATCAAGTGTTGTTTTTTACGGATTTGTTTTTCTATTGAAAATAATAAGTGTATAATATTTGCTTAACGAAAATATTAACATACAAGTAATTTCTTGTTTAAAGTAGATATTTATCCAACAATTTAGACTGTAGGTACCAACAAATTTCACGCACAGAGATCTCTATCCTTTGGCATTTGAGATTCGAACAGTACTCGTAATATCTTTGGTAAGTACAAGTGGGTATTAATTAAATCTGTTTACTGTTTGACGGAAACTCTATTTGCTCCCAACTTAATTAACATTCTCGTGATGGGAAATGGTGAAGCACGCCACTGAATGTACGCCAAATTTCGCAATATTTGTTATATAATTGCTTGCGGGGGACCACTGCAAACATTCGGTTGGTGTTTAAACGATCCTCTCTTACATTAATGTGTCATTATCGCTGAGATTTGAGGTAGGTTTTGAGATTTGAGGCACATCGTTCCTGGAGAAACAAAATAAAACACTATTTAAATAACTGTTTTTTATTTTATTTATTTAAGAAGTAAAGTATCATCACGACAGTTTCCCTTTCGGGGTGGTCAGAAACCACGCTTATAAATAAGCGGATTCACATTTAGCCAACTTTACTATTGGCCGATCATGACAAGTGGCAAGCTCGTCGATGTCTCCAGCGTACCAAACTCGAGAAATATTACAATTAAATTAAATAATAATTAAATGTATTTATTTACATTATTAAATATTTTTGTGTCCCGACCAGGAATCGAACCCGGTACCTCCGAGTCTAAATTTACGGACTTAACCGCTATACCACGGAGGCAGTTTATTTATTTAAGTTATAATGTATATGATGTACTTGTATGTAAGTCTATGTATGTTTATGTGTGTAGGTATAATGTGTGGTATATTAAAATTTGTTAAGTAACTGTATCATTAAATTTTCTTTTTTTTTATCTTCCCGCCTACACCTTACTCGATGCCCAAGGTTATCTGGTAAAGAATGCCTACTGGCATTGTAGCTCACCTCTGTACTATTTTTAGGTGCATTGAATAATTTAAATAAAATAAATAAATAGGTTTGTTATTTTCCTCTGTTACGTCTTTGTCATAGATTTACAGAACCACTGTTCCCGTGCCTCGGAGAGAATAAACACACAGGTAGGCATATATATTTATTTATTTCATATCCTCACCTATTTGATTTTTTTTTTACCAATGTATATTTTACTTTTATTAACTTGTAAAAGCCGTAATGAGCCTCAACTGAGTCAACCAATACACACGGGCACTGGCGCTTATTGGTAACTCAACCGTATACCACCCAGCAGAGATCTACCTCCGTTAACAATAATCTGTCATATTTTGAACCACTTAAATTCTCTGCAATTCATGTAAATTTTGGTCAATAAATTATTTGTACTTGTGGAATTGTTAATTGTCAACAGGCCCTCGCCAACCCGTCTGGCCAGCGTGGCGAGTGTAGGTCAAATTATCTAGTTACATGTTCTGGAAAGACCATCTCAAACAATACAGGGCTAGGACTTTGTGGTTAGGTACTGTAATAATAAAAATAACATGTTATAAATACAATACCGGCCTTCCTAGTGTGGGTCTTCAATAGAAAACATGTAGGTACATAGGATTTTATTGAAAATAAACGTATTATTATTATTATTATTCATGCTTTGAATCTAAGTTTTCCAATAAAATAAATAAAAATGGAAAATGGAGAGTTTAAAGTCAAGATAGCAGAGAAGATAAACTTCATACATTTGTCACGTAGGTAAATAAAAAGCTGTAATAATTTCTATAGCAGCATAAAAGTAACCGTATCCCAGTGGTTGGTGTGTTCTTGTAAGATAAACGGAGCACCGCCGGTGTACTTACTCCAAACTCTACAAAGGAAAAGTTTCCAGCTGAAAAATATTACTATGCTTAAGTTTAATCTCTTGAAACGCTGTAGGAAACAATTGTAAATAGAACCTCTTTGTAAGCTGGTGGATGCAGCCGCTGGGTTTGCATTACAATTTGCCCACAACATCTGGTTTCTTAAATGTTGCTAGTATACAATTATTGTAAAATAGGCTACTTGACAAAATGTGTTTTTTTTTGGATTTTTTATGGAGTCTAAAGGATCGGTCAAACCGGCGCTGCCAAAGCGACTGCGAAGCGGGAGCGTCTTGCACATCTATGCGACCGCAACGCGGGAGCACAGCGTCGCCTGAGCAGGACGTACGCGTCTTGTGGTTAGACGTGTCCACAGATATTACGTGTATATCTACAAATAAATGTTTGGTTACACTATGGACAAATGTTTACGTATCTGTGCACGCGACTGTACCTACCTATTCTCTTAATACTGAATTATTCAATACTTACCGTGCCGATAAACCCATTAAAGTGTATCCACGCGTTTCGGGAACAGGCTCGAATTGCCATCATGCCCAGTCAAGCCGGCATAGTGTTAGGGACTGGACTCAGTCGTGGGTGTCTGAATCCAGTTGCTAACATTCATGGACCTTACGCCCACCCGATGGTAAGTGGCGCGCAATAATCAAATGTCGTGCTAGTATAAAAAAATATTTATTTATTTATTATTTAAAAACTTTATTGCACTATGTACAAGAGGCGGGCTTAATGCCGCTAGGCATTCTCTAGCAACCAACCTTTGGGACAATGAAACGATTTGTGTTGTGAGGTAGGTGCATAAATATATTTTCATTCATTCATTACAGCCCCTAGAACACAGCGTCCTAGACTTCCACTGCTGGAGATGGGCCTTCCAGAACTGCAGAATTTGGCCTACACTCGCCTCGCTGACCAGACGGCTTGGCGAGGATATGATGTAATTTTTTATGACAATTTATTAACGATTCCACAAGTTGGTATTAGTGGAACCGAACCGACGGCTTAACGTGCTCTACGAGGCACGGGAACGGTGGTGTTGTAAATCTATGACAAATGTACGTAAGAAAAGTGTATTTCTCATTGGTACATGCCGGGTGAGTTTGAAACGACCTTTGTAGGATTTAAAGTACGCGTTCTCACAACAAAAAATATATATATAAAAAAATGGTAGGGACTGATGTCGGTCGTCAGTAGCTGGCGTCAGTTGCTCTCATTCTTGGACCTCGTGTACCTTTTTTTTTTTTATAGACGGTGAATCATTAAATCATCAATGATACGCCCCCTGCCTGAAGGGCCAACGCGGGTGGGGGTCGCATGCCCGACTCATCCGTGAAGCTTCCTAGTGAAGTCCCAGGGCGCCTACGGACTAAAATCCTATAAACCGTCTCTATCTCACTGTTGGCCCTGTGTGCGTGCCTTTACAGCTAAGTCTGAGTCGTGGCTACGGAGTGAAGGCACTCGCCGCGTCGTCGTGTACCGTATACCATGAGTTAGGCGCAGTATTACATGTTGTGTTTAGTTATTAAAAAAACTCTGCATTATAGGTGATATAACAATTATGATGAATAACTCATGAGTATGTTGTGTATGCGATTCGGCATCGTTATAAGTTTATTAGTGAGCTGCTACTAACGAATACCACAGTAGGGGACGCAAATTGACAATAAATTACAAATGGACTGCTATAGCGGGCGTTGTTGTGGCCATAATTGACTTTCCGTTGATATACATCGTTTATTGGCTGCATAGTTCTGACAATTAATAATTTTATTATGTATAAAGTTTTTTATTTTTTAGGGTTGGTGAATATCGGATGCCAGAGAAAATGTCATTTTTCTGAATGTAAAACTATCTGCTTCTTAACTGGTCACTACAAACAAGGAGGTCTCTGATACACCAGTCCACCTCCTCTGCAACTGCTATGCCCTACATCACATATACGTGTAAGGGAAGAGTTAAAAATACTACTGTCTCTTGCAATCAAAATATGATTGATATATTTTGACTGCGTCACTCGATCAAAATTAATTGCCCAATGTGGATGTTATTATATAGTATTTTTCCCTTTTAATACATTTATCGTTGTTTTGATAACTAACCGTATTTTATTTACAATGCTCTAGTGACTTAACACTTTATATAATCATATATAATAATCTGCATCTTTCTTAACAACCGCTGCATACTAGTATACCTGTGCATTGGTTGGTCGTATGGTCACATGTCGTACTAAGAGGATGACTTTTTAAAACATATGTTAATCTCTGGGTTCCAATGAAAATCTCTAAAATATATTAAAATCAGACCGGTAGTTGAGGCCTAAAAGCTTATTAAATATACAGATAGATAGATAGTCGTGGTCAGATAATGACTTGATACAGCGGATGTAACGCTTCAGGTTCCAAGTAACATATCTGCTAAATTTCATTAAAATCGGTCCAGTAATAAAGGCGTGAAGACGAGACAAACATACACACAGACAAAGCTTCTTTTGCAGTTGAGTTTAATGTAAGTAGGATTACATTGTTTATAATTTTAGAATCACATTTTACCTCATATTGTCTTGTATCATATTATTATTATAATTATTATCCTTAACCAGAGTAGAGTATTACAAAACACAAATTTAGTTTTTGATTAGTCATACATAGTTATTTACCTACAAATTAGATAACTACAATTAAATTTGAATGCAATCGGCTCCAGCGTTTCGTTTTTACGTAGAATATTAAACAGCGTCAAGAAAGCTCGGAATACTGAACAAGGTGAAGCGGTTTTTTCCGCCTTCAATTAGACTGTTGCTGTACAAAGCACAGATCAGATCATGTATAGAATACTGTTCTCACCTTTGGGATGGTTCCGCCAAGTACCTCACAGATGCTCTCGATGTCCTGCAGAGGCGAGCTGTACGAATTGTGGACGATGCCACTACATCTGGAACTCTCGAATCCCTGCAGCTTCGCCGAGATGTGGCTTCTCTGAGCGTGTTCTACCGGCTATACTATGGTGAGTGCTCCGAAGAACTCTATAACCTAATCCCTCCCTCTCCATTCCGCAACCGAACCACACGCACAGGTCAGAATATGCACCCACATACCGTAGTCACCATCCCTTCGCGTACATATAAATTTGGGGACTCATACATCTGTCGTACGATAAAGATGTGGAATGCTCTTCCAGCCTCTGTGTTTCCACTTTCCTATAATTTGGAGTCCTTCAAGCGAAGTGTGAAAAAGCATCTAGTCAAGCCGGCATAGTGTTAGGGACTGATGGCAGTTACGAGTATCTGACTTCAGTTGCTAACATTCATGGACCTTGCGCGCCACTTACCATCAGGTGGGCCCAAGGTCACATGTCGTGCTAGTATAAAAAAAAAAAAAAAAAAAAAAAATATTTTTTTGCCCTTTAAGTAGTTGCTATTGTTATGTGTATGTGTGTATGTATTACCTACTTACACTGTGAGGAACTGTTTAAATAATGTGAGTAGACAGATATCGACCCCTTCTGTCTGTCTAAACACCAATTCAGAGGAAGGATTGTGAGCAAGATAGAGGTGTAGTTCTATGTAAATAATACATTAGATATGCACAAATGCAATGAAATCTACACATTTTCACTCATTCACACTTACAATTTACACCTTCACACACCTACACTGTCCATACACATTCACATATACATACACTTACATAATGATGCGTAGGTGGATTTTTTAAATATTATCTCTTTATTTTTATTCTTATGTTTATTTTTTAATAGTTTAAATTGTTAATAATCCGTTCATGCTATATGTTTAGTGAAAATAATGTTATTCCGTAATTGTCTAGGTGTTCGGTAATCATTTGAATGTAAATATTTATTTGTAAAAGACAGCTGTGGAATAAGTAAATGAATAAATAAATAAATATAAAAGTTATCTGTTGGGCACTTTCTACCGGCAAATTGTCCCACAAATTTGCGGCCACTACTGCAAAAGAATTAGACTGAAAGGCAGAGTGAGGAGAAGGGATAGATAGAACAGAATTATGGGACGATCTGTTATGAAATGTATGTATGTATACAAATATTTTTTTTCAAGTTGTGCTTTAAGGCCTAATCCTGAACTATATATAAGGAATAACGAGTCTCATGGCCAATTTCGATAAAAAAATTAAACTGCATTATTACATTTTTAAATAATTTATTTTCCTGACTCGGAATAGAACTTGTTGGTATTGAAAAAAAATACTCTTTTTTTTTTTTTTTTTTTTTTATACTAGCACGACATGTGACCTTGGGCCCACCTGATGGTAAGTGGCGCGCAAGGTCCATGAAGTCAGATATGTCAGATACTCGTAACTGCCATCAGTCCCTAACACTATGCCGGCTTGACTAGATGCTTTTTCACACTTCGCTTGAAGGACTCCAAATTATAGGAAAGTGGAAACACAGAGGCTGGAAGAGCATTCCACATCTTTATCGTACGACAGATGTATGAGTCCCCAAATTTATATGTACGCGAAGGGATGGTGACTACGGTATGTGGGTGCATATTCTGACCTGTGCGTGTGGTTCGGTTGCGGAATGGAGAGGGAGGGATTAGGTTATAGAGTTCTTCGGAGCACTCACCATAGTATAGCCGGTAGAACACGCTCAGAGAAGCCACATCTCGGCGAAGCTGCAGGGATTCGAGAGTTCCAGATGTAGTGGCATCGTCCACAATTCGTACAGCTCGCCTCTGCAGGACATCGAGAGCATCTGTGAGGTACTTGGCGGAAGGATAGTGTCGCTTTTATGGATCAAATGATGAAAGTAACTTCAAACGACAAACTAAAGAAAAATGCTCATTTCTAAGAGAGAAGAGATTTTTTTTTAATGTAACTTTATTTATTTAGGATCACCAACAGAGTACACATTGAATCCAATTCTATCAATAGAAGCATACAGTAAAAAAAAAAAACATTAGTGAATGGTACCCCAGTAACAGGTGACCACAACATGTCAAACTACATTCAATTATGATACATTATATGTTTAAGAAATTTAATTAATAATAGTAACAATAACTAAAAATTAAAAATAATGAGAACTATGACTAAAAGTAATACTTACAGTTACAGAGTTAAATAATAAAAGTATCTTAGTTAGTTTTAGTTTACATAAAAAAGGGCCGAAAGGATTTGTCCGAGGTCCACTTCAAAAATTTGCACTATATATATACAATTAAAATTATAGGTATTTAAAAATAACTTTATATATATTGCGTGGAATTTTAAAGAGCAACTATTTTTATATTACAATCTAGAATAAAAATAAAGAACTTTTCTATTTTAATTATTAGTAATACAATTTTATTTTTATCCCAAACAAGATGTCTTGTTTGGGATGCCACCTGTGTGGATACCTTTGCCGCTTGCCACATTTCCTCTACATCAAACAAGGCCGGTTCGGCTGCTCATACAGCCGAATTTAAAAAGCACATCAAATATAATAAAGCAATATATTTTAGCATTATACAAAATTATAACTTTGTGGCATTTGGGCAAACAATGGGGGTATATTCTCTTGATACCCACAAATTCATAAAAGAGCTGGGAAAACGAATTTTTCAAGAGTGTGGCGATCCCAAATGCCATAACTACCTAATACAGAATATTTCGATTATAATTCAACGAGGAAATGCGGCGAGCGTTTTAGGTACTCTCCTTGGTGGTAAGCCCTTAGTTTATTTTGTAGAATAGTTTTAATTTCATAGGTATTTTTAGTTTAGTTTTATTTATAATTAGTTGTTTAATGTATTTTATTTTAATATTTTATGTTACGGAGCAGAAAAGTTTTGCTAAAAATATCGCCATTTATACAGAGCCTAATTAAGTAGATAGCGAGAGGTCGACGATCGCGCGAACGTTGACTTATATAATTCTTTCTCTTTCTAATTTCGTCTCTCGGCTGTGGGCGAGGTCAATTAATAACACTCCCCAGTTTATAGCTATTTAACACGTTGGATATCGCGATTTTTAGACGCGGCCTCATTCAACCATGCTGTGTTTTGCTTTTCGATAATGATTTTTATCTTAAAAAAAAAAATGATCTGTTTTCTTTTAAATAGAGGTTCTACTTATGGCACCTGAAGCCTAAAAAAATTTTTGTTCGTTTGTCAATTACACGGGGTATATAACTTACGGTCTGACAGGACTTCAGCAAGCCCGTAGATTTCGTCTGTGGAGAGCCAGATTGCAGCTATGGAGCAAGGTAGTCATAGCTGTGCCGAGAATATATCTTTCTTCTTTTAAAATATTTTCTAAAATATTCAGTGTGAGCTGTACTCGTAAGTTTAAGGTGAGTCAGTCAGGACTTTGGTATTTTATTTTTATTTGGATGGTAGTTCACTCGCTAAAGTGTGCTTTGAAGTTGCCACGAGTAGCAGACTACTGTTTTCTTGAGATTAAAGTTTAGCGGTATGAACAGTCCCAAACATTGCGGTCTTACAAAAGTTGCTTTTGTCATGTATGAAAGGAAAATAAACTGACTGCTGAGACAAGAAGTTAAGGTTCGTATTCTAAAGATATAGGCTGAAGAAACCTATGTATGATGAGGCAAACGGGTCCTGGAGCAGAGACTACGTGACGATGCAAAGAGCGACAATCCCCTGCCAGATCTACGGGTGACCTAAAGAATGTTGCTGGTGGGGATTGATGAGCCTTGCGAAAGACCGTGTGCAATGGATAGCTTTAGGGGGAAGTCTATATCTATTAATGGAGAGATAAATTTAATTTATCTATTTATTATTAATAAATTTCAATTCAAATATTTTATTTCAGATATAATTCATATTTGTATATTTAACATATTCATATTATTTTACATTATTATTATTATACAAAGTTAAAGTTCCAGTTCTGTGAAAAACATCACCCCTCGTCTAATTGTCTGCTCTGTGGACAAGAGGGCTGGTTCTTTCCTCGCCCAGAGAATTAGCATAGCGATTCAGCGAGGAAATGCGGCCAGCGTTCTTGCCACCATGACGCGCGGATACGATTAATATTTAAATTAATTTCTGTAAGTGGATTTTTTTGATTGTATGAGTTTATTTCTTATTTTTAAATAAATAATTGTATGTATTAATATACATTTTATTTAAAATATAAATCGTGAAAAAAATCGCTTCATATATATGTATGTATATTAATACATTATGAATGCGAAAGGGCTGTTGATTTCATACCCGCAGGGACGGTATGCTTTGAACTCTAACCCCGCTTGCGAACTCTCCCCTAACGTTAAATTTTAATAATATTATAAATTTTAATAAATATTTTCACTTAAATACTGATGCTATTATCGGTGTTAACAAACGTTAAAAACGACTCTGCATCAAATATAGTATATATATTTTTATTAAACATCACAGTAGAACTCTACTGTTCGACTCTACACTCGCCACGCGCTGGCCAGAATGATGATTCCACAAGTTGGACACGGCTTAATGTGCTCTCCGAGGTACAGAAACAGTGGTGTTGTAAATAAATGACAAATGTATGTAAGAAAAGTGTATTTTAGGTTTCTTTTTTTTTAGTAAAGCCTTCTTATAACCGAAAGCCACGCTCTCTTTTTTATTTTTTAGTTTATTTTCCTAAGTAAATAGTTCTGATACAAGACCGTTAATAAAAATGTCATTATAAAATTAACATCGGATCCTCGCCAACTGTCTGGAAATTTTTGGAAATTTGTGGAAGACCCATCTACAACAGTGCAGTTCTAGGACTCTGTGCTCTAAGGGCTTTTATGATGTCATGATTGTTCAGTTGATTATCAGCTCTATCTTATATTGAAAACTCGTTATTTAAAACAAAATTGAATCTTTAAAGTGGCAGAAGTCTACGAGTAGGACCTTATACATACACGATGACAATAGTGATGAAGGTAAAAGGTTATAAATCGTATACCATTTGCATTCGCAAACAGTTAGAAATGTTACGAGGCGCCCTACATTCTTAAATGAATTGCTCCGATTCAATCCATTTGTGAATATGTACTGACTGCAAAGTCGCATTCACAAGCAAAGTGATAATCACGGTAAGCACGTGAAACAAAAAATAAAATAGGTTATTAAGAAAAAAACTGACTATTATTATTATTATTGTATTATTATTATTATCTCTATCGTCATAGCCCCTAAAACAAAGTACTAGACCTCCACTGCCGGGGTTAGCCTTCAAAACTTTTAAAAGTGTTTATCCTTCTTTCACTATGCTGGCCAGACGAGTATTTTCTTTTATTTTGACAAATATTTCACAAGTTGATATTAGTGGATCCGGGACCGACGCGGACGGCCTAACGTGATCTCCAAGGCACAGGAAAAGTGGTGTTGTCTATCTAATCTACCACTTCCTATCACAAAAAAAGTAAGTATTATCTATGTATGTGTATGTAGTTACTATAACTTATTTATTTGAATTTAGTATATTGTTGTCATTGATATATAATATATAGTGTATGTAATAATATGTATGGGTATATGTAGTATATGTATTTATATATATATATATGTACTAGTATTACTATGTATGTTAGTATATAGTTAAACCGTAGAATTTAATACAATTTTGCACCTACCTTTCAATATAATGCTCAAGTTGTCCCAATGGTGGACTAGGATAGAATGTCTAGCGGCATTATAAGCCTTTGTCTTTGTACAATAAAGATTTAAATAAATAAATAAATAAATAATCTATAACAAATGTACGTACGAAAATTTATGCTACTCGGTATTCGGTCATTTATTGAGTCTCCAATGTAACACCCCGGTTGTGCTGATTAGTAAGGTAGTATTGTATTTGATTTCATTACGTTTTGTTTTGTTTAATTTTATTTAGTAAAAAAGTAAAGTAAATTACAAACAATTTTAGAGAGAGAATACACAATTAGATGGTTTATATAAACAATGTAGTATCTGCACAAATAGCTTTATTAATGAAAAAACAAAATAAATAAATTAAGCCAATGAGTTTTTTTAAACAATACATAATTAAAGCGATCGATATAGTTATATCTACCACACTTTTAGCACATCTACTATATACCAGTTTAACTATTTTTTTTTCTATAGTTAACATTTGCGAGACCGTTTTTCTGGAATAGGTAACCATGCAAACAGATCGATACTATAAAATATAACGTTACACTATTGAATAATTCGCTTTAGTGGTGTATGACTACGAAATTAACGGCGATCACGTCACGGGCTTTGGTAATACCCGCCTTTCACTGCGAGCGTAGGACTTCGTTGATCCTGCAACAGAAAGTTGGATATTAGTGCTTTCATTGCAGAGGAGCATGTGCAGCGGACTAAATGAGATAAAAAATCACAAAAGTGGTCGCAGAGTCGAGCTAAGTCCGTAGGAACCTCGCTTGACACGCAAAACAAAATTTCATAGAAGTGCTTCCACCATAAGCTAGTGAGCGAGGCTGACTAAACGAGTTAAAACGAGTCCGCTGTGTCATGGTGTCGACTACTAACCCCCGTGCTCGTGTCTTCAGTCGCCGGACATCATCACTTTAAAATAAACATACTGAACACGTCTTGAGGCTACAATGGGCTGTCTGGAACTGACGCTCACTCCGCAATGTCCTCTGATTATAATGAAAGGAAACAACCTCGCTCATCTGAGCCAGTTCACTTTCTGCCTAGCTCTCTCCATTAAATCCGTTGGCAAAGAAAGGCCATAACAAATTTTCTGTGAAATTATTTTTTGGTGGAAGGCAAAGCGTGCATTTTAAAGCTTGGAGTTGGTAAAATTTAGATTATATCAACTGAACACTCTTGGGTTTTATCACAGGGATTTTACAGTAACACATACGAGTAGATGAATATAAGGTGAGTTTTCCTATAAATAGTGTTTCATTTAAAGTTATCAGCTGCGGTTTAGTACGAGAAGCTACAAATATACCATGTTTACTGTGTTCAGACTCACTTAGCAATAGGTTTTAAAATGAAGGCAAAGTCTGTATTAAGTATAATATTATTATTCTATAACTTTAACTTCGTTTTTAGTACCTTATCAGCAGGAACAATTTATTTGCCATGCGGATTAGGAATGAAAAACTTATTGTACTTTGAAAAAGTTAATAATTGTAATCTTTGGAAAGGAGTATTGAATGTAGGATTTTATGAAAATTTGCGGACATGTAATTGTGAAAGTGTGGTGAGCTTATCAATATTGACACCTGTCACGGTGCTTTGCGTAAGTAACTCTTATCTTATTAGTAAAGTATCATCACGAACGTATCATTTATTAGTAGGGTAGGCCTACATTCAGCTTACTAATTTTGAAGGCTTTGTCGGTAACTTTGGTATAATATTACGAATAAAATAAATAAATATTATTTTTATATCAGCATGACATATAACCTTGCCGCCACCAAGGTAAGTGGCGTTCAAGGTCCATGAATGTTAGCAACTGGAATCAGACACTTATGACTGACATCAGTCCCTAACACTACGCCGGCTTGACTGGACATGACGGAAATTCAAGCCTGATCCCGAAACGCGAGGATACACTCAACTGGGCTTATCGACACGAACGGTGGATACTTCCCTGCCCCAGCTAACTGGGCAAATTACCACCATCAGTCCGCCTACCACCTATTAAAATAATTATATAGAAAAATAACTTCTCTCGCTTCTCTCGTCGGTCTGGCCTTCTTCCAACAATACCAACTTAAGAAATCGTTAAATAATTGTTATCTTCTTTTCGCCGACCTGTCTGGCCAGCATAGCGAGAGTAGGCAAAATTCTTCAATTTTTTTTTGAAAGACTCATCTACAATAATAGCTTGATGATGTAAATATTTATTATGCAATAAAATTTTATTTACATTACTTTTCATGATCTGATATTTTAATTGCAGTCTGTCCCGCCATATAAACCTATGTATACTGATGTTACCCGCGTGGATTATGGAATTAAAGCGACTGAATACTACTTCTACTGGATGATGCCACATAATGATATAATTCCGATTTTGAATAATATTACTGTTAATGGCATGCGTGTCTGTGGAGCACAGACATATTTGGCGGATGTAAGTCTCATTTACTTTACTTATTAAAATAGACTTATGAATTATAATGCATAAGGTCAAGCGTGGAATACTGTGGTATGGTTCCGCTAAGTACCTTACAGATGCTCTCAATCTGCTGCGTACGATTCGAAAATTGCACGACACCGCAGTGCAGAATCTCTCGATTTGTTGTAGTTTTGCCGAGAGGTGGCCTCCTTGAACTTGTACTACAAGCTATACCACTCCATAACCTTATCCCTTCTTCTATATTCCGCAATCGAATCACACACACAAAGGCGAAATTACCTCCCTACCATAGTCACAATCCCTACGCGTAGACATAAATAAGGAGGCCTTTCTTATTCTTTATTTGACGCCGAACGTTCCCACCGGAATTTGGTTCAGCCCATGATTTCATCAATTTCTACATTACATATTATAATTTAATTATCTAACTATATCGTGCCTGGAAAGTGTTATGTTAGGAGCGAAGAATAGATTTGGCAGTACCTTTTAAAGACATATAAATATTGTTATTAGCTCCATCTCTGGAAGGCTGGCAATTATTTCTGCCAACGTATTAGCCTCCTATACAGAGGGAAAACGTTGCCAGTCTCCTTGGGACTATCTCAGATGGGACGTCTCTAGAGAATATTTTTTATTTATAGTTAAGTTTATTTTTAATTTTATTATTTAGGTAGCTTTTAATTTATATTTAATATACTAATTAACTTCGAATAAATTATACAGGTGTTTCATTACCTCTTAAACTTAAATTTAGATGCGGCTGTAAAGGAGCGTTGTATACACCTACTCGTATAACATAAATGCACTGCAAAAAGGTAATGAGCCGGAAATGGTTGAGCGAAACGGAATAAAATAGTTTTGCCTCAAGGCGTGTTCAGTGTGTCTATTGTATTAAGTGATGATGTCGGGTGATTCTAATGGTGGAGATGATTTTATGTACCTATACAATAATTTTACTTTACTACTGTACTGATATTAAAAAAAGGAAGCGTCTGTTACCAAGATTTTGGATGAGGGAGGATATTAGAGGGAGACCTGTCAAAGGCGATTTATTGCAAATGTTTTACGATTTACAAGAATTTATCTTGTAGTTTTAATTATTATTTTGATGATATCATGACCATGCCGTGCATGGCCGTGGAAACTTGGCGAATCCATGGAATGCTAAGGAAATTGTCTTCCCTCTAAATCTTCTCATTTGCCCCTTTTATAGTTGACGACAGAAGATCCAGTAACGGAGAGTACTACTAAGTCGATACAAGACGAGAACCAAAGTTTATGTGGTCGTCGTAAGGTCAACCCGTACGTCAACCTGGTATCCAATGGAAACGTCGCAGAACCTGGACAATGGCCGTGGCATGCTGCTGTCTTTCTCCTCAGTACCAGATATACTAATCCTAAATTTCGTTGCGGAGGTACAATTATATCCAAAAAAGTTGTAGTTACAGGTATTTATTTTTTAATTATTTATTTTATTTATTTTTATTTATATATATCCACTGCTGGATATGGGATTTTAAGAACATATTTCTGGAGAATTTGGAATCTGGAGGGGGACAATTATTTAACTATTTAATAACAATAATTAATAACTTATTGTACAAAATCAAAACAAGTGCAGCTACACGAATGCTCTATCTTATATTTCTCTTTGCCTTTCATAAATGTTTATTCCAGCTGCACACTGTGTCATGAAATTACAACAGGTGTATCAAGCTAAACGATTTCTTCTCAAAGCTGGTGTGACGGACTTAACAGATGATTATTGCCAAACCTGTCAAAGTAGTCTAGTAAGTATAGAATAGTGGTTTTTTCTAATGTTTTTAACGCTAGGAGAGTTCTTCGCGCCATTTTGCGTGGACATGTCAAGTGCAAGTTTTTGTTTTGTAAATTAATTTACTGTGGATATTATTGGTCAAAAGTGGTGTTGCTTGGTTTAATAATGTGCTACAATGTGAATAATTATGGAAAACGATAAATTGGACTTTAAATATGGGGCACAAGTTGCAGTTTATTTTTTTGCGGTTTTCCCGCGCTTTCAACCCCCATATTTTACCCGACGTGTTTGAGCTATGGTGTCGCGAGTGACTCCAAGTAAAGCATCAAATTCTGCAGCATCTGGAATTTGATGATCCCCAACTCGGTTATGAACTCTGTCATGAACATATATTATGCAAATAAATTACGTGTTTAGGACTGATGTATTCTGTACAATGTCCTTTAAAGACAATTTAAAAAAAAATTAAAAAAAATTTAACGCTAGAAAGATGAACTTATTTTATGTTACTGAAAAGATAAACAGGCGCCTGAGAGGTGCATAAATTTTAATAATAATTATTAATTTATTAATGTTTTTTTTCTTATGTAAATAAATACATTTAATTAATATTTAATTTATTTGTGATATTTCTCGAGTTTAGTACGCTGGAGACATCGACGAGCTTGCCACTTGTCATGATTGGCCTATAGTAAAGTTGCCTATATGTGAATCCGCTTATTTATAAGCGTGGTTTCTGACCACCCCGAAAGGGAAACGGTCGTGATGATACTTTACTTTTTTACTATTAAATAAATATATAAAATAATTTAACTGTCATTTATTTGTCAATATTATCAATATATCATGGCCTATAGTAAAGTTGACTAAATGTGAATCCGCTTATTTATAAGCGTGGTTTCTGATCACCCCGAAAGGGAAACGGTCGTGATGATACACATTTTTTTTTTCTTGCAATAATCATGCGCCTCTTGAGTTGATCGACGACTAAGTTTGGAAACACAATCACGCCATCCCGCTCTGATATGGTAAATATATGTATTTATGTATATATTTATTTGTGTATGCACATATGTACATAGATCTTGTGATATATATTGTTTAATAATAATAATAAAATACTTTATTGCACAAAATTACATAAGTAGTGTACAAGGGCGAACTTAATGCCGTAGGCATTCTCTTACAGCTAACTTTTGTAACAGTGATAAGTGATATTGTTTATATATATATATATATATAATATAATTTAAAAATTATATAAACTATATATATATTTATTGATGGGTCTTCCAGAATACATTACTGGAGAATTTGGCCTACACTCGCCACGTTGGCCAGACGGGTTGGCGAGGGTCATTTTTGTGTTTTAATAATGACAATTTATTAACGATTTCACAAATAGGTATTAGTGGAACCGGGACCAACATGGCTTAACGTACTCTCCGTGTTGTAAATTTATGACAAATGTACGTAAGAAAAGTGTATTTCAGATTGGACACTCACTTTTTTAGGATGTTTAGGCAAGCGTTCTTACTTAACTCAATGCAAAGACATCTAAAATATAACAAGATGGGGCAAGAAGCCAAACGGTATGAGAATTAAAGCTAAGACAATCGATGTATCGTAATGAATTAACAACTAACATATATGACATGATACTAAGAACAAGTAAATTGGTCTACATTGCATTATTTTGAAGGAGTGTATAATTTTAGGCATATTAAGCATCGAATAAGAGCGGTGGTGGCTCAGTTGTAAGAACGATTTCCTTAAAATCCTAAAAAGTTTGGTTTGAATGCCGGCCCAGTACCAATGAGAAATATAATAACTTCTTATATAGATTTATAACATCGCTGTTACTGCGCCTCGAAGAGAACGTTAAGCCATTATCATTAAATTCATTATGTCTTTAAAATTGACATCACACTCTCGCTAACCCGTCTGACCAGCGTGGTGAGTGTAGGTCAGAATCTTCAGAAAATTCTGAAAGGCCCATCTAGGGAGGTCTAGAAGATGAATGATGGAGAACAAAGTTTTGTGTAAATTTTGTACTTGCAGCGGTATCTATAGTTAAAAAATCTGTGGGAATAGTCATAAATGGAGCTGTTCCGGGTTAATGCTACGAAGTGAAAAACACGTTCTTCTTCGACAAGAAAAGTAAAACAAAAGCTGATGGCGTAAAAAATGTAACAAGCATTTTGTATAAAATTAACAACCACACTCTTAAATCGTGTAAAAAAAACAATTTTATAAATCAAATTAATTTATATTGTTTTTTTTTTATTTTGTAGGCTAAAAACTTAATACCATATCCTGACTATTCCAAAAGTAACAGGATGCAAGGAGATATTGCCTTAATAATATTAAAAACCAAATTTGATTGGACGGACTATGTACAGCCGATTTGTATAGACCCAGGTCCCAGTAAAAGCCAATTAGCTGGAGAATATGGTACAGTAAGTAGACAAATTAGGTCGTTTTTTTTTATTTTTTATATAGTACGCCATGTGACCTTGCGCCCACCTGATGGTAAGTGGCGCGCATGGTCCATGAATGTTAGCAACTGGAATCAGACACTTATGTCCGACATCAGTCCCTAACACTATGCCGGCTTGACTAGATGCCTTTTCACACTTCGCTTGAAGGACTCCAGGTTATAGGAAAGTGGAAACACAGAGGCTGGAAAAGCATTCCACATCTTTATTGTGCGACAAATATATGAGTTACCAAATTTATAGGTACGCGACGGGGATTGTGACTACGGTATGTGGGTGCATATTCTGACCTGTGCGTGTGGTTAATAATTTCCATAATTTATTATAAAACTGCCTCTGTGGTCTAGCGGTTAAGTTCGTGGATTTATATTTGGAGGAACTGGGTTCGATTCCTGGTCGGCACACAAAAATATTTATTAATGTAAATAAATATATTTTAAATAATATTTAATTTATTTGTAATGTGATTTCTCGAGTTTGGTACGCTAGAGACATCGACTAGCTTGCCACTTGTCATGATTGGCCTATAGTAAAGTTAGCTACTATATAAACTGTATAAATGTGTTGATGTAATTATACTTACAAATTGTAGGGAATTAACAGGTCTCTATCTCCTACTTTTTATGATTATTTCACCATTTTCATTACAGCCCTAGAACACAGCGTCCGAGACAATCGCTGTTGGAGAGTTTGGCCTACACTCGCTACGCTGCCTGGCCAGACGGGTTGGCGAGGATCTCATGTTTTTTTTTGACAGTTTATTAACGGTTCCACAAGTTGGTATTAGTGGAACCGGGACCGACGACTTAACGTGCTCTCCGAAGCACGAGAACAAAAGTGTATTTTTCATTGGTACATGCCGGGTATTATTATTAACATCTGACCTTTGTAGGATGTTAATAATAATAAATTGTTTATTATCAGGCAATAGATGGCCCATAGATAAATACCTTACAACTAAAATACATCATAGGATTATTAACTTAAGAGTAATAAAATTAATTAGTCTAAAGCTTCCGTATCTTCATCTTCTTGTGATCATAGAAGTACCCATCATGTACTGTGACCACCTTCTGAGGAGTACGAGAAGCTTCAGTGGACGGTGCCGGCGTCCCTGCTGGGGGTGGTGCAGAGGGAGTAGGTGCTGCGCGGGGCCCAGGAACATCGTTGGTTCTGCGTGAAGCAAATCCACGAATGTATTTGCGGTACACAACACCGAGCGACCAGAATTCCTTCTTCAGGAATATTTTCAGGTGCTCTGACCGCACACGAATCCTGAAGGCCTTGAATCCGGTGTCATCCCAATGGGAAGGTAACTCGTCGATAGCAGCGACAGAGTCGATCTCTCCTCGGTCCCGTATGTGTCCGAGAACATCGCAGCCACGATACATAGACATAGGATGTCGGTATCGCAGCTTTTAGAGCGCACTGTTCGGGAGGCGCAATTCTCCGATTATTACGTTTGGGCCTCCTTTTTTTCTTTTCCACAGTCACAAATCCATCCGAATCAATTTTATTTCCGGTTGTGACGCAAAGTTCTAAGTTTTTAGTGTCAGCTGGTTTTTGGGGTCCCTTTTTCGAGGCACCCTGCCTCGCAATCTTTACTGTACAGCAGTCTGTGAGCAATCCGTTCCTACAACCGAGCCACCACCGCGCCTTTACTGTACATTAATTTGTGTTACTTAGATCTGACCTTTTATATTGCACTTTTTATTTTCATTATCATATCACCGTTGCTTTTGGTAGCCTATTTTATTATATAAAAAGTAGAATTAATTCGGATAACTGATAAGTGAATGTCGCTCTTAGAGAACTCTTAAGTTATACATTTTCAGATAGCTGGTTTTGGAGCCACTGAAAATAGTACCAAATCTGACGAGCTAATGTACGCCGAGGTTGAAATCCAACCTGACCAGACATGCTATGATTCCGACCGTATCTTCTTTTCTCAGTTTCTCTCTGAGTTTTCATTCTGTGCTGGAAACGGGGCTGACAGTGGTAATATTTTTATTGATTTCACAGCTTTTACTTACATACTAAGATTAACATTTGAACTCAACAACTTATTTATTTAATTTTATATTTGTGTTGCATTAGCTTCTAGAATGACAATGCCTCTTTACACAGCTATAATCTTAAGTGACATTTATATTTTTTTTATTTGTATATTATTTGATAAGATGACAATGCCAATTTACAGCAGCTATAATTATAAGTGTAGTTTTGTGTGGCATTATTATTGTGTATATAAATCACGTAGGTTTTTTTTTTAAATGTTATTTTATGTTTGTATTGTAACGCACTGCTCTACATTTAAGTAAGGTTGTGTAGTTTCATGGCGTTCTACCTGGTAGAATGCTATGAAATTATGTAGCCTAATATTAAAGTATACTTATTGTAAATTTGACATGTAAAAGTGCAAAATGCAAAATTTTTTTGTCCTATGCCTAATTACAGAAATAAACGAATTGAATTGAATTATTAATTTTAATATAATTAAATTAATGCGTATTTAATCTCTTTTTTTTTATTAGGAGCTTTTACCTAAATTGAGCATGTATTGAATAAGTATGAGTAGGTATATAAACTAATAAATTGAAAAACCATATTAATATATGTAATTTGTTTTTTAATATTGTTAAAATCTATCAAAAAACCTGAAAGAATGCGTTCCTGAGTTTGTAGGTTTAATGCATTAAGATATGCATATTTAACCACTAATGTATAGTGTATATTACTAAATATAAAGTCTAAACATAAAGAAGTTTTATTGTTAAAGTTTTAGCAGGTAAAAAGCGAAACATTAAAAATATATTTGTGATTTGCTTTGTTAAAATGCAAGTTTAAATGATCAACGGTACTATAAAGTGGGAAATAGCAAACAATTGTACGCTGTTTTGGTGACAATACTTGGAAATAAACATAAATAACTAGTAAGTTATGTTGGGCCCGTCAAATTCAAGGTACATCGCGGACGTACCTGGAAACCTCATTGAAGCGCGTTTATGTTAATTTCGGGTAATAATTATTGAAGTTAGTTAATGAAAGCATTTTAACACTTTAAAGCATAACAAATTGTCACAACTTATTCAAATTATATTTCGTTCCAAAATTATAAAAAAATAATCGTGACATAAAAATATTTACAATATGAAAGAGACAGACTTATGGATATCAAAAGAAGCGAGTAGTTCTAACAAAATAAATATTTAGAATGTGCTCTGTTTATCTGCTGGTGACTATACTATATGTTTTTTACAGATGTTGGACCCGGAACAGGTGATAGTGGTGGAGGACTTTATCTGTCTAAACAGCTTAGCGATGGTACACTAGTTTGGTCACTACGTGGTATCGTATCATTGGCCAAACCGATGGCTGGAACATTGTCCACACGAATGGCTGATATTCACAACTACGTCATTTACACTCGATTGTCAATGTATATTTCCTGGATCACAAATACTGTGGTCACTAACGATTGGTCGATGCGCTAGACTAGTACTTTCACCCTTGTAATTTTTGTTTTTTTGATACTATATTATATAGATCAGCTGTGGCTACAATGTAAACTCTTTTTTTATATTTATTTTTTATTTTATTATGAGCTTTTACCGAAATTGAGCATGAATTGAATAAGTACGAGTAGGTATATAAACTAATAAATTGAAAAACCACATTAATATATGTAATTTGTTTTTCAATATTGTTAAAATCTATCAAAAAACCTGAAAGAATACGTTCCTGAGTTTGTAGGTTTAATGCATTAAGATATGTCAAAAAATTTATATTTTAAACGGTTGTTGAAAGGACACTGGCGAAATTGCCTCAGCACGCCCAGTAATTTAAAAAGGTATCAAAAATCCTGTAGTAATATTTATGGAAATAATATATTTTTTTTAATAGCCGTAGACAAACATATTTTAAAATCATTGCAAGTATTTTCTTTAGGTTAATATTAGTTCGAAAACCGGATAAATAAGATTTTGGATTTCGTTTTCTCCGGCATACTTGGGAAGTATTTTGTATTGAATGAGCTTGTCTAACGAATAAAAACGGTAACGGTAAACCTGCTGTAAGTCAGATAGACAAGCAACTGTCTTAATGTAAATAAATACGTCACTTGAAAATTTATAAAAACATTCCTAAAGTCTTATAAAATCAATCTATTATTTTCTACGCTAAATTAATGATGTAGAAACCTCCTTTATTGTTGATGCCTATTGCCTAAGTCAGACAGACAAGGAACTGTCCTAATGTAAAGAAATACGTCACATGAAAATTAATAAAAATATTCCTAAAGTCTTTAAAAATCAGTCTATTATTTTCTACGCTAAACTATTAAAATATTTTTAATAACCATATGGAATATTAAAATCTTTACCGGCTTTACACGCGTTTAATTTAGTGAATTAAATTACCCTATTTAAAATAATAGCATCGTGTGAGTTTGTTCGCAAAACGTTAGACAATATTAAATTGATAAAATTCAAGGTTAGCTGGCCTAATTTGCAACTAGCTTTTTCGGCCGGCTTAGCCTGTATCAGAATAAAAAATAACTGCAATTGGCCCTTGTCTCCCATGTCGTGCACAGGTAGTAACTTCACATCATCCTTACAGCCCCTAGAACACTAAATCCTAGACCTCCACTGCGTGAGTTGGGCCTTTGAGATTGTTTTTCCTGAAGATAGTCTAATGCCAATTTCAAGAACAAAAGTTGATATTAGTGGAACCGGAACCGACGGCTCAACGTACTCTCCGAGAAACCCTAATTTAAAGTTTTAGTACAATAAATATAATAAAAATAAATTTAAAAAGTCTACGTAAGAAAAGTGTATTTGACATTGGTACATGACGGGTTTCAAACCGCGACGTTTTTTGTGACCTTGCCCCCACCTGATGGTAAGTGGCGCGCTATGTCGGCTTGCCACAGATCCCGAAATATGTGGATACACTTGACAGGGTTTATCGGCACGAACGGTGGATACTTTTTTTTAGGCAATTTACCACCTTCAGGCCGCCTACCACCTATTTGTTGTTCTCGTTGAAGTATGTGCCTTTTACATTTAATGATGTCAAATGCCAATTTTTACGTTCAAGGAGAAGTAATATTGTAAGCTTGCCATGGTGATATTTAAATATAAAAATAACACCGATTGAAACAAAACTTCAACCTTCAAGGATTTCAAAGGTTCTCTAAAAAGTTTTATTTAAATGGCTGACAGATAAATGGCACTATCACATGTCGTCAACACATGATGACGTCATATAGACTATGTACTATTCTGATATAAGAGAGGAGACAAATTTCTAAGCATTCCATGGATTCACCGTGCGGGTGCCGGGGTCCATCGTGTGTGTGAGAAGAATGGTGTATCGGGCTTGCGACCGACAATGGGCTGGTTTAAAAAAGGAGGCCTCCCTTTTTTACTTTATTGCGCAATAATACGCTCACCATCCACCATTCTACTCCCCTCCCGTAAAACTTCATCAAACTCCGTTTAATAATCTTTGCATAATAAAAAAAAACATACATACATATATCCATTTATCCTGACATATTGGCGTTTAAAATATTAGCAGGAATTATATACCTACCAGTTATCAATCTGTGGTTATAGGGTTAACACGCTACAATGTGTTTCCTTTCTATAAATACAATATTAACTTTGTCAATCGCTTTACTAATACTAAAAATACGCCATGTACAGTTAATGTCGTTGAACGGGGTCCAGGAGACCCAGTACGTCCCATGTGGGCTTGGATTTGTTCGCTTGAAAAAGCTGGAGGACGATGGTGGTAATTTTTGGAAAACTGTAATCGACGTGGGTTTTTACCCGTACTTACTGAAAGCTGATGTTGAAATAACTTTTGATGTCCCCGTTACATTATTTTGGGTACGTATTATAAAATACAGCAAGATCATTATCACTTTTTTGTCGGCGTTCGGGTTGCACATGGGCAAGTAGTCAATCTCAATTCTGACGTGCCGCTGACTGTACCGCTGTACCAGGAATTGTATTCTCATAGCTAAATTTAAAAGGTTATTAATTGATCGTGTAGTCCTGTATTTGCAGTTCCTAATAGATTTTTTTCTGTTAAACATTAACAGGTCACTGGAGTCTGTTAAGCTGCTGGTCTTCTGCTAACTTGCTTCTTAGTCTTTTACTAGTAGAAGACCAATCATTCAAAATAATTAATTAATGACGTTTCATAAATGCCCGTAATAGGTTTACGTGAATATATTTTGACTTTGACTTTGACTGCTGCAAGAACTTATAATATTGGACCTGCAGTGCCAAAAAAGGGCATTTTAAAACATATTTCTGAATTTTACCTACTTTCGCCAAGAGCTGGGCAGGTTTAGCGAGGTCTAATAAACGCCTATTGTACAATAATTACGCGATGGTGGTTAGACTGCTGATCTCCAATCCAATAGTAGGTTCGAGTCCCAGCAATCCAGATGGGTTCGTACTTATCGCACACCTAGATCAAAACACTTATTTCATAGATCATAGAAAAACTGATAATTCGGATAAATGGTTATTCGGGTAAACTGACACCTCACAACAACTATGGGAAGACAGTGAAAACACAGTTACTGCAGTAGGTATCAGGAATCCAATAATGAGGTTATCTCAAAAAGCGAGATTTTGTAGTTGACATAGTTTTGGTCTAGGGTTTCGATATATACTCATAGTTTAACAACACCATCGCTTCCGCTTATCAAGAAGAGGACCTACGTAAAGCAGTCGGTTCTAGTTGTCATTAAGAAATTGTAAAAATATACATATATTAGACTCTCGTCAAACTGTAGACATATGTTCTAGAAGGCTCATTCATATAGTGAAGATCTAAGAGAATAAATAAAAGAAAAAAGGAAATAAAAGAGAAAGAACATGATGAAATAATGAAGAATGGTACTATTATTATGATTATTTTAGATGTCTCACAAATCCATAGTGCCACTGGATAACTGGCGACTTTGGATTATGGATACAGTGCCGAAACAATACACATTTATTATAAAACTAAATATGCCAAATCTAATACCAGTAATTAGAAAATTGTCTATCAACGGACAAGTTTTGTGCATAAAGGAAAATAATGTAAGTTACTTTTGTAATAAATATGTGACCTCGCGCCCACCGAGTAGTAAGAGTTCCAATAGTAAAAGCAACTGACATTAGTAATACGAACCACTAACTAACTTATCTAATCGCATCATCATCACAGACTTTACAAGTCCGAGTCCTAGATTTCCACTGCTGATGATGGGCCTTCCAGAACATATTTCTGGAGAATTTGGCCTACACAACAATTGCACAAGTCGATATTAGTGATACGATTTAGCTTATCGTGGTCTCCGTCAGGCACTGGAATAGTGGTATTGTAAATGTATGACACATGTTCCTACGTACGAAAAGTGTATTTTTTTTGGTACATTCTTACAACATAGCCACCACCACTAACTAATGTATATATTTAATTCAATTCAAAATATTTATTTCCATGTGGTTCACATGTAACACTCGGATATTATCAATTTTTTACAAATTATTTATTTATTTATTTAAAATCTTTACTGTAATTTACAATCGGCGAACATAATGCCGTAAGGCATTCTCTGACCGTTGACCGTTGGGACAAATGAGATTTCTTCATTAGATCGAGGATAGTGAAAATGATATTTAGAAATTATTTTTATTCCAATAAATACCATAAAAGTAAGCAATTCCTATATAAACATACATATACTTAAATACTATATACATATATACATAACATTTACAATATTATTAAAATTAGTAAAACATTACAAGCAACAAATAATAAATTAAAAGATTAAATTAAATTATGGATAGACCGAAATAAGTAAGTGACATTGCTGCCATAAACAAATACTGTAGCTTAACCTAAATTTAAAATATAATATAAATAAATTTATAATATAAATGAATTTAAAAACACAAAATCATTGGTCAACAGCAACATGTGCCTAGACCTTGGATTTGTATTCTCTATTTAATTTATTCTCTTAATCTTTGGCTGACAATAAAATGATGCTGTAAAGCGGTTTTAAATGTATGGTAGCTTATTATGTTGGTTTATTAGGTTTCAAATGTATGGGTGAAGGCGCCGTTGAGAAATCGTCTAAGATTTATTGCTAAAAGCAGTCTACTAAAAACTATGACCGAATAATTTGGGCTACTCTTGTTGAGGAACTCACGTGTGGTGCTTCCGTATTCGATTTGTATTAGGTACTTGGTAGATAAATATTTTATTTTTTTAAACATTGTTTCTAGGGGCTATAATGATAATTATTACACGTTTTAGATTGCACCAAATAATGAGGCCAACGATGTTGATACTTCACAATATAATCTATGTGGTAGACGCACTACCAACGCGGATCTGATAACCACGGGTGTTAACGCACAGCGTGGTGATTGGCCGTGGCATGTTGCTGTATTTATAAAGAAAATCAACTCGAGTGAAGCTAACTACCAATGTGGAGGAAGCATCATATCAAATACTGCTGTTGTAACTGGTAAGTTCATTTTCATTTACCTGTCACAATAATTCAAAGGTAACCAAGTTTTGAATCTCTGACGCTTGGAATGCAGGACTTACTCGTAGATTAACGAGTCTAGGTACAGTAATTTTGCGGTTTTACGTTTTAAAAAATACATCATAGAACGATATGTCTACATATTAGTCTCATCATCACGACCGTATCTAACTACCTTTGTGTTCTAGGGGCTGTAATTATGATATTGAATTTTTTTTTTTATTTTAGCTGGACATTGTATTGCAAAGAATGGTTTTATAACGGACATCAATAGAATTGTTATTTTTGCTGGAACTACGGATTTTACTAAAATTAAAGACGTAGGCACACAATTACGTAAGGTAAATTCTACACAGTTTTATTAAAATAACGATAGCCTGTCTCTATATAAGATATTAAGTTCTATAATACTGTTAACAATAATTTTTAATAATTAAAAATAAATATTTGTTCCGGATTCGATTCCGGGTCGGGACACAAAAATATTTATTAATGTAAATATGTTTAATTTGTTTGTGATATTTCTCGAGTTTGGTACGCTGGAGACATCGACGAGCTTGTCACTTGTCATGATTGGCCTATAGTAAAGTTGGCTAAATGTGTATCCGCTTATTTATAAGCGTGGTTTCTGACCACCCCGAAAGGGAAACGGTCGTGATGATACTTTACTTTATTCTATTTGTAAATTAAAATTGTATTATAAAAAAGGTTATAAAATTAATTAAATATGGTTGAATAAAAGTCTGCAGCTTACTATCAAAGAGATCAACTATAAGAGAGAGCGGGACGAGATGCGTTGTTATTTTCATACATAAATTATGTTATGTACGAGTATGTATAGGTACTTTTGAGAAATGTAGTCTATCAACTTTCTAGGAAATAATACACGGACAGTTTGAACATATTTTCACTTCCGTATAGGTAGGTACCTAATTTTAGGTAGGTAGAGAAAAGTAGCAAAATATTTTACGGTTTTCCTCTATTTTACTAAAACAAATTTATAATAAATATATCTCTAAAAAGACCGTATTTTTTTTTCCTAGTCAGGTGATAGACTACATTTCTGAAAAGTAATAATAATAATAATATAATTATTTATAAATATCATATTTGTTCGAAGTACGAGTAATATACAAACAGTATAAAAGAATTAAATTATGAAATAAAAATTAAAACTAAATTAGAAAACTAATTATAAATAAAAATACTCACCCATGATTTCTTTACGTTTCTGTTAACAGAACCGTGGCGGAAACGACGACCGGCAAATTTATTTATTGCACATTAAAATATACAAAATAAAATGAAGTACATAGGCGAGCTTATAATACCTTGTAGGTATTCTCTAACAGCTAACCTTTGGAAGAACGACATAAGAAATTGTGGGGTGCAGAGTTAGAAGGAGAGAATAAAAATTAGACTAAATGCAAAGGTTGCTATACCTTTCACTGGGTATATCATACGAGTATGTCATATTAAAATGTAATAAAAATAAATAACTACATAATTTAACATGCCAGTTACATACATAAAATAACATTTATAAACATACATAAATATTTACATAAATAATAATCTAAATATAAATACATACACTAATAATAATACACATACACATACAAAAGTACACTCAGACTTTAAAAAAATATGAATATATTGGATTGTGCGAGCAAGAGGGTTGCAATAGCTCTCTCTGTTTTAGCCTCTTTGTTTAATATTTCGTTATTTGAATCGTTTGATTTGAATATTCGCGGTAAGGCAAGCGATAAGTGCGCCGGCGCATTTATCGTCGATGAAGTTCCACAGTCTCGACACCCTCTAGTGGTGACTAGCTTGGTTGATACACTTTCTGTTTATGACGTTTCTGCTAATTAAAACAACGCTCTCTTGCGGCGGGAGTCGAAGCGTTATCGCCGATCGAAGCATTTCGTTGCTTCCCAAGTTTATATGGTCATTTGTTAGCTGTGATCCTTATCATCACCACCAATTTCACGACACCTAGAATAAGCAATTGACTTTTGGTTCACATATAAAGTGGCACCCCGCCTAATAGACGATAGGTACTAAATTTAATGAACGTAAGAAAGTTGCTATTCATTCATTAATTCAATCATTTGGTTCAATTCATTCAAAATTATGGCCATTGTCGTCAACAAGTTATACAGTTTATTCCTTAGTAAAAAAATGAAATAAATGTATTGTGTAACTTTCATCACCTGCGTATGTATCGTATGGTAAAGTAGTAAAACTCAATATTTAAAAATTTTCGTGCGCAGTTAATTGTTTGCGTGCTTAATTTTTTTTTTCGGATGTAATACTATTCCTATATAGAAGCTATACCTATTTTTTTTTATAAATATTTCCAGACAGGTCACACAGCGCCATCTAGTTTCCGTAAGCTACGAGGCTTGTGTTACGGAAACTAGATGGTTGATAAACTACATATTATACTTTTTTTTTGTTGTAAATATATACATATTATACATATTAACACCCAGACCGAGACAAATTGTACAATGTACAACTTGCCCCGGTGGGAATCGAACCCACGACCTCCCGAGTTCACGGCAACGTTTGTTACCACTAGACCACGGAGGCGGTCATAATAGGTATGTATGGCACTTTAAGTATCCTACCATCCATATGGCTACGCTAGTGTTCTGTTGAACGAGAGGTTTTTTGCGTGCGTTGCCACTCTTTTTCTTTTCAACTATACTCTTTGTCGCGACTCATTTATTAAGGACCCACTAAGGAATTAAGTCTCCAGTTCGAGCCTAGGAATAAAGGTTAGTAGCTGCTAATTTCATTTCTTACGCTCGCAATTTCAAATTGTTTTCACCAGCGCCTATTCGTTTCTCGCTCACTCTCAGACTCAGGTTTAATTGCTTCCTTGATGAGTAGACACGGGTGGTACCACACGAAAACTGTCTGAAATCGAAGGTTCCATGCTTATTATTATTATTATTAATTTTGTTAAAGGCCCAAGACGTGATATTGCACCCGAGCTACAACGACGCCACATCTACTGCAGACTTAGCAATAATCAAAACAGAACAACTAATTTACAACGATTTTGTTAAACCAATTTGTTTGTGGGGTCCTGCTTTTGACAAAACAGAATTGTATGGTAAAGTTGGTGTGGTAAGCAAAAAAATAGAGATTAAATATTAAGAAGCCATTAGAATTGTCACCTTTGTTTTACCTACGTGGTTCAGCAGTTTATTTATTCATTGTTCATTACAACCACTGGAACACAGCGTCCTAGACCTCCACTGTTTGAAATGAGCCTCCCAGAAAGTTTATTTGAAGAATTTGGTCTACACTCACCACGCTGACCAGACCAGAGTGTTGGCGAGGGTATGATGCCATTTTTGTTTAAATGACATGAATGAAATGATAAATATTCCAAAAGTTAATATTAGTGGAACCAAGACCGATGGCTTAACATGCTCTCCGAGGCACGGAAATTGTAGTGTTGTAAATGTATGACAAATGTACTTATGAAAGGTGTATTTCTCATTGGTACATGCCGGGGTTCATATTCTTTGGAATGTTAAGGAAAGCGTACTTACAACAAAGATTTAGATGCGGAGGTGTCAGGTTAGGTTCGTGTTCGGGACACGATTTTTTTTTTGTGAATTTTATAGAGTCTGGTACGCTAGACATCGACGAGCTTGCCACATATCATGATGATAGTAAAGTTGGCTAAATGTGAATGCGCTTCTTTAAAAAGCGTGGTTTCTGACAACTCCGCAAGGAATATGGTCGTGATGATACTGACTTTGTTTCTTGTTAATATTTTGGAGACGATGAAGATTAAACTAGACTTGCATCCGTAGCACGGGCTGTAAGAAAATACAAGATATGTTAAAAAGTAGTATTTACCCAATGTGAAAACGAAGTCTCCGTATTTACAACGACGACGCCACTTTTATCTTTAATCATTACAACTACTTCATTTTGGTGCAACCCAGCCTAAGGATCGTCGCTCTCTATTAAATAACTAGAACAAAAAAATAACAAAATAATTATTGGTTTAAGCTTTTGAATTAAAAAAAAAAACTTAAAATGATATTGAAAATCACATTTTCAGTTCTCATAGCCACCAACACAACTGTTCACGTGTCTTGGAGAGCACGTTAAGCCGGTCGGTCCCGGTTCCACGAATACCAACTTGTGAAAGTGTTAATAAAAGTCATTAAAATCAGTGTCATACCCTCGACAACCCGTCTTTCTAGCGTGGCGAGTGTAAAGCCAAAATCTCAAGAAATTTCTAGAAGGCCCATCTCCAACAGTGGAAGTCTAGGAGTCTGTGTTCTAGGGGCTGTGATGATGAAAGGTCAACATTTTTTTTTAGTTTGTCGGCTTTGGATTGACAGAAAATAACACATTTACAAATTATCTTCGTGCGACGAATTTGGCCGTTCAAACTGACATCGAGTGCATTACACATTCACCAATATTGTACCAGAGTTTGCTTAATGAATTTACATTTTGTGCTGGGTACGGAGAGTTTATAGGTTAGTATTATTGTAGACTGCGTTCCAATAAAAGAAATGCAGATATGTCACCGTTTGGCC
This sequence comes from Tinea semifulvella, assembly GCA_910589645.1. Taxonomy (NCBI): domain Eukaryota; kingdom Metazoa; phylum Arthropoda; class Insecta; order Lepidoptera; family Tineidae; genus Tinea; species Tinea semifulvella. Next base: position 5,995,079 of record OU342586.1, on the reverse strand, counting down.
TTAGTCAAACTTTGTCCAGTGTTTGAATCCACAATGGCACTAAGCACCAAGGCATATGTCCGCTCTCGTCTCACGTACGCGGCTCCAGCTTTGTATTCCCAAACTTCAGAGGCCCTCCGAGGATTTTTTAAATACTAGCACTACATGTGACCTTGCGCCCACGTGATGGTAATTGGCGCGCAAGGTCCATGAATGTTAGCAATTGGAATCAGACACTCATGACTGACATCATCCGTAACACTATGCCGGCTCGACTAGACATGACGGCAACACGAGCCTGATCCCGAAACGAAAGAGTTTACTGGGTTTACCAGTACGAACGGTGGATACGTCCCCGCCCCGGCAGACTGGGCAAATTCCTACCATCCACCACTCATTTGTTGTTCTCTTTCAAAGTGTGTGCTTTGCAATGATGTCAAATGCCAATTTTAACTTTCAAGGAGAACTAATATATAGAATATAAAAATAACACATTAGATGTCAGCCAAGGGTAGCTTATTCTTATTTATTTTTAATTATTATTTTTATTTTTAGGCATAAATCCTAGAAACGGCGACAGTGGCGGCGGATTGATGTTCAGAATAGTCCAGGCTGACCAGAAAGAGAGCTGGTTTCTTCGAGGAGTGCTATCGAAATGCAAAGACATGACGGGAGACAATATTTGTGATCCTCGATATTATGCCGTCTATACTGATATTGGACCACACTATACCTGGCTAATGCACCATGCATAACATTTTATAGTTAACGGATTCCATTATATAACGTTTGCGACTAAGTAACAGAATGGGCCGTTGGTTTCTTACGGGTGGGAAATCCAGCCGCTAGCCGACGTTCACATCAAGCTAGCTTAAAACTTAACCTACAATATGCATATTTTTATACATATTTTAGATCAAAAAAGTTGTAAGTTTGCCATCTCATAGATTTTTTTACATTATTTTGGTTAAAACTTTCATTATATTTTACAAATATAATAAGAGAAGCTTAAGAACGCCTTTCTGATCTTAGCTTAAGATTAGTTTGAAAATTTAAATAGATATGTCAAATATAATATATAATGGATATACAAAAGCCTGAGTTCTTTGCTTACTCGGCGACTTCACCAACATCATTTGCCTTCGTAACGTTACAACATCCTAAGACGTAATGCAAGTTCAGCCGAGCGAGAAACAATTTTCCCTAACCACAAAGGCTGCTTCTGCCTCAAGTGAATATAACAGCCTGTCGTAAGAAATTCGTTACAGACTTCGTAGTCTTAAAGAAAAATAGAAATTCTGACTACGGTTTTTTACATTGAATTGCATGTATGAACCGGTCTATCAATACTTTATCGGCTTTCATTATTACAGCTCCTAGGACACAGAAGCCTAGGCTTTCTGGAGAATTTGACCTACGCTGGCGACGCGACGACAACGTTAAGTCTAATGTAATTTTATGGATATTTATTAACAACTCCACAAGTTAGTATTAGTGGAACCGAGATATGCTCTGCGAGGTACGGGAACGGTATGTAGAGAAAGTGTATTTCTCGTTAGGAGGTACATGTCAGAGTTTGAAGCGCGAACTACTTTTTTGGATTTTAAGTAAAGTGTTCTAAAAACTGAGCCTCGCAGTATGAGCGTGCAAAAGGTAGGCAATATGATATAAAACAATACAGGCTTTGAATAATTGTTCAAAACGTTCAGTTATAAGACATAGGAGTAGATTATAAAAACATAAATTAGCACACACAAGTGAAAGATCTGAGGATGAGCTCGTGTTTCAATATGTCACATGATAGTTTTTTTCTTCTTTTTTATGGTATTTGTTACAATTTGCTAGTGTCAAAGTTAGGGAAAGACGGGTTAAATAAATAGGATCCGAAAAACACAGGATCAAAAGAGTAAATACAATAATGGAGAATTAATAGAAAAAGAGAATAAATAATGTATTATATGCAATTATATAGGATAGGTATATATTAATAGGAAATAGAACTTGATGCGGAATAAGAGAGGAGATGAACAAGGAACGGTCATATAAGGGACAAGAGAAAAATATATGATTCATATCCTCCACGTCCAATCCACATTTACACATGTCGCTGTTAATGATAGTTTTTTCTATATAACTGTCACTTTTGACTTATGGAAGCACGAGCTTGGATCCAACTATTAATCCTTTGAGTGGAGACTAATGTTTATTTATTAATAATACTTTATTGCCTTTCAAAACTTAACAGTTATGTACAAGGACAAACTCAATGCCTCTCGGCCTTTTATACTAGCCTTTGGAAGTATGGTAGACTTTAGGGGTGAGACGAAGGCCCCGCTAATCGGACGGATGCCTTGAAGAATATCCTCGGTATTTGGTTAGTGTGGCATTTAACCGTTTGTAATGGCGAGCCGTGGAAAATATAAGTAGTAAGGAGGTATACGAGTAGATTGATGATGTTGACATTTTCTGTTGTCAAACAACCTGTCAAATCATCATCATTTTCATCATTAGTCATTACAGCCCCTAGAACACAGCGATCTAGATCTCCACTGTTGGAGATGGGCATTCCAGAACATACGAGTATATCTCTGAAAAACCAATAAAATAAAAATATTTTTACTGTACACCGCATGTTAGATTCGACGACGACATACATTATCTTAACACTCGTATGTGCGTACATAGCTATAGCGAAATAAGAAACCGCTTAGTGTATCCAATAATTCTATGTGTCAAAAAATCCTCTATTTTGTGTGTAAAAACATTCCACACCTGATTCTTTACGTGACAGGGTGCAATAAAAGAGAAAATCGGGTTAGTGGAGCGGAGACTGAAATTTCGAGGCATGGTTCACGGATGCGAGTAAAACATCATTACACGCACATGCGTGATACTTTACCATACACTTATATAGAGTTATAGATGGTAGTTATGATATAGTAGGTAGTGCACTTTAGGTGAATAAAAAGTCTTATTACTATTAGCACACTCGGAAAATATTAACACATTATTTATTAAAAAACGCGTTTATCCAATGGCATCTATTGACTTCTCTCTTTTCTTAAATTTAGTGGATATTATGTTTTTTTTTATAAAGGAACTTTTTTCTCTAGATTATTTGCGACAAATGACAACATTTAGTTCGATCAATTTTTCACAGACGCTGACGTCATTTAACGAAGAACGTGAGCCGATTTTAAAGAAAGGTACTCAATCAGAGCGGCTGATATTTGAAATACTTTGACAAATGGATTTACTTATCTTGACGCTTGGCTAATAATGCACTAGGAATGACAGAAGAGACATTTCTTATATTAAACTCTCAAGATTTGATAACGTTTTGATGATGACGGATTGTATTGTCTGTCTTCGTAGTTTGAAAACTAAGTGCGTGTCACAACATTGTAGCTAATGAAATTGATGAAGTAAAACTAAATGGAACGAAATAAAAACAATAACTACGTAAATCATCATCATCATAACAGCCCCTAGAACATAGCGTCCTAGACCTCCACTGCTGGAGATGAGCCTTCCAGAACATATATCTGGAGAATTTGGCCTACACTCGCCACGCTGGCCAGACGGCTTGGCAAATACGTAAACCCCTGGTGCTTATTAATTAAATTTAAGTATCTTTACGACCGTATCTAATCTATCTATATCTAATAAAAAGTTATACTTATTCTGAATAGAATTAAAGAATATAAATATTTATATGACAAGAGCAATATAAAAACCTGGGTTAATATCTGCCTCCAACATCAACTTTTAACATTACCTATTATATGAACTGGAAGTAAAAAAAATACAATTATAAGTAGGAATAAACACCAGAATAATTACCACAATTATTTCCATTTTCATTTATGTTTATTCGAAGTAAATTGATATATGTATATTAAATATAAATTAAAAAGCTACCTAAATAATAAATTCAAAAATATCCTCTAGAGTCGTCCCATCCGAGATAGTTCCAAAGGAGACAACATTTCCCCTCTGTACAGCGAGGTTAATACATAACAGAAATAATTGCCAGCCTTCTAGTCTCCAGACCTTTCCGTTAGCCGCTTTGACAACTCCTTGACCAGGCGCCTTGATGAATTCTCACTAATTCAGTTTCGTATATATTTGTAGTTATAATTTATTATGAGACAGATGAGCTGGGAAAGGATAATGCCAGTTTCAACACGGAGCGGTGTGCCGTACTTTAACGTTGCGTTTAAACCATACAGATAGAAGTAAATCCCTACGCGTACTCATAAATTTGGAGACTCTTACATCTGTTGCACGCTGAAGGTGTGGAATTCAAGCCAGTGTGTTTCCCCACTCTTATAACCTGGAGTCCTTCAAGCGAAGTGTGAAAAAGCATCTTGTTAGGCCTGCATAGTGGTAGAGACTGATGTCGGTCGTGGTGACCACTCCCATTCTTGGAGCTCGCGTACTGCTTACCATCAGGTGGGCGCGTTAAGTATTAAAAAAAAAAGTATCTCGACTTTACTGCAGAACTAGGATGCATCAAGTATTATACCTATCTCAGTATTTTATATTAAATTGAATTGGTATTTCAAAATGCAACAGTAAGTAAACTTGGCTTCACTAAATTTTCTTCCTAAAACGCTAACGTCATCATTGGAGCTTTAAACTGGTTAAATTCTGCCAAAGAAAGGATTTAGTTTGTGAAATGGGTGCTGTTAGGCTTGCCTCGGCAGGCATTGTCCGATTGGCCCGGATTTAGTCGAAAATTGCCCAAATGAAAGCTCAATGAACGTGTCAGGACGAGTTGCTGCGCACATTTGTCCACGTCCTGAATTGTCCGCATTGCCGTAGTGTGGTGAAAAACGCTATCGATATAAAAAAAACAGGCGTTGTTCAATTGAATAAGACTAAGGACAATGCCAGTTTTAATCTGGAATAATGCTTCACCAATAAGTGTATAATAGTCTGTATATAGTCGTATAGGCCTATAGGTATAAAGTATTAGTTGTTCCATTTAAGCTTCAAAGAAGCTAGTGGGCGGCAGATAGTCAACCATAAAAAACATTGAACGCCTGATATTTTTAAGCAATTCGCTTACATGTGCAATTTCTATAGATTATAGATTCTTCTATAGATTTTCAGGCATTATAACTAATGTATGATTTTATATTTGTTCGTATCTCACGCTTCGTATAAGGTCATAGTTTCGCGCATATTTATTTATTGTTACTTTAATGTATAATATATTTACGATTTAATAAGTTGGTAGTATTTATTAGTAAAACTGGGACCGACGCGCTCCCCGAGGCATATGTTGTAAATATATGAGAAATGTACATAAAAAAAGTACATTTCTCATAGGTACCTACTCGTATATGCCGAGGTTCAATATGGTGTTTTTTTATTATAAGGAAAGCGTTTTTAGAATCGCTCGCCTCACTCCTATGATCACAATTGCACATTAGGCCACTTTCCTAACTTCTAATTTGGAACTTGTTTGAGATTGCAAATCTGTATTTGATTACAACCAGAGGTCGAGGTGCGTGTAAACTGTTCTGAGTGTATACTCTGTTGGTGATCCTTGATTAAATAAATTAAATAACATCGATAGTTTGGAACAGTACATCACTAGGGTGCCCTGGGGGTCGAACGTCGAGCCAGGGGTCATCAACGAGAGCGATTCAAATGCCAGCCACCCCGGCTCACCAACAGCCACCGATCGCGACGCACGCACTTACGACATGCGTAAAGCAATACAAAGTCAAACATGGAGATCAATGGACTAAACGGTTTCTAGACTGGAGACTAGGGTTTTATTTTTCCTGATCTCATTCCCTTCTCTTGAAACGGGAATTTCCGGAAGTACACGGAGGTACTGGGTTCGATTCTCGCTCGGACCTGTTACGACTGGACATTCCCTAGAAGACAATTGTCTAGTGTGTCAGTGTCAAAGTGGGAAGGTTAATGAACTTAAACTTATATTTTGTTATTCATTGTTAAAATTACCGTTTCCCTTTTGGGGTAGTCAGAAACCACGCTTATAAATAAACGGATTCACATTTAGCCAACTTTACTATAGGCCTATCATGACAAGTGACAAACTTGAGAAATATCACAAATAAATTAAATATTAATTAAATGTGTTTATTTACATTAATAAATATTTTTGTCGACCAGGAATCGAACCCGGTAACTCCGAGTCCACGCACTTAACCGCTAGACCACGGAGACAGTATATTAAATTTATTTATGATTTTTCTTGAGTTTGGTACGCACTTGTAATGATGATCAAAGGACGTCATCCAATTTTTTAATTGGATTTTTTTTTTAAATTGCAATTTAAAAAAAAATGAAAATAGTAGTTGCGATACTTTTATGGATAAGACTAATGTTATATTTACTATATATTACTGTGCAATAAAGTCATTTTGAAAAGCAAAATTAAAATATTTTATTGTGGATCATAGGTTTTTAGATAAGGTACATGTTATTATAATGGTCGCTATGTCCCGTCCATTGGACATACAATAATTTAAATTAAAAAAGTTTTTACAATGTTGTCGATGGGGGATGGTAAGGGAGTATGCTAATTGTTCCTCTCATGTTTCGGAAAGATAGTCTAATTAAATTGTAATCTAAAAATGCATATATAACTTTAAATAGAATTTAGCCCAAATCATAATACAAGATGAATGATGTCTTTTGAGTCCGCTTCTTTCTTATTATAGTAAATATATATATATAAACCTTCTAGGTATACCAAATTGGAAAGATACGAATAATAGATTACTTTTAGATATGGATGTGGAAATATGGTCTTTTTGTACTTCCGAACGTCATTTTTCGTTCGGGACACACGACTTTATCAAACAGTGAAGGAGACGCCAACATGATTATAAGATTACGTGATCCGAATGAAGGCTTCTAGCACGGTTACTCTCTAATTTTAATGTTTTTTTTTACTTATTTATTTCATTGCATTGTATAAAGGACAGGACTAATGCTGCTAGACATTCTCTGATATCCATGCTTTGGGATACAAATCGTTTATTAAACGGTTTTAAAAAAAGGCGAAGGTTTTCAATTTAGACTGTATGTTTTTTTTTAGTATGTTTGTTACGCGATCCTTCCGCCAATTATAAATTGATTTTGATGTTTCTTTTTTTGTTTGGTAGGTAGATCATACTTCGGTGCTTCTATTGAAATCAATAAAAACTAAAATATTTACACAGATAATGTTTTGGTTTATGGTTCCCTTCAGCAAAAGATTTTGTACTTTTATACTAGCACGACATGTGACCTTGCGCCCACCTGATGGTAAATGGGGAGCGAGATCCATGAATGTTAGCAACTGGAATCAGACACTCATGACTGACATCAATCCCTAACACTATGCCGGCTTGACTGGACAATTACAAACTACATAAAATTAATTAGGTACTTATATGTCTACCAGATCTTTGTTCAAAAAACTCGTCTATCTACACTTTCTAAATTAGTCACAATGTTAATAAGTGCATATATGCGGCATTAAGTCTGCCTTTGTACATAGTGCAATTAAGTTTTTAAATAAAAAAAAAATATGTAAGTATATTTATGTAAATTTTTGTGTATCTATTAGTATTTAGTATATTGATATTACTGTATATATATAAAATATATTATGTAAGTATATATAAATATGTTGTTTAATTTATCCTACCATTAATATTTATTTCATTGCACCTATAAATGTTCTAATTTGTCCCCAAGGTTTGGCTATCAGAAAATATCTACGGGCATTAAGTCCGCCTTTGTACTTTGTGCAATGAAGTTTTTAAATTAATAAATAAACCTAATAAAAAAACAAACTATTAATAAATAAATAAATTACTTCCGAGACGCCCCATCCCATCTGAGATAGTCCCAAGAAGGCAAAAGAAGAAGAAAAAATAATTTAAAAACACCCTTATCTATAAAATCTTCTCTTTCGTATTTATAACTTTCAGAGTGGGTCTCCAGTATCGAACAGAATAGTAGTACTTGACACAAAGATGGTTGTTTCATATGAGTAAGAAACGCTGATTTGGGAATTTTCCCCATTCTTAACGAAAAGCTTGGCAACTTCCCCAAATAATAAAATAGTTAAGAAAAATATGTCATGAGTTTAACTTAGTAATATTGTTTTGTATTTATTAATATAATCCATACTAAAAGTAGAAAGAAACAATGGATCCGAGGAGGCTCAGGCGTCATCTCCTGAGCTTGGGGAAAACTCCTCTTGGCCACGGGTGACCCTTTGGTGAGAATATTTTGTTCAAAGGGTCAGCCTCGCCGTTCATCAAGGGAACGCACTACGCCCATCGGAGGGTTATAATATTTGTTTATAATTTAGTGTTTTTTAAAATATTATGTAAATATTATTTTGGAATAAACGAATATGTATCTTTATGTAAAAAAAGGGGTATTATCTATCACGATCTGCTTTTTATTTTTTTATTAAGAATCAAATTTACATTTAGCCAACTTTACTATAGGCATGACAAGTGTCAAGCTCGTCCATATCGCTAGCGTAGGTACCAGACTTAGGAAATTTCACAAATAAATGATTGGGCCCCTACCAGGAATCGAACCCGGTACCGCCAAGTCTAAATCCACGGTCTTAACCGCTAGACCACGAATAAAATAAATAAATACATATTTCCAGACAGGTCACACAGCGCCGTCTAGTTTCCGTGGTAAGCTTGTAAGGCTTGTGTTACGGAAACTAGATGGTTGATAAACTACATATTATACTTTTTTTTTTTTTGTAAATATATACATATTATACATATAAACACCCAGACCGAGACAAATTATACAATGTACAACTTGCCCCCGGTGGGAATCGAACCCACGACCTCCCGAGTTCACGGCAACGTTTGTTACCACTAGACCACGGAGGCGGTCAACGAAGGAAGTATATCAGTATCAACAGTATCACATTATCACATCGCAGCCCCTAGAATAGTCCTAGACCTCCACTGCTGGAGATGGGCCTTCCACAATACGTTTCTGGAGAATTTGACCTACACTCGCCACAGTGCTACGCTGGCCATATCAGTTTGCGAGAGGTCTGATATCAATTTTAATGACAATTAACGATTTCACAAGTTGGTAATAATGGAACCGGGATCGGTGGCTTAACGTGCTCTCCGAGGCACGGGACGGTGGTAGAAGACAGATTTCTAAGCATTTCATGGATGTACCGTGCGCGTGCCGGGTCCATCGTGTATGGGAATGAGAGATGATACGAATGGTGTCTCAGATCGCAATACCGACAATAGGCTGGTTTGCAAATAAGGCCTGCTTTTTTTTATTTTATTGCTCACTATCTACCATTCTGCTCCTCTCTCTTCCCAACCAAATACTCTACGAGTATGATTCCGTTAATGCCGTCTTAGAAGCTCGTTCCATAAATGTATTGACGACAGACCAGGTTTGGCGCAATTATTTTAGTAAGTGGTGCAAAGATTTTGTTGGAATTCCTCTCGCACCAACTTCCACTGCGTAAAGGTGGGTCATGATGCTGATCATTTCTTCTATGAGATCATAATATTTGATAGACTTCATTTTGTAGTCTTTAGGATTATTTGATTCCCACGGAACAGTAAAATCTATGATTAATGTACCTACGTAAGAAAAGTATTACTCATTGGTACATGTCGGGGTTTAAACTGACGTTCTTAATATTTTAATAGAAGTGTTTTTACAGCTAATATAAAAATAAGTCAATTTAACCTACTTTTTGTAAGTTATTTATATGTGTAGAAAAACTCAGCGTCGATTACCTTTAACATGGTTTTCCAAGTCTTCAAAGGAAAAGCTTTCACTCTAAAAATACATGCACAAAAACCTTAAAGATCCTATTGAGGCAAATGGACACACAAAATAGTTGAAAGAAGGCCCCAACTAAAGGTCATTATTCGCTCAGTAACTCGCCTAAAGTGTCACGACGGACTGGGACACGCATTTATCTACATCCTCGGGCTGATTTTCGGAAGGATATATTAGGAGACCGTAACTAGGTTTTTCTGAAGTCGTGAAAATAAATTATATCAGATCGGAAATAAGTTGGAATGTCCAAATCGGGGGTGCCGAATTGGTTGTGCCAAGTTTATCTATACTCGTACACTTGAAAGTATTAAGTTACTAATTTTATTTTTAAGTATGTATAATATTAAAACACACACAATAACTTAATTAATTTATTCGCGATATATCTCGAGTTTGGTAAGTTGACAAAATGGGGGCACAGAATTGGTTCTACAAAGTTTATTTATACAGTAGTTTTAATTGCTATAAGTAATAGCTAATCTTCAGGAACTAAATCATCTCTGATGTAACATATAGGGTGGAAACCTTAAGTGATCTTATTCATTACTATTATTTACTTTAAATTAATACCTATATAGTTAGTCAATGTTAGTTTTTCATTTGGAATTTATTTTACTTTCATCTGTGTTATTTTGTTATTATTTTGTTAGACTGCCTCCGTGGTCTAGCGGTTAAGTCCGCGGGTTTAGACTCGGAGCTACCGGGTTTGTGTCTTGGTCGGGTCACAATAATATTTATTAATTTAAATAAATAAATTTAAAATAATATTTAATTTATATGTGATATTCTCGAGTTTGGTACGCTAGAGACATCGACGAGCTTGCCACTTGTCATGATTGCCCTATAGTAAAGTTGGTCAAATGTGAATCCGCTTGTTTATAAGCGTGGTTTATGACCACCCCGGAAGGTCGTGAAGAATAAGTATTGTTAAATTGATATATTTTATCATATATATTTATATTACATATTATTTTATAATATAATATAATTGTATCATCATCAAAGCCCTGTTTAGTGTTTAGAAGTTAGAGTGGTGATTACTGAATGAAATACAATGGATGGCCAAAAGTAGATCACTCCTGGGGGTTGTATGCAAATAACACAAGATCGAATGTGATAGCTTACAATGAAGAGACACAATATAAAGTTACCGTTTGAAAAACTTATTAGTTACGTTAAGAAGAAGCGTTAAAGCTTTTTTATCCATTTTTGCATCATTTTTTTTTAAGGCGAGTATACTTTTTAGAAAGGGGGCAGTTGCAGAAAGGCTGATTATCTTTTAACATGTTTAACGTATGCATATGAGACACGTTATTGGCTGAAATGATCAAAGTGACAAGCTAACTACCAATTACGTGGCGTATATCAAAATATTGATCATAGATCATTTTAATAATCCTTTCTGCAACTGTCCGGCACGCGGCAGTCTATCAACTTGCCAGGGAATAAAATTGCGTGAGTGCGAGCGAGAGAGATGCAAACCCTCTTAAGAATACAATGTTAATAAATTTATTTACTAAAAGGCGACAGTTAGGAAAACCAAAATGTCCGAAAGAGGGAATGAAGAAAATAGTGAGGAGTTTAAAACACATTTGGGCGGCCGAGTCGGCGCAATCTTATGCTCCATTAAGTTCTTCACGCTGAGCGCCTATGGAAATTGGACGTAAAACGAAATATACTCCAATTCCAAGATAGTTCACCGAGATTTGTTGCTCACAAGCTTAAAAGTCCTGTTCGGTTTTTATTGTGCGGTTTTCTACTATCGAAACTAGTATATAGTGGTTTAATGTTTTAAAAAGATTTCTCTAAAGTAATCTGTTTATTTTAAATATTTAATACATCATCACGACCGTAAGTTCTTACTTAAGAAGGTTTACCGGTTGTGCGTCCCTCTCGCTCACACAATCCAATATTTTTAAGGATTTTTCAATTCTGAGTGTAATTTTGAGAAATGTGTCTATTAACTTTTTCTAGGAAATAAAATTACAGTCAATTTGGACATATTTGCACTTTCATATACCTAATTGGTTGGCGGTGGTGGCTCGGTCAAACCCGGAGGGCATGTACCAATGAGAAATACACTTTTCTTACGTACATTTGTCATAGATTTACAACACCGCCGTTCCAGTGCCTCGGAAAGCACGTTATGTCGCCGGTGCCGGTTCCACTAATACCAACTTGTGGATTTGTTAACAAATTGCCATAAAAAAAATGACTAGATCCTCGCCAGCCAAAAAAAGCTGGCCAGCGTGGCGAGTGTAGGCCAATTCTCCAGATATATGTTCTGGAAGGCCCATCTTCATCAGTGGAGGTCTAGGGCGCTGTGTTCCTGGGGCTGTAATGATAATGATACCTATTTTTAGACTGAGAAAAATAGCAAAACCATTTCTTATAATGACTTTCCTCTCATCAGTCATCGGAGTCATCCAGGCCCGATGTTCAATGGGCCTGGGTTGGGGATAGGATAATCTCCCGTTTTCCCCGGCAGGATCTCGACGGTGATTCAACGCACCTTTGGTGCTGGTCGCTGTTCCTACTACAACACCGCCCTTGTGGCTTACGAATCTAGTCTCCTAGATTCGTCTACTTTAGTTCCTCTCCAAGAGCGCCTCCCTAGGTAGTGGCCTCCCCTCCGGGGGCTTTGCGAAAGTAGGAGCGATATCCTGAAGATGCTTGTAGGATCCGTTGTCAGCCCGGTAAAACATACGTTTAGATAGGCCGACAACAAATGCCTCGAGAGTAGGCATCTCCAGATCTCTCGCAATTACAGAATTTTGCATGAACCACGGCGCTCTGGATACCACCCTGAGCGATATGTTCTGCTGACTCTGGATCTTGTCTATGTTACTAAAACAAATCTATGATTAATATACATATATAAAAGAAAGAAAGAAAGAAAATACTTTATTTATCACAACAATTAGAATGGTTACAAAAAAATTAAAATATGCAAGGAATAAATTTAAATGTAAGCCTATTCTATATACCGAAACATACAAACAGGTGTGGCGATAAATAGGTGGTCAGCTCAGCATATGCTACAGCCGAGGCTGCAGCGCTGATTTTCAGCTGATGCCTTATGTTGGGTGAGTCACGGGTCGCAGAGATATACAGTACCATTTACTTAATCGGAAGGAGCACTAAATGTACAGTTTACATATATGTTTAACAAATTAAATTATAATAAATAATAAATAAATAATATTAAGATAAATAATATAATTCATAGTCAAGAAAAAAAACAATTGTATATTAATTAATAAATAGAATAAGATTAGGTAAGTTGCTGTGAAGTCTTTTGTAATATTAGCATATGCCTTTTGAGTGCCGATCTGAAACCTGCTAAGGAATGCATGTCCCGAAGCGGTGGAGGCAAGTTGTTCCATATTTTCACAGCAGCGTACCTAAAACTACCTCGAAACGCAGATGTCTTAAAACGAGGGATGCAGAGTAATTTATGACTTGCTCGCGTGTTGTAATTTTTAGGCTGGCTCGGCCATTTAAGTTTTTTATAAAGATAATTTGGTATAGATGTTCCAATTACATTAAACAGTAGCGTTGCTAGGTGTATCGTTCTACGACTACTCATTTTCAGCCGGTTATGCTGGTTAAGAAACGGAGTGACGTGGCACCTGTGCGGGATAGGATAACAAAACCGGGCGCAGGCGTTTTGAACACGCTGTATCAGGCGCTCGGTTCTACCCAGCAAGCAAGGACCATATACAGTATCAGTATAATTGAATTTTGAGAGCACGATAGATTCGCAAAGTTTCTCACGTATACTCACACTACAAAAGTTACGCAATCGATACAACACCTTCAACTTATAAAAACAACCACGCACTACCTCAGAGAGATGACTCTCAAAACGGAGTTCACTATCTAGCAGTACACCTAGGTTTCTTGCCTCCTTTACCTGTAGTATATATTCGCCAGAAATGGATAAAGTAGGGGGGGGACACGATTGTAATTTTATAGACACTTGCTTGGAACCTAACACCATAAATTTAGATTTAGACGGGTTTAGAACCAAGGAGTTTGCATGAGACCAATCCACCACCCGGCTTAAATCCTCATTCATTCTGTCCACAGCCAAACTCACCTCAAGTGGAGGAAACGATGTATAAATTTGGAGATCGTCCGCATAGAGATGAAAACCACAATGCTTTATACATCCCGTGATATCTGCACTGTATAAAACAAATAATAAAGGCCCCAAGATTGATCCCTGTGGAATCCCCCTCTCCACCACGCTCAGTGGTGATGAAGAAGTAGATCCCCCGCGCTCCCTTACCTCCACGAACTGTGATCTATCACTTAGGTAACTGTTAAACCATCCGATGGTGCGAGTGTCAAAGCCGTAGAAGGAGAGTTTAGAAAGAAGAAGAGCGATGTTGATGCAGTCAAACGCGCGTGAATAATCTAGAAGAGCCAATAAAGTACCTTGGCCCATGTCTCTGGCTGCAAGTATGTTATCCGTGATATCGATGAGTGCTGTAGCGGTGCTGCGATTTTTACGAAAACCAGATTGTTTATCTGGGAGAATATTGTGTGTCTCTATAAATCTAGTCATTTGCTCGCGTACTACAGTTTCCACTATTTTTGATAGACATGGCAGCAGACTGATCGGACGCAGATCCTTATAGTTTAGAGGATTAGGCTTTTTGGGTATCGGCCTAACAACAGCTACCTTCCAAGCATCTGGAAACGTGGAGGACAAGATAGACATGTTGACGATAGCTGTAATTGCGCCAAGCGACTCAGGAAGTGACAGGATAATCATGTCACGTGACACATTGTCAACGCCTTGCGCATTAGATTTAAGGCTCATAATTATTTTAAGTACTTTAGCATCGTCTACTGGTTGTAGTTGAAAAGTTGCCGAATGAAATCTATGAAACTCAAAGAAAGACATATGAGAAATAGTAACATTATTATTTCCGGGCACATCAAGGAAATGTTGATTTAAATACAAGGGATCGCTAATATGCAATGGTAAATCCATGTTGCACTTATTTGACGGAAGAATGGTGCGTTTAAGATTACGCCATAGCTCTTTAGAGTTATGGATATGTCTATTTATGAACTGATCAAAGTACGCTTGCTTCTCACTGTTAAGGGCAGCTTCTACCAGCTTTTTAAATTCTTTATATGTCTGGCGATCCGATTCCTCTCTGGAACTGCGGTATTTAACATGCGCTTTATCACGTAGCCTCATCATCGCACGGAGATCCTCAGTAATCCAGGGGGTTGAGCGGTCTCTCGTAAGAACAGTTTTGACTGGTGCATGTAAGTCAAACAACCGAGTAATGTATTCATTGAAAGTGGACACCATATCATTTACATCCGTCATCAATCCAATGTGATTCCATTCGATACGGCCAAGGTCTCTTTGAAACGTATCATTGACAATATCCTTAATCGGACGGTACTTAATAATTTGTGGAACAGGTTTACTTTTTTTTAAAATAAATTCCGTGTCAATGTACGCGTGATTACCAAGAGATGGTACGTGGTCAACGACTACATGCCGAGCCCTAGCGTCCGTGCACACTAAGTCAATCAGAGTCTCGTTGGTGTCTGTGAAGTGAGTAGGCTGGGTCACGAGCTGTGAAAAATTAAAATATTTAAGAAAAATATTCAACTCTTTGGTTTTGTTGTCATTGCTGTTTAGAAAATTTATATTAAAATCACCGAGCAAAATTACGTGATCATAATATGAAAATGTTGAAACCGAATCAGTTAAAGCGTCTATAAAGATTTTTAGATCCATCCAAGGGGGTCGGTAGGCCGTTCCCACTATCAATTTGATGCCGTTGACGCTCGTACTAAGCCACATTTGTTCGACAGAACTCGCGGGGTGCGGTCGTGTACGCGCGCTAAGCCCGCTTTTAACGTAGAAGCCTACTCCGCCTCCGCGCGAGCGCACGTTCGCCGGTCGCGGAACATGTCTCAGTCGGTAACCAGGCACGACGGGCGCGCGGCCCTCCTCGCCTGGCCGCAGCCACGTCTCATTGATGGCAACGATGTCATTATTATGACTCGAAATAGCTACGATAATTTCGTCGTGGCGAGTGCCAAGGGAACCTGCGTTAAACAGGCCAACAGAAAAATGTTTAATATTATGCATTTATAATGTATAAGATATAAGATTTGACTACATTAAATATGTTATCATACTTGAATATGGTTGTTAATAATATTATATTTTTTAAAATATAGATTGTACTGTTTTCAAATAAGTACATATTAATAAATAGTAAAGATAAACTTGATTCAAAAAATATAACTGTTAATTGTTCTGTACATATGTACATAGTAAAGTGTTTGCGAGTCGGTGGCATCCAGCTACAGAACTTCCCATTTATCTCCACACCTGCAGGCATATCCTTGATGAAAGCATAAGCATACCTACGAGGCAGAGAAACAAATACTCTCCCTAACTTAACAATAATATGCTTTAGGCTTTTAAAAAATATATAGATGCTATAAAGTAATTTACATAAAAATCCACACGTTAATATTGATATGCAAAATAAGCCAAACAAAGTTATATTCCAAAAATTTTATGCAGATCATCTTCCGTGCGAATGCGCTCTGCTGCTTTTCCCTGGTCTCTGCGTGCGTAGATTTTGCCGTTTTTGGTCCAAACAAATTTCCAATTTAGTCTACGACTGGCCTCTCTTGCCTTGACAAATAAGCGTCTATAGTTTTGTGTCAGGCGTTCGTTGACATAGTATCTCCTCGGAGGACCTGGAAGCCCCAGACCCTCAGTAGTGACAGTGCGGCGTACGCGAGCCGCTCGGATAAGGTCGTCCCTGGTCGCGCGACGTGCCAGGCGCACCGCCACACGGCGCGGACCAGCGGCAGGCTCGGCGTCCTCTCCGCCTGCGCGGTTGCGGCGCACCGCTCCCACTCGATCCGTGCTCACGATGTCACGCTCGTCCAATTGCACCCCCAGCTGGACGGAGGCAACTCGAGGTCATTTAGCAGCAGTTCCTGATCACATGCACTTTACATACAGATTTTCACAATTAGTTTAACTTATTGCTTAATAGTAAGCAGATACTATTATAAAACAAAACAAACAACAGCTGACCGATACTGCAATGTCAATGTCCGTATATCTAATTGTCCGTAATGAAATCCACTTTTTATATTATATAATACGGTAATGGGTTGGGAATATGGAAAAATACGGAAAGGAGTCTCCAGGCCGAGTTTGATAAAGAAAAATTTACAACTATTTATATTATAGATTTAATATCATTATTTTTGTAGTTATAAGTTTTTAACTCAATAAATCTCTTTATCTCAAATATTAGCGGTCATGCACCTTACAATCCCTGCTCCCATCTCCCAAAGGTTTGCTGTTAGAAAATGTTTTTAGACATTAAGCTCGCCTATGTACTGTAAAATGTATTATTTTCTGTGCAATAAACTATTTATCTATCTATCTACAACATACAATTTTAATAAAGTTCATTAGGATAACCAATCGGTGAAGGTCGCTCTTATATGTATCTCAGGCTATTATAGATGTCTCGGATGGATATCTTAATGATTTAATATACGTATATAAAATATATATGTTATTATTATTATTTTGGAACATTTAGATATCCTTCCTACATACATACATACATATCTTCACGCCAAATCCCTTGCGGGGTAGGCAGAGACAATTGAGCGCCACTTGTCACGATCACGACATACCTCTTTCGCTTCTTCGACATTCATCAACCTCTTCATACATGCCCTCTTGTTTCGATGGCTTTTTAATTCACCTTCAGCTAATGTTTTATTTATTTGATCATGATAGGCAAGTCTTGGTCTGCCAGGGCCTCTTTTACCCACAACTTTCGCATTATATATCCGGTTCGTCAATCTCTCTTCGCTCACCCTTTCGACATGCCCGAACCATCGGAGCATGCCTTTTTTTTGTACCTATGCTTTCTTGTATACCTACCCTTTTGCGTATTTCGTTATTACGTATACGGTCCATCAAAGTTACGCCGCATATCCTTCCTAGACATTATATATTGTAAATCATATTCTATCAACTCTTTAAGATACTTTGATAATAATAATAATAATAAAAACGTTTATTGACTTAAAAACCTAGATACATCAATCAGTAAATACGGGGATCCCTGTACTATGACCCAGAAAGTCTGTGATACAGGGAGCCCCACTCTTGCTTACAAAGGTATTCGTGATCAACATGCATAAACAATAAATTTGAAAACAGTTTAGACAAGTATAATAAAAATAAAAATAACACAACATACTTTGATGTAACTAGTTATAAGGCATTTTTTTGTAAAGTAAATAAATTATTATTATTATTTTATTATTATTACATTTTCTTCTTAACCAAGAATAGAAACCAAAGAATTAGTGTTGCCCAAAGCAAGACCAAGGCTGGCCAAGTCTTGGTCTTGGTCTTGGTCTTGCAAAAAAAACAGCTGGTCTTTTTCTTGCATTCCTAATCTTGGTATTGGTGGATTCCTCGACCGCCTCCGTGGTCTAGTGGTAACAAACGTTGCCGTGAACTCGGGAGGTCGTGGGTTCGATTCCCACCAGGGGCAAGTTGTACATTGTATAATTTGTCTCGGTCTGGGTGTTTATATGTATAATATGTATATATTTACAAAAAAAAAAAAGTATAATATGTAGTTTATCAACCATCTAGTTTCCGTAACACAAGCCTCGTAGCTTACCACGGAAATTAGATGGCGCTGTGTGACCTGTCTGGAAATATTATTATTATTATTCCTGCGCAAGAGTCTTGCTCTGACTCAAAATATATATTTGTTTCTAATTGTAGTAAGAAAGCCTTGTGAGACTTTAGTGTATGTCCGCAAACAAAATACTGGTCTGATTTACATAAAATTTGGAATTGTTATAGGTATTGTTGACCAATATGAATCCAATAATGTATTCAGAGTTAGTTTTATAGATATTTCAAGTCATCCACAATAAGGGTTCGATGTATTTTCCCTCTGAACAATAAAAATAATTT
Organism: Tinea semifulvella; assembly: GCA_910589645.1. Taxonomy (NCBI): domain Eukaryota; kingdom Metazoa; phylum Arthropoda; class Insecta; order Lepidoptera; family Tineidae; genus Tinea; species Tinea semifulvella. Next base: position 5,976,244 of record OU342586.1, on the reverse strand, counting down.
TTAGCAAAATTAGGAATAAATGTCTGAGCACGTGCGAGACTCTTGCGCAATACTAGAGTTGGTCTAACATAGCGGTGGTCTTGCAACACACATATTGGGCAACACTACAAATAATCTAAATCGGAAACAGCGATAAAAGCTGTAGTAACGATACTTCACCCTACTTGTTTTATTAATTATTAAGATTTTGTTGATAATATTTAATAATAACCTCTGTCAAGTTAGGATTACATGAGAAGAATAGGTATAATCCTAAGCAAAACAGATAAGCAAGATAAGTTGGAAGTGGTTTTCCCGATAAGCACCCGCCACGAAGCTTTCAAAACTGTATTAGCAACCCCTGTCCCGACACCCGTCCTTCTTTATTCCTTTGCCGAGCACGTATTCTGTTAATACGAGAGACATAATACCTACAACCGTATACAGGCCCGTCAGCTTTTACATAATTTTTTTTTTTTTTATATTTGTTTACTAGCCCACGGCGCGGTGGTGGCTCGGTTGTAAGAACGCGGTCCTTAAATCCTACAAAGGTTGGTTCAAACCCACCCGGCATGTACCAATGAGAAATACACTTTTCTTACGTACATTTGTCATAGATTTACAACATCACCGTTCCCGTGCCTCGGAGAGCACGTTAAGCCGTCGGTCCCGGTTCCACTAATACCAACTTGTGGAATCGTTAATAAATTGTCATTAAAAATTGACATCATATCCTCGCCAAGCCGTCTGGCCAGCGTGGCGAGTGTAGGCCAAATTCTCCAGATATATGTTCTAGGGGCTGTACTGATACTAGCTCACCTGATGGTAAGTGGCGCGCAAGCCTGGCAACTGGAATGAGAGACTCATGACTGAAATCAGTGCCTAACACTAAACCGGCTTGACTAGATGTTTTTTCACACTTCGCTTGAAGAACTCCAGGTTATAGGAAAGTGGGAACACAGAGGGCTGGAAGAGCATACCACATCTTTATTGTGAGACAGATGTATGAGTCCCCAAAGTTATACGTACGTGAAGCAAAGGTGACTACAGTATGTGCGTGTGGTTGGGTTGCGGAATGGAAAGGAAAGGATTAAGTTATAGAGCTCTTCAGAGCGATTCGAGAGTGCCAGAATGGCATCGTCTACAATTCGAACAGCTGGCCTCTGCAGGACATTGATGCATCTGTGAGGTACTTTGCGGAACCTTGCCAAAGGTGATAACGGTATTCCACGCATGATGTGATCTGTGCTTTGTACAGCAACAGTCTGATTGACGGCGGGAAAATCATTACCTTGTTTAGTATTCCGAGCTTTTTAGACGCAGTTTTGGTGATGCTCTTAATGTAGTAGATATACTTTGGCCTAGAAAAGGTGCCGACAATCTGGATAATCTTATCATTATGGATAAGGTGGCCCGAAACTAAATATACTGTATGTATGTGTAATTGTTGTGGTAATTTTTAATTGACCCCCTGTTTCCATATTTATTTCTTTATGTTTTTTTAGTCGTTAGTTATCCTGTAATAAATAAATAATAGTTCATTCGAAATGCATTTATATTTTAGTTTAGTTAGTTGACATTATTGTTATTTACTTTTTATTATGGAATATAACTCTGTGCTCGAGCGTTTAAGTCCGTGGATTCACACTAGGAGGTACCAGGTCCGATTCCTGGTCGGGACACAATTAATTATTTAGTTTATTTGTGATATATCTTAAGTTTGGTGCGCTAGAGACATCGACGAGCTTGCCACTTGTCATGATGTAACATTTTATATTATTGAAAATACGATTTTATTTTTGTCAATTTAACAAAGTAATTCTAATTAAAAAGAGTATTGAACAGTAAATACTTGATTTTGATCAAGTTCGCAACTAAGTATTTTATTACTAAGAAAAAGAAAGGTAGGTAGGCACCAAGTGTTTTATTAAAAAAAAAAAAATCAAAGTTTAATGCCTAACTAGCATTAAACTCGCCTATGTGCACTAATTTTAAGTTTTTGTGCAATAAAGTATTTAAATAAATAAATTAATAATAGTTTTTTGCCATGTTAACAGAAGAAAAAAAGTATGGTTGAGTCCTTCGCGCCATTTTGCGCGGAAATGTCAAGTGCTAGTTTTTGTTTTGTAAATTAAATTACTGTGGATATTGTTAGTCGAAAGTTGTGTTGTTTTATTCGATAATAATTATGTAAAACGATAAATTGGACTTTAATATGGAGCATACGTAGCAGTTTATTTTTTGCAGTTTTCCCGCGCTATGTACTCCCATATTATACCCGACGTGTTTGGGCTAATAAGAAACTAAACCAACATCTAGAATTTGATGATAACCTCATTAACTCATAAAAAAGAAAGATGTAATACGTCAGACTTGGCTGTATGGGCAAGACCTTTTGCAGTCCCTATTACCTCATTCATCATCCATCGCGAAAAGAGAATACAACAAGGAGTTCTTCGCGCTATTTTGCGTGGACATGTCAAGTGCAAGTTTTTGTTTTGTAAATTAATTTACTGTAGATATTATTGGTCAAAAGTGGTGTTGTTTTGTTTAATAATGTGCTACAATGTGAATAATTATGGAAAACGATAAATTTGACTTTAAATATGGGGCACAAGTTGCAGTTAATTTTTTGCGATTTTCCCGTGCTGTCAACTCCCATATTTTACCCGACGTGTTTGAGCTATGGTGCCGCGAGTGATTCCAAGAAAAGCATCAAATCTGCAGCATCTGGAATTTGATGATGACCTCATTAACTCATTAAAAAAATAAAGATATTTTACGTCAGACTTGGCTGTATGGGCTAGACGCTTTGCCTTCCCTATCATCTCATTCATCATCCATCCGGAGAAGAGAACAAAAAAAAGAAAGAGAATACAACAAAAAGAGATTGGTCATTGAAACAAAAACTCTAATAACAAATAAGTTAATTTTATACCGTCCATATTATATTACGTCTAGGGTTGTAGAAACAAATCTTAGAATTTAAGGTCTATTTCTGAGACTCGTTATAATTTAGCTGCAAATTGCTATAGGTATGTTTTTCAGCCAGTACGTATATCTCGTATTTTAAAATGGTACGAGTCTTACTAAGTACATTTAAATTTAAAACGTTCGTTTATGCATACATACATATCTTCACGCCAGATCCCGTGCTGGGTAGGCAGAGACAATAAGCGCCACTTGACACGATCACGACATACCTCTTTCGCTTTGTCGACATTCATTAACCTCTTCATACATGCATTTTGTTACGAAGGCTTTTTAATGCATCTTTAGCCAGTGTTTTATTCATTTGTTCCTATATGTTAGTCTCGGTCTGCCAGGTGGTCATCTTTTTTATATCTTTATATCATATGTTTATGCAAAATTAGTATTTAAAAAATCGAATTATTTTATTTCTTTATTGGTAGAGTAACTACCTCCGTGGTCTAGCGGTTAAATCCGTGGATTTAGACTTGGAGGTACCGGGATCGATTCCTGGCCGGGACGCAAAAATATTTATTAATGTAAATAAATTCATTTAATTAATATTTAATTTATTTGTGATTTTTCTCGAGTTTGGTACGCTGGAGACATCGACGAGCTCGCCACTTGTCATGATTGGCCTATAGTAAAGTTGGCTAAATGTGAATCCGCTTATTTATAAGCGTGGTTTCTGACCACCCCGAAAGGAAAACGGTCGTGATGATAATTTACTTTTTTACTTTTTATTGGTAGAGGTGCATTATTTTTATTTTTATTAAACTAAATATGGAAGAAGCTTTATTTAGTGTAATTAAGTGTAAGTAATAATTTATTTTCAGACTAACCTCAGAGGTCTGATGTAGTCTACAAATTTAGGCAAAATAAACTTTAAGAGAAGTCGAACAAGTAAAATCTTTTAGCGATAAATAAAGATTCGAAATAAAATGTAATAATAATCTAATCATTTTAAAGATTTTAGAAATTTTTCCATCACTACTTAGAAGCTTTAAGATTTAAATAGATGTATAGAATTAGTATTAGTATATAGTTTTTTTTTTTTTTTGTAAATCAAATATATGTCAATTTATCAACATATTCACTAAAAACTATAGAGGCGCCTCGAGCATTAATTTTGAAATAAAACCGTGCATAAATCATGTCGCACCGACCCGGGTCACCTCCCGCTGTTCCTCTCGTATAAAATGATTTTTATTCCCTTATATCTTGTTACAAAATAAACAAAACGCTTAATTTGTTTCAATAGAATTCGTACGTTTTTTTGTTAAATAAAACCTATTACATTTTATCGATCTGCATTATTATTTATTGATATCAATTGTACTCGTAAAATATTTAATTTATTTTTAATATATCTGAAATTATAATTTATGTGTAGTGCAATTAGTAATTACAGATTATGCTACGAATTGTCAAAAAGCTACACAGTGGATGAGGGGCGGAATACCAAGGCGCTGTGAGGTAGAAGGGGCGGGGTGGGGGCGCGCGAGCCAGTCTCTCGCCGACCGCCGCGCAGTGAGTACGCGTTGTGATGAGCGTCGAGTGACGCAAACATGGCCTCGTCCACGACCGGCAACATCGTCGTCGAGTGGTTGCGATCTCTGCATTTGGGCCAATACGCGGAGAGTTTTATTGATAATGGTTATGATGACTTAGAAATATGTAAACAAGTTGGGGAACCCGATCTTGATGCAATCGGAGTTCTTAACCCTACGCATCGTCAACGTTTACTGCACTCAGTTAGATCGCTTCGTGAAGAAGGTGCTGCAGCTGTGTACTTCACTTTGGAGGAAGCTGCCGCCGCTAGAGACACTTGTCGATGTGAGGAAGAATCTCGTAAAGAACAAGCTTCAGCTACCGCAGTTATCGAAACTGCCAAGTATGTCGACGAGTACGAGGAAGGAAAGGCAGAGTTGGTAAAGATTCCGAGAATTCAACTGAAACGACTGCTTCGTGAAAGACTAGGTCAAGATGGAATTCGTCTGAGTCTTCAGCCATACTCAACCACGGTCAGTGCTTAGTGTTAGTTATAAGACCAGGCAGTGCATCTCTCGGTTGGCTTGTGATCGGTGAAAGTGTTGATGAGTGCCATGAATGGAATGAGTGACCTTAAAAATAGTTGCTCTTGATGGGAACCGTGGAGACGCACTGCCGTGTCTTGTGTTATCTTTTATGTGAATACGTAAGTCTGTGTGTGGTGTAGGACGGTCACCAGTCGCCTCGAGCGGATAGCTTCTCGGGACGTGTTCCCATAAAGTTTGTTGCGTGCGTGATTTCCCTCGAGATGAGAAGTTTGCGCGCCTTCCTGTCGTGAGAAGATTGTAATCGCGTGCCTCCTGGCTCTAAATTGGGTTTTACAATAAATCGCATAACATGTTTTAGCTCCCTCAGGCGCTAATTAGTAATACAACCTTATCTCTGATATGGAAAACAATATCAATTCTAAGTGGTCAATTACTATTTGAATATACATTAATCATTTAATTTAAAACATGTACAGTTAAGCCCCTCGCCAACCAAGACGGCCAGCGTGGCGAGTGTAAACCAAATTTGCTCTAAAAGGCCCATCTCCAAAAGTGGAAGATTAGGACTGTATTGTAGGGGCTGTGATGATGTTGATGACAGTTAAGCACTTTATAATTTATACCACCTTGGTTGCACCAAATTTAAATGATTATTGTTTGTAAGAATAATAAACGTTACAAATGTAAACAAATAAAAAAAAAATAGGTACCTACTTATAAAGCATAGAACACTCTTTAATATCTTCAAAAAGTTTGTAGATACTTATAGATTACTATTTTTTTCAAAACTAGGTTATATTACAACAGAGTTATGTGTTTTCCCTTAAATCAACTTAGGACAATGTCCATGTTAAATAATAAAAAAACAATTGAACACATAAATATTCAAATAACAATGTATCTTAGCTGTCTTCAACACGTGGGCGGAAGCAAACTTGTGTTGATGGTTTAATTGAGCCATTATTAATTATTCGGCGGAACAGTGATTAAAAGGGCGGAATTATTATGCAGGAGAAACGCCCTTATGTGTCGCCTAATTTCACTACACATTAATTACTGATCTCACTTATGAAACTAGTGATTTTTAAACACCTTCCAATTCTTAAATATTTCTTTCCATTTTTTACTGATATATTTCCTATTATAGTAATATTTTACACATTCTTTGATAGATTTACAAGACCTAATATTTAAATATTTGTGTAAGATTCCACATTGTGGCAATTTCTCGTTTTACGCCATTTCTTTTCTTTACAATACATAGTTTCCTAAAAGGCATTGTAAATTGTATTTTCTTCGAAACAATACCCTTGTAGGTACAAATTGTACCTAAAAAAAACTATTAATGAAAACCTAGGCCAATTCTGTAATTTAAATAAAATAATTGATTTTATCGTTTACAACTTTAAATGCAAATCAATTAATTAGTCAGCGAAATAAACCAGTCAGTACCGACATGCAGGTAAGCTTATTATTTTTGTATTACTATCAGATTGGCCGTTCAAGCAGTAAGCTTACCTCGCGTAATTGCTAGTGATGATTTTTTTTGGTATCTGAAACCCGTTCCGAGCCCAGCCAGCAACCACGGCAAACAGACGAAAAAAAACACCGAAGAAAGCCACTGGCATTACAAATATCCAGCCTCGGGAATAACCGTGTGTCGGAACGCCAAGAACTAAATATTTACTTTTAAGACTCTTTAACGATTCGATTTGTGAAATGTTTACCGAGAACTTTATAACGGAAGATATCGCTTTCAATCGACGCATTTGGTAACATTAATGTCCGCAACATTTGATTTATTATATCATCTGTATAGTATCTATACAATATTATAGCATTTTGTCACCTATTAAGTCTATTGTGTATGTGATTTCCTTGTCGCCTGCATTATCTACCGTGTATCCACCCACCCCATACCTGGGTTCACCTCTTTTATCCGCTCACATACCAATCCCTTTTACAACCGTTTTTTTTCTTATATCGGCCATTTGTAAAGCGATTACCACCGGAACTCGGCACAATAGATCTGACAAATTTCGGCAGGGGTATCAATATCGCAGTTCCGACTAATGGGCCAATATTTATGTTTTGTTGGCGTTCTTTGTTCGTGTAACATCCGTTTGCCCTTCTGCCACTACTGTGTTCTGTAACGTTAATTTTAATGACATCATTGATTTAATTTAAAGGAGATATCTATGAAAACAACCCAATTTTACATATATATATTTAAAATATATAATTAGTAAAAAGTATTAAATGAGAAATTTGATAATAAGTAGCGTACTAGTAGTTACTCTTAGCACAGTGCTTCTTTGTACTAATTTATCTGTAATCAAAATGTCATAAAGGTTAACATTCTCTAAACATAGTTCTGACTTTGATCAATAATATCCGACATCAGCTTGCAATAATAATGGATATAGGATATTCGGCTGATTTCACTGTACCAGGATGTAATGGATTATACTCACATTAACGCCTTCCACAAATCAAAATAGGCTCTTCAGAACAGATAAATAAAAACGAACAGATGCATGTAATAATGACTGCTTAAGTACAAAATACGTTTTAATCGAATTGAAAACAAAACTCATAATAATTAAAACTCGAACGCAAGTTATTCTCAAGATAATAAAGAAGTCGATCACCATATATACGAGAAATGTAGCTGTCCATTTGCTGATACGACGGACTGACCGGCTTTAAATGCCACGCATATTTTAACTCGGTAAAAAAGATATTAATGTCTCACCAATAGAACTTGCTATGCTTTATCTTACAAAAAAACCTTCTACCTACTCGTATATCAATAATTCTATACGCTAAAAACGGTTCAGTAAGTATTATGGACTAAGCTTTTTGTGTAAGTAAATTATTTGATGCTCGAGTGGATATCTGTTTTAGTAATGAGTTTAAAAATGGAAATGTTAAGTGTAGCATTAAAATTTAATTGGAAAAAGGAATTGTTTTTAGGTAGATTATACAATACACGTGAGAATATTATTATGAAGGTAATTCTTTTAAAGTAATTTATAATATTTAGGAAACCTCGTAAAAATCTTTTGACTATCTACAAGTACCAGATATATTTTTTTAATACTAATGTATGTATTTAACTTTTATTATGAGTACCTACTTCTTCAATTTGTAAAGGTAATAACTTCTAAGATTTGTAAAATAGATATTTCTATTCTTTTCGACCTTTGTTTTTTATTTGCGTAACATTTGCTTTGATATCGAAACACACTCATTTGACGCTAATTTGCATTCCCTGAAATACGTCTACCTTCGTTTTATACTAATATTTGTTTTAATTAAAATTGTACGCGCTCATATACAAAAGTTTTGTTTGTTGTTATGCCAGGACTATGGTTATTGGGTTTTGTTAGGCTTTTCTACCTGTTTTGTTGCTTTGTTAGAACAAATGTATGCGGAGTCACGGAGTGTAACTCTATTCTTGTTGTTTGACGGCTGTTTGGCGTTTATGTTGTCACACTAAAACCAACAAGTTTTATTTTTCATGAGTTATATTGTACAACATTGTAGTAAGATAAACTGGTATTTATTAAACTTCAATATTGTACGACGAGAAGTCTTTTTTCAGTTTTGTTTACTTAATTTGGATTTAAAATGTCATTTTCGGGTTAAAAAACTGTTTGCTGATTAGCCTTAAGCAAACAACCAAAGTCAGGTGGTAAACTTATCTTAAACCAAAGTTTACGGAGATTAATTTTATAATACTAGCTTGATTTTAATACGTTAAAAATATAAAACAAAAAAGGGTATTAATCATAAATTTATTTTTAAGTTAATTTATATTTAAGTGAATATATTTCGATAGTTAAAAGATACATTCTGCTTAATAAACCTACACTACGGGTACATTCTACTTATCCGATCAAGAAACAGGGAATGCAATGTCTGACAATTAATTAACAAATGCAATTGACTAGAATAGTCTTGTATGATTTTGCTAGATTAGACGAAGTAAATAAATTTAATGAATTTAAATAATTAATGTTATTTATTTGTAAAACATCGACGCATTCATTTGTATCTTTATCACATTAAGAACATGCAAACAAGTTCCCAGTAGCCACCTCGTTTCTTGTACAAGAGGTCTGCACAACCCACGTTACTAAGCCACTGTTTGACGCTCCTGGATTTTCTTCGTTTCTTTAAATTCTGTTATAACCTTTATTGTAACGTCTTAAGCTTCTCTTTCTTTTTTACATTGTTTAGCTATCAGTTTGTTCTTTGTATGTATGGTAACCTAAAGTAAGTAACAACGTTAAAGTAACCATGTTCAATTTATTATTATTAGTTTAATACTTGGCGCAGCTGCCTCGTTGTCACTACTAATGTCCTCTTTACTTGTTATTCTATCTGTATTTGTTTTCCAACCAACTAAGTGTTTATGAACTACTTGAATTTAGTTGCAACTTTCTAGATAATTAGGAAAATTTGTTTAATCTCTTCAGATAAATCCAATAAGTGGCTACACTAGACCGAAGTGATATTGTAGCTCTTAAGTATTTTGTGACTACTTATTGTGTGTGAGAAATTATATATCTGGGAATAATAATCTGTCGTCTGACGTAAATAACTGCTCGCAAAATAAGTGTAGTCAGTTTCAATACAATAATAACCTTATCGCCGCCTTTTATTATGATTTGAAATAATAAACACAGACATATTTCTTTTATCTTATTGTCTTTTGCTAATCAAATTAGGATGAGGGTAATTTCCAAATTCGACTATTAATTCATTAAGCCAATCGAACAATCCAACGGCCATTTTGCAAATGTTAGTTGGCTGTAAAATAGCACGGAAATAAAAAAACTCGCGAACAATACCGAAATAACGCGGCGGAAATTTTTCATTTGCACATCAGTTCACACTTTCCTGTTAGCTTTAAATTTTAGCTTTCGCATTGGACTGGTGAATGTTCAAACATCGACGGGTTTGAGGCAAACACCGCTCCCACCGTTAGTAGGGTCAATATTGCGGTATTTATTAACGTTGATTGTAATAATTAAACGCTTGTTTGTTTCCGATATTATCGATGCGTATTTGTATGTTTAACTTTGAAACAAAAGTAGGACTTTTATTTTGTTGAAGGTAAACTACGTATAAACGTTTAACTTAAATACCTATTTTGTACTGTCTCCATAGTCTGATCGAGACAGAATCATTTATTTCTTTTCTTTGTGATAATTCTCCAGTCTGGCACGCTAGAGACATCGACGATCTTGCCACTTGTCATGATAAGCTACGATTATAGTATAGGTGCCTAAATATGAATCCACTTATTTATAAGAGTGCCTCCGTGGTCTAGCGGTTAAGTCCGTGGATTTAGAGTCGGAGGCACTGGGTTCGATTCCTGGTCGGTACACAAAAATATTTATTTGTGATATTTCTCGAGTTTGGTATGCTGGAGACATCGACGAGCTTGCCACTTGTCATGATTGGCCTATAGTTAAGTTGGCTAAATGTGAACCCGCCTATTTATAAGCGTGGTTTCTGACCACCCCGAAAGTCGTGATGATACTTTACTTTTTATAAAAGTGGTTTCTGACGCAAGGGATAGGTACAGTCTATCTCTTAATTTGATTATGATTTCTAAAAACATACTGAATAAGTTCTGAATTCCTTTTAAACCTAAAAGAGTGAAAGGCTCCGTAGAGTTATTATTATAGTAAAATTCAGAAACTTTTCTAGTAAGTTTATCACAAATTTATTCGTTCTCGTAAGTAAACTTTACAAAATCATTCTCAGCTTTCATATCTTCATTAAAATCTAACGATTCTTTATCGCAGTAGCGCTTATTTATGTGTCCGTTCCAACGTGAGTGCCGACTATAATCGTGCATTATTATTTTTATATTAACTTTTGATCGGTCAGGTTTTATAATATCAACGTATCCGCTGATGTGAGGAAACTTTAACGAGAAGAGACCCAAAATCGGTAAATAATGATAGCCTTGTCCTACCTTAAAATTCCTAATATATCTTTGATGTTTTTTTCATATATAATATGCACCTATAAAATTAACATATTTTTGCACCGAGTTTCAGCGTGTAATTGAAGGGTAGGTTGCACAGTTGCTTTAACCTTTTATCTCAATATTTTTTAAAAATAAAATACAGCACTCAGCCACTGCTTGTGATGATTAAAACATGGTTGGTAAAAAATATGCCAAAATATCTTTTTAGTATCTTTCTTCGTTCTTACAGTAGGCGTTCAGAAGCACCTTTATAGATTTGCGTAGGAAATGAAATCTAAACCGCAATAAATACCCATCAGTATCTGAATAAAGTTTGAAGTAATTGACTAAGCTTGTACGGATATTAGTTATATCTGTAAAAGTCAGACATGCCAGTCTCAAGTTACGGTCTTGAATGGGACTATAAACTGTCAGGGATTTAATAGCAGCGTGGGTAGGCTTCGGGCTTGAACTTTATACTATAAAAACAGGTTTTTAATATTTGTATTCGTACAGCAAGGCGCCTCTACAACACCCGAACACGTTTCCCTGCGGGGTCCACAGCTTGTAGGTGTTTGCTATCCAAATTCGTATTGTGTATCGCATATCTTCGGATACTGTGATCAACATATTACAAACATTCATTAAAAGTTATGATAGGTGTTGGGTTATTTAATTTATTGCTGGTACGTGTATTTTTTTTTCGTAACTTTTACCAACGTTGATAACTTGGAAGTGCTGTTTTTTAAGTTCATTTTAAAGTATTCGATTGTTTAAGATTTTAGAGGTGTAATGGATTTTTGCCAATAAATTTTGTTCAGAATTATTGAAATACTAAATTAATTTCCAAAGACCCTTTTCAAGTGAAAAGATTCTTGAAATAACTTTGAATTGATAAAATTTTAACTTCCTTTCGGGTTAGCAAGAATCCACTCTGATGGAAACAATAAAAGGCTTTCCGTTTCTGTTTCTTCAATTTCGGAAGGAATATAATTTGTTTACCTGTACCTACTTTGAGCTTGTAATTAAAGACGAGGAGATTTTAATCTATACACCTCTGTCACAGCTTTACGCCTTGAGCGATACTTATAACGCTTCGACTGAACCACACGGAGCGTTAAATAAAGAGAATCAATTTGTTATCCTAGATAAGATCGTTATCGCTAGTTTGAGTCACTGACTCAGATTCTTGCGTAAGTGACACATACTACAATAAACTGACTCAGTGGCATTCTAGAAAATATTGTCCTTTAGTAAACGCGCGGTCAGGGGACAGCCCCGGAGAGAATAACGGGAACAATGCATTCCTACGTTGTTACGTCCGGTTAACAAAAAGCTACAACAAGAGAACCCACTTTTTTGCCAACAGCTCCCGCTAAATTAAACAGAGAAGCAGAATTTAACTTTTTGTTTTTTATCGTCCAACCAAAACAACGGGCACGTAAGCATTGCACTTGAAAATATTTTGAACCACACCGCCCGAACAATGTGCGATTTTTTTGTCTTTTGAAACTATTTTATCATGTTAAAACTCACCTGTTGTCATTCCTATTGTAACAAATGTACTATCATAGCATTAAATTGGTAGCCGTTTTCCTTGCCAGCCCCTTCAACTACGTGAAATTCTATTCAAAGGCCCAACTGTGGATGGTTAAAAAGAATTTTAGCGTGCCGGAATTCATACTACATACATTAGGTGAATAGTTTTGTCGCGTGCACGTGGTTTCGAACTCAGTGGCCGGCTAAAGTTAAAAGAGCCGATTTATTATCCTTACCCAAGGGCAGAAGGGATCAGCCGTAGCTATTTGTTACCGCTGAAAGAGTTAAAATGTTAGAAGAAGAAATAGTAACATTAATTAGGTACATTAATTACTTAAGCACTTTTATTTATTGCTTCACGAAGTTACCGTAACTTACCCAACATTGGTAGGTATAGCTAACGTGATGTAATTTTATTTTACTATAGTACATTTAAGAACGGTCGTTTTTCGTAAATAAATAATAAAATTATTGTCGTTATTGAAAATGTATTATTTTATATTAGAAGGAATAAAAACAAGTAAATTCAATATTTATTTATTTAAAACTTTATATATATATTGGGACAATGCAGAATTTTACGTATGTAGATGCAAAAGATTGTAAGAAACGTTGATAAATAAATACATTATGTATACAATAATACATATTCTACACACTATATATGCTACTATACACTACATACAATATCTTATAAACTTTGTGAGGAGCTATTTAAGTATACACTTTTTGAAAAGCTGTTTAATATATAGTTTAATAAAAATACCACAATAGGATATATATAGGGAAAAGAGCAATTTCCCGGAATCAAGGCTGCAATTTGTTGCCAATGATCGCCTGTTTTCCCATTACTGGGATAGGATAATGTCCAGTCTAAGTGAGAACGTAAGCCCAATGGACGAAGCCCGGATGGGTTCTATTAACATTCCACGGCATATGATCGCCTCGGGACTGGAGCAATCTGTATGCGCCACTGCGTTAATTGTTTGCGGCTATCATTCTACTAGAAAATTATGAGTATGCATGTTAAATTGTACACTAAATTGCTGGTTATGTTCATAATTATAATACTAAAACATCATACACTACCATTTGCAAATACTTACGGTTACGTTTTTTTTTACTCCAACAAATACCAACACAAACAAGACTGATGGAGTTGTAAATGTAGGTGATTTTAGAATAACAAATCGTGTGTGACATTTTAATTTTATATTAACTGCCTGAACAACATTCCACTATGTTATGGCTGCACATTATTTTTAAATTATTTTTCTTTTTATTTGTGTTTAAAAGCATAATAATATGACTACACATTTTCCTTCGTTAATATGTATTTAACGACACGACTCATAACTCAATAAGCATGTTACTAACAGGTACGAAGTTGCTTCAAGTTTTATAAAGTTGTCTTCGTGTTTTATAACTTTTATATCAGTAGCTAAATTAGTAAAGGGAATGTGACGAGTTATGATGTTAGCAACAATTACACTCTCTTTGAAATATTGTTCATGCCTAAAGGACTTGAAATGCTTTTTACTCCAGTTTACTAATTGGATTATACTGTTGGAAGAGACTTACGTACCGCGAACATTCGCAAACTTTATATTGACGTCACAATCACAAGGGGTATGTAATCAGGTTTGTTTAAATTCTGTCCGTCGTCGTTTGTCTTTTTGAAGGGGCTACTAAAGATACGTTACTTCACGATGTAAAGGCGACCGCTTCCACTTAGAATTCAATCATTAACAATCAAGTAAAATATGTAGATTAGGTTCATCGACCTAATATTCTAGAATTTGCTTTAGATTGCTGTCGTGATAATATTACCATTGCAGATATCTTTCACTCAATCTAGTCTGTATTCGTATGTTCAATACTTTGGTTAAATTACTTCATAAGATTTATATCTCGAATCAAAATTAATGTTTTGGTTTTATTCACATGCCACTTATACAAAAATTTGGATATAATGTGTAATTTATAGATTAGTAAATATGTAATATTCAATGGACGACATGTTCACAGCTAGTAAACTAGATGCTAAAATAGTAACAACATTAGGAAAATTCAGGTGAAATAGATGAAACCAGATATAGTATTGGTGCTGTCTTGGGTATAAGATGAGGATTAAATAAAATATTCATTGTGCAGCGCTGCAGCCTCGGCTGTAGCATATGCTGAGCTGACCACCTATTTATCGCCACACCTGTATGTATGTTTCGGTATATAGAATAGGCTTACATTTAGATTTATTCCTTGCATATATATTTTTTGTAACCATTGTAATTGTTGCGATAAATAAAGATTTTTCTTACTTTCTTTGTTTCTTTCTTTCAATGGGCGGGATTTAGTTTGCAATCCAGCAAGAAAAGCTAATCACGTCTGCGCGTGTAAGAATAGGACAAGATACAGTTAGTACAAATAAATTAAGCGTCAAATCAAACAATCACTTCTTGTACTGACCTAACCGTTATTAAATAAATAATATACAAAAAGAGATTGCGTATCACAAATTTGGTTTTGAAAAAAGAAAAAAAAAAAACTAATAATCGTATACTCACACATTAAATTAGATTTAAATCCTGAACTATTTTAATATTAACTCTGACTTATAGCAAAATATAATATAGCAATCATATAAACTCATATTATAGTAATTCTACTATAAACAAGGACTTAAAGACTACAAAAAACCACATGTGTGTTTTAGTTGCAAGCTAAGCTTAAGAGCTCGTGGAATCTCTGATAGCGTTGCACTGCAAAACCCGTTATACCTAATCCAGTACAGTAACTAACAAGTCTCCAACAAAACTCATTACTTGGTCGCTCCAATATTTGGGGGTGCTACACAGGTAGTTTCCCTGGCCCACTAAGCTAGCGTTACTTAGCTTAGAAGATTAGCGACTACGCTCAACTAGTTCAGTATACTGTTAGGCTAAGCTTTTGGGCGGCAGTAAACCGACTTTGCTTTATGAAGTAAAACTTTCCCTAGTTCAACTAGTCCGGGGGATTTTTAATTATGTCATTAAAAGGCCTTGCCCGACACGCGTGCGTGGAACTGATTAAGTATTTTATCGTGCTTCTAGGGTGCGCTAGGTTGTTATTTATAGGCGAATTAAAACATTTGAGTGACCGATAAATATTATATATACCTAAGAAGTATTTTTGTTCATATTATTCCACCTGTTCCTGATTTATGTTGTTTATCAATGGCGAACGAGTGCCTTTACTCCGAAGCCACGACTCAGACTTAGCTGTTAAGGCACGCAGGGCCAACAGTGAAAGAGAGATGGTTTATAGGGTATTAGTCCGTAGGCGCCTTGGGGTCTCCTTATGACCTCCTTATCCTTAGCCTCACGAGCATGCGACCTCCCGCGGTTGCCCTTCAGGCTGGGGTCGTATCGTCAGGCAATTTTGCGATCTCCGTCTTTAAAAAAAATATCTTTTATATTAACCTAATTAAGGTTTAGTCCTATATCACGAATTGAAGATTATAATCTACTTATTTGATTACCCAATGACCAATATTGAGCAAGTATTTTTCATATCAGCTTAATAAAGCAAAATATAATCAATTATCAAATTCACATAATCCGATTACCGGCAATTATTAAAGCAGAAGTTATAACACTCGAGTGCTGGTTAAATATTAGTTTTATCATTATCTTGTACATAACACCTATTTTTAGCTGGAAATATTTGATTTAAATAATTACTACTTCCATTAGATTTATTTAATTGAGCATTATTAATTTAACTGCCTCCATGGTCTAGCGATTCCTGGCCGGGATACAATACCTCATTTAATTTATTTGTGGTATTTCTCGAGTTTGGTACGCTAAAGACATCGACGAGCTTGCCACTTGTCATGAAGGGTCTATGGTAAAGTCTATGTAAATCCTCTTCGGTAAAAGCGTGGTTTCTGACCACCCCAAAAGGAATATGGTCGTGATGATAATTTACTTTACTAAGTATGTTTTTAATTAAATTATTGTGATTATTGAACTGTTTGAAACTGATTGTCATTATTTGAAATCTCTAATGATATATTCTAACCAAATAGACAAAATTTTATTATATTCATAGATAACTTAATTTATACTGAAGATATCCCCCAATTGAAAAGGTTTGGAATTGTTCTCTTTATTAAAGCTTAGAACAGCATTCGTAATTCAGTGCAAGTACACGAACAAGGAAAAGATAGTTTATATTAAGTTAATGTTCCTGAAATAATTAGTTGAACGTGCTTTGCTCGACATATGCAAGCCAGGTGAGTACAGCACCTGCTGCATTTTTATTCACTCTTTATTGCGAAATTTAATATGGAGACCGGTTAATTTAAATTTCTTGCTCCCTTTGGTGGAACTTGAGAAGTCATAGGCAGCGCCACTTCGCCGCAGATGACGCTTGCTTTGAGCGCTTTTGTTCTTGAAAGCCATCCATGCATGCATATTATTAAACATACGTCAGATGTTTTGTGGCTTTATCCAAGTAGTAAACATTGGCAATTTCGTCTTTCTCAAATTTAACTAATACAGTGTTAAATCAATTTTTATTTTTTTCATTACAGCCTCACTAGGTCATAGTCCTAGACCTTCACTGCTGGAGATGGGCCTTCCAGAACTGGAGAATTTGGGCTCCACTCGCCACGCTGTCCAGACGGCTTGGCGAGGATATGATGTCAATTTTTTATGACAATTTATTAACGATTCCACAAGTTTACTAATGTGAAACCGGGATCGACGGCTTAACGTGCTCTCCGAGGCACGGGAACGGTGCTGTTGTAAATCTATGACTCTCATTGGTACATGCCGGGTGGGTTTGAACCGACCTTTGTAGAATTAAAGGTACGCGTTCTTACAACCGGAAATTAACCTTAAAGAAATTTATATATATGAAAATGTGGGTTAAAATTTAAAGATATCACTGAAACGACTTTCATCTTGTTAAAGATGAAAGCAAAAAAACTTTCGTTTTTACTTCGTCTAACGGATTTAATATCGACGCGGCTTGAATAAGCTTGGGGTGGAAAATCGTTAATCATTTCTTTGTTGGATTTTTGTTACGACCTAACTCGTTGCTCGCTTGTTTGGGCTTCCATTTTTCCTCATGGACGCAGAAAGTAGGGGTGTTTTAGTCTTTGACGAATTGTTTTCACACGAAAACAAGGGAACTAACAATCTTATCCACTTTCCATAATTTGTAAAAATGCTGCACGATGTTTTGTTGGTTCAAGTGGCTCATTAAGTTGTTTACTCAACAGTGATTTAAACGCGGCCATAAATATCGAACAAGTATAAGTAATATCTGATAAGGCGATCGACTTTACTTTTTACTATGATTCCGGATTTATTTTCACACGTGGTCATTAAATTTCAAATTATTTGAGTTTCCACAATACTGAATCTGTGGAGAAATAAAGGCCGAAATAAACACTGACTGTGATAAAATAAATATAATCAAATTAGGACATTTTCCCGAAAGTATTTACATATTGACAATCTCATTTAAATATAAAAACGTAAGTCATCTCCTTGTTTCACAACAGAATCCCTAAATTGACATATATTTACACTGCGACACGCTACAGATTGCACAATGCATTTCAAAATCAAAGCTTACTATTCTGATAACATTATCTCTGGGTAAACCTACAAATGTCAATCAATAGAACAAATCTCAGTTATTTAGATAAGGAATCAATTTATCGAAATAGTATGGACATCAGGTTATCGGGCAACCCTTTCTTTACTCTGTTCATTGTTAGGTCAAAATCAGTGCTAAATAAATACAACGTAAGCGCTCCTGATAGGGACGCTCGCAGGAATCCGGTTAGACGACTCTGTGTCAACACAGTCAAGATAATTCGAATAGTCAATGAAGAATGTGTTTTCTTATCGTCAAGAAAGCGGACAACCAATCAAACTGCACTGATTCAAATAAGCAAATGCAGCAGAAGCTTAAACGACACAGCTGCAGTCAATTCTCTGAATTGTTTTTTATAATACTTTGCTCGCTTAATCAAATCAATTTATAAACACAGACGCAGAATAATAACATTGTTGCTAGGTTTGCATTAACAATGCTTGCTTTCTTAGAAACGATTTCAATAAACATACGATACATACTTCTTATTAGAACCTGTTGTTATGCAAATTCGTGCAAAACAAAATAAACTATATTGTTATTTTAATTTATTTTTAATAAATATATTTATCCGAAGTACAAAAATATTAAAATAAAATAGATTAAAAAACTAATTATAAATAAAACTATTCTACAAAATAAACTAAGGGCTTACCACCAGGGGGGTACCTTTTCGCCGCATTTCCTCGTTAAATTATTATAGAAATATTCTGTTTTAGGTAGTTATGGCATTTGGGATCGCCACATTTATTTATTAAAATAATATTGTTTTTCTTCGTTTTATTTATAAAGTCCGAAAGTTTTATAATTAAAGTTTGTCTTCCACTAGAAATTGTCTGCACCCTTTTGGGTTTAAATTATTTAAACCTTTCTTTTTAGAACGTTGGGGTTAACGTACTTTTATACTTATCAGTCAGTTCAAAGCAAACCACCAGTATTTAGTATCGACCTGCGCGGCAATGTAGGTAGATACAAAAATAAATAAACATTAAATTCCCTGGTTTGCTATTCCAGCTACGGTTATATTTGGAAATAAATATTATTAACTAATGAAGAAGTTACTGCGCGCTACTGTCTATTTATATTACAATGCATTGAACTGCAAGTATAGGTTATTGAATATTCATATTGCACTGGTTGCTATTTCCATAGAACTTACCATACTATTACATAATAATATTATTTAAGCACCTACTATTTTTAGCGGTTAAGTCCGTGGATTTAGACTCGGAGGTACCGGGTTCGAATCCTGGTCGGCACACAATAATTTATTTAATTTATTTGTAATATTTCTCGAGTTTGGTAAGCTAGAGACATCGACGAGCTTGACACTTGTCATGACACTTGGGTCTGTAGTAAAGTTGCTAATTGTAAACCAGCTTCTTTATGAAAATAATAAAATAAACAGGTGGATTCTGATCACCCCGAAAACGATACGGTCGTGATGATACTTTTTTTTACCTAATATTTGGTAAAATAATAAAACTATTGTTTTTTTTTTTAATATAACCAAAGTGACAAGTTAACCACCAATGACGTGTTGTATATCAAAATATTAATCATAGATTATTTTAATAATCCTTTCTGCAACTGCCATCAATGTCGTGATTTGCTTTTTTTATCTAGAATATGGTTTTTTAAATGTAATATATAACTAAATATAAGGAATCCGGCCACTGGTTACACGCGCTGCCTTCTGCGAACCTCGGCACACTGCTTGACGACAAAAGTTTCCGTATCGCCGTTGGTCTTCAGTTGGGGGCACCATTATGTGTCTTGGAATGTGGAATGTCCGTGTAGAAAGGAGGTCGACTGTCTTGGAGTTCATGGGCTCTCCTGTTTCAAAAGTGCGGGCAGATTTTTCCCGCCACGGGCCCCTTAACGATACTATTAAAAGGGCTCTAGCCTCCATCGAGGTTCCAGCTATTATAGAGTCTGCTGGAGTTATCCGAGATGATGACAGGAGACCCGATGGTATGACGTTAGTTCCCTGGGAACGAGGACGTGCTCTGCTGTGGGACGCCGCGTGCGTCGACACCCTGGCCGCATCACATCTCAGGGGGACAGCGCATAAAGCGGGGGCCGCGGCGAATCAGTATTGCTATTCAGCGGGGAAATACAGCCAGCGTTCTTAACACCATTCCACGCGGACGGGACTTATAGTAATAATATAAATATATTTTGTAAATATTTCTTGTGAATCAATCTAAAAGTAACTAAATATATCAAAGTTTATTATCAAAATAAACAAAATGTTAGGAAATAAAATACACAGCAATCTAAAGTTCCCTTTTAGAACGAGTATCCTCTATTTATGACAGTTAAAACCAAATATCTAGTTGAAAATTTTCGTAAAATAGAAATAAACTATTAATTTTACGAAAATGAAGTAGAGCCTACAAACAAAACCACTATTTCAAAACTGTGACAGTTATTAACCGTTTTCAGTGTACTATTTTGTATTTGTTAGCATAATTTGACACAGGGTTTGTAGCTTTAAATGCAAGTTTTTAAAGGTGACTTTTAAATGCCTCGTTCCATTTGGTAAACTTTCCTAAGTAGGCAACCATCATATACACGCGATACGGGTATAATTTGGTGGAAGAACTGGTGAAGATATTTCTTGATGGATGAACACATAATTTTTGTTAATAGCAGAACTTTTGCGACAAATATGGATGTTACAGGAGTTTTAAGTTGCTTGCTATAATATCGTTTATGTTTCGAGATAATAACCATCAAAATATGAAGTACAAATTAAGTAGATAAATAACTGTGTAATATATACTAATATCATAAATAAAAACTGCCTCCATGGCCTAGCGGTTAAGTCCGTGGATTCAGACGCGGAGGTACCGAAGTACAAATAAAGTAGATAACGACTGGATTACATATCCAATCTAATATTATAAATGAAAACTGTATTGTGGTCTAGCAGTTATGTTCGTGGATTTGGACGCGGAGGTACCGGGTTCAATTGCTGGTTGGGACAATAATTTATTTAATTTCGAGTTTGGTTAGCTAGAGTCGTCGCTGCTTGCCATTTCGTTTGACTATGACGTCAAGTTGACGTACGATACATTAATTTCCTATTATAATTGATATTCGTATGATATAATTTTGTAATTTTAACATAAGCCCGGCTATATTCGGGTAAACTCGGGCTAGAACTTACAGTAAATAATCTATTGTGACAATCTATGACTTCAAGTTGACGTACGATATGTTTATTTCCTTTGTACAAGTATTTTGCCTTACCCTCTAATAACACAAGCGTACTGATTATAATGCATTACTTATCAGTGCGCTAAAATTATTGTTTTAGTTAGCTAGAAAACTTGTTCACGGAGTCGAGAATTAGGTTAGCAGCTGTTGGCGATAGCCAATATCTATAATTATCAATAATGTCATTTGGATAAATAATGCAGCTTATTCAAAGGCCTAGGCACACCAGATGTATATGTATATTCCACGTAAATGCATACGTGCCACGTAAACGGTGTGACGCCTTTGAAATACACTGTGCATTGGTTTTTAATACGACGACAACTTGTAGCTAACCTTCGATCGAATAATCGATTTTCGAAAAAGTGAGAAAGACAGGCTTATGCACAACTCCAAATCTGCAAAAAATATCGTAATATTTATTGTCTATTTTGACCGTATTAGGCATTTGTCTGCTATTTGTTAAGCCAATAAAGTTTTCGTTTGAATAAAAAACGATAAATGTGCATACGTAACAACGTAATACACAAAAAGGTAAATACGAAAGAAAGCAAACGATTCCTTTATGTATAACGTAATTCCTTTGTATAAACTTAAATAACTATAAGTATAAGTATAAAAAAAATGTCGAAAAGCTTAGTATTGCTAGGTGGTCCAGCATATTTTAAGCTGACTGTACTTACCCTTTTTTAGTTCACTTTATGTTCATCATTATCCTTTTTCCCTGTATTATGTCGTCCGTTTTGCCATTCGAGTGTGGCCTTATTCTCGATCGGATGGAAAGATGAAGTTAATGCCGCTATTAGGATATCTCTCGCATTTGAATAGTTTTCCTACAAAATAAGACTTGAGTGTACCTCTGTAGTCTATTTATTTTAAACAACCAGAACTCAGATATTATGCTTTGTTGCTATAGGTCCGCAGAATTTAGAAAACTATGCTTTTAATAAAACGCATGTAAAGTGGTAATTATTTGACAACCTTTTTGAGCAAAGTTATCCTTTCTGGGTTCTAGACGCCAGCAAAGTTGTATGGAATTTTTATTACTGGTAAGTTTTAGCCACCAATCTCATTGGCGAGTTCTGTTTCAAAAATAGTTAGGTGCTAAAATAACTTAAAATAGTAAGTGCGTTTTATTTATAAATCCTTTACACCAATCAATTTGTTTTCATTTTATTTCGTTTTATTTAAATTACTCGCATTGTTTGAGTTAGGCTCTATACAAGCCTTGGTCCGCGATGACTGCATAATGACCACGCTATGATGGCCTTGAGCTTAGCTTAGCTACGTGGCCTTCAAGCGTGGTCATCATTGCAGCCTTTGCTGTCCGCGCTTGTCCATCAAGGGCTTCAATTCCAGCTTGTTCATGAAGGACTGCAATTCCAGCTTATACATGCGTGGGCCAGCAATCTACTATTCTTTTACTTTTCAATTTGTTTAGCGAAATTTACTTACTTACTAAAATAATTGGGCGTAAGCAGGTCTACCATTTATGAAAAGAGCATCCAAGACGGCATTAACGGAATCATACAGTATTGTGGATGTTGCGCAATTAATAAAAAAGTAGACCCCTTTTCAAACCAGCCTATTGTCGGTCGCAAGCCCGAGATATCATTCTTCTCACTTCTTCTTACACGATTTCTAGGTTAAGTTTAATAATATCTAAAAATAAGCTTCTTCCCCTTTCGTAAATCTCAAAAGAGCCAGCAAAAAATACGCTGGACCCAAAACCATTTTTATGGGTTATATTTTTTACAACGTGTTGCTATTTTTTTTAATCAAAAAAATATGTTTAAAGGTTTGAAAATTAATGCGTTTTTTTGCTGACTATACTCCTACTGAACAGTATCATAAAATTTTACGAAATTGACTCTTTTTATAAAATGAGTAGCTACCTACTGTAGCAGTATTTGTAGATACAAGTAATTTGTTTTTGTGTAATTATATGTCAATACTTATTCTTCTATTTTCAGGTAAGTCCGTAAATATGTTTAACTGAGCCATCGAGATCGTAATCACGTAAGTATAATGATAATATTTACAATAACCCCAATTTCGGAGCCTTACAAACTCATAACAAACGGAAAGGTCAAATTTACTCGTAGCTAAATATTTTCTGATTCGGTAAATAATAAAAATACGGAATAATAAATAATAAAAGCGAGTGCAGGGACGATTTGTTAAGAGATGGTAACATTCTATTCTTTCTTTTTAATTTCGAATAACAATTGTATACGGTTAATATTGTTTAGACATAAGTCACATTTTGTAATAAAACTATTATTATATACGCTTTTGAAAATGTATATTTTTTAATAGTGATTATTTATTAATTAATTTATCTGGAACTCCAACAGCATTAACCGAAAATACAATATTATCAAATTTTACACAATACATAAGGCCATGAATGGGTTCACAAATTATACACAAAAATATAAATCCACTGTGAAGACAAATCAATAAAAAAAAAGTCCATAAAGCCAAGAAAATTCACAAAACCAAGACAATAATTACAAACACATAAACAAAACAATAACATACAATAAGACGAAAGAAAATATGTATTCATTCCTACCCATTATCGTGAAGCGATAGTTGAGAAGAAAAAGAATTTAGAGAAGGAGCCTGTCTAAGAAATATAAATTAAAAGAAGATATAAGTTATATACAATATAGGTTATTTACAGAAAGTTTAAGTGATGAGTGAAGTGTAGATGCGAGTTCGTAGAGCACGGAGAATAGTAGTCGGGTCGTTGATGAAGGTCGACGGCGTTCCGGAGGCGAAGTAGCTGATGAATTTAGAGTTGCCGACTTCGTAGACTCCCGGGTTAAGCGGTTGTAGGAGCGTAGAGGTGAGGCAGCAATCGAATAAAGTTATGAGTAGCACGTAGAGATGAGGCAGCGATAGTGAAGAACCAACACGTAGGGATGAAGCAGCGATGGTCGAGCGTCTTCAAAGGAGCGGTGAAGAGTAAAGAAAAATCTTCGGTGAAGAGAAGAGTTCAAGAGTCGGTGAAGCGATAGTAGTCTTCTGAGTCCGAAACTTGAACGGTGCAGAGTGCAGTGGTGAATTCTTCAGTAGACAGAATTCTTCATTTGACTGGCTAAAGCGGTTTTAGAGTAAAATAAGGAATAGCAATATCATGTGTTAAATATATACCTAATTCTGATTTTAAATACGTGGTTGTAAATTATTATTGTAGCAATTATGCCTAAAAATATAGAAACAAATGGAGGCTTGGTGCTTTGGTACTGGCTTTTAAAGACCCTATAACATTGTCACATTGTTTATTCAGTCCAATTCTGAGTCCGGCTTAATCCTTATCGATCGAGCGTCCATCTGGTGGAATGTTTGGGCCAGCCGACTTTGTGGAACATTGTGCGTGTTAATGAACGAACTACCATTTATATTGCCACGGTATTTCGTGATTGGATATCTTAATTAAAAAGGATATACTTTGTGCCAATGGTGCGTAATCTTTGCTCTGATTTTCAGCAGCAAAACATTGTTTTGTAATTACGTTCATTATCTCATCATCATTATCAATATCGTCAACTTGAAAGGTTGATTTTTTTAACATTGTCATAGTGACATTGTATTGTATAAAAACGTATGGGTCCTCTTCGTATTACGAGTCGATAAGAGTTAAGGAGAGTTGAACGCTTTTGCATTCCTCTCATACAAAATATAATATATAAAAAATAATTAAAATAACACCTTTTAAAAATGGAGTCAATCAGCTTATTAGAAAATAAATATGCTATTATTTTAGACATCATGTATTTATTTAATTAGTTATACTTTACCTTAACTGTAACTGTAAAAATATTTATAAATAATTTAATTTATTTGTAATATTTCTCGAGTTTGGTAAGCTGGAGACATCGACGAGTTTGCCACTTATCATGATTGGCCTATAGTAAAGTTGGCTAAATGTAAATCCGTTTATTATTCGTGAAGATACTTTCCTTTTTTTTGTAGATATATTTTTATAACTTGCTTTCTTGTAAGCATGTCTGTTACGAAAGTGTTTATTTTTAATGTAGGTACTGTAACCTGCCCTTTGCAGTTACTTGAATTATCCAAGCGCAGGGGTTGGATGTAGTTGCTTTTAATTGTTACGGAGAGGATTCTACTGAACTCCTTTTTTATTGAAAATGCATAAAACTTTTTTATACTTTTTATTTTAGAAATAATTACATATGTAGAAAACTAAACATTTATCAACGTGGGACACTATTACGCGGTAGACTAAATATTATTTTAATCCTAATCTTTATAAAAATACTCGCTCTGTCGACCTCCCGATCTTCCTTTCTTTTCTTCTTTAAAACAAAAACCCATCAACCCTGTCATTGTCGTTTATTGACAATACTATTCTTTCTTAAAATGCCAATAAAACCCTGTAACCTACATGTACCCGTTACAGTACCATGTTTTTATAACAGACTAATGCCTAACTTGTAAGAAAGTGAAATAGAAAGGGTTGCAACTTGCAAAATGGTTAGCACAACACGCCATGCCGTCACTTTATCTGATGTCTGCACATGATCAGGCCTGTCATCGGTCTCCCCTTACTGTGGGCGGTTTTATGCAAATGCCTTGACTCATGTTTATAATAACTATGCAAATTGGAGCATTTCAATATTGTGCCCGGATGGACATGGCGAAAGCTTATTGTTATTGGGTTATAAAATTTTTGCTTATCAAATATCTGTTTAGTCAGTTGGAGATTTGTCTGATTCAATAGAGATTATTCTTGTGTTAGCTTGTTCTTGTTTATTTGATATCATAACAGCCCCTAGAACACAGAGTCCAACACACATACTTATATACCTAAGTACAATCCATATAAATACTAATATGTCAGAATGTCGAGATTGGGGTTCATTTTGTATTTTAAGGAAGTGTGAAAATAATAGTTTATTAAATAAATTTAAATAAAAAAACTATATTTATTAAATTCGTTTTATTATTAGTCAAAGTCAAAATATCTTTATTCACGTAAACCTATTAGAGGCATTTATGAAACGTCATTAATTTAATTATTTTGGATGATTCTACTCCTGCTAGTAGAAGACTAAGCAGCAAAGTGGTCCAATAAGTAAGCTGTTAGCAGAGGACCAGCAGCTTAGCAAATTTTTATGTTAATGTTTAATCTGACTGAGAAAGGAATCTGCAAGGAAAACTCAGCTATATCAGATTTACAAAATAAAACATATACAGAACTGCACCACAACGATCAATTAATAACCTTTTAAATTTAGTTATCAGCAGTACCTATGAGAATACAATACCTGGTACAGTAGTAACCCACCAGGCAAGTCAGAATTAAGGTAGACTACATGCCTATGTGCAACCCGAAAGTCGACAAATAGTATTTTTTTGGACTATTTTTTTCAGCTATAAAGTGTTTTATTAATGCGGTAGTTAATATAAGTTATTTTTATTTCTTGTATAAATTCGCATTATCGTTGCCATGGTGGGTGCATGTGCTGAACATCCTTTCAATTTTAATCTGGTTTCATTCCGAATGCATTAAAATAATTAAAACTTCAGCCAAGCAAAAACTACACTGAATGTATTAAAAAGCATGTAAAATATTGTTGTTAATCTCTTATTTATTGTAAATGCTGTTTCATTTGCTAAAAGTAGGTACTATACTCGTATGTCCTTATTTATAATGATGAAAATAAAAATGGCGGCGTCACTTTGGCGGACCGCATACGTAACGTCGAAATACTGAAAAGGGTAGGTATAAAAGAAAGCATAGGGACAAAAATAAAGTAAGGCAAGCCACGATGGTTTGAGCATGTTGACAGAATGAGCGAAGAAAAATTGCCGAACCAGGTATATAATGCGAAAGTTCTGGGTAAAAGCTCTGGCAGGCCGAGAGTTACATATCACGATCAAATAAATAAAACAATAAAAAAAAAAGGCGATGAAGCGAAAGAGGTATGTCGTGATCGTGTCAATTGGCGCGTAAAGATATGTATTGTATGTAAATAAAAATAAAACTGTCATCAAGACTGTTATTTTGAAGATGTTATTGAATTTTTTTTTTTTTTAATACTAGCACGACATGTGACCCTGCACCCACCTGATGGTAAGTGGCGCGCAGGGTCCATGAATGTTAGCAACTGGAATGAGACCCTTATGTCCGACATCAGTCCCTAACACTATGCCGTCTTGACTAGATGCCTTTTCACACTTCGCTTGAAGGACTCCAGGTTATAGGAAAGTGGAAACACAGAGGCTGGAAGAGCATTCCACATCTTTATTGTGCGACAGAAAGTTACTAATGGTGTTATTTATAAAAACTTACGAAACTTTTATTATTATTATATATTTTTCATACTAGCACATGTGACCTTGTTCCCACCTGATGGTAAGCGGCGTGCAAGGTACGTGAATGTTAACAACTGAAATCACACACTCATAACCGATATCAGTCCCTAACACTACGAGTCGGATTGACGCTTTTTCACACTTCGCTTTAAGGACTCCAGGTTAAAGGAAAGTGGAAACACAGAGGTTGGAAGTGCATTTTATATCTTTATTGTGCGACAGCTAAAAAGCTAGTCTCTAAAAGGTTACCAACCATTACAAGTCATAAAATTTCCTGAACCACTCGGTTCAATAACCATTATCAATTGTCAAATCTCGGCTAGCATGATATTAGTATCTTTCTAATTTAACTCATTAATATTGATATCAATAAATAACTGTCTCGCCAGAACAAACAACCAGTAAATTGTTCTCTTTACTTGTCCGACGGTTTGTGATACAAGTGGACTTACAATTTTGGACCAGCTCAATAATATAAAATATTCAATACGTAATTAGGTAAAAAAGTATCATCACGACCGTTTCCCTTTCGGGGTGGTCAGAAACCACGCTTATAAAGAAGCGGATTTACATTTAGCCAACTTTATACTATAGGCAAATCATGACAAGTGGCAAGCTTGTCGATGTCTCCCACGTACCAAACGCGACAAATATCACAAATAAATTAAATATAATTATTTGCATTAATAAATATTTTTGTGTCCCGACCAGAAATCGAACCCGGTACCTTCGAGTCTTAATCCACGGACTTTACCTCTAGACCACGGAGGCAGTTAATTAATTAGGTACTACAATATTTCGTCCTGCTATACCAAGATCCTGTGTTATCCTCCTCGCGAACTAATGTAGGTTCACAATCTACAAATCGTTTTTTTCGTGGGTAGTTGTAAATAAAAGTAGACGTGTTTTCTGTCGATCATTTAATTTAATTCAATAATATTATCAGTTTTTCACTAAATTCAGTTTAAATCATAATAAGATATTGCCAAATTATCATCATTATCAGTTATTCAAGTAATCTTTTGTTTTGCTAAGTTATGATCTAGCCTACCTTATTCCAACTTCGCCAACATCAACTTTCATCTCATCTTTCATCATAAAGGTACAACAACACACACTTAACTCACTCCCTAATGGCTTCTCAAATGAATGAAGCTTATACACTTTATAACATGGAGGAAAAGTTTGAAAAGGTCATGAAATCCTTTGAGAGCAGGATTGCCTCAGCTTCGGCCACAGTTTCTTTGGAGCAACTAGCACGAGACTTCCAACTGTTTAAGGAATTTGTTAGGGACACTATCTCCCTGCTCCGGGCCCAAATTTCACAGGTTGCTGTTATGACAGAGGATATTGAGAACCGAAGCCGTCGGAATTTCTTGCTTTTCCGGGGAGTTGAAGAGCATGCCGGTGAAAATACTTCTCAGCTCGCGTGCGATGTGATATCTTCTAAGCTCAAGGTGACCCTCTGTGCTGAGGATATTAGTCTTTGCTATAGACTGGGTAATAAGAATGACTCAGACAGACACCGTCCAATATTAGTGAAATTCCGGGATGGTGAAACTCGTACAAAGCTGTGGCGCTCCAAGAAGGCCCTTAAGGGTTCCGGCATATCCGTTGCAGAGTTTCTGACGCCTTCTCGAAGGCACATCTTGACAGAAGGACGTCGCATCTACGGTATGCATCATTGCTGGTCCCAGGAAGGACAGGTGTATGTAAAACTGCCTGATGGAGCTAAACAACGCCTGTCGTCTGAGGCCTGTCTGAGGGAGTTTGCCGCCCAACATCCTCCAGCTGCTCTGCCTGTAGACAAAAGCAGAAAAGTGAGACCTTCAAGAAAGTGTTCCAAGCAGAGACAATAGATTTGCAATATTCTGGCTGATACCTACTTGCTTTCTTACAGCTGCTTCAATTGAGTATATTTTTTCGCATACATAATTGTAATTTCATGTTCAATGCTGCTTAATTATAAACCATTATATAAAATACTACACCTTAATTGCAATCTTAATCTAAATTGAAAAGTTAAATATAGGTCAATACTTTTTACTTTATGGTCTGTGACCACAGACTGTCTGTGACACAGACTATAAAGGGTACAAGTACAAGGTCTGTGATTTGATATAGTTATAAAAACCACAGATAACATTACATAGCTAATGTCTATCTTTGTTATTAACACAGACTGAAAATATTGTGGTATGGACAATATAATCATTTTTTCTTTTTCTTATTTTGTTTAAAAAAATATATTTTTTCTCTCTTGTTTTGTTAGTTGGTAGGTGGCTTATAGCCTTATTTGTATCTTATGTTTCATTTTGTAATTAATGTTCTTTTACTTCCTAAATATTATTTAAGTTGTTTGTAAACTAGCTAATTGGCTGGTGAAGTATGGAATGAGGCGCAAATAATAATTTTAATATTTTATTACTTTATATTAATTATAATATTAGTATTTATTATTTTATTAAACCTATATATATATATATATAAATTAAATATTTTTATATACTTACATAATGTTAAATAGCTCTTCTGACTCTGATGTGTTTTTTTCCTGTGGCTCAACGACTTCCGACGACGAGTGTGACGTCAGCCAGGACGCTGTACTGCTGGGGGATGCACTGCATAATACATTTTCGCCTTTCTCCAAGAATCTGAATGTCTGCCACATTAATGCTCAAAGCATTCCGTGCCACTACCCCGATCTCCTTGCCACGTTTGAAAGTCAACATATTCACGCGATCCTTGTCTCGGAATCTTTTTTAAAACCCACTCTTCCCTCCACATCCTATTCACTTCCAGGCTTCCTTCTTATTCGTAATGACCGAATTGGCAAGGGGGGTGGTGGCGTGGCCATATATCTACGCTCTAACCTTCCTTTTAAAATTATTTCCAAATCTCCTTCTCCCTATTCTGGTTCCTCGGAGCATTTATTTATTGAAATTGACCTCAACTCCGTTAAATTTCTTCTTGGTGTTGTGTATGCTCCTCCTACAGTAAACTATCTCCCCACCTTTGAACTACTGCTCGAGTCATACATTCCGTCCTACGACCATAATTTGATAATGGGAGATTTCAATACATGTCTTATGAAGAATGACTCGCGCAGTAGAAAACTTAAGTATATTGCCTCCTCTGTCAACCTTTCCATCTTACCACTTAACACTACTTTCCATATAAACAACTCAGACAGTCTTCTTGACCTCATCCTTACGTCTAACTCTAATAAGATATCAGCTTTTGGACAGCACCTGGCCGCAGGTTTTTCTCACCATGACCTCATTTATGCTTCTTATAAAGTTAAACCTCCTCGTTTTCGACCTTGTATTTATCTTCAACGTAACTTTGCTAAAATGAATCTGGAAATGCTATTGGCGGATGCTGCTGGCATGGGTTGGATGCGCGTGACACTTGAGGATACGGTTGACGGAATGGTGTCGGAGTTTAATAAATTACTGTTAGAATTATTTGACAAGCATGCGCCTATTAAACCTGTTCGCATGAAAAAGCCGCCTGCCCCTTGGCTGGACAATGATATCCGTAAGGCTATGAGGTGGAGGGACTCCTTGAGAAGGAAACACAAAAAGTCACCATGTGAGGAAAGCTGGATTAAATTTAAACGAGCGAGAAATAGAGTTAATCAGATGTGTAGGAACGCAAAACGCCGATTCATTCACAATTCTATCGATACCTGTACACCAAACAATCTGTGGAAATTTCTTCGGTCTTTGGGCTTTGGCAAGTCTAAAGCTGATGCACTCCCAACCATGGATGTCAATGGCCTTAATAAGCACTTTTCTTCCCCTCCTATTTCTATAGACTCTCTCATTAAGGCTGATACAATTTCCCAAATAACTTCAGTTCCTTTCTCCAATAATTCTACTCTTCAATTCGAACCAATGTCTAGCTGCGAAATAAAAAAGATTATTCTATCTGTAACTAGTAAGGCCGTAGGGTGTGATAATGTAGGTCGCGTTCTTATTATTCCTGTCTTAGACATCGTTATCCCTTATATTACCTACATTATAAACTTCTCTCTTTCTACTGGGCAATTCCCTACGTTGTGGAAGAATGCCCATGTAATACCGATCCCTAAAAAAACTCCCCATACAGATTTTAATAATTTGAGACCCATATCTATTCTTCCTTTTTTATCAAAAATCTTGGAGCGCGTTGTCTATCGGCAGTTAGCCACCTTCCTTAGTCACAATAATTTATTAAATCCGCTTCAATCTGGCTTTCGTGAGTCTCATAGCACAACCACTGCTCTAATAAAAATCACTGACGACATTAGATGTGCTATAGACAATAAAAAACTATCTCTTCTCACTCTTCTTGACTTCAGTAACGCCTTTAATTGCGTCGATCATGACATTCTTATGGCCACATTGCTTTCTCTTAATATTTCGCAGAATGTTGCATTATGGTTCGAATCTTATATTCGCGGGCGCCAGCAACGAATTCAATTAAATGATGTTTTCTCGGACTGGTCTCCAGTAACAGCTGGTGTCCCGCAAGGCGGTATATTATCTCCTTTACTCTTCTCGGTTTTCATAAACTCGATGGTTCATGTAATACATTTCAGTTCCTACCATCTCTTTGCTGATGATTTACAACTTTCGCTACACTTCAGTGCTGAGGATATTCATAGCACGATTTTGAAGATGAACAGCGACCTGGAGGCTATACGAGTACGTTCGGAAAACCTTGGGCTCTTGGTTAATCCTGGAAAGACGCAGGTCATGATTGCAGGGTCGAGACAGATGCTGAGTAAATTGGATGTCGGATCACTTTCCCCATTACTGTTTAATAACATTCCACTTCCCTTTTGCCAGCATGTGAAAAACCTTGGCCTTCACATGAGCTGTGATCTTTCTTGGGATTACCATGTGTCAGAAATAAGTAAAAAAATTCACGCCAGTATGCATTCGTTGAAGCGTTTCCAGAATTTCATTCCATTTAAAACGAAGCTTACGTTAGTCAGTTCGCTGCTCCTTCCTATTTTAGACTATGCCGATACCTGCTATCCCGACATCACTGAAGAGCTACTGAATAAACTCGACCGTCTGCTTAACTTATGCATTCGCTACGTCTTCGGCTTGCGTAAGTATGATCATGTCTCCCAATTTCGCTTTCAGTTAAAATGGCTCGATATCCGCTTTCGCCGGTCTGTCCATCTTCTCTCTTTACTTTATAACGTTCTCAATCACCCTAAAACACCTTCGTACCTTAAATCCCGCTTTGAATTTCTCTCTAATACGCACAACTGTGCTCTTCGCTCCTCTCACAACAATCAGCTAAAGATTCCTTCGCATTCCTCTAGCAGATATTCAGATTCCTTCACTGTTGCTGCCGCTCGTCAGTGGAACAAGCTACCCCTGGCCATAAGGCGTGCACCGTCCGTTAACGTATTTAAAAACCTTCTAACCACATTATTTCTTGAGAAACAGAATGTATGTCTCTCGAATTAGTTGTTTGACTTTTTATTTATATATATATCTATTTATTTATATTGTATGTTTATGTATGTATGTATTATATAGTATGTATGTGTGTTGTTTTTTTTTTTTTTATATTGTGTATGTATATGTATATTTAATGAATGCGTAATTATGTTTATTTACAAATTTAAGCTATTTTAATATTTTTCTTTATCCTGCCCATCACCTTACATGATCCCCAAGGTTAGCTGGTGAAGAATGCCTTATGGCGTTATAGCTCGCCTATGTACTAGGTTTTTAAGTGCAATAAAGTATTTAAATAAATAAAAATACATCCCCAATGAGCAACACCTACAGTAGTATCCGCAGAGCCAATACTTAGACATCTTTCATTACCGACACTAGAGATCGACAAGCTTGCCGCTTGTCATGATTGGCCTATAGTAAAGTTGGCTAAATGTGAATCCGAATTCTTTGTAAGTGTAGTTTCTGACCACCCCGGAATGTAAACGGTCGTGATGATAATTCACTTTACTTTTTACGATGTAAGTATTTAGAAAAATAGTTTTCGCCATAATTTATTGAACAAATTTAAGATTTTTTTAAATAAAGTTTTTTTTTACGATTACAATATAATATTTTCGTAGGTGATGTAGATGATTGTAATTAATAAATAACTACAAATGGATCTGAATTTTGTGTAATTAAGTATAGATATATTATTATTATTATTATTAAATACTTTATTGCACTTTACTTAAAAGTATGTACAAACTAATTATTGCCAAAATTAGTCAAAAATAACATGGTGTCTTAACAGGCCAACGAATTTACTTGCTACCAATAATTTGTTTAATAATACCTGGTCGTTAATAGGTCTACGATGATAGGAATATTTATTACTATTGAGACAATGGTACCGCGCTTTTCTACATTGGAACTGGTTCGTTAGATAAACCAAGTTGGCTAACTGAATCTTAACACACAGCGTTTAAGGTTATGCTAAGTATTAGTTATTTTATCAGTACCGTTTATTAGCAATTATGTTTAATAGTGCTATTTCGTTCTCTAGCATTAATTGCTGATTTAAAATTAAGATTACGTGTAGGTATTTAGTTAATAATTAGGTAACGTATCCATATACCTATAGTAATATAAATGTGAAAAGCTTTATCTGTCAGTATGTATGTATGTTTGTCTCGCCTTCACGCCTTTACTACTGAACTGATATTAATGAAATTATGCTTATCTGTTGTTACTCAATTCTTCATTGTATAAAATAAGTGTACAATGGCGTACATCAAATATCAACATTTGGGAGAGTGAGATTAAGGGTAGTATAGACAATAAAACTAAAAAATATTCAATATACTACACACACTACATACTTCTAGATGTAGTGCATAAAGGTTTTTCATCGTATTTTGTCGGAAAAGTTTGTATTTGTAGCTTTAATACCATTTGACACTAAATAATAAAGTTCCATATTAATGGATACGAAAATGTTACACATTTAATACAATAATTGATTGACACTTCCGTGCCGTCGTATTCCGATTGAGACCCGAGTTTTCCCGATAGAAGTACATTATGCACTATATATTTTACATATCAATAAACGCATATATTATGCCAAATATTTATTGTTAACCTCATGGCGACTCCTGCTTGTCTAGAAATAGTGCACTGGCCAAGCGCTTAAAAAAGTGTACAGACGGCGCGTGTCTAGTAGCTAGCTTGTTCCACCTGGCGTGCTGCACTAGTAGATATTCAGATAGGTATACTATGGATGGGATTTTAAGTTGATTGTTATGTGAAAAACGAAGTGGAAGATTGTGAGTATCGTACATGTATTCAAAACAGGATTCAAGGTATAATAAACCCAGTAAAGTGTATCCACACGTTTCAGGATCAGATTTGAATTGCCTATATGTATATATAAAAAAATGGAGCAGTATAAAGGTTGTTAAGGACAGACCAGACAGAAACACGAGACGTTAGTCAGATTAAAAGCGGATATTGAGCAATTTTTATTTATTGCTAAAATTAGATTTACAGATCTCTTTACATCATCAAACAGGGAAACTGCCTTCTGGAGCCCAGGATTTCTTTCCTAGAAGGCAGTGCTCACTGCTCACTAACTTAAATTATTTGATGTTATTTTATTGTATTTTATTAATCATTATCAAATCATGCCATTTTACTGAACAGCCATATACTCGAATCTGTCTGTCTGTTTAATTCGCCTTTATGCCTAAGCTAATTAACCGATTTTAATAAAATTTAGCAGAGGTGTTCCTTTGAACCTAGGGTTTAATATGCCGTCAATATCTAAACATTGCATATGACCCTACGCAATCTGAGGGGTATTTTACTGACCACAATTAAATAGAAAAAAGTCAATTTAGCTATTTTAATTTTTTCATAGTTGATTCAATATGTTTTTAATTAAATGAATGTAAATTTGTGTGTCAGTCAATATACATATGTTAGTACATAAATAAAACACGAAAGTTAGGAAAAACTTTTATGAGCTCATTTGAAAACAGAACTGTACTAAAGCTTTAAAGATGCGAGTATCCTAAATGTAATTCGATTTGCTGCGTAGTATATTTATCGGTAGCCAGTTATAGAACATAGAACAATTGTAGAAATAACATATATGACGTGTGGGAATCGTTGTGTCGCCAATCGAACACTTAAAATATGGTGCACGCCGAAATAACTTTTATTTATTTAAAATTTGGAATACAAACAGAGATCATGGCTAAAATTTGTATAGAAACATTTAAAACGAAGAAAAAAAAAACTTACACAATTAATTAAACTTACACTAGTGAAAAAATAAGATAAAGTTTAAATAAAAATAAATAACTAACTAAAAAATAATAGATTATATAGGTTATATAAAAACTAAAAACTGTTAAAAATATTGTCTTTTAGACAAATAAACTTCTTATAATAAATTGCTTTCGTGGTTTAGCGGTTAGGTCCGTGGATTTAGACTCGGAGGTAACGGGTTTGATTCCTGGTCGCTAAATTATTTTATGAATTTGTGATATTTCTCGAGTTTGGTACGCTGGAGACATCGACGAGCTAGCCACTTGTCATGATGGGCCTATAGTAAAGCTGGCTAAATTCGAATCCACTTCTTAAAAAACCGTGGTTTCTGACTACCCCGGAAGGGATACTGTCGTATTAGGCTTTACTTTTTTTATAATAAATTAATATTAATGTAATAAAGCACAATGATACTTTTACGTTTAACAGCGGCGCTAAGTAGTCAGAGTAGTTGCGACAGCCTTCCACAGCAACAACTGCTATATATCACTTGCATGTTCCCTTCTTATTTTCCGACCTTAATTTTAATTGTCAACAAACAAATATGTCATAACTCTATTTGAACTTGTATCAAAAAAAATAAGGTATAAAATAGCGACACTATCAAACCGTCAATCACAGTAGGGATGACTGAAGTAAAACTATGCAAATCTACGCGTGCTCTGCCTACTTACTATTTCTACTCATTTAATCTGTTCTATGTAGCCAGAATGATGCCGAACTTCGTCTGAACTTCTCAAAGGGTGATTACGTGCTCGTCCCTTTGAAGTCTCTCCTGGTCAAGACTCTTATTCCCCATGATGAGGGTTTTCCTGCGGCCGAAGATGCCTACTCGCTTCGATTGTAGTTAAGATTTTCGGGGCAAATAGGGATTTCCAGAAAAACTTAGGAAACTATTTCACTATCTTATCGGTGGATTTCGTTGAGGGAATTCTTCGAAGAGGTTTGTGTAAGCGTTTTGATTTTACATAAGGATATTGTAACGTTAATTCTGACTGCATAGGTATGTAGCGCGAATTCCTATGGAGCAATGAAATCTTATTTATTTATATAGTACACACAGTAGTACATATATTATCACACGCATAACATAGTAAAATTATAACTTATCTAGTATATGTACCAATTAGGTGTCCTAGCTTTCACCAATATAAAAAGAAGAAGGAATTAGAAACTTATTACTGTTAAAACAAAAAAATAAATTTAACAAAAACTAACAAATTTACAAAATATAACATAAAAATATGACTTCTAAAATTTAATTATACATTTTTTCTCTTTTAATATAACTATAAAGGAAACATAAAAATTGCATAAATTGGTACCTTAAAAAACAAAAACAAAACACTTGTTAAATAAATTATAAGCTACTCATATATTGATGGTTTGAAATGATCGAGAACATTTTTTCTGAATACATTGTAACGGTCATGAAATATATCTATATCATTATTGGCACTGCAGAGACTACTTAGTTGTTGCACATTTGGGATGTTGACGAATGTGAACCTACATTAGTTCTTGAGGGAGGACAGCACAGGATCTTGGTTATAGGTTTTTTTTTTATACTAGCAAGACTTGTGACCTTGCGCCCACCTGATGGTAAGTGGCGTGCGACGGCAAATTACCACCATCAGTTCGCCTACCACCTATTTAACCCTTTGTTAGACTTTAACCCTTTCAATTGTAGTTAGGTTTTGCTTTTTCAGAGTCAGCATTCAAGTCAGGCGATACTTAAACCTGCTAAACTCAGCTGGAAGAAAACACCAGGACCAAGTATAGGAAAGACAAAATACTCACACCCCGTGGCAGGTCACGATTTCATGACACAAAAACTTATCCCTACATCGAATCTTACACCAAACCACGGCTCAATGTTCATATTGTCCTTTAAGTTGAAGTATTTACTTAAATCTTATTAATATTTAATTGAACCGTGAGTCACTTGCAAGAGCGACAAAACCGAACTCTTTTTTATTTTACCCGTTTTCACCAGAAGGCGTAAGCATACATGATTTTACCGTTGTAGCTACGTTCTCGCGTTTATTTAAATAGTGAATTAAATTAACATTTATTAAAAAAAAATATTTACAAAAATAAAATAAAATTAATATTAATACTAAGGATAGGGATATAAGTCCCGTCCGCGTGGAATGGAGGCAAGAACGCTGGCTGCATTTCCCCGCTGAATTGCAATACTGATTCTTTGAGCGAAGAAAGAGCCAGCCCTCTTGTCACCGGAGGAGACGACAAGACGCGGTGTTATGTCTTTTAAAAACTTTTTTGCTCTTGGACTCCATGGGCCCAGAGTTTCTACAGCAAACGGCATAGTGAATTTGATTATGGATAATGATTGTGGAAGGAATCAAAAGAAGAGGATGATACCAAGCCACAACACTGACCATATTCTGTAAATGCAAATTCGTTGGAAACACTCCTCGTTTCGGGTCCAAGTCGAGCATCAATAAATTGTGTTGGTTTTTTTACAAACTTATAAAATTTCAATTCTGTCACACTGTTGTTATCTTTATTACAGATCAGATCGTTTAAGTCGAGCGAAACGTTCGGTGAATATATCTTGTTACGACTTAACTAAAATAAAGGTTTTAAATTCGATTCGATACTTGGTTTATTCTCTCAATAACTAGCCAAGCGAGAGAAATCCTCATTTGTATCTTGACCAAAGGAGTCTAAATTTATCGCAATTCACGATACCCTTGGGTGGAATAATTTCGTCCCAATGTTACAGCTCGGTTCTCGGTCGCGAGGGTAAGGGCTGCGGTATGATAAGTATCGCGCCAACAACTTACCTCTTCAAAACTCAGGCAGGGCGGACTATTGTGACGCGCATATTAAAGTAGGACCCACCTTTCTTCAGAGAGCAGTAAAATAAAGTTTCTTTGGATGAATTTTCAATCCCAACTCGAGTTATGAGCGCCTTGAGTTTTTGGGAATTTCGTGTTTCGTTATATAGATGGTTTTGTTAAGTTTTATACTATAAGCGTTCAAAAAGTCGCTCACGGTAAAGGGAATTGATCCTAAATATTAATCCGAGATAGTACGCTGTAAATAGTCTATGTCAACTAAATATAAATTCGGAAAATTTTACACGGTAAAAAGTATGTGTCAATTAAATATAAATTCAAGGCTGTATAAATCTGTGTAAATAAAAAAAAGTAAACTATCATCACGACCATTTCCCTTTCGGGGTGGTCAGAAACCACCAATTTAGTTTACACAAATTTGTTTAAAGTAAAAAGTTTGTGTCAACTAAATATAAATTCGATGCTGTAAAAGGACTGTGTCAACTAAATATAAATTCGATGCTGTAAAAGGACTGTGTCAAC
Source organism: Tinea semifulvella (assembly GCA_910589645.1). NCBI lineage: Eukaryota > Metazoa > Arthropoda > Insecta > Lepidoptera > Tineidae > Tinea > Tinea semifulvella. The sequence goes on along the minus strand of OU342586.1, from coordinate 5,936,874 downwards.
CAAATATAAATTCGAGACTGTAAAAAGTTTGTGTCAAGTAGATATAAATTCGAGACTGTATAAAGGCTGTGTCAACTAAGAATGAATTGGAGGCTGTAATAGGGGCCTAGTCACCTTATTTTTTTGTTAACTAGTGTTAACAAATTTAATAACTACTTAATATTCGTTATTATCTTTTACATTTAATATGTTTTTTAATTTCAATATTATTATTTATATTTCTTAAATTGTTAATGTCCTCTATTAGTTTATGTAGTAAAAGGAAAAATATATTTATCTATGTAAACCTATTACAGGCATTTCTGACACGTCATTATTTAAATTATATTAAATGATTCTACTCCAGCTTGTAGAAGACTAAGCAACAAAGCGTTCCAAAGAGTAAGGTATTAGCAGTAGACCAGCTTAGATTCCAATGACATTTTCAGACACAGATTTCGTTAATTGTATCCTAATAAAATTAGTTTACCATATTAAATTTTCCTATACAATCACACTTTACGGGTTACTATCGCATGTCTATATGTTATCATTTGCATAATTAAGTTCTCAAGACTGTGAGAGGCTTTCGATGTTCGGCATAATCACTGATTCGAGTTACTTACATAAATATACCTACGACATTTGAGATTATTTGGCTGATTGTGAAATTTATTAAACTTAATTGAGACTTATGATTCGACGCCACGTATTTAAATAATTTTATTTATTTATTCAACTGGAAATATGTGTAAAGCTAAAGGACCAGATTTATTTATGTATAAGTACTATATGTTTGTATTATATGTAATTCAAATTCAAATTCAAAATAATTTATTGTCAGAATTGAATGAATTTACATGTAAAATTTTAGAAACATTATCTTCATATACATTAATGTTAAAACAATCTGCCCACATTAGGCATACAATATTTAATATTTTAACTAAACAGTATTATAATATATTATTAATATTACTTTTAATACAAATTAGTTTTAAATTTAAAAACTATGACAAATTAACATATTATTCAAACATTAAATTTTTACTATACCTACTACTTATTTACTAATACTAATAAAAAATGTTAACAATAAGGTGCAAATGTCATAATTAAAACTAAAACAATAACAACCAGCAATACAAATAACAAAAATAGGTACTCAATTTAATTCGCTGTCATTGATATAGTCCATAATATTATAGTATCCCTTTTGGATCAATAATTTAATTAACATTTTCTTGAATGATTTAATTTCTTAGTCTTTAATGCTGCTCGGTAGTTTATTATAAATTTTAGATGCCATGTGAAATATGCTGCGATGCATTAGTGCAGTGTATGAGTAGGAGTCAGCATACATTCTATCTTTATGTCGCAGGTTTCTACTGTTAGAAGTGTGGAATCTTGTCAAAAAAAATGTCGGGTGTTTCTTTACGAACATGGCTGTCTCATATATTAAAATTCCTTAATGTGTGTTTTATATAGTAATAAAAAATTTCAACTATCATTTTTCTTCTGCCGCTATCTCAGTCACAAAGGTTAGTTGGTAGAAAATGCATTTACGGCATTAAGCTCGCAGGTGCACGTACGCACGGTTTTGTACAATAAATAATTTATTATTATTATTATTATTTTCTGTCAAACCTTTGAGCTCACTGATGAAAAGAAATAAGAGGAAAGTATCATCACGAACGTATCCCTTCCGAGGTAGGCAAATACCACGCTTTTTTTAAGAATTGGATTCACATTTAGCAAACTTTACTATAGGACCATCATGACAAATGGCAAGCTCGTCGATGTCTTCAAGCGAAGTGTGAAAAGGCATCTAGTCAAGCCGGCATAGTGTTAGGGACTGATGTCGGATATAAGGGTCTGATTCCAGTTGCTAACATTCATGGACCCTGCGCGCCACTTACCATCAGGTGGGCGCAGGGTCACATGTCGTGCTAGTATAAAAAAAAAAAAAAAAAAAAAAAAAAAAAATGTCTACCGTACCAAACTCGAGAAATATCACAAATAAATTAAATAATTTGTTGTGTCCCGACCAGAAATACCTCCGAGTCTAAATCCACGAACTTAATCCTTAGACCACGGAGGCAGTCAGAATTTTAATGAAAATATGATAATAATAAAAAAATAAAAAAACCGACTTCATAATAATAAAACCTAACTAAGTAAACATAAACTTTATATATAATATTTATAAAAACAAGCCTAAGGGTCCGTAATTTAATGATTGATATACACATAAATCAAATAATAAATTCCAATGCGAAACCAGTGTCACGTTAAGCGGGACATTAAAATAAAACAAGTTGAATTTAAGCAAAGGAAGTTAATATATTAAGTAAAGTGAAGTTAACAGAAAGAGAGCAATGAGAATCTACAATTATATAAGAGAGGATCGTAACCCAAAACTTAGCCCTATCGCTCTTTATGCATCCGTTGACCGTACGTAGGGGTACCTTCCCTCGGAGAGCCTGCAATGAAGATTGACAATCCCAAGCGGACAACGAGGCGTCACGAGGATCCTGGGAATCGGGGTTATCTTCTCAAGCTGGGTCCCAGCTCTAAAGTCTAGACATAGAACCCCCCGAATGGTGTGAGGCAAAGGATGTCGTTTGCAGCCGAAAACGTTCATCCTTGGCCATTGTCAATAATAATCGCTACAACAGTCAGGATTCATTGTTGGAAAGATTTGTGCCAGTCTTGGTTTTGTAATGGGTCCCAACTGTGTGTCGTATACGAATTTATTATTATTAGTTAGGTAAAAACATAATAATTAAAAGAGAATAAAGAGAAAGCTTAAACTATTAAAAAGATAACTAAAACAAAAGAAAAATATATCCATGTGCTTCTAAAGCTAAATACCTAACGATAAAATATAAATAAAAAAGTCCTTCAGCGATGTCCCACCGAATTTCTGAGTTCATTTGTATTTTATTATTTATTAAATGCATTAGGGAATAGTAAGAGTAGCTATAACATTTAATTGGTAATATTTTAAAATAAATTTACTTCGTAAGCCCAAAAATCTCTGAGGATATAAATAAAAAAAAGTTGATAAAATAATCGATTTTATCCACCTATAGGCTAGCACGGTGGATTATAACTCCTTTTGTCATACATGAGAGACTATTGCTTAATAGTGGGACATTTTAGGTTAATAATAATAATTGAGATTACAAATGTCCTTACTAACTTGGAGTCCGTGGACTATAACTTTTACGAACACATATATATATCGCAATATCTTCTCCAGTAACTCAATGTACTCGTATTGCCACAAACTATGTTCCATGACAGCAACTTCTCTGTCTGATATTTTATTTTTCACACCTCTTGCAATCTATAAATCGAATGTAACCTAAGATTTGCGGCCGTGAAAGTGTAGTGTCGTTGCGCATCGTGTATTAGATTACTATTTGCGGTTTGCGGCAAGGGGTGACGAGTATTGCGGTCACCACACTTCTCACGCTCCCATTCTACCTAGCTCAATGTCTTTTTTTCGATCTTTGAAACTATAATTTGAGCTGTGACCAAATGGTTAGAACGCAAATTATGTTTTCTTATGCAATAGAAACGCGAAAGTATTTGAGAACGGATGGGTAGATGTTGGTTGCTCTTTTGCGCATTAACTATACAGGGTGTGCCGTAAATAGTGGTCCAACGTTAAGGTGTTTAACCATAGGTTAAAAAAATAATTTTAAATAAAATACTCATTATAGAAGTAAACTTTTTTTAAAACTGTACTAAATGGACAACTTATTAAAATAATAGGCACACAATAAAAAAAAAACTAGACGGTCAGCAGCCCTATTCATTTCGTTATTTTCGTCAGACCTTGCGTCATAATTACAAAATATTATTCAATTCTCAACCCTATAAGCGCTTGACCTTGACAGCGTCCGTTCAAATATCAACTTTAATATTTAATATACCTATATATAGTTACCGGATTTCATTATATAGCGTTTGCGCTTAAGTACAGTATAGGGCTGGTGACCGTGTAGTATTTTTTTTACACCACTCACATTCAAATTTGCAGGATTTGAAAAACAAGACAAATTTATTTTTTATTTATTATTATTTGGAGTTTTTCATTAAAAAACGAATTTGTATGTGCTAGTGCTAGTATTCACCCGTAAAATACAAAAAACAGACCTAAATATTAATGTCATTTGTAATGAAGTTACAGTCACGTTAATAAAATATTTTTAGATTTATTAATAATATTTAAAAAAAAACCTATGGTTGAAAATCGTTAATTTGTTTACGTGATAGGTAAGGTAGGATAGGCCTTAAAGTTGGACCACTATTTACGCCACATCCTGTATACTACAGAATTTTATAATCCAGTAATGTAACTTATACATTAAAAAAACATATAGCATCATAATGTTTAAACAAAATTTTATTTTATATGTTTGCTTATATCATTGTTTCACTTATATTTCTTCTAAAATGTTGTTCGAGTATTTATTTTTATTACTTGAAACTTACTACTTATATGTCAAAATTATATTGTAGTAACTGAATAAGTATACAAAAGCAATTACAATTACCTCTCTAATTGATTTTTTTTACGGGTTATTTTTTCTCATTATGGCTAACAGTGATTGTTTTTAAGGCTTTAAGATGACATGTAAATTTTCCAAGGAATAAATAAACAAATAAATTAATATAAATTTTATATTGCTATATATACCAAGTATATACATAGATACGAAATATATTGTGGATTGTTTATCTTTAGCAGTAATCTATAATGATACTATCATTAAGTCCGATGTTTTGTTTTAAATTATGAGTGGGCTTCTTAGAAATATCCGGTGATATGATATGGTTGAAGACAGATACAAAGGATGTCGGTACACATGTTGATGTTTTGATTGACAATTATATAGGGTATTAGTGTTTTATGTGTTTTATTAACACAGTTTCTCATGTAACAGAAAGCGACATAACTTATCATGATATTTTGCAGACCTAATGTGTGGAACTTATGCAGAATCAGTGCAAATCTTTGGACTTTAGAAAATTTTATGCAGGAACAGCGCGTTCCCGAAAAGCGATCCATAAAGAGTCTGAGAGCCCCGAATGCAGTGTATTTCTTAGGAACGGACCGTCTTCGTAATTTATGCCTTTCCTAAAGCACTGCATCACTGAAGTCTTCGCGCTGCTGCCACCCAGTGGGCGGCGCTCGCCATTGTGACAAAATAATGTCTCCTCACTATAAACGTGCCCAATACTCAAATAGCATTCGAAAGAAGACTTTAAATCTTTCACCATAAAGCTTTTAATGTCTTTAATCCACAGCCCAGATGGTACTCCTCGATAGCGCTGAATAATCAACGCTTAAAACGTCTGGAAAAGGAAGATACGGTAATGTAATATGAATAACAAAGCGACAAATACTTCCCATTTAATTCTTATTACTTTCGAATAACAATGACAGATAAATTATATGTGGAGCTCGTTCCTTGATCATTGTAAATCAAGATAGGGCGAGACCGCGAATAGAGTCCTTTGAACGATGATATTATCCGAGCAAAATGATAGTGGTACGATAGCTATTTATTTTAAATACTGCACTAAATTACATACATAGGTGGGCAATGGCCGGGATTTTTTTAACAACCAACCTTTAGGACTGTGGAAAAACTATGTATGGGTGCAAATTTATTATGATCAACTACATACTAATAATACATAAAAGAATAAATATATACATAAATACATATAACTTTAAAATACTAAAAATAAGCCTACACACTAATTAAAGTAAATTATTTAGGTAGCTTTTATATTGTAATTCTTTTATACAGGTTGTATTTTACTTCGAATAAAATGATTAAAATAAAATGTTAGTTTTTAGTTTAATTAATAAAAAATTAAAGTAAATTATTATTCTTATTCCTTAAAATAAAAATTATTTATTTATTTAAAAAAGTACAAAGGCGGACTTAATGCCCGTAGACATTCTCTAACAGCCAAACCTTAGGGACAAATTTGAACAAATATAGGTGCAATGAAAGTAACAGTAATATACAATTATAGGATAATTCAACAAATATTATATACCTACTTTTACACCCTTATATATGTATTATAATATTAATATACTAATACATACACAAACATACACAAATATTAACGTAGTTTTCAGCTATTTTTATGAATAGACCAGATTTTTAAACCACAATCTGTTGCCCGCCTTATGTTCACCGAAAGATCATTCCATAATTTTGTGGCATCTACTACGAAGGAGTTGGAGACAAATCCAGAAAATTAACTCAAAATAAATAGTAATATTGATATTGATAATAGCTTGGTTGTGTAGAAATATTTATATGCGTACCATTTTAAAAAAAATAGTACCTGTGGTACCTATATGGCATGTGTTTTTTTTTCTTTTATTAAAGATCTGTGAAACGGCATTACGAAATTCAATTAAACTTTTTAACCTTTCGCACACATTCATAATAGTTTTTATAATTTTAACGGGTCTTTACGCGATTTACCTTAGAGAGATATTTCTGCCGATATTTCAGCCAAGTTGCATTGGCCGTGGTCACGGGTCGACTGGAGCTGCGCGGTGTAGTCTTGTACATACTGGGTGGTAGATGTAAACCTACCCACTTATTACTGTAAAAGTTTTTAGAAATCACGACACACTTAATAGAAAAATATGTCTCTAAGGTAAATAATAATAAAATTCTTTATTGCACAGAAAATATACAATATAAAGTGTTGCACATAGGTGAGCATAATACCATGAAGGTATTCTCTACCAGCTAACCTTTGGGAGAGTGAGAGATTAATATTATGGGTGCAGAGTGTGAAATGAAAGTGTCAAATGGAAATAATATAGTAAAAACCAGAATTAAAATATGTAAATAAATACAATATATACATTTATAATACTATAATACCTAACAGAAAAATAATAATACATAATTAAGATAAATACATAAATAATTATATATACGTATATAGGTACTAATAATATGTCAGGTGATTAGGATTCGTTTTGCTTTTAAGGAAGTAAGAGAGAAGTTTTTTGAATATATTTAAAGACGGTGCCTGTCTGATTAACAATGGTAGCCAGTTCCATTGACGAGCTGCTGACACGGTGAGAGAATCTGAATATCTGCTAGAAGAGTGAAGAGGGATAGAAAGTTGGTTGTTCTGTGAAGAACGAGGAGAACGGTTGTGTGAGTCGCACAGATATTAGAAACGCTCACTCAAGTAGCGGGGTGTATTAGGCTAATGAAGAATGCCGTATAAGAAGCTAAGAATATGTACTGATCTACGAAAACGGATATTTAGCCACTTTAATTGAATAAAAAGTAAGTGTAAAGTTATAAAAAAAAACGGCTCTTAGTCTGGCTCTTTGGTCGTTTGGTCTAAACCCAACCTTACTTACTTCACTACCAACTTACATGTGTGCCGCCTGTTTGTGCCTAACAACTATGCGAGCGCGTAATCACCAATGCGCGGTGGTGGCTCGTTTGTAAGAACGCTTTCCTTGAAATCCTACAAAGGTCGGTTCAAACCCCCCCGGCATGTACCAATGAGAAATACACTTTTATTACGTACATTTATTTCTGTTATTTATTATTAGGTGTGCAAACAGATTCCAGTCAGTTGCAAATTCGAGTTCCTTTGGAATCCAAGCAGCACACACAACATGCAAATTATAATAATTATTATACAAATTAGAAGACAAATTACACAAATTAAATTCAAACATAATATATATATATATATATATATATATATATATTAATTAAATTAAGTGCTAGGTATTGTTATTATTATTATTATTTTTGCGGTTTGTTTTTGACTTTTTAATTGATGTGTATACCTACTAACATAGTTCTAAGTTGGAATGTTACTAATAATTATGGAATTAATTCTGAAATAAATAATTTATTATTATTATTATTATTATATGTATTATTCTAACACTACTATTGAAAACTTGTAAATGACTTTCTGTTTCTATACTTGTGAATTAAATGTCAATAGTTTTCCTTAATAAATAAATAAATAATCAAAATTCAATAATAACAAATTCCTTATATAAATACAAATACAATTTTTAACAAAATATACATGCGCAACATAGATACAGGTAACATGATTAAAAAAGAGATTAAAGACAATATGAGTCAAATAAGGCAGAGGAGATCTGTGGTAATGAACTTTTTGTACGCTGCAAAACCACTGTCAAGAACATCAATATCAGGCCGCAAGCTAACCACTCTATTGTAGGTGCGACACATTCTCACTAAGGGGTCTCACTAATTTTTCATAGATTTACAACACCACCACGTTAACACGCACATTAATTTGTTGATCCCGGTTCCACTAATACCAACTTGTAGAATCATTAATAACTTGCCATTAAAAATTAACATCAGATCTACATATCGTCATGATCGTAGAACAGTGTCGGATTAAAAAAAATACACATAATTTTGCATTATTTCGAAAGCAAATGGAATTATTATAACTTGGTTAAAAACAACTGATTTTATATACAAGTATAGTTTTGAAATATGATATTATTGTTTGTGGTCTGTAATTTATTGTGCAAATGTTAGAAAGGGTTCCAAAATGAAATCTAGACTAGTCTAACTTAAAAAAGAAGTGACAAAAAAACAGTTGAAATAATTTTGAATGGCCGCCATGAAAATTTTAAATATATCAGATCCGTCACTGTTCTACGATCATGACGATATGTTGATAAATTATATACATCTTAACGTGACGCAGCTGTAAAGCAAACTTCTAAACTTTATGATATAGGCTATATGTGGTATGTTGCCTGATCAAGTCTACTATATACGGTGTGCTTATTTGACCACGTATCCCAAACTAATTAATCTTTATAGACCTACAAAACAACAATTGGATGAAACGTTAACAAGCTGCAGGCGTTTGTGCGTGGGTGTATAAGGTATCTATTATTTAAATAGTGACTAGATTATACCGTAGGGCCAACACATACACCCGTTGTAAGTTCCCTTAATTAATTGTAATGCTATTCACAATGACGCTTAAACAGTGTTTATATGATAATGAAACAGAATAAATTTTCAATTAAAAATGTCGCACGCCCACACCATTCTTAAAAATCGACAATAAATTCTTATAGCGAGTTTCGAATTACAAATATTACCCTAAATTATTAAGATCCACGCGATTTTCTATAAAATAACATTGTCGTACATCCGGCATTAGGGTTTCGATTCTGCATTTTTATTCTGCGTCAGTGATTTAGATTATTGCTACAAGTTCAATGAGCGTCAGGTTACATGTTTGTCATCATTAACCTATACTGCTGTTGATAATTCGGAACATATTTCCGAAACTCTGGACTTTTCTCACTGCGCTGACCAGCCTGCAGCTCTATACTGTTACTTAAGCTCACGATATACAGTGAAATCCCTTAAATAATGGAAACTATGAGTGTATAACACTATTAAAAGTTGTATTCTAGCATAAAGATTTCCACTACGGACACCAAATAACGTTCCGATGCGTTCATTTAAAAAAAGGTCTATTATGTTATATTTATTTCTGTATTTACCTTTTTTGTTTATTAACTAATTTATGTTATAAACTGTGTTTAATGTAAATATATAATGCCATGAAAAACATAACTTTTATAATCTCATAGGTGAATTTGAAAGATATTTATTTATTGTTGTTGTGTAATTCTGTATTTGTTTCATTGGTAAACCTGCTATAGCTTGCAGATTCATTTCTCAGACAGATTAAACATTAGCAGCTGGAATCTGCTAAGCTGCTGGTCTTCCGCTGACGGCTTACCCTTTGTACCACTTCGCTGCTTAGTCTTCCACTAACAGGAGTAGAATCATTCAAAATAATTTAAATTATGACGTGTCACAAGTGCCTGTAATGGGTTTACGTGAATAAAGATATTTTTACTTTGAACTTGTAAAAAAAAACAATCTCGCGCAATCAGTTCTTCTACCGTAAAAAGGTGTGAGATCCATGTCATACCAAGTCGGTCAATTTATTTAGTCCCTACTTGAGGGACCTTCTGTCGTTCGTCTTATAGTGACCATATCAATATTAAAAGTCTTTTATATTTTAAATAAATAGATTGACTTGGTCATTGTACAAGTAATACATATTATATTATATTTGGGACAATATTTATTTTTCCCACTGATTTTTAAGCAACTCCATCCGTGAGCTTGCCTATGATCGGCAAAACTGGAGCTAAGAGGGACAATAAATAACATAATCCACTATTTTGACAATCTAACGTTTGCGCTTAAGTTGTAAAAAAAAATTTTAAAAATTGGCATTTTGGTAGTATGACAAAAAAAATAAAACCTGATAGCATTGTTTATAAAGACGTAAATCGATATCATATAGGGAACGACAGACGCGTTGCATTTTGCGGTCGAGTCATCGCTGGTCCAATTTTACACTAGACTTGGTTTTTGCCGCGAAACTGATGCGATGTGACGCGCTGACAGCTCCGACTTCGATGCACACATTGTTAATTGCTTTTGCGAAGAAACTGGCATATGATAAGGCTTCGCTGTTTTAAAGGTGTCACTTGGTTTTTTTTGGTCTTATGGCGGCGTTACATGTAACAATATACTATATTATCCATACATTAAACAAATTTAACCTGATTGTAATCAGCAAGCGTGGTTTAAGAATTGAAACAAATTAGAAGTTTGTATTTTACAATTTTTCCATTGTCAAGTAACAAATAATATCATCCATTTAGGGCTATTTTACCCGACTGCGCGACGCAAAGAAGGGTTATATGGGCTATGTATCTATATGAATGTATGTATGTATATATGTATGTTTGTTCCTTTGTGGCACACTGGTTGTACTACTTGTGCTGTGTACAATGGTAAAAAATTGTAAACAGTAGTTGTAATACTTTTATTGATAAGACTAATGTTATATTTACTATATACTATATACAAGATGAATGATGTTATATGAGTTTATACGCGGAAGTACCAGGTTTCGTATCCGCCTATCGTAAAAAGCGCACAGCTCTTGCGCAACATACCCGATCGCACTGAATCGCCCGGTGAGGGAGGAGCCAACTTATAAAATACCCCTGAAAATAATACTCTAATAAAATAATCCTTTTGTAAGTTTCGTTCAAACAAAAGGATTACTGCTACATTATATCCGACTCAATAACGGCTAGATGACACAAAAATATCTCATTATCTCCAAGAAAAATTGGTTCAATAAAATCGAAGTTAACCTAGTTGCTCAACAGGTTGTTAATTTAGGTTGTCCATTGTTCGGAGATAAAAGGATGGTTTATATCTTTGTATACAAAATACAAAGTCCTGACTGATTTATTTATCATCGGCAATCCAAACTTCTGGAACCTATTTTAATTAAAGTATCTTCACGACCGTATCCCTTGCGGGGGTGATCAGAAACCACGCTTTTTTTTTAAAGAAGAGGATTCACATTTAGCCAACTTCACTGATATCATGACAAACGACAATCTGCAAATCTGTAGCGTACCAAACTCGAGTAATATCACAAATAAATATTTTTTCATATTTTTGTTTTACTTTTTATAAGTACAATTAAAATTAATAATAATAAAAAAACTGCTACGAATAAAAAAAATAACCAAAACAATAAAACCTAATTTTAACATAAATCGTGGCCGCGCGGTATGGTGGCAAGAACGCTGGCCGCATTTCTCTGAAGAGCCAGCCCTCTTGTCACCAGAGCAGACAATTATAATAATTATTGTGTCCCGACCAGGGGTCGAATCCGATACCTCCGCGTGAACTGAACCGCTAAACGGAGGTAAAAGTATAATCACGACCGTTTCCCTTTCGGGGTGGTTTGACCACTTATAAATAAGCGGTTAAACATTTAGCCAACTTTACCATTATATTATATTATAGGCAAGTGGCAAGCTCGTCGATGTCTCCAGCGTACCAAACTTGAGAAATATCACAAATAAATTAAATATTAATTAAAGGTATTTATTTACATTAATAAATATTTTTGTGTCAAACGGAGGTAGTTATGATAAAATATAATATAATAGTAAAATTATTATGATTGTCATTATTATTATTACAATAGCAATACGAGCGATAAACAGCTAATATTCGTAAATAAATAAATCCATTACGGGAAAAGCCAGGACACAAAACGCTTGTCTTAGATAACAGGTTCCTTGGTGTAATCTGTGCCTTTGTCGGGGAGATATTATGTTTGTCACTTTATTGTTACAAAGTCGAGATAATCCTTTTCGTTAAATTAACTTCTTTCCCGGATATTGTTTCTTTAGCAAAATAATAAAGGAGCTTTATGGAGAATAATAGAAGAGATTTTGTGCTGCAACAGTATAGAAGCCAATGCGTGGTATACACATAACATCATACAGGCAACTTTGAAAAAAAAATAGAGTTCTAAATAATACTACTTATTACTCCATCGTCATCACCATCACAGCCCCTAAAAATAGTCCTAGATCTCCACAGTTGGAGATAGAATTTTCTGGAGGATTTGGACTACACTCACCTCGCTAAGGTTGGAGCGGGTCTGATGTCTATTTTTTTTTGTGATAATTTATTAACGATTCTCACAAGTTGGTATAATAAAATATTGGTAATATTGGTGAAACCGCGACGACACGGCTTAAAGGCTCTCCGAGGCACGGGAACGGTGGTGTTGTACATCCATGTCAAATGTACATGAGAAAAATGTATTACTCATTGGTACATGCCAGGAGTCTAACAGACCTTTTATGGATGTAAAAAAAGCGTCCTTACAGCCTAGCTGCACCACCGCTATCACTTAGATTAATCCAAAAGGGGAATATATGGTACAAAAACATTACGCGTTGAATTAGCAAACTAGGTCTAACTAACACACTTGAATCGGTAGCAAGGTTATTAGTAAGCTAGCTGTCGAGCCGCAAGAACGCCATACGCGCGACTTTATGCATCTGCTCGCATCCCACTGTGACAAATTATATTTCATAACGTTAATGCCATCGGTGATACAACTGTGGGTATGACTGCGAGTAGTTGTCTATCGGTTCCATATTTTGTAGTGAACAATATAGGGCTTGCCGAATATTATGTTTTTGTTTAAATCAGACGTATCATAAAACTTAACAGGTCACTGGAATCTGCTATGCTGCTGGTCTTCTGCTAACAGCTTACTTCTTTGACCGCTTTGCTGCTTTGTTTTCCACTAACAGGAGTAAAACCATTTAAAATAATTTAAATTATGATTCACAAATGCCTGTAATAGGTTTACGTGATTTTTTGTTCGTATTTGACTTTGACTTTTAAAAACTTTTGCTGCATTAGGGATAGTAGTAGTGCTTTAATTAGTATTCCAGCTTATTTTATTTGTTATTTACATAGGCGTTAACTGAATCCTTTCTAAGTGGCATTCGTTCACTTAAATGGCGTGCCCATTCAAATGTCTGTTTCTCGGCCAGAGACATTAAATAAGTATTTGATTTCGGAATTTTATTACAGCTAAACTTTGGGAGTGTGGTAAAATATTTGCGGGGTGCATTATTATGAATATACATTAACATACATACAATAATATTATCTAATAATTACATCTTACTACAGTATTATATTTTTATACGAATATATAAAACTGAGGAATATAAATAGGTAGGTACATATAGTATTGTTTAGACACTATAAAATGTATGTATAGGTATTTATCATGATCGCCATATTCAGCTTGTGTTTCTCCACTGCTGGATATAGGCCATCCAAGAAGATAGTTTGTAATGACTACACACAATCTTCGGCCACCATCATACAGCCCCCACCAAGTAATATAGCGTCCTCCGTGGTCTTTCATCTTAAACCCGTTGAGTAGTCATCAGTTCTGCATTAGGTATTAATAAGAAGGGTTACTTGTATCATTTATTTATTTTAAAACTTTATTGCACAAAGTACAAAGGCGGACTTAATGCCCGTAGACATTTTCTGTCAGCCAAACCTTGAGGACAAATTAGAACATTTATAGGTGCAATGAAAGAAATATTAATAGTAGGATAAATTCAACAACATAATTATATATACTTACATAATATACTTTTATATATACTGTAATATCAATATACTAAATACTAATACATACACATAAATATACATACATATATACACTTATTAACATTGTTGGGAGCTATTTATAAAGTGTAGATATACGAGTTTTTTGAACGAAGATCTGGTAGACGCTTGCCTTATGTTTACAGGGAGATTGTTTCATCAATTTGTGGCGCAACTGTAAAAGAATTTGAAACAAATCAAGAATGATGCAAGGGGACAGAAAGAAGTGAGTTGTGAGAAGAACGAAGGCATTTGTCGTGAAACGAGAAAGGATAGGTAAATTTATCCTTGAGGTATTTCGGTGTCGCAGGCTCGTTAAGAACAGAAAAAAGGTGACAGAGAACTCTTAGATTTCTGCGACAACGAATCCTATATATTATTTATATATTATCCCAGTCTTGCATCTATAGATCAGTGTCGACACTAACATTGCATTGTGGTGTAAGCTAAGCTTTGTCACTGACATCTTGACTGCCGATTAATGACCTTAGGGCACCACTTATGCCATTTCAAGCCAGCCAGTATTATACAGCTTGCAACTTATCAAACAATCTGTCAATGACAATTCGTCGCTGTATCTACCTAATTTATTTGCGACATTTATGATTAAGAGTGCTTGCATAACAAACAAGTAGGTACGGGTCGGTACCGATCGGTACAGGTTAAATAGTCCCATGTGTATCTGTATCTTACATTTGCTTTTAATAAAACCCGGGATACTTTTCCAAGACTCATGCTGTATAAAGTACAGATAAAGTCATACGTGGAATAGTGTTCTCACCTCTGCAGCCCTATTCTGTTACATAAGCGCAAACGTTATATTTTGGAATCCGTTAACTATATAAACTTGACATTTCCACGGCCGCTGTCAAGGTCGAGCGCTTATAGAGTTGAGAATTGAATAATATTTTGTAATTATGACGCAACCTCTGATGTAAATAAGGAAATTCACTAATAACGTTTGCGACCAAGTAACAGAATAAGGCTGTAGGTATAAAAACGAATTGCTACAGCTTTGCTGAGGTGTTGCCTTTCTGACCATGCTCTATATGCTATAACACGGTGGTTGTTCTGAAAAGCTCCTTATCTCTTCTTCTCTATTTCCCAACCAAACCACACAACCAGGTCAAAATATGCAACCCCTATACCGTAGCCACTATCCCTACGCGTATAAATTTAGAGACCCAGTGTGTTTCCTCATTCCTATAACCTCGAAACCTTCAAGCGAAATGAAAAAAAAATCTTTTTACGTCGGCATAGTGGTAGAGACTGGTGTCGGTCGTTAGTGGCTGGCTTCAGTTGCTCCCATTCCTGGCTGTCACATGCCGTGTTGAGCATAAGATTAAATCCGAAATAGTGGTAGGGGCTGATGTTAACCTCGTTTGAAATATTTAAAAAAAAAATATATATGTGGTTATTATTTGCTGCTTGCCCTATTAAGGCTTAATTATTGGATCTCGCATCCGTCTTTGCTCAAGTGAGAGTCAAGTCGTGCTAGCATATTTTATTTAAATGCATTTTCTTAGAATGCTCGTTTTGTTTACCATCAGGTGGGAGACGTCACATATCGTGCTAAAAAATATATATTTTCCTTTGCTTAGTAATTCTGAAGACGCACTGCGTACTGCATATACGTAAAACAGTCAATTAGTAGCGGCGTTGGGTATTAGTATAGGAGAAAATTTATGCATGCATGTTATGATAATTCGCTAGGGTCTGATGGCGTGGTGCCAACCCGGTGGTTTTCGCCTCGCTGAATCGCTAACCACGTAGCACCGGCCGTAGTCGGTTGACTAATTTAAATACCAAGTATATATTTTTCTTACTTCAGGGGTTCCCAAATTATGCGTACAGTAGGGCGCCGCTAACTAAACTTAGGTATTCGTAAAAATGTGTAGAGTCACCAAGCTCATATAACATTGATTAAGTTGTTTACTAGTTGGTGCATCGAGACAAAATATTAAAGTAAATGTGTATAGTTTGGGAATCTCTGTCATAGTCGTTACAATTTTGGCAGATTGGTCGTGGTCATCATTTCAGCATTAGTGGCACGCACAACAAGTCGCTGCCTGCAGTGCCCGACTACAGAAATCTGGGTGCACTCTGTAGGGGATGATCCATTTAGTATATGCAAATTAATAGATTGATCAGTTATAACAAATAAACATAAACTTCTTGTATTACAGGACTTCAAAAGGTAGATATGATTTAACAAGGGTTTATCCTGACAATTTTAATCGGTAAACGGATTCTTGTTGACGTTGCGTTATGTTACATTGGGTTTGCATCTGTTCGAAGTGCCAATAATGTTAGGTTGTCTTATTACATTTCACTCAGTCTTATCCTACATATATCTTGGGAAGCAATATTCATTCTTAGAATTGATTCACAATATGCCATAGGTTCGAGGTGTCAAAATGGTATGAAGTATATTTTGTAATGGATTATTTATTTTTACACCTTTCCGATACTAGATATTGAAATCTGACAACCTTAGGTAGTATCTAACAAAATACAAACGTATTCAGTTGCATTCTGATTTATTACACTAAACCTATGATATAAACTAAAATTAATGAACTACAGTTTGTGTGGAAATTAATTTTGTATCGCGAATTGTATGACTTTGCAGTTTTCATACAAAAACATATTAACGAATCAGTTACGCGACATTAACTTAGGACTTTTGTTTTTCTTACATAAAGATGTAATGTTTTAAACTGATAATGTATAAAACCCAAGCAACTTTAAGCAAAAATACGAGAATGGAGAGCGAAATGAAAAGCGTGAAAAAAGTATCATAAATAGTGTGTGCAAGAGCGTTCAAACCCCCTTAATTCGGACAATTATCATTGCTGCTGAAATTTGGCTGCTAACTTCACACCGGTTACTAATTTTATAAATTTGAAAGCAGTATTGTAGGGTAAATCTCCAGCTATTAGCCTAAGGTCATACAATAGTATACGAGTACATTATACTTATTTAAGATAAATTACCTTAAGTATATCTACATTTATAACCGACATAAAAAAGGAGGTTATTTTTTTCTTTATTTTTGTTACGCGATTACACTGCCATTTTTGATTTGATTCTTTTTTCGTTTGGTAGGTCATACAATTAATGTATCAATAATTTTGTTGTCTTGCTTTCAAGTAATTATATTTTATTTTATTTTTTAGCTTAAGTTTGTACATGTACGAGTATACCTATATGTAAACAGCTTTGAAGACGGTTTTTGTTTTTTTTTTTTTTTTTTTTTGTAATAGAAGCAGAGATTAACAAATATTTTTTTAAATGATTTATTAATTTTGCCAAATGTTAAAAAAGTTTTATAATACACAAATTGGAGCGCAATCTAGACAAGTATCGTTAATTTATTTCACTGGGAAGTAAATTAAGGTATGTTCTTAAATGTGCTAATTGATCCTCCGGCTAATCTTACCCGATTTAACGTTATGTTATTATTGCGTATACCCTTTTTTTGACTCAACCTTCAGTAGTGCTACGTGTATTTTGATTTCAGCGTTGTTAGGTTTGGAATAGGTACAGCAAGCATTGTGGTTGGAGTGAGAGCATTTGACTAAACTTAGTCCCAGCCACGTGTTGCTGAGGTCCAACCATTTGCATATCAAAGCTAAGCCAACCTCTCAATTACACGGGAACTGGAAATCGTGAACATTTGCTCACTGCGTAACTAACGTTTTAAGGTGGGTTTAGACCAATCGAACAAAGAGCTAAATCCAGAATAAATCGTTTTTATCATTTACACCAACGAGCAAAAACAAGAACAAATACAACTAGAATTGTTTCACGTGCTCGATTGATGTTTAGTTATTACAAAATAAATGAGTGCTACATGCTCATTAGTCAGTCAGAAGCCGCTTCAGAAAGCGAGAACACTCTAAGCAACTGTTCATACTCTCGTGCTCAAGTAAGTCTTGTTATAAGCGGTATTATTTTATATAAATATCACCGTGGCAAGCTTACAATAGTTCTCCTTGAAATTAAAAATTGACATTTAACATCATTGCAAATGGCACATACTTTCAACGACAACAACAAATAGGTTGTAGGCGGACTGATGCTGGAAATTTGCCCAGTCTGCTGGGGCGGGGAAGTTCCACTGCTTGTGCCGATAAACCCAGTAAAGGGTATCTACACGTTTCGGGATCAGCCTTGAATTGCCGTCACGCCCAGTCAAGCCGGCATAGTGTTAGGGACTAATGTCAGTCATGAGTGTCTGATTACAGTTGTTAACATTCATGGACCTCGTGCGCCAATTACCATCGGGTGGGCACAAGGTCACATGTCGTGCTAGTATATATTTAAAAAAAAAAACGTATTTTAAAATATTATTTAGAATCCTCGCAAACTAAATTAGCAAAAGGAGAACAACTAAATAATATTTGTATGTGTTAATAATAATAATATATAAGCATTTGATCGTTTGGTTTGAACCCACCTTTAATCAATCTATTTAGGCAGCAAAAATTTGACCAGCATATAATATTTAATTAAATAATCAACTAGTTTATTATATTTGCATATAATATCTGCCTCCGTGGTCTAGCGGTTAAGTCCGTGGATTTAGACTCGGAGGTACCGGGTTGGATTCCTGGTCGGGACACAAAAATATTTATTGATGTAAACAAATACATTTAATTAATATTTAATTTATTTGTGATATTTCTTGAGTTTAGTACTCTGGAGACATCGACGAGCTTGCCACTTGTCATGATTGGCCTATAGTAAAGTTGGCTAAATGTGAATCCGCTTATTTATAAGCGTGGTTTCTGACCATCCTGAAAGGGAAACGGTCGTGATGATACTTTACTTTACTATATAATAAAACTTTTTTGTTATACTTCATGTGATTGGTAGTTTGGTTGTCAGTTAAACCAATCGCATGCTTCATAAACAAAAGTTGAACATTCGTTATTTTATTTACCCCTTCAGAAACCGAGGGTGAAGTCTTCAAATTAACTTTTTATACAGTCTCAATTAAAATAGTGTATAATAAAAAAAACAGCTATATTTTTTTATTAAAACAAAAGAAGAAGATACAGTATGTCCTATATTGTTCACTACATAATGCCGAACCAGTTGCATTATAACGTAACGAATAGAATAAAAAAACAGTGGGACAAAATAAGCACTAAATAGAACTTTCTTTAAGTGGTTCAAGTGCGTCAGTTAGACATAGTTTGCTAGTTTATATGCGTAATGCTTTCATACCATATTTTCTCCTTTTGTTTTAATCTAAGGCTATATTACAGACTGTAATTAGTTTTTTTTTTTTTATATAACCTTTTTTTGTTGGTTATTTTAATCTCACAAACTTTTAACGTGTGGAAGTTTTAAAACTTTGGATAACTACTTTAGTTTCTTTTAGGTGGCAAGCTAGACTATTTTCCGCTAAATTAGCGTAATATTTAGCATTTTCAACGTTCACCCCTTTTCCAGAACTTTCTATGGACTTAATTAGTTATCAAGAAGTTTTACAAACAAGATCAGAGAGAAGAAGTGTTGCGGCAAAAAGTGTTATGGTTACTTCATGACGATGCACAAAAGTCATAATTAGATTATCCTTCAGCTTGACAGGAAAACTGATTCCGTGATATTTTACTCGTGTTTTCCTGTTTGTTATTTATTCCATTCATTCTAGCCCCTATAACACAGAGTCCTTGGATTTCAATTCACATTCAAAAAATCTTTATTGCACTAAAAAAATTGCAGGCGGGCATTAAGCATTTTCTAACAACCGGTTGGGAGTGTGGAGAGGTATCAACGAAGGGTGCAATTTATTATAATAGACTTACATACTAATATTACATATACTGAATAAATATATACATACCTATTATATTATATATACCTATTATATTAAAGTAACAGAAGATTTAGAAAAAAAATGATAAGCATAAAATACATAAGATAAGTGACCCTAGTGTTCACTTCTGCTTATTTAGAAAAAAGATAGTAAGTAATTTTATTGTTTAAAGATATGAACGGAGGGAGCTTGTCTGATGGTCAGTGGGAGCGTGTTCTTCCTTAATTCCAGAGATTATTTAATTGTCTCGCGATGTTGGCGAGGGTCTGATTTCAATTTCTCTTGTCCATTTCTTAACCCTCCATAAATTTATATGGTGATCACGGGGGCCTAGGGCTAATCGTTCTGTGCGAGGCATGAAAACGGTGGTGTTGTAAATCTATGAAAAATGTATGTAAATAAAAGTCTATTTCTCATCTCTTCAGTTGCTAAGACTAACATAGAGGAGGTTGACGAATATAATTGGTTTTTTTTTTCGACAAAAGGTACGCCATCGACAAGCTTGCCACATGTCGTGACACGTCATTATTTTAATTATTGTTCATACCACTCCTGCTAGTAAAACACTAGGCAGCAAAGCGGTCCTATGAGTAAGCTGTTAGCAGAAGATCATCAGCAGATTCTTATCATTATTCTTTTAGCTTAGGACGTGATGACACTTCTTATTTAATAAAGCTCTGTCATCCCTTTGTAGAATCATTACAACAACCACTTCATTTGCTGTATAAATAAATGTATACCACAAAACGAAAACACGACCCCTTCGGAAAGCAGCATAGATGAAAACGTCTGGGTGCGTGCTTCGAAAATCAAGTAGGTATCTCAAGAGCGGATAGGAAAAAAGTGAGGGCGACAGCCATGAAAAATCGAGACAGAAGGAAGTTAGTCGTCAACTGGACTTATTCTTAATTGAACCCATGGGTTCACTTGACGACGCACTAATTTCGTAGGTGTCAAGGACCCACAGACTAAGACTTTTTGTTTTATAAAATTTGCAAAAATAGATATATATAATGTGAAACTTGTGGGTAAAAGACGCCGTGGTCTATCATGACCAAATAAATAAAACACTGTCTGAAGGTGCAGTAAAGAGCCTTACGAAACAAAAGGCATGTATGAAAAAGTTGATGAATGCCGACAAGCGAAAGAGGTGTTTGTATAGATCTTGACAAATGGCGCGCAATTGTCTTTGCCTACTTAGCGTACCTGGGAGCTGGCGTGAAGATATGTATGTATGAAATTTGGATTTGCTCACATGTTCCTAACAGTTACCAATTAAATTATTTCATTATTTGAGCATCACAATTAACAATCGTCGCTAAATATACCAGGTGGTTCCCTCTACTAAATACCAGAATCGTCATTTGGACCCACTGACAAAGAATGAGTCCAAATAATCACCTAAAAAAATATCGTTAAATGGACCCATGGGTCCAGTTCAGAATGGGTTCAGTTGACAACTAACTTACAGAAGGGCTGTATAATAAAGGCGCGAACATACAGGGGTGAGCAAGGTGCATTAATCGGAAACGCGGACCCTCCGTACCAGCCCGAGCACTGAGCAGACCCGCATTCTCAATCAACACCGAGGTTTCTGATTTTATTATACATTGCGTGTTATCATTAAACTAAACATAAGCATAATACAATCTAATACGCAATGCACAATGAAAATACAAAAGCCTAAGTTAAATAACGTCTATCTGTTAGGCGATGGGGTTCGAGTCGCGTGTTGCCTAATGAATTACACCAAACAAATTGGGACTAAACGATACACCTGTCAAACTATTTAGAGTTATACTATTTATTTCAACAATAGGACACACACGGTAGTTTTGACATTTCCTCTAATTATGCATTGTTCGAAAATTTTTTGTTACGAGTAATTTATGAAATTATAAATAACAAAAATATTCTTAATGTGTAAGAAGCTTTGTTTGTGTATGTATGTTCGACTCGCCTTCAAACCTGAACAGAATTTGATGAAATTTGTCAGAAACGTTCCTTGGAAACCAAGGTCTGACATAGGCTACCACGTTTGAGACAATTTATCTGTTTGCCTATTATATTTGCATTCACGCCTTATATATAAAACGATTTTAACTAAATTTGGCTATATATTCGTTGAAATCCAAAGTTGAACATGACGTCAACATGTAAAAATGACGTGTGACCCTACAGCTACCTGAAGGGTTCTTCCATTGACCATTATAGTATTAAACGGTCAACCAGATAGATATATACAATATTCGTGAGATATATGTAAGAAAATATATTTTCGGCCAGTTGCAAAAAGGCTGATCATCATTTGACATGTTTAACGTATGCCTATAAGGCACGTCATTGGCTGAAACAACCTGTCTGGAAATATTATCATATATTTCTATATTATTTTGATCCTTCTTGATTAATATTTTCATTTATTTTAATTTAGAATGCGGTCAATTTAAACAAGTAAAAACCCAGCATCGGGATTTACTTTAGTTAGAGCTATTAGAGTCTATATTTATACGGAGATTAAGTGCCAAACTCTATTACAGTACATTTTTTTATGCTCGGCTAAACTCGCGAATGTTTAACGCTAAAATTGATAGTAAAGAAAGAAAGTGCATATTCGTCGGAGAATCAAAGTTACTGACATTGGTATCAAAATTAGCTAGCTGAAGTGGTAATGGGCTAACACATCAGACGCAGAACCGTTTCCCAATAAGGCAAATGGGTTCTAGTGTGGAAACCACACACAGGACGACGCAGAGTGGGACAACTTCCCGTCATATAGACAGATGACCTAGAAAGGGTTGCCGGCGGGTGTTGCATGCAGTGACGATCCTTTATATCCTAGATCCAGCAGTGGAGCGACACAGGCTAATGATTATCACAGTTATCACAGCCCGTAGAAGTCGTCGAATATTCTTAAGAATTTGGCCTACACTACACTTAACAGATGGGTTAACAAGGTTGATGATAATTATGATAAATGAAGTCCATTATATTGAGAGTTAAACGGCTGCACGCAAAGAAACATACTATGTTCACTTGTGAGTTTAGTTAGATAAACATTTAACATATCTGTAATAACTTTTAGAGGAAATGTAGGTAATTTCATTATTGCCAAAAGGATTCAAATTAAGTTTTCTCAAATCCGACTGAGTGTTACTGATGATGGCTTTAACTTGGAAACAATTGTTCTTGCATTTGCTCGTGCCAAATGTGTTAGTCTCAGTCATAGAGCGAACGTACTTTAGGGGATAACACTATCCAAACTTATGCAGACTATTCTTGGCGCTATTCATATCAAAACAGATTGTTTTAAAATTGGGAATAATTTACTTGACAACTTTTTAACACGTGATCAGTTTGCAAGTTAATGACGGATTCTTACAAAACGTTTCGCCACTGGTTCTCATCAATATGTATACTCGTATATTATATATATTTTAATTTTATTATTTAGTTTTTTTTTTTTTTTTCAGATTTTTATTGTTTTTAGTAGGTACTAAGTACCTATTTATAATTGTTTTTTTGTTTTGTAGTTTATTGTTCTTAGTTTTAAGTTTAGGTTATTTTTTCTTTAAGTAAAGTAAAAAGTATCATCACGACAGTTTCCCTTTCAGGGTGGTCAGCAACCACGGTTATAAAGAAGCGGATTCACATTTAGCCAACTTTACTATAGGCGTTGAATAAAGACGCAATGTTTAATGCAAGCTGTAATGAAAAGGGCAAGAAGCATATGTTAGTTCTAGTAATATTATAAATATGAATGTTCCGTGCTTTTAAAAAAACTTTAAACTTTTAAAAAAAACTATGTTTACCTGCAAGGAATTACTGTTGTTAAGATGATAGAATGCTACGAAATTGTGCATTCGAATCGACTTCAATTCAATTGCAAGAGTCAGATTTGTGACTTGGCGAAGTGTATAAATCACAACAAGTTGGCGTTTAGGGTTGCCAACGTCAAAACTATTCCACACGGCCCGCGCGCCAAGATAAGCCTGAGGTGTTCATTATACGGATAAATAACTTTTGTTCTCAAACAAATTAACTTTCGGAGCTGCTGTGGCGGGGTAATGCTAAAATATTGTTACACTACCAATTTTGTATTGAATTTTACGTTCCATTGTTCGCTTTATTCCTCTACTGTGTTCTAACTAACTTTTCTACCGATATCAAGAATCTCTTTATTAAAAGATCTGTAAATAAAATCCCAAACATATCTTCACGCTTTCAGTTCCCTAGGAGGGTAGGCAAGACAATTAAGCGTTTAAGTTACGTCTTTTGCCTCGTCGAAATTCATCATCATCAATTTATAATACTTTTGACTGAACCTTCAAACAATTATATCCCAATAATTATTGTCTGAGGCGCGGTGGTGGCTCGGTTATAACAACACGTCCCTTAAATCCTGCGAAGGTCGGTTCAAACCCACCCGGCATGTACCAATGAGAAATACACTTTTCCTTACGTACATTTGTCATAGATTTACATTATTTTGTCATGGTTGGAGAGGAGAGTAGAATGGTGGATGGTGAGCGTATTATCGCGCAATAAAATAAAAAATGGAAGCTCCTTTTCTTAAACCTGCCTATTGTCGGTCGCAAGCCCGAGACACCATTCTTCTCATCTCTTACCCACACACGATGGACCCGGCACCCGCACGGTGAATCCATGGAATGCTTAGAAATTTATCTTTTTCACCACCGTTCCCGTGCCTCGGAGAGCACGTTAAGCCGTCGGTCCCGGTTCCACTAATGCCAACTTGTGAAATCGTTAATAAATTGTCTGGCCAGCGTGGCGAGTGTAGGCCAAATTCTCAAGTTCTGGAAGGCCCATCTCCTGCAGTGGAGGTCTAGAACGCTGTGTTCTAGGGGCTGTAATCTGAGTGTACGTGGCTCGGTTGAAAGAACTTTTTTCTTAAAAAAAATAGGGCGTGATTCGAACGCCAGCATGTACCAAACTTCAATAGGTGGAAGGCGGACTGGTGGTGGTAATTTTGCCAGTCTAATTTGTGTAATTTGTGTTTGTGCAGTCAGTGGCTTCCAAAAAAATACGATAATTTTATTCACGTTCTTTGCACAAAAACATGCCACTTAAGATAATCCAGCATGGATTTGTTAAACTGTACTTACCGCATATCATAAACATGTGTAATGGACCAAAATTAATCAACAGTTGGGTACCACAGACTAGTGAACGATCATATTTCATACTGAGTTGATTGATTTACGCTGGGCTTGATCCCCGCTGCTTTCCAATCAAATTTATTGTTTGTTACCCATGGAACAGTATCGAGAGGTACAAAATTGTTATAGCCCCAAGTGCAGTTATCCGCCGATAACCAAGGACTTTTACATGTAAAGATTGGGCATTCAAAAACTTTTTTTTTTCGTGCCTCGGAGTGCCTAATACCAACTTTTATAATTGATTAAAATCAGACCCTTTCCCGGTTTTACTATACCGTTCAAACAATTAAATCCCAATAATCATTGGATTAAATAGTCGGAGTTCGAACGCTAGCATGTACTCGTACAAATGAGAAATACACTTTTCTTAAGTATATTTTCTTTCCTTAAAAAAAAACCTAAATAGCAAGGTTTGAACCCCGGCATGTATCAAGAGACAAATAGACTTGTCTTACATACATTTCACATTTATTTACAACACTACCGTTCCCGTGCCTCGGAAAAAAAGTTAATAAAACTGACAAGATGTCCCCTCGCCATCCTCTCACCCTCGCCAATCCGTTTAGGCA
Organism: Tinea semifulvella; assembly: GCA_910589645.1. Lineage (NCBI taxonomy): Eukaryota > Metazoa > Arthropoda > Insecta > Lepidoptera > Tineidae > Tinea > Tinea semifulvella. Next base: position 5,911,172 of record OU342586.1, on the reverse strand, counting down.
GCGTGGCGAGTGTAGGCCAATTTCTCCAGAAATATGTTGTGGAAGGCCCATCTACAACAGTGGAGATTTAGGTCTCTGTGTTCTAAGTGTTGTGATGTAATGATGTGAAATAGTAGGTATTACTAAACTTAGTGCCTACCTACATATTATATATTTGTGTCAATTAACTGCCAATTAATTTTAGTCACATTTTCTAATGAAAATTTATTAACGATTCCACAAGTCTGTATAAGTGGAACTGGGACCGACGGCTTAACGTGCTCTCCGAGGCACGGGAACGGTGGTGTTGTAAATAAATGTAGACAAGTCTATTTATCATTGGTACATGCCGGGGTTCAAACCTTGCTATTTAGGTTTTTTTTTTAAGGAAAGCGGTCTTACCACCGCCTGTTTGCTGAGTATAATCGTATATTTGACTAAAAATTGCATGGACAATAATTTGTTTTGATAGCCCGGCCAATGTTAGTCAATGTCGATAGCTGATGGACTATTCTGAGGTTGTTGGGGTCAGGAGTTGTTTGTAGAAAGCGCGTAATTTTCTGTTGCTACTACATTGATCGTGATCGATGTATTTTATCGTATCTCCCTGCTGATAGATGGGACGCCTGAGTTCTTGAGCTTGTACCAACATTGTAGAAGGCAAGTTATTTTGTAAAACAATTAAGGTGGTTGAACTTCTCTCTCGCTCGCACAATTTAATATTTTTAATTATTTTTTGTTTTAGTAAAGTAGAGGAAAATCCGGAGGCACCGGGTTCGATTCCTGGTCGGGACACAATAATATTAATTAATTTAAAAAAATATAATTTAAGGGATACGGTCGTGATAACACTTTTATTAAATTTTAACAATTGTGTGATTTTAATGACATGAGCTGAACCAATAACGGCATCAGCACTAAAAGTGCATGAAATACCGGCGGGTGGTTGCACGCTGAAATCCTGCCGGGGAAAACGGGGCGTGGGAATAGTCCCAACCCCATCCGGGCCTAGATGACCCCATTGTCTGTCTGTCTGGATTTTAATTATTATTGGAAATGCTATGCCTCATTATTAATCTTATTACACAGTAAACAACGCCCCTGTACAGCCGCATCTAATCTAATTTTAAGTTTAAATAATAATAATTTATCTATCTTCTAAAGGTACCGCCAGTTCTGTTCTTTGCTTTTAATATAACCACTAACCAGGCACGATTTAGTTCGATAATTAAATTAAAATATCAAATGTAGAAATTGATGTAATCATGGACCTAACCAAATTCCGGTGGGAACGTTCGGTGATAAATAAATAAAGAATAAAGAAAGATGAATATCTTCAAGATAAAAAAGCATGGACAATTTGAGAATTATCTGTTGATAATATATAGTTTTATGATTTAGGTATATATACATATATATTGTATATGACATTTTATTTTTATTATTATTATTTATGTTTGTTTTAGTATATAGTATGACAACGCCAATTTACAGATGCAATATTATATTAATAAATAAAATTCTTTGACATTGTTATTATTATTATTTTAATTATTTTTATTTTGTTTTAAATATTATTATAACTATGCCATTAGAGTTTAGACAGTAGCGTTTTGATTTATATGTATTTTGTAAATACATTAGTATTGAGTTGTTCAGTTTATATCATGTTTAATTTTTATATAGCTTCATATAATTGTATAAACTTCTAAATGTATCTGACGTGTAAAAGTGCTTGTAATATTGCCAATTTACTGAAGAAATGAATTTGAATTTAATTACGAGTATTATTGTCAAAGCTCCAAAGTTTTGTAATACTGCCTCTTGAAATAACCTTATCCTGTAGATCGATTTTCATTGCTCATTTTCATTCAAAGGCCCTTTATTGAATAGTCAAGTTTAATGTCAGTACTTTTCAAATTTTTAAATAGTAACCATGGGACTTCACCACACCACACCGCAATCCACCTGTATATCTGAAGTCAACAACGCATTTTCGGATCGCTCATTTATAATAATATAATATAATAATAATAATATCTTTATTCAGTAAAAAAGTTACAAGATATGAAAACAATAACATATTTTATTATGCATGCACAGAAAAACAGACATTTGCAGCCGAACTAAGCCTATAACATGTATAGGTCTGTCCGTCGGCAGTCAACGCCCAGACACCCTTTTAAATATATTATTACTTTAGATTACAAAATAATAAAAGAATCAAAATGTACACAAAAAGAAAAATAAATAAAAAAATATAAATTGTGTTGTTGAGATCCTCTTTTAGTTTATGATGTAAGTGTGTAAGTGTGTGTAAGAGGGTGTGTAAACTTTACATACTTTGTTATTATCGCATTCCTACTTTACTATTGACAGTAATTTCTCAGTTATATTATAGTCAAGAGACTGTAGCCATTGTGTGACATTATTTCTACATATCACTTCGCTATGAATACTCGCTCCGCTCTGCTTCCTTGCACATCGCTGGTGTACAAGCAGCCTTGAAGTCGCTTCCGCATAATGAAAAAAGTTTTAATTTTCGTTCTTGGAAATATATTTATCTTTAATGTTGAATCATGCTAATGTCTGATTGTATTTTCGCGTACCCGACAATTTGGCGTGATCTCATTTGGAGTCAAATTATCACACAATGTAAGGCACATTTCATCGTAATTGGTTACGGACACTTAAAGCCCCTTCATACTGTTGTGTTTATCTCAATGAGATAAACTAGATTATATCAGTTTGAAGAGTAAGTTTTTAAACAAAACCAAAGTAGGTACCTACAATTCAGAACTATGGTTATTTGGAATTTTACCCTGTAACATTAATTCGAATGTTGATACTACGAACGTGTAATTGAATACTAGCTGTTTAGCAGCAAAATATCCTTCCGGAGGCATATGTCGTATTTGTATTTTGACATCTTAAACACTATAAAATTAAACGATCATTTATCGGTAATATATAAAGGTGTATTAACCACATAGACAGATATGTATAGCCTTTTGGTCACATGTTGTGGTCAAATGATAACGTCATACGAGTCTAACTTAAGTCCATTGTCCGTCACTGGGTTTCAAGAAATATTTATTTAAAGCTTTGTTAACAATTATAATTTTGATATGGATACTTACTATTAGTTACCAAATCCTATAAAAACCCTTAGTTCCGTTCCATTGAATATTTACATAGACAAACTTCTTTAACATTTATAATTTTGGTATGGATATTTTATTAGTTATCATTTTTTCATATTTCATTACAGCGTCCTAGACCTCCACTGTTGGAGATGGGCCTTCCAGAAAATATATCTGAAGAATTTGGCCTACACCCGCCACGCTGGCCAGACGGGTTGGCGAGAAATATTAGTTATCAAATATTAAAAATACCCTTAGGTTCGCTCATTGGGTCCCGGTAATATTTATAAAGACAAAGCTATTTTCACATTTATAATGTAGGTATGGATACTTTTTTCATTTGTTACCAAATCTTAAAAACCCTTAGAGCAGACTAAACTACTAACTAGACTAACTACTGTGATTTAGTCAACGTAAGGCTTAGAGGTTTGTGGCCGTCGCGCGTCGGTTAACCATTGTGCTGCGATATTTTTTATTATGTTACATTAAAAGATTTTTTTTTTGTTTACATATTATTATAAAGTCTCAATTGTGCATTTTCATTGATATTGCATATTCCTAACTGTAGATATCGGTTATACAGAACTATAATAAAAAAATATGCACTAACCTCATTATTCATCAGCTCTTTAATGATCTTGACATGGATATTGATCTTTTTAATGCTACTACTGCATCTATAAGACACGCAATAACTGATGAGCACTTTAAGCGAATAATGAGTAAATAGGTAGTCTTTCTAGATTTATAAATTATATAGGTTTGGTTGTAAATCTTTATTTTTATTTTATTTTTCTTTATCATGTTAAAGTTGCACCCTTTGTTTTTCAGTATAACACTTGATTATTTCTACATAGTTTCTGCGGTGCGTAGAAGTTTTTTATCCTAAATGTGGAAACTGTTAATTGGCTTTATTGTAATTTAAACATTAACACATAAATCTATCATAGCTGTAAGTTACCTAAATATAAATAAATAAAATAAATAAATAATTCGACATTGTGAACAGTCCTTAATCGTAGTGGTTTCGAGAATGGGCGTGATGATGATGAGTGTCATAATGATGATTGTGGCCAAATAAATAATAACCTCGTCCGGATGCCGCCGGCACTGTCGTTATTTGCAAGATGATAGATGTGCCTGACTCCGGCGGCTGGCCTTTATTCGTAATACACTCTGCATATACGAGTAAGTAGTTATAAGAAACTTTATTATGACCCTTTAATGCATGAGTATGTCTTCATTCCAACATATCCAGGAGGACAAAAATCCACATTGTCAGAACGCTCGTATTCTCTATATTCTTGTACGGTTCAGAGACGTGGACTATAAAAGCCGCAGATAGGGCAAGAATTGATGCATTTGAGATCTGGTGCTGGCGTCGTTTGCTTAATATTCATTGGACCGCACGACGCACTAACGTTTCCGTGCTCGAAGAGCTCAAACTTGCTAAGGTACAGAGACTTTCTGCCGTCTGCTTTACCCGAATTCTGCAATATTTTGGCCACATTGCTAGAAGAGGCGCCGACAATCTGGAAAAACTCTTAGTAACGGGAAAGGTAGACGGTAAAAGAACAAGAGGAAGAAGCCCCAAACGATGGTCCAGTCAGGTGACTGACCACCTAAACATCCCAGTACACCAAGCCATCCACTGCGCCGAGGACCGCAACCACTGGAAACGGCTAGTGGATGGACTGCGACGGAGTCACGATCCCCAACAGTGGGGCACCGACTAAGGAGGAGGATGTCTTCATTCTTGAAAAAAGTGTATGTAGGTATAGGTAATCTTTAAATTTGATGTGTAAGGTTTTTTCTTTGTACAACTCACCCTTGCATTACGTGTAGTTATATTGTCTATTAACTGGTAATTCGTCGTTACTGTTAATTGCTTTTCAAGACAAAGAAAAACGATTATTTTTATAGAGATTACTTTATAGATGTTTAGGATATATATCTTAGGGTTAGCGAGAATCAAGTGTACTTTTTTTACCTTTTTCTTAACGATTATACAAGTTGGTATTAGCAGTGGCTTATGTGCTTTTCAAGTTTCGGGAAATACTCGTGATTTGCAAGGTGGGGAAAATATTGTGGTACAGGTTACAACTTACTTGTTTTTTTTATTTCAATCCTAGAAGTCTCTATGACACAAGGTTGTTATGGAGACGTCTATCAATTCGAAGCTTTAGTAAATGTAGGGGAAAATACCTACTGGCTGACGGAGACAGTTTAGGGAAAGGAAAAGAAAGGTTACTCACGTGGGTCCGGCTGTCACCTATCTTCCTCCTGGAAGCCTCCAGATCGAATCCAGCAGATATGTGTGGACTGTATCGTTTCACATAGGGTTTTTATTAGCACAGCACTTTCACGAAAGTTTATAGTTTTGGGTTGAGCCGGCTAGCTAGCGCACACTCGGAAACCAGCGGTCGTGGACGTTCTGATGATGATCACCGACGGAAAACGTAGACACGACGCGGTCTGATAGTAGTACGATGAACTACTTATTTTTGTTGAGAAATCATGACCATACGCGACGGCTGATCGATGACGACTCGCTGCCTCTAGAGGATTTTTACCTCAGCCATTGTTCTGAAGTAGGCCACTAGATGGCGCCACGTTAGGAATTTAATGGAAATGTAGGGAACAAGGATTTTACCAGCCAGTATATAATCTCTAATTCCCTGTCAAAATATATTATAAATATAAACTAAACCTAGGTACCGAACATGCCGCTCACCTTAAAAGAACGCATTTCTTTTAAAGCAAAACCTAACATGATTTTACTACAAACTAAATTAGCCTATGTAAGACGTTAAATGTAATAAAATAAAAGAAAAAATATAGGTTTAGAAGTGGTTAATATTTAGGTAGAATACAGATCTTTACCACTGGACGCTTGACCAGGGTGTTTCCCATCTTTAACGTTACTACTCTAACGATATTGTCGCCGCCCGGGTGCAAAGCATGGACGCGAGCTAAACGCCACTGTAGAGGAGGAGTGAAGTTATCCATAACGACTACAACATCTCCCTCGCTCACTGGTGCATCACGATCGTGCAGCCACTTGGTACGCTGCTGCAGCTGATGAAGATACTCGTTGCTCCAGCGACGCCAAAAGACTTGGAAACATTGCTGCATTAAACGCCATCTAGTAAGACGATTGGTGTTTTCATCGAACAATGCAACGTCTGGAAGAGTGGTCAGTGGACCCCCGATCAAGAAGTGAGCTGGGGTCAATGGTAAAGGATCTGTGGGGTCGGAGCTGAGAGAGCACAGAGGACGCGAGTTGAGAACGGCCTCGATCTGAGTTAACAGCGTGTTAAACTCATCATAAGTTAAGGTCTGCGTGCCAATGACTCGATGCAGGTGATGCTTAAAGCTCTTCACTCCGGACTCCCATAACCCCCCAAAATGACTTGCATATGGTGGGTTAAAGTGCCATGATATACCTTGACTTAAAGAGTATTCTAGGATCGAACCTTGAGTCTTGTCATTACGTAAGAACTCGTAAAGTTCGTTAAGATACTTATTACAACCGACAAAGTTTTTTCCACAGTCAGAATAAATATCGGTGCAAAGTCCTCTTCGGGATATAAAACGACGTAACGCTGCAAGGAATGCCTCCGAGCTGAGGTCAGAGACGAGTTCCAAATGGACTGCCTTAACGCTCATACACACAAAAACGGCTACATAGCATTTTACTATTTTCGCGTTACGGACTTTATTAGCGCGTACGTAGAAATGTCCGGCATAGTCGACCGAGACCTTAAGGAACGGTCGGTGCGGGCGCACGCGAGCTGGCGGGAGCGCACCCATCGGTGGCTGCTGGTGGCGTGGACGCGCGCGAAAGCAACGCACGCAGCGATGGACGATTCGACGGACAGCATCGCGGGCGGACAAGATCCAGTACCGCTGGAAAAGTAGGCACTGTAGGGTCTGCGGCCCTACGTGTAGGTACGAGATATGTGCATGATTGATGATAAGGTTTGTTAAATTATGTTTCTTAGGTAAAATTATTTGATGTTTGGCGTCGTACGGTAGATAAGACTTATCTAACCGCCCGCCCACGCGCAATATTTGATTTGAATCAAAAAACGGCTTTAATCTTAATAATTGTACTGAACAAGGTTTGTTATTTAACAACTTATCGATGTCATCATAAAATATATTATGTTGAACTATTTTAATTAGACGTAGAAGTGCAAAATTATATTCCTGGACGGAGATATGTGAATGATTTATTTTAATCAATGTCTTACATCTGTTATAGAAACGAAAAATGTAAGAAGTCACTCTCACTAGTTTACCTAGCGAAGAGAAACGATCGATAAAATCGACATCAGACGGAGGATCTTTATTCGCCACATTGACAAGAATGTGCTTCATGGCGCGTTTTTCCTCTGTCGTTTCTAGCGAAGATGAAACGGTTGGCCAGTGAGATGAAGGCTGGGACAGCCATTGCGGTCCGGTAAGCCATATTTGGTGGTTTAAAAACGCATTAGGCAATATACCGCGAGACGCACAATCAGCTGGGTTATCAGCTGATAACACGTGCTGCCATCTACTGGACGGGACGCGAGACAAAATATCGCTAGTTCGATTGGACACGAATGTTTTCCATTCGTGTGGAGACGAACGTAGCCACGCGAGGACGATTGTGGAATCGGTCCAAGCATAAATATTATCGTGACTAATTTTGTCGCTATAAACGGACATAACTGTGTCTATTAACTTAGACAATAATACAGCTCCCATGAGCTCGAGACGAGGTATGGAAACGTTTTTAAGTGGAGACACTTTTGTCTTCGCTAGCACAAGAGACGTGGTGATGACGTCTTCATGCTGAATACGGACGTACACGCAAGCAGCGTACGCTCGCTCCGAGGCATCGGAAAAACCATGTAATTGAATATTTGTATATTGATCTCGGAATACACGACGAGGTAAACTAAATTTTGATAACGAGGGTAACTGATTTTGAAATTCATTCCAAACGTTAACTATTTCGAGGGGAGGGGCGTCATCCCAATCGACACCACACAACCATAAGCGTTGGATGAGATATTTGGCGAATAACGTCACCGGAGCTAACCACCCCATGGGGTCATATATGCGTGCGATCTCGGATAGAATCATGCGTTTAGTGCAGCATGGAGACGAAACTTGCACGTTGAACCCAAAGGTGTCACAGTTGGAGTCCCAATGTAGGCCCAAGACTCTGACCTTGCTGTCGTTGGTATCGAGCTCTGCGAAGGGCAGGCCTGGGGGCCGCTCACCATGAGAAATCGTCGACCTCTCTTCTGCGTCCAGAAGTTGGGGATGATTGCTTTGCCACTTGTGTAAAGTGAATCCTGCAGCTTGGCAAATGGCAATCAGTTCCCGCTTGAGAGAGAGCGCATCGGGCAGGGTCTGCTCTCCTGTCACGACATCGTCAACGAACGTGTCGTTAAGAAGAACACGTGCTGCGCGAGGGAAGCGGTGCTGTTCATCGTGCGCGAGTTGGACCACAGTACGCATCGCGAGGTAGGGCGACGAGCTTATCCCGAAGGTCACGGTTCGAAGCCGGTAATCACGAACGGGTTCTTGTGTCGATTTCCTCCACAGGATGCGCTGGAAGTCACGATCCTTTTCGTGCACGAGAATTTGCAAATACATTTTCTTGATGTCCGCTGTCATGACGATCGCATGTATTCTAAATTTCAAAAGAACAATTACGATATCTTTATGTAAGGTTGGCCCTGTTAAAAGATTATCGTTTAACGAGTTACCATTGCTAGTCGTGCAACTAGCATCAAAAACGACGCGAGTTTTTGTTGTCGTACTACTCTCCTTGATGACGCTGTGGTGCGGAATATAGTACGTAGAACAAAAATGGCGGGAATCCGAAACCATAGTAGAAACCGGTTCCATATAGTTGAGATCGAGATATTCTTGTAAACAATTATTATATTCTAATTGTAATTTAGGGTTCCGCATTAATCGGGATTCGAGTTTGTGAAATCTAGAAAGAGCAATATCGCGAGACGCGCCGAGCGGACGAGCATCGGGCTTGAAAGGAAGTGACACTATGTACTTACCTGAACAATCGCGCGAAAACGTCTTTTGGAATATAGATTCACAAAGCTGTTCCTCGGGAGAAGGAAGCTTAGTCTCGGGAATAGATTCTAACTCCCAAAACCTTTGTAAGTCAACGTCGGTTACCGCCGAGTTGACTTGACAATGAAATGACGTCAGACTGTTTGACGTCACATCGACTTTACCCATAAGTAAATAACCAAACACACTATTGACGGCCACTGGCGACCCTGCTGGGCCGGAGACCGAGTTACCTAACAAGACTTGAGACATGACGTCTGCTCCCAGCAACATATCGATAGGTTGAGGTAAATAATAGTGCGGATCTGCTAAAGACAAATTTTGTATGTGTGCCCATTTAATTTCGGGTAATTTCACACTTGGCATATTACTCATCAGCTTACCTATAACAAGCGCATCTACCTCAATCTTCACATTATTTTTATTCCGTGGAGAAATAAAGAAACTACTTATTCCTTTAGGTAGTAAAGGCTTGTCGCTGCCTATCCCAAAAATCGGCACATCACTATGCCGGCGCGCGAGACCAAGACGACGGACACAATTTTCCGTAATGAATGTCGCCTGCGACCCCGAATCGATAATACAGCGTACGGTGTGAGAAGACGCATTTACGTGTACATTGACGAGTGCAGTGGCGAGCAAGACGGTCTGCCCCTGCGCATAGCGATCAGTGGATTGCGCGCATGATTCGTTTACCGAGACCATGGCGTGCGATGTTGACGGTCCGTTATCTATGGGCGGCGGCGTGGCACTGATAGTAACCTCCGTGGTACGCGGGTTCGACGTATCGACCAATTCGAAATTAGAATGTAACAAACTATGGTGCTTTTGATGACATGAACGACACGTGAAAGAAGATTTACATTGGCTAAGATTGTGACCTATATTTAAACAATTAGCACAGATGTTTTTATTTTTAATAAATTCATGACGTTGAGATAAAGAATAATTAAGAAAAACTGGACATCTAAAAAGGTAGTGATCGGAATTACAACAGAAACATTTCTTGTTGTCATTCTTATTGCCTTTGGAATAAGGGCTATTTTTGTTATGATGTATACCAACAGTGAGTGCACGGCGCGAATGCTTGGGGTTACTGACCTTGACGGTTTCAGCAAAAGGCTTGGTCACACTGCTCTGCATGATGTCAGCTGCTGCCACCTCTTTCTCGAGGAAACTAATTAATTCACTAATATTTGGTATTTCTAATGCAGATTTTAACGACAATTCAAAACGTTTACGAATGTATGGAGAAATCTTACGTAATAAGATATTTAACAATAAAAAACTCCAGTCCTCGACCGGGAAGTGCATAACTTTAAGCGCAGCAATGTTTTCTTGATAAATATTTAAAATGTTTCTCATACCTATCTCACTTTGATTAATTTTGTCTGACATTGATTCTAGGTCTAAAATTTTATCTATGTGTTTTGTAGCAATAATTCTTTTATTTTCATAACGATTTTTTAATGTGTTAAATGCGATTAAATAGTTCTCGGAAGTTAACTGAATAGATTTAATTAGATTAAGAGGTTCGTCATGAAGTGACAACAATAAATACCTAAACTTTTCAACGTTAGAAAGTGTTTCATTTTGATGAATCATAGAAATAAATAAATCATAAAATGAGTTCCACTCGGTTACTTGACCTCGAAATTCAGGAAGGGTTAATGCTGGAAGTTTAATATTCGTGTGGGTGTGACTACAGCTTGCATTACGAGATAACGAAGCGTTCTGAGATTGTTGGCGAAAAGATTCAGACTTTAGTGCGTCTGCGACTTCCTTAATGTCGTAGTACAGTGTGCTAAACAGATCCCTAGAAGCTAACTCGGTATCTTTATCAAACTTTCCAAGTTTAGTTAAGCCCTTTTCTAATTTACCCTGAATTCGTGTAAAATCTTTTTTAAGACTATTCAGTTCAGAAACTCTGCATTTGAACTGAGATATGTTGGATTTAGAAAATTCCACCATTTTATTTAACTCGTTAAGAACGACATCTCTTTCAAAATATAATTGATTTAAATCCTCCATGTTCGTTGACTATACGATAAAAAACACCAATAAACAAAAAAAGCAAAATTAGTTAATTTTTGCGGGTACTTGTGAATGGAATGTTTCGAACAAAGAACTTTGCACGGGGTCGGCGACGCAATTATGTACGAAGTATTTGATCGGTAGAAAAAAATATGATTTGCAATATTTAGATTGTAATACGATAGGAAACAGATTACATAGGCTAATTTCGCTATGCGGTAAATTCTGAGGCCTGGTATACAGAAATATATTGATAGTTTTACAACTTTCGTAAATAAATGTGAACTAAGTAAAAACTTTTTGATTCTATAAGCTAAAAAAAATACGTTATAGATGAACGTGGTTCGTATGTACCATGGGTTAATTCGGATCGAATGGCCAAAATACTTATGTAGGGGAAAATACCTACTGGCTGACGGAGACAGTTTAGGGAAAGGAAAAGAAAGGTTACTCACGTGGGTCCGGCTGTCACCTATCTTCCTCCTGGAAGCCTCCAGATCGAATCCAGCAGATATGTGTGGACTGTATCGTTTCACATAGGGTTTTTATTAGCACAGCACTTTCACGAAAGTTTATAGTTTTGGGTTGAGCCGGCTAGCTAGCGCACACTCGGAAACCAGCGGTCGTGGACGTTCTGATGATGATCACCGACGGAAAACGTAGACACGACGCGGTCTGATAGTAGTACGATGAACTACTTATTTTTGTTGAGAAATCATGACCATACGCGACGGCTGATCGATGACGACTCGCTGCCTCTAGAGGATTTTTACCTCAGCCATTGTTCTGAAGTAGGCCACTAGATGGCGCCACGTTAGGAATTTAATGGAAATGTAGGGAACAAGGATTTTACCAGCCAGTATATAATCTCTAATTCCCTGTCAAAATATATTATAAATATAAACTAAACCTAGGTACCGAACAGTAAAATTTAAAATGTTGTGAATTTGAAAATTATTTTACCATATTTCGGCCTTTATTTCTCCACAGCTGACATAATCTAATATGCTTAATTTTTTATAAGACTGACAAGCTGATAAGATTAGATTAATCAAAAAGATAGATAGTGTGTATATTAGGCACAAAATAAAATGAAAATTCAAGCTTTCATTTAAATCATTCAAAGGTAAATCTAAAACCCGTTAAAATAGGAATCAAAAAATTACTTTGATTTTTATTAAAGGATCTGATGGTAAAATTAATCTGCTGCACTGAACGCAGGAATTAAAAATAAAATTCATTTCAACATTGACTTGATGTAAAGACCGGGTATTTAGGATGTACATACACAAATAATATTTAATGATTAAGTCAGCTGGTGACTTAAGAGTATCAGTGTTAGTTAAATCTGCCTTGCAACAAATATTTATTTGGTTTTAACTTAATATTAAAGTATCATCTCGACAAGTGACAAGTTGGTCCTGCCTTTTATTTTATGTAAACAATCGTTAACCTATTGGTTTTAACTTATTTATTATTATTATTTTTCTTATAATATTAATTTATTTTAATAACTGTTCAATTGTCACTATTAATTCAAATCTAATTACCATATTATACTGCAATTTCTGTTTTAATTGTATTATCTAAATAATACAAAATCTCTGTATTTCTCTTAACGATAAACTCCGATACGTTGACATCCGTCAGAGAACCAAAGTTACCGACATAGCTTTCAAAATTAGCAAGCTGAAGTGGCATTTGGCCAGTCAAGCCAGCATAGTGTTAGGGACTGATGTCAGTCATGAGTGTCAGATTCCAGTTGCTAACATTCAAGGACCTTGCGCGCTACTTACCATCAAGTGGGCGCAAGGTCACATTTCGTGCTAGTATTAAATAAAAAACATCTGTCGCGGAACCGATGAACGATGGAGTATACGGGTTCTGGAGTGGAGACCACGTATTGACCCCCCGTCAAATGGACATATGACCTGAGAAAGGTCGCTGGTTGGGGATGAATGACGGTGGCTTGTGTGAAATTGGGAGCGAATGATAAACCGCTCAACCACGAAGGACTTGTATTGTATGTTTTTGTTACTTAATTTTTTTTTAAATTTCATTTTCAATCATCACTTTTTATTAAATAATATTTTTATTTTGGTATATTATACTGGATATTTTTGTGGCAGTAATCTGCGTGTTTGAAGTAGATACTCCAGGCCTCTCTGTCTACTAGAGGAAAGAAGCGGAACAAACTGTAGTTCGATGGTTTAAAATAATCCTGATTTATTTTCTCCTCGCAGCACGATACCACTTGTTGCCTGCCAAGTTTAAATTGCCAACATTAAATGCCCGAACCTTATATGGAGGTCTATGTAGTCGAGGGAACGCGCTTGATTTACATAAAAGTTGTTAAAATGTTAATTCGTCAGTACCCACCCTACCCTCGCTACGCAACGATTATGATGACGTCGTGAGTAGCTGACATAACTCACAATGATGATTATTTTTAGAAGAACTTGAACTTATTTTTAAGATCGTTTCGAATACAATCCTAGTATTTTTGTCTTGTTTTTTTATCGAACCTGACATGTAGGCAAAGACATTGGTTGCTTTTTTTATATAAAAATGTTTGTTACATTATGTATATTTATTATTTTGATAAACTGACTCGAGGTTCTCTTAATGAATAAGATGTTTTACACTTCCGTAGCAAGCAGGTCAGCATATTGTCCGTTAAACAACAAAATAATATAATTAGTTTGAAATCGCACGTCAAACAAAGCCTTAACTTTTAATACTCTGTTAAAGATAAATTCCTTTTTTTGACGATTGTTTTGATCCTTTTTACAGTATAAATAACAGCTTTTTTCACCGAAAATGAATCTCTGTAGTTAAAAATGGCGCCGAAAAATTAGTTTTATTTTAGCTGTGTCCGACTTTAAAGCAAAACAAAGCTGGCTATTTTTACCGAATTGTGCTTAATATTATGATTTGAAAACCATAGAGCAACGCCAAGTCAAAAGACTTTTAAAGCGAGAAAAAGCGCTGAAAGCAACAAGTCTAAGACTGGGTTTGAAGGTCAGCCGTCAGCTGGTATCATTACAATTACAAACAATTTATTTTGGTGGAACTCAACCTTAGTGTGGTGATGAATAACAATGTTATTTTTTACCGTAAAAGGGATCATTTTACGTAGTCATTAAACAATCTACTAAAATAAAATAAAAAATACTGGTTTTAAAAAATCCCTACCATTCCTAGCTTTTGCTAAGAGACTTTGTTTGTATACAACCCAGCCTAAGCATCAAGACACTAGGTTAGTTGAATTACTTTTTACTTCATTTTTAGTTTAACAAACTGTAATGCATAGATTATAACAAATATTAAAATTATCTAGTGATAGCAAACGGCCAGAAAATTCAGATCGCCTTAGTTTAGTCCTTGACCATAAGGATCAATATTGCTTACAACAATTTGATAATTAAACTTGGAAAGGGGTCAAGCGAGTTGCTTGAGTACCATCAACCAAAGTGCAATTTACTAGTTTAGAACCTCTGGCGTGCCTAAGTAATCTAGACTACCTACCCAACTAGCAAATAAATGTATAAATGCCTCCGTGGTCTAGCGGTTAAGTCCGTGGATTTACACTCGGAGTTACCGGGTTCGATTCCTGGTCGGGACACAAAAATATATATTAATGTAAATAAATACATTTAATTTATTTGTGATATTTATCGAGTTTGGTACGCTGGAGACATCGATGAGCATTTGTCATGATTGGCCTATAGTACAGTTGGCTCGAATTGCCGTCATGTCAGTTAAGTCGGCATAGTGTTAGGGACTGATGTCAGTCATGAGTGTCTGATTTCATTTGCTAACATTTATGGACCTCGTGCGCCACTACCATCAAGTACCACCATGCCGTGTTAGTATAAAAAAAACCTCTGCTAACCTAACCTAACCTTGGCCACTGACAAACTTTAACAGGTTTTTAAAAAAGAAAACCGATGCGCTTCGTTTTGGTGGCCACTCAAACCCCTTCAGAGGATATTTTGATTTGACATATTAGGCATATTGAATGGATATTTTTTATTTGAGGTAAGTCGTCGAGACATCTGTCAGGATTGGAAAGCATCGCGAATGACGAAGGTTCGTGATTGCTGCGATATGGATTTAACCTGGGAGCGGATAATAGGATTTTTTGAGATCGTCCATGTTATTATGGCTCATTTAATATAGCGATATTTTTGCCTTATAAATCTACCTAAGATCTACCTTTGTGTTTTGTGCTTTCTTCTAGTAAAGAAGTTTTATAATAAGAGCAATACAACATAATGTGGGCATCTCTTTTATAATTATATCGTAGAAATGTGATGTTATAATACCACTATATCTTTAACAAAATATATATATTTATACCGTTAAACAATTCACCACAAAAATTCGACTACTTTAGAAGACAATGCAGTTTGTTGAAACTAATTATTATATGCTAATTATTATAATATATATTTTTAATTTTTATCCTCTTTTTTTTGTTGCATATGCAACAATAGAATATAATCATAATGTAGATCGGTGGTGTGTCTACCTCCGTGGTCTAGTCCTTGGATTAAGACGCGGAAACACTATAATTAATCAAATTTAATTTGTAATATTCTCGAGTTTAGTATGCTAGAAACATCGACGAGCTTGCACTTGTCATAATGGATCTATAGATTAGTTGACTAAATGTGAATCCGCTTCATAAAAAGCATAGTTTCTGACACTGATACGGTAAATAAATACTAATACGATAAATTGTATAGAAAAACCTATTTAATTAAATACACACAAATCGGAATAATCGTATAACAAAAGTTAATCTAAATTGTTGTTTAATGGGAAATTAACGTCATAATTTTCTAAATAACACACCAAAAGTATAATCAGGAATAAATGTAGGTATTTTATTTCCACCAATTGCTGTTGAAGGCTATAATAATGCAGTTTGTTAACCAATTAATATTCGATATCGACCCCAGACCCACCCCTTTTATAAGTGATCCGCCTGTTTCCTTACCCCATCATTTGACATTATAATGGTGCTATTGATTGTATTGTTTTGATTTGTGACCGTTTTTTACCCTTTGTCGTATGTAGTATTAGGTTAGTAGGTAGGTAGTAATTTAGGGCCTAATATGAGCACCTACTAGTGTTGCTCAATTTTGGTCTGGGTCTTGCGAAACAGCCTCGCAAGACTCTTGCTCAGAATTTTTTTTCCTAATTTTGCTAAAAAGTTTTTTTTTTACTTATAGGTATATTTAATTGGTAACTGTTTCAGGTATCTTTTATAGGGTTCAGAGGTAAAAATATCGAACCCTTACAGAAGACTGATCTCCACAACTACTTAATGTTCAAATGTGTGGCTCTGACGATTTGTTTTAGCTCTGACAAAGTTAGTTCAGAGGTAAAAACATCGAACCCTTACAGATGACTGATCTCCACAACTACTTAATGTTCAAATGTGTGGCTCTGACGATTTGTTTTAGTTCTGACAAAATTACGTATTAATGAATAAAAGATCGTGATAATAAATGATTATAGTATTTAGAGCTTTGGCTACAACCTGTATACATTTTTGGATGCATTGTCGTCAACAAGTCTATAACCATTCTAAATTTCAAATGAATTGTACTAGTAGTCAAGATACTAGTTTGCGGACACTGACAGCCAGTTTCTTGAACGTATTTTTGTGCTTAATTATTACTTAAGTAAAACTAAACCTGTAAAAATTAAGTACCAAAAATACAAAGATGGTCGCTTCGACCATCTTCGGGGAATCGCACCGCTGCTGCACACACAGCCACCGGAGGGCCGACGCCTGCCCCGTAAGATCCTGGGGGCAGAAGCGTAACCAGCAGTTAGTATCATCACCGTTTCCCTTTCGGTCAGAAACTACTCTTGTAAATAAGCGGATTCACATTTAGCCAACTTTACTATTGGCCAATATCATGACAAGTGGCAATCTCGTCGATGTCTACAGCGTACCAAACTCGAAAAATGTCACAAATAAATTAAATGTATTTATTTACTTTAATAAATATTTTTGTGTCCCGACCAGGAATCGAACCCGGTACCTCCGAGTCTAAATCCATGGACTAACCGCTAGATCACGAAGGCAGTTACTAAATAGATTTAGAAATAGACTGTCCCACAGCTGCCACATATCCTACAGTGGTCCCTTCCCCGGCGGCTCACGTCGCCGAGGTAAAACAAGGAACCAGCGGGCTGTCGCCCACCGAGATTAACGCACGCTTAATGGTGATAACCCCGGAGCGTTCCGCCCCAAGGGCAAAGATGACTACTACTACCAAAAATACGTTCGAGAAACTGACTGCGAGACTAGTTTTTTTCCTAAGGTTTCCTTACTACAATTACAATGCTCGTATATTTTCAGCCAGAGTAAGAGTCTTGCGAGACTCTGTAGATTAGGAGTGCAAGAAAATTACTAATACCGAGACTAGCTGTTCTCATGCAAGACCAAAACCAAGACTTGGCCATTCATGGTCTTTGAATTGCTTTGGGCAACACTAGTACCTACCATTTTTGATCGTATAATATTTCAAGCTTAACGCTTTAGCATCCCTCTCCTCCAATAATTTAAATAAATTTTCAAGTCTCAGTTTACTTTCGAGAAATGTAGTCTATCAACTTATTAGGGAATACAATTAGGAACAACAACAAAAATCGATGTCATGATGGGCCTACAGTAAAGTTGGCTAAATGTGAATCCGTTTCTTTAAAAAAAAAGCGTGGTTTCTGACTACCCCAAGGTACCCCAAATTTTATAGGTATCATTAAAATTGGGCACATAAACTATCGTTTAGTATTATTATTATTACATCGTTATAAAGTTATACGTATATAGAGGTCTTCGGTTATTTTGGTGGCAGTCGTAAAAAGAACCGTCATTGGCTGTTAAATTTAATAGATTCCATCGATGCGAGATTAATAAATATTGGAAACGAATCCCAAATAGATTAATAGTCTTATTTTATCATTTTATTCTATTACCTACATATTATATTTAAATCCATTTGTGATAATTTTTCATACAGTCTCAAAAATACAGATTCCTAGATCATATTATTGAAGAATTGGGTAAGTTGTATAAAATAAGTAAATTTGTGAAGTGTGGTACATTTGGTTCTAGACCAATCAGGTCGTCAAAAAAGGTTGTGTTTGGTACCTTCAAGTTCTTAACAAGTTTATAAGTTAGGTCCTCTTTTCGTTGAAGTGCGAACTTACAAATGGGGATCGGACGCGAGTTTATCGATTACCGAGGTATAGCATCCGTCGTTGAGTGATTGGATACTGACCTTTGATCTTGAAATTATATAGATATTGCATTAGCGAGAAAAAACGTTCCCACAATTAATAATTAACATGAAGCCGCAGTGTTGCGTAAATCCTTGGATGTGCTAGATTGTGCAATAAAATAAAACAAATTCGCATACGCATATATCAGTCCATCATCATCATGCTGTGTTTCTTTACTACTGGCTATAGAAATAAGTTCATCATCATCAGCTTGTGTCTCTCCACTGTTGGATATAGCAATGAGTTCATCATCACCAGCCTATGTCTCTTCACTGGTATATAATCCTTCCGCCAAAAAGATCCGCATGCGATCTCTTGCCAATCTTATTAAACCTAATATTATAATATCAACAAAAATAATGTGTAATATCTACGATATGATATATACATGCTTAAAAGGTGCTGATGAACTAAGTTTAAACCGCTCATTGCACAGATTAAAAAAAAATGTCTTAATAGAATATCCTACATTAACGTCTTGAATCGGCAAAGAATAGTTATTAAGATTTATGTTATGACGATATCTATAGATGAAAGATCTTGGGTACTAGCTTTCCCTTACTTCGTGCGAAATAACACGTCACTCATGCACACTCAATAATAAATTCAATTTTCTCCTTTCATTCCCGGCAAAATGACAACCGCGACCGGCCAGGATTAAACGCTGCCGGCTGCCTTTTGTTTGCAACATGGACCGGCATCTAGAACTTTTGAACCATTGTTAGTACCTACAACGTTTAGGTTCTAAAAATATGGCCCCAAATTATGATTTTATTACCAAATATTTTATAAACAAAATTGATAGAATAAATAAGTACTGCAATAATATTGTTCAAAATGCTTTTATTTTCAGAATTAAATTAGTTTTTGACATTTTATTAGGCCGTTTTTATGAATTTAAAACATTATATGGAGACAGCAAAAAGTTAATATTTTATATTTTTCGTGCAAATTTGATATTCCCGACTGCCTTCCTGCAGTATTAATTGATAAGTAAAACGTTTTATAAATAAGCCAATGCCAAATGAAAAGGTTCATAAATGTAAATGAAGCGAAATAGTATGTGGTGGTCGTGACCAATGGTTCTCAATTATCCACAACCTAACCCGCAAGGCAACTGTCGTGAATATAATGAACTATTATTGCCAATGTCGATTTATCTGACAGTATATACATGTCTATGGTTAGCAATATTTTAGTTTTTTTACTCGCGTTGTCCGCAACTGTTTTTGGTGAGTGTCCCACATAACCACGAAGTCATTCTAAATGCCGTTTCCAACTCCAGAATGTCTATTTTCGCTCGTTTTCTGGTGTGCTAATGGAAGATAAAAAAGTTTTTACTTTTATTGAGGCGGCTATCGAGTGAGTTTGCGAGCTGTGCCTCGAATGTCAAGGTGTGTTTACCATTGAACCCCAATCCAGCTTAATAGTTACTGGGCCAAATGAAATTTTGTATTGCAGGTTATTTTATAAAAAAATTGGTCAGCGAAACATCATCGTTATCTATTAACTCAAAAATAAACATATCCCGATTATTAATTTGTACTTTTAATGCTGGCCTCATTAAGATTCGTGAGTGTTCTTTTAACATCCTTATGATAGCTCTCGTCAATTACTGACGAGAGCTATCATGCATTATGCGTCTTTCCATTCTCTGTTTTTACTATTATTTATATCTACTCCATCTATGTTTTAAATCTCGCATTCGTTAACTTTCATTACCATAACTATAGTTAATTACAGTGTTATATTATTATACAAATATAACATTGTTAAACTTTTTAAACTTTCGCGCATATTCATAATAGTTTTTATAATTTTAACGGGTCTTTACGCGATTTACCTTAGAGACATATTTCTCCCGACGTTTCAGCCAAGTTGCATTGGCCGTGGTCACGGGTCGACTGAAGCTATGCGGTGTAGTCTCGTACACACTGGGCGGTAGATGTAAACCTACCCACTTATCACTTTTAAAGTTTTTAGAAATCACGACACACGACACTTACAATATCCTTGGCGACACCGGGCGATTTTTCCCGGCGTCGAAACCTATTGATTACTGGATTCCACGATGAAGATAGCTTATAACCCCCCTCTCGATTGAAATTTTTGTGTTTCTTTATTTCGATCGCTTCACGTACTATTGTAGGGTAATAGTGACGATCGGTGGAAAGTATCTTTGGGTCGCGTAAAGACCCGTTAAAATTATAAAAACTATTATGACATTGTTGATTCCGCATCAGGCAGCTTTGTGTTCGTTCAGAGACAGGACTCGAGACAATTCATTTATTAAACATTTTCAGCGTACGTGCCGTTACCCAAGCAGGTTGCATTTTAAATGTATGAAAAATTTGTTTGGTTTGCATAAGACCTGTATATTTTTAACACTGACATATTTAAATTGTAGTATTTAATATATACTTGCTATTAATCAGAATAGAACAAGCATTCTTATCCTTTTTATCTTGTTTGTTCAGATATGTTCGTTCGGACAGCATTTTTAATAAATTCCTAATAATCGATTGTTGCATTATTTCAAATGTAATATTATTATTATTGATCAGTTTTAAGAGCATTTTTTTTTGCTTTCGATTACAATAAATGCATTTTAAGTCTTAACATAATCAAAATTCTTTAAACAAGCACAGCCAAGCAAGCTTACTTAGATTTAAAGCGCTGAGGTTGCACACAAATACATATCAAGATTTCTGAATGAAGCAAATTCAAATCTTCTTTCCGTTCACCTTTATTCGTTTCATTCCTTTTTATAAATCGAATAACATCCATCCTCTAGACTTACACGACTACCTTCATTTGAGAGTGGCGCACGAATATCAGGTTCCATAATAACGCAGTGCAGTTGGAGAAAATGTTTTATTAGCCTTGTCATCTCTTCTACGAGCAATAAAGGCCACTCCAGAGATTATAGTTGTTCGAAGAGGTGAGGTGTACTAGCTTTATTATTTTCTTTGTTTGGCTTAGCTTCAACACTGTATAATTGCACCTTTCGGACAGTTTAAAGGAACTTTTTGGTAACAATAGATACCTCTTGATATTTTTTTTAAGACACAATTATTATGGTGGATATTATTAAAATAAAAATATAAAAAAACATATTTTTATTGCATAAGTACAACAGTTTTATAATGATACTCCTAAAGCTATTTGTTTGTAAACTGCCTTCGTGGTCTAGCGGTTAAGTACGTGAATTTAGACTCGGAGGTACCGGGTTCGATTCCTGGTCGGGACACAAAAATATTTATTAATGTATATAAATACATTTAATTAATATTTAATTTATTTGTGATATTTCTCGAGTTTGGTACGCTGGAGACATCGACGAGCTAGCCACTTGTCATGATTGACCTATAGTAAAGTTGGCTAAATGTGAATCCGCTTATTTATAAGCGTGGTTTCTGACCACCCCGAAAGGGAAACGGTCGTGATGATACTTTACGTTTTTTACTTTAGGTATGTATAGTTAGACGACCAGATCAAGATACTATAATACTGTTTAATGACGGACAGAAGCATCTTAGTCTGGTCCTAGAGCTAACATTTTGTAACCAGATGATATTTTCTTTTTAACCTCGTATTTATTTGATAGGTATATCAAGTTTTTTTATTAACTTAGTTGTATAACCTTGAACTTACAGACTCATACTGCCTGCGTGCAAATGCAATTTTACATTTTAGTAGTAAGTAGTGGTCATCTTAAAAATGAGACTTATAAAATACGCCATACTAGAAACTGTTCTTAAAAGCTTTGTAAATTGTTATTGAAATGATATTTACAAAGATAAAAGCTTGACTATCTCCATCTACGGTAGTAGGAGTGGTAAAAGTTTGTTTATTTTAACGGGCAACAATATGGAAAGCCGCTCCACCGGAACCATTAGATATCCCACCATACCTTACCTGGTTACATCTTGATACGAGAATGACAATTCAATACTAGCCTTCGAGATAAGCACCATTACAAATACCATGTGACCATATAAACGACACCGCACATAAAATTCTTTGTGGGGAGTCTATTGAGCTGAGGTTAGGTAAATTTACAATACGGTAGGCGTCAATGTATTGTAAAGAGAAATTTATTTCAATTATTACTCCCTTATTTTATTGATTGTTTTGTTATTGTAATTTTTTTTTTCTGTTTCAGGTAAGAATTCGTGATTTTATTCGTCGACATTTACATAAGAATTGGAGTAGCCTAGTCGATAAACTTTCTTAAACTAAGTAGTAAGTTATTTGACATTTAAAATAAAATGATTATCTAAAGTGATCCATAGTAATTATAAAAGGTATCAAAGTTAAAGTAATGGCAACATTATGGTCATGAGAGCGCACTCACTGAGATGCATTTTACTGCAACTGCCGTAAAGTTGAAGCGACTAAAAGCAATATGGAGCAGTGACACGACGATTATATGAGGTGTATGGAAGGTAAAGGAGTGAAGAGGGGAAATGTTCAGGACACGCTTTGAAGTGCGCCGTCTCGGCCGGTGGTCCTTCGCTGTTATATTTTCCTTATTTTATATTTACGCGACGCTTTGCAAGGCGCTTCCGGTCTATTCATAATATTTCCATATTAACATCTTAGGCCAAATGTTTTAACAGGTTTTATTACTTTATTACCTCTATTATTTGGTTAACCGTTGACATCTTAATGATTTTATTAGCCGCCTCGATGTTATTCGAAACGTGTGTCTCGAAATGGACCGTAAACGTCTCCACATGTTACAATGTTCAGTATTTCTATTTTACGTAGGAAAATGAAGTTTATTTGTCGCGAGAGCGCCACAATCAACAGGCTCTTATATTCTGATCGGATTTCCTCGATTCCCGAAAATGCGTAGTCGTTTGACAGGAGAGCTCGAATAAAATATTGATACAAAGCTTGTGGCATTCTATTTTGGTCTGGGGCATCGGATTCCGCGGCACTGGCGTGTAGTGGAGGCTAAGAGGATTTTGCGGCAGTGAGACGTTTACAAGGGCCCTAACAATGTTATTCTTCGTCTTGACAAGCTCACGAGCGGGAAGCTGAGTGATCAATCATCTCAAAGGGATGTCCTAACCAATTGCGTGCTTCATCGAGTATCGAAATGTCGAAGGCCGTATGAATATAAAACAAATCCAAGGGTAAAATATTTTATTAGTTTTGAAATTAATTTATTGTCTCGAGTTTGGAGTAACCGGTTTAAGTAATTGAAAATTGAATATCCTTGTCAATGGAATGGGACCAAATTATTGCTGTTTAAAAACTATAAATAAAAACGAATTGTATTTAAATATTTTAGATCTTTGGATTTTTTTTTAATTTAACATTGGTCATTGAATAAATGCTCCATTCTTTTATTTGGACTATTAATTTAACCATAAAGCTCTTCGCATATTTACCTGCATAAAACTTAACGATGCGAATATATTTATGGTGTAATTTATCGGTGTTATAAAAGAAACGAGTTGTCAATTCCCTATTTTTATCGTTCGCTCATCTTTACTTGACAACACTATAGTTAAGCTTCGTTTTCTGAGGGGATTTAATCGGGATAATACATATGTCGCATCTTATTACCAGTCTGAGATTGTGATCCGAGAGCAAACATGTCGCAAGGGCTCCTACTAATGTCAACATTGTATCACTTACAAACGGAACCTCCCCGTACCGCATAACTCACCGATACTATTTCTGTCAACGAAAATCATGTAGCATTCGATTTAAACCGATCGATAGTTTAGACAGATAGCCGCCCTGATTTTGCAAATAAAATGGACAGGACAAAAAATAATTAAATCAGGTAAATTTATGTGGCGCAAAGATTGCAAATTGCAAATTTCAGGGTGGTCAAAAACCACGCTTATAAATAAGCGGATTCACATTTAGCCAACTTTACTATAGGCCAATCATGACAAGTGGCAAGCTCGTCGATGTCTCCAGACTCGACAAATTGTTGTTGTGTTGTATGTAATTTATTTTATTGAAATTTAACATTTTAACTTTCTCTAAAATCAACAAGCGCTATAAACTCCATACTGAAGACTCATAAAAAGTGAAGTTACATTCAGTATTGTCAGCGAACCATAAATTTAATGCGGCACTGAATTAGGCTCTCGTAAATTTCAAATAAACAAACCTCACCGACAAAATAGAAACGGTATATCGTTCCCTCATCTGGTGAGTTTGTTTTGGTTGACAATCGGACGCCCTGACAAATGAGCGGGCGTCGCCGAAAACCAAGCGCCGCGTTTAATTTATAATATTTATCATATTTCATAATTAATATAAGCCGAACGAGATATTTATGTCGGCTTGGAGTCTAGTTTATTATTTAACGATGGCTAACGGAGGTAATTAATGGTTGTCTGAGGAACGCCGAGGCGGTTTGTTCGGTTCGGATAATTGTTGTTACAAGTGTGAAGAATTATTTAATTGAAAGAATAAATGTTGTCTCGTAGAGCGACTTCTCGCCCGATCGCTTGTGTTTATGATAGCATGTGGAGATTAAAAGATTTATTGGTGCACTAAAGTTAATTCTAATGGCTGTTTTATAACTTCATTCAGTGCCGACTTGTGGTGCGTGTGGTGTTAGATCTGTGTTAGTTAGTACAACATACGTACTAAGAACGACTGATACCGATCAAGTATCTGAAAACCACAATTTATTTATAAAAAAAAAAAATCATTACTAACGGTTTTCCTAACGAAATATGTTCAAGGCTTTACAGAGTGATTTTCAAGTGGTAATGAGCACTTTTTTACTACAATGAATATCAAAATAATGCTGAAACGAGCCTCTGGCAAAAATTAATAAAAAATTAAATTTTAGGGATATTTTATCATTATTTTATTTTCCAAAATGTTATCAAATCAAATTATTTATTTCCTTTGGTTATCTTGTAACAACTTGGATATTGTCAGCACTAAAATAATATAAATCATAACAATATTAAACAACCTTACCTTAACAAGCGACACTATACAATCAGCTAGTGTAATAATACAATATACACACATCAAAAGTGTCTAGGGATCAACATATATTTTTGCAATAACTTTTCTCCTGATTGATATTCATTAAAATTTTCTTTAAGGATTGATCAAATAAAATGTTTTCGTTTGTCTACACTAGTCTACAGTAACGATAAACCAAGTCACCTTTGCATTAGTAAAAAAAATTGCCATTTTCCTAATAAAGGGATTTTTGACATTTGAACCACTAACATTAAAGTTCGAAAAAAAGACTGAAATAACAGTTTTTTTTTTAATTTTATTGGGTAACTTAAACAATTAATAATCCGTGTTTCTACCGCGAACACTAACAACACAAGAACATCGGTTTGGCATACTCAAAATGAGTTCATCCAAATCACGCTGTGGAATGGCCGCCCATGTTCGTTGCAACAACAAAAAAAGGTCTTCTTGCGACTGGATACCCTCCATATTCGGCAGAGCTCTTCTCTGAAGAATATCCCATGCATGCTCAATCGGGTTCAAGTCTGGCGACTGAGCAGGCCAGGGCAGGACATTGATGTTAGCTGCGGCGAGAGTCTGTCTTACAACTCTTGCGGTGTGCGGTCGTGCATTATCATGCATTAACTGAAATAAGGGACCGATATGCACTTGTAGAGGAACGATGACGTCTGATACAACCGTCTCAGCATAAATTTGAGCGTTGAGGTTGCCTCTGATCCAAATCAACTCAGTTCTTCCGCCGATCGAAATACCCGCCCATACCATGATGGTTCCACCACTATAAGGATGGACTTCCTGGCAGGATTTTAATCGCTGTTGGCGTCCAGGGGTTCTCCAGTGTCGTATACGTCTTGTATCCGGCCTCATACCAAAACGAGACTCATCAGAAAAGCACACGAAACGCCATTGTTCTTCTGTCCAATTTCTGTGTTCAAGAGCCCATTGATATCGAGTCCTACGATTGTGCATTGCTATAGGTGGTACCCGTAGCGGTCTTCGGGAATGAAGGTTCACTTCATGCAAGCGGTTTCTGACTGTTTGGTCGCTAATTAAGTTCCCTGAAGAGCGATGAAGGCTCACGGCTAACATCATGGCGGTTATTGTTGGAGTTCTTCGAGCTGTGATTTGAATGTATCGGTCTTGTCTCCGTGTGGTGCAGCGATACCGTCCTCCATGGCGCTCAGCCACGGTACCAGTGGTACGGTAACGTGTCCAAAGTCGACTGATAACACTCTGACTTGTATTCAGAGCTAAAGCCACAGTACGTTGCCGGGAACCAGCTTCTATCATTCCCACGGCTCTGATCATTTCTTCCCTGCTTAAATGACGTCGCCGCTCCATAATAACGTTGGTTTTAATCAGTAGTAGGGAAACAGTAGCACTAATAATGTCTTCAATGCGTCTTATGTTTTTATAGGGAAAATATTGACAGCTGATTTTCATCTTTTACTCGAATTTGATTGACAGTTCCTGTTTTAAATTATGAAATGCACCAAAAAGGATCCATATAAATTTATAAAATCATAAATTTATTACAAAGCCACATCTCAATCACAAGAAATCCGCATAAACATGCTTGATCCCTAGACTTTTTTGATGTGTGTACTTTTATTTTATTAAAAATAAATAAAAAATAACATCAAAGTACTTCGTTACTTTAATTTGCAATTTTTTTTTTATACTCTTATATTTGATCGGTGAAGGTCGCTTTTAGACGTATATTAGACTATATGGACATTGGGTTTTAATTTGATTATTGAAACTTTTTTAAAGCTTGCCGACAGATTTGTGATTTATTGCTGTCCGGGTTCACGTATCGATGACCGATTATTTTCTATTTCAAATTTATTCAAATAGGATTGGAATTGTTGCCTTCCCTCAGTACATTAACAGCTCAAAGTGATCAAATAAGATAGATATATACAAAATATATTAGATTATTTTATAATTTTAGCATTTTGACTCGAGGTTGTCGTGTCGAACAAGTGCGGTTATGATACTTCGGTAGCACGCAGGATTTTTTTTAAATATACTGATCACGACATGTGACATCACGCCCACCTGACGGTAAGCGGTACGCAAGGTCAAGGAGTGGGGAAACAAACTGGCTGGGAGATACATCTTCAGCGTGCGTCAGATGTATGAGTTCCCAAATTTATACGTACGTGATGGGATAGTGACTACGGTATGTGGGTGCATAGTGTAACCCGTGCGTGTGGTTGGGTTGCGGAATGGAGAGTAAGGGATTAGGTTATAGAGCTCTTCAGAGGGATTCGACATCGTCCACAATTCAAACAGCTGGCCTCTGGATGAAGCATCTGTGAGGTACTTTGCGGAACCATGCCAATGGTGAGAACGGTATTCCACGCATGATCTGATCTGTGCTTTGTACAGCAACAGTCTGAATGACGGCGGGAAAAACCGCTTCACCTACAGGCTGCGTCTGTAAATCGCGATATCCATCATGATAAATACTTTAGGTGTTATTATTAATTAATTCCACCCACAGCCGAGAGATGAAAAAAGAATTACGTAAGTCAACGTTCGCGCGATCATCGACGTCTCGCTACCTACTTGATTAGGTTCTGTATGAGTGGCGATATTTTTAGGAAAACTTCTCTGCACCGTAACTTAAGATTTTAAAACTGAACAATTAAAATTAAAAATACGTAGTTTTTTATTTTTATTCTGGATTATAATATAAAAATATTTGCTCTTTAATAAATTTCACGTAGTATTTATTGTCTTTGGTGTAGGTATTTTAAGTCACATTACATGTTAACTGGATGACGGTTTTATCGTCTGCTGTGTGTAATTTTTCAACTCCGTTCTCCATAAGTACATAATAATGCCATGTTCCATGTTTAAAATTCATGTCAGCCAGACCGAACACTACAAATTTGAACTCATTGTATTTTTCCATCATTTATGAAGCAATTTACATAAATGAGTATCGTTCCGAGTTTCGCATTTAATATCGTAAACTAGTTAGTTCTTAAGCCTTTACTAACACCTCTAAAGCTTTAGAAATATAGGTTCTGTTACAAATGTTTCTAGTGCAAGTTATTGCCTCTAAATTTAGCCACAAAATACTGTTATTTAGCATACGTTTCATAAATATCTGTTAATTATCCCACCTAAGAACCATTATTAGCTGTAGTTAACCTAATTATCAATTTTGCTTAAAATATTCATCATTGAAAGATGAGATTGTTTGGGGTCGAGACGATGGGCCCATGGGGACCGTCAGCGAGGCTCTTGGCCAAGGAGTTGTCAAAGCGGCTGACAGAAAGGTCTGGAGACAGTAAGGCTGGCAATTATTTCTGGCAACGTATTAGCCTCGCTATACAGAGGGGAAATGTTGCCAGTCTTCTTGGGACTTCTTTTCATTGTATTAGCCATGTTACTACTAAATAAATTTATTGGATCAATTTTTTGTAATACCGCCAACATCTATGAAAGGAGCTGCGGCTCCTCCAACATATCCTTCCATAGTTTATTATTAGT
Organism: Tinea semifulvella; assembly: GCA_910589645.1. Classification (NCBI taxonomy): domain Eukaryota; kingdom Metazoa; phylum Arthropoda; class Insecta; order Lepidoptera; family Tineidae; genus Tinea; species Tinea semifulvella. Next base: position 5,882,133 of record OU342586.1, on the reverse strand, counting down.
AAAAACAATAGCTTATTTAATAGTTTAAACTTTTTTTTTAATATTTTTATCATCGTTATATCTGCTGCCACCATGTTATTTATGATAATAAATAATACATTAATTATTTTATAACGAGTCCATTTTATTCACTGACGTCTATCAAAGATGACAGTAGTCTTCTAGTACAAATGATATGTGACTTGAAAAGACCTTGATTCTCATATTTCTAAGACCTCGTATATACGTGTAATATAAGTAAGTATATTATGTCTGTACATTGCTCTCTGGGCTTAATAACCACCCCAGTACGTGTGCGGCGGGGGATCAATAAAGCATCAAACTAAATGACAATAGATGGGCCAACTGTGAAGGCGCGTACAACTCCTTGTTACCAGTATTAGTTCTAAGAATGTGTTGGAGTATTTTGCGATTGTAAATACATACATTATTTATTTATAACTTTATTGCACTATGTACAAGAGGCGGGCTTAATGCCGCTTGGAATTCTATAGCAACCAACCTTTGAGACAATACAGAGCATTTAAGTTGTAAGGTAGGTGCAACTTGCAATATGAAACAATTAGAAAATAAATACATACAACTACAAATACATTCAAATATTAAATAAAAAAATACATATACTACACACTATATACATACATAGATATATACATACAGTATTTACTAACATACGCTATGGGGATTTCTTTAAGAAATGAGTGTATACCATCTTTTTAAATAGTGTTTTGTTGGGATTATTCTATATATTGTCAGACAAGTAAGGCCTTGTTTTCTTGTTATTTACATCATTTGCAAATCGTAGTTTACCTCAGATATTGTTAGTGATTATATTAAAAAAAAAAGTTTATTCTAAATAGGGTTTTTGCTTTCTATAGTGGATGGTTTCTTGCCTTTGGCGGGAGTAATTTGGTGTGGACGGCGAGTAAACTAAGTTAATATTTACGAACTACTCAATGTGGGTAGTGTATTGTTATTTTTATTTTTTAAATATTTGTACATACATACATATGTAAATGTTTCATAATTGCTAGCTGTGTGCACATGTCTTTGAAGATAGTACTGGAATTGCATTGTAAAGATTTGAAATTTAAAAATGTTGTGTACTCATTTCTGTTGTGTGTAGGTACTGCAACCTGCCTTTGCAGTTACAAGATTAAATAATAAATTGATTTTTGCATAAAATAATATTAATTCGTTTATTTTAGAAAATATTTGCAAGTCGATAAAATAACCTAAATAAAATAAAACGAACTATACTAACTATATATTAAACACTCGTCATTAAGGGCTACCCCAAAGTTTCATACAAAAAACACTTATCTTGAAATTCGTTAGGTTTTGGCTTCCCACACTCCTAAACAATCATTGTAATTATGGTGGTCTTTGACTAGTATGACAGGACCCGGGCAAATCAATTAATAATCAAATCATTGACAGAAATATTTCTTGCTTCTTCCCTTCATATTTCTAAGCAAATAAACAAGTCATATAAGTCAAAATCATATCAAAAAATTTAAGGTATAAAAACGCTCGGCAATGCATGAACAACCGTCGCGTCAGCCTTACTACCGCATAGAAACGAAGTAGGCGCACAATAAATGAGGCAAGTTTTACTAAACTGGCTGGTTTTTCAGTCTTTATTTTTTGTTTATTTATATAATATTATTCACTAGTAAGTTGATAGACTACATTTCACGTATTTCAAAGTACATTTCAAAGTACACCCAGACTCGAATAATCTTTGAAAATATTGCATTGTGCGAGCGAGCAAAAGCATTAAACCATCTAAAGTTCGTAAAGTAAAGTAAAATATTATCACGACCGTTTCCCTTTCGGGGTGGTAGGAAACCTCGCTTATAAATAAGCGGATTCACATTTAGCCAACTTTACTATAGGCCAATCATGACAAGTGTCAAGCTCGTCGATGTCTCCAGCGTACCAAACTCGCGAAATATCACAAATAAATTAAATATTAATATTATTTACATTAATAAATATTTTTGTGTCCCGACCAGGAATCGAACCTAAAGAAGTCTAAATCCACAAACTTAACCCCTAGACCACGGAGGCAGTCTAAAGCTCGTCTTTGTACCTATTTTGTTTTTAGACAGTTTAATCATAAGATTAAAAAGTTGCATCAAGTGACCGATGCCTAAACTAAAGTCAATGGTGGTGGTATTTTTATATGGTTGAAATAATCGGAGAGACATAAAATATTTTGACGTGACGATAAGAACAAAGGGCCGAAACACCGCCTGTTATCTTATCGCCATAAGTGTTTCGCTACTAATGACCCGACCTACCACCCCCTCGTATGACGCCCTTGGTCTACCACGAGAAACAAATAAACGTTTACTTAGAGAAATAAACAATTTGTGTTACGAAAAACAAACCGATTTACAAAAATGTTACTCATTTATTATTATATAGCTGCCTCCGTGGTCTATCGGTTAAGTCCGTGGATTAGACTCGGAGCTCGGAGGTACCGGGTTCGATTCTTGGTCGGGACACAAAAAAAAAAAAAATGTAAATGTATTTATGTACATATTATTTAATTTGTTTGTGATATTTCTCGAGTTTGGTACGCTAGAGACATGGACGAGCTTGCCACGTGTCATAGTAAAGTTGGCTAAATGTGAATTCGCTTATTTATAAGCGTGGTTTCTGACCACCCCGAAAGGGAAATGGTCGTGATGATACTTTACTTTCTATTATTATATTGGCGGACCGCATACGTAACGTCGAAATACGGAAAAGAGTTGGTATAAAAGAAAGCATAGGGACAATAAGGAAAGGCATGCTACGATGGTTCGGGCATGTTGAAAGAATGAGCAAAGAAAGATTGACGAACCAGATATATAATGCGAAAGTTGTGGGTGAAAGAGGCAGACGCACATATCACGATCAAATAAATAAAACACCGACTGAAGGTGCATTAAAAAGCCTTCGTAACGATAGGGCATGTTTGAAGAGGTTAATGAACGTCGGCGAAGCGAAAGAGGTATGTCGTGATCGTGTCAAGTGGCGCTCAATTGTCTCTGCCTACCCCGCAAGGGATCTGGCGTGAAGATATGTATGTATGTATTATACCGCGTGATTTTGTATAGACTTACTCTAGATGTCGGAAGTGACAAAAAAATTTGGCTTCTAAATACGAATTACATATATGTATTTTAAATTTAACAGTTTGTTAAGCCAAATATATATGTCACTTTCGAAATATGAATTCTTAGGAAAAGTTGTTTGTTTCTATCAATAGATTAATATATTAGTCTAGAGAAAGGGCATACAAAGTCACCCCGTATAACATAATTAATATCAAAATGTCGGTATCATCAACATTACACCCCCTAGAACACCTAGTCCTAGACCTCCGATGAAATTGGGCCTTCAAAAAATTGTCATTAAATTTGGCTCACACTCGCCATACTGGCCAGACGGGTTGGCAAGAATCTGGTTGTTAATTTATAATGTCAATTTATTAACTTTGGTATTAATGGAAAGCACGCGATCGGTGGTGTGGCAAATCTATGACAAACGTACGTAAGAAATATGTATTTATTATTGGTACATGCCGGGGGTTTGAACCGACCTTTATAAGTTTTTGGGGAAAGCATTCTTACAACCGAGCCAAACTTACCACCGGTACCAAAATGACGATTAACTAGTAAGTATGAAAAACTCTTCTGCCAAAGTAATAAAAAAACGGATATACTAAAATATATAATTGATCTATAATATCATAATACAATCATCTATCTATCTAGGGGTTCTGTGATGATAATATGAAGAAAAAAAACATTATAATTACAGCCCCTAAAACCCTAGTCTCATTTGGCCTAAACTAACCACAGGCCGACTGGTTGGCAAGGCAAATGATTAATATAAATAATTAATACTATTACTGATTGTAAATGAATTTTCCGTAAAAGTATACACCAGTATTTATCCCCATAACCGAATTCTAAATGGTCACACGAGCCGTGTCGACAACTTCATTATAAAAAGGCAATTAAGAGAAAAAACCGACTCCATCCGAGTGTTATAAATGTGGCGGTTTGTGGCAATAAAAACGACGTTAAAGTTATTGTTAAAGTTTCATTATTCTTTCACGTATTTATGCAATGCACTGCCTGTGGCAGTTACAGCTGTAGATTAGGATACACCAGGTTCGATTACATTCGTCAAATAAAGACACATGTTGAAGACGAAAGCGTACTGGTGAAGACATGGCTAATGAAATATGTTTTTTGGCCGAGAGTGACATTTCGTGTGTCTGGTACCTAAGTCATTTATAAAACTAGTGATACTTTTAATAGGCATAGACCATTAAATATATTTAGCTACTAGAATAAAAAAAAGGGTTTTAAATATTTAAGCATGAAAGTTGATTATTTAATCGCACTTGGTCATTATTTTTATTGGTCTAATAATGGTTAATCGTTCAACGTTATTTTGATGTTCGATGTTGTACCTTCACGTGCACACGAATTCAAATTCAAAATTAAATAAGTTTATTTAGCAATTAGGCATACAATTATTATATAGTATATTATACTCGTATATATATATATATATATATATATTTAATTATAATAAATGAGCCGCGGACAATTTACTTTGCATCGTTATCATCATCACGACCGAATCGCTTGCGGGGTGGTCAGAAACCACGCTTACGAAGAAGAAGCGGATTCACATTAAGCCAACTTTACTATAGACCAATCATGACAAGTGGCAAGCACATCGATGTACCTAGCGTACCAAACTCGAGAAATATCACAAATAAATGAAATATTAATCAAATTGATTTATTTAAATTAATAAATATTATTGTAATTCTTACACTATGCTACGATTATGTTATTATATAACCGCTTCCCATGTCAAAAGTCATTCACCGATTAAATCTGCCTAATCTGTGACAAGTAACTTGTAAAGTGGAACGGAAGTTCCAAAATTATTACAAAAAACTTACAACTAATTAGTAAGACGAAAGGGGGCCGCACTTATAACGAATAAAAAAGCACATTTATCTAGGAGAAGATGTCGTATCCCAGTGTTAAGGCGACGTGTATTGCAAGGTAAAATTTACTATGTGCCTTCACACACGCCGCATCAATGATTACTTTATTACGTAATGTGATAAAAAGTAAAACCATCACGACAGTACCTAATCCCTAGCGGTGTGGTCAGAAACCACGTTTTATTAAAATCAAATCATTTATTTTTCTTTGGACTTCTCGGGCCCTTTTGTATAGTGTACACTTATGAACTTTGCGAACCTTTGTAAACCAGCATATTATCGGTCTCAAGCCCGAGACACCACTCTTTTCATGCTTAGGAATTTGTCATAGATTTTTTAGTTTCTGTTTGTTTTAGTAATATAGACAAAAATAGTTAATCGTTGTTGCCTCATGGTTGCCATAATAATAAGTGACTAGCTTGTCGATGAACGACGTCAGACTCTTCTCAGTCTCAATAAATTTTTATTTGTATGTTTAACCAAGAATAGATAGATAGATAAATTCTTTATTGCACAATAAACAAAAACACATTTAAATGTACATAGGCGAACTTAATGTCTAGTGACATTTTTTACCAGCTTATTTTTGGGATAGTGAGCAATGTTTGTGGGTGCATTAAATCACTAATTTAAAATCGAGATTAATAATGAATAATTTTAAACTAAAGCTAAAATATTTATACACTAATATATAAATATAATACATATAAATACACAATAACTATATATATATATATATATATAATACATACAATATTATACCAAGTTAGAGAGGCTTTTTGTGAAGGTGTAAGGTAAGTAATTTTTTGTACAGTGTGTATGTGTAGAGAATACGGTACAGAGATTGGTTGGCAACTGACAGAAAATAATACGCCTGGTTTCTATGAACGTCAAAAGGCAGTATTGCTGATTAAAAATTAAGGCGTACACACGTTAACAACATCTTTATCTTCTAAATACATTAATCACAATACTCAGCGGTAACGGGTTTGATTCCAATGATTTCCAATTTCTATGCGACACACACAGCTGTGCACTTCGTTCCTTTTCCAACAATCAGTTAAAAATTCCTACACATTCTTCCAGCAGATGTTTAGATTCTTTTACAGTATCAGCAGCCCGCCAGTGGAACCGGCTTCCACTTAACGTTCGCAAAATAATGCTCATAATCTCTTTTAGACACAAAGCTAGGTGAGACAGCGTGCTAGCAACTTATATATATCAAATATATATATATATATATATCAAAGAAAAAAAAATACTGCATAAATAAAATAAATAAATAATTACAATTGCATAAGTTGATAAAAAATGCTATGCAATAGCTCTACCGCGGCAGTCCCCGAGTGCCACACGTATATTTTTTTAACAAACGTATCATGTACGGTTATGTATCTTTGTCGCCTTAATGCCGCTGCCGATGTAAGGATTAGCTTCTCTATAAATGGATATATCGGCGGTGTATAGGCAACTCTAACGTGAGCTGTAATCTCTAAAATTCCAAACGGACTTTGCTTAGGCACTGTTTACACTGTTGGCACATTTTTCCACGTATTTCGTGATTAAGTCGTCAGGTGTGGTGGATTTTATTTCCAGTTAAACTTTCATGAGGCTTAACGTAGGAGCCACGAAGTAAAAAATAAAAGATAAAATGACTGAAAAAAGCTTTTTTTTGTCCGTTTGATAGATAAAATAATAATAATAGTTAGGTAATTACCAAAAAAAAATATAACTCAAAAACAAAAAAGAATCATTTTATGAGATAAATACAATTTAAGCGCAAGTTAGTGATATTATAATACAATTAAAATGTTTTTTTTTTAATTCACAACTCACATTTTTTTATATGGTGTTTAAAACTGTATGCATTATGTATGTCTACTAAAAATACTGTTGAAATAATTATTTGTTATTGTAAAATAAAATAATATAATTTAAAATTCATACCCGCTTTCATACCGAATTTGATATTTATACTTAAAAGTTTACCTAACAGGTCATTTTGCGATAACGTCAATAAATTTATTATCTGGAATTAGTGACTAACATTTATGACCGGGGACGTTTAAATACGGTGTGAGAGTGATTCCAGCAAAATCTTTGTACTATTTACTTAAAGACGACATTAACGGAATGATACAGTAATTGTTTGAGTAGGAAGAAGAGCAGATTCATGTCTTGTTGCGTAATAAAAACACCTTCATTACCTTGAAAACCAGCCTGTACTCGGTCCCAGACACCATTCTTCTCCTCTCTCTTTCTAACACATGATGGACCGGGCATCTCGTGCCATGGAGTGCTTAGAAATTTGTCTTTTAGCTAGTGGCAAACATCATTATATATCATTATGGCGCCTAGAACTATGACAAATGCATGTAACAGAGGTGTATTTAACGAGGTGTAACTGCATCCGTGGTCTAGCGGTTAAGTCCGTGGATTTAGACTTGGAGGTACCGGGTTCGATTCCTGGCCGGGACACAAAAATATTTAATAATGTAAATAAATATATTTAATTAGTATTTAATTTATTTGTGATATTTTGTTATATTGTGAGTTTGGTACGCTGGAGCTTGCCACTAGTCATGATTGGCCTATAGTACAGTTGGCTAAATGTGAATCTACCCACTGTTTCTGACCACCCCGAAAGGGAAACGGTCGTGATGATACTTTACTAGAGGTGTATTTCTCATTGGTACATGCCTGGGATCGAACCGACCTTTTTATTATTTCTAAGATAGGCGTTCTTACAACCGAGCCGCCACCGCTATTTCTTATGGATTGGAACACCTTTAATGATAATTCCACATAACCTATTTTTATCCTAAACCAATAGCGTATAGTTAGTATAAACGCTACCTAATATCGAAACAGATTCCCCTTGCGTACGGCGTAAGTCACTCGGCTGACATGTGATTTATTCCTGTTATCTTTGAGAAGTTGGAATTTCATCGGAGATAAGTCTTAGCCATTTTTGACGGTAAATCAATTTCATTCTAAAGTGTTTACAATGTAGATTATTTTTTGCTGACATCGTATTAAATTAAAAACATATTTTTATGTATAATTTGTCCGTGGATATAGATATAAAATATTTTACGAAATAAAAATATTTATTATATTAATTTATTTTATTTAAAATACTTTATTGCACTAAAAATGTAGGTACATAGGCGGGCTTAATGACTAAGCATTTTCTGATGTCTGTGGAAAGTTATGTATGGGTGCAATTTTATTTTATATACACTTACATATTTAAATTAAAATCATAACACACAAATATAAATGTTACATAAAAATAAAAATGTAGTATAGATATAGTATGTATATATTTCATGCAAAGACAGTAAAATGGAATAAGTGGTGGTTAGAAATAAAGTGGTTTATCGTTGGTAAAAAAGAGCAACTTTCAAAGTTGTGGTTATAGACCGCAAACAACGGATACACACAGTAGACATCAACGTGGGACATGTTTTATATTATTATTATGCATTAAACCGCAAATTTTTAAAATTTTAAACATCACATTTACTTACGGCCAGTTGCAGTAAGGTTGATTATCTTTTGACATGTTTAACGTAATGCTTATTAGGCACATATTATTTATACATTATTGGCTGAAATAAACAAACAGGTAAGTCTTGTTTCAAGCGGTGATATTTTTATATACTTAAATATATAATATTAGTTTTTCGTCAAAGTAAAAATTGGCATTTGACATCATTGCAAATGGCACATACTTTCAACTAAAATAACAGATAGGTGGTAGGCGTTCTGATAGTGGTAATTTGCCCAGTCTGCTCAGGCGGGGAAGTACAATTGCCGTCATCCCCAGTCACTTACCATCAAGTGGGAGGAAGGTCACATTTCGTGCTAGAACGAATTAGCTCATTACTTATTACGTGGGGTATTTTTTATTATTTTTTATATACTGAACACGACATGTGACATCGCGCCCACCTGATGGTAAGCAGTATGCAAGGTCCAAGAATGGGAGCAACTGACGCCGGTCACCACGATGGACATCAGTCTCTACCACTATGCCGGCCTAACAAGATGCTTTTTCACACTTCGCTTGAAGGACTCCAGGTTATAAGAGTGGGGAAACACACTGGCTGGGAGAGCATTCCACATCTTCAGCGTGCGACAGATGTAAGAGTCTCCAAATTTATGAGTACGCGTAGGGATAGTGGGTATGGTATGTGGATGCATATCTTGGACTGTGCCTAATTTAATCATCAATCAAAATTTTGATACAATGCTTTTGGTGTGATTTTATACAAAATACATACTTGTACATATCTTCACGCCAGCTTCCTTGCGAGTTAGGCACATACAAGTGAGCGCCATTTGTCGCGATTAATACAAACCTCTTTTTCTTAGTGTTCGTTCATTAACCTTTTCATACATGCCCTTTTCTTTTGTATTTTTTTTTACTGTCAACCAGTGTTTTATTTGTTTGGTCGTTCGTAATAGGCCGTGGACTGCCAGGGCCTCTTTTACGCACAACTTTCGCATTATATCTAGTTTGTCAATCTTTTGTTACTCAGCTTTTTACCTTGTTTGGCCTTGCATTTCAATGCTTCTGATGTGTCTTCATCAAAGGGGAGAAACCGGTTCAGTTTTATTAAACATGCTTAAAATAAACTATAATAAACTTCATTTACATGACACACATTTAGCCAACTTTACTATAGGCTTATCGTGACAAGTTCGACTAGAGAAATATCACAAATAAATTAAATAAATATTTGTGTCACGACAATCGAACACGGCAACTCCGCATTTACACCACAGAGGAAGTTATTATATTAAAAAATATAACTTTATTGACCATTTCAATCAACCAACAGTGGCAATAAAAATAATCCTTTTGAAAATCAATTATGTGTGTTAAAAAAAAAAAAATATCAAATGCAATTGAATACTAAGAGAGTTACTTAAATGTCTTTTGCATGCACAATAGTTTTATATTGTAAATTTTGTTCTTTTAAATCGAGAGTATTGTTCGACAATACAATCTAAACCTTCCTCGCTTCGGGATAGCTCTAATCAAGCGACGTATTTGGTCTTTGTGATGCTGTAAGTGTGTTTCTATTTTCTATCATTGTTCCTATTTGTGCACAATCAGCTTTGTTTTAATCTTTGTCAGTAATGAGTTTGAAGGATAATAGCGCTTAGATTTTAAATTTAGTTTATTTTATTTTATTGGCTTTCTTTGGTTTAGATTGTTATTATAATGTGTTATAGTCTTCTAGATATTTTTCTGCTCAATTAGCTCTAGCTTCTTGGTGCTTTTGTGTTATAAGCTTTGTTAGTAATGAGTTTGCAAGAACCTTATTTTCTCGTAAATTTTATATCTATACATTGTTACTTCTTTATTGCTCTTTGTTTTCTTTTTAATTTTAATGATTCAAGGTATTTCAATCAACCCTAACCTAACCTAATCAACTTCAGTTTGCTGTATTTTTGTTCTAAGCGTTGTCAGTAATGTTTCATTAAATTTCTTGTATTCATTAGAGCCCTTAGAACACACCTCCACTGTTAGAGATTGGCCTTTCAGAACGTATATCTGGAGAACTTGGCCTACACTCGCAACGCCGAGAATTTGGTGTCAATTTTCAATTATAATTTATTAACATTAACAATTTTTATAGACAATTAATTAGTGGAACCGGGACCGACGGCTTAACGTACTCTTCCAGGCACATGAAAGGTAGTGTCGTAAATCTATGACAAATTTACGTAAGAAAAGTGTATTTCTCATTGTCATATGTCAGGGAGGTTTAAACCGACCTTTGTAAAAATTTAAGGAAAGCGTTCTTACAAGCGAACTACCACCAATTTCTTGTATGGTTTGGTGTTATTGAAATGTACAATAGTTTTGTTTACAAGTAAATATACATATGAGAATTAAGTCCATAATAGAGTTCCTTTGAGTCGTTTACGTTCATTTGTCTATACCAAGAACGAAATGTGTTTTATCACTTTTGTTCTATACTAATATTATAGGTTCAGAAAAAACTAATTCTCGTACACTAAACCAAAAGCATGGCATAAGAGTATACCTAAAAAGTTCTTGAAACTTTATAATGTATTTATAACCTTTATCGTCGCTTCATTTACATTTGTTATCGCTTCTCGTTACGATTCCTTTACCCACGAATCAGCATCAATAAATAATAATCGTCCAATAATTCTAGTAGTAGGTACCTAATGATTTTGACCAAAAAAACACTTGATAAGCAATAATGCCATCTCAAGTGGACTTGCCGGGTGCGTACTTAAGTGGCTTAGTAGAGCATTATCACGAGAAGTAAAATTCGTTTAAGTTCGGTTCGTGTTTTTATGACATAATCATGAGAAAAACCATATACAAATTATTTATACTTGTTAATAATATTTTAAAACTTCCTACTTATGTTATTTATATACTTCTTTTTATAAAAAAATATCATCCATTGCCTCCGTGTTGTGAAAAATATATTTAACTAGCGTAATATAGTTGTCAGCGTAAGAAACAGTGGCTTTGGGGTCGCATGTTATACTATATTTACTTCATATTTAACCTTGGGTTCTAAGGAATGCCAAATTTTGATTATATCGGTTCAGGAGTGTAGTCCTTTTGTTTTTCACGGAATTTGCAAAATCATCAGTTATTTGAAAGGACTAACCCGACTGGTCCATATCCGTTACCTACTCACCTTACCGTGGGGCCTCATTAGGAGGCCTCAAGGCGCCTACGGACTAAAATCCTACAACTGTCTCACCGCACTGCTGGCCCTGCGTTCCTTTACTGCTAAGTGGCTACATGTGAAGGCACTTGTTCGCAGGTCTACAGTCTACTACAGTAGAACTTCACCTCTTCTTCGAAAACAAAACTAATAATCACCAAACGTAAACCTTAGTATTTTATTTATCGTTTCAGAAACCTGTATTATATTAATAGGTGGTAGGCAATTTGCCCAGTCTGCCGGGGCGGTGAGGTATCCACCGTTCATGCCGATAAACCCTCTAAAGTCTATCCACACGTTTTGGGATCAGACTCGAATTGCCGTCATGCCCAGTCAAGTCGGCATAGTGTTAGGGACTGATGACAGTCATAAGTAGCTGATTCCAGTTGCTAACATTCATGGACCTTGTGCGCCACTTACCATCAGGTGGGTGCAAGGTCACATGTCGTGCTAGTATTAAAAAAATATATAAATCAAGACTAATGTCACAAAAGACTGACATAATAAAATCTAAACCCAATTTATAATGATCCAATTAACAAAAACCTCAAATAAACCGATCCAAATTAATATTTCAAACAGCTTGTTTTGTTTCAGCGTAACAATTTCTTAGTTCCCGCTTCCATTTTAATTAAGGGTTCTCTAATTAAGGTTTAAACGGTCGAGAAAATTTACAATCGATGTCCACGGCTAGTGTCGATTGTCTTTATTTACGCTATCTTAAGTGTTGCTTTACACGAGTCCAGTGAACATTCAAGTGTCATGCTGAATTAACAAATGTATGTTGGTATTTTTTACACATATTCATGCAAAGTGTTAATTTTATGTATCAATATTTGACTATGCATTAAATAACATCATTATCATCATTGCAGCCCCTAGAATACTAGAATATATTATAGAAATATATTATATATATAGAAATAGTCCTAGATCTTCACTGTTGGAGATGTCTACAAATATCTGGAGAATTCTCCTGAATTCGCCACGTTCGCGCTTTCCAGACGGGTTGGCGTGGGTGTGATGTCATATATTAATGAGAATGTATTAATCATTCCACAAGTTGGTATTAGTGCAATCGACGGCTTAACGTAATCTTCAAGGCACGGGAACGCCGGTGTTCTGACAAATGTACGTAAGAAAAGTGTATTTTCTCATTGGTACATGCGAGGATTCCAACCAACCTTTTTAGAATTATAGGAAAGTTGCGTTCTTACAACCAAGCCACCACCTCTCTAATCGAGAATATCTCTTAAAATAATAATAAATAATAAAGCGTTATATGTATTCATATTTCGGCCTTGTCCATAAATTCAAGGTTGTGCTCAATAGTTGGTATTTCTCTGATGGATAGAATCGAAACTCTGGTATACGTCAGAGAACGAAAGTTTAAAATTAGCAAGCTGAAGTGGCAGTGGGCTGGACATACCTGCAGAACCGATTAATGATGCAGAAAATGGGTTCTGGAGTGATGACCACGTACGGGTAAATTAAGTGTGGGACAACGCCCCGCCAGATAGAAGAATTTACCTGAAGAAGGTCTGGAGAAAAACAACAAAATGCAATTGTAAATTGCTCCGTTGCTTGGGGTAAAATTAAAACGCCTACTGGTCGTGTGAAATGCGAATTGTAATGTATCAAAACATACCTATAACAAGATGATGCAAGAAGCTAAACCGAATTAATTAATATAATAATAATAGTCTATGACAGTGATTAGTCAGTTATAGTCGTGTCCAACGTGCACTTTCAAATTGATATTTTTGTTTGACAATATGCCGACGTGCACTTTAACAAGAGAAGAAGAACAAAATGGCGCAAAAAAAAATAGAACCAACATTACTGCCTAAACTTATATTTGATCTCTTTGTATCGTCCTTACATGAAGGACGAAACATCAAAAGCAACACTCAATACTCTGTCGTTTGTGATGAAACTTGAACGCCTAGTGGACGTGTGTAAATGACCGTTCAAGCATTGAGTCGTGTCGGGCCATCAAGATTTAATTAGAGACGGTGTCAGTTGCTGGTGTTGCCACCTGCGACGCGGAAACGGCTGCGGTGCGCAGATCCGGAAATTTACACAGGGAATTTATTTCGGTAACTTAGATAAGATAAAATGTATCTAATTGCTGGTACCTACTACTTACGTTTTTTTTGTTCAATACAACAGGTGTGCTTTTAGCAGTCAATGAACCTTGTATCAAGATTACCGAAACTAACACTTTATAGCTAAAAGCCAACATATTGGCAGCCTTATATAAATTTCGAAAATATTAATGAATATGTATAACATATACATATATATAACAATTATATTTGAGTGATCAAAAACACTTTCCTTAAAATCCTAAAAAAAAGTTCGGTTCGAACCCTGTACTAATAAGAAATACTCTTTTCCTTGCCTCAGAGAGCACGTTAAGCCGTCGGACCCGGATCCACTCATACCAACTTGTAGAATGGTAAAACTGCCAGCCGTGGCGAGTGTAGGCCAAATTCTTCAGAAAATTCTTAAAGGCCCAACTCCAACAATGGACGTCTAGAGTGAGGTCCTATGGTCTAAAATATCTTATAAAAATAGTGGAAAAAATCCTCTAAAATCCACTTATGCATATTTTTCTTTACTAGTCATAAAATATAATTACTAAGAGTAGCTAGATGAGAGCACAAACTTTTTTTTATTTTATACTAGCACGACATGTGACCTTGCGACCTTCTGATGGTAAATGGCGCGCAAGGTCCATGAATGTTAGCAACTGGAATCAGACACTCATGACTGACATCAACTAACACTATGCCGGCTTGACTGGACATCGTTTCAAAGCGGAAAACAGAATTTGGCGACCGCTAGCTTTTTTTTTGTATTGTATGTGCTGAAAGGGTTATTACCATTACAACAGCACAATTTGTATCATCGCAGACATGGAACGAAATTTAAGCCAATACAATTTAAAACTTATCAAACAAACTGCTCCAAAGTTATACTTACAATATCTTATATCCTTCCGTTTCCAATGAAAAATCGTTACCAATTCATACAGTGTACCCGAGGAACTGCCAAGACGGAGGTTCGCAAATGACGCGTTAAAACTGAGCGGCAATTTGGCAAACATTCCAACTCAGGAAACTTTTACAATAGTCTAACTAATACCTATGTTCTGAACTTGTTCTATGTTTTCAACTGTATAATTCTCACTTGACAATGCTGAACATCTTAGTTCAATGTAATCCATGATTCTAATTAATAATCGTTGTTGTCTTATTTCGAAAGCTCTACAAATATAAAAAAAAAACTAACTAATAGATTGTATCTCTGTGTCTCAAGAGACAAGCTGGGCATTATTTAGGCCTAAGCATAATCATTGCCATTCAACGTGGCAATGGTGCCAGTATCCTTGGCACTTTGCCTATTGGTAGCTACGAGTATATGGAGAAAGTAATTTTTTTGTTATTTTAGTTTTTAGTTGTATTTTATTTTTAATTAAGTACTAACTATTAATCTAACAGGGCACACTTATTTATCTATACATAAAATAGTTAATACATACTCGTATGTTTTCTCACTTTTATATTTTTTGTTATCAAAATGATAGTGACACAGAAGGTATGTTTTACTAGCTTCAGTTTTATTTAATACCTACGATTTTCATTATAATTTAATTAAAATCCTATTAGCATCGCTCCATACTAAACTTCATTTTTATGTTTTATTTGTTTATGGTTTTCCTTTTATTTATTAAGATATTAATAAATAAAATAATAAAAAATAAATTATAACTAAGAATATTTACGGCCAGTTACAGAAAGGCTGATTATTTTTTGACATGTTTAACGTATGCCTATAAGGCACGTCATTGGCTGAAATAACCAAAGTTAACCAAAACACTTTATTATTTTAATAATTCTACTGTAACTAGCCGTTAATAAAATAAAAAAGACTAAATGAATTTTGTGCTTTTAATTTTTGCGTCAACATAACTGTCAGTAAATTGTGAATGACAGACGTAATAGCTAAACTTTTTAAACTTTCGCGCACATTCATAATAGTTTTTATAATTTTAACGGGTCTTAACGCGATTTACCTTAGAGAGATATTTCTCCCGACGTTTCAGCCAAGTTGCATTTGTCGTGGTCACGGGTCGACTGGAGCTACACGGTGTAGTCTCATACATGCTGGGCGGTAGATGTAAACCTACCCACTTATAAATAAATAAAGACCCGTTAAAATTATAAGTCCTAATAGCATTTTATTCATACTATATCATATCCATTTTTCCCATTGTAGGCGTACGTATAAATTTGGCGACTCATATATCTATCGCACCATCTTCCAGCCGCTGTGTATCCACTTTCATATAATCTGGCAAAGCATCAAATCAAGCCGGCATAGTGTTAAGAACTGATTTTAGTCGTGCCTGATTGTAGTTGCTAAAATTCAAGTTAACATTTCTAGCTAGCATAATAAAATAAAAAAGTCAACATCACAACATGCTCCAACCCTAGCAATTGAGTTTTTTTTAAGCAGTAACATTGCTAATATGAGTCTATAAAACAGATTATAATACAATCAACTCGAAATAAAGCTAGCTTTGTGTTTCAAAAAGAAAATTCATTCTCAGTAATGCAGTATTCTGTCGACGAAGTGCCGACAGTGAGGATCTTAAATGACGCGTGTAAGACGGTGCGGCATTTTGGCGCACATTCCCAGCCCCCAGAGCAATAGAGAATTATTTCGGCACCACTTATTTTTGTTAGATGTGAGCTTTTACGACTAATATTATTTTATAAATTTTCGCTTTATTTGCAAATTGTATTAAAGGATTATCTTACCTATACGTATATTATTATACCAACCAGTAAAGGTTATTTTACATTGTACAGATTATAAATAAGCCGCAATGATAATATGGTAGGGACCGGTGTTTGGAATGATGACTCGCATTCTTAAATCCTATGTGTCCACGTCTCTTCTCCGTACGACAATACTGAAATACTGCATTGGTTAAAAACTTTCGTCTTCAAACACTGTGGTATGTATGATAGGAAGATGTGTCTCAACTTCCTAAATGGTGTCCATATATATATACTGAGAAGGCAGCATATAAACCGATTTTAACAGTGGCATAAATGTAAATGAAGCATACACCTCATACTTCACCTCATACCTCCAGTTCGCGGATGACATAATCATAATCAATAGCTCGTTGGAGGATCTTAGCAGAAAGCCGAATGGCTTAAATGTAGCGTCCCAGCGGGTTGGTCTTGGAATGAACTTGGACAAGACAAATGTCATCTTCAATAATCATGTCGTACCGAGACCAATCTGCGTTGGACAGCCTATACAATAAGGAGTAGCCAATTTCAGTAATAAAGCCGATAGACGCATTCAGCTAGGATTCTAGTTGCAATCTTATTTTGTTCTCACTGATGGTAAACAGTACACAATGTCATCTGTTCATACCAGTACCGCGAGCCTAAATAAATCACTAGCTACAGCGATCCTAAATGAACATTTTAAAATAAATGTAAGTGCATCTAAATTAAGAAATATAAAACAATATTTATTTCTTAGTAGGTAACTTATGAAATGTAAATCAGGCACGGTTCGTTTACCTTTACCAAATGTAACATATTATACTAACAGAGAAACAAAAGATATTTGGCAGTGTGTCAGTAAAGTTTGTTAGTACAAAATGCTGCCAAAAGCTATAACGAAATGTATTACAACTTTATAAAACTTCGGATAGATATTTTTAAGCCCATCTAGTGATTTCATTCGCTAGAAGTAGGTGGGAAATCGTATTATTCGCTTTAAATGCATTCTCATATCACTATATGCAGTTTTATTATCAAATAACTGCAAAATGCTTTAGCATGTGATGGTAAAACCACTTTCATACTTTCGTATGATCCAATTCAATTTTCAGTTTATAAATTCTGATAGTTCCGCCTTAGCTTTTGAAATAACTAGGAGTATACGAGTCTGAGTATATTAAATTGGTTCTAAATATATTACTACTTAGCTTGTTAGAAATACTTTATTTATTTTAAATACGTATTAACATAAATAAATATGAATGAAGATTAATACAAAACTTGGATGGCAAGAATTCGCTAATATAATGATTAATTGACAATATACAAAGTCATAAATATCACCATGGCAAGCTTACAATATTAGTTCTCCTTGAAAGTAAAAGTTGGCATTTGACATCATTGCAAATAGATAATTTATTTAACGACAACAACAAATAGGTGGTAGGTAGACTGATGGTGGTAATTTGCCCAGTCTGCCGGGACGGGGAAGCTTCTACCGTTCGTGCCGATAAACCTAGTAGTGTATCCACACATTTTGGAATTAGGCTTGAATTGCCGTTATACCCAGTCAAACCGGCATAGTGTTAGGGACTGATGTCAGTCGTGAGTGTCTGATTCCAGTTTCTAAACAACTGTACAAAAGATATTAGGAATACTATAAGAATGATATAGCTAAATAGACTATAATTATTTTAAGGTATGATTGCATTAAATTTGTTTTATTATGTAACCAAATCCAAATAAAATATTTTATTACACCATTTTGCCATTCCAAAGTGCAATGCGAGAGGTAGGGTCTCCATCATGGTGCTTAATATTTAATGTAATGTGTCTGGTAGCTCTAGAATGGTCTATTTTACAGATACGAGATCCACAAGTTAGATAGCTATCTAGAGTCAGTTATAGACTATTATTATTCTAACTAAACGTATTATTATGTTCCAGAGCATATTCAAACAATGTTTATTTATCTCAACATACTCGTGTCTACACAGACCACACAATAATAAACTGTTCTTTTTTTTTTGTTTTATAAGCCTACCATAATCGATACAATGTCCTGAACGTCGATGGTAAGAGAATGCCAATCGGCATTACATACACTTTTTGTTATTAAAACAATAAAGTTTTAAAAATAATAATAATAATAATCGCTAAAATGAGCTTTTTTATTTTTATTTATTTTGGTGTCTTTATATTTATTATTAATTTCGGATCATCAACATTTTGGTCAGTATCATCACCGACACGACCGAGGCTCGTCAGTGTCTTATCTTTATGTATTAATATTATAATGTACTTATCGCACTAAAAATAAAATAAAGTTACATGGGCGAATTCGACATTTTATACTAGCTAACCTTTGGGACTGTGGTAGAATCGTCTTCTTTTAGAAATAAAAACAAATATATAATACCATTGTCATACCATCTCACCATTCTAGTTTTATGTCCGACTCATTTGCAGTTGTTGCCGCAAATCTGTGGAACAACCTGCCCTTAAATATCCGACAAGCGCCCAACAGAATGCTGTTTAAAAGAATCGTCTTCACACACTTCTTGAATAGTTCCTAACAACTGTATGTAATATGTATGTATGATTATTTATTTGAATTTAGTATATATATATATATATTTATGTTTTATATTAGTATTAGATTTAGATTTAGTAGAATTTTAATTATCTATTTTCCTGTTTAAATATTTGCACCTACCTCCCACATACCATGTTTGTAATGTCCCTAAGGTTGACCGAGTAAGAATGTCTAGCGCCATTAGGTCCGCCTTTGTACATAGTGCAAAAAGTTTTAAATAAATAAATAAATAATAATCACGTGTTTATTGCGAGGGTAGTCGTCATAAACGTTTGCAGCGTGACATCGGGTTGACCAATAGATTATGTTATGCTGCTATCACGATGGCTACAAAGCCTACAAAAGATCGGTAATAAGGTAATTAAAATTACAATTATGAACGCATGTAAAAACATATATTATTGTGCATAATGTGTTCGCAACTCATTAGACAATTGACCAGGGAATTACAGTAATATAGGTATATGACTGTATTACATATACTGCCGCCACTTCACCTAGATAACATTATTTGCACTTCACCTACAAATCAATATTTAGCCCACACTTGTGGTTACACTGCACTTGATTTCAATAGACTACATTATGAGTCGGAAGATCAAAGGGTACATCATCCAATAGTTGGGATACGAGTACATTATTGCTATCTGTATAATAATAGTACGTCTAGTGTTACGCAAATAACAGTATAGAGTAAGTTATTAATATAGTAGCTTGCCGGCTTTACCCATGTGATATAGTGGTCGGCAATAAAATGATCACGAATCAAATATTTAAATAATAATAATAAATGTTTATTGCACAAAGATGCCTTAAGGCATCTTCTACCAGCTAACCTTTGTGAAATGTAAACAAATTCAGGGAGAGTGCCAAAAAATAAATAAATGTTAGATAATGAGAAATATTATAAAATATTAATTTATACTAATACTTACAAATATTATTATAATGTTGGTAGAATTTACAACAATACATTTTATACAGACATAATACACACATACAATACATACTAAAAGGCTAATACATACACTTAAATGTTTTTTCCACAATATGGAATAGGAGTGAGGTCAACTACGAACATTTTGTATAGATAGAAAGTGAGAGTAAAGATTGTTTTTGAAGGAGACTGCAGTTTGAAGAGTGCGAAGGGAAAGGGGAAGGGAGTTCCAGAGTGATGCTGCAGTAATAGTAAAAGAATTTGAATATCTGGTCGAGGAGATATCGGAATTTGCGATCATGAGTTAAGGAGAAAAACTCAAAGCATTATTTTAGGTATCGTGGGGAGAGAGGGTTGTTTAGGATGCCAAAGAGAGTGGTTAGGATATGCTGATGTCTGCGAAAAACACATAGATGACCGGAAAGTTACATGTGGTTATATGATGACAATGTATGTGTTATGGTATATTGTAAAGTTTAAATAAATCCGTTTGGTAGTTTGGTGAAAGAACTTAAATATGTCTTTTTATTTTTATTTTGTATCAATTGCATGTTCAAGGTTTTTTATATTCATCATTATTATTAACATTGTATGTCTTTCTATCGCTGAATATAGGGTCCAGACCTAAAAGCAACGCACGCGATCATTCAACAACCGTTACCGGATTATTTAAGTTACAACCATTGTGTGTTGACCTTGTCACATATAATAAGAAATCATTTCTTGGTTACGTAAATAATTATTGTGTAAGCGATTGTGGTTTTGTATTACATTATACACTAGGAATTCTTATTCGATTTTATTACCCCTAAATTCGGAATTCCGAAAATAGAATGCACCAGTACCTATTCCATGTTTACATACATCTTGTTGCTACCACATTCTTGGAACGATATTTATTATAGAGATTTCATACCATACGTTTCTATACCATCGTATATTCGCGTAAATGTAAATTACATACATTTTCTTCCTTCCACGTTTCTTACAGTAGATAAGAAATTGTCTTATGTTTTTCTGGGCCGTCATTCTTGAAACCAAACTCGATTAGTGTGCCTAAATTTAGATTTATTTTTTTCTACATTTCATCCTTATTTTTTATATTATAGTATCTATGGAAGAACTGCAGCAAAAAATGGAGACCGTCAGTCTTAAGTTCGGCCTTAAAGCGAAGTGCGATGTGGTCCAAGATAACATTTATTTGGGAGTACTAATATCTAATAACGGTGAATGCAAGGATGAAATCAAGCGTTGAATGGCAGTGACAAGATCTGATGAAGCTGAAGAAGATATAAGGCAACCGAAACGTAGCCAAAGCCACTAAGATCCAGCTGGTTACGGACACGCTACGCACGCACGTTGATGAAGCTTCGCTTTGTATGATAACAAACGATTTGTTAAATATGATTTGTTGCTTGGGTTATAGTAGACGTTAAGTAGTATAATTTTATTAAAAAATCAAAGCCAAGTCAACGTTCGTAGCTATAGCACATTATTAATAAATATACTTATTATTCACATGTACGAGTGTATATAAGATTGATGTACATTTTTGACATGGTTTTGATAGAGTTAAGAATAAGTCTTGCAGTCGTTTTCAGCATAATCATAATATGAACCCGTTACGTGCGTGAACTGAAAGTCGTAAATCCCTTTAGCGGTAAACGTAAATCTTGGTAAAACCGTAAACTCAGACCGCATTGGAAGGCGAAGGTATTGATTATATTCATGTTAGCTTTAATATTACTTCCTCAATAAGTAAACAACACGAGGTAAAGGTAAAAATAGATCAACTGTCTTTAGAAGTACTGTTAGACATGATTTAATAACGAGAAGTAACTGTGGCTTTGATAATTATCATCATCAGCCTGAGAATCTCCAATGCTGCATAGGACTCCCACAAGAATCGCTACTGTATATAACCTTTTTCGACCCTCATCCAACACCCATCCATCTGGCGAGGGGTCGTCTTACTCTGCGTCATCGCTTAGAGTCTTAGCTTTAAAACCATAAGACAAATATCATACAGTCTTATTAAAAGCATACACAATACAAATTAACAATAATTGAAATTGCCTCCGTGGTCTAGCGGTTAAGTATGTGGATTTAGACTCGGAAGTACCGGGTTTGATTCCTGGGACACAATAACATTTATTAATTTAAATAAATAAAATAATTAATATTGAATTTATTTGTAATATTTCTCGGTTTGGTCGCTAGAGACATCGACGAGCTTGCCACTTGTCATGATGGGCCTATAGTAAAGTTGGATATCAATAAATGTGAATCCGCTTCTTTATAATTCTGACCACCCCGAATGGGAAACTAATAACTATTAAATGCAATTAATATATATATAATTATTCAAATCTGATGATATCTGATATTTAATTTTATGGATGTTGGTAAATATTTTATTTATAAACTGTTTCGATTGGTTCCTTATAAATATTGTTTTCATATTAGTGAACCTGTGGGTTTATACTAGAAGTACTATCTAAAGGATCTTTAAAAGTACTCTTAATAAAGACATTCCGTCGACGAATAACTCTTTTATGTTGGTAAATCTAAAAACGAATGACCTACATTGACAAATTTGAATATACCGTACGTATAGCATTAGTAGTCAATATTTCAGATAGCGATTTAATATTAATAAAATACTTATGTTTACTTTCTGAAATAATCGCAAGACATACTACAGGCACAATTTTAGAAAATACCATTACATGTTATAGTTTTTAATGTATTGTTATTTTAATTACTTTTCTATGTTTAAACTGATTAATATAATCACTTTTTTATTACTAAGTTAACAATAAAAATAGAGCATTTAATACCTACTTAGTAAAAATAAATATACCAAAATTCCGATGCATGTCACAAGAAGATAAATTGTCTAAACATAAATCGCGTTTGACATTCCCTTGGCTTAAAAAGTTAAAACTATAATTTGGTAAAAAAACTCGTAACATTCCCCGAGCGAGAGACTTCCACTGAAATGTAATTTACGCTTCTCTAAACCGAGGGGATGTTCACAAAAACGGTATCACCTACCTACCCATGTCGCATGCATTGACGTAAAATTATCCCAAATTGATGTCAATATTTCTCCCTGTAACTTTGTCCTGTTTCACCCGATAATTATGATAATACCTACATCATGTTTTATCTGTAAGTTATAATATGAGACATGTAGACTACATTTAATTAAAATCAAATAACAATATATTAAATCATTAGATTTTTTAGATGTTTATTTATGAGATTTATTACTTGCAAAACAATAGAAACTTGTAATGATAACCAACATAATATAAATTATAAAAATCCACCTTTATTTTAATGTAACTAATAGAATTATAGATAAACAACATAATATAATAAAAATATAGATAAAAGTCAAAAGAATGTTAACACTTCGAAATAAAACAAACACTTCGAAAATTATAAAAAAATATAAAAAAGTGGACAAAAAATCATAGGGTGAAAGCGAAACATGTCGATGATCCGGCTCATTTCTAAGAAGACAAATTACAGAATACACGGCTGGCGACGACTGAGGAAAAAACGCAAGCAATTAACTTAACGTTTCAAAATAACCATCTAATACTATTTTCGTTGACGATAATTTCGCTCGTTATTTTAGAATGTTTACACTTTATTTCGGTATTCAAATAAACTTATACCCAAATAATACGCCGAGGGGCAGTTAAATATTTACAGAGAAGATCATGTTGTCACATCAAAGGTTCTAGTAATATTACTAATTTTAGACAAACTAAAACAAAAATCATAAACTCTGTTTATTCATAAGTAATTGCCCTATATCAAAAACAATAAAATAATTACAGTTTAACCGGCAACAAAATCTTTAATAAATTGTATTTGTACAAAATGAGTCAGAGAGACCGCTTTAAATTGAGATATTGCTTTACAGAAAGGAAACTCGTAATCTCGTAATGTTCATAACGTCACAATAACTTGAAATACGTCTCCCAACAAAATGAAGTACATCTACGGTAGAACAAATGTGATCTTGGCCAATAATAATGTGGTAGCATTCGTGCTTGCCGCAGACTTCTCGTTAAAACACCGGAGAATTTATAGCCATGGAACCGGTCGAAATGTATACCGTAAAATGAGATGCATTATAAGCCTACATGCTTTGCCAATAAAATAATAAAAACATAAATTTTAAACCGCATTTTCTGAGAAGTATGCTTTTGTCTTTTAATTGTTAAGAAATAAAATTGGATTTATTAAAAAAAAAAACATTATTTAAGAGGCAATTAGTGGTTATTTTTAGGTTTTGACAAACGAATGTTTATTAAAAAAACAGGTGAAATATAATCTGAACCTCCGAAGTTCATTAATTATATCAGTTAAATGCAGTGTAACATAATCAGTTATTTATCACTAATGCTGCTGGTCGTTTGTCACTTGTTCCGCCCACGAGACCTCATCTTGTAGGGAATTCGTCACGTCAACTCAATCCAGAGCACTCAAAGTTAAACCTTCAGCTATTTAAAATAAAAGTGAATCTTCTGTAACAATGTTGTGAATATTACATGTGATGACAGTTTTAAGATTGCGGTTATCTGATTTAAACTTCTGAGAAAGCTTATTTATATGTTGATACGATGTGTTAGTGAAATTCATTAAATTTATTACCGTACGTTTTTATATCTACCAATAGAGCTTTATAGACAAACCTATTTTCCAAGAAATTAGCAATAAATTTTAAATAGCCTTAGAATAACTCTTTAAAGTTCATCGTCTATTGATCTCAAAACAGTAATACATAAATTGCGAAAACATTATTGTTCTCGATCTAAGAATTGCCATGCTTGCGGTAAATGGCGGTAAATCAAAAAGCCCCATCAATGTCTGTCTTGTACTTTAAACAGAAAGGATTACCCACAGAGGTGAAGCGGCATTCCCACAAGCAAACCTCCCTATCCAAAGAGAAGAATTCAAACAACGGCCTTTGAAAGGCTCTCTACCATTCAAATTAGCTTAATGCGTTTTGTTGAAAGCTTTGCGATAAGCATATGAAAGGCTTCAGCCAATGTTTATGCGTTATTGTGGTTCAAAACTGTCTTAGCCAAATTTACACCAAGTGGGGCTAAATTAAAGTTTAAAAATATATAAAATATAGAAAACCAACTGATCTACTACTTTACCAATTTATATTACCAATACCTTTTATTTTTAAAATCATAATCATGAAGTAAGTTTTAATATAACTGTTTATTGTTTACCAGTTACAATTAATAAATCAGAATTAAAACAATTTAGTTATGATTAAAAATAAAAAGGGTTAATTTTACAAGTTCCGGTGCAGACAGACGCCACGCAGTGACAAATCTGAAAATAGACAACAGATGTATGGAGGCATATCTTGCAACCATTCGTCGTCGCACAACAACACACGCGCTCAACCGTTGACAGATTGGACGGTTTAAATTTAGAACGGATATTCTTTATTCGAATTACCAAAATGTCATATGAACTGTCAATGGACATGCTATTCATAGCAGTGGGAAGAGTGATGGTTGTGAGGGCAATAAATTAGCAATTATGCAAAATGGCGATGATAACTTTGTTTCTCATAAGTTAAATTAGACTAAAAAACTAAATCTAGAACAGACTTTAAATATAGCAACTGATATTTATACTGGAATATAAAATAAAATCTAATATAAATTAGGGAACTAACTACGTTATACTACAACGTACAGGACTACCAATCCGTTATTTGTAAAATTCACTTCTTTGCGCTTAAATTAAATTAAATTTATTAGATTCTAGTGTTTGTACTGCAACGTCATAAGGATTATTTTCCGAGCTTCTACACAGGCTTAGCTTTAGGCATATCAACAACAGCCTAGCTATTTCAGTTTGGAGTTGATTTTCCAAATATCACGCATCACTTCTCCAGTTGTGCGGATACAACGTGCGTCACTTCGGTCGGCCCACGTGCAATATTCAAATGAAGTTTATGCAGTTTGTAGTTTATGGTTACCATAACTCGCCCCAGGCGGAATGATAGACTGTTGGCGTGCGAATCATCGCAGAAGACTGTATTGTGAATTTGTGAGAAATGTTTATTTTGTTCTCGTATATGCGTAGTCCGTAGCAGCGTGCAGCCCACGTTCTGTTTCGAGATTTCTGGCCTTATTTACGACATTTTCTAGCTACGATTTCGATAACGGTTGAAATGGCTTGTGAATTTCTATTTATTGCTTGTTAGGATGCAGCACATGGATTGTGTGTTATGGTAATTTTGTGCTAGTGGAGCATGTTTACGAGTAATAATTATTCACCGAAATTCTGAAATGTATATTTTGGATGGGTATCCTCATTAGCGAATGTAATAATTTTTAATAGTAAGAAAAATCTCTATAAAATAATTAAAATCAATAAAAAAAATCGATCTATGAGTTTCTCGTTTTATCTTTCACAATATTGTCTAGACACAGCGTTTGTTTTATGATCGTAAAATTGCAGACACGCATCTCATACGACATCAAAACTCAATATCCGTCCAATACATTTGTTATAGATCTGACTAAAGTACGCCTGAAGATGCGATTTGCTGGGATAATATTTTGAAATATCACTTGGATACGAAGCAGGCTGAAGTTATTTGTTTGTGCAAAACCATCCAACTGTTATGAGACTTCTTACGACATGTTTGAGTATTAGTGCATGTTTGTATTTTTATAATAGATTTGCTGTTTGCGCTCCACTTCCTTTCAGCTCCGTCGGGTTTAGGGTTAAAATAAGTTTTGCTTGTTTATAATTATTGTATATTTTTTGTTTAACAATCTCAGTCTGAGTATCTAGATTTCATAAAAGTTATATTCTAAGATATTTTTGGACATGACTTCTTCTTACCTACCTTACCAACATACGGACAAGTTACAAGTCGTGCTCGGCATATAAAAGTCTGGTCATTATCATTATTAATTAAGGTAATATAGAGGAGAAGCGTGATTTACAGATCAGTAGCAATTGGATTATTTTTAAACAAGACAGTTAAGTGAAGAAATTTATTGCGTCCGTTACCTATGTTTTACCATAAACAGTAATAAACACACATTTAGAACCCTCGCTAATGCGAAATATAATGAAGCCAAGTTTGCCAGGTGACTTTGCCGTACATAAATTTGATCGCAACTTTAAAGCGTTCTTATGATTTGCTTATACTCGTACTTACAAGTAACACGGTAAAATGAAATGTGGTAACTATTAGCGGAACTTTTAGTCAGAAACACGGTAAATAAATAGTAGGCAAGGAAATTGGAAAAGTCGCCAAAAATTTTGAAACGTGTTATGGACAGAAATGATTAATTTTACGTAAGCATATATGCTAGCCTTATTAGCAAGCTAAACGATGAAGTAATCTGGTGACAGTGAAGACCACGTACCACTGGACGCCGCAGACAGACTCGTAGGTCATAAGGTTACTTTTGTCGTATGCGACTTATAGATTTAACCAGCACTAAAGAAACGGATTTCAGATATTTCTTACTACGGAAATTAATTTTGGCTTTATTTTATAATTAGGTCTTTATATATATATAAATGTTGTAGGTTTCCTAAATTTATGTAGAGCGAAAAACTTAACCCGTAAAATACGGGGCGCATCTGGCCAGCCAAGTTATATAAGGCTGTCAAAAAAATTGCGTGCAATGTGGAAACATATATACAATCTTAACATGATTTTGAAATACCCATTCGAGGTTACCTTACTTTTTTTCTTTTCCACAATATGGCGTCTGGTTATCGCCTTACTGAAATTTAATTAATGTCATACCTTTAGTGACACTCGCGTGATTAAAACGAATCGATTGACGTGAGCATCATCAAAATCGGACTAAGCGTTTGGTATCCAGTGTGCCACAAAGGAACATACATACATACATACAAAGACTGATAAACACATAACCCGTCTTTGCGTCGCGCAGTCGGCTAAAAAGGAGATACAAATGCTGATTATGAAGATATTATAGACAAAGTTTAAGTACACTTTATAGATGTCGGCCTCTGTGCAGTGGATCGCCTCTGTGGCGGTACGCGGAACCGCTCTTCTTATTGTAGGTTCATTTGTTTTGTTCGGGACACGACGTTCAATGTTATTTTAGAATCGCGAGCTCTTTATAGAACAGCCAATTCAACTGCATTGGCTTGCATGAACGAGCTCACAATGACTGTCGCATGAAAGAGAGCAGATGTTTTCGTACCAATTACCCGGTTCATAAGCTAATAATAATATTTTATCGGAATGGAAGTGTTTTTATGTGTACGCGCTTATAAATACGTTTATTTGAGAAGTACACTGTATTTGGTTTTAATTATTTACCAGTAAGTACCTATATATTAACACCGCGTCTTGTTGTCTCCTCCGGTGACAAGAGGGCTGGCTCTTTCTTCGCCCAGAGAATCAGTATTGCAATTCAGTGGGGAAATGCAGCCAGCGTTCTTGCCACCATTCCACGCGGACGGGACTTATATCCCTATCCTTAATATTAATTTTATTTTATATGTTGTAAATATTTTTTCGAATAAATGTATATTTAAAAAAAAAAAAATTTGATTGTGGTCTCATAATAATTACTTATAGAAAACGTTTTATGATAAAGAAATAGCTGATTTAAAAACAAATAGCTATTTGCAAGGTTTCAAAGACAATTCGGAAGAAAGTTTTTACATTTTATAGAAGTGCCCATTTCTTTTACGAGAATTGTCTGTGGAAGCTACTTTAAAACGAAGCTCTATTATTTCTGTTGTATAATTAAAATCGATATATGGTATAATAAGCGAAAACAAATATAAAAATATTAATTATTTTATTTAATTAAAATACTATACTCGTACGTATATTTTAAAGTAGACATGCTTTATTCACAAATAAAATATAACCAGCAGAAAGTTTCTCACCTACGACGACTATCATTAAATTTTCAATTTACCTTCCTAAATTGCTTGAATAGCCACTAATGGATAATAAATTAACTGAACATGACTTATTAATAGTTGCCGATCGAATAACAAATCCAGCCATAACCGAATCGAATATTCGGCTCCGGCTGTAATTTTGGCCGAAACAATCTAATAAATATCTGTCAAAATGTATACAATAAAAATACATCACATGTGACATTGTCTTTCATTACAGCTCCTAGAACACAGAGTTCTAGACTTCCACTGTTGGAGATGGGCCTGACAGAAAATTCTGGTGAATTTGACCTACAATCGTCACGCTGGCCAAACGGGTTAGCGAGGTCCTGATGATTTAATGACAATTTATAACGATTTCATAAGTTGGTATTAGTAGAACTGGGACCGAGGGCATAACGAGACACCGGAACGGTGGTGTTGTAAATCTATGACAAATGTACGTAAGAAAAATTAATTATCCATTGGTACATGCCGGGGGTTTGAACCGACCTTTGTAGGATTTTAAGGAAAGAGTTTTGACAACCGAGCCACCACTGCCACATTCAAATCAAATCAAATATATTTATTGTGATATAAGTATATATTTTTTATAACATGCTAAATAAGTCTATACGATAGAGTGAAGTAAGTAATGTGTCTGCACACTTCGTGAGGTGACCTTGACCCATTTAGTTTAACCCTTATTGGAATTATTTTGGAACGTTGTTTAGTAATATTTCTGATTTCGCCAGTCCCAGGCCATTTATCCATTCTTTCAGACGTGTCTTCCCGCTGTGTTTAACCAGACTTTGTATCATTTGAGAGGGTATCTGGTTAAACAATCTATGGCCCAGAATCGTAATCCAAATGTAGTATGTAGTATCAAAAAGTAAAACTTTGTTTTTCGACGCACGAGTACAGTCATGTGATGCATAGCTTTGCAAACTAGGATAAGCATAGTAATACAAACCATTGTCTATATACATTGCTTTCAGTTTAAGATCATTGAAATGAAATGAAATAAGTTAT
The DNA here is from genome assembly GCA_910589645.1 of Tinea semifulvella. NCBI lineage: Eukaryota > Metazoa > Arthropoda > Insecta > Lepidoptera > Tineidae > Tinea > Tinea semifulvella. Next base: position 5,852,048 of record OU342586.1, on the reverse strand, counting down.
TTGTCAGAAACATGGTAGGTATAGGGATGTAAATTATTATATGTAATTATATCACATGCTTAGCTATTTGTAGCATACAAATATTTATTTAGTCACATGACTTTGTCGAGCTTAGTGTCTAGATATTAGACATTAGTAGGCCGAAACCAGTCGAACCGAAACTCCGGTTGGACATAACTTATTAATGTTATCTGACTATGGGTTGTTTGGAGGACAGGTCGTAGACCCTGATTCCTGCATACAATAGTATAAATCGAGCAGGTTTAGCATTAAATGGACATACGTCTAGTTACAAAGAGGAACGCTGTCGAGAACCCGCGCCCGTAACTAGACGCATTACGGTAACAAACAGGCACATTGACTTTTATATTTCTGAGTCAAGTTATTTTACTCACATGATTATAAAAGATTTGAAGTGAGTTTGGGTTTTGAGTTTATTGTTGTAGACTATTATTATAATTTGGTGAAGAATTTTTTCTGTTGTATATAAAAAAACAGGGCAAGAAACTTGTTATCTGTATCGTCCAAAGATGTTGTAATGTAGTGTAGTACTTATATGTATATATATGTTGTATATGTATTTTATAAAATAATTTATATATGTATGTAAATATATATATAAATAAATATATATATATATATATATATATACTACCTAAAACAGAATATTTCCATTATAATTCAACGAGGAAATGCGGCGAGCGTTTTAGGTGGTAAGCCCTTAGTTTATTTTGTAGAATAGTTTTAACTTCATAGGTATTTATAGTTTAGTTTTATTTATAATTAGTTTTTTAATCTATTTTATTTTAATACTTTAGTATCTACTTCGAATAAATTGAAATATGTATGTATATGTATTGTATTACATATGTATTTTTAATTTTTTCTTAATATTTGTTGTATATTTATCCTAACCTTACCTATTTGTTGTTGTTCCAATGTCCCGAAGGTTGATTGGAATATATTCGCCTTTTGTTTATTTAAGTATAAAAAAAAAACTATGATATCATAATATTTGAACGTATTATTATATAAACATACCTTAAATTTTACTTTACATACTCCTAGTAAACTTTCGTTAATTCTTCTGTCAATAACTTACACTACAGCGACTCCTACCAGTTTTATAACGCAGCCTTAATAGTAACTTGCCTCTCCCAGTTACAAATACATCAACACATCCAATTACACATTACCCATGAGTCTATTTTGAACCCTATTTCTATGCGATAAAACCTAGCTTTTAAAATAATAGGATCTGTAAGCAGCTGCCTAGACATTGATGAGCATAAATTACCGATTTAAACTCATACCGTACAAGTTATTATATTCATTAACCACATTAATCATACGTCAAAGGACAGACATTTAATTTTCTTTATGTATTCGCTCCACTACGACCACAAGCCACTGGCTTCAATTTAATAATACCTGTATACATGTAGTTTATTTTCTTTGTGCAAGAGTTTAATTTAAACTATTTTCACTATTTATTTTCAAGAAAAAATATTTAATAACATACATATCTTCACGCCAGATCCCTTGCGGGGTAGGCAGAGACAATTGAGCGCCATTTGACACGATCACGACATACTTCTTTCGCTTCGTCGACATTCATCAACCTCTTCATACATGCCCTTTTGTTACGAAAGCTTTTTAATGTGCCTTCAGCCAGTGTTTTATTTATTTGATCGTGATATGTAAGTCTCGGTCTGCCAGGGCCTCTTTCACCCACAACTTTCGCATTATATATCCGGTTCGTCAATCTTACTTCGCTCATCCTCTCGACATGCCCGAACCATCGTAGCATGCCTTTCCTTATTTTTGTCCCTATGCTTTCTTTTATACCCACCATTTTCCGTATTTCGACGTTACATATGCGGTCCGCCAAAGTGACGCCGCATATCCGACGCAACGACCTCATTTCTACTGCATTAACCCTACTCTCATGCGTATTCTGACATATCCACGTCTCGCTTCCATACATCAGTGTTGGTACTAACATTGCATTGTGTATGGCGAGCCGAGCTTTGTCACTGACATTTCGACTGCTTAATTGCTGCTGATTATTTAATAACCATTCTAAATAATAAATATTAAACTTTATCTCATGCGCGCACGGAAAGGCAGACAGTGGGATCGTCCAGGTGGATAATGGAGTTGGGGTTTATTTATGTATTTTTTATTTTAATTATACTAACACGACATGTGGCCTTGCTCCCACCTGATGGCAAGTGGCGCGCATGGTCCATGAGCAACTGGAATCAGACACTCACGTCCGACATCAGTCTCTAACACTATGCCGGCTTGACTCGATACCTTTTTACACTTCGGTTGAAGGACTCCAGGTTATAGGAAAGTGGAAACACAGAGACTGGAAGAGCATTTCATATCTTAATTGTGCGACAAATGTATGAGTTCCCAAATTTATACGTACGAGAAGACTAGTTTAGTTTATTTATTATATTATTATATGTAGTGTATGTATTAATTTTATGTAATGTATGTACCTAATGTATTAATAAAAAGTTATGTGTATGTATTATTAGTATTTAGTTTATTATAGTATTTATTATTGTAGTTTAGATAATATTGCATATTTATTACGCAATCATATTTCTCTGATTGCATCTACCTTACGTCTTTAATGTTCTACAATGTCCCTAAGGTTGGCTGTCAGAGAATGTCTAGCGACATTAAGTCCGCCTCTTGTATATATTGTGCAATAAAGTTGTAATAAATAAATAAATAAAAAATAAGACTACGGTATGTGGGTGCATATTTTGACCTGTGCGTGTGGATGGAGATATTTCCCCGGGTTCCCCAGCAGGATCTCAGCAGGTGCAGCTACTGGTATAACAGTGCCCGTGTGAATCACGATTTGCGCGAATCTACCTAATTTCTTTACACTTTTTTTTTTCAAATCTTTTATTTATTTATGTATTTATAAACTCTTTATTGCACAAATAACTTTAAAGTAATGTACAAGGGCGAACTTAATGCCTTCCGGCATTTTATAACAGCTAACCTTTGGGAGTGTGGCAGAGAATTGCGTGTGCATTAAGATAAATAAGAATAATTAAATACTATTACATAAAAGAGCGGTGGTGGCTCGGTTGTAAGAACGCGTACCTTAAATCCTAATGGTCGGTTCAAACCCACCCGGCATGTACTAATGAGAAATACACTTTTCTTCGTACGTAGATTTACAACACTGCCGTTCTCGTGCCTCGGAGAACACGTTAAGCCATCGATCCCCGTTCCACTAATACCAACTTGTGGAATCGTTAATAAATTGTCATTAAAAATTGACATCATATCCTCGCCAAGCCGTCTGGCCAGCGTAGCGTGTGTAGGCCAAATTCTCCAGATATACACACATCAAAAGTGTCTAGGGATCAACATATATTTTTGCAATAACTTTTCTCCTGATTGATATTCATTAAAATTTTCTTTAAGGATTGATCAAATAAAATGTTTTCGTTTGTCTACAGTAACGATAAACCAAGTCACCTTTGCATTAGTAAAAAAAATTGCCATTTTCCTAATAAAGGGATTTTTGACATTTGAACCACTAACATTAAAGTTCGAAAAAAAGACTGAAATAACAGTTTTTTTTTTTAATTTTATTGGGTAACTTAAACAATTAATAATCCGTGTTTCTACCGCGAACACTAACAACACAAGAACATCGGTTTGGCATACTCAAAATGAGTTCATCCAAATCACGCTGTGGAATGGCCGCCCATGTTCGTTGCAACAACAAAAAAAGGTCTTCTTGCGACTGGATACCCTCCATATTCGGCAGAGCTCTTCTCTGAAGAATATCCCATGCATGCTCAATCGGGTTCAAGTCTGGCGACTGAGCAGGCCAGGGCAGGACATTGATGTTAGCTGCGGCGAGAGTCTGTCTTACAACTCTTGCGGTGTGCGGTCGTGCATTATCATGCATTAACTGAAATAAGGGACCGATATGCACTTGTAGAGGAACGATAACGTCTGATACAACCGTCTCAGCATAAATTTGAGCGTTGAGGTTGCCTCTGATCCAAATCAACTCAGTTCTTCCGCCGATCGAAATACCCGCCCATACCATGATGGTTCCACCACTATAAGGATGGACTTCCTGGCAGGATTTTAATCGCTGTTGGCGTCCAGGGGTTCTCCAGTGTCGTATACGTCTTGTATCCGGCCTCATACCAAAACGAGACTCATCAGAAAAGCACACGAAACGCCATTGTTCTTCTGTCCAATTTCTGTGTTCAAGAGCCCATTGATATCGAGTCCTACGATTGTGCATTGCTATAGGTGGTACCCGTAGCGGTCTTCGGGAATGAAGGTTCACTTCATGCAAGCGGTTTCTGACTGTTTGGTCGCTAATTAAGTTCCCTGAAGTGCGATGAAGGCTCACGGCTAACATCATGGCGGTTATTGTTGGAGTTCTTCGAGCTGTGATTTGAATGTATCGGTCTTGTCTCCGTGTGGTGCAGCGATACCGTCCTCCATGGCGCTCAGCCACGGTACCAGTGGTTCGGTAACGTGTCCAAAGTCGACTGATAACACTCTGACTTGTATTCAGAGCTAAAGCCACAGTACGTTGCCGGGAACCAGCTTCTATCATTCCCACGGCTCTGATCATTTCTTCCCTGCTTAAATGACGTCGCCGCTCCATAATAACGTTGGTTTTAATCAGTAGTAGGGAAACAGTAGCACTAATAATGTCTTCAATGCGTCTTATGTTTTTATAGGGAAAATATTGACAGCTGATTTTCATCTTTTACTCGAATTTGATTGACAGTTCCTGTTTTAAATTATGAAATGCACCAAAAAGGATCCATATAAATTTATAAAATCATAAATTTATTACAAAGCCACATCTCAATCACAAGAAATCCGCATAAACATGCTTGATCCCTAGACTTTTTTGATGTGTGTATGTTCTGGAAAGCCCATCTCCAGCAGTGGAGGTCTAGGACGCTGTGTTCTAAGGGTTGAAATAAAGATTACATAAATACCTACATGATATATAATTAAAATAATATATATAATAAACATAAATATATATTATGTATTGATATATAAACACAACTAACAGATAGGTACTTGTATTATATTACATAGGTACAATCATTTACTTAAAAATAAAATATTATAATGTCCTATATTGTAGTTATCATGACAAATGATAAAGGATCCTTATTAAAACTATATGAAGTATGTAAAGCAAAATTATGTACCTATTTAGGTACTTTCGTTATTGGTTATATTAATAACCTTGACTACTTCCGGTGAAAAGATCTTGCGAGTATATTCTTAATGATATCAATTTTCTTCATTCTTTTTATATCCATACATTCACTGTACAGGTTAGTTTAGATTTAAAACACATGTAAATACGAATTAGGAGTTGGTTAGTAGATAATTATTTTTATTTTAATGAATTATTTGTTTTTATTTTTTTATTCATCTACTTGTTAATTTGTTCCGTTTCCTGTCGGGTTCCAATTATTGATTCTTTTTAGTTATTAAATTGTTGCAAATACTATAACCCGTTATTTGCAAGGTGGGGAAAATATTGTGGAACAAGTAGATGAATTACTATATTTTATATTTAAATCTTGAAGTCTCTATGACATAAGGTTGTCATAGTGACGAGACTGTCAATATGTAACTTTCGGAAAACATGTCCTAATTTGTGTTGTGTATTTAATTATATTTTAGTTTACCACAGTTCAGTGTTTATTTCGGCCTTTATTTCTCCACATATATAATATATATATTATATAAAGGTATAATAAAAATCTACTTATCGTAAATTTAGATTTTACTAAGCTAATTTTGTACTTAAAATATAAGTGTGTTATTTGACACGCTTTACACCTTGTCATGGTCGCTTTTAAACCAAAAGCTTTTAACCTATATAATTTTACTAAAACTTTCGCAGTTATTTTCTTAGGTGGTAAATTATTATCTAAAGAACCGGATGTTATGAATTGGGTTGTGTGTCTTTTATAGTCATCTAGAACTGCCAAATTTAAGGTTGTACCTACATAAATATACAAAAAAACTGTTACTGTATCCATAGGTAGGTATCCATTTATGCGTCGCCGTGTCGTGTTTTAAAAAAAAACAACTTTTTGACAGTTTTCAGAATATTATTTTTATTATTACATTTTCTCAGAAGATTGAATAAAATATCCAACAGATATCTTTTTGATTACTAGGCACGTCATTGGCTCATATAACAAAATTACAAGCCAACTGCCACGTATGGTTAAGTTTAATGAGCCTGCGACACCGAAATACCTCAAGAACAAATTCGCCTATCTTTCTTCTCTACACGACAGGTCGTTGCGGTCATCGCATAACTGTGTTCTTTCTATTCCTTCCCATCATTCTAGCTTTATGTCCAACTCTTTTGCAGTTGTTGCCGCAAACTTGGGGAACAACCTGCGTGTAGATGTCCGACAAGCGCCAAACAGATCGTTATTTAAAAGAATGGTTTTTACACGTTTCCTAAATAGCTCCATTACATAGATATATAAGTATATGATATTGTATTATATAAATATGTATGTATTATTATTTATATGTACCTATGTATTCTATTTATATACGAGTATAATCATAGTATGTTATCTATTTAGTGTATACCTACTGATTAATATATAGTTTTGTATATAGTATATTAGATTTAGTATTTAAGTTTGATTTATTTTGTTTTTTCGTTTTCACAAATCTTAATGCTCCTATTATATTTTGCACCTGCCTCACATAACAAATGCTCTAAAATGTCCCTAAGGTTGACTAGTAAGAATGCCTAGCAGCATTAAGTCCGCCTGTGTACCTAGTGCATAAAGTTTTGAAATAAATAAAAAATACGTTAAGAGGGCTTACCGTTTTTGCATGCTTCTCGCTCGCACAAAGCAACATTTTCTAAGATTTCTCAAGTAATAGTGAACTTACTCGCCAACAAACCTTAATGGTCTGGCGAGATTTAATGGTTTAAAAATATTACTAAATAGAATAATAATATTAAAAAAAAAAACTAGGAAATATAAAACATATTTTCACTTCCTAATTTTAGACAGAGAAATATAAAAACATTTATCCACTATTTTACTTAAACAAATTTCATTTCCTCATTACAGCCCTCCACTGGTGGAGATGGGCCTTCCAGAACATATATCTGGGGAATTTGGCCTACACTCACCACGGTGACCAGACGGATTGGCGAGGATCTGATGTCAATTGTTAATGACAATTTATTAACGATTCCACAAGTTGGTATTAGTGGAACCGCGACAGACGATGGCTTAACGTGCTCTCTGAGGCACGGGAATAGTAGTGTTGTAAATCTATAACAAATGTACTTAAAGTGTATTTCTCATTGGTACATGTCGGGGTAGTTTGAACCGACATTTGTATGATTTTAAGGAAAGCTTTCTTACAACCGAGCCACCACTCGAACGAGTGCCTTCACTCCGTAGTCACGACTCAGACTTAGCTGTTAAGGCACGCAGGGCCAACAGTGAGAGAGAGACTGTTTATAGGGGAGGCCTCATGGTGATTTGGGCATGCGAGCTCCCGCGGTGGCCCTTCAGGCTGGGGTCGTATCTTAGGCGATTTTGCGATTGACTGTTTTTAAAAATAATAAAAAAAAAAACCGCTCTAAACAAATCTATGATTAACACATGTCATGTCCGTAATTGTATTTCCTAGGAAGTTGATAGACTACATAATTATGTATAATAACTAACAAGTGTTACAATAACTTGAATTTTAAAACAATATAATCAACTAAATGGTACCTAGGTCTTGCAAAAAGATTAAAATGCATGCCAAAAGTTTAAATTTATGGTCCGGCTACGGTCTTCAATTAAACTTGTTATAATGAAACTCTGAGAAAAACGGAGTAAATTGCCCCGGAACCGAGACGCAAATAATTCCAAAGTTTTGCAATTTATACTAATTTTAAAGTGAGTTCGATGGAAAGTCGCTGGATGTTTTGGAACGACTAACTTCAAAGTGGGATCGATTATTCTTTTATATTTTCTTTTTTTTTGTTCTATTCTCCCGATGGATGTTGAATGAGGTGATAGGGAAGGCGAAGGTTCTAGCCCATACAGCCAAGTCTGACGTAATATATCTCTCTTTTTTATGAGTTAATGAGGTCATCATCAAATTCCAGATGCTGCAGAATATTTATATATATTCTTTTAGATATTTTTCTACTTCAGTACCACCGAACCACACGAACCATATGCACCGACATACCGTAGTCACCATCTCTTCGTGTGTGTACCTATAAATTTGGTCACTCATACATCTGTCGCACAATAAAGATGTGGAATGCTCTTCCAGCCTCTGTGTTTCCACTTTCCTATAACCTGGAGTCCTTCAAGCGAAGTGTAAAAGGGCATCTAGTCAAGCCGGCATAGTGTTAGGGGCTGATGTCGGACATAAGTGTCTGATTCCAGTTGCTAACGTTCATGGACCATGCGCGCCACTTACCATCAGGTGGGCGCAAGGTCACATGTCGTGCTAGTATATAAAAAAAAGTGTTGGTTACATACAGGCATACAGTCGGCCACGTAATTGTTCTACCAGTTTGACTGATGTCTCTACCAAAGAAATATCTAACGATAATGTCACCAACAAATATAATAAATTTATAATTGCTTAGAATATTAAATACGCGGTAAACCATCTGATCAAATTTGATCCGGATGTCCAAAAAAATATTTAACGATTCATTGCGCGCGCAGTTTAAATGTACCAGTTCACTCGATTTTGCAATGAGAATGCCCAATTAATTATGTTTTTTTTATTAGACCTAATTAATTTATGCGTGAAAACAAATATAAAAGGTACCACATTTTTGGCGAAAACTATCATAGTTATTGATCAAAATGTTGTATAAAAAACAATTTATTTGCGCTACTTACCATTTTGGTTTGCTCGGAGAAGCGACAAGTTAAACAAGCTGTTAAACTCAAAGTATTGTTTAGGATTAAACTTTGTCATTAGTCAGAATGTATTTTTAAATAAATAAATAAATAATTATTATTAAGACTGCTTTGTTTCCCTATTCGATAAAACAATAATTGATTTGTTTATATGTGATACGAGTATTTTTCGAGTTTAATGCGCTAGAGACATCGACGAGCTTGTCACTTGTCATGATTGGCTTATTGACTAAAATTGTGAAAAGCGTGGTTTCTGACCACCCCGAAAGAGATACGATCTTGATGATTATTGATAATACTAAATTATTTAGTTCAAAAGTAAATGTTACCGCGAAACAGATGGAATGCGGAGTCATGAATTTAATAAGATAGCCGACTTCAAGACTTTATTTAATAAATGGATCTTACCTTAAGTAGATGGTATCACAAACGATTTGTACTTATGGTATTTAAATTATATTTATTTAAAGTTATCTGGTAATTAATGCTCTCGTTACTACGAGTATGCGTGGGTTGTACCACATATTCGTACATATTTAAATTTAACAATTGTTACAGTCAAAAGTCAAAGTCAAAATATATTTATTCACGTAAACCTATTACAGGCATTTGAAACGTCATTAATTTAATTATTTTAAATGAAACTACTCCTGCTAGTAGAAGACTAAGCAGCAAAGTGGTCCAATAAGTAAGCTGTTAGCAGAAGACCAGCAGCTTAGCAGATTCCAGTGACTCAACATTTCCCCAGCAGAGCAATATTTAAAAGAAGATACTTATTTCTATGAGTCCATAGACTCATTTTTTATTTGTTTAACTTTTTTATGTTTATATATATTTTTTTATTTTTTTTGTTATGTTATTATTGTATTTCCTACTGTAACCGGTTCACCGGTTATTAAGTAATTAAATTATAATCGTATTATGTATATATATATTATTTATGTAATATTAGTATGTACGTGTTTGTACCTATATTATTATATGTATTGCCATATATATATATATATATATCAGTTTTTAAATATTATTACGATTGATTATTCTATTTATTTGCACCGTACTCAGCCCAAAGGTTAACGGGCAGAGAATGACTAGCGGCATTACGTTCGCCTTTTGTATTTTTACAATAAAGTTTTAAAATAAAATAAATAAATATATAAAATTTCCTTTCAGCTCTCAAATGACGTCTCTGTATTTGTTACTATTAGAGTTAAAAATGGACCCTATTGTACCAGTTTTATTTTGAAGGTCAGCCGTAAGCTGGTACATTCTACGCCATTTTTAATCTTCATCTTCAAGGAGCCGTTGATAAAACGTCTTGGAATACGGGTGTTAGTTAGTCTCGCCTTATCTTATTATTTTATACTAAAAGGGTTAATGCTTTTGCATTCCTCTCGCTCGCACAATCCAAGATTTTTCAAGTCTGAGTGTACTTTATCAATTTTCTAGTATATAAAATTACGGTCATTTTGGACATATATGAATATTTATATACCTAATTTTAGACAGAGAAAATGTATTTCTTATTTTCATCATTAATTTCATTACAACCCCTAGAACACAGCGTCCTAGACCTCCACGGCTGGAGATGGGCCTTCCAGAACTGGAGAATTTGGCCTACACTCGCCACGGCTTGGCGAGTATATGATGTCATTTTTTATTTTATGACAATTTAATAACGATTCCACAAGTTGGCATTAGTGGAACCGGGACCGACGGCTTAACGTGCTCTCCGAGGCACGGGAACGGTGGTGTTGTAAATCTATGACAAATGGGGTGTATCACTAATTTTTATCACGATAGATAAATCAATAAATAATAAATATTTCCAGACAGGTCACACATCTAATTTCCGTGGTAAGCTACGAGGCTTGTGTTACGGAAACTAGATAGGAACTTATAAACTACATATTATACTTTTTTTTTTTGTAAATATAATCATAATTATACCAGACGGAGACAAATTATACAATGTGGAACTTGCCCCCGGTGGGAATCGAACCCACGACCTCCCGAGTTCACGGCAACGTTTTTTACCACTAGACCACAGAGGCGGTCAGTAAGTAAGAAAAGTGTATTTCTTATTGGTACATGCCGGGTGGGTTTGAACCGACCTTTGTAGGACTTAAGGTACGCGTTCTTACAACCGAGCCACCACCGCGCTCTTATTTTACTAAAACAAATTACCTATGTAGGTATATCTTAGAGAGAGAAGACAAATTTCTAAGCAGTCCATGGATTCATCGTACGGGTGCCGGGTCCATCCATATTATAACTCCAAAATGTCCGTACAAGCATTCATATAATATTATTTTATTCCCTAGTAAGTTGATAGACAAAAGTACCTAAACTGAGACTTGAAAGATCTTTTGAAAATATTGGATTGTGCAAGCGAGAGGGATAAGTGTGAAACCTTTCTAAAGTTTGCCTTTAGTATCAACAAGTTGTGCCTACATATAGATGACTAGCTATCTGTATAGTAACCTAATTCTCAAGGACGCGAACCTTGAATTTAAAACTCACAAAGATAAAAGTGTAGCGGTTAATTAATTTCTGCAACTCAGCATTCACGAAGCTTACATCTAGCACTTCGTTAAATCCCCAATCGGGTAGGGGAAGCTTGTCGGTCGGATGAAATCCGCCAAAACAATAAACCCGAGCATCAATGGAAGGAAAGCGCAGACCGTCCCCGCGAGCACTTCTTTCTCATGCAAAAGTCGAACAGTTACTTTAATTCTTAGCGTTGGAGCACTTGTCGGTTTTACGAGCGTGGAGCGATTTAATCCACTTAAAACGCAGAGCACAGCTCGGAGCCGACAAAGCTCTCAGCCGCTCTCATTTAAAAATGGAAATAAACCTCCGGCCATCTTTGACTCGACGGCCGCGGTCGCTGTGTTGAATTCTAACCGAAAGGTTTCCCACTGGCCTGGAGTAAGCTAGCCACAGGCATGTTTATCCAGTGGAGCCGAGGAATTATTCGTTTGCAGACCCTGTCTTCGGATTCAAAGTCTTAATAAAAGCGTTCATTTTCTCCAAGAATATTTTGCTTTTTGTTACTTCTCACAATAATAAACATACATAATAATATACCTACCGTATACAAACAACCAGAAATTACTTATGGCCCACGCAAGACATGACAACGGCAAATATACGAGACGTTTGATGTGATTTAAAATTACTAGTTTTGTAATAACAACTATGTATTTTTTTTTTGTTTCTGCCAATTTAACTAATTCTTATTTTTTTGTTATTTAATTCTAGTCTTTTTTTATATCTCTTATTATTTTAGTTGTACCATTGAGGAATACACTTTTCTTACGTACATTTGTCATAGATTTACAACACCACGTGCCTCGAAGAGCATGTTAAGCCGTCGGTCCCGGTTCGACTAATACCAACCCGTGGAATCGATAATAAATTGTCATTAGAAATTAACATTAGATCCTCACCAAACCGTCTGGCCAGCATGGCGAGTGTAGGCCAAATTCTTCAAATATATGTTCTGGAAGGCCCATCTCCAACAGTGGAGGTGTAGAACGCTGTGTTCTAGGGGCTGTAATGATGAAATTCAATGTCTCTCTTGTGTGTATGTAAGTTTAGTTTTTATTCAAGTTAGCCCTAAATAAAGAGGACCTGGAATGAAATATTTCTAGCGAGTACTGTTACATGTAGTATGGCTCACATATTGTTGATAATAACTATTCCTATACTTATTTTAGCCATGATTTATGTTTATGTTCCAAATAATAAAGGAATAAACTATATTTATATGACTATATAATTAGAAAAAAATCCAAAGTCTGCCAATTTTAAACAGCATTATAAATTTTCTATCCCTTCTATAACTTAGGCGTGCTGATCTTAATTGCCCCCTTAGTTTCTACTTTGCCTTTTTTTAGGGTGTGTTGAGCGGAAATTGCGTGGAACGAAGGGATTCCAGGCTAATACATCTACAGTACTATAAGCATCTATATGTATCTATATTGTTTATTAACATCGAAACTTATTTGTTCACAGGACGGAGATCGAGGATACTTGGAAGGCCTAGCTTCAAGATATGCCGACCTGTTCTCGACGCACTACGGCGACGTGCTAGACCATTTAGAAGAACTTCGAAGGCACGAATGGGAAGAGATGTCGCCAAGAATGAGGGTACTCGGTGGGCCTGGGACGCCGCAGACACCGCCGTCTGCCAGTCCAGGGTCATTGGCTCTTAATAACTTGACGACATCACATTCACAGCCTATCTACGTACCGGGAAAATATTCGGTAAGTAGTCTTTTTTACATTTGTATCAAATTACTGTGTAATAATGGCATGCTCGGAGGCCCTGGAACGGTACACACCAATCAGTCCAGGGTTCTTAGCTGTTAATAATTTATCATCACCTTCACAGCCTATCTATGTTCCGGGACAATATTTGGTGAGTTTTTAATTATGGACGTGCGATAAAATTATGTGCACTCAAAAATTTGCTTAAGTTTGTTAATGGCTTGAAAAGGAAGAAATTTATGGCAACAGCAGAGCGTTTAACGATGCTATCCAAAGTTTAAACGTTAATAAATTCAAACACTAAATCACGCAAAAGTAAATCCTCTTCTAATATTTGAAATGTAAATAATAAATGTTCAGAAGAAGCTCAGTTCAAAGCTCATACTTTACAATTATGGGCATTGATCACTAGTGTTGCCCACAGCTTGGCCCAGTCTTGGTCTTGCATGAGAACAGCTGGTCTTGCTCTGTCTGAAAATATATGTTTGTTTCTAATTGTAGTAAGGAAACCTTGTGAGACTTTACTGTCTGTCCGCAAACTAGTATCTCGAGAATTTTTGGTCTGATGTAGGTATTTGAAATTTGAAATAGTTATAAATTTTATTGACGAAAATATATCCAAAAATGTATACAGAGGTTATAACAAAAACTCAGTAGGTAGCAAAAAAAAAATCGTCAGTGCCATACTGGAACACTAGGTAGTTTTGGATATATTTCAAGTCACCTACTGTAAGGGTTCTATATTTACCTTTGAACCCATAAAAAAGACAGACACAATACAGTTACCAATTAAAAGACATAGCCCCAACTTTTTTGCAGCGTGCCTCAACTAAATACAATTCAAAATTCATAACAGTTAAATGTGTGTTTTTTTTTAAATAGAATTACAACATCTCTTTTACCCCAGCATTAAAATATAATTTAATTAAATAGTCAATTGATTAAAATTTATGTATGAAATAGTTACAAAGCACTATTTATACGATTAGGTTCTTTATTATGACCAGGTACTTTATTATAGATAAAACATTGGATTTCAAATCGAAATCATGTAAATATTAACGTAAAAAAAAGTTTTTGTCAATTGTCGTTATGCTAGGGTAAAATAAATAAAATTAATTACAGATTATGAAAACACAATATATTAACTATCAAATAAAAAAGAAATCATTATGGCACGAGAACATTTTACTGGACCCATTTCTCTAAGAAAAATGGGTATTCTCATTTATATAATAAGTATAAATATATAACCATTTTTAGGAAAAAAATTGGAATAAAATGACTAAGCAAGAGTCTTGCGACATACAGCGCAAGTCAAATACCAAGGCTAGGGTTAGATTTGGTATTGGTATTGCAAAAAAGCACGAAATAGACTAAGGCTACATGACTAAGACCGAGATTGGGCGACACTATTGATTGCAGATTTAACGAGTTCAGAAATTGATCGCGAAACTAAAGTTCACCTTATTTATCTCCTTTGGATAATATACACACGCCTGACTCTTGCCTTCTATACGTGTTATTTTTCGTTGCAGCCTTCAAGTTGTCTAACAGATAGAGAAGAAGATGAAATTTACGGGTTTGGATATGGCGTTTTTGGAAAGCAAATGCTTCAGCGACAACAGCAACAAAAACAACTGCTGTTGGCACAACCAACACAGCCGTTAATGCACAATCAACAACACAATTACCAAAGGTACATATTTACCCCTCATTCCGAATCGCTCAGAGCGCTTAGAACGAATATGACACTGACCGTCGTCGTTCCGAATCAAATATCGCGATTTCGATGCTCAGAGCGTGATATCAATTCGGAACGGTCTAAATCACATTTTCATTCATAAAATGTTAGTTTTTTTATATGTATGAAAGATAAATTGCGGATTCCACATCTTTGAGTATGAATACTAACAAATATACATCTCTCGGTTTATTCATCTTTATATGTGTAAAGTATAATATTATTAACTTATTTTGGTAATTTAAAATAACTTGCCGTGTTACAGACATTTTTTTTCACTTCCTACTAAAATATAAATTATAGATTTGTTTAAGAAGTAATATAGAAACAGTATAAAGGAAACCTGATATTAAATTAACTTGAAAATGGCGCGGTACAATATGACAAACAAGTGACAGCGCTCAGAGCGATCTACCTCGATATCGTGAGCAGTCTAAGCGCGAGAAATAATGTCATTTGTGACGTCACATATCTTTGGCAAAACAGTTTAAACGCGTCTCGGAACACCTTTAAGCGTGCTTATACTATTATCGCGTCTCCAAACGAAGGGTTAGACTTCGCCTTAATTTTATTTTTTTACAAACCAACAACATTGTTCACTGTTTACGCTTGCGTTTCTTGTCGATGTCATTGTTATTTTAATTTCCAAAGGATATACTGAAAATGCATTTACTAAATGCTTTGTTATTTTAGGTTTATGAAATATCCTGGATAGCAGTAATAAAGCACGATCGCATCGTCTATCTGCAAATAAATACAATTGGATTAAAATAGCCTAGTCATGCTTAATTACAATCTCCGTGCAAGTACTAGACTGCCTCCGTGGTCTAGCAGTTAAAAGTAAAGCAAAGTATTTCACGACCGTTTCCCTTGCAGGGTGGTCAAAAACCACGCTTATAAATAAGCAGATTCACGTTTAGCCAATTTTATTATAGGCCAAATGAAAAGTGGCAAGCTCGTCGAAGTCTCCAGCGTACCAAACTCGAGAAATATCACAAATAATTAAATATTAATTAAATGTATTTATTTACATTAATAAATATTTTTGTGTCCCGACCAGGAATCGAACCCGGTACCTCCGAGTCTAAATCCACGAACTTTACCGCTAGACTACGGAGGTTAAGTCCGTGGATTTAGATGCGATTTGAGGTGTCGGATTCGATTCCTGGTCGGGACCCAATAATTTATTTGTGGTATTTCTCGAGTTTGGTACGCCAGATGTACCTTAGTGACTTGGTAACTGCTGCAGGTTAGTGTGTACATGTCGACCGAGCACATTACTTGAAGATTAAATGAGCCCATATCGTTATAAGAGCGAAATATAACACGTGGCTTACGTCAATTACGTTGGACATCTGAAACGCCAAGAAATTGCTCTGCATTAGTACAAGGCATTAGCTACAATAAAATGGACACTTAAATTAATAGCGCTTTTCACGCTTACCGTATTCAAGGTCCCTACGCGCTGAAATTTGCGGTGGCTACCGTACTCCTACCGAGAGTTAACGAGAATGCCACGAGCATAGTCATAAATTATATTGACTTTAACAGGTGTACTCGTTAGATAAGCTTTTGCGCTGCATGTTTAAACACTAATCTAAATTGAAATCGGACATTCGATTGGCGACAGAGTCGGCAACAGTCGTAAGTTACATGACCCAACTAGCTTGCAGCAAAGCTCATTATTTCGATGCTAGACATGCTGTGAAATAAATTCAAATTAACGGCCTGATGAATACGTCCGGATGCTGTCACCATTTTGTCCGCTCACGCTTGCGGCGCAACTCTATAGTAATTTGTATTCGCAATGTCAATGGTAATGCAATTTTAATTGATTACAGTTCTTTATATATAAAATTAATTGTAAAATTGCTCTCTAATTGTAGAAAACAATATGAGCTTAACTCAAAAATATTCGTATCTGGTATTCTTAATAAGAGAGAAGACAAATTTAATAATAATAATAAATATTTATTCATCTTCTACCAGCTAACCTTTGTGAAATGTAACCAATTACAGGCTGAGTGCCAAAAAATATATAAATGATAGATAATGAGAAATATTATTAAAATTTCCCTGTATTCCATGGATTCACCTTGCGGGTGCCGGTTTTATCGTGCGCGGAAAAGAGATATGAGAAGAATGATATCCTTCGAAGCAAATACTATATGAATCCGTTAATTCGTCTTTGAAGCTTTTTCCATAAATGTATTAACGACAGATCTGCTTAGGCCCAATTATTTCACTAAGTGGTGAAAAGAGTTCGCTGAAATTCCTCTCATACCAAATTCCACTGCGTAAAGCTGAGTCTTGATCCCGTTCCTAATCAGTTCTTCTGTGAGATCATTATATTTGTTTAACTTCATGATGTTATCTTTTGGAATATTTAGCAATAAGTTCAATAAGAATAACTTTTTTCAAGTTTAGAGAAAACACTAAGATGTCTGGCCTATACGTTGATACAGCTAGTTCGTCTGGGATCCTGTTCAAATGTATGAGAACTTTCCAGTCTGAACAATTTTCTAAGTCAATTTAAAAAAGCGTATTTTCCGAACCACTACTAATTTGAAAACATAATTTAAACAAATCCTTTTAAAATGGTAATGCCATTATTTATTCAGTTTCTCGCAGGTGAAACAAAATGTATGTATTTAAGCTGCACAGAGAAATCTGGTTAGCATCGAAACACGGAATGAATGGAAAACATTCGCACATTTAAAAAATAAAATACCGCAGAGCTCGGTAAGCGGGCGTTATAACTTCGTGTTAGTTTTTTTATAAATAGCCACAATATTTCGCATTTCACTGCATTGTAGCATTTATTTTATTTTCAATATTATGTCGGTACATTTGCGAACTCATATTGAAACGATAAGCCATTTTATGTCGTTTTATTCTTTTATATCTTTTGACTTTTTTCCTTACACTTCACTCGTTTGCTCGTTCAAGAAAGAAATAAAAGCTTTTATGTACACTTTCTAGAGACGTAAAGGACGACAATGTTGGGTTTAAATCTACTAATTTAATCAGCCTTCATATTGGGGACCTTTATTTTATGTTGCATTCTCATGTAACTGCAAACATACTATATTTATTACATTGCACTTTGTATAAATTATACTAACTCTACAGTATGAACTACTAAATGCATAGTCGTTAGTCAATTAACACTACGCAGAGCCTTGTAAAGTAAACTAACAAGCATTACGAGATACAACTAACATGTGGAACTCTACGTTTCCAATGCAAGTCTGTTGGTCGTGTATGTTTTGACCCGTTGTCAAGTATATGACCTTTTAAAGAGTTCGACCGGTTGTCACTTCGAAACCTTACCTTTAATAAACAAACAATTGACTACCTATTCTTAATATAATAATTTTAAAAAATGCTACCGTAGGCGATTGCGACAGGGGTTAGCTAGCACCGAATTAAAGGCACAAATATCGTATAGATTCAATCGTAGATATTGGCCAATGAGACATAGATTTACAATATTACGCTTGTGCTTCGGAGAGCACGTAAAGCTCGTAGCACTATTACACGACTTCAATCTAACACTGCACTTGAAAAACACAGTCTCAAATAGAGGTAACCGCATGCTGTACATGCGTCGACAGCTCTCATCGTCTCGAGAATTAAATACAGTGCGGCCAGTGGCGGCTCCTTTCTTCCGCGCATATGCAGCAGTCTTAAAGCATGTGGTACCTATGCAAGCGGTTCGCGAAACGTCAACTATCTAGTGGCGCAATTGCTGCAAGCTCGCTTACCTGTTTGCTAGTTTATGTTATTTATGTTATCGAAATAAATAAATAAATAAATAAATTTACAGTGTATCTACAGAGTACGACCTTAAAAGCACGAATGGTCATTGCTTAGCCGTACGGAAGCATAAATGAGCTAAGAACTTAAGCCCTCATCGGTTTTGTTTCCAATAATACCAACTTTTCGAATCGTTAAGAAATTACAATGTTGGGACCTTTATTATTACATTATTATTACAACTACCACTTGCATTATTTTATGTTTTGATTTAATTTCGTTAATATTTATATCTCTGTTGCTTTCGTTTGTTTATTTTGTGTTTAGTTATGATAATTATATAATTTGGCTATTAATGAATTAATAAATATTATATTATACAAAAAAATAACAAGTCTTATCTTAAAGGTCAAATTTTTTTGCTCATTAGGAGTTATCCTGCAACGTATAATTTTACGGGATTTATCTTACTACCTGCATAACTATTCTCTCGCTTCATTTAACATATTTAGTGTTATTTACTTTTTATACTAATAAAGCCACATGTTGTTCGTATAGTTTATAATTAAACATTAATAATAATATAATAATTATCTATTTTAAATTTTAACGTTTCATTATTAATGCATGTCTCTTGGTCACTTCTGGATATATTATTTTCTCCTGCCTCTGTTATCCATCTCCATTCATACCTACCTCAAATCCCGTTTTGAATACATGTGCTATACTCACAATCTTCCACTTCGTTCTTCATTTAACAATCAACTCAAAATCCTATCTCACTCGACTAGTAGAAGCGTTTACTGTGTCTTTCGCCCGACAGTGGAACAAGCTACCAGTCAACTATTAGACACGCGCCGCGGCCGTCTATCTACGTTTTTAAGCGCTTGGTCACTACATTATTTCTAGACAAAAAGGAGTCGCCATCAGGCTAACAATAAATATTTGGCATAATATCTATTTATATATGCTTTTATTTATAAGTATATATGAAATAGTGTGAGTATATATTAGTATAGTTGTTTATACGATTAGGTTCTTTATTATGACCAGGTACTTTATTATAGATAAAACATTGGATTTCAAATCGGCGGGATTGAAACTATGTAATTATTAACGTAAAAAAAAGTATTTGTCAATTGTTGTTATGCTAGGGTAAAATAAATAAAATTAATTGCAGATTATGAAAACACAATATTATATTAACTATCAAATAAGAAAGAAATCATTATGTCACGAGAACATTTTACTGGGCCCATTTCTCTAAGAAAAATTGGCATTCTCATTTTATCTTTAATCTCACTCTCTCGCAAAGGTTAGGTGTTAGAAAATACCGTGTAGTTATTAAAGGTCTTTGCATTTGTACATTGCCTTAAAAGTGTTAAAATAACTTCCGATAAATCACCAACTACTGATCAGTTAAATGGTGTAAATGGGGTTACAAGTTACTAACTAATTGTTCATGTTACAGAATGCAATTAAATGGGAAATGTCGCTCGTTTATCGGATTTTTTGCCCGCAATTAATCAGCCCTCATTTCGTTTTCAATCGTCATTACGAATGCGGTATTGTGTTAATGCCATTGGCGATTAATTTCTCATTTACTTCCAATTTTATCCTGCAGCGACTGGCTTGTTGTTTAATACCTACCCACCATTGCTATAAGACAAATTATCTGTTGTAATTATCGGAGCTTAAATAATTAGCAAATCAATCAATTTTATGTATTTTGTTAATTCTTGTAACTGAACTGTTAAAGTGTTTACCTCGGCGTCAATAATATCTAATCTAGTGTGTCATTAGTGAACCAGGTTCTACAGTACCCTGAGCTGAATGAAATTTCTTTATTTGTCATTTCATATTTTTCCCTTATTGTAGTATTACTACCTTAGGTTTAAAATACCCTGGTTCACCAATGTACTTTTAGGATTTTTATTTAATAATAAAAAAAAGTACAAATATTTATATTTTAAATTTAGGAATTTAATAAATAAAACATCGCGAACATCAAGGGCAAGCCAGCAACTTGACAGCGGGGTGAGGCGGAGTGCACAATCGTCCGAAAACGTATCGTCTAAGATCGATTACGTCTGTCATATATGTCAAAAGCTTGGGCTCACCCTGCAGATGTAGTGTCATCTCATTATGTAATGTTGTATTGTTTTACTAATTGATAGATACTAAAATGATATAATAATGGTCTCACGAAACTAATCTAAATTTTAAAAGTCTATTAGTTCGTTGTACCTACTATTTCTATTTAAATGCACTAGGGACAAATTTAACCAAACCTTATACCTAAATTAAATTATATTTAGCTACATTATTGCTGCTACTGTAATAAATTACAATATATTTTAGCAGTTAATAATATTATACCTACATATTGCACAAATGTTGGTTTCATTCGCGGACCCAACGTCCGCCACACAATTTAAAATAACAATTAATTAATATTTAAATTGTAGTTTAATATTTAATTTCTTATTTATGCAGCTGTCAACTTGTAAATTGTTTGGTTAAAGTGGATTAATATATTGTAAAAAAAACACATCATACTTTTAAAGCTATAATTTTGTGAATCAGCTAGTTGGATATTAAGTACTTTTAAATTATGAATTTATTATTTATTATACAGCTAGCGTTATTGTCACAATTTCGAATTAAATTTGAAATTGACGAATCTTATATATTTATGTATATATATAAATTTTATTTTATATTTTGTATGTTTTTTATTCAACTAAACTATATCATATTATGAATTCTATTAACAATTTAATGTTTGTTACAGTTGCCTAAGTCCACGGTCAGCCTACTTTTACGAATTTCCTCCTAGTGGTAAATCATTTTTTTATCTAGATTATTTTAATTTTAATTTATGATATTTTAAATAATAGAAATTAGGTAACCATGAAGCTTTTCACATATCTAAGCTAAATCAGACATAATTTATAGATAGAAAAAAAGAAAGAAAATATGTATTTTCACACAACAGCTAATACAATACATAAAAGAGGCAATATAAAATACATATTAGAGACCCGATGGTATGACGTGGGTCCCCTGGGAACGGGGACGTGCTCTAGTGTGGGACGCCACGTGCGTCGACACCCTCGCCGCGTCGCATCTCAGGGGGACAGCGCATAAAGCGGGAGCCGCGGCGGAAAATGCGGAGTCCAGCAAGCGGCGCAAGTATGTAGGTATATTAAAAGATTACATATTTGTGCCGTTTGCTGTAGAAACTCTGGGCCCATGGAGTCCAAGCGCAATAAAGTTTTTAAAAGACATAACACCGCGTCTTGTTGTCTCCTCCAGTGACAAGAGGGCTGGCTCTTTCTTCGCCCAGAGAATCAGTATTGCAATTCAGCGGGGAAATGCAGCCAGCGTTCTTGCCACCATTCCACGCGGACGGGACTTATATCCCTATCCTTAATATTAATTTTATTTTATTTGTTGTAAATATTTTTTCGAATAAATGTATGTATTTTTATATAAAATAAATGAGTGACCTGCTGCGACATACAGACAAAATTTCTGCTGCAGCGCTGATTTTCACTGAGCCAAGCATCATACAATAACATAGGGCTATATAACGTAATAATACAACTGATAATAAACGGAATCAAGTCAATAAGCTGATTAAAAATAAAACAGTTGCTTACGTAGTGTTTCTTTTTAGATAATTGCCTCGGAACTGCCAAGAAGAAGGTGACAACGTTTTCAAGACTGCTTCGAGGTCTGAAGTCTCATAGGAAAGAAAAGCACGGATCCTGTTCACCGAAGCACACACATAGTCCAAGACAGCCTTTACCTCCTCAGAGGGTAAGTTTAAAATAAACTATAGTAATAATAATATTAATAATAAAACTCTTTATTGCACACAAAATATACAAAATAAAAATATGTACATAGGCAAGCATAATACCATGAAGGTATTCTCTACCAGCTAACCTTTGGGAGAGTGATAGATTTATATGATGGATGTATGAGATTTTTTAAGTAAATGTAAATATGTTTGAATTAAATAATTAAGTACGTAAAAATATAAATACTTTATTTAATACATATTACATAAATTCGACCTACACAAATACTTATATACCTAAATACAATCTATATAATACTTATATAAATAAATATAATAAATACTAATATGTCAAGATGTCGAGATTAGGGTTCATTTTGTTTTTTAAGGAAGTGTGAAAATAATAGTTTTTTTAAATATATTTAAAGACGGAGCCTGTCTGATAAATAGAGGTAGTCTGTTCCATTGACATTAATAAGTATAGATATTATGATGAATGTAAGTTGTAGGAGACCGAATACCAGCACTACATGTGACCTTGCTCGGTGCTGATGTTAAGTGGCGCGCAAAGTGACATCAAATAAAAAAAAACGACACTCATGACTGACATCAGTCCCTAAGACAATGCCGGCTGAACTGGGCATGACGGCAATTCTAAACTGATCCCGAAACGGGTGGATACACTTGACTGAATTTATCGGCACGAACGGTGGATACTTCCCCGCTCCAGCAGACTGGTTAAATTACCACCATCAGTGCGCCTACCTAAGTATGTGCCATTTGCAATGATGTCAAATGCCAAATTTTACTTTCATGGACAACTAATATTGTAAGCTTGCCATGTAGATATATATATATATATATATATATATATAATGGAAATGCTTTATTGCACAAAAACTAAAATAACTTCCAACACACACTCCAATTTTACACTATTTTTCTTTGTTGCTGCATTAAAAAAATGGATATTTGATGTAATTGAAAATTGTCAGTTAATAACTCATGTCATGGAACTGTGGTGAAAAAGGTTTGTAAGAACCCTGCCATGTACCAATGAGAAATAAACTTTTCTTACGTACATTCGTCATAGATCAAAACCCTAAAGAATAAATTAACTATAGCTATTAATTTTATACAGATTAACTAAATTTAGTTCATCATTATAATAATAGTTAAAAGATCTTTTTATTTCTGCAAAATATTTAGAAGTAAGATACAAAAATATTAAAATAAATAAGATTAAAAAAGTGTTAATATTTAAAATTAAACTAAAAATACCTATGAAAGTAAAACTATTCTACAAAATAAACTATGAGCTTACCACCTGGTATCGTGGTAGGTACCTAAAACGCTCACCGCATTTCCTCGTTGAATAATAATGGAAACACTTCGTTTTAGGTAGTTATGGCATTTGGGGTCGCCATACTCTTGATAAATCTTAGCTATTTATGATGTATTTTGCGTAGGTATATTATAATTAAGAGTAAAATAAATAAAACTTCACTAAAAAAAAATGTGTAAATATTGAGACGTAGGTACTTAGGGATAGTCTGTGTGGAACAACCTACCAGAGCTATCATCTTAAAATAAAGGAACTTAGAGCGAAAGTTCGAAATAGTATTGTATTATATTTTCATCGTGCCTCGTAGTTTTAAGCGTAGGATTTACATCTGCACTTTAGGACCAAATTTTTGTAGTCGCACACAAGGCAACATTTTAGCCAGAGGGATTTTTTCATGCAGTCTCTTTGGCACCCCACGGTCGCCATTATGTAGATCCGGGCGCGACGCCGGTCTTTCTTTGATATGCACTCGTGCAATTAGTGTATGTCGCGACGTACGTGCGAATTCTGCGACACATCGTCTACTGCCATGAAACTAACGAAATACAGTTTGGAATAACAAAATAAATACACCCTATTGTGGAGGCTGAAATAAAAAGATAATGGCGTTGCAATATTGCATGCACCAGTAGTCAGATTTATTGATAATACTATTTTATTGACGCATTTATCACTTTACCAAATATGTGTACTTTCAAATAGCGTATCGAAATGTTAGTATTAGTTATAGGTTCTCTCATTTTACAACTACACTACTGAATCGATTTTGATAAAATCTTTGAAACCCACGTATTGACATTATACCTACGGCCTAACGTATGTACACGTAAAACTGTTTTAATACCATACTAAGAGAACACACGCTACCTTACCCTATAATAAAAGCATGTGCGAGCCAGGGATCGAGTATGTGACACTAAATTCTGTAGGGTGGCGTTGGTACAAAGGTCACTTTAAGTAGGTTATACAATAAAATGAACTAAAACTTAATATGTATCCTCAAACCTCCAGAAAGTGCAAGGTACTCGTTAATTATGAGCACATTGACAACTTGTTGCGGTTAAGTCCGTGGATTTAGACTCGGAGGTACCGGGTTCGATTCCTGGGACGATTGTCGGGATACAAAAATATTTATTAATGTAAATAAACAGATTTAATTTATTAGTGATATTTCTCGAGTTTGGGACGCTGGAGACATCGACGAGCTTGCCACTTGTCATGATTGGCCTATAGTAAAGTTGGCTAAATGTGAATCCGCTTCTGTATAAGCGTGGTTTCTAACCACCCCGAAAGGGAAACGGTCGTGATGATACTTTACTTTACTATAAAAAATAGGCTGTTGCGTACACATCTATATATATATACCTACTTATATACACACACGCAAACCCGCATACATATATACCAACACATACACAAACAATTATTTAAGTCTTGCTTCAGCAAAAATAAATAAATAAAATAAAAATGTGTAATATTATCTCTTGAGTACAAAGCAAAATATAGTAAGTACTAAACTTCCACACTCAGTCCCTAACACTATGCCGGCTTGACTTGGCATGACTTATATTTAACTATGTACGATGTATTATATGCAAAAAAATATACCAGCAAGGTACTACAAATAAATTGAAAAGTCGATATTTTGGTTTTAAACTCAAAAGTATCCTTTTTCCTCGTCCGCGTTTATTTATTAATCTTACGATGGTAAGGGTGCGGAACGGACGTCAGCGCATGCCTTTTGAGAAATGACGGCTGCCAAAGTTAAGTCGGCCTGAGCCGCGACATCGGCCGGTGAATTATGGCCGTTTGTTGAGCTCTGCGGATAAAGGCCATTAGGGCGCTGGGCCTAATCCTTATCGCGCTTCTTGCACTTAGGATTAGTCGTGTCAGGAGTTGCTTTTTTCAGATATTTGGTCAACTGGATAATTTATCTATCGCCCGTGTTATTATTATTTGTTCTAGTACACCCTTATAGGATTCAATAACTACAGATTTGCTATTGACAGACGATTTAGGTTGAGACTTATAAAGCGTTGAACTTTTTGACTTCAAATAAAGTAATTTTATTTATTATACAACACTTTACTTGAAATGTAAAGTTATTGTATTTTTTTGCCAAATCTAATAATAATATATTGTGAATCAAAAAAATCGATGTTAAATAGTTTTGCGAATTCCTCAAGAACTAGTTTTTCACCTGCTCTCGGAACCTTAGCTGTAATATTGTCACCACCAGGCGCTTTAAGTCGGCTTAAGTCATCCAAAAGCTATATTTATCTCGCCCAGATTTACATGCCGCTGTTGTCTGACTTCATATCCCTGAAACTACAAATGCGTAGGAAAATGATTTTAAAATACTGCAGCTAAAATTTTAATGAAAAATTTCATACTTTCGATTTGCGAATGACATCGACATAATGCTGTCAGCTGCCATGCTGGGGCAGCTGAAAGATCGTAGCGGAATGTAGTACGGCTTAAACGTGGCTTCTTAGAGGGTTCCAGAAGCTGACATCAAGTCCTCAACCTCCCCGTAATGTCACATGAAGCAGATGACATGAGAGTGGGTCTGGTCCACAACAGAATTCCAAACGTTAATATTCACATCTGCTGCAAAATGGATAACGGCAAACGTTCCAGAGTGGAGATCACGTACAGGACGAATGAGAGTGGAAAGAACCCCGACTGATGCGTGGAGAGACACAGACTGATGATTATGATTAGACGGTATTTGCAAAGTCCAATCAACCTTTGAAACTTTAATACTCCTTGACTCTGTTTTATAATTAATATAAAAACAATATTAGAAGTTAACATTATACGTATAACAAGTCATTCCTGAAATTACAGAGAAAGAAAATCATAGGTTTAACGCAACATTTCCCTCATGTTCACAGCTGAAACTGTAGGCGTCATTGCTACACGAATAAACGTCATTAGTCGAGGGTAGGGCGTAATCTTTATCGTGCAGCTCGCGAAAGGAATTAAAGCTGCTAAAACCCGAGCAACTCCTACATTCGGTCGACAGCCAGAACAAAATTATGTTATGACTTTTCCAGTGGTACCAACTATTATTTCGTTTTTCGTATAGCATAATCTATGTATTGCACGTAACATTTTTATTGATAGTTCCTCAAAATTCCTACTGGGAACAACCCATTACCTATAAATATTTTTTATATACAATATTTTTATGTATATAGAGGAAATAAAATACAGATACAGGCAATATAAGAACAAGAATAGAGCATTAAAGATGAGACAATTAAAATAATTCCTGGCAAAATAATATTTCTCAGTATAAGCAATAATACCCTTTAAGCGACACATTTATTTTAATTTAATAAAAAAACATCATTAAGCGAGTATATATTGTATTGGAAGCATTCTTGTCAATTGGCATAGCCAATTTATGTTTTAGATCATGGCTATAAGACGTTGTTATCGGTAATAAATGTCAGCTATTTGGTAACTTTAGTCCGGGTTCGTTCGTGAATATTGGGCTTGTTAACATTGTTATTACCTTCATGATGTACATTTATTGTTGGCAAGGTTGATAATTTGTATTTAACGAGATAACAGTACTTCCACCCGATGTTACTAATACCGCCTGTTGGCAACGATATTTTTCAACTATTATTTTAAATTTCATAGCGTTATATTTTGTTTACCTTTCTCTAGCTTTTTTTGACTCCGTTTCTTTTCTAATGTCGTGAAATACATGACTACTATTTACCCAAAATTCCTTGTTTACCTTATATTTGAAATTATCTCTAACCTGACGCTAACATACCCAATTGCAAAAGGTACAAACTATTGTGGTTTATTATTTTGACTCTCATTTAATCTTATTTATGTTATCAGAAAGACTTTGGTTTACTAAACATAAGAAGTGTTACAAATAAATTTAATATTCTTTACCAGAAATTGAATCCAGTCCTGCGTATATAAATCTACGATCATAGCGGCTAGACTACAGAGGCAGTGGTAGCTGTTGGAGAAAAATGCTTTTCAGATGGAAAATGTCGAACGTTGGAGATAAATGAAAGTGTCATTTTAGTGCGGCAGTTCTGAGTTTGATATTTTACATGCCAATAAATCTGGTTCAGCGACGCTTCGGTTCCGTCGTGAAGCGAGGGTTGTCGCATTATGGCCTTTCTATTGTAGGCTATTCGCATTATTCCCTTATCAAGTGCGAAGTTAATGGGCGAGCTTTGTGCCTCCTATGATTAATTGATTCATTCCTACAACGCCTCTTTGTGATGCAGATATCCTTAGCTTTTTCCATACTATATGTACTATATTAAGTGAGGATGATAAATTACATATTTGTTTTGTCAGTTCCGTTCCACTAAATGTTTGTTTTATATTCTACTAGCTGTCGGACCCGGCGTTACCCGTGTGATATAGTAAAAGTCTTTAGCTGGCCGTAGGTTATGTTTAGATACTGAAGTCAATTCCAACCCTGGGTTCCAAGGAACATATTTCCAAAATTTTATTTAAATAGCTTTATTGACTTTAATGGTTGTAGTCAGACGATGACGTTATATTTTCTATGTCCGTCTCAAGGTTCGAACGAATAGCTATGCCAAATTACATCAAAATCGATTCAGTAATACAGGTGTATAAGCGTAAAAGATAAAAGTCATGTTCAACAATCATGTCATACCGAGCACCACTGTTGAAGTTGTCCGAATTTATTGTCGTAAAAGAAGACTAACCTTTGACAGAAAGCCGATAGACACAGTGTTTGATGACGAAGTTTTCAACTAATGCGTTCTTCCAGTATTGTCGTACGGAGCTGAGGCGTGGACACAGTAGGTCTGGTTGACAAGTTTAAGGTCGGTCAGCGAGCTATGAAGACAGCTATGCTTGGTATTACTTTAATGGATAAAGTCCGAAACGTGAATATCCGTCAGCGAACCAAAGTTACCGATATAGCCTTGAAAATTAGTAAGCTAAAGTGAGCCTGACACGTTTATCGCAGAAAGATGTGCGCTGGAGTACACGGCTTTTATACCTTTGGACTTGCACACACGGATGTTCCCGTACGTGCGTCGGTCTCCACCCAGATGGATGGACAACCTAAAAAAGTTCGCTGGTGAGGACTGGATGAAGGTGGCGGAATATTGTGTGAAATGGCGATCCTTGTGGAAGGCCTATATCCAACAGTGAACAGATACAGGTTGATGGTGATGTTCATAATGATATAGGCATGTAGGCGAGATAAACATACATACATTTACACAGACAAAGCTTATTTTACTATTAAAATAATGTATTTATTAAAGGGTAACTAACGACTAATAACAAAATTGGAAAAAATAAATGAAAACATATAGGGTCAATTAGAAATTACCGCAAATGGACTACAAACATAAAATAAAATAATGTATACTTGCAAAAAACTAATAACCACAAATAATAAATTAATACAACCGATATTAAAAACAAACTCAAAGTACCTCTTTATTTTACTTGTAGAACCTAGTTTTAAAGGTATACATATATATCGTGCATGTTAATTAGTCTAAGCACTTTATAGTTTAGCTGTAACTTAATTTAGATATAGATCACCAGTAATAGTAGATTAAAGGATATCAGCTAAATTATTACATTACTTGTGATATTTAATAATGTAAATATTATTACATAATATGTTGATCCAGCTTATTGGGTCACAAGCCGTCCACACTATGCTTCTCCTAACTTTTTTGAACACGATGTAACTAGCACCGCTACGGTGAATTCATGAATAAGAATTGATTAGACGCAAAACATTAGAAGTCAGAAGAAGACAATTTTTTAGCATTCTATTGATACACCGGGTGCCGGATCCTATCGTATGTGTAACGAGTGAAAAAAATGGTTTCTCGGGCTTGCGATCGTCTATGGCTGATCTACCAAGGAGGCCTACTTATTTATTCCTCAACAAGACGCTCACCATCCACCATTCTGCTCCTCTTCCTACCCGACCAAATAATGATTCTATTAATGTCGTTTTGGAAGCGTATTAATATATAAAGAAACAATTCTTTCAGTAAGTGATGCAAATATTTTGCTGGAATTCCTCTCGCACCAACTTTCACTGATTATCATAATCGCTTAAAAAAGTTGAATATTAAAACATATTTCCTAGTAATTTGCCTATCATCTCAATATTATTCCAATAAAATGAAGCTTTAGAAATTTGGAAAAAATCTTGAAGACTGATCAGAATTTTACATGATTCTGCATGATACGAAGGAAAGTTGTAAATATTGATTGACTGACGAAAAACTTCACTTTTCCATTTACTCGAGGAGTGACGTATCACGATGTCGATATTATGATTAATGGATTACGCTTTACAAATTCTCCTAGAGTGTTTCAATTACTCGGAATATTTTTTTAGGAATACAATTTTTGCTTGTGGGTAGTTGTATACATATTTGTGTATGGCCCTAATAATTTTAATAAATATCCGGCACAAATATGTTTCTCAGTTTATAAAAAAATATAATTTTAAATCATAATTTAAATTAACCCTACAAAGATAAGGTAGGCGCCTGCGAAAGAAATATATCCAACTTAGTCATCGATCAACACTTCCGAAAGAAATGTTGCCCTCGAGAGGAGTTATCTTTATTGCAACTTATACGACAAACTATGTACACATTACAGACTGACGACACTCTCAAACCGTAGACACTTACAACTGACACAACACTATTGTATAATATCTGTCGTGGCCTACTTAGTTGTCTAAACCTGACAGAAGGTATTTATTATAATGCCCCTTCCAGACAGACTCGCTTCTGCGATCTCTACCATGTCTGCCGCGTGCGTACAATATCTGGCGTGTATTGGACGTGGATATATTCAGTAACTCCCGCGCCGCCTTCAAAGCCAAAATCAAGAAGCTGCTACTTTCGGTTTAGCTCGCAAAGTGTGGGCAGTTTGCTTCGGAGTTCGCATAACAGTTTTAATGCATTTAAACACATACAATGCAGTTGTTTTCTTTATACCTGGCCAAGGTGATATTTTACGAATTTTGTATCGCTCAAAGAGTGCACTATTGTTCACAGTGAGAAATATTCTGGTGGCGGGTATAATTTTAATTGCTTCTACTCTGTTGCTATATTTTATGTTCTTATGTTGCCTGTCTCTGTCCTTTCTCTTCGTTAAATAAACAAAATAATAATAATAATAAAAAAACGTGTATTGGCTTAAAAACCTAGATTCATCAATCAGTAAATACGGATCCCTGTATTATGTCCCAGAAGGTCTGTGATTTATTTAACAGTATTTTTTGGTACTTATAACTGAACATATCGTTATTCATTAGTTAGTACTATTTAACTAAAAAGTACTTTTTTTACTATATCTACAAAATACAGAAGACTTTAAATTTTTTGAAAAATCCCACATATTTTTTTAATAATAAACTATTATAATATACATAACACTAAATTGAAATTATAAAATAAAAAAAGTAAAATAAATCTGTTTTCATAATTTAATTGGCGCCTGCTTATCTTTTCAGTACTATAAAATAAGTTTGTACTTCTAGAGTCCAGACAAATCAACGTTACGATGCTATAATTTGATCATTAGCAATAGGTTGGATGTGACATATAACATGCCATAGAAATATTTTCATTAAATAATTTACAAAATGTTTATTCACAAACTTCCGTACTCATCCCAAAGGCAAATGGGTGCTTTACGTGAAATATATGCATAAATTTTATATGTTACTAACTTTCTACCCGAGCCGACTCATCAAAAACTTTCTTATTCTTTCGGAGGGCCAATGAGAACTTTTTTCATAAATTATCAAATTTAAGATCGTTCTTTGCCCATCTAAGTAGCAAGATAAATGGGATTTAACTCACTCTTTCATGAAATTGGTTTTTTTCTCAGCTCTATATTATTGTTCATTATTTTATGATAATCAAGTAGGTACCTAGGTATTTATAAAGGTAAATCGTATATAGAAGTAATTACAGGATTTTATTTTATTTTCATTTCAAAAGCACACCAATCAATTTTTTTATTTGTCGTGATATGTCTGGTCTCAAGTCAAAAGTCTAAATATCTTTATTCACGTAAACCTATTACAGGAAACGTCATTAATTCAATTATTTTGAATGATACTACTTATGATAGTAGAAGACTAAGAAGCGAAGTAGTCCAGCATAAAACTAGCAGTGAAAACATTCCAGTGATCTGTTAATGTTTAATCTGGCTGAGAAAGGAATCTTCAAGGAAAACTCAGGTGTATCAGATTTTCAAAATTAAACATATACACTACAGCGATCAATTAATAACCTTTAAAATTTAGCTATGAGATTACAACACCTGGTAAAGCGGTACCCTACCAGGTACGTTTCAATTACGATAAGCTTATAAAGGTAGGTTCAAGAATAAGTGCAACTGACTTCAGATTCAATAAATTTTCTGGAGTATATTTTTTTTTGGGTTTTTTATTTTTATTGTCAGATTTGATTTACCATTGATATAGCACTTCTAACTGACATAGGGTTTTTCTTTAGGTGGATACTCCGGACAGCGTCCTACAAAGCGGACTGGGCCTGGGTCCCGCTCCCGACACGGTCCTCAGGTCCATGGTTGACCCCCGAGACTACGACCGCCTCCGCTTCTTACAGATGAATGCCGGTCAACCTAACACCTTCGAAGAAACCATTCAAAGGGTGAGCTCTCGCAAATAGACACTTCTCACTCTGATGGCGTACTCCATTTTCATCCATATTTATAGCTCAAAACTAATAACCTAGCAATAAACAATATGTTTACATTAAAGACATGTATGTATATATTTATGTATTCATCCATCGATCAAGAATCTACTAAATTATAGGTGAAAACTCTAAAAACAGCCTGATGAAATATTGGTACAAAATAATTGTGTGCTGATATTTCCGACAGTACATTTTAACTACGGCCTCAGTGTTAAAATGCAGAGGGTTGTCCAGGCAATTTATAACTTATGAATTAGGTTGATGATGAAATAAATATTTAATAGCATTTATGTTATTTTATCTCTAACCGATCGCTTTGTTTGTCGTATATTATTAAGAGAAAGAGATAGCATGTGCGTAGAGGTCCGCTTGACAGTTTCTCGCATTAATGTTGTATGTGACTATTAATCTAGTTGAATCCTTGATCGTAGTAATGATCTATCATCCATACATCCATAAGCTATTTACCCCTTACTTTATGAAAGGATGAATAAATCATCCAATTGTTTAATTTTGTATTATAAGGCACATGATTTAAAAGTGATGTTGGCCCGGTTGTAAGATGATAGCTTTCCTAAACAACCTAAAAAAGTCAGTTCGAACTCCACTTTGTCATAGATTTACAACACCACCGCTCTCGTGCCTCTGAGAGCACGTTAAGCCGCCGTCCCTGTTCCACTAAAACCAACTTGTGAATATCGTCTTATCTTCAGCAGTGGATGTAATACTCTGTGTTCTAAGGGCTGTGGTTAGATAAGATTGGCTCAACTAAAAGAAAAAAGGGACGTAAATACAAATACTTAATTTGTGTAAGACGAAGAGAGCCTAAGACCTAACCTAAGGCCGGTGGTGGCATTTTCAAATCATACCACGTTCACCTTGATAACAAATTGACATTAGATACTCGCAAATCCACCCGTCTGGCGTGGAGAGTGTAGTCTTCAGAAATACAATATGTAAGGTCAATCTCCAGCAGTGGAGGTTTGTGTTTTAGGGTCCATGGTGGTAATGATTTCAGCCTTTAACACTTTTTTTTTTTTGAAATTTTGAGCAATGTTGTTGCTTGGTTTTTAATTTACAATGCCGAGCTATATGTATCGCCTTATTATTATATGTCATATTTATAATATTATATCTCTATAGGAACTATTTGCCTTTTTTGTGACACAATTTCTATTGTAATATTACAATATTTTGTTGCATGCTTTTTAATATTATTATTATTCTTATATTTATCATTTTAATCCATAAACAACCTTATTATCAAAAGTTATATTTATCTATTAATAATTATGTATAATATTTTTTATTATTCATTATGTATTTAATAACTTGCCATTATGGGATTGAGGAGTGACTATTACGCTCATTTTTTTTGAAAAAATACTTTCAATTTATATTGGCATGTTTAAGAATTGGAGGCGGGTTTTAAAATAATAAAAATAAAATGTAACAAAAATACAGAATCACTATTGAAGTTTCGATTAAGGTTGAGAAACTTGAATGATAGATTTTAGACATTGTATTTAATGGTAAAAGCATGATTTTTCTATTCAGTTATTTGCACTATTGTTAAAATTATTGATTTGCATGATTCCGCACTTTGGTTTGAATAATGTAGACATGTTTCCTAGCGAAAATATGTAACAACACTTTATTTATTGTTGAAAAGTTTTTGTAGTTTGTAGACGAAAGACATTAATACTATTACGCGAAGGAATATTCTGAAAAAGTTTTTTTATAAAAAGAAGCAACGAGTTAAGTGAAAAGCATGGCTTTAAGTTTTGTAGCGTCGTGGAGTTCAACAACTTCTCAAAAATATTTCTGACTGCATGTTAGTCTAAGATACTTAGAAGCCAAAAGCTCTAAGTCAAAATATCCTTATTCGTCTATAACAGGCATTTATGAGACATCATTAAATTATTTTGAATGATTCTACTCATGCTAGTGGAAGACTAAGCAGCAATGTCCAATACGTAAGCTGTTAGCAGAAGAACAGCAGCTTAGCAGATTCCAGTGACCTGTTAATGTTTAATCTGGCTGAGAAAGGAAAACTCAGCTATATCTCATTTACAAAATAAAACATGTACAGAACATCACAACAACGAACAATTATTAACCTTTTACCTACCTTTACCGATCTGTTATCCTAAATTAAATCCATATTTTATAATAACATACTTATCAAAGCCAATGGCCTAAAGAAATATTGTCGAGGCATTGTTTTTATTATCAAATAAAACCAGTATAAAAATACAGGATTATTATACTGATAGTGCCGCTTATAAGGGGTCAAATTTCGGGAAGTAATGTCAAAGGTCAAACTTAAGGAAAATACAGGAATTGAAGCCTATTTTCACAATGTTAGGATTTGATTCATGTCTATAATAGAAGTTTTATACCTGTAACTTTAGATTTATTCGAAGCTAATTAATATACATTAAATATAAATTAAAAGCGACCTAAAAAATAAAATTAAAAAATAAACTAAACTATAATAGAAGTTTTAAAAAAATGGACCTGATATTTCAACATAATATTACGATATTAAGACTTTCAGAATTCTGTATAACTTTGGTTATATTTCGTTAGGCAACCCATCACGACTGCTTTTGTTGGCGTTTTAAATATATACAATAACTGCCTTCGTGGTCTAGCGGTTAAGTCCGTGGATTTAGACTCGGAGGTACCGGGTTCGATTCCTGGTCGGGACACGAAAATATTTATTAATATAAATAAATACATTTAATTATTATTTATTTTATTTGTGATATTTCTCGAGTTTGGTACGGTAAAGACATCGACGAGCTTGCCACTTGTCATGATTGACCTATAGTAAAGTTGGCTATGTAAATCCACTTATTTATAAGCGTGGTTTCTGACCACTCCGAAAGGGAAACGGTTGTGATGATACTGATGATGATCAAATAAGTATTTTATTATATATAAATTGGATTTCATACGGATAACAGATCGGTGAAGGTGGCGTATCTATCTACGTATCTTGTACTATGTGCACTCTCGCTTCACTCGTGTTGTACAGGAACTTGCTCGAGACTACTGTATAGAAGCGAAAAAAGCATTGCTACATCCTTTTCATTTTATGATTCCATTCAAATCTCATAATGAATGCTGCATCCTTCATTATTACTGTGTGCACCACTTTATATTTTATTTTATATAATCTCACCTGTTATTGTACAAATAATGACTACGCGTATGGTAAATCGGGTCAAATAATTCCCTCAATTAATTCCCGTTTTTGGGTAATGGTTTCCTCTCAATTTCCATCGCTTGTTGTGAATAAAAGCTGTTATTGTATTGTTAATTTTTCGTTTCTTTTGTTGCAGTTAAAAGTTCAGGAAGCCATGAAGAAGAAAGACAAAATACAACGAGAACAAGAGGAGGTAATAAACATGAAACAATAGCCTATTTTTCCATTAAATAACAGTCGCACGGTGTGGCAGTAAAAGAACATTTGTATTTTTTAAAAGCGTAAATTCGCAGGCTTCGTAAAGCGATCTGAAGCTATTCCGAGAGCACGCATTCGCTCGTAATCTGATTTG
Source organism: Tinea semifulvella (assembly GCA_910589645.1). NCBI lineage: Eukaryota > Metazoa > Arthropoda > Insecta > Lepidoptera > Tineidae > Tinea > Tinea semifulvella. The sequence goes on along the minus strand of OU342586.1, from coordinate 5,815,838 downwards.
AGTCTCGACGCTCCGCACTCTTCCAAGTTGTAATCTTGCGAGCATTCGATGCGCGCGTATAGAGTCTGTCTAATCGCAGCCTAATCTTACTTTAAGCCTATTACGCAGTTGTATCGCTTCCCGGCGAAACTTCGGAAGCCAGTGCGTTCACCCTGCCCCTTGTTCAGCACATTTCGCCGCTCGTAAAACTATGGAAGCCTATTTTGGAAGGATGTGTATCGAACATTGAAATTTTACGACTGTCTATTTCGTGTAACCTAGTTTCGGGTAAACGCAATATTATTACAGTGATTTGGTCTAATAACTAATACAATTTTGTTTATGAATCGTATATTTTAATAGGTTATAAAGTAAAGTCTCATCACGACCGTTTCCCTTTCGGGGTGGTCAGAAACCACGCTTATAAATAAGCGGATTCACATTTAGCCAACTTTACTATAGGCCAATCATGACAAGTGGTAAGCTCGTCGATGTCTCCAGCGTACCAAACTCGAGAAATATCACAAAGAAATTAAATATTAAATGTATTTATTTACATTAATGAATATTTTTGTGTCCCAACCAGGTATCGAACCCGGTACGTCCGAGTCTAAATCCACGGACTTAACCGCTAGACCACGGAGGCAGTTATACGTTATACTGATTATTTAAGCGCAAATGTAATATAAAGAAATCCTTTAGCTAACGGACACTTTCAATGACAATTACAGTTGGTATTGGTGTGGTGTTTGGTAAATCTATTTATTAATCGTTCGATTATGTTCCATTTAAAAAATCTGATGTAGCCGAGTTTTCCTTGCAGAATCCTTTTTTAGTCAGATTATTAATTAACAGGTCACTGGAATCTGCTAACAGCTTACTTTTTGGACCACTTTGCTGCTTAGTCTTCCACTAGCATGAGTAGACTTATTCAAAATAACTAATGACGTGTTACAAATGCCTGTAATAGGTTTATGTAAATAAATATATTTTCACTTTGACTATTGACTTTAACGTTTGCGTTTCATCATCATCATCACCCCAGAACACAGCGTACACTGTTAAAGATGAGCCTTTCAGAAATTCTTGGATAATTTGGCCTACACTCGCCACGCTGGCCAGACGGTTTGGCGATCGTCTGATGTCAATTTTTAATTACAATTTATTAACTATTGCAAAAGTTATTATAAGTCCAACCGGGACCTACCTACGGCTTAACTTGCTCTCCAAGGCAACAGTGGTGCTGTAAATCTATGACAAAGATAGGTAAAGAAAATTTTATTACTTATTGGTATATGCCGGGGTCGAACTGATTTTTTTAGGATCTACGTTTGCGCTTTAATAAAACTAATTTACACAAAATCATTCAATAAAGCGCTAAATTTCGAAGCATTCCATGGGTTCACCGTACGGGTGCCGGGTCCAACGGGAAAGAGAGATGAAGAGAGTGATGTCTCGGGCTTGCGACCGACAATCGGCTGGTTTACCGACGCTCACCATCCACCATTCTGCTCCTCTCCCTACCCAACTAAATACTGTATGATTCCGTTAATTCCCCGTCTTGGAAGCTCTTTCCATAAATGTATTAGCCAATCTTTTACTAAGTGGTGCGAAGTTTATGCTGGATTTTTGACTCTTTTTTATTTGAAAACCTTTTATAAACTCAATAAACGCGCGAATCCCTTCTGTGAACGCGTATTTGCTAACTTACGTGAAATAAAAAAAGTGTGCATAAATTAAGTTAATGTTCGATGGTATTCTACTAACATGAAAGTGGCCGCTTTATGGCCCCTTTGAATATTTATAACGATCACGTCTAAGCGTTTAACAAAAAAAATGTTCCTTAAAACAGGACACCTTTGCTGTGTCGCAAACTTTTCCGTTAGATTCCCCGAAATCCTTTGAGTCCTGGAGCTGTATATCATTTTGGTCTAAGCTCATAAATAAAAACATATGATGTTTTCATGCGACGATTATGGAGCATAAACACCGAAGCCCCTATTGCAATGTAAATGACCTGTTTTTCTTTGGGATTTCCTGAGGTAGATTTATCCTTATCTTCCAACATTATTGAGATTAATTCTCATCTCACCTTAACATTTTATGTTATGATATATCAACCATATTATCTTATTGATCCATGCTAATATTTTATAGGACATCATTCATTTTGAATAGGGATTTGGGCTAAATTGTATTCACTAAAAAAACTTTATTTTATTTTTATACTGCATTAGTTTAAAATATCATCATGACAGCTTTAGTACTATATAGTATGTAGTAATAACTATAGTCAGAGTTTTAAGCAAATGATACAAAAATTACCTGTCAGCATCAAATACTTTCATCAGTCAATGCTGACATTGTTTATTTTTTACTAGACCTTTATTGATACGAAAACTACATATTTAATTTTCCAAATAACTTAATTGCACAGTAATATACCGCATGTAATTGTCAATAAAGCAAATATTTTTAAGTTACTCTTTTTAAAGATAAAAAAAAATATTCGAAAAATAAAACACTACGGTGAATAAGGCTGCGTCTAAAAAACGCGATATACATCGTGATAAATACCTAAAGGCTTGGGGAGTGTTATTATTAATTGATCTCGCCTACAGTTGAGAGACGAAATAGAGAGAGAAAGAATTACGTAAGTCAATGTTCGCGCGATCGTCGAATTTGCGATATTTTTAGGAAAACTTCTCTACACCGTAACTTAAGATTGTATTACTGAATAATAAAAATAAAAAATACATAGTTCTTTATTTTTATTCTATATCATATTATAAAAATATTTGCTCTTTAATAAATCCACGCAGTATAGTAAAAATAACATTAATCTTATAAAAAAAAGCAAGGTGGTGGCTCGGTTGTAATAACGCTTTTCTTAATATCCTAAAAAGGTCGGTTTGAACATTTTTTTTACGTTCATTTATTTACGAGTATATAAATATATAAGTATATGTTTTCTTTGCTTACTTTTATTGTATCTGTCAGCGAACTCTTATTATTGGCTTTATCGTATTACTATTTTCTCCTATATATGTATAAATTAGCTGTAAGATTTCCTAAATAAATATATATATTTTTTTAATTTTTTGTTTTCAAGATACACAAAAATACATCAACAATATTATATAGCCGTCCACAAAAACCTTTAAGGTTTATCTGGGTACGGCGAGTCACTCACAATCTGTATGAGAAATAATTCTGCTATTGACTCATGTAAAACTTTTTAAACTTATATTTATATTTGTTATTATCAATGTATGTTCTTTATAGCTCGGCGGGCATATCATTAAGATATGCTGAGGTTACAATATAAATATTGTATTATATAAATATGTATGTAATATTATTTATATGCACTTATGTATTCTATTTATATACGAGTATAATGATAGTATGTAATCTATTTAGTGTATACCTCTGATTAATATATAGTTTTGTATATAGTATATTAGATTTAGTATTTAAGCTTGATTTATTTTGTTTTTTTTTTTCACAAACCTAAATGCTCCTATTATATTTTGCACCTGCCTCGCATAACAAATGCTCTAAATTGTCCCTTAGGTTGACTAGTAAGAATGCCTAGCGGCATTAAGTCCACCTGTGTACCTAGTGCATAAAGTTTTGATATAAATAAATATCATATATTTACAATACCACCGTGCCTTGGAGAGCACGTTAATCCGCCGTCGGTCCCCAAACCACTAATACCAACTTGTGGAATCGTTAATACATTGTCATCAGAACCTCGCCAAACCCGTCTGGCCAGCGTGGCGAGTGTAGGCCAAATTCTCTATATGTTCTGGAAGGCCCATCTCCAGCAGTGCTGGTCTAAGATTCCGAGTTCGATTGCCCGAAAGGGATGATGTCATTTGAAAATAACTTTGTCTGCTTGTCCTTCACGGCGAAACTACTGTACTGATTTTGATAAAATTGGGCTTGGAGTCTAAGGACTGGTATGGGTTATATAACGTCACGGTCAGAGATGTAAACCCACAGCCGGTATGCAAACATGGCGTATGACGTTACTTTCAACACAAGATATTACTTTACGGCAAACTGAAAGTTCTTTTTCTGATCAAATTAAATAGTAACATACGGACTTTTTATGGCCTAATGTTAGACTAATATGTGATTCTATTGATAGGAACAATTATTTCCAAAAAGACAATTTGTATGGAGCCAAAAATTTTTGTCAGTTCCGACATATAGTTTCTTAGGGAAAGTTGTTGGTTTCTATCAATAGAATAACATATTAGTAAGTGCATCAAATTCACGCATTATAAAGTCATCATTTTGATATTTGCTTTTGTTTCAGATTTTAAGGGACATTCGACATGGTCTTATGAATATGGGAAGAGAAGGCGTGCGAGGTCCTTTCGGAGGTAAAGTTGAATATAAAATATTGAGAAATGTGATACCTGTTGCCTATTAATAAATATTTAGTTCTATAAAGATTTTTTCATGTAAAAAGTATTTTTCACAAAGTTGGCAAATTGGTAACATATTTCTTTTTCTTTTTTGCTTTTTGTGAATTTTTTTTTTCTACTGTTTATCTTATTTTTTGTTTTGTTTAACTTATTTTTGAAACATGTGATTAATTATTCAACATATCGTCTGTCAACTGTCAATTTATTTTAACTGTATTTTTTTTCTTTTCAAGACATAGAAAAAAATTTAAAGAAAATTTTATAATACCTACTATTAAACAACAATTATGACATCTAGAAACTCATACTTTGACATAGAAATCTATTGGACGAATTATTTATTTATGAGTTAAAAGACAAATATTTCTAAATTTGTAATATAATAATTGTAACGAAATGTTGCATGCACAAAAAAACACAATATGTTCTTTATTTATTAACCCTTTGACGACAGCAGGGAAACGGTCGTCCCAAGCCAAAAAAAAAAACAAATTAATTAATAATTAATTATTTTCTAGTCTCGGAACAAACCTTGGCAAAACTACATCCATGGCGCCATTTTATATCTATAGTCATTGGAATCCACTTGGCTCTATATATAATATGGTATTTCCTTATACAAGATTTTAACAAAATGCTTATTTTTACAAAACAAACCTAATAAACAGTATATCTAAAAATCTTAAACAAAAAAGTCACTTGTAACGACCATATAGGGACACATGTCCCCAACTCCCATTTCAACCCTATTGTATTTTTTCGAGTTTTAGTTATAAAATTTGTTTATTTGATACCCCATGACTCATTTTAAATGACTAAAATTAATAACTAAGTTTCCATACTCTTATGGTCCTGAAAGGGTTAAAACCAAAATATATTTTTAAAAAAACCCGACTGAGTAAAAATTGACTTTAATTAAAAACTGAAAGAAATAAATAAAATTTAAAAATAAAAAAAATAAACGAAAGGTTTCCGTCGCCAAAAAGTTTGATAACCTCTTAACTGCACCATTGAAATAATTTTATACACTTTATAACATGGCAATTTTAACAGTCGGGACCAATTGTTGGGATGATTTGAACCTGTATCGGTTATTAATGGGTTCTGACTATTAAAGTCGCTATGTAATAAAATATATAAAATTATTTCTATTTGTTTTTAAAAAATATAAATTGATTGATGATATAAAATTATTTCAATGGTGTAGTTAAGCGGTAATCAAACTTTTTGGCGACGAAAACCTTTGGCTTATTTTTTCTTTTTAGTTTTTATTTAAAGTTCATTTTTAAGCAGTTGTATTTTTTTAGTACTAATTTTATATTTAATTTTGGTTCTAATGAATAGAGACAAATTGCGGTTTTTTTTAAGTTAAGATGGGACTATTTAGCAGATCTCAGACGATATAACAATCATCTGAAAATAAAGTATTTATTCAATAAAAATGTTTGTTGGCTTTGTTATTCAATATCAAACAATTTTATGCTATGACTGTTCAGTCAAACGACGAATGATTTTTTGACGCATGATGCTTGTGTTCACTTCATTGAGTTTTGTTTTTTATATTAATTTTGTTTAAGCTTATTGGTAAACTACGTCAAGCTTTGGATGTGCTTCAAAAAATATGAATCATTAATTAGGTGCTCGTATTTGGAGTTACGTGACATCCATGAACAAGTTTTAGTATGGAAACGTAGGACTGTTAAAAGTTAAAAACTTTATCACAAGTTTGCTACAGAAATATAAGAAACGTTCGTTTGTTGGCATTTGCATGTTGTTATAAAATTATTTGCATCGCACGGCTTCTCATCACTCAATCGATCACGGCCTCGACGTCTTGTGTTATTTGAAAGCTTACAGTGGGGTTACAAGTTTAGTGATACACATCATATATCCATTCGGAAACGACGCGCCTTGCGATACATTTTTCATTTTGGCAATAAATTTATTTGCAATTTATTATTTGCACTTTTCAAAATTTTAACTCTAAAACATTTAACGAAGCGCTCGTTTACAGACGACACGTATATGTACGACGACGAAGCTAGAGGATTGGCATGCGGACATTGGTACGATGAACCGCCTTACGAAAGCGACCCTGAAGACTTCCTAATGGGTGGCGGTGCTCCGGCAGCGACCTTTCAAAATGGTCGAGTTTGCTTTACCCTAAATCTTCGAAACGAACCACGAGGGGAAGGAGTTATATCGCTGAGAAGCGCAGGGGACATCTCGTTAGCAAGAACCCCCAGACGTGGTTTAATTATTCCGCAGAGTGGCCCGTATCCGACGACAGTTATACCCTTGCGAAGTGCTAGGGATCGAGAAAGCGGAGATTACGCGACTTCGGATATTCAGTCGATAGGGTCCAGATTAAGTGGAATTTCTTTAGAATCCAGTCGATCTGAAAGAGATTGTCGCAGAGGCTATAGACAAATGCCAGGATATCGGATAGGTGTAGAACCTCTGTCGCCCGCTAGTTCTGATTATGAAGATCAAGAGAGTGAAACTGATAGTCAACACATAGCTACTGTACATAAGGTAATTCCCATCCCAATAAGTTATTCAGTTTTTTTTTAATGCAATAAAACGGCATATTTATGACACCATTTTTTTCACAGTCAGCAGAAGAACCTGAAGGTGTTTCCAATTTAGCTGGAAAAGTAAGAGGCTTAAGACAAGACGTCCAAAGAAAAATATCCAGATTAAGACAAGAAAGAGGCCCCGAAGACTGTGATAGACGCACCGATCAAGCTTTCCCTTGTTCCAACAGTTCATTTGAGAGCTTGCCCAGCGGATCTGGCAGTAGTGAGTCGATTTATTTGTCCGTGTTAATATAATTTTATGTAAATAATTATCGTCTTTTCTTTGTTCCATGTGTTGTTTTAGGCGTTTCTTCTCCATGACTTAATTTTTATTACACTTTCCTCAGCACCATCTAAATGTTTAAAAGTATAACCTAATGATGATTATAATGAATAAACTAACCAATTTAATATATATATATATATTAACTGGATTATCATTATGTATATTTTTTCAACTTTAACTTTGCACATGTTAACTCTGTATATTATTTAACTATTATAATATAAGATATAGTTAAATATTTACCTATTACAGGTACACAAGCTTTGGTTCGCGCTGGTAGCAATCACTCATCGCTTTCAGCAGAAGAGAACATAGAATTAAGTCCAGCTGGACGCAGTCTGCATGCACCACAATTACTATGTCGCGCTCGAGCACTAGTAGATCACACGCCTAATGCATATGAAAAAGAAGCACTCAGATATAAGGTATGTTTGCACACATTGCATTTCAATTTAAATTCATTGTATATTTCATTATTATATTACCAAATTTATATTAATCAAAAATCATTTGTTTTTACCAGAAAGGGGAGATTATTGAAGTTATTAATATGAATGCATCTGGTATTTGGCGAGGTGTATTAAATAACAAAGTCGGCGTTTTCAAATTTGCTAACGTCGAGGTTCTGTCCGACCGAGAAAATGTCAGAGCCAGAGGTATTGCTAAGTGGCATAAAAGCAGAGAGCGTCTTTGGGAAACCAGACCTAGGACTGTTGAAGAGCTATTAAGAAGGATAGACTTACCAGAATACACAATTGCATTTGCACGTAATGGTTATGAAGATATAGAACTGTTTAAAGAAATCGAACCCTCAGACTTGGACTATTTGGGAATCATGACCCCGGAGCATCGTACTCGTATCCTTGCTGCCGTGCAACTGCTGCACCAGCTAGAATGTAAGTAACCTAACTATAAGAATTACCTGTTACGTCTCTATGCACACTGCAGTCTAACGAATCTCAATATATTTTAGTTACGTTTTCTTTCTGTGAATTAAAGTATACATATCGGATTAAAATTTCTGGGATCGGTGTGGCGCGGTGTATAATCGTTTATCGCTTTAACATACATTACTTTTGCAACAGGCGGCGAAGGAGACGGCGAGGTAGAAGGCGGAGGGTCGAGTTCAGAAGGCGGCGACTCGCCCTTCGGTAGACGTCAGTTCCCGCGGGACTCCGGGTGTTACGAGGCGGGCGTCGGGGTCGGAGGGGTACGCGTTCGCACGTCGCCTCTCGTACACCGCTCGGATGAGCCCACACATCGACCGCCCGAGCCTGCGCCGCTCCCCAAACGAACCGTCCGCCGACGACCTCCGGACGATACGGATTGCGATAGAATCGAACGCTATCCCGGTACCGGAAACGAAAGAGCACTGGCTCGAGCGGTGGGACTAGCGGGAGGGGCTCGCGACGATACGTGCGAGTCGGATCATCGGCTAAACGTGGTGAAGTTTGTAGCGGGTGGAGAGCCGTGCGCTTCAGAGAAGAGCAGCGACTCCGGGGTGAGTAGTTCTTCGCTGAGCTCGGCTCACCCGCACCGCCCGTGAGCTCGGTCGGGCGCGCCGCGCGGCGTCGCGGTAGTCGCTCTCCGCCGGTCGCCGCCTGACCAAAGCGATTCCAGAGACAAATAGCGATTGTTAATGTTATCTTCTCTATCCTAAAAGGAACATTACCTAGATATTTCCAAATTGTATGTTATGCAGAAATACTAAAGATATTGTCTTCCTGTATAAAAAATCTATAACATTTGGTAACTTTGTCGACATCTCGTTTTGTGTTATAAATTATTAATCAAGTCAGAAAACAACGATCAAATCCCTTAATATGTACTTATATAAATATATTAGGGATTGGCCTAATATTCAATTATACAATACATTTTTGACGCAAAAAGATTGCCGATGAAGATCCTTGTTATAAACCATTTCCCCTCTAGAATTGTATTATACCGTATGTGTTTTCAATATTCAAATGTTTACTACTTTAATTTATTCTACTCTGAATATTATTTTGTAGGTGATGTGTAGGAAGATAGCGATATTTAATTTCAAGTAGTAGTTATGAACTATGGACTGATTAAAATCTTTTTCTTTACCGACAATATTTTTTGCAGACTATTTATATCAACTGGCATATTGATTACATTTCTACAAGCTTTATTAGCAATTTTGACTTAACTGATTGTCTTTATAAATTTTTTGGAACCTGTTACCTATTTTATAGGATATTTAAGCTCTGGTTATAAATTGTTTGTTATGTTATTATTGAGCAAACAATGTTCTAAATGCATATCAATTTTTCAATTTTTAAGTTGCCAATTGTTTTTGTTCGGTTTAAGTGGAAAGCGTTAGATGTCTTCTCATACGAATTTTAATCAAGCAAACAAATAAAAGTATTTCATTTACAGTACTATAATCTAATTTCTTACACACCCTCTCACACACAATCATACAAATTCACATAACACACTGAGAGGTTACACGAAATTCCTAAAATACCCACCAGCAGTTCTTTAGTAATCTTTTTTATTTTATTTTCTTGGTTAAGCTTTACAATGTTTAAATAAATTGTATAAGCTTGATTTTGTGTCACCTGGGAGTGAACTGACTCCTGTCATTCAGAAATATCTACGACAGGGGTCAGGACATCTAATCTAAATTAAAAGTGTAAAAACATATTTGTTAAATAGTGTCAATAAACGTTTTTTTAATTATTATTATTAATTTGCGATTATTATTATGAACCAGCAATTCTGATAATTATAGTGGTATTATTAATTAAATGATATATTTATACCTATATATCGCTAGTTAAGATTTAGACGTGGAGGTGCTGGGTTCGATTCCTGTCCGAGAACACTAAAAATATTTAATTTCTCGAGTCTGGTTAGGGTTACGGCCGTGATGATACTTTACTTTTAAATTAATGTGTTTTTTCACTTTTGTTCTATGTCAAAACAATTCATAATGTATAACATTTAAAACTAATATATTGAGGTTTGCTTGACTGAAAATTGTATGCAGGGAACCCTAACGCCTTCAGGAGCGATATTCTGTTTCGATAATTGAAAACTTGCTAAGCTGCTAGTCTTCTGCAAACAAAACGAAACGAAATTAAATGTGCCGTTATTGAATAATAGTGCATTATTTAAGAATCAATCAGTAAAAAGTACGTTTTATTATTTCGTCAAATAATGCATTGTTTTGCTTTGAAACAGCTGAACTATAATAATACTGATTCAATTCCTCACAGACAATATGAAACAGGACATTCGCAACCTTGACAACATGAAATAACGGTTTTTGGTTGATTCACAAAACTGAGCTAATTTGACTTAGTACAATGTTGTTCTAGATGTGCGACATGTGAATAAATTATGTTCTGGAAAGCCCGGCCCATTTCTATCAATGGCGGTCTAGAACTATTATGTTTTAGAAGCTGTTATAATGATTTTGTCGTTCACTACATCAATGATTGCGATTAAAGAAACAGAATATAGGCACAGATAAATGATGCGTTAAAAGCGCTATTCGATAGCAATAACTGTATATAGCTAGATAGTATAATTATTGTACGTTGAGACTTTTGTAATTTTGTAAGAGAGCTTTATGCGGCGTACCGCATGTACAGATTAGCAAGTAGAACCCATAAGAGTCTGAAATTTTAAATTTCTCTCAGATCTTCCGCGTATTTTTTTTGTCATTCTTAGGCATCTAATCCCACACAGATGTACTTGAAAAAATTGCGGTTTGCAAGGAAAATAATTATCCATCAATAGTTTCACAGTTTCTTAGAATAATAACGCATGGAACGAGAGTTTCATTAAAATAAAGTTTTAAGGCAGTAATTAGTTTATTTGTGCGTAAGTCAAAGACATTAAATATAAAAAATAATAATAATAATCTCAGAACTAATTAGTCTATGACAGTGCAGAGCTGTGGTGGCTCGGTTGTAAAAATGCTTTTCTTAAAAACCTACAAAGGTCGGCTCAAACCCCGGCATGTACCTACCAATGAGAAATGCAGTTTTCTTGCGTACAGTTACAACACCACCGTTCTCGTGCCTCGGAGATCACGTTAAGCCGTCGGTCCCACTAATACCAAAGGTAAGACAGTGTAGAACGAATTCTCTAAAAAAAACTGAAAGATGGCCATCTTCAACAGTTCAGGTTTAGGACTCTGTGTTTTAGGGGTTGTGATGATGATGGCAGTGCAATGTCGGTTACGGTTGTATTCGACGTGCATTTTCAATTTAATTTTGTTGTTTCACGGGCAATATGCCGACCTGCATAAAGATGTAGCAAATAATGTAACACACATTTATTATGTTACATCTATCTTATATTTGATCTCTTTGGCGTAAGCTATTTATGTTATATACATACAATATTATACATTGTTTTTTTTTGTATAATCTTTAGCCTAACACGGGTCACTAAGCCATTATGGCTCAGTAATTTTTTCCGAACTAATCGTGCACGTATTTCGTTTCTATATGGTTTTTATTCTAAGTTCACTTCATTCTTACATCACTAGGCTTTCTGTCTTTTGATTTTTATCGCATAATATTGTCATATCTGCTAAGTGACAAATATATCGGTTATAATCTACCTTACTCAATTTGTCACAAAATTTTAGCTTATGTGCGAGATTGTGTTTTTTTTTGTTCATACTTGTGATCCGCATATTTTTCAGTATATCTTTGGTTGTTGGCAGCCTTAACGTCCTTATTTCGTGAACACTACTGCCAGCGGTGTTCCTTATTGTAAATTTGTAAAAAATAAATATTGTACGACGCACTCTATCGATCGTGAACTAGTCTGTGTAATTGAATGTAAATAATAAGATCGTTACATGTATATTGTAGATAGAAATATATTTCCTTTGAAAATTGTATATCTGTTACAGTAAAAGCCCGAATTATAGTTAATACTATGAAATTACTACTATAACGTGATCATTATTTTATATTTCAAATATTGCGAAATTTATTTTCAAAGACAAGGACATGAGAATAATTCATTATTAATATGTAATTTTAATAAATTTACATTGGATTTAAATTGTATGATAAATATAGGTAAGGATACCAAAGTAGGACTGCTTTGGTTGAGGATAACAGGACAGACATCTTAAGAACAAGATTGTCCTGCGCTCTCAAAGACTTATGGTCATGTTAAGTATAACCTAGGATTTACCAACTCCTGGTGGTTGAATATTTTTTGATCATCGTTAATTTTGAACTTTTACTACCATACCATACTAGCGGCCGGTTGCTGAAAGGCTGATTATTATATTTTTTACATGTTTAACGTTATTAGGCGTTCGCAGAAGGCACGTCATTGGCTAAAATAACCAAAGTGACAACTACCAACCACGTAACGTACATCAAAATATTAACCATAAATTATTTTAATCACCCTTTCTGCAACCGGCGTCCGTTAGCATGTTGAATAATTGTCATACCTGCAGTACTCGGGGCATCATCTCGTCCACCCGGGCAGTCCGCTGGCCTCGCTACACGTAGCGCGTTTATATCCGCGCTACCTTTACGTCCTTCAAGCGAAGTGGGAAAAAGCATCTAGTCAAGCCGGCATAGTGTTAGGGACTGATGTCAGTCATGAGTCTGACTCCAGTTGCTAACATTCATGGACCTTGCGCGCCACTTACCATCAGGTGGCCCCAAGGTCACATGTCGTGCTAGTATAAAAATATATTTATATTATTCGGTGAGACCGTATTCGGTCACACCCTTCAGCAGTTTTATCTGTGACCTACGATTAAGACTTCCACGTAAAATGCACGTCATTTGCACGCCATCCATTGACTTGTGTCAACGTCGCAGCAACACGTCGCATTTGACGAATGCGTTCGTCATGCAGTTCGCGCGGCAACATGTGATTCCTCAAGCGACTTGCACGACGTTAGCACCTTTTTTGTTTTACAAAATAGCCACTTGCTTGCATAATAATAACTTACACTCAAGAAACTGACATGTGGAAAATGGACAGAGCTTAAAGTGATTTGCACAAAAGTCAATACATTCTACATATGTCTGGTTTTCTAATAAAGTTGTATGATATATTACTTGTAATTTTTGCTATGGAAAGAACTGCTTTCGCGATGCTACTTGAAAAAAAAATGTAGGGTATACGAAATACGCCTGTCGTCTTTTGACGCGACCGTGGACAGTGTTGACTTACTATATAAATGTGTTCGAAATTAATGATGATCAAATAATATTTCGACTCCTACCACCAGAGTTTGTACTTAAATCTTAGGTTATACTGAAAAAAATCGGATTTACCATAGTTCGGGCTTTTACAGCAACATAATCATTCTTTATTATAAATGTTAAAATAAATTATTTATGGAATTAAGTTTTAAAATGCTCAGGTAGAAAATTAATATTCTAAAATTAATTTGTTGTTAAGACTTGTGATGGATCATTACATTTAAGAGTAACTTCTTTTAGCAGCATTTACCGTTTACTGTACTTTTGTAGCCATATTTTTTCATAACGAATCTTTGTATACCTTAAGTTTTAACTCAGTTATTAAATTATGACCATAAATTCTAAATAAATACATTCAAGAAATATGAAGCTTTTGTGTTATTTTGTTCACCTGATTATTTACCTTCATTAAGGGGAAGGCTTTCGACATATTTTATACAATTATTGATGCCTGTTTTTTTTTTTAATAAGTACTGATATTATTAAATAACGTGAAATAAATAGAGCAGAAACGTGGACACTAACAGTGGGTCTGGTCCACAAATTTAAGGAGGAGAGAGCTATGCTCGGTATTTCTCTGATGGATAAAGTCCGAAACGAGGAAATCCGTCGGAGAACCAAAGTTACTGATATAGCCTTCAAAATTAGTAAGCTGAAGTGGCAATGGGCTGGACATGTCTGTCGTAGAACCGATGAACGATGGAGTAGACGAGTTCTAGAGTGGAGACCACGTACGGGAGGACGCAGAGTGGGTCGACCCCCCGCTAGATGGACGGATGACCTGAGGAAGGTCGCTGGTGGGGGTTGGATGAGGGTGGCAGGAGATCGTGTGAAGTGGCGAGCCTTGGGGGAGGCCTATGTCCAGCAGTGGAGAGACACAGGCTGATGATGATGATAATTAGATAAATATCAAGAGTATTTTGAAAAATCGGATAAATGTTGTAATGGGGAAAGAGGATTATATCGAGTTTTATTATAGGTAAAACATGCTAGAATACTGCTTTACACAGATAAAAAATCTGTAGTAATAGCAAACGATATATGATAAAATCCATTAACTATATATATATCACGCTATTAAAGTTGTCAAGGTCGAGCGCTTATAGAGTTGAGAATTGAATAATATTTTTAACTATGACGCAATCTCTGACGTAAATAACGAAATCCACTAATAACTTTTGCGACTAAGCAACAGAATAGAGCCGCAGTTAGCTATATGTTTTTGCTGATAAAAAGCAGACGAAACTATTCCTATGTAAAATACTGGTTTTTGTTTAAATTCGCATTTTCGGTTATGACTCTACGTTATTTATCTGTCACTTTGCTTTCCTTTCAAACTATATTATTACCTAAAGATTTTAAAAAAAATCGTCAGGGACGTTTCTTGATAACCAGGGATTGACATGATAGGCTATATACATATATAACGTGATCATGACAGCGACATGTGATAGCACGACAACTGCTATACTTCATGTTCTCCGTTTTAGCCCAGTCAAACAGCATCTAGAAATACATCGAAATCCTTCCTCTTAATAATAATGGAACTCGAAAGAACCAGTTTCGCAGGTTAATTGAAAATTATTCACACTGCAAATGTAATAGTTCAAGAACATACTTCGTAATTACATACTTTACCACTTCCAATCAAAATACGCTAAAGCTGTGTCCACATACACATGACATCTACAATGATCGACCAGAGCCATCACCTTAAAGCTTTACAAATTTTCACTTATAATATATTATTATTTAAATAATAAAAAAAAGACAAAAAGAATGGTACAAAATATAATTTGAAAATTGAATTCGTGTACAATTTTAAGTAAAAATAATAATAGAATACTAAAATGTTAGAGTTGATATTTGCATGGACACTAAGGTCCGGATTAATAGTCGTTGCTCCGTGAGTGACAGATTTTTAGAGTAAAAACTGACGGTTTGACAGTTCTGAGAAATGGCTCGTGATAAGCACTGGCGGAGCAACGACCATTAATTCGGACCTAAGTATCAAACGCAGTTGAAATTCGTATCAATTCGCGGTGGTGGCTAAGAGAACGGTAGCGGTTTGGTTGTAAAAACGTTTTCATAAAATCCAAATCCAATACATGCCATAGACTTACAATACCACCTCTCGCGCTCTTCGGAGAGCACTTTAAACCGATTTGTGGAATTGTTAATAAATTGTCATTAAAAATTGACATCAGACCCGTCTTGCCAGCTTGATGTGTGTAGGCCAAATTCTCCAGATATATGTTCTGGAAGGCCCATCTCAACAGTAGGGGTAGTAGTAATGAAAATAATTATATAAAAAATCGCTAAAACTGGTTGACTGACAATATTTTCGCTAAAACCGAGAGTATATAAAGGATAGACTTTGAATTGAATCGTTTATTTCAAAAACTATCTTATGTCGCATACGTTTTTGCTAAATTTGTTTTCGTGAAGGTAGATATATGGAGTTAGGAAACCGTTTACAGCAAGAAAAAAATCTGTTTTGTCGATTAAATTAGATTACGGCCGCAGGTTTTGAGGAATCAGGAAATGTATAGGCTTGAAGATTATTTCACATCCTTACGCGTCGCGTGACAGATGAGTGTGGACCCAGCTTAAAAGGAAATATGGGTATAGACAAGTTTGAAATAAATATCTGCAATAATTCTCCCCTCGTTTCTATGTGCGCAAATAATTATATTCTCAGTTGAAATATTGCGCTTCACCGTGGTTGCTTTATAACACACCTTCGACCATTTTTCAGACAGTGGCCATATAAATCTTCACGATTACTTCAAGCCCTTGGGAATGAGAAAGCGCCTTGTAGTCAATTGCGTTTGTTCTAAAATTTTATATTATTAGCTTCGCGGTAGATTATAATGAAAAATAAATTTAATATTTCACAGTGCCATTTTTTACGACGAGCTTTTTTAATCAGTCTGCAGACTATTTCATTCATTCTTTATTTAGTAATCATCATTATCATAGTCTATACAACACACTTAGTTCGTGCGAGTTCGATTTCTTTATTATTATATCATTATATTATATAGG
This sequence comes from Tinea semifulvella, assembly GCA_910589645.1. Lineage (NCBI taxonomy): Eukaryota > Metazoa > Arthropoda > Insecta > Lepidoptera > Tineidae > Tinea > Tinea semifulvella. The sequence continues at coordinate 5,799,271 of OU342586.1, read as the reverse complement.
GTGGAACTACTCGTCATCGCACCTGTACGTCGGATGTGCGACACGTACAACAGGCGTGTATCGGACGTGGATATATTCAGTAAACTCCCGCGCCGCCTTCAAGAAGAGAAAGCTGCTACTTTCGGTTTAGCTCGCAAAGTGTGGGCAGTTTGCTTCGGAGTTCGCCTAACAGTTTTAATGCATTCAAACACAATGCAGTTGTTTTCTTTATACCTGGCCAAGGTGATATTTTCCGAATTTTGTATCGCACAAAGAGTGCACTATTGTTCACAGTGAGAAATATTCTGGTGGCGGGTATAATTTTAATTGCTTCTACTCTGTTGCTATCTTTTATGTTCTTATGTTGCCTGTCTCTGTCCTTTCTCTTCGAATAAATAAATAGTTCGCTTGCTAGACCTACGGTTTTTAAGAACCTTAGTATGAGCTTAGGAGCAAGGCGTCTTACCTCTTCGGGGCTTAATATGTGAGCGCTCATCACCTGTGATGTAAGCAGTCGCAGAGGAGATGGACTGATGACTCAGATACCTCGCGACAGAATCTGCAATTTATATTATACTACATATACAGGTACACTGATTAATTCAGATTGTAATCCTATATATTTTTATGGGATTACAAAATTATTTATGCAGTTGGTGTATCTAGAAAATTGGACAGAAATTGCAAAATATTTTAGTTTTCCCTTGATTTATACACTAAACACTAATTGTATTCCGAATTTGAAGATTCTATGTCTGCTAGAAGTGCCTTAGAGTTTTGATGATCTGTCAGTTAGTGTGGAAGTGAGTGAGAGACAAAATTAAGAAACTTTAACTAGTTATAGTAAATAAACTACTGGTTTAAATGAAATGAAATTTTAAATATACCGTATTTATACAATGCCTGCTTGGTTACTGAAAATTCAGGCTAGTTTTATCCACAACGAAATTATAGAGGGGTCGAAAATGGCCGGAACTGTGTCGAGGAAAGGATGGAACATGTGTGCCACTTTTTTCCTTGACTTGGTAGGGGTGGGTGCCCCCATATAAAATTATAATAATACTTTTAAATTAATAAATGATCAATGGGTTATGGTCATGAAGTTACTTGACTTTTTTTTACCTATTTCACGTGGACGATAACGCTATTATTTATGTATTAAGGTTTGATGGAGCCACACTTATCTGTCCAATTTGGAGCTAACAAAAAATGGAATTAATGTTAGGTTTGCAGCTTATGATGGCACCTTTTCTAATTCTGTCATAAAAAGTTATTCATTTTGGGCACACCTTGACATCAAACTGTGGCTGATGATTGGTGCGTGTCGATTGTTGTTATTACCAAATGTTTATTTAATTAAATCCTAGTGACATCCATATACATACTGAAAATGAAAGATGTATGGAATTGTCTCTCCACTGCTGGATGTAGGCCTCCCCCAAGGCTCGCCACTTGCAGGCTGTCTTTTGCAACCCTCATCAGCGACCTTTTTTAGGTCATCCGTCCATTAAACGGGATGTCGACCTACTCTGCGTGCATGGTACACACCAAGCATAGCTCTCTCTATAGCTCCCTAAGCAAGCTTAAACTTAGACAGAAGGGGAGAATTCATTGTATCTTTATGTCCTATAAAAATTATAACTATAAATTGTGTTTTTCCTGAGAATCTTTATATATTGGACTGGACTGATTTTCATGGTTTTTGATTGTTGGATTGAACTATTAATAATAATTAAAAAAGACGAAAAAATTAAATAAAATAAAAAATCATTTTTCCATACAAAATGTTCGTGGGTTTCGTAACTGTTAAACAATGTTGGTAGTGAAATATTTATGCATGCGTTCAGAATTTTATATTTAGCTTATTTATATAATATAATAAATGACAAATAACCAAATAAGTTAATTAAAAAAACAACATCAACTGTCAAATTGATTGGTCTCACTTTTACGTAGCGAAATTGTCTGTGATTTGTTTTTAAAATTGTTTTGTGTGAGTATTACTGTTATTAATAATGACATTATTAAATAAAAGAAAAAAATAATAAAGTTAATGTTTCGTGTTATTATTATTATTTCTGGACGTATGTCGATACCTATATCGTGTCGTTTCTGGATTGAAGCAACGACGAGTACAAGTTTTTTTTAACAAGAAGCGGTTTGAGACTACGCGGGTGTTCCGACTTGTTTGCCGGTCTAATGTCCCGGAGCCGGCAGATAATTGACTTTTTTATTTAATACCAACCTGCAGCACACCTTTGTATGGGAAAGAGAATGCGTAAGTATAGACTGCTCAGGTAAGGTACGAAGTCTAGGATTTACTACACAAATAAATTATTGTAAGCTTGTGGAATATTTAACGTTTTTAATTAGCTTGGGAGTTTATTTAATAAAAAACAGTAACACTATGTACCATCGCTGAAAAAAGAGGGACGCAAGATTGAAGAATATGAGCAACTGACATCAGCCCTACATTAATCAAAAATATCAATAAATCTAAAAGAGTTAGGTACCTATAAATAACAATATGTACCACTGTCGCCAATTGCTAATACGCTAGAACACACACGCATATTTCGCTACTTAGACAAGATGTCAGCGCATTAGCAATTAGCAATACTTATACACAGAGAGTTCAAGCATGGACCGTCAACAAATTTTGTCATACTGATGGAAAATTCGGCGCATGACCATTTAAAATTGTTGTGTATACTTAATTATATTTTTTTTACCACACTTTTCGCATAGTTTTATTTCTTTCACAAAGTGTCAAGATGTCTCTATGACTCATATGTAGTAGACACTTTGTTATGAAAGCCGCGGTGGTGGCTCGGTTGTAAGAACGCTCTCCTTAAAATCCTACAAAGGTCGGTTCAAACCCCTCCAGCATGTAAATAAATTTTTCTTACGTACATAGATTTACTAGACGACCGTTCCCGTGCCTCGGAGAACACGTTAAGCCATCGGTCGCGGTTTCACTAATACAAACTTGTGGAATCGTTAATAAATTGTCATTAGATCCTCGCCAACCCGTCTGGCCAGCCTGACGAACGTAGACTAATTCTCCAACAGCTGAGGTCTAGGACGCTCTGTTCTAGGGGCTGTAATAAAATGAAAAAAAAAATGATGAAATAAATGCTAAATACCTAACTATAAACGAAAACTATGGTAAATTATAATAAAACCGGCTTCAAAACTATACATAAATATAAAACTATAAATTAAAGCTATATGAGAAAACTTAAACTAAAAAATATATTTTAATGATGCGATCAATAAAATTATTGAAATTTATATCCACCTCTGAAGTATGAACTACCAAACAAAAAAAGAATCATCAAAATAAATTCATAATTGGCGGAATAATAGCGTAAAAAACATACAAAAAAAACATATAATTGAATTGAGAACCTTATTGAAGTCGGTTAAAAAATCACAAAAGTTTGTAGGACTTATTTGAAAGCTTGAATTTTATTTATTTCACAACACTCTGTATACTTGTATTACTCGTCTTAGATGCGTAGTTATGTATGCGGAAATAATAAAATATACAACTACCTGAATGCTGTGGTTGTATAAATGAGGAAATTTAACTGAACGCAGCTTTCTGTCGTGTTAAGCGAAGTCATTCGTTTGCCAGCGGCTTAAATGATTCTTAACCTTGTGTCCAGTAAGCAAAGACCACAACTGCAAAGAAGAAGGTAAGAATAAGCGTTTGGTTTGCTGTATAAGCTAGTAATTGCTGATTACCTAGAGCTAAGGAATGCAAGTGTCTCGGAGAGTACCTACTATGAACGTACGATATACGAAAGTATGAAAGCGCTAAACCTTACGTTGCTAAACTTTTCTCAGAGCAGTGATGGTCGTCAATTGCACAGTTAACAAAGCTGACATCACTTTTCTTGAACTGCAGCTTTCCTGGTACACTCATGTAGGGGGTGATGTGTTACACATTTTGACCTGGTCTGTCCACCTTCCTATAGGACCTATCTGTCCTATAGGATGCACTCTGTTTTTTTATACTAGGACGACTTGTGACCCTGAACCACCTAATGGTAAGTGGCAAGGTCCATAAATCTTAAAAACTAAAATCAGATACTTATGACTGACATCAATCCCTAACACTATGCCGGCTTGGCTAGATGGTTTGCCCGTTTGCCCCATCGTTCATCAGTTCTGCGGCAGATATTCCTGCCCGCTGCCATTTAAGCTTACTAATTTTGAAAGCTATGTCAGTAGTTACAAACATAACAAAAAGTACCTTCATTTATGTTGGTAATTATTGTTGGTAATATATAAAATTACGAACATTTGTGAGATATATTAACCATACTCGTATAATTGTTTGATAATCGTATTAAATGTTTTTTCTGTTTTTATTTGTCTAAAATTAGGTATATAAAGGGGAAATATTATTGAAGTTGATGTTTTTACTGGTATCATTTCACTGCTGATAACATTAGTTTTTGTTTGGGTTTGACAGTAGAGAAATGAATTTTGTGATATCGAGTAATGTAAGTAAATTAGAAATGAAAAATAAAGATTGTTTAAATTGATACAAAGATAATTGTAGATTATATACCCGTATATAAGACCTCCCCAACAAATATGTCCAAAATGTCCGTAATTATTTCCTAGAAAGTTAATAGACTACATATCTCAAAAGTATACTCAGACCGAAAAAACGTTTAAAAATATTAGATTGTGTGAGGTAGTGTGTGTGGGACACGAGCAACACATAATGCATAGAGGCGCGTGTGGCATCCTTGCAGCTCGATTGCTAGGTTACTACTACTTCCTACTGATTCAAGGGAGTCAGTTAGACGTATCAATCTGACATGAAGACGTCTAAGATTTAAATAAATATAAGGATCTAAGAATTTAACGGCATAATCTCGAGCTAAACTGTACTATCTTATATTTTTAATAGCGCGGCACAATTATCGCTTACGTTACTACTACTTTGTCAAGATGTTCGTTTTTCTTTGTTCACAACAGGTCATAGTAAGAATCTATGTCAAACTATATTTCTTCTACATTTCAACCGTGCGAAACATATATTTTTTCGTGTCCTATTTTACAGCCCATGCTCGATTGGGAAAGTTACAGGAGCCGAATCATTTGAATTAAACATTCCCGCGACGAACAAGTGCCTTCACTACGTAGCCACGACTCAGACTTAGCTGTAAAGGCACACAGGGCCAACAGTGAAAGAGAGACGGTATATAGGGTTTGAGGTCTCTTTATACGGCGATTCGGGCATGCAACCTTCCGCGGTGGAACTTCAGGCTGGAGTTATATCGTTAGGAGTTTCTGCGATGTCCGTCTGTAAAAATAAACATAGTCGAACATTTGAATCGTAATTTCAGGGTAGACCCCAACTTCGTCTAGGTGGTCTACGATGTTAAACTTTACAGTTTATCCTATTACTTACCTATTTTACAGTGTATTTAACTTTACGGATTTTTCACTGTTTAACATAAAAGCTTGGAAATAATACAAATTAGGTATATACTGATTTAAATAAAGTGCCGTAACGTAAAATAAACTAAATAGCCAGCCAGAAACTATATAGTTAAGCGCAAAAACGTTACATAAGCTGATTTTGTAAGATTAAAGATTAAAGATTAAATATATACATATTATACATATAAACACCCAGACCGAGACAAATTATACAATGTACAACTTGCCCCCGGTGGGAATCGAACCCACGACCTCCCGAGTTCACGGCAACGTTTGTTACCACTAGACCACGGAGGTTGTCAATATTGTTACTAATTTAAGCTTTGTGGGATAAAACTAATACTTTTTTATTTAACAGGCAATATTGTGTTATATAAAGTGAAATAAATAATAAACAGTAAATAAATAATTAAAAGTATACGTAATCAAATTCGAGTAGTGCAATTTATATGCGGGTAGTATAGTTCCGTAGGTGGTCCATGCATGCCAGGCTGGTGCATGCTGTAATTTCCACGCCGCTCTGCGATCCCGCTAATCGATGTTTGCCTCAATAAGTCACTGGAGACTAGTAATTTTGCAAGCATACAGCGCATTATTGATTTATATAAGGTCCGGACAATGGGTAAAAATTATAATAGTCGTAAGGTTTTTATTGTAGTATCTAAAGGACATTGTATAGAATGCATCATGCACATTTTTTCTTGGAGTAATTCGCAACAATATCGCCCAAACACGGGAACAACACATCGGATTTATGGGAGTTTACAGCACGTGATTTGAAAACCGCAAAAAATGAACTGCAACTTGCGCCTTATATAACAGATATCGTCTACCTTAAGAAGATAAAATAATATAAAATACATGTAAAATTGATCGTCCCCAATTGTTCAGCAAACACAACAAATTACAGGCGAAACTAATTTCTATGGAGTGTATGTAACAGATATAAGGGTATTTATTTGCCGTTAATATAAACTTGTCATTTTCCATCATTCGGTACCGGTAATCAGAAGATTGTTGAGTGCGGAATTCTTCGACAAACCACCATTTTATTATTATTATTTATTTATTTATATTTAATATTAAACTTAGCATATTAAACATTAAAATCACATTATATTAAGCTGCTGGTCTTCTGCTAACAGCTTTTAGTCCACTTTGCTGCTTAGTCGTCGACTAGCAGAAGTAGAATTATTTTATTTTACTCATAACGTGTCACAATTAAGTTTACGTTAATAAAGATACTTTGTGTCACATTTTCGACCAAAACTCAAGTCCATGTTACGGCCCAATAAACAAAAGCCGTTTTTTTTGACATTGGTCCTAGACTGCTGCGTCTTTAACTCTATAACGAATATTTATACGTGAATACGTCATATTAATATTTGCTTCCATAGCAGCATCCCTATTCCATTACTTAGTCGTAAACGTTATTTGTTTATGTTAGGAAATCTTACAGCCACTATACATATATAAAATTAAAAATTAAACACAATTACATAAATAAAAAAATATTAGTTATTTATTATACAATTCTCAACTCTATAAGCGCTCGACCTTGACAGTGGACGTGCAAATATGAACCTTAATAGATGTGATATAGTTAACGGCTTCCATTATATAACATTTGCGCTTAATATATAGGGATACAGTTACATGTTAGAGCTACATATCTATCATATACATTCAAAATTAAATTACTCAATTCAATAGCTAAAGGATCAAAGACTTTGTTACATTGAGTGAGGACTGCGACGCATCAAGGATATAGGATATAGCATACAATAAGTTTATTAAAATCCCGGTCCTTACGTTAAAGTCAACGCTGAGAAGCGTTTGCTTAAGTCCGATAAAATGCATAATTTGTCCCCGTGATTGTAGTGTGTGTGCTCGCTTTGATTTACTGATGCTGCGTAAAAGTAGTTGTTAAATAGTCTGTAGCTTTGGTTCAATGCTCTCTGTTTAATTACAAAATCGTTTTGTACACGCTCGTTTAATTGTTTGAAAATAAATTAACTTGATTTAACTTCTGTTAATTTCAAAAGATGTTTCGCGTTGTGATGTTAATGTCAAGCATTGTGGTGGATCCTTGTGTTGAACTTAAGTATCGGTTAACCGAGTACAGTAGTGAGTATTGTACTGTAATTATTTTCATTCATTCAATAATTATAAGACACCTACATTAAGTACATCTACACTTGGTTTTGTCAGTTATACAATCAGTTTACCAGTGATGGATAGCAAAAGAATGACCGGTAGTAGTAAATAATATTGTAAATATTCGTACTTTACCTGAATAAAATAACTAATATAAACTTCAACAGAAGTTGCGTACTCTGAAAACCAAGGGATTGATTAAAACACATCGTCATGAGTGTAGATAGCGTGCTTTACCAGCCATCGCCATTTCTCGCGGATTGCCGCTTTTCAGGTGCACTCACGAAGGAAGCCATCTATTGTAGCTTTGACGTTAGTCTACAGGTATTCATGCTTCTATTCTTATTATTCTATCATCGACTTTTCCCTGAAGCACCCGAGGTTCTCAATTTATGTTTCTCCACTGCATTTGGCGGCTGTAGATATCACCATTTGTTTTAGCTATATCATTTCTTGTGCTGATGTGATTTTCTTCGTCTTTTATTTAATTATTATTATATGGAGTATCACACGCTTTTTTAACTTGCTTATTGTCATTGTATTCTCAGAAGTTCGCTCTAAACCTGCTTCTCTAAAAGCGTCACAAACATTGATAGTCATGATTTAGTCTTTTTGTTAATAACTTCAGATTTCCATTGAACTTAAGTTAAATTATGAAAATCTTTTAAAAATTATTTGACAACCTAATTTGCATGATTCACTGTAAAATTATAGTTTTAAAACTTTTAAATCTCATTCGGATTTATAGTTAAAAGAACAACGACTTGGGAGAGAGGTGAAGTTACAAAAAATAATAAAGTAAAGTATCATTACGACCGTTGCGGACTCCTTTAGCATGTTTTAATACCACCTTTTTTAACAATATTTTGACACATTTTAATAGATTTATATTATTTGTTAAATTATCATCAAATGAAGTCCTCTCAATAAACTCGTAAGTGCATGTCGTGTTTTCATCAAAATCCTTTATACCCCGATCAGCTATAACGACCGTAACCCGCGAGTTCACATTTAGCCAACTTTACTATAGGCCCATCATGACAAGTGGCAAGCTTGTCGATGTCTCTTGCGTACCAAACTCGAGAAATATCATAAATAAATTATTGTGTCCGATCAGGAATCGAACCTAGTACCACCGCGTCTAAATCCATAGACTTAACCGCTAGACCACGGAGGCAGCTACAAAAAGTAATAACTAACCAGTTATCTCGGAAGAGTTCTAACTTATGCGCTTTTTCATAACTTTAGTTGAAGATTTTTCTTGTAGTGACCCGCTTGAAAGTTGCACGTAGCGAACGTTTGTAAAAAAACCCTTTTCCATTTAATTTTATGGCGGTGCCGCACAAAATGCTCGCTTCGCTCTCACATCCTCGTCTTCGTTGTCTTTTATTGTTTGGATTTTTTCACAACCCGACAGTATTCACGAGCTAGTAAAAAAGAGAGGAAATCATTGTTAACGTTGTGCGCGTTGCGGGTGACAGCGGACAGTCGGACACAGTTTACAATTCGACATGTTGCTGGAACTATTTGGAGCCACTAAACACTATTATTTGTGTTTTTCCTTTGTTTCATTGTATATTGTATAACCTAATAATTTAAATATAAATAAACCCGACTGAATAAAAAATATCTTAATTAAAATTTAAAAAGAAATAAATAAAAATTAGAAAACAAGCTTAAGGGTTACGTCGCCAAAAAGTTTGATAACCGCTTAAACTACACCATTGAAATAATTTTACATATTTTATTAACTGCCTCCGTGGTCAGGTTAAGTCCGTGGATTTAGACTCGGAGGTACTGGGTTCGATTCCTGGTCGGGACACAAAAATATTTATTAACGTAAATATATATATATAATTTTTTAATATTTCCTGAGTTTGGTACGCTGAGCGATTGACGAGCACTTGTCATGATTGGCCTATAGTAAAGTTGGCTAAATGTGAATTCGCTTATTTATAAGCGTGGTTTCTGACCACCCCGAAAGGGAAACGGTCGTGATGATACTTTACTTTTTATTACCTAGCTACTTTAATAGTGGGGACCTATTAAAAACCGAGACATCCTAACAATGGGTCCCGACTTTTGGTCTCTAGTGTTCCACAAAGGAACATACATACTTAGGCTGATAAACACATTGCCAATTCTCTACACCGCGCAGTCGGATCAAAAGGAGAGTTCGGAATGACATACAAACCAAATTCGTAGGACATATCATTTGCTGCTTTCTGTCTGAGGTTTGAGGCTTGGATACAAGAATATTTATTTAAAAAATCTGTTTCTCGATTTCAGCCTAAGAATAACTATTTTATTAATGACTTCGTTAGACAATAATGACCTTCATTATTGTAATGAAACAATACATCGATTGCTGACTAAAATAGTGTAGATTAACTGGCTGTATTTGTATGGGACTGCTCGGGGTGACAGCGACGCAGATATTAGCACTCGATAGCTAATTGTTCGCCGTTCAATTATCGAACAACTGTCAATAGAGCAGCCTGTCACGGAGACTTCTCATGTTTTGGATTGGAAACAATTCCGCTCGGTTTTATTGCATTAATTGTTAATCCATTGATTCCGCAATAGCTTGGCATTTATTGCCAAACCAAGCCATCTCGAATTACCCTTCATTCCCGTTATGGAAATAACACTATGACTGTGGTATAATTACTATAATAAAAATTTTAATACACCACAAATTAGGAAAGTATTAATCCGAAAGTAGCTACCTATTGACTTTCATGTCTCTATGACAACCTTGTTTCGTAGAGACCAAGATTTAAACATAATAATAATAATAATAATAATAAATTATTTATTTCAGAATTAATTCCATAATTATTAGTAACATTCCAACTTAGAACTATGTTAGTAGGTATACACATCAATTAAAAAGTCAAAAACAAACCGCAATAATAATAATAATAATAACAATACCTAGCACTCAATTTAATTAATATTAATTCGCAAACATCTGTAGGGATATCCATACTACGCAAATGCTGTACATATTTAATTTACACATTCCCAGTTACAACTCCAATCCAGCGCTTAACAAAAGCGCTGTCAAAGCGCGACGATATCATCCTCAGAATGCTGTTGTCACTGTCTCTCACTCTCCGCAGTATCGACGCTGCCTTTTTGCGGATTATGGCCGGAAATCCATCAACACGCGCCTCCGCAAAAATGCCAGATGCACTGCTGCGTCGAGGCAGTCCCATCAGCATTCTGAAGATATTATACTTGTTAAGTAAGTCATATACTTGTTTCCAACATTTTCCCCACCTTGAAAATCATGAGTTAGTATTTATTTGCAACATTACTAATAACTTTAATACATTTATAATCTTAAATTGTAACTCGACGGGGAATACAATTTACCAAGTAGATGACTTAACATTTAAATAAAAACAAAACACAATTAGAAATAGAAAAATAAAAAATATGAAGTACAAATATTATACATAAGAATACCTACACCACAAATTAGGACATTTTCCGAAAGTGACAGCCTTGTGTCATAGAGACCAAGATTTAAATATAAATACGTAAGTCATCTACTTGTTTCACAACATTTTTCCAACCTGCAAATCACGAGTTAGTATTTATTTGCAATATTATTAATAACTTCAATAAATTTATAATCTTAAATTGTAACTCGACAGGGAATAAATATTAACAAGTAGATGACTTAACATTAAAATAAAAACAAAACACAATTAATAAAAGAAAAATAAAAATCATTATCTACAAATATTATACATAAGAATACCTACACCACAAATTAGGATATTTTCCGAAAGTGACAACCTTGTGTCATAGAGACCAAGATTTAAATATAAATACGTAAGTCATCTACTTGTTTCACATCATTGTGACAACAACGGGGAAAAATGGGCCGTTGTCTACCCACTGAGGGAAAGTGAAGGAAAATTAGTTCCGTTGTCCCCATAAGCCGCATGACATGATTCATTTTGGGCTATTGTAATACTTGTGCTGTGTACAACGATATAAAAATATGTAAATAATAGTTTTGCTTATTTTATTGATTGAGACTAATGTTATTTTCACTATACTCGTATATTACTGTGCAACTTGTAAAATAAAATATGTAGTTTTCGTATAGGTATGTCAACTCATTAAGTACTAGAGCTGACTGATGATCCAGGGTAGTCAGAAACCACGCTTATAAGCGGATTCACATTTAGCCTACTTTACTATAGACCAATCATGACAAGTGGCAAGCTTGTCGATGTCTCCAGCGTACCAAAGTCGAGAAATATCACAAATAAATTAAATGTATTTATTTACATTATTAAATATTTTTGTGTCCCGACCAGGAATGGAACCCGGTACCTCCGAGTCTAAATCCATAGACGCTAGACCACGGAGGCAGTTGTTAAGTTACCACTATTAAGTTGTTGTCGAAATCTCCATTAAATATATTATAAATACATATTTTTATGCCGCCTCCGTGGTTTAGTGGTAACAAACGTTGCCGTGAACTCTGGGGGTCGTGGGTTCGATTCCCACCGGGGGCAAGTTGTGCATTGTATAATTTGTCTCGGTCTGGGTGCTTATATGTATAATATGTATATATTTACAAAAAAAAAGAGTACAATATGTAGTTTATCAACCATCTAATTTCCGTAACACAAGCCTCGTAGCTTACCACAGAAACTAGATGGCGCTGTGTGACCTGTCTGGAAATATTTATTTATTTATTTTATTTATGAATATGTACGTACAGGTTGCGCGGGAAAGATTTAAAGTGGGAACACCCTCTTTATGATTACAAAAGCAACGCACCTTTTTTATCTCATTCTTGTCAATAAGGTTGTGGGAGCTCGAAGGAAACGAATCTTGTTATCGCGACGGCTTCATTAAAGCAGTGTATGCACGTTTCACACATAAACACTATGTCAATGTGTTATTGTGCTCATCTTTTATCGCGCGACCTGTAACAATACCATAACGAGTTTTATCTGCCTAAATTTTCGCTCCTCGCATTTTCCTAAATACGAACTGTTTTTGGTATTTTTATTCGCGTGTTACAATTTTAGTCTAGATCTGAAATATAAGTCAACAAACTAATTAGGGTTTATTATAGGAAGGGTTGAAAGGGTGTTTTCTTCAAAAAATGGATTCTGTTTGTCATCCCCTCCTCAGTGCCCCTTTATTGTTTACAAATGGCGTCATCCTGTCAATTGCATCCGCAAGATTTGTAGAAAAAATATTTTTATTATGCGGTTCGCCGCCGTGCTTTATACTAATTGAAGTATCTTTACGACTGTGACTGGAGGGGCGGGTGGCAGTCACGTTTCATAAAGTACTAATATAATGTTTAAAGTTGACTGCTTCCGTAGTCTAGCGGTTAAGTTTTCATTAATTTTTGCTTATTGTTGTCCTACATCATCGATTGTCATGTGCCGATATTTATGTTTATGTATGTGTATATAGTAGTAGGAAAAGGAATAGATCCAAACTGTTATTTGCTATCAGTTTTGCTGGAACAAAATACATGAAAAACTCCTTTGTGCTAAGATCATGCCTAAATTACATTGAAAATTTCGGTGATATTGATTTGTTCAGTGTTAGTGTTGCTAGGTTAAAAAAAGAAATTAATATAAGATTATATAAATAAATCCTAATTGGAATGCTTGAAGAACTTTTAATTAATTTCTTTTTGATTACTATTTTTTTTTTTCATTTTCCATTATTTTACCATATATATGTAAGTATATTATTTAGTTGTATTTGTTATATAGGTATTGTTTTTAAGCTTATCCCTATTATTATTTTTTTTTTTGCATAATCTATGTTTAATATTTAAGTGGAAACTTTGCTGGATTGTGTAACTTTTAGAATTGTTGTAATTATGATTTAAGATCTGTATGTTTCCTGAATAAATAAAAAAATATATATATGTTTTGTATTGTATTTATGTATTTGTATGTAATTATATGAATACATATTTATTAACTGCCTCCGTGGTCGAGAGGTTAAGTCCGGGGATTTAGACTCGGGAGGTACCGGGTTCGATTCCTGGTCGGGACACAAAAATATTTATTAATGTACTTAAATAAATACATTTAATTAATATTTAATTTATTTGTGATATTTCTCGAGTTTGGTACTCTGGAGACATCGACGAGCTTGCCACTTGTCATGATGGGCCTATAGTAAAGTTGGCTAAATTTGAATCCGCTTCATAAAAAGTATGGTTTCTGACTAACCCGGAAGGGATACGGTCGTGATCATACTTAACTTTACTTTTAAAGTCCTGTAGCCAAATTATATTTTTTTAGATCCGTTATGAATAGAAACAGTAAGTGTTAATCGCTATTAGAATAGATATTTCTAATAGCGCTTATTTTATTTATACTAGAACGACACGAGATTTCACGCTCATCTGCAATGGAGCAACTAACATCGTTCATGTCTTTGCCTTCCTTCATTATCATCACGACTGTATCCATTTCGTGGTAGTCAGAAACCAAACTTTAGTAAAGATTCACATTTAGCGAATTTAGCTATGATGACGAGTGGCAAGTTCGTCGTTGTCTTTAGCGAACCAAACTAGTAAAATAACACATGGAACCCGGTACCTCCGCGTCTAGATTCACTGACTTAATTAAAATAAATTAACCGCTAGACCACGCTCACTACATATTATTCAAAATACTGATTTAATCATTGCATTGATATTGTGGTCCAGCTGTTTAAGTCAACCAAGTCAGTAGTAAGTAGCTTGTTCGAAATCCGCTAATTGGATGAAGGCCCTTTGTTTAAGAAAAACCGACTGTTTAGTTATCTATTGTGTAAACTTTACTCCCGCGTTTAGCGATAATTGAATTTTCTTGATTGGGAAGTTTGCTAGCTACGGCCCCGAAAGTTACATTGTTTCATTAATTTATTTCTAGCCATTTGAAATAAGTATTAATTTAAATACAAGTTAACGCTCCGTATCTACTTTTACAAGAGTTAATGAAACAATAGCTACGAGTACGTCCAAAGTTTCTGCAATTTTATATGATCATATCTTTCATTTTCGTAATCAGTTAAAATGGCTCAATAACCGCTTTCGAAGATCTACCATCTCCTCGTGCCTCTGTATGGTATCATGAACAACCCTCATGCGCCTGCATATCTTAAATCCCGTTTTGAATACATGTGTGATACTCACAACCTCCCACTTCGTCCTTCACATAACTCTCTCTCTAACAGATATTCAGATTCGTATACTGTGTCTGCAGCCCGCCAGTGGAACAAGCTACCACTCGCTATTAGACACAAACCGCCTGTCCGCGTTTTTAAGCGCTTGGTCACTGCTTTATTTCTAGACAAACAGGAGTCGTCATCAGGCTAAAATATATATATTTGGCATAATATCTACGTTTATTTATAAGTATATGTGTAATTTATGTAACAGTGTATGTATCTATTAGTATGTAGTGTATGTAGTATATTCTATATTGTTAAACTTGATATCGGCACTACCCTTAATCTCACACTCTCCCAAAGGTTAGATGTTAGAAAATGCCTTGTAGGCATTAATCTTCGCCTTTGTACACTTATTTTGTGCAATAAAGAATTTAATAATAACAATATTCCACAGCGGCGGCAGTCTATTAGTTTTAGCGCAAGTTTAGCCGAGGGTAGGCGAGCCTCTAAATTACAAAACATTATATCAATATTAATTCTACAAGCGTTTGACATTGACAGTTTCCATTATTCCTTTACATTACGTTTGAGAACAGGAATTCGGCTGCTGGTGCTGGTTTAAAATTGTTGGTTATTGACTTATATCTAAGTACCGGACATAAGCATTTTAATAACAACATTCAAGTATTGTCTTTTTAATAGTAAGCCAGAACAAAAACAACTGTTCTTGAACCTTCAACTACAATATGTAATACATAAAATATGTAAACAAACAAAACAGAGGAAAAATCATTCTTCGTCTTTGAATATAATTTCTTTAAATTTCCTCTACTTTAACTTTCTTATATAGTTCTGCTTATAATGTTAACCAAGTGAGGTATAAAACCGGATAACAAACTATTTACATATAAATAAAATATAAATAATAACCAATAAAATAAAAATAAAAAGTATATATAAATGGTTCAGGCATGTTGAAAGGATGAGCGAAGAAATATTGACGAACCAGGTATATAATGCGAAAGTAAAAGGGTAAAAGAGGCGCTGGCAGACCGAGACTATATTACGATAAATAAAACAGTGGCTAAAGGTATATTAAAAGGCCTTCGTAACAAATGGGTATATATGAAGAGGTTGATGAATGTCGACGAAATCAAAGAGGTATGTCGGAATCGTGTCAAATGGCGCTCAATTGTTTCTGCCTACCCCGCAAGGGAACAGGCGTAAAGATATGTGTCTATCTATAAATAAAAATTGGCAATGTATTATTGTATACATTTAAGTGCAAAAAAGTCCTTAAAAACATAACACCACGTCTTGCCGTCTCTTCCGGTTAAGGGGGCTGGCTGACTCTTTCTTCGCCTAAAGAATTAGTATTGCAATGCAGCCATTATTCAAAATCAAAATTAATTATTTTATTTTCTTTGTTTCTGTTGTAAAAACTTGGATACAGTCAGCACTAATAAAATCAATACAATTAATAAAAAGGCTGATGATGATGATGATGAGGCATAATAATACTGCTTCAAGCAAAGTTAAAACTAACTTAGAAAACTACTGAAATAAAATCCTGGCTGTAAAGCTGTAAGCTGTCAACTTACATTCCAATTACTATATGTCACATAACAAATAAAATTATAATATTAATTTTGTGGCAGTAAAAAAACCTTATCATCTTGCCACTATTCCACACGAACGGAACTTACATTTGTGGTATTGTTTTTTTATATGATAAAATATATTTTATTTAAAGTAAACTAATATACATTAAATATAAATTAGCCAAATAAAAAAAAATAAAAAATAAAAACCAAAAAAAATTGACTTACACTTACTACTTATGGTGGCAAGTACGCTGGCCGCATTTCCTCGTTGAATCGCTATGCTGATTCTCTGGGCGAGGAAAGAACCAGCCCTTTTGTCCCCAGAGC
Organism: Tinea semifulvella; assembly: GCA_910589645.1. NCBI lineage: Eukaryota > Metazoa > Arthropoda > Insecta > Lepidoptera > Tineidae > Tinea > Tinea semifulvella. The sequence continues at coordinate 5,782,574 of OU342586.1, read as the reverse complement.
AGACAATTAGACGAGGGGTGATGTTTTTTTTATTTTATATAATAATATATATAATACCTAATTATCGTAGATACGATAAATCTGCTTCCTAAATTGTTTATGTAACACAACTCGTAAACGTATTTTTGCTGCATTAATTTAAATAATATTCTATTACACGTATTTGTCGTATCGACGAAGATTAAGACACCCTGTCTAGAATTGAGATTAGCGCGTACAAAAAAAAAGACCTGGTCTTTTATTTTAGGTCTTTGCTTTTATTATTTTTGTGTTCGTGTCATAATATACGAATTTACATATTAACGGGTTCAAAGCGACCGTAACTAGCAGACATATAAAAAGTACCTTCATAAAAATCTACATACGTGGACAAACAGTATGAGAAAGACAATTAAAAAAATTATCTCAAACATACATAAAAATTACTCACTCATGCATAATTGATGAAACTCCATTGAAATAGGAATACATAGATGAATCAATCGAGCTTTTGACTTAACCATATTTATGCCGCTGACTAAAAGATTATGCCGCACGATTCATAAATAATAAATATATAGAAAACATAAACTTTAAAAAGAAGTAAAAATTATAAATTTTAAGTCTACAGTGATTAAAAAGATTAATAAATCATCACGGGACTGCTTCAAGCGATTTTAAGAATTTATTCTAGAAATGCCTAAAACAAGATATAATAGATCGGATAAATCTTGCTCAGCTGATTGCTGATAAGATGTAAAATAGGATCATATGATATGGTAGACTTTTTTTTTTAAATTAGTGTTTGTATTATATGTTGTCAAAACTTAATAAAATAACTAGCACTTTTAATAGCTTTAAATATGACATATATACGACAGAATAATAAAATTAATAACTGTCAATTTAAATTGTAAATATGAAAACTTTTTAGACTTTTTTTTTATGAGTTGCATTTCTATGTAGGTATTTTAAACTACTATTGTCTTAAAATATTAAGAGTTACTTTTCTATGTATTTCATTTTGATGTGTAAGTGATATGAAGGTGAATGACCCTATCAGTTGTCGACAAAGGGCGCCGCCTAACAAGGCTTCTTGCCGCCTTCTACTCATTGTTATTTCTATCACTGACTGTACTTTATTGATTGTAATTGCATTTTAATCGTTTGATTGAATTTAACGAGAAAATTATTATCGATAATAATTGTTTTATACTTTTTCTATTAAGACATACATATCTTCACGCCAGATCCCATGCGGGATAGGCAGAGACCATTGAACGCCATTTGAAACGGTCACGACACATACCTCTTTCGTGACATTCATTAACCTCTTCATACACGACCTTTTCTTACGAAGTGTGGAGAAATAAAGGCCTAAATAAACACTGAACTGTGGTAAATAAATATAATAAGATACACAACACAAATTAGGAAATTTTTACAAATTTTGATCGAATTATTGATATTTGCAATACTTATAATTAAAAATATAACTCAGATTGTAACTTAAGTGAAATAATTAAAAATGAACAAGTAGATAGATTCACTAAAATTATAAACACATTTAACATTTTATATTATTTTAACTTTAAACTTGTAAACACTAAAAAACTGTGGGAAATAAAATATAATGTTAAAAATACAACTTTAGGCTTTTACAAATGTTGATCGAATTATTGACGTCTCCATGACAATCAAAGTCACGAAGACGTCTTAGATTTAAATATATTTAGAATCTATCTACTTGTTCCTCAACACGAAGGCTTCTTAATGAACCTTATTTATTTAATCGTGATATGTGATACTCGGTCTGCCAGGACCTCTTTTACTTAACCACACCTTTTTTTTTATTTATTTATTTATCACCATAGGGACCTATCGGAACACTTGGTTACGTCCTAATTTACGTTAATTACAGAACAATGAAAAAAACAAAAAAAAAAGAAAGAAACAATACTAGAAAACAATATAATAGTCGAAAACCTGGCCAGATAGTGATGACATCATAAAGTTAAATTAAGGTTTGTCTGAATTGGCTGTAAATGGGCCTTGTCAGTTCTAATATAAAAATATTTAACAATAAAATAGAAATATGTATTTTAGTATTATATATCTGGATCTATTAAATATATGACTTATTTTTTAAACTGCCTCCGTGGTCTAGCTAGAGCTTGGTATGCTAGCGAAATAGATGACCATGCCACTTGTTATGATGAGCCTATATTAAAGTTGGCTAAATGTGAATCCGCTTCATTTAAAAAAAGCGTGGATTTTGACTACCCCGGAAAGGGTAAGGTAAAGGGTTGTGATGACACTATTTTTTTAATATTGTGTGCATTATTTACAGTTTGTTTAAGGGAAAATAAAACTTGATAAATAGACAGATAAATTATTTATTGCACAATAAACAAAAACACATTTAAATGTACATAGGCGAACTTATTGTCTAGTGACATTTTCTAACAGCTAACCTTTGGGATAGTGAGCAATGATTGTAGGTGCATTAAATCACTAATTTAACATCGGGATTTATATATATATATATATCTTAAACTATTAGGTACTAGCAGCAAAATTCGTCTTTTAATGGTTGTATTCCAAAATTAAATCTAACCTTCCTGTAAATGTAGTAAAAATTGTACAAGTATATTATAAAATAACTTTTAGTGGTTTGGGTATTCGTATTATTATTATTATTGTCGTTTTATATAACCTATTTAAGTAAAACCTCAAATTGCTAAATCGAAGGATCATTAATTACATTTTATAAACATGAGTGAAAGTAGCTCATATCAGATTTCGTTCAGAATTCTTGGAAAAGCAATCGTTATTGAGTCGATAAAATACAAGAATTATGAGCTAGTTATTTGGTGAACGTTTTTATTCATAAACACTTACTACTTGTTAGCTGATCTTTGATTTACAAGACATATACTTCTAGACGGAACATTTTATTTATTTATTTAAAACTTATTGCACTATGTAGAAAGGGCGCGCTTAATGCCGCTAGGCATTCTTTAGCAGACAACCTTTGGGACAGTACAGAACATTACAGTCATGAGGCTAAGTGTAAACGATTGTAAGAAACCTTGCCAAATAAACTCATTTAAAAAAAATCTAGACATATTTGCTAATTCTTTGCATGTTTTTAAGCACAATGTATTGTCACTGCAGCGGATCCTGGGACTGTAAACTGAACTGCTATTTAACCAATTTTGATCCTTGGAATTGTGTTGCTTGATTTTGGTTGTATCATGTTCTTTTGTTTTTGTTTTTGCTTAGATTTACTTAGTTGTTGGTGTAATTGTATTGTGTTTTTATTTTCGCTACTCAAAGGCCCAATTAATGGATACTGTAATAGCATGTGGTGGTTGCCTGTAATTGGTGCAGCATCTGTTTTCTGTCTTAGTTGTAAGTAAAAATCGATGTATCTTTTGTTGCTTTCACTGTTGGCGACCCTAATAAATAAATCTTACATACAATCGATATTAAAATAAATACACATAGATACAAGCATGAACACAACAATACATATACTATATTAGTTACTATATACTACATACAATACGTAATGAAAGTAAACATTATCGGTTTAAATTAAAAAAAAAAAAACATAATATTTATTATTTTATTACATTTTTTTTTATACTATCACATGTGACCTTGCCATCTGAAGGTAAGTGGCGCACAAGATGAATGTTAGCAAGTGGAATCAGACACTAATCACTGACATCAGTCCCTAATACTATACCGGATTGACTGCGTATGACGGTAATTCGAGCCTGATCCCGAAACGTGTAGATACACTTTACTGGGTTTATCGGCACGAACGATGGATACTTTCCTGCCCCCGGCAGACTGAGCAAATTACCATGATTAGTCCGCCTACCACCTATTGATGTTTTGTTAAACACAATAGAGTTATGCCAATCCCGAATATTATGTATGGTCAAAATATCTGTATTCATGTAATGCGTCATTATTTAAATTATTATAAATGATTCTACTCCTGCTAGTAGAAGACTAAGCAGCAAAGTGGTTTAAAGAGTAAGCTGTTAGCAGAAGACCAGCAGGTTAGCTTCAACTCCTTAGTTGAAGATGAGTATATTCTTCCGTTTAACTATCGCAATATTAAAATTAATTGTTAATATTTAACTTCTAATGTTTAAATAAAGTTACAAAGTAATACTTAGTCCTACGAATTTGGGTTCGTCTATCCGCATTAATTTAGGAACAGCTTTGCTGCTGGCCTGCCGCATGCCAGGGTAATTTCTTCTAATATCCGTTTGCGCTTCGCTCCAGATAAAAGTTGGTAATCGATACATTAAAAAAGCTCACGTAAAATAACTGACTACTAAATTAAGTCCCTCGCCAACCCGTTTGGCAAGCGTGGCGAGTGTAGGAATAATTCTCCAGAAATGTGTTCTGGAAAGCCTATCTCCAACATTGGAGGTCTAGGATTCTGTCTTCTAGGGCCTGTGACGATAAAATTAAGTCTTACTTAGACCTATCATTTATGGTCTCGGTTTTAAAAGAAAAGTTTAAGTCAAGAAAACTAAGCAGTTAGGTCCGTGGATTTAGACTCGGAGGTACCGGGTTCGATTTGTCGGGGCACAATATTATTTATTTATTTAAACAAGTAAATAGAATTATTTATTTATTTATTTGTGATATTAATCGAGTTTGGTACGCTAGAGATATGACGAGCTTGCGACTTGTAATGATTGACCTAGAGAAAAGTAGTCTAATTTTAAATCGGCCTTTTTAAAAGCTAGGTTTTTGACCACTCCGGAAGGGATACGGTCGTGATTATACTTTACATTTTGAACTTTAAATAAAAAATAACTACATTGGTCGGGTTCTTTATTATTATGTCTATGGTATTATAGTAGTTATATGTTGTTTTTTAATTATTTATTATTCAGAAAGCTGTACACAATCCCGATCCCAATTTTTATGCAAATGCACGTTAGCTCGGTGCACCCACGAGGCCCCTTTCATTTAACAGTAGATTATTTTTATTATTTTCTTCTCTACATGTGAGAGCTTCACACGAACATGGGTAATTAAAATTTAAGTCGGGCTATATTTTATATTAAATCTAGGCTTAAGTCCGTTCTTGGAATAGAAAAATTATAAGACTATTATGCTACCAAGATTATGTGTACTTATTATTATATTATATATATAATACCACGTTTTTAAATTGAAAACGTATATATATATATAAAGGTCACCTTCTGAAATCCCAATAAAGTCCTTGTCTGTATCGTTCAAAGATTTTGTATTGTAGTAAAGTTTCATCACGACCGTTTCCCTTTCGGGGTAGTCAGAAAACCACGCTTATAAATAAGCGGATTCACAAACTACGCTTTTAAAGAATTGGATTGACATTTAGCCAACTTTACTATAGGCCAATCATGACAAGTGGCAAGCTCGTCGATGTCTCCAGCGTACCAAACTCGAGACATATCACAAATGAAGTAAATAATAAATAAATGTGTTTATTTACAATAATAAATATTTTTATGTCCCAACCAGGAATCGAACCCGGTACCTCCGAGTCTAAATCCACGGACTTAACCGCTAGACCACGGAGGCAGTTATATGAATGATATACGAGAATAAATAGACATTATTGAGTGTGGTTTTTATATAATTGGAAATTAATTCTGTACCCTGTATGAAGCTGTATGACCTTCGTTTCCTTTGCCTAGAAAAGTTGGCCATTAACAGTTAGTGCGAAATGCCAGTTTACAGATGATATATTAGGCACAGCTGATAATTAGAATAAATACATATCGATAGTTGGTTAGTTAATTCATGAACGTGTTCCTGGTATTTGGCTTTACACAGCATATTTTAATAAGTCCTAGAAATACGTGCATGATGGATTCCATTACATACCGAAAGGTGCTTATAATTTAATAATCAATTTGTATGCTCAACGCTTACGCAATAAACGCCGAATGTCGCGACATTCGTGACGGAATCGATTAAACATTCAATTGATTCTTATTTTATGAAAACATAAAGTTTCATTTCCACGATGTAGCTGTTAAAGTATTCCGTACAACGAAATTAAGTGCCAGTAGCATGGGTTATGTTATTTTTTTAAATCTTTATTGCACTATGTACACGGGGCGGGCTTAATGCCGCTAGATATTCTCTGACAGCCAACCTTAGGGACAATGTAGAAAGTTAAAAGTGTTAGGTAGGTGCAACTCATATAATATTAAATATAGTAATAATTAGGTTTTAAATTAAAGGATATACATACTTAATGAACGACATACTAAGCTACATTCAAAAAACATATATTACATACAATATATATCATCTATGTTTAAGTATTTGTTTTTATTTGCACCCGCAATTGTCTATCATACTCCCAAAGGTTAGCTAGTATAAAATGCCGAGAGGCATTAAGTTCGCCCTTGTACTCAACTGTTAAGTTTTTAAGCGCAATAAATAATTTACACACACATAAATACACATACTATATACAATAAGTACTCATATACTTTGTTGGGAGCTGTAGTAGTAATGCAAGTAGGCCATTCTTTCAAAAAGTTTTCTGTTTGGCGATTGTCGAATTTCAAATTACTTGTTTTATTATCATCATGTCATTCCACTGCACACGGTCTTTTGAAATCCTCTTCTAACCACCGTCTGCAACCTTTAGGTCATCGGTCTATCTGGCGTCCGTATGTAGTCTCTACTCTAGAACCCATTTCGGGTCATGTTTATAACTGTCTTCCGAAGTTTATTGCTTAAATTAGGAAGTATGGCAGTACAGTTATAAAAATCCGTTGTCTCCAGCAGATTGTGATGCTGAATAAAAGCAGATGTTAGGAAACATAATTGGTATAAGTACGTACATTTCTAAAATAGGTGAGATATCCTTGCAGATTCCTTGCTCAGTAAGATTAAACATTAACAGGTCATAGGAACCTAATAAGGTCTTCTGCTAACAGCTTACTCTTTGAATCACTTCTCTGCAAAGTCTTCCACTGGCCAGAGAACAATTGAAAATTATTTAAATAATGATGTGTCACAAATGCCTTTCACAAAATAAATATATTTAGACTTTGACTTTCAACATAATTTGTCATAGATTTATACCACTTTGGAGAGCATGTTTTAGTTTAGAGGTTCTGTTTCCAAGAAGACCAATCTGTAAAATTGCTAAGATTATTGACAAAAAAAAAAAAACTCAGGCTCTTTGTAACCCGTTTGTTAAGCATTTGAGTTTTTATTTTTATATAATATATTTGTGTATAATATATATAGGCGGACTGATGGTTGTAATTTGCCCAGTCTGTCGAGGCGGGGAAAGTATCCACCGTTCGTGTCGATAAACCCAGTAAAGTGTATCCACACATTTCGGGATCAAGCTCGAATTGCCGTCATGCCCAGTCAAACCGGCATGGTGTTAGAGACTGATGTCAGTCATGAGTGTCTGATTCCAGTTGCTAACATTCATGGAACTCGCGCACTACTTACCATCAGGTCACATGTCGTGCTAGTATAAATAAAAAATGAAAATAATATACATATCTATATACTGGTATATCAAATATCAGATTAGGGGTAGACGGAAGCAATTGATCGCTATTTGTTACGGTTAACACATACCGACACGGTCTTTCGCGTCATCAACCTTTTCACGAGTCTTCTTGACTATACCTACCTTTAGCCAATGTTTTAAACAGAGTTGGTTTCGAAAACTGGAAACTGACGGTAGCAGGCTACTGATTCTTAAGTACAAAAACAAGTTCATCACGCAATTCAAATGTAATGTCAGTTTTAAATATCGTTGGTGATCACGCACCGAGCTTCACTGGCCGCACGACTCCCTGACAAACAGAATAATTGTGTCACTAATTATGCCACGATTTACCTTTAAAATATGATAATTTTGCACTTATTTTAATAGGTAGAATGCGCCGATGAATTTAATGCTCAGACGTTCAGAAACCATAACTCAGTGCATAATTACGTGCAATTCTTTAAAAGAAAACAAATTAAAATTTACGATTAAAGTTCTAGAGATATTTTAGTTATTTTTATACTTTTTGAACTTAATCAGTAAAATTTAAAACAGTCATTAGTCAGGCATAGGAAATACGTTTTTTTAAGAAGCAGGTTTTAATTTTTAATTTACAATAGGCTCTTTACTTGGCCTATGGTGACAAGTGACAAGCTCGTCGACATGTGAAGCATAGCAGACTTGTGAAATTACAGAAATAGAGATTTAAAAAATGTTGTCAAGCATAAATCAAACCTTATCCTAAATCTACCTCTGTAACCGTACGGAAGAGAAGGCCTAGTAGCCTATAAATAGTCATATCATAACGTAAATATAGTAAAAATGAAAGGTAAAGAATCATCGCGGCGTATCCCTTGCGGGGATATACGGGTCATACACCACGTCATTTTTTAACGAAGCGGATTCTCATTTAGAATTTGACTTTTATTAACGATTCCACAACTGGGACCGACGGGTTAACGTGCTCTCCCTGTCACAGGAATGATGGTATTGTAAATCTATGACAATTGTACGTAAGAAAAGTGTATTTCTTATTGGTACATGCCAGGGTTTGAACCCACCTTTTTAGCATGTCAAGGAAAACGTTGTAACAATCGAGTCAACGTTTTATTAGTATACTATTATACCGTCCGTCTGGTACATAATATATTTGTCGTCATATTTGGTGTCGTCTTCAGTGTAAATAAAAGGGTAAATTAAATAAAAATACTTATAATTGTTCCGTCTTGGTCAAGTCTGAGTAAAAAGTCGTCTATCAATGTCATATTCTAACAATCTGTCAAATAAAATAGTCCTCCAATATTGTCAGTCAAAAAGGAGGTTAGAGTCTGTCAAAAGAGGTCGGGCGCGCGGAGGTGGGTCCGAGACTAACGGACCTTGCTTTGACTAGACGAGGCAAGTGGTTTCGTATTGCCGAGCCACTTTAAACTGGTGACATTGTAGTGATAGCTGACAATCATAACAAAGACCTATCCGGGCATAGATTGACTTGTGTAGCTGTTATGACGACCCCAGACCTGACGGGGCAAAGACGATGCTATACAAGACCAGTGACCAAACTATGTAGACTTGACGTCCGCTCCCCATGTTAAGCATTGAGTTGCAATGCTGGAGGTGGGGATGTTGCGGCGCAGATTTTATTATTTTACGACTTTAGACCTCCTTTCTCAATGACATAAAACGACGTTCAAATTAACAAAATCTGCGCCGCAACAATTATTAATAAAAACAATTATTTTAATTGAAAAGCTATGTAATGGTGTAAGGTTTTACAAACTTTTACCTGTGATATTTTAAGGCGAACCGAGTTTAATTTGCACTACGCAAATAGGTAATAAACTGGAGGTTTCATTTCACATGCAACTTTGTTACCGGTACGTAATATTAGCAGCTAAAAGCTTTTTGTTTTTCGTCATTTCCGTTCATATTCACGTTTTAAAACCGAATGCTTATTGGACAGGTAAGTAAAATATGAAACATAACGTTAAGGTAACAATTCAAAACTAAGCGACAAACGACAGACAGCTTTTTATTTTTAATATTTTTTTATACAACAGTGACGTACCAACTGACGACTAATACTTTCTTAGTGTGTTCACGTAGTAACTGCGAGTGCAACTTTACACTTCACAATGCTTAAGTGCATGTTGTCCTGTTCTAAGCATAAAGTACTACAGTAGCATAGTGTCCATTTAGGACAGCTAGTGTGACATTTTAAAACCGACATCACACACGTTAGCGTGCGTTTGTTTTGATCGTTTTCTATGGTTTTATATAATGATATACTGCGTGACTTTGTATGCATATTAATATTAAAATTTAAAAAAAAATATATATTAATAGAAAAAAAATATTTTTTAATTCAGAAGGTAAATTTAGCCTAAATAAATCCCTGAAAATAAAAATTGAATACAAAAAATAGTTCGTCCAAATCGCTGTTCTGTGGCATGGTGCCCAATACACTAGCAGCATTTACCTTCTGAATAAAAAAAAAAAATTCTATTAATTTAAACAAACAACTTTTTAGTTTTTAGTCTAGCGGTTAAGTCCGCGGATTAAGACTCGGAGGTACCAAGTTCGATTCCTGGTCGGGACACAAAAATATTTATTAATATAAATAAATACATTTAATTATCATTATCATTTAATTTATTTGTGATATTTCTCGAGTTTGGTACGCTGGAGACATCGACGAGATAGCCACCTGTCATGATTGGCGTATAGTAAAGTTGGCTAAATGTGAATCCGCTTATTTATAAGCGTAGTTTCTGACCACCCCGAAAGGGAAACGGTCGTGATGATACTTTTTTAACTTCATATTTTAAAATAGCCAATTTGAATGGAGAAGCCAAAAACTTTGTAATTTCCGACATGGTTTGAAAGAAATTATTATAATATTTACAAATTTAAAATGTTTAAGGCTCAAAAACGATATAACTAACATTTCACTACGATAATGTACAAACGCACTACCCCGAAAATAAAGCGTCTTGTGTACGTTTTAATGACGTTTTATTTAACATTATAAATACATTATAAGCAAGCTGCGAAGCCCTTAGAACATTTTAAGGCTTAAAGCGATCTATGAATTATATAAAAGTGTTTTTATTCGAATTATATACAAACAAAATAAAAGAATTAAAATATTAAATAAACTATATTAAAACAAAATCTAAATTCAACCCAAAAAAAAATTAATACATAGAATATATAACATAATAATACATAGAAAATAAAAATACATACTTACAAAAAAAATAGCTCCTCCAAATCGCTGTCTTGTGGCATGGTGTAATACACTAGCAGCATTTAGGATACCTAATTTTTGAGAAAAATAACTGCCAGCCCTAGTCACCATTGACGTCAATGAGCTTTGGAACAATTTCTTTATAAAAGGCCTTGAGTTCCGATCCCCACGGGCCCATCGTTTCTACAGCAAACTTCGAAAAAAAGTAACTATTGCAAATAGTTTTATATTTTCGACGCTTGCTGATCAGCGCTTGTTCCGCTGCAAAACCCAGTTCCTTGAAGTTGGGAAGGGGCTAGGGAATCCCAACAGGTAAAATCCCATACCAGAGATTGACCCAATCTCCAAGGAACTAATGTCATTCCGTCTGGACGCTTGCCATCGTCTCGACTCAGACCGGTTGCTTTTAAAATAGATGGGATCGAGACAACTGCAAGCGTCCTACGAATAAGGTCATTAATGGCGCTGTGAATGAAAAAGCGACCCGCACCTTTGGAACACGACAGCCCGTGGTGACCAAGCTCATCGACATTTTTGCCACAATACAATACACAATTGGATTATATAATAAAAACAAATAATTATGCGATGTTAGCTAGACAAATTGTCTTTGGTCAAAATTTTGTACGTAATATGGGAACGGAAGTCGGATAAACATACAAATATGTCGCTGCGTTCAGAAGTTTTCGTAAAGGTTTAGAGTGGTAAAGTGTTAAAGCAGTTAGCATTGTCATTGACATGTTTACAGTTACACAAGTTTAGATTTAACATTTACACTAACGACTACGTTTTGAGGTAAACAGAGGAGCTTTCAAACAGCAGTGCTCGGGAGTGCATTTCCGTGTAGTAACTAATATAAGATTTATAGGTTGACGAACCTTGAGCTTGTGATTTTATTTATTTATACTTTATTGAACTACCAAAAGGTGGATTTAAAGCTAAAAATAGCGTGTGAATTGTCTTATTCTCTCTTAGGAATAGAATTTGAAACGTCGATATTCGTCAGAGAACCAAAGTTACTGACATAACATTCAAAATTGGACAGCTGAAGTGGAAATAGGTCGGACACATCTGCCGCAGAACCGTACGGCCGCTGGGGTAAACGGGCTCTAAAGTGGAAACCAGCGGGAAACTGCAGGATGACGCAGAGTGGGACGACTCCCCACCAGATGGACGGATGATCTAATGAAGGTCCCTCGCGCGGTTGGATGATTGTGCAAAAGACAGCGTGCAGTGGCGAGCCTTGGATTATAGCTTACAGTGAAAATTTGTAACGCTTTCAAATGACATTTATTTTTTTGTATACATAATATTGTAAAGGCTGTAAATTTTCCCACTAACAAATAAATTAATAAATAAATAAAAGTATATAAGTAGAAATTTCGGCTTCTCCTGTTTTTTTTTTTTTCAGAAATTTATTAATTCTGATATATGCAGTTGTTTGTGATCGCTAATCAATATCTTATTTACATTAGAAAATATCAAGTAAGATCATTTAACGACACCTGTAATTTATTCAACCCTGTATAAATTTTGCAATAATAGGAAACAATGTATTCCTTACCTATGAGGTGTGGCCCGGCCCTCAGGCGGTAACGTATTGGTGGGCTTAGCTCGATCCTGACTGATTTATGGCATGAGTAAATCTCCAATTTACACGACACATAAACTTGCACGTATCTACACAGTTAGGAAAGGTTTGAAGACTTTTTGTTTTACTACCCTGTGGCATTATTCTGTTTCTTTAACCGTCAACGTTAGTCGTTCAACGTTCTACGTATCTTAGACTGTTTATTGACTGTCACTTGTATTGTTAGACGAGACTGCCACCGTGGTTATGACCTTAGATTTAAACGCGGAGAAGTGTTGGTTTGTTTTCTGGTCGAGAATACATTGATGAATTATTTAATTTATTTTTGTTATGTGTTGAGTGGAGTTAAAAACGAGCTTGCCATTTGTCAAGATAGGCATATAGAAATAATAAAATATTCATAACAGATAAATAAATAATAAAATATATAAACTGCCTTCGTTGTCTAGCGGTTAAGTCCATGGATTTAGACTCGCAGGTACCGGGTTCGATTCCTGGTCGGGACACAAAAATATGTATTAATGTAATAAATACATTAATTTAATATTTGTGATATTTTTCGAGTTTGGTACGCTGGAGACATCGATGAGCTTGCCACTTGTCATGATTTGCCTATAGTAAAGTTGGCTAAATGTGAATCCGGGTATTTAAAATCGTGGTTTCTGACCACCCCGAAAGGGAAACGGTCGTGATGATACTTTACTTTTTATTTTACTTTTATAAAACAATATTATTATCTCTATCATCTATTTTTGATTGTATTCTACCAAGAATACCTACTGGCTGCATTCCCAAGTTGTTTTTACTTAGCAATCTTTACGATATTTTCTTTATTACACCAGGTTTTTCGAAGCTCCAGGAGTCCGCGGAGCACACTTTGAGTAGGACAGTCGGGTAAATGTGAAGTAGATTCCTTAATAAGTAGTTTTTGAATAACTCGGAATAATAGTCGTAATACTCTACTTTACTTGAAAATTGACAGTGTGCGTTAGTAGGTTTTTTTTATATAACGTTAGCGTCCTAAAAAACAGAATTCGACTGCTGTCCTAGTTAGATTTAAGGAAACTATTTTTCTTTTAAGTGCCGACGGGTTTACTGGTGAAACTATTTATGTTGTAATTCTGATTGTAGCTGTTAAGCCTAAGGATTGTCTTCGGTCGACACACGTGGTTATAGATCAATTGTTAAAAATAGATTATTTTTGATATGTGATACATCCTAATTTAATATGTATATTATCATATATTAACATGGTTCATGAGTCACTAAACATAATAATTATGTACTGACAAAAAATGTGGTAAAATAAAAAAACACTTTTAAAAACAAACGGGATCAATGGCTAGTGACAATAGATATAGACAATTTTATGAACTTTATATCAGTGAATGATATATGCATATCAGCAAGCGTTGCTACCTAATAATCAATAATAATAATAAAATAAAAAAATTGCATTATTTATACAAAATTGCAAATGTATTTTTTTCAGATTTTTAACGATATTCCTCAAACCTACCTCCACGTCTAACTTCACGGAGGCAGTTATCCTCTATTTCACTCAAACTAATCTATGATTGTAGTATATGGTTTAGATAATATTGCAGTATATGCTTATATAAATTGATTTATAATACAATGTAAAATAATATTTTCAAAATTTAAATTATAATTACAAACTACCTAAAACATACAAAATAAAAACCTAATTTAAATATAAATCGTATAATAAATATTGGATATTTATTACGTAATCATATTTCTCTAATTGCACCTACCTTACGTCTTTAATGTTCTACAGTGTACCTAAGGTTGGCTGTCAGAGAATATCTAACATTAAGTCCACCCTTTGCATACGATTATATTGTGCAATCAAATTTAATACATAAAAATTAAAATTAAAAAATCTTTGCATCACTTACTGAAAGAATTGGGCCTAAGCAGGTCTGCCGTCAATACATTTATGGAACGAGCTTCCAAGACGGCATTAACGGAATCATACAGTATTTGGTTGGGTAGGGAGAGAAGTAGAATGGTGGATGGTGAGCGTATTATCGCGCAATAGAAAAAAAAGGAGGCCTCCTTTTCTTAAACCAGCCAATTGTCTGTCGCAAGCCCGAGACACCATTCTTCTCATCTCTTACCCACACACGATGGACCCGGCACCCGCACGGTGAATCCATGGAATGCTTAGAAATTTGTCTTCAAAAAACATTACACCTCGGATAGACGGAGACACTAGCTGAAAGACAGCCGACAGCGGGAGAGACTGCTGACAGCAAGAAAGAATGCTGACAGCAAGAAAGAATGCCGAGGGTTAAGGCCCAGCAAGCCATTCCCTCGTATTATATCGCTAAAAAGTCTAAAAAGAATAATACCCCTGGGACAGTCCGAGAGGGGGGGAGGATGAACTGTCCACTGGTAGATAACAACAACGACCCTGGCGATAATATGGACTTGAAATGCCCAACGTGCGGAAAAATATACAGAAGACAAGCCTGGTTCAAAAAACACTTAAAAACACATGAAGGGATCGAAGCACAGATGGTAAGACCTTCGACTAGTACTGCGGATAGAGTTTCCCCTCACATATCCCATGGTACACCTCCAAGTGAATTCAACCAGGAGTCCATGACCATCAGGACACGTCTAAGCATCCCGACCATAAAAGAAACCACCTGGAAGGTTCACGACGGAAATCTGGCTGTCATGCTGGATTGTCCTGGTACAAAACAGGATCTTGATAGCCAAGTTCGTGCCTTCCAAAATACTGTCTATGACTACTTCAGTGAGCACTATCCACCAACGACCACTCATGCTCACACCAATAAGGAAAACACTTTTAAGCTGAAATTGAGGCGAAAGAAAGAGACTTAGATGCGCCAAAAACATTGGAGATAAACAGCAGTGCCATCAAGTGGCTAGAGCACTTAGATCAATTCTCAAATTGATTCAAGGAATATCGCTCCAAATTAAAGATTACTCCAATCAATACAATAGAGCCAGACACGAAGTCCTCTTTGACAAAAACCCCTTCGTCTATGCCAGAAAGATATTCAGCGAAAAAAGTGGTGTACTATCGCTGACCAGAGATCAAATATAAATATTACAAAGAGACATACACAGAAATACAAAAAGAGGAACAATATCTGGACCCACCCTCGCCTCGACCCGTCAGACCTTTAGAGGACTTCCGATGCCTTCCACCAAGCATGGAAGAAATGGAGGAACAAATCAAAAGAAAAAGTTCCAAATCGGCACCAGGCCCAGATGGCATTCCGTACATTGTATATAAAAAATGTCCTCACACCCGTAAGCATTTATATAATATATATCGAAAAATCTGGTCTACTAATCAAGTTCCAAAGGCATTTGGCGAGGCAGTCTTCGTTCTCATACCAAAGAAAACTGAGGTAAATGATCCCAAAGATGCAAGACCGATCGCTTTGACGAATACAATGTCCAAAATCTTCTTCTCCATAGTACAAGCAAGAATGTCCCGATTTATGATCAAGAACGAGTACTTCTCACGCCAGCACCAGAAAGGTTTTTTGCCGGGAGTTTCTGGCTGCTTAGAACACAACACCTTACTCGCTGAGTGTTTGAAGGATGCCAGGAAACAGGAGCGGCAACTAAGCGTCTGTTGGATCGACTTGGAAAACGCATTTGGGTCGGTGCAACATGAATTGCTGCAAACTGCGCTAAAATGGTATAACTTTCCAACACTAATCAGAGATATAATTGCCAATTATTACAAGAACTTGAGATTTGTCGTAACAAACAAGGACGGCTACACAGACACACTAAAATACAATGTGGGCCTGTTCCATCATATATCACCTGTAGCTTTTAATATAATTATCAATATCCTAATCGACAAACTTAAATCTCGTGAGAAGAAGTGGGGATATAGATTCAAACAAAACAACATCTATACGGAATCCGTCTTAGCTTTTGCAGACGACTTGGCGGTGCTAACAAGAAATCCCAAGCAATGCCAGGGCTTGCTGAAAATAGTGGATGATTTCTGCTCATGGACAAAGGGAATGAGAACGAAACCATCAAAATGCTTCAGCCTATGTCTGGCTAGGCGCAACACTACATTTACGTCTTATGATCCTGAGCTGAGTATAGCAGGGCAGAGAATAGCTCCGGTAAATGAAACCATGCCCTTTAAATTTCTTGGCAGAAGGATCAATTTTCAGGGAAAAACACCATCCCTAGAAGTAGTTGTAAAACAATTCACTGACGACATGAATAGGGTTACTTAACAGCCTATAAGCAATGTCAAAAAAGCCCATATATGACAACTACTTAGCATCTCGCCTCACTTGGCCTTTCCTAGTATATGATTTCAACAAAAGCCTACTATCAAGTCTGGACGCGGACGTCATAAGAACATTGAAGTCTTGGCTTGGATTAGCCCAGGGTGCTGACTCCTCAACATTCTTTAGAGGACGGAGAAACTTCGGAATGGATCTGAAAAGACCATCTGAATTATACAAACATCTACGTATAAGCAAATATAAAATTCTAACCAGCTCCCAGGATAATACAATTTCATCCCTTCCAAGAGACCCTCTGGTCTCAGATATGGAACCGAGACTACTATTCTTCAAGAAATTCATGACAGGTGCCCAGACTGACAAAATAGGCATTGGCTGGAAGAAAAAATAAAGTGACAAAGAGGTTATAAAATCCTTCCTCAGGAAAGATGAAGAGCATGAATACAGAGTGCACGCGATTACTCTAGAAGTTCAAAATGACTGGCTAACTTTGGGCGATTTTTGCATCCCTCCAGCCCTAAAGTGGCGCACACTAATGTACGATTGGTCTCCGGCGTTGCTAATGTTCTACCTAAACGCTTTTCAAATGTCCCTCCCGGACCAGAGTAATCTGGTAAGGTGGGGAAAAGCTTCGGAAAAGAACTGTACATTGTGTAGTGCTGCCATAGGAACTGCTAGACACACACTTGTAGGGTGCGTTACTCTCCTGGAAAAGGGCTATTACTCACGCCGACATGACAAAGTCCTAGGTGTTATCCGTGAAGCAGTAAGTCTTTCTATTGCAAGAGCCAGAAAGGGACTGACTACAAATAAAACTTTGACCACATTTGTAAAGGAAGGGCAAAGCACGAAAACTAAATGCAAGCCCACCTCGATCCTTGGCGCCGCATCAGACTGGAAAATTCTCATGGATACATTTGAACACCATTATAGGATCCCAGATGAACTAGCTGTATCAGCCTATAGGCCAGACATCTTAGTGTTTTCTCGGAACTTGAAAAAAGTTATCCTTATTGAACTTACCGTTCCGTGGGAATCAAATATTCCAAAAGACCACAACATGAAGTCGAATAAATATTATGATCTCACAGAAGAAATGATCAGGAACGGGTTCAAGACTCAGCTTTACGCAGTGGAAGTTGGTGCAAGAGGAGTTCCAGCAAAATCTTTGCATCACTTACTGAAAGAATTGGGCCTAAGCAGGTCTGCCGTCAACACATTTATGGAACGAGCTTCCAAGACGGCATTAACGGAATCATACAGTATTTGGTTGGGTAGGGAGAGAAGTAGAATGGTGGATGGTGAGCGTATTATCGCGCAATAGAAAAAAAAGGAGGCCTCCTTTTCTTAAACCAGCCAATTGTCGGTCGCAAGCCCGAGACACCATTCTTCTCATCTTTTACCCACACACGATGGACCCGGCACCCGCACGGTGAATCCATGGAATGCTTAGAAATTTGTCTTCTTCTCTAAGTTAATTTTATATCCGTCACTTTTAGCTTTAATCGTAAAAGTATCATCACGACCGTTTCCCTTTCGGGGTGGTCAGAAACCACGCTTATAGGCCAATCATAACAAGTGGCAAGCTCGTCGATGTCTCCAGCCGTACCAAACTCGAGAAATATCATAAATAAATTAAATATTAATTAAATGTATTCATATAAATAATTTTAATAATTTTGTGTCCCGACCAGGAATCAAACCCGGTACCTTCGAGTCTAAATTCACGGACTTAACCGCTAGACCACGGAGGCAGTTTAATCGTAATAATAATTATTACTTTTACTTCATTTTGATGCAACCCAGGCTAAGTGGGTCCGGTGTGCAAGGGCTTTGCAGTCATGTGACGGGTGGTGAATACGCTGTTCCTGTTATCAGGGCTTAGTGTTAATTAAGAATTGTCCAATGGCGTGACAGACGGCTTAGGAGTTATTTCGTGCTTTGTTCGTTCGTTGATATTATTTTAAATTCCATCTGATTAGTATCTTTGTTTTGTTTTAAAAGCAATTCTACTCTACTATTGTTTCGTTTTGGTTGCGTTAAATTGGGATTTTGAAAGGAGTATTTATTTATTTATTTCAAAATTTTAATGCACAAAGTACAAAAGGCGGACTTAATGCCCATAGACATTCTCTGACAGCCAAACCTTTGGGACTAATTAGAACAACTGTAGGTGCAAGGAAAGTATAAGTGACACATAAATTAGTTATAAATACTTATATAATAAACTTACTTATATATAATCTACTTATAAATATAAATATACTAAATACTAATATATACACAATAATAAACATACATATAAAACTTACAAATTTTGTTAGGAGCGATTTAGAAAATGTGAGTAGACCAGCTTTTTAAATTATGATCTGGTAGATGCTCGATAGATATATTTTATTTTTAGATGTTTTTCAATATCTCGTATATACATTATCTCATCACCATCAATCGTCATCTTATCTCATCTCATCGTCATCTCCAGGTTTCGCTACTGCAAACTATCACCATAGATATACCCTCACCATAGATATTATTTAGGTAATATATCCATATATCGAGAATTATTAAATTCTGCGACGTGGTCTCTACTCTAGAGCCCTTTTGCCCTATTGTTCGTCCTTTCTGCGGCAGATGAAATGTATCCGACCCATTGCCACTTCAGCTCGCTAATTTTGCAAGATATTTAATACATGTATATATATATATATAGCAGTATATATAATATGTAATTTAATTGCGGTGCGTAAGTCTGGGTCGAAAGTCGATCGATTTACTTTTTCTTTATTTTATTCTGTTAACCTTGAGACATATCTTAGAATAATGCCAAAAGACAGGTATAGTTTAGCAATACAATTATAGTAAATAGTAAAGGAACAACATTGTTATTATTGTAAGAGAACAACCAAAAATATATTTGTATTGTAATTGACACTGTAAAGAAATACCAGATATTTTGTCGGTACTAATTTGCTATTTTTCTCTGTATAAAATTAGGTATATGAAAGTGAAAATATGTCTTTTAAAGGACAATAATTTTATTACCTACGAGTAGAAAGTAGATAGACTTAAAGTACACTTCTACATCACAGCCTTAGAACGCAAAGTCCTAGAACTCCACTGTTGGAGATAGGTCTTCCAGAAAATTCTGGAGAATTTGGCCTACACTCGCCACGCTGGCCAGACGGGTTGGTGAGATTCTGATGTCACTTTTCTAATGACAATTTATTAACGACAAGTAGGTATAAGTGGAACCGGGACCGACGGCTTTACGTGATCTCCGAGGCACGGGAACGGAGGTGTTGTAAATAAATGACAAATGTACGTAAGAAAAGTCTATTTCTCATTGGTGCATGTTCGAACCGACCAATTTAAGCTTGTTTTTAAGGTAAGCGTTCTTACAACCGACCGACTTGAATAATCTTTGAAAATGTTGGATTGTGCGAGCAAGACGCATGCAAAACGTTAAACTCACCTAATGCGAAAGATAATGTTTATAAACTGTGATAATAATACGAGTGTATTTTTTGGGGAAAATGTTGGGAATACGAAAAAGTCATTTAACACATTTCTTTTGGCAGATTTGCTTTAGAAACCGTAGAGACTGAGCGATCGATAAGGATTAAGCTCGAAAGGTCTGGACTGAATAAACAATGCGACCGACCGAGGGTGCCTCACGTGCTGTCCGTGTTAATGTAAAAACGGATTTCACTCATGGACCCACATAATGCATGGAATGGGCTTATGAGTACACATTTTTGTCTGTATCCTGGCTCTATTTTGCTAAAAACTCGCAGAGATTTAGCATTGCAACTAATAATTTATTCATGATCATAGACTCACATAATATGTACGTCATGAACTTGTGAGTTTTTTTTTGTCTATCACTGAGTCCAAAGTGCTAAGTAACGTTTTTAACAAATAGTTTATTTACCAATCATCATCATAGACCTACATAATATGTACGTTATAAGCATAAGACTATTATTCTTTGTCTATCGCTAAGTCCAAAGTGCTAAGAAACATTTTTAACAAATAGTTTATTTACCAATCATCATCATAGACCTACATAATATGTACGTTATAAGCATAAGACTATTATTCTTTGTCTATCGCTGAGTCCAAAGTGCTAAGAAACATTTTTAACAAATAGTTTATTTACCAATCATCATCATAGACCTACATAATATGTACGTTATAAGCGTAAGACTATTATTCTTTGTCTATAGCTAAGTCCAAAGTGCTAAGAAACATTTTTAACTAATTGTTTATTTACCAATCATCATCATAGACCTACATAATATGTACGTTATAAGCATAAGACTATTATTCTTTGTCTATCGCTAAGTCCAAAGTGCTAAGAAACAGTTTTAACAAATAGTTTATTTACCAATCATCATCATAGACCTACATAATATGTACGTTATAAGCATAAGACTATTATTCATTGTCTATCGCTGAGTCCAAAGTGCTAAGAAACATGTTTAACAAATAGTTTATTTACCAAACATCGTCATAGACCCCATAATATGTACGTTAAGAGCCTAAGAGTAATATTTTTTGTCTATCGCCATGAAACGTAAATATCTAGCTAAAATTGATCGAGGCGACAATTTTCTTTGTATTCCATGGATACCTCCGTGGTCTAGCGGTTAAGTGCGCGGGTTTAGACTCGGAGGTACCAGGTTCGATTCCTGGTCGGGAAACAATAATATTTATTAAATTAAATAAATCAATTTGATTAATATTAAATTTATTTGTGATATTTCTCGAGTTCGGTCGCTAGAGACATCGACGAGCTTGCCACTTGTCATGATTGGCCTATAGTACAGTTGGCTAAATGTGAATCCGCTACCTTATAAGCGTGGTTTCCCGCAAGGGATAAGGTCATGATGATACTTTACTCCATGGATTTGCGGGTGGGTGAAGAGATATGAGAAGGATGTCGTTTCGGGCTCCCGACCGACTATAGGTTTAAAAAAGCCGCTTAACATCCCACATAACCCAATCAAATACTGTATGATTCATCTAATGCCGTCTCGGAAGCTTTATTTTTTTATTATTATTTTGCAATGTATATAGGCGGAATAGGCATTTTCTAACAGGCAAACCTTGTAAAAAACAGGATGATGATAGTCAGGTTAAATTCCTGGGAGGTATAGTACCTAATTTATTAATGCTTAATCTTTTAATGTGCCGAGCACATTTGAAACGAGTATATTGTTATTTTTGCTGGTCCTATAAATTAAGTCTCATTTATTTAGAAGTGTTTTCAGGTTGTGTTCGTAGGTTCAAAATGACGTCACGTCGTCGCCGATTAAAAACGTAAAGCCAAAAGGGTCTTTTATTCATTATTTGGTACAAATTTAAATTTTACTTCCCTTTTGCTCGTTCGCGACCAATATGTTTTTTTTATTTGTTTTAACACCTTTTTTATTACTTATTTACCCACTTTTATTTGTGCTTTTTGTGACTTTAAAACGTTACCATTGTCGTCAACATAGCGTCTCATGGAATTTACCTTAGAGTACTCTAACCTAGGTGTACCTGATTCCAGAGAACCAGGTAATATTTATTACAGCCACTAGTACTAGTAGTAGTAATGTTGAAAATGGGCATTCCAGAATCCTTATATCTGAAGAATTTGGCCGTTACGCTGGCCACACTGACCAGACGTGTTGGCGAGGATCCGTATGCCTAGTGTGACAGTGAAATTTCGTAAACGCAACTATAGTAGTAGAGTTTTTTTACTGAATTTTCAATGTTCATTGCCTGTTATTATAGCCAAACTTGCAATAACACGCAATGTAAAATAAAAAAAACGTAACTACAGCAGTTACGTTTTCCGAAACTTGCATGTTACACTAAGCACACTGATGACAATTTTTAATGTCATTTTATATAAGATTTCATAAGTTGGTATTAGTGGAAACAGGACACATGGCTTAACGTGCTCTTCGAGGCAATGGTACACTGGTGTTGTAAATCTATGACAAATGTATATAGAAAAAGTGTATTTCTCATTAGTACATACCGGGGAGGTTTGGACCGACCTTTGTAGGATTCTAAGAAGCGTTCTTACAACCGAGCTTTTTAGCTTTTTAGTGTTACCTATATACAAAAATACTATGTAAAATATTATTGAATTTTACATTAATAAATAAATAATAAATATTTTCCAGACAGGTCACACAGCGCCATCTAGTTTCCGTGGTAAGCTTGAGGCTTGTGTTACGGAAACTAGATGGTTGATAAACTACATATTATACTTTTTTTTTATTGTAAATATATACATATAAACACCCAGACCGAGACAAATTATACAATGTGCAACTTGCCCCGTTAACATTATAATCAAAATTTGTTAACATTTTTGTTGAATGTAAACACCACAAGGATAGGCATTTTTAAGATGGTCCCTAATCCTAACCAAGATAACTTGTTTCCTTGGATGTCAGTCAGTTCCATATTGACTTATATATATTATAGACCAGAACCACAGCTTAATATTATTACAAAAATATTTATCTATTATTAGATTGTGTTCATAAAAATAAGTCTGTATATTTTGATAACCATAAACATGCATGACCAATGATGGATGTTGTTTACGTGACATCTGTTCAGCTTCGCCAAAATGTGTTTACAGTTTATTCGGAAGTTCGTAAGTTGTTTGTAGTGTAAACAACGTTGTGTCATCAATAAGATTTGGAACTAGTCCATTGACCATTAAAATAAAAGATAATTTTCAAAATTTTAACGTTTTATAATTTAGGCTAGTGGTCTTACTTATAACGGGGACATTCTAATTGGTCGGATTTGACAGTTTGAATAGTGATATGTCATATTCATTTAATTTAATCATCGATACCTAATCAATTAAAAACATGTAATTTAAGTACTTTTTTTGTTTTTTTTTTTTGTTAAATTGAATTACAATTTTAACTAAACAGTATTTAATTACTTTAAGGTTTTTTCAGTTATATAGCTAACTCTCTCGGGTTATATGCCGAAGAGGGGTTCACAGCAAAATTAGCATTGCTAGTGATGATCGAAAACGAGACGGGGTTGTCAGCGGCCGATATCGAAGGATAGTTTATGCAGATACTGACCGTGTTAATAATAACTATGCAAATTATTCAGATAGCACACAATCGTACAGCAGCCGAGGGTTAATTGAATAACGTCATCCGATGAGGACTACCAAGGATTAGCACCTCTTTGACCCTCCAAATTTGACCCTTTTTAATAAATAAATTATACATGCAACCCCATTCTTTACTCTCCAAATGAACAATGTAGAAATATTTAAGCATTATATATTCCATCTATGTAATACTTTAGTACTAAACGCTAGTAAGTTTGACCGAATCAACTTTATTGCCAACCAAAATGATGTTTACGTTCACCGAAAGTATAAGCATTTGCTATGAACGTTGTACGAGCTATCGAACATAATCAGCATTTCCTTTCTTTCCGTCACATTTACTTACTTTACATTAAATTAGTGTACAAACGGCACTCGCCGAAATCGGTTGTTTCATTACGCGATAAACTCTGTTGTATCAACAGTTACATGTCAGATAGTCATTTTTCCATCTGTCAAAAAGTAAAGCACCTTTCGTAGCACTAATAAAAATATTATTTTTAGAAGTAAACAATTTCGTCACTTTTTAAAATGGAATGTTAACAACAAAAGTTGTTTTTTTTGAAATGTAAGTCATGTCAAAAAAATATATATGAATTTTGCTCTGAACGGAACGCATGGATGACAAATTGAAAAAATGAAAAAATATTCGAAAGCAGCCGAGGTTGACAATTTCACATTGTACAGTTAGTATTTTTATTGACAGTGTTAGTCACAGATTAACACAACATTAAGTTATCGAGACATTTAACTATTGATACAATTGTGATATAATATACAGTTACAATATACTAATAACTTACTTATGGTAATGCAACACACATTGGTAGGTACTAGACGACATTGGATATCAATCCTCTGGATTTTTGTCCACTTACAATTCCTATAGGTAAGGTTAACTCTATATTAGATAAAATATGAATTAGTATTACTTGTACTGCTGATTTCTAAACCTTAAATGACCGAGTAAAATGGTCAAATATTTAGGCCTAAGACGAAAACACCCTCGATTGTATTGCCTGATCGCTACTGCATAAAATAGCTGTTTTATCAAAAACAAACCAATTAACCGATGATCTTTTGTAGACTATCGTAATATATTGTACATTTATATAATGACAGTTATAGTTTCTGACTATAATTATAGGGTTAACAAATTAATACAATTATAGAAACTTACTTCAACTTGAATCGAATTTATTGAATTTAGATGATTGTCAAGGGCCCTTTACAGCTGCATATATTTAAATACCTATTATTTATTGTATTTTATTAAGGTACGTAGGTATTTATAATATAGGTACCTATATTTTTTGTTAATATGTTGATGTTCTTATGACACTGTACTACCCGCCAGTTCTGTTCCTTGCCATTACATATAACTCTCCAGGGGCCTAATTCTGGCGCTTCCGACTTGCGTGTCGGTTCTATAATAATAATAATGTTTTAATATACGGTAATCTTTTAAATATCCCTAATTAAGTATATTTTAAAATTACTAGTATTTTGTTGCCTCCGTGGATTTAGACGCGAATTCCTGGTCGGGACACATGTTTTATTTAATTTATTTGTGATATTTTTAATGTTTGGTGCGATAGACATCGACGAGAGCCTATAGTATAGTTGGCGAATCCGCTTCTTTAAAAGACACCGTAAAGGGGTACGGGCATGGTAGTACTTTTAGTATCTATAAAAATAAGTAGGTAGCTATACATGAAAACTCTTAAAGGACTCTTGGGGCTGGTTTTAATAAAAACTGATACTGCCTAATTTGAAAATAATCTTATTTGTTTGTAAAATCAAAAGCACTTACTACTGTAATTTTTGACCAGCTAATAGTGTCATTATATTCTTGTATATTTTAACGCGGTGGTGGCTCGGTTGTAAGAACGCGTACCTTAAATCCTACAAAGGTCGGTTCAAACCCACCCGGCATGTACCAATGAGAAATATACTTTTCTTACGTACATTTGTCATAGATTTACAACACCACCGTTCCCGTGCCTCGGTGAGCACGTTAAGCCGTCGGTCCCGGTTCCACTAATACCAACTTGTGGAATCATTCATAAGTTGTCAACATATCCTCGCCAAGCCGTCTGGCCAGCGTGGCGAGTGTAGGCCAAAGTCTCCAGTTCTAGAAGGCCCATCTCCAGCAGTGGATGTCTAGGACGCTTTTTTTCTAGGGGCTATAATAAATGAATGAAAAATATTTTAACTCCATTGTATTTAGAAAACACAAACTATTTATTCTAAACGTAAATATCTTATATCGTTACGAGTATAACAAAATTGAAAAATTACATGTGGGTGGTTTTTCTAGTCTATTTGTTGCTTGCAGTAGAATTTGCAGTGGCTCGAGTTCTTGAAACAAATGGCTTCCAGACGCTTGTCTTAGTACGGTGACCCAAAAGCTGACATCTCAGAGCTTCCCGCTGCAAAGCACGATGCTCATGTATACTGCGAATCTATTATGTTTCACTGAGACAAGGAAAATGATACTCCGAATACACGAAATACGAAACCTCAAACAAAAATCGGGAAAGCCTTTTCTGTATTAATAATACATACGAGTACATACATATACATATCTTCACGTCAGATCCCTAGCGGGGTAGGTAGAGACAATTGAGCGCCATTTGACACGATCACAACATACCTCTTTCGCTTCGTCGACATTCATTAACCTCTTCATACATGCCCTTTGGTTATGAAGACTTTGTAATGCACCTTCAGTCAGTGTTTTATTTATTTGATCGTGATATGCGAGTCTCGGTCTGCCAGGGCCTCTTTCGCATTATATATCTGGTTCGTCAATCTTTTATCGCTCATCCTTTCAACATGCCCGAACCATCGTAGCATGCCTTTCCTTATTTTTGTCCCTATGCTTTCCTTCATACTAACCCTTTTTCGTATTTACGTATGCGGTACGCCAAAGTGACGCCACATATCCGCCGCAACGACCGCATTTCTACTGCATTAACCCTACTCTTATGCGTTTTCTGAATTAATAATACTATAAAAATAGACGTATCATTACAACTGTAACTTGCAGAGTGGTCAGAAACCACGCTTTTCAAGGAAGTAAATGCACATTTAGCCAACTTTACTGTAGGCACGTCTAGACAAGTGGCAAGCTCGTCGATGTCTCAAGCATACCAGACTCGATAAATATCACAATTTAATAATTTGTTCTGACCAGGTATCGAACACGGTGCCTCCGCATCTAAATCTACGGTCTTAACCGCTAGACCACGGAGGCAGATAATAAAAAAAATAACAAATCATAATATTTGTTGTGCTGTTTTTTTTTTCAACTCCTAATTTTTGTATTTTATTATTATTATTATTTATTTCCTACAAAAATACTATATTCCTAAAACAAAACATTTTGTAACATTAAACCTAAATGAGTACCTAAAGACTTATTAACTGTATAAAGACGATTGTGGATACAACTGAAATATATACAAAATAAACATAAAAGATAACTAAATATAATTAAATAAAATCGAGTTTATGATTTTGTTCTATCTTATCATGAATTTCAGAGTAGACCCCAAGATTTAAAAGACGAGTTGTTTGTATGACAACGATATTAAATAATGGTTTGCTTTGTGTTAAGTCGAAAGCAAATACTATTTATTTATTATTTATTTATTAGATCTCCACCAAGATGTACACCAATTTGTAACAACATATTAAGAATAATATGGGGCTAGGTGCCACCTTAATTAAAGGAGATTACAGCATTCAAATTAGAGTAATAGTAACGATATTAATATAAGTTTAAGTTAAATTACTAAAAAAAACTATATAAAGCAATAATTTTTTATAAAGTAATAATTCTATATAAAGATAACATATAACCTAGATATATAACCTGTGTGGATACGTTTGCCGCTTGCCACATTTCCTCTATATCAAAAAAGGCCGGTCCGGCTGCTCATACAGCCGAATTTAGAAAGCACATCAAATACAATAGCATTAAACAAAATTATAACTTTGTGGCATTTGGGGTTGAATTTGGCAATGGGGGTATATTCTCTTGATACCCACAAATTCATAAAAGAGCTGGGTAAACGAATTTTCCAAGAGTGTGGCGATCCCAAATGCCATAACTACCTAAAACAGAATATGTCGATTATAATTCAACGAGGAAATGCGGCGAGCGTTTTAGGTACCCTCCCTGGTGGTAAGCCCTTAGTTTAGCTTTAATTTCATAGCTATTTTTAGTTTTATTTATAATTAGTTTTTTAATCAATTTTATTTTAATATTTTTGTTTCTAAGTACCTACTTCGAATAAATCTTTTATTTAAAAAAAAGATAACAATACTTAAAACTAAAAGCAAGATTTTAAATTAAAATTATAAATAAAATTAAAATATAATTACTTTACTTGTTAACTTTAAAACTGATTGTTTTTTTTAATAAGTATTGCAAATATTTGTAGCTCATGATTTGTAAGGTAGGGAATATGTTATGCAACAAGTAGATCGATAGATTCTTAATATATTTAAATCTTAATTATTATTATTATTTTTATAATAATTTTTATTTGCATAAATGTCATATTTACAAATTGACAGGCCAAGTTTTGGCGAGCAAATATTTTATACAGGTGTGTTCTAATGCATTAATAATAATAATAATAATAAAAGTTTATTTCAGAATAAATTCCATATGTGTTAGTAACAATTTTTAAAGCAATCTTATAATATCTAGTGTTAGTAAAAAAAAAAAAACAAAATTATAATACAAGATTTTTTATTTTTTTTTCTTCCTTTCTGGGGCCCAGGTCACCTGCTGACATGCAGGCGTATCCAGTGCCCCAAGAACGGAGAGTCCCACCTATCAGCCCACACGGCCAGGATGCTGCTGGGGCTGCCCCTCACGCGGGCGAGGATTGAGGCACATCGCTTCCTCATAATAGCATGGAATCCATCCACCCGCGCCTCTGCTAGCATCCCAGAGGCACTGCAACAACGGGGCAGCCCCATCAGCACCCTGAACGCGTTATTGTACTGGACACGAAGGGCGCTGTATGCCTTCTGCGTATAATTGACCCACAGGCTGCATGTATGGCAAAAAAAGGTTTGGCAAAAGGCTCTAAAGAGAGTGACTTTTACCTCCCCCGCACAACGAGCAAACCTGCGTGCCAACATATTGCATCTAACAGCCAGCGCCCTTCGTTCCCTTTCAACATCTTCCCCATCATTAAGATCTTCGGTGACCCAGTGGCCCAGATACCTAAATTTAGCAACTCTATTTAAAGGAGTCCCGCAAAGTGTGACCTGCGGCAAGTTTGGAAAATATTTTTTACCTGATCTGAAAACCATTAACTCACTCTTCTTTGCATTGTATCTAAGCCCATGGGCCACCGCATATTTTTCACATATATTTAGCAGTGCTCTCAGTGCTCCAATTGATGGGCTCAGCAGCACCATATCATCTGCGTAGCTGAAGTTATTCATGCATACGCCATCAACATGACATCCGATGTTGGCACTGCTGAGCTCAACAATGAGGCTGTTCATGTACAGGTTAAAAAGCCTTGGCGAACTTAATCCGCCCTGCCGGACTCCGCCCTCCAACCTGTACACATCCGAGTGAGAGCCTGCCCATCGCACACTATTATTTTGGTTGCTGTACCAATATTTAAATATTGACACAATCTCAGGAGGTAGGCTTGTCTCGGTTCTCAACTTACTCCACAACATGTCATAAGAAACCAGGTCAAAAGCCTTTGACAGGTCAAGAAAGCATGCAAAAACTGATGTTCTACGAGCCACATAATACTGAACAGTCTCCTTCAGGCACAGGACAGCACTTTCTGTAGACAGACCAGGCCTAAACCCAAACTGGGCGTCGTGCAGCTGTGCTGGTCCAAGAGCTGATCAAGCATACTGTCCAGCACCTTGGCTATGATAGTAGCTAGGGATATTGGTCTATAATTATTCAAGTCTGAGGTATCTCCTGTCCTGTTTTTAACTATTGGCACAACCACCGTATACATTAGGTCCTCAGGTAAGTAACAGTGACTGACACAGAGATTAAACAACATAGCCAAGACTCTTGGTAGGTGCACACCTGCATGCCTCAGGTGCTCTATGCTGAGGCTGTCGTGTCCCGGCGACTTACCACTTTTCATTTTTGCAATAGCCGAAGCTACAGTCCTTGCGGAGAATCTGACTGCAAGGTTTCCAGCGCACACATCCCCAGCACAGGGCACCCGCGGCAATTGAGGAAAGTCCACCTTAAAATGACCTTGAAAAGCCTTGGCAATTTCAGTCGGATCATGTGCGCCAGCGACGCTCACGGGCAGGCCAGGCCTGAGGTTTAAACTATTTATTGACTTCCAAAAATTTGAAAAGTTACTTTTATAATGATGCTCAGCTATTATATTCATTTTTATTTGATTCTGATTGTTTTGGCACCACTTTAATTTTGCTTTAAAGTTTCTTTTAGTTTCACACATATCATTGTAAATATGTCCATAGCCCGGTCTTCCGAACAATACCCAAGTTTGATAACAAAGCCTGGCTCGTCCGTGAGCCTCCCTCACATACTTGTTCCATCCGGTCACATGTTTACCTTTTTTACGCCTAGAAATACTACAACTGTACGCCGCAGAGTCGGTTAGTACACACACAATATTTTTATACATAATATTTATTAATTTATTACATTTAAAAAAAAAGAAAAACAATACTAAGATCACAAATAGTTAACCATGTCATTTTTTGTAATAGTAAAGAATTCATTGATTGTATAATATCATTTTTCTATTAAACTTTTTTTAAATTTGATAATACACAGTTTGTTTGGTAACTGTCTAATTTCTTTAGGTATGTTGTTGTAAACCTTGATGCTCATAATATATTTTATTTATTGATTTTACTTTTTATAATATTTTGATCTTGTGTTAATTTTTCTTACTCTGCACCCATAATATTCGTCTCTCACTCTCCCAAAGGTAAGCTGGAAGAGAATACGTTTATGGTATTATGCTCGCCTATGTACATGTTTTTATATTTTATATTTTGTGTGCAATAAAGAATTTTATTATTATTATTTTATATTTGATTATATATGTTTTTATTTGTTTATGTAGGACATTTATTTATGTATAAGTACTATATGTTTTTAATTAATGTGTGTTTTATATAGTAATAAATAATTTTAACTAACAATTTTCTTCTGCTGCACCCGCTTATTACACATCTCAGTCAAAAAGGTTAGTTGGTAGAAAATACATTTATGGTATTAAGCTCGCCTATGTACGCACTTGCAATTTATTGTTATTATTATTTATTCGAAGTAGATTCAAAAATATTAAAATAAAATAGATTAAAAACTAATTATAAATAAAACTAAATTTAAAATACCTATAAAATTAAAACTATTGTACAAAATAAACTACCTTACCACTAGGAAAGGTAACTAAAACGCTCGCTGCATTTCCTCGTTGAATTATAAGGGAAATATTATGTTTTAGGTAGTTATGGCATTTGAGATCGCCATACTCTTGAAATATCATATCCCTTCGCGTACCTATAAATTTGGTGACTCATACATCTGTCGCACAATAAAGATGTGGAATGGTCTTCCAGCCTCTGTGTTTCCACTTTCCTATAACCTGGAGTCCTTCAAGCGAAGTGTGAAAAGGCATCTAGTCAAGCCGGCATAGTGTTAGGGACTGATGTCGGATATAAGGGTCTGATTCCAGTTGCTAACATTCATGGACCCTGCGCGCCACTTACCATCAGGTGGGCGCAGGGTCACATGTCGTGCAAGTATAAAATAAAAAATAAAAAAATTCGTTTACCCAGCTCTTTTACGAATTTGTTGGTCTCAAGAGAATATTGTTGTTCCCACCACCATTGTTTCAACCCCAAATGCCACAGTAATAACTTAAAAATCTTAAACTTATTTCAAATTAAATCTTAGACATATTGACGACTTTAATTGTCATGAAGACGTTGAAAATATAATTCGATCTTCTATGAGTTTCGACTTTACGCATTACTCAACCGATTCTGATGAAATTTGGTAGGATTGTTTGTACATCCTCTCTAATCTCGTTCCCGTAATATCGCATATTATACACTTACATATTTCATATTAAATATCGCCTAATATATGATATTTCCAAAAATATTAAATTTAAAAAGACAAAAACGTTTCAATATTTAAACCAACCAACCAAGTGCCATACTTATAATATGGGTATTTTTGAACAAAAATGTCCGACTTGTTCTAAAATCTCTAATAATGGGGATATTGGTTATAGTCGTATTAAAAGTATTAAAGAACCACGTGCCATAGCGTCTCCCCCTGTCTTATTCACATTCCTTTACTGGATTACTCTAATACCATTTTGATTAAAATGCATTGCATTTAAAGATTCCAATATTAAGCGATAGGGTCTACTTATACACACAAAGATCTCCCATCAACCATGGATACAGCAAACAATTCAGAAAAACGGTTCCCGGCGCATCTAGAGTTACCTACATCGATATAACACTTTAAAAGGCATACAACAAAATATTTATATTAATAAGGTACCTGAAAATGCTTTAAAAAATATCTTATTTAATAATAATAATATAATTATTTGATGCACAAAAATATATATTCAACACATCGGGGTAGAAAGGTCGTATTGACCATTTTACCCAAAATTTATGCAGTTTTATTCAGAATTTTCCGCTCTATTGATTGATCTTTGTATGAAAAAATAAGGTTTTCCATTGCAAAGAATATAAAAATATATATATTAATAGGGTCAATATAAGAAAAAAAAGTCATTAGCCAAATAGTTTTTAAAATTTTGTTTTTTGTTTTGGTTTATGGCTTTTACGACCTTTGTACTCCAAGGTAGCGATATTATAATGTACATAAGCGAGCATAATACCATAAAGTATTATCTAAGGCTGACTTTAGGGAGAGTGATAAACTACTCATATAATAATGGGAGCAGAGCAAGAAATAAATAATAGTTTAAATCAATATATACCATAATTTTCATCATTATGAGTATTACAGCCTCTAGAACTCAGCGTCCTAGACCTCCACTGTTGGAGATGGGCCTTCCAGAACATATATCTGGAGAATTTGGCCTACACTCGCCACGCTGGCCAGACGGATTGGCAAGAAATAATATGGATATATACCATATTATTTACTTATTTAAAAACATGTTTTCGATGGAGTCAATTTATTTTTAATGGAGTTTTCATCTCAGGCCAAAACGTCGCGTCCATCGGCGCCGCCCGCTTATGCGTCCGTCGTCTGCTGCAGATCTAGTAGTCCGTTACCATCAGACTAGCACTTTTTTTTTACTCCGGGTATAGTACAATTATACAAGACAGCATGTGCTCTAATAATATTTAATCCGTATATAATGGTACTCGTAGGGACATGTCAGTTGTCAGTAGCTAGTCGCAGTTGCTCCTATTCTTGAACTTCGCGTACCATGAGGCGAAAGCGGCGTCATATATTTGGTTTTTAACATATCCTTTCAAATAATAAGAAGGTACGATAAAAACTTACAGCTCTCAAAATAATTAAAGGATACATATCGTATGTCAATAGAACATTTCATAATATACGGTTTGAACTTATTTTAAGTAAGCAATTATGAGTTTTAAGTAATAATAACGAACTAGATTAATAATTAAAATCTATTTTTCTAAAAGTAAATAATTCGTTTCTTTTCAATTATCACCAAAATTTGTGTAGTTGCGTTAGTGATTTAATAATATTTATATATATATAGAAATATAGTCGTACTAATTGCAAGTTGTTCTTAAAGCTAACATTAACGTGCAGCTATGCATGGTCGATTTAGCATTTGTTCTCCTTCGCTAATGCTATATCTACCTAATTCAAGATCATTGCTGTTGAACGGTAAAACTAAAAATACAATATTCACGGTGAACTAGCCTCTACAATAGAACCAGCCAAATTGCATCTCAAACTTCTATTCTACAAAGGAAATTGTTTTTCTATCATCAAAATGCACTCGCGTGGACGCACCCTAATACCAACATTGCCATGGATTTACAATCCATTTCATTCAAAGTTTTTTAATGTAACAAAAGAAAAAGTATCGTTACTATCGTAATCCATTGTCTCCGTCACAAATCCAGTTTTTAATTTTAACCTTTAGTATATCTAATACACAAATACCAGACTGGAGAAACAAGTAGCAATGTATACGAGTATCATCACGACCGTATCCCTTCCAGGGTAGTCACAAACCACGTCCTTTTTTTTTGTTAAACAAGCGGGTTCACACTTACCAAACTTTACTATAGGCCCATCATGACAATGGCAAGCACGTCGGAGCTTACCGAATTCAATAAATATCATAAATAAATTATTGTCTCGACCCGGTACCTTACCAGTCTAAATCCACGGAGTTAACCGCTGGTCTAGGCATACCAAACTGGTATAAAACAAATGACAACCACTATTAACGTCGATATTCCTATAATAGTCATTTTGATCTAAGCTCGGTTACTCTCGGCTAAGCTCAAGCATTTGTAACGATAAATCTAACAATAAAGGAATTAAGTAAAGCAGCAGGATTTCTGGGTGGCATTAGCGCTAGAAAATCATGTATAAATTAAAGAAGTGGCTGCGTTTTAATTTTTTACTATTATTGTTAATTGAAAATTTGGTGCTCATTTACATACATACATACATATCTTCACGCCAGATCCCTTACGGGGTAGGCAGAGACAATTGAGCGCCACTTGACACGATCACGACATACCTCATCGACATTCATCAACCTCTTCATACATGCCCTTTTGTTACGAAGGCTTTTTAATTCTCCTTCAGCTAGTGTTTTATTTATTTGATCGTGATACGTGTATCTTGGTCTGCCAGGGCCTCTTTTACCCACAACTTTCGCATTATATACCTGGTTCGTCAATCTTATTTCGCTCATCCTTTCAACATGCCCGAACCATCGTAGCATGCTTTTCCTTATTTTAGTGCCTATGCTTTCTTTTATACCTACCATTTTTCGTATTTCGACGTTACGTATGTGGTCCGCCAAAGTGACGCCGCATAACCGATATACACAATGCTCGCCATACAGTGGTACCAACACTTATGTATGGAAGCGAGACGTGGATATGTCAGAATATGCATGAGAGTAGGGTTAATGCAGTAGAAATGAGGTCATTTAAATTATTATAATACCACATCTCTTTAGTAAAATTATAATTTTGATTAAGTGGGTTTATATAAATAAAAAAACACTGTTTTAGGTATTTATTTTCGAACTATCTTTAACATCTGTAATATTGGTACTATTTTGACAATTTAACGGTTGAGGTTAAATAAACATAAATTGTACCCGTTACTGTCGCGTCTAAATCTACGATATAAACCGCTAGACCACGGAAGCAGTTTATTTAACAAAATAATGAAAAGGGGGATTTTAATAGTGTCACCCTCGGGTTTGACTCACGATAAACCTAGAAAAAAAATCGGTAAGGCCAGAGACATCTTGTAATCATGTAAAATAGTCTGCCTGTCTTCATACAAACTACCAATTATTGCTAACTGGTGACGCCTAGCGTTATTAAATATCTTTCTTGCCATTGCATAACAATTTCGGCTATATTGAGTACTGGAATAATTGTTCTACTAGGATAACGTGTTTTAAAATTGCAATTATCCCCAAGAGTTTTAAAAAGTTCTGGGTGGCTTTTTGCAAATAAACAGCATTCAAGTATATAGATAGAAGGAACAGTCAGTAATATTAGTTTTATAAATAAAGTTTAAAAATAAGTAATTTTTATTTATTGTTAATTCTGCCCATGAATTACATTACATTATCCCTAAGGTTACTTGGTAAAGAATGCCTGGCATTATGGCTAGCCTATGTACTTTTAATTGCAATGAAGTATTTAAAATAAAATAAATATATAAACAGTCGACTATATTTTTCAAGCCGGCATAGTGTTAGGGACTGATGTCAGTCATGAGTGTCTGACTTCAGTTGCTAACATTCATGGACCTTGCGCACCACTTACCATCAGGTGGGCCCAAGGTTACATGTCGTGCTAGTATAAAAAATAAAAATAAATAAAACACGCGCCTAGTGTTAGACGGAGAAAGACAAATTAGCGTATTTATATCACTGATTTTATGTATAAGAGACATTTCTCGCAAAGTAAATCGATTTATCACGGCCAAGGTTAGTTTTTAGAAAGGTCAACCCTGCCTCTCCCTACAGAGGTGAGCCGTATCATCTAATTGACATACTTGTTGGTAAAGCAACCTAGAGTGTAACCACATTTAATTTGTGTACCTACTAACATGTTTGACTAAATATTTATTTATTTATACAATTTCACAGCATTATTATCCTTCTTATATAAACAGTTAAGATTATATCTAAACACCTAGCCATTTACGAAATTACATTTTCTTAACTAAACTTTAAAAAAAACATTATTAAAAACAAAAGGTAGCTCACTCTAAACAGAAAATAAAAATGTACTTAGTTGGAATGATGTATGTAGGTACTCGTATGTTGGCGTATGGAAATAAATGTAGGTGTGTATGTGCACTATTGTATAGAGTCCAATATTTTAGATTTGAGTTGTATTTTTTACAGATTGAATAAATCAACATGCGAAAACAATCTGTTGTATTTCTTTGGTATTCTTTTCGTGAGACAGTTAGACGAATAATTAGTGCGTGAGTTAGAAATAACGAACAGATCAGGATGTCTGGTATTGCGAACTGGCGTGGAGAGTCGCAGCACGCTAGCAACCAAGGGCAGACTGTCGATAGTTCCACTGCAAATGTGTAAGAACAGCATCTCTTCAGAGTTTTCATCCTATGTCTATGCAAAGAATTCAATTCAATTCGTTTATTTTGCAAGTAGGCATAGGACAAAAAGAGATGTATTCTGCACTTTTACACGTCAATTTCTACAATATTGATATAAACATTTTATAGTACATATTGGTGAATCTAAAGCAGTACATGATAACTATCATTTGAAAAGAGAAACAATTAAATAATAAAATAACAAAATTATAAATACAGAATAACGCTTAACATTATAGCTGCTGTAGATAGGCATTGTAAGAGGCGTCGTAGTCATTTAAACAGATTCCACTCTTAAAGTTGAGATATTTGACAAACTTTTATTGTATACGCTCTATCTCATGGTCATATGTGATGTGATGTATGTAAATATAAAGAACAATGCCAGATAGTGGGTTGTAGATGCGTCTTTACCATTAATCTACCAAAAATATTATTTATTTATTTATAAACTTTATTGCACAAAGTAGAAAGGCGGACTTACACTCGTATCCACTTAATTATTTATTCCAGCTGTCAAACTTACAGATTATATAGGATGTAGATGACACTGTTCATATAAATATATTTTTGACAGTAGTGTTAGTTCAAAATTAGAAACAGACGTTTGAAAAATATATTTTTTTGTAAAATTTTCCCGTTATATCTTTATCAATTTAGAATAAATATTATTTAAGTAAATGCTCACTATTAAACTAAGTATACCTACGTATTAAATTTAGAGAACGATAAAGAAGACAGAAATATCAAAGCCTGGAATAATCGAAAAATGTAGCTTTCCTCGTAAGTTCTTTAAACGATTCGGAGGGAGTAATCGCGGAGAATAACATCTTCGTTTAGAATTTGGAATTTTCGTCGAGAAATGGCATTGCCATAATTTTTAGGCGCTTCAATCGCTCCAGGCGTGTTCGGAGATAATACGCCGTGATAGCGAAGCGTAATCAACGCTCAAGCTGATGGAAAGCAAATGTAATGCACGGAAGAGAAATATAAATACCAAAATGCGAAAGAACATCTGTGTATCTATCTTACTCGTACTTTACATGTGATCTCGCATCCTCGATTCATTTTTTTTTCTGTTTT
Organism: Tinea semifulvella; assembly: GCA_910589645.1. NCBI lineage: Eukaryota > Metazoa > Arthropoda > Insecta > Lepidoptera > Tineidae > Tinea > Tinea semifulvella. Next base: position 5,744,827 of record OU342586.1, on the reverse strand, counting down.
GTATTGTTATTTTTTTAACTTTTTTTTTTAGTTGTATAAGATATTTGTGAAAATTTTAATTCGCATCTAGTTTTTTATATAAGTAATCATTTGCTGTAATTTTTGCTTAAATATTAATAAAATACTTATTAATGACGGATTTATTATTATTATTCATATACTAAAGCGATCTAAATAACTTGTCAATTTTTTGTTTTTAATACTTCACCCTCCACCTAAAGCTAAAGAGAAAATATATGAATAACAAAACGCGTCGAGACATCTGTATTTATACAAGAATATGCGACTTGCGAGAGTGCGAAATTTAATATTAAATTAAGGTGTTAGGTCGGAATCGAGAAAGGAGGTGAAAATAAATCCTCTCGATATATTAGGGAGGATCCGATCCTAGCGATGACAGCGGGTTTTAACGCACCGTTTCAACATTCATATATTTCTATATTTTTTTTCCCTTTATTATCATTTTTTTTAAATTCACAACCGCAAGTAACCGCTGTTTAAAGTACTCTCATTACTTAAAGAGCTCCTCACAACTTTCAAATTTCTAATTCCATGGATTCACCGTGCGTGTGCCAGATCATCACATCAGACATGAGAATAATGTTGTCTTTGGCTGCGACCGACAATAAGCTGGTTTGAAAAGCCTTTTATATTTTATTGCGCAATATGACACTCACCATCCATCATTCTACTCCTCTCCCTACCCAACCAAATGCTATATGATTCCGTTAATGGCGTCTAGGAAGCTCTTTCCATAAATGTATTAACAGCAGACCTGCTTAGGCCTAATTCTTTCAGTAAGTGGTGCAAAGATTTTGTTGGACTCCTCCCGCGTCAACTTCCACTGCGTAAAGCTGAGTCTTGAACCCGTTCCTGATCATATTTTAGTCTGTGAGATCATACTATTTATTCGACTTCCTGCTATGGTCTTTTGGAATATTTGATTCCCATGGAACTGTAAGTTCAATAAGAATAACTTTTTTCTAGTTTCGAGAATGTTTTGTTAAGATGTCTGGCCTGTAGGCTGATACAGCTAGTTCATCTGGGATTCTATAATGATGTGTTGTTGGCTAAGTAAGAATTTCAATTATAAAATCCGAATGTTGATACAGTTTATCTGGAATGCTATAGGCTTATACAGCTATTTCATTAGGGATCCTATAAAAAAATGGGAATAAACTGCAACCTGTGCCCCAAATATAACGTCCAAATTATCATTTTCCATAATTATTCACAAATGTCTCCGTGGTCTAGCGGTTAAGTCCGTGGATTTAGACTCGGAGGTACCGGGTTAGGTTCCTGGTCGGGACACAAATTTATTAATGTAAATAAATATATTCAATTTATTTGTGATATTTCTCGAGTTTGGTACGCTGGAGACATCGACGAGCTTGCCACTTGCCATGATTGGTTTATAGTAAAGTTGGCTAAATGTGAATCCGCTTCTTTATAAGCGTGGTTTCTGACCACCCCTAAAGGGAAACGGTCGTGATGATACTTGATCCTATAATAATGTTCAAATATATCGATTAGAAATTATCCTGTTTGATGCGGCGTCAAGTATCTATGTGAGCTAAGTAATAACAAAAAATCTGATTTTTGATACAGTTTATCTGGGACGTTATAATGATGTTCAAATGTATCCATGAGCATTTTTCAGTCTAATATGGCGCCAAGGATCTAGTTGACTTGCTTTAAACTTACTAAATAGTTAGTTAACAAAACATGAAATACCTTATTTGATTTTTCAATTTCCAACGTTATGTTGAAGTTGGAATTAATTCGAATAAGAAGTCGGTGCATTGTGCTGAGAAGTCACGCCGCGTCAGTCTGATTGCGCGGTCTACCAGAAAATTGGAAACGCAAAGCCATAACTTGATAAAGCATAGTTTGATATTCATACCTTTCAATTTCTATTATAATATCATTAAAACTAGAGACGCTCTAAAGTCAGTTTTATCCTCATTCGATGTTATAGCATTACAATCCCATTTAGAATCGAATATTTAGATATATATATATTTTTATTATCATCACAACCGTTTCCCTTTCGGGGTGGTCAGAAACCACGCTTATAAATAAGCGGATTCATATTTAGCCAACTTTACTATAGGCCAATCATGACAAGTGGCAAGCTCGTCGATGTTCCCAGCGTACCAAACTTGAGAAATATCACAAATCAATTAAATATTTATTAAATGTATTTATGTAGTAATTTTATTATTGAGGTAGCTTTTAATTTATATTTAATGTACTTGTAATGTAATTAACTTCGAATAAATTTATTTATATTAACAAATATTTTTGTGTCCCGACCAGGAATCGAACCCTGTACCTCCGAGTCTAAATTGACGGACGTAACCGCTAGACCACGGAGGCAGTTATTAATACAAATTATATATTTAACGTAAAAAAGTATTTGTTAGTAATTGACAACTATGTGCTATCATGGCCGTTTACCCACCTGAGTGCTCAGAAGCAACGCTTATAAAGAGGCGGATTCACATTAAATCAATTTTACTATAGGCCAATCATGACAACTGGCAAGCTCGTCGATGTCTCTAGCGTAGCAAACTCATATTACAAATAAATCGTGTCTGTTTTCGAACCAATAAGATTGTTTTTTTTACTAACTCATGTCATTGCTCCGAGGTCTGGTACTGAGAAAATATCATAAAAGTAAAGTATAAAAAAGTATCATCACGACCGTATCTCTTCTGGAGTGGTCAGACCCCACAACTTTTTTTTTTTCTAAATCGGATTTCACATTTAGCTAACTTTACTATACTCGTATGTCCAATGTCCATGTCATGACAAGTGGCAAGCTCGTCGATGTCTCTAGCGTACCAAACTCAAGATCACAAATAAATTATTGTGTTCCGACCAGAAATCGAACGCGGTACCTAAAATCTAAATCCACGGTATCTAAATCCACAGACTTAACCGCTAGACTACGAAGGTAGTTACAATGCCATAAATATTCATTACCAAGAAGGAATACGAATTAATTATTGGTTCGGACAACTTGTCAATTTTAAAGACCTGTAACGGGCGCTGAATACCTCTTATTAAAAACCTGTAATTTTTTTTTCTATATACATATTAGTTTAGTAGATTATTTTTAATTATTAAGTATTTTTTTTTATAAGTAGTAAATTCTAGTCTGAGTTGGACAACGCACGTTACTAAAACTAGTAGTAAAGTTTTTGCTTCACTGCACTCTCTCAATAAACTTAAAAAATTTCTGCCGTTAAAAGCTAAAATAACCCTAGTTCAAAGCCTTCTCCTTTCTCTCCTCGACTATGGTGATGTGTGTAGCATCGATCTTTCAGAGATGTTGCTCAATAAGATGGACCGGTTACTTAACGCATGTATCCGGTTCATCTACTGTTTACGTAAATACGATCACATCTCTGAATATCGTGCTAAGTTGAAGTGGCTGCCTATTCGATGTCGCAGAAATGTATGCTTTTTTCAGTTTTAAACGAGCCTGCGACACCGCGATACCTCAAGGACGGTTTTGCCTATCTCTCATCTTTCCATGATAAAATTCTTCGCTTCTCTCACAACTCACTTCTTTCAGTCCCCTCTCACCATTCCGGATTTGTTTCAAATTCTTTTGTCGTTGTCGCCACAAATTTATGGAATGATCTTCCTGTAAACATAAGACAAGCTACTACCATATCTTCGTTTAAAAAACTCGTATATTCACACTACCTGAAAAGCTCCTCACAATATTAGTAAGTGTATATATGTATGTTTATGTATAGTATTATGTATATATTAGTATTTAGTATATTGATATTATAGTATATATAACAATATAATATGTAAGTGTATAATTAAGCTGTTAATTTTTCTTCCTATTTTTTAATATTTCTTTCATTGCACCTATAATAGTTCAAATTTGTCCCCAAGGTTTGGCTGTCAGAAAATGTCTACGGGCATTAAGTCCGCCTTTGTACTTCGTGCAATAAAGTTTTAAATAAATAAAATAAAAATAAATAAATTATGTTTTATAATTTACCGGTGTGAAGTTAGCGGCCAAAAGTTTTCTGCCAAGATAACCCGCCCAATTTGAAAAGTCAATTAAAAAAAATAATTAATTTATGAAGAGCGATCCAATATTCATGATTAGTAAAAGGCCCAGAGTAATCTCGAGTAAAGTGTATGCCATATATATTTTATTTAAAACTCGAATCCAGTTTTTTAGAAAAACTATTTATAATTTGAGTTTTTTGAAAATTAGACTACCACATCCCCTGTGTAAGCCACGAGGACCTAGTACATTATAAAGAGGGCTTCAGTATTATTTACTGATAAAAGGTACAGGGTGTACTCATGGCTAGTTATTGCGATATGATTTTTTGAAATAACACTAATTAAAATTTAAGGCAAAAATACTTCGTTTCAAGTATTTTGGCAATTAGACTAACTTGTCCCCTGTGTAAGCCATATCCACCTAGTACATTATAAAGAGGGCTTCAGTATTATTTACTGATAAAAGGTACAGGGTGTACTCATGACTAGTTATTGCGATATGATTTTTTGAAATAACACTAATTAAAATTTTAGGAAAAAATACTTTGTTTCATGTATTTTGGCAATTAGACTAACTTGTCCCCTGTGTAAGCCATATCCACCCAGTACATTACAAAGAGGGCTTCAGTATTATTTACTGATAAAAGGTACAGGGTGTACTCATGGCTAGTTATTGCGATATGATTTTTTGAAATAACACTAATTAAAATTTAAGGCAAAAATACTTTGTTTCAAGTATTTTGGCAATTAGACTAACTTGTCCCCTGTGTAAGCCATATCCACCTAGTACATTATAAAGAGGGCTTCAGTATTATTTACTGATAAAAGGTACAGGGTGTACTCATGACTAGTTATTGCGATATGATTTTTTGAAATAACACTAATTAAAATTTTAGGAAAAAATACTTTGTTTCATGTATTTTGGCAATTAGACTAACTTGTCCCCTGTGTAAGCCATATCCACCTAGTACATTACAAAGAGGGCTTCAGTATTATTTACTGATAAAAGGTACAGGGTGTACTCATGGCTAGTTATTGCGATATGATTTTCTGAAATAACACTAATTAAAATTTTAGGAAAAAATACTTTTTTTCTAGTATTTTGAAAATTACACTATCTTATCCCCTGTGTAAGCCATATCCACCTAGTACATTATAAAGAGGGCTTCAGTATTATTTACTGATAAAAGGTCCAGGGTGTACTCATGGCCAGTTATTGCGATATGATTTTCTGAAATAACACTAATTAAAATTTAAAAAAAAAATACTTTGTTTCAAGTATTTTGGCAATTAGACTAACTTGTCCCCTGTGTAAGCCATATCCACCTAGTACATTATAAAGAGGGCTTCAGTATTATTTACTGATAAAAGGTACAGGGTGTACTCATGACTAGTTATTGCGATATGATTTTTTGAAATAACACTAATTAAAATTTTAGGAAAAAATGCTTTGTTTCAAGTATTATGGCAATTAGACTAACTTGTCCCCTGTGTAAGCCATATCCACCTAGTACATTATAAAGAGGGCTTCAGTATTATTTACTGATAAAAGGTACAGGGTGTACTCATGGCTAGTTATTGCGATATGATTTTTTGAAATAACACTAATTAAAATTTAAGGCAAAAATACTTTGTTTCAAGTATTTTGGCAATTAGACTAACTTGTCCCCTGTGTAAGCCATATCCACCTAGTACATTATAAAGAAGGCTTCAGTATTATTTACTGATAAAAGATACAGGGTGTACTCATGACTAGTTATTGCGATATGATTTTTTGAAATAACACTGATTAAAATTTTAGGAAAAAATACTTTGTTTCATGTATTTTGGCAATTAGACTAACTTGTCCCCTGTGTAAGCCATATCCACCTAGTACATTACAAAGAGGGCTTCAGTATTATTTACTGATAAAAGGTACAGGGTGTACTCATGGCTAGTTATTGCGATATGATTTTCTGAAATAACACTAATTAAAATTTTAGGAAAAAATACTTTTTTTCTAGTATTTTGAAAATTACACTATCTTATCCCCTGTGTAAGCCATATCCACCTAGTACATTATAAAGAGGGCTTCAGTATTATTTACTGATAAAAGGTCCAGGGTGTACTCATGGCCAGTTATTGCGATATGATTTTCTGAAATAACACTAATTAAAATTTTAGGAAAAAATACTTTGTTTCAAGTATTTTGGCAATTAGACTAACTTGTCCCCTGTGTAAGCCATATCCACCTAGTACATTATAAAGAGGGCTTCAGTATTATTTACTGATAAAAGGTACAGGGTGTACTCATGACTAGTTATTGCGATATGATTTTTTGAAATAACACTAATTAAAATTTTAGGAAAAAATACTTTGTTTCTAGTATTTTGAAAATTACACTATCTTATCCCCTGTGTAAGCCATATCCACCTAGTACATTATAAAGAGGGCTTCAGTATTATTTACTGATAAAAGGTCCAGGGTGTACTCATGGCCAGTTATTGCGATATGATTTTCTGAAATAACACTAATTAAAATTAAAAAAAAAAATACTTTGTTTCAAGTATTTTGGCAATTAGACTAACTTGTTCCCTGTGTAAGCCATATCCACCTAGTACATTATAAAGAGGGCTTCAGTATTATTTACTGGTAAAAGGTACAGGGTGTACTCATGACTAGTTATTGCGATATGATTTTTTGAAATAACACTAATTAAAATTTTAGGAAAAAATGCTTTGTTTCAAGTATTTTGGCAATTAGACTAACTTGTCCCCTGTGTAAGCCATATCCACCTAGTACATTATAAAGAGGGCTTCGGTATTATTTACTGATAAAAGGTACAGGGTGTACTCATGGCTAGTTATTGCGATATGATTTTTTGAAATAACACTAATTAAAATTTAAGGCAAAAATACTTTGTTTCAAGTATTTTGGCAATTAGACTAACTTGTCCCCTGTATAAGCCATATCCACCTAGTACATTATAAAGAAGGCTTCAGTATTATTTACTGATAAAAGATACAGGGTGTACTCATGACTAGTTATTGCGATATGATTTTTTGAAATAACACTGATTAAATTTTTAGGAAAAAATACTTTGTTTCATGTATTTTGGCATTTAGACTAACTTGTCCCCTGTGTAAGCCATATCCACCTAGTACATTACAAAGAGGGCTTCAGTATTATTTACTGATAAAAGGTCCAGGGTGTACTCATAGCTAGTTATTGCGATATGATTTTCTGAAATAACACTAATTAAAATTTTAGGAAAAAATACTTTTTTTCTAGTATTTTGAAAATTACACTATCTTATCCCCTGTGTAAGCCATATCCACCTAGTACATTATAAAGAGGGCTTCAGTATTATTTACTGATAAAAGGTCCAGGGTGTACTCATGGCCAGTTATTGCGATATGATTTTCTGAAATAACACTAATTAAAATTTTAGGAAAAAATACTTTGTTTCAAGTATTTTGGCAATTAGACTAACTTGTCCCCTGTGTAAGCCATATCCACCTAGTACATTATAAAGAGGGCTTCAGTATTATTTACTGATAAAAGGTACAGGGTGTACTCATGACTAGTTATTGCGATATGATTTTTTGAAATAACACTAATTAAAATTTTAGGAAAAAATACTTTGTTTCATGTATTTTGGCAATTAGACTAACTTGTCCCCTGTGTAAGCCATATCCACCTAATACATTATAAAGAGGGCTTCAGTATTATTTACTAATAAAAGGTACAGGGTGTACTCATGGCTAGTTATTGCGATATGATTTTTTGAAATAACACTAATTAAAATTTAAGGCAAAAATACTTTGTTTCAAGTATTTTGGCAATTAGACTAACTTGTCCCCTGTGTAAGCCATATCCACCTAGTACATTATAAAGAGGGCTTCAGTATTATTTACTGGTAAAAGGTACAGGGTGTACTCATAACTAGTAATTGCGATATGATTTTTTGAAATAACACTAATTAAAATTTTAGGAAAAAATACTTTGTTTCATGTATTTTGGCAATTAGACTAACTTGTCCCCTGTGTAAGCCTCATCCACCTAGTACATTACAAAAAGGGCTTCAGTATTATTTACTGATAAAAGGTACAGGGTGTACTCATGGCTAGTTATTGCGATATGATTTTCTGAAATAACACTAATTAAAATTTTAGGAAAAAATACTTTTTTTTCTAGTATTTTGGCAATTAGACTAACTTGTCCCCTGTGTAAGCCATATCTACCTAGTACATTATAAAGAGGGCTTCAGTATTATTTACTGATAAAAGGTACAGGGTGTACTCATAACTAGTTATTGCGATATGATTTTCTGAAATAACACTTATTAAAATTTTAGGAAAAAATACTTTGTTTCAAGTATTTTGGCAATTAGACTAACTTGTCCCCTGTGTAAGCCATATCTACCTAGTACATTATAAAGAGGGCTTCAGTATTATTTACTGATAAAAGGTACAGGGTGTACTCATGACTAGTTATTGCGATATGATTTTTTGAAATAACACTAATTAAAATTTTAGGAAAAAATACTTTGTTTCATGTATTTTGGCAATTAGACTAACTTGTCCCCTGTGTAAGCCATATCCACCTAGTACATTACAAAGAGGGCTTCAGTATTATTTACTGATAAAAGGTACAGGGTGTACTCATGGCTAGTTATTGCGATATGATTTTCTGAAATAACACTAATTAAAATTTTAGGAAAAAATACTTTTTTTCTAGTATTTTGAAAATTACACTATCTTATCCCCTGTGTAAGCCATATCCACCTAGTACATTATAAAGAGGGCTTCAGTATTATTTACTGATAAAAGGTACAGGGTGTACTCATGGCTAGTTATTGCGATATGATTTTTTGAAATAACACTAATTAAAATTTTAGGAAAAAATACTTTGTTTCATGTATTTTGGCAATTAGACTAACTTGTCCCCTGTGTAAGCCTCATCCACCTAGTACATTACAAAGAGGGCTTCAGTATTATTTACTGGTAAAAGGTACAGGGTGTACTCATGACTAGTTATTGCGATATGATTTTTTGAAATAACACTAATTAAAATTTTAGGAAAAAATGCTTTGTTTCAAGTATTTTGGCAATTAGACTAACTTGTCCCCTGTGTAAGCCATATCCACCTAGTACATTATAAAGAGGGCTTCAGTATTATTTACTGATAAAAGGTACAGGGTGTACTCATGGCTAGTTATTGCGATATGATTTTTTGAAATAACACTAATTAAAATTTAAGGCAAAAATACTTTGTTTCAAGTATTTTGGCAATTAGACTAACTTGTCCCCTGTGTAAGCCATATCCACCTAGTACATTATAAAGCATTATAAAGAAGGCTTCAGTATTATTTACTGATAAAAGGTACAGGGTGTACTCATGACTAGTTATTACGATATGATTTTTTGAAATAACACTGATTAAAATTTTAGGAAAAAATACTTTTTTTCTAGTATTTTGGCAATTAGACTAACTTGTCCCCTGTGTAAGCCATATCCACCTAGTACATTACAAAGAGGGCTTCAGTATTATTTACTGATAAAAGGTACAGGGTGTACTCATGGCTAGTTATTGCGATATGATTTTCTGAAATAACACTAATTAAAATTTTAGGAAAAAATACTTTTTTTCTAGTATTTTGAAAATTACACTATCTTATCCCCTGTGTAAGCCATATCCACCTAGTACATTATAAAGAGGGCTTCAGTATTATTTACTGATAAAAGGTACAGGGTGTACTCATGGCTAGTTATTGCGATATGAATTTTTGAAATAACACTAATTAAAATTTAAGGCAAAAATACTTTGTTTCAAGTATTTTGGCAATTAGACTAACTTGTCCCCTGTGTAAGCCATATCCACCTAGTACATTATAAAGAGGGCTTCAGTATTATTTACTGATAAAAGGTACAGGGTGTACTCATGGCTAGTTATTGCGATATGATTTTTTGAAATAACACTAATAAAAATTTAAGGCAAAAATACTTTGTTTCAAGTATTTTGGCAATTAGACTAACTTTTCCCCTGTGTAAGCCATATCCACCTAGTACATTATAAAGAAGGCTTCAGTATTATTTACTGATAAAAGATACAGGGTGTACTCATGACTAGTTATTGCGATATGATTTTTTGAAATAACACTGATTAAAATTTTAGGAAAAAATACTTTGTTTCATGTATTTTGGCATTTAGACTAACTTGTCCCCTGTGTAAGCCATATCCACCTAGTACATTACAAAGAGGGCTTCAGTATTATTTACTGATAAAAGGTACAGGGTGTACTCATGGCTAGTTATTGCGATATGATTTTTTGAAATAACACTAATTAAAATTTTAGGAAAAAATACTTTGTTTCATGTATTTTGGCAATTAGACTAACTTGTCCCCTGTGTAAGCCATATCCACCTAGTACATTACAAAGAGGGCTTCAGTATTATTTACTGATAAAAGGTACAGGGTGTACTCATGGCTAGTTATTGCGATATGATTTTCTGAAATAACACTAATTAAAATTTTAGGAAAAAATACTTTTTTTCTAGTATTTTGAAAATTACACTATCTTATCCCCTGTGTAAGCCATATCCACCTAGTACATTATAAAGAGGGCTTCAGTATTATTTACTGATAAAAGGTACAGGGTGTACTCATGGCTAGTTATTGCGATATGATTTTTTGAAATAACACTAATTAAAATTTTAGGAAAAAATACTTTGTTTCATGTATTTTGGCAATTAGACTAACTTGTCCCCTGTGTAAGCCTCATCCACCTAGTACATTACAAAGAGGGCTTCAATATTATTTACTGATAAAAGGTACAGGGTGTACTCATGACTAGTTATTGCGATATGATTTTTTGAAATAACACTAATTAAAATTTTAGGAAAAAATGCTTTGGCAATTAGACTAACTTGTCCCCTGTGTAAGCCATATCTACCTAGTACATTATAAAGAGGGCTTCAGTATTATTTACTGATAAAAGGTACAGGGTGTACTCATGACTAGTTATTGCGATATGATTTTTTTAAATAACACTAATTAAAATTTTAGGAAAAAATACTTTGTTTCATGTATTTTGGCAATTAGACTAACTTGTCCCCTGTGTAAGCCATATCCACCTAGTACATTACAAAGAGGGCTTCAGTATTATTTACTGATAAAAGGTACAGGGTGTACTCATGGCTAGTTATTGCGATATGATTTTCTGAAATAACACTAATTAAAATTTTAGGAAAAAATACTTTTTTTCTAGTATTTTGAAAATTACACTATCTTATCCCCTGTGTAAGCCATATCCACCTAGTACATTATAAAGAGGGCTTCAGTATTATTTACTGATAAAAGGTACAGGGTGTACTCATGGCTAGTTATTGCGATATGATTTTTTGAAATAACACTAATTAAAATTTTAGGAAAAAATACTTTGTTTCATGTATTTTGGCAATTAGACTAACTTGTCCCCTGTGTAAGCCTCATCCACCTAGTACATTATAAAGAGGGCTTCAGTATTATTTACTGATAAAAGGTACAGGGTGTACTCATGGCTAGTTATTGCGATATGATTTTTTGAAATAACACTAATTAAAATTTTAGGAAAAAATACTTTGTTTCAAGTATTTTGGCAATTAGACTAACTTGTGCCCTGTGTAAGCCATATCCACCTAATACATTATAAAGAGGGCTTCAGTATTATTTACTGATAAAAGGTACAGGGTGTACTCATGACTAGTTATTGCGATATGATTTTTTGAAATAACACTAATTAAAATTTAAGGCAAAAATACTTTGTTTCAAGTATTTTGGCAATTAGACTAACTTGTCCCCTGTGTAAGCCATATCCACCTAGTACATTATAAAGAGGGCTTCAGTATTATTTACTGATAAAAGGTACAGGGTGTACTCATGAGTAGTTATTGCGATATGATTTTTTGAAATAACACTAATTAAAATTTTAGGAAAAAATACTTTGTTTCATGTATTTTGGCAATTAGACTAACTTGTCCCCTGTGTATGCCTCATCCACCTAGTACATTATAAAGAGGGCTTCAGTATTATTTACTGAAAAAAGGTACAGGGTGTACTCATGGCTAGTTATTGCGATATGATTTTTTGAAATAACACTAATTAAAATTTTAGGAAAAAATACTTTGTTTCATGTATTTTGGCAATTAGACTAACTTGTCCCCTGTGTAAGCCTCATCCACCTAGTACATTACAAAGAGGGCTTCAGTATTATTTACTGATAAAAGGTACAGGGTGTACTCATGACTAGTTATTGCGATATGATTTTTTGAAATAACACTAATTAAAATTTTAGGAAAAAATGCTTTGTTTCAAGTATTTTGGCAATTATACTAACTTGTCCCCTGTGTAAGCCATATCCACCTAGTAGATTATAAAGAGGGCTTCAGTATTATTTACTGGTAAAAGGTACAGGGTGTACTCATGACTAGTAATTGCGATATGATTTTTTGAAATAACACTAATTAAAATTTTAGGAAAAAATACTTTGTTTCATGTATTTTGGCAATTAGACTAACTTGTCCCCTGTGTAAGCCTTATCCACCTAGTACATTACAAAGAGGGCTTCAGTATTATTTACTGATAAAAGGTACAGGGTGTACTCATGGCTAGTTATTGCGATATGATTTTCTGAAATAACACTAATTAAAATTTTAGGAAAAAATACTTTTTTTCTAGTATTTTGGCAATTAGACTAACTTGTCCCCTGTGTAAGCCATATCTACCTAGTACATTATAAAGAGGGCTTCAGTATTATTTACTGATAAAAGGTACAGGGTGTACTCATGGCTAGTTATTGCGATATGAATTTTTGAAATAACACTAATTAAAATTTAAGGCAAAAATACTTTGTTTCAAGTATTTTGGCAATTAGACTAACTTGTCCCCTGTGTAAGCCATATCCACCTAGTACATTATAAAGAGGGCTTCAGTATTATTTACTGGTAAAAGGTACAGGGTGTACTCATGGCTAGTTATTGCGATATGATTTTTTAAAATAACACTAATTAAAATTTTAGGAAAAAATACTTTGTTTCAAGTATTTTGGCAATTAGACTAACTTGTCCCCTGTGTAAGCCATATCCACCTAGTACATTATAAAGAGGGCTTCAGTATTATTTACTGGTAAAAGGTACAGGGTGTACTCATGGCTAGTTATTGCGATATGATTTTTTAAAATAACACTAATTAAAATTTTAGGAAAAAATACTTTGTTTCAAGTATTTTGGCAATTAGACTAACTTGTCCCCTGTGTAAGCCATATCCACCTAGTACATTATAAAGAGGGCTTCAGTATTATTTACTGGTGAAAGGTCCAGGGTGTACTCATGGCTAGTTATTGCGATATGATTTTCTGAAATAACACTAATTAAAATTTTAGGAAAAAATACTTTGTTTCAAGTATTTAATCACTCTGTTGCATACTGCCAGGCGTTCTACACCAGTCATCTCTGGAAATTGTACACGAAGCGTGTTAAAAGCACAATATAATAATGCATTTAGATGCATTCTAAAGTTGCTCTGGAGGTGTTTTAATTAATTACTAGTCATGAGTACACCCTGTACCTTTTACCAGTAAATAATACTAAAGCCCTCTTTATAATGTACTAGGTGGATATGGCTTACACAGGGGACAAGTTAGTCTAATTGCCAAAATACTTGAAACAAAGTATTTTTGCCTTAAATTTTAATTAGTGTTATTTCAAAAAATCATATCGCAATAACTAGCCATGAGTACACCCTGTACCTTTTATCAGTAAATAATACTGAAGCCCTCTTTATAATGTATTAGGTGGATATGGCTTACACAGGGGACAAGTTAGTGTAATTTTCAAAATACTAGAAAAAAAGTATTTTTTCCTAAAATTTTAATTAGTGTTATTTCAGAAAATCATATCGCAATAACTAGCCATGAGTACACCCTGTACCTTTTATCAGTAAATAATACTGAAGCCCTCTTTGTAATGTACTAGGTGGATATGGCTTACACAGGGGACAAGTTAGTCTAATTGCCAAAATACATGAAACAAAGTATTTTTTCCTAAAATTTTAATTAGTGTTATTTCAAAAAATCATATCGCAATAACTAGTCATGAGTACACCCTGTACCTTTTATCAGTAAATAATACTGAAGCCCTCTTTATAATGTATTAGGTGGATATGGCTTACACAGGGGACAAGTTAGTCTAATTGCCAAAATACTTGAAACAAAGTATTTTTGCTTAAATTTTAATTAGTGTTATTTCAAAAAATCATATCGCAATAACTAGTCATGAGTACACCCTGTACCTTTTATCAGTAAATAATACTGAAGCCCTCTTTGTAATGTACTAGGTGGATGAGGCTTACACAGGGGACAAGTTAGTCTAATTGCCAAAATACTTGAAACAAAGTATTTTTTCCTAAAATTTTAATTAGTGTTATTTCAAAAAATCATATCGCAATAACTAGTCATGAGTACACCCTGTACCTTTTATCAGTAAATAATACTGAAGCCCTCTTTATAATGTATTAGGTGGATATGGCTTACACAGGGGACAAGTTAGTCTAATTGCCAAAATACTTGAAACAAAGTATTTTTTCCTAAAATTTTAATTAGTGTTATTTCAGAAAATCATATCGCAATAACTAGCCATGAGTACACCCTGTACCTTTTATCAGTAAATAATACTGAAGCCCTCTTTGTAATGTACTAGGTGGATATGGCTTACACAGGGGACAAGTTAGTCTAATTGCCAAAATACCTGAAACAAAGTATTTTTTCCTAAAATTTTAATTAGTGTTATTTCAAAAAATCATATCGCAATAACTAGTCATGAGTACACCCTGTACCTTTTATCAGTAAATAATACTGAAGCCCTCTTTGTAATGTACTAGGTGGATAAGGCTTACACAGGGGACAAGTTAGTCTAATTGCCAAAATACATGAAACAAAGCATTTTTTCCTAAAATTTTAATTAGTGTTATTTCAAAAAATCATATCGCAATAACTAGTCATGAGTACACCCTGTACCTTTTATCAGTAAATAATACTGAAGCCCTCTTTGTAATGTACTAGGTGGATGAGGCTTACACAGGGGACAAGTTAGTCTAATTGCCAAAATACATGAAACAAAGTATTTTTTCCTAAAATTTTAATTAGTGTTATTTCAAAAAATCATATCGCAATAACTAGCCATGAGTACACCCTGTACCTTTTATCAGTAAATAATACTGAAGCCCTCTTTATAATGTACTAGGTGGATATGGCTTACACAGGGGACAAGTTAGTCTAATTGCCAAAATACTTGAAACAAAGCATTTTTTCCTAAAATTTTAATTAGTGTTATTTCAAAAAATCATATCGCAATAACTAGTCATGAGTACACCCTGTACCTTTTATCAGTAAATAATACTGAAGCCCTCTTTATAATGTACTAGGTGGATATGGCTTACACAGGGGACAAGTTAGTCTAATTGCCAAAATACTTGAAACAAAGTATTTTTGCCTTAAATTTTAATTAGTGTTATTTCAAAAAATCATATCGCAATAACTAGCCATGAGTACACCCTGTACCTTTTATCAGTAAATAATACTGAAGCCCTCTTTATAATGTATTAGGTGGATATGGCTTACACAGGGGACAAGTTAGTCTAATTGCCAAAATACATGAAACAAAGTATTTTTTCCTAAAATTTTAATTAGTGTTATTTCAAAAAATCATATCGCAATAACTAGTCATGAGTACACCCTGTACCTTTTATCAGTAAATAATACTGAAGCCCTCTTTGTAATGTACTAGGTGGATAAGGCTTACACAGGGGACAAGTTAGTCTAATTGCCAAAATACATGAAACAAAGCATTTTTTCCTAAAATTTTAATTAGTGTTATTTCAAAAAATCATATCGCAATAACTAGTCATGAGTACACCCTGTACCTTTTATCAGTAAATAATACTGAAGCCCTCTTTGTAATGTACTAGGTGGATGAGGCTTACACAGGGGACAAGTTAGTCTAATTGCCAAAATACTTGAAACAAAGTATTTTTTCCAAAAATTTTAATTAGTGTTATTTCAAAAAATCATATCGCAATAACTAGTCATGAGTACACCCTGTACCTTTTATCAGTAAATAATACTGAAGCCCTCTTTATAATGTATTAGGTGGATATGGCTTACACAGGGGACAAGTTAGTCTAATTGCCAAAATACTTGAAACAAAGTATTTTTTCCTAAAATTTTAATTAGTGTTATTTCAGAAAATCATATCGCAATAACTAGCCTTGAGTACACCCTGTACCTTTTATCAGTAAATAATACTGAAGCCCTCTTTGTAATGTACTAGGTGGATATGGCTTACACAGGGGACAAGTTAGTCTAATTGCCAAAATACATGAAACAAAGTATTTTTTCCTAAAATTTTAATTAGTGTTATTTCAAAAAATCATATCGCAATAACTAGTCATGAGTACACCCTGTACCTTTTATCAGTAAATAATACTGAAGCCCTCTTTGTAATGTACTAGGTGGATAAGGCTTACACAGGGGACAAGTTAGTCTAATTGCCAAAATACTTGAAACAAAGTATTTTTTCCTAAAATTTTAATTAGTGTTATTTCAAAAAATCATATCGCAATAACTAGTCATGAGTACACCCTGTACCTTTTATCAGTAAATAATACTGAAGCCCTCTTTATAATGTACTAGGTAGATATGGCTTACACAGGGGACAAGTTAGTCTAATTGCCAAAATACTTGAAACAAAGTATTTTTTCCTAAAATTTTAATAAGTGTTATTTCAGAAAATCATATCGCAATAACTAGTCATGAGTACACCCTGTACCTTTTATCAGTAAATATTACTGAAGCCCTCTTTATAATGTACTAGGTAGATATGGCTTACACAGGGGACAAGTTAGTCTAATTGCCAAAATACTAGAAAAAAAAGTATTTTTTCCTAAAATTTTAATTAGTGTTATTTCAGAAAATCATATCGCAATAACTAGCCATGAGTACACCCTGTACCTTTTATCAGTAAATAATACTGAAGCCCTCTTTATAATGTACTAGGTAGATATGGCTTACACAGGGGACAAGTTAGTCTAATTGCCAAAATACTTGAAACAAAGTATTTTTTCCTAAAATTTTAATAAGTGTTATTTCAGAAAATCATATCGCAATAACTAGTCATGAGTACACCCTGTACCTTTTATCAGTAAATAATACTGAAGCCCTCTTTATAATGTACTAGGTAGATATGGCTTACACAGGGGACAAGTTAGTCTAATTGCCAAAATACTAGAAAAAAAAGTATTTTTTCCTAAAATTTTAATTAGTGTTATTTCAGAAAATCATATCGCAATAACTAGCCATGAGTACACCCTGTACCTTTTATCAGTAAATAATACTGAAGCCCTCTTTGTAATGTACTAGGTGGATAAGGCTTACACAGGGGACAAGTTAGTCTAATTGCCAAAATACATGAAACAAAGCATTTTTTCCTAAAATTTTAATTAGTGTTATTTCAAAAAATTATATCGCAATAACTAGCCATGAGTACACCCTGTACCTTTTATCAGTAAATAATACTGAAGCCCTCTTTATAATGTATTAGGTGGATATGGCTTACACAGGGGACAAGTTAGTCTAATTGCCAAAATACTTGAAACAAAGTATTTTTTCCTAAAATTTTAATTAGTGTTATTTCAAAAAATCATATCGCAATAACTAGCCATGAGTACACCCTGTACCTTTTATCAGTAAATAATACTGAAGCCCTCTTTGTAATGTACTAGGTGGATAAGGCTTACACAGGGGACAAGTTAGTCTAATTGCCAAAATACATGAAACAAAGCATTTTTTCCTAAAATTTTAATTAGTGTTATTTCAAAAAATCATATCGCAATAACTAGTCATGAGTACACCCTGTACCTTTTATCAGTAAATAATACTGAAGCCCTCTTTATAATGTACTAGGTAGATATGGCTTACACAGGGGACAAGTTAGTCTAATTGCCAAAATACTAGAAAAAAAAGTATTTTTTCCTAAAATTTTAATTAGTGTTATTTCAGAAAATCATATCGCAATAACTAGCCATGAGTACACCCTGTACCTTTTATCAGTAAATAATACTGAAGCCCTCTTTGTAATGTACTAGGTGGATGAGGCTTACACAGGGGACAAGTTAGTCTAATTGCCAAAATACATGAAACAAAGTATTTTTTCCTAAAATTTTAATTAGTGTTATTTCAAAAAATTATATCGCAATAACTAGTCATGAGTACACCCTGTACCTTTTACCAGTAAATAATACTGAAGCCCTCTTTATAATGTACTAGGTGGATATGGCTTACACAGGGGACAAGTTAGTCTAATTGCCAAAATACATGAAACAAAGTATTTTTTCCTAAAATTTTAATAAGTGTTATTTCAGAAAATCATATCGCAATAACTAGTCATGAGTACACCCTGTACCTTTTATCAGTAAATAATACTGAAGCCCTCTTTATAATGTACTAGGTAGATATGGCTTACACAGGGGACAAGTTAGTCTAATTGCCAAAATACATGAAACAAAGTATTTTTTCCTAAAATTTTAATTAGTGTTATTTCAGAAAATCATATCGCAATAACTAGCCATGAGTACACCCTGTACCTTTTATCAGTAAATAATACTGAAGCCCTCTTTGTAATGTACTAGGTGGATGAGGCTTACACAGGGGACAAGTTAGTCTAATTGCCAAAATACATGAAACAAAGTATTTTTTCCTAAAATTTTAATTAGTGTTATTTCAAAAAATCATATCGCAATTACTAGTCATGAGTACACCCTGTACCTTTTACCAGTAAATAATACTGAAGCCCTCTTTATAATGTACTAGGTGGATATGGCTTACACAGGGGACAAGTTAGTCTAATTGCCAAAATACATGAAACAAAGCATTTTTTCCTAAAATTTTAATTAGTGTTATTTCAAAAAATCATATCGCAATAACTAGTCATGAGTACACCCTGTACCTTTTATCAGTAAATAATACTGAAGCCCTCTTTATAATGTATTAGGTGGATATGGCTTACACAGGGGACAAGTTAGTCTAATTGCCAAAATACTTGAAACAAAGTATTTTTGCCTTAAATTTTAATTAGTGTTATTTCAAAAAATCATATCGCAATAACTAGTCATGAGTACACCCTGTACCTTTTATCAGTAAATAATACTGAAGCCCTCTTTATAATGTACTAGGTGGATATGGCTTACACAGGGGATAAGATAGTGTAATTTTCAAAATACTTGAAAAAAAGTATTTTTTCCTAAAATTTTAATTAGTGTTATTTCAGAAAATCATATCGCAATAACTAGCCATGAGTACACCCTGTACCTTTTATCAGTAAATAATACTGAAGCCCTCTTTGTAATGTACTAGGTGGATATGGCTTACACAGGGGACAAGTTAGTCTAATTGCCAAAATACATGAAACAAAGTATTTTTTCCTAAAATTTTAATTAGTGTTATTTCAAAAAATCATATCGCAATTACTAGTCATGAGTACACCCTGTACCTTTTACCAGTAAATAATACTGAAGCCCTCTTTATAATGTACTAGGTGGATATGGCTTACACAGGGGACAAGTTAGTCTAATTGCCAAAATACTTGAAACAAAGCATTTTTTCCTAAAATTTTAATTAGTGTTATTTCAAAAAATCATATCGCAATAACTAGTCATGAGTACACCCTGTACCTTTTATCAGTAAATAATACTGAAGCCCTCTTTGTAATGTACTAGGTGGATGAGGCTTACACAGGGGACAAGTTAGTCTAATTGCCAAAATACATGAAACAAAGTATTTTTTCCTAAAATTTTAATTAGTGTTATTTCAAAAAATCATATCGCAATAACTAGCCATGAGTACACCCTGTACCTTTTATCAGTAAATAATACTGAAGCCCTCTTTATAATGTACTAGGTGGATATGGCTTACACAGGGGATAAGATAGTGTAATTTTCAAAATACTAGAAAAAAAATATTTTTTCCTAAAATTTTAATTAGTGTTATTTCAGAAAATCATATCGCAATAACTAGCCATGAGTACACCCTGTACCTTTTATCAGTAAATAATACTGAAGCCCTCTTTGTAATGTACTAGGTGGATATGGCTTACACAGGGGACAAGTTAGTCTAATTGCCAAAATACATGAAACAAAGTATTTTTTCCTAAAATTTTAATTAGTGTTATTTCAAAAAATCATATCGCAATAACTAGTCATGAGTACACCCTGTACCTTTTATCAGTAAATAATACTGAAGCCCTCTTTATAATGTACTAGGTAGATATGGCTTACACAGGGGACAAGTTAGTCTAATTGCCAAAATACTTGAAACAAAGTATTTTTTCCTAAAATTTTAATAAGTGTTATTTCAGAAAATCATATCGCAATAACTAGTCATGAGTACACCCTGTACCTTTTATCAGTAAATAATACTGAAGCCCTCTTTATAATGTACTAGGTAGATATGGCTTACACAGGGGACAAGTTAGTCTAATTGCCAAAATACTAGAAAAAAAAGTATTTTTTCCTAAAATTTTAATTAGTGTTATTTCAGAAAATCATATCGCAATAACTAGCCATGAGTATACCCTGTACCTTTTATCAGTAAATAATACTGAAGCCCTCTTTGTAATGTACTAGGTGGATGAGGCTTACACAGGGGACAAGTTAGTCTAATTGCCAAAATACATGAAACAAAGTATTTTTTCCTAAAATTTTAATTAGTGTTATTTCAAAAAATCATATCGCAATTACTAGTCATGAGTACACCCTGTACCTTTTACCAGTAAATAATACTAAAGCCCTCTTTATAATGTACTAGGTGGATATGGCTTACACAGGGGACAAGTTAGTCTAATTGCCAAAATACTTGAAACAAAGTATTTTTGCCTTAAATTTTAATTAGTGTTATTTCAAAAAATCATATCGCAATAACTAGCCATGAGTACACCCTGTACCTTTTATCAGTAAATAATACTGAAGCCCTCTTTATAATGTACTAGGTGGATATGGCTTACACAGGGGATAAGATAGTGTAATTTTCAAAATACTTGAAAAAAAGTATTTTTTCCTAAAATTTTAATTAGTGTTATTTCAGAAAATCATATCGCAATAACTAGCCATGAGTACACCCTGTACCTTTTATCAGTAAATAATACTGAAGCCCTCTTTGTAATGTACTAGGTGGATATGGCTTACACAGGGGACAAGTTAGTCTAATTGCCAAAATACATGAAACAAAGTATTTTTTCCTAAAATTTTAATTAGTGTTATTTCAAAAAATCATATCGCAATTACTAGTCATGAGTACACCCTGTACCTTTTACCAGTAAATAATACTGAAGCCCTCTTTATAATGTACTAGGTGGATATGGCTTACACAGGGGACAAGTTAGTCTAATTGCCAAAATACTTGAAACAAAGCATTTTTTCCTAAAATTTTAATTAGTGTTATTTCAAAAAATCATATCGCAATAACTAGTCATGAGTACACCCTGTACCTTTTATCAGTAAATAATACTGAAGCCCTCTTTGTAATGTACTAGGTGGATGAGGCTTACACAGGGGACAAGTTAGTCTAATTGCCAAAATACATGAAACAAAGTATTTTTTCCTAAAATTTTAATTAGTGTTATTTCAAAAAATCATATCGCAATAACTAGCCATGAGTACACCCTGTACCTTTTATCAGTAAATAATACTGAAGCCCTCTTTATAATGTACTAGGTGGATATGGCTTACACAGGGGATAAGATAGTGTAATTTTCAAAATACTAGAAAAAAAATATTTTTTCCTAAAATTTTAATTAGTGTTATTTCAGAAAATCATATCGCAATAACTAGCCATGAGTACACCCTGTACCTTTTATCAGTAAATAATACTGAAGCCCTCTTTGTAATGTACTAGGTGGATATGGCTTACACAGGGGACAAGTTAGTCTAATTGCCAAAATACATGAAACAAAGTATTTTTTCCTAAAATTTTAATTAGTGTTATTTCAAAAAATCATATCGCAATAACTAGTCATGAGTACACCCTGTACCTTTTATCAGTAAATAATACTGAAGCCCTCTTTATAATGTACTAGGTAGATATGGCTTACACAGGGGACAAGTTAGTCTAATTGCCAAAATACTTGAAACAAAGTATTTTTTCCTAAAATTTTAATAAGTGTTATTTCAGAAAATCATATCGCAATAACTAGTCATGAGTACACCCTGTACCTTTTATCAGTAAATAATACTGAAGCCCTCTTTATAATGTACTAGGTAGATATGGCTTACACAGGGGACAAGTTAGTCTAATTGCCAAAATACTAGAAAAAAAAGTATTTTTTCCTAAAATTTTAATTAGTGTTATTTCAGAAAATCATATCGCAATAACTAGCCATGAGTATACCCTGTACCTTTTATCAGTAAATAATACTGAAGCCCTCTTTGTAATGTACTAGGTGGATGAGGCTTACACAGGGGACAAGTTAGTCTAATTGCCAAAATACATGAAACAAAGTATTTTTTCCTAAAATTTTAATTAGTGTTATTTCAAAAAATCATATCGCAATTACTAGTCATGAGTACACCCTGTACCTTTTACCAGTAAATAATACTAAAGCCCTCTTTATAATGTACTAGGTGGATATGGCTTACACAGGGGACAAGTTAGTCTAATTGCCAAAATACTTGAAACAAAGTATTTTTGCCTTAAATTTTAATTAGTGTTATTTCAAAAAATCATATCGCAATAACTAGCCATGAGTACACCCTGTACCTTTTATCAGTAAATAATACTGAAGCCCTCTTTATAATGTATTAGGTGGATATGGCTTACACAGGGGACAAGTTAGTGTAATTTTCAAAATACTAGAAAAAAAGTATTTTTTCCTAAAATTTTAATTAGTGTTATTTCAGAAAATCATATCGCAATAACTAGCCATGAGTACACCCTGTACCTTTTATCAGTAAATAATACTGAAGCCCTCTTTGTAATGTACTAGGTGGATATGGCTTACACAGGGGACAAGTTAGTCTAATTGCCAAAATACATGAAACAAAGTATTTTTTCCTAAAATTTTAATTAGTGTTATTTCAAAAAATCATATCGCAATAACTAGTCATGAGTACACCCTGTACCTTTTATCAGTAAATAATACTGAAGCCCTCTTTATAATGTACTAGGTGGATATGGCTTACACAGGGGACAAGTTAGTCTAATTGCCAAAATACTTGAAACAAAGTATTTTTGCCTTAAATTTTAATTAGTGTTATTTCAAAAAATCATATCGCAATAACTAGCCATGAGTACACCCTGTACCTTTTATCAGTAAATAATACTGAAGCCCTCTTTATAATGTATTAGGTGGATATGGCTTACACAGGGGACAAGTTAGTCTAATTGCCAAAATACTTGAAACAAAGTATTTTTTCCTAAAATTTTAATTAGTGTTATTTCAAAAAATCATATCGCAATAACTAGCCATGAGTACACCCTGTACCTTTTATCAGTAAATAATACTGAAGCCCTCTTTATAATGTACTAGGTGGATATGGCTTACACAGGGGACAAGTTAGTCTAATTGCCAAAATACTTGAAACAAAGCATTTTTTCCTAAAATTTTAATTAGTGTTATTTCAGAAAATCATATCGCAATAACTAGCCATGAGTACACCCTGTACCTTTTATCAGTAAATAATACTGAAGCCCTCTTTATAATGTACTAGGTAGATATGGCTTACACAGGGGACAAGTTAGTCTAATTGCCAAAATACTTGAAACAAAGTATTTTTTCCTAAAATTTTAATTAGTGTTATTTAAAAAAATCATATCGCAATAACTAGCCATGAGTACACCCTGTACCTTTTATCAGTAAATAATACTAAAGCCCTCTTTATAATGTACTAGGTGGATATGGCTTACACAGGGGACAAGTTAGTCTAATTGCCAAAATACTTGAAACAAAGTATTTTTGCCTTAAATTTTAATTAGTGTTATTTCAAAAAATCATATCGCAATAACTAGCCATGAGTACACCCTGTACCTTTTATCAGTAAATAATACTGAAGCCCTCTTTATAATGTACTAGGTCCTCGTGGCTTACACAGGGGATGTGGTAGTCTAATTTTCAAAAAACTCAAATTATAAATAGTTTTTCTAAAAAACTGGATTCGAGTTTTAAATAAAATATATATGGCATACACTTTACTCGAGATTACTCTGGGCCTTTTACTAATCATGAATATTGGATCGCTCTTCCTAAATTAATTATTTTTTTTAATTGACTTTTCAAATTGGGCGGGTTATCTTGGCAGAAAACTTTTGGCCGCTAACTTCACACCGGTTTATAATTTTAGTTTTTAGTTAATTAATAATTTAGTTTTTTTTTAAAATCATTGTACCTTACTTCTTCCTTCTAATAAAGATACACAATTCGTTTAGTAGGTTATCAAAAAAATGCTTTTAGAATACATATAAAAGTTGTGAAAGGGAAAAAAATATTTTAAATTAATAAATACTTGTCACAAACAGCTATAAGTACCTAGTCAATAGAAATTGTATTGAATATTTTTCAAATAATATCTTTACAATATTAAATTTAGCCTAGCCAGATGTCACAGCCTAAAATGCCAAGGTTCGTCGGACGGGACTCAGGACAAAATAATTGAGTTTTCGTCCCCTATTTCTGATTGAAATTGCTTTTTTGCCAATAATTTCCTTTAAAGACGATTTCATTATGAAAATCACTTAATGATAGGCAGTTTAAATGTAATATTAGCATGATTTTATACAAAATTCGTTTAAAAATAATAATAATAATAAAGCCGTTTTTTCCTTAATTAATTAACATATACAGTTTTTTTTGTTTATATAATCGACACAATTCATAAGTTCAAATTAAAATATAAGCCAAATAACCTCAAGCGGCGGAAATACACTCAGCTTATTGGGAGATGTGTTTTTGCGCCGTTTGGAGTTGAAACTCTCGGGCCGTGAAGACCAAGTGCACACGAAATTTTCAAGGCGTTGTCAAAACAGCTCGTCAACACCTCGGGAGACAAAAGAGCTGGGCAATATTTGGGCCAAAGGATCAGTATTGCCATTCAACGTGGCAATGCTGCCAGTATCCTTGGCACTTTGTCCATTGGCAGCGATTTGGAGCAAATTTTTTATTTATAATAATTTTTATTTTGTTTTTTCTTCATTTTAGTTTTTAGTTATATTTTTGTTTATTAATAAGGTTTATTTTTATTAATAGTAATTTATGTTTTAAGATGTAAGTTTTTAGTTTATTTATTTTTTTAATCATTGTACCTTATTTCCTTAGCCAAATAATAATAATAATACTCTTATAACATTTAGACTAAAGCTATGTATGTACCTACTTATATCTAAATTATGAATTAAATGTTAAAAGCATAATAAATATCATCAACATAGCCCCCAGAACACAGTCCTTGACCTTCACTGTTGGAGATGGGCGTTCCAGAAATATCTGGAGATTTTGGCCTACACTTGCCACGCGTAATTTTTTCATGACAATTTATTAACGATTTCACAAGTTGGTATTAGTAGAACCGGTAACGACGGCTTAACTTGCTCTCCGAGATACGGGAACGGTGGTGTTATAAATCTATTATATATATATATACATGCTCGAGTTTAAACTGACCTCTCTCTCTTCTCCACCAACGCTCCTAATTTATAACTACATATATATATATACATATATATATATATATAGGTACCTATTCGTTTTCCTTCGAAATTATATTCAACAGCTGTCATGATTTAGAAAACAATACTAAGCTAACAATAGCGTGTGGTTAAAATTTGTTTCAGGATTTAGTTTCGACCTGAATGTTTCGCTCGCTCAGCTTTCTAGACAATTAAATTAAATTAATTCGAATAGTTGGCGAGTCGCGACTGTTAATGGGGTGCACACGTCTGTACGGGAACACAAAGGGTTATAAATATCAGGGACAACTCGTAATAAGTGCCAGTGGACGACACTAACCATTGTAATGCACCTACTCGTTCAACTTACTTTTTAGCATAGCCCTAATGGTTAATGCTTTTTACAGTCCGGCTAGCATGGTCTTTCTTGAATCCTGCCTTGACGGGATCTCACATCCAGTTTTTAACGCAAAAAATAGTATTATAATCTCGCAGCGCGATTATGGTTTTTGGCCATAGACAAGTAATTAGTTTTATTTTATTAGTTTACTTGCCTGACAATTAGGTGTACATAAAGAAAGCCATTGTCGATAATAATTATTATCTATAATAATAGATAATTCGTGACAGAGGGCGTTGAATAAATATAAAAAATAATAAATATTTATTGCAGAAAAATTGAACCAGGTTCTTCTTCAACACTGTTTTGCACACATTCACACCACATACTGCTTTACCATCAGGTGGTGCCAGAGTTACTGAGACCTAGCTGTCAGGGAGCGGAAGGGCCGACGACCGCGCCTAACGTCACCGGTCATGCGGGCGTGGGGGCAGGGTGGAGGCGACGATGGAGTCGACCTCTAATCGAATCCATCGGGGCGATAGTGAAAGCGGTCAGAGGCGGACTCCCGGTCTTCGTACCTCCGCGTTTACGTGCCCTAAGCCGACCGCGTCGGAGACCACTACGGAGCAAGTCACGCACTCCTACCGTAAACTTGTTTACGCGATAGCGAATGCGTGCAACCCCGAGGACGGTCATGTGGGTGACCTCCCCTTTAGGGCTTGCACGAGAACCTCGTGCGCCATCTCCTCATACTCATACGAAGGGTCTGCTTCGGCGGACAGCGCCGGCGGTTAGCGGATTGTTTCCCAAGTTGGCTCCCGCGAAGCCGCCACTCAGGCGTAGAGGAGGAACGCCGTCAAGTTTTAGTCGGTGCAAGCCAGACATAACCTCTTTCTTCTGCATCCAAAGCGGGGATTGGTATCCGGTAGGGATTTCCTAAAAAAAAAGGTGGTGCCAGAGACATTAATGAAAACCGTAAATGAACTTGAGTCGATCCTGGCGTTTGGGAATGGGCGTGGGTATTCTGCTCGATTCCTTCCGACTTGACTCGGTAAAGTCGAGTAGAGTAGTCGTGCGCACTCACTAGTGTTTGGCAAATATTTATTATTAATTTTATTTTTGTTTTATATGTATATTTATATTTTATAATTTGTACTATAGTTTTATTGTAAAATTTTCAAAAAATTGTTGATATGGGTGCATACCTACCTGAAATATATATATATATATTTTATTATTTTTATTATTAATCTTGTTGGGTGGTGGTCACAAATCGTGCTCAGTAAAACAATATCAGCACCTACTCGTAGAAATATAGGTATTTCTAATAATTTTCTTTCATTTAATAATTAAGGCCTTCCGATTCCTTCATGGATTTTCAAAGGTAGATAAATTCTAAACCGATTTAGGTCATATAAAACTTTAAACAAACTTTTCCGTGAATATAGTTACACACTATATGCCCGGGAGACACTTTCATGGTCTGTGTGATTTGGCACGTTTTACTCGACCACAATCCCATAGGATTAGAACGCTTAGCATTTAGTTTTACAACAATTATATGATTTTATTACTTTTATTACTCTGAAATAAATATGTATATTGAAAATTAAAACTTATCAATGAAGTAGGTACGTGTACACTGTACATGTTTATTTAATAGAAGTCGTTTTTTTTTTTAATGTCATATATATTATTTATTATTGTTATTTCTTACTTGGTAAAATATATAAATTGAAGCTTAAAATATTTTTTGCCAAATATTTCGCCTCTCTTTGGAGCGGCGTCATCAGTGACAGTGACTGAAGGTCGTTGTCATAAATTTTGAAAAAAATATTTTATTTCTTTTAGCAATGGTAAAGGCAATGCACTATATAGTTTTGTATTTATTTTTTAGAAAAAATATCATCATCACCTCGCGCATCATGGAAAACATTATTGTTATTATGATTATAATAACAATAATAAAAAAAACGTTATTTCTTCTATCACCATTATACACTTTTATTTTGTCCACAATATAGTAAAAGTACTTGTCTCAATAACAGTTTGAAAGTGTATTTTAAAACCATGCTCACATGTTACAACAGATTTTAGTCTGTGCCAAAATAAAACATTGATTTTATCTTTGTCTTGAGTAAGCTTGGTGTAGAGGTGGGGTTATAATTCGGCGTGAGACAGGGGTGGCTCGCTGCCAGTGCAGCTTTGCGCTCCGCTGCATGTCTCCGACCGCGTCTATCTGCACCATCATGTTTTATTACACACCTACCAATAAATTCTAATAAAACCTATTTACTCGTGTTATGGAGTGAAAAAACTAACGATAATATCTTTTGGTTGCAATTGCAATGTCGGCGGATAGGGGAATTTATCAATTTATATGGCAAATTTAAAAAAAAACGTTCTATGCCCTGGTCCTCTGAATTCAAGTACACTTAAGAATAGTTACTAACCAACTTTAAATCGTTATAGATCCTAAATGATAACTCAAAATAAAAAATGATAAGAGTAACCTAAACCTGAATTTTAAATACCTATTCGACGATAACCTACTCAATATAGTTCGACAACTTATTTTTTTTTCTATTCTACAAAATGGCGTCTTGTTGTGAAACTGAAATTTGATTAATGCGTTATCTTTAGTGACACTCACGTAATTAAGAGGAATTGACATAAAAATTATCAAAATCTGCCTACGCGTTTGGTCTCCAGTGTACCACAAAGGAACAAACATGCATACATACATACATACAAAAGCTGATAAAAGTTGCATCGCACAGTCGAGTAAACAGCCATTCCATACAAAATGAATTTCGTAAGGTTCTGATGCTTTAATAGAAAAGTAATAATAATATTAAGCTATTCGGGGCCGAGACAAATCCAACAAATTAAAAATCGTAAAAATCGGTTCAGTTATTTTTGATTTCTAAATTATATGAAATGAAATGAAATATTTATTTGCAGGAAACATGGTAACAAACAATATTAGGTCTTATTAATATTAAATGGGTCACATATTTCGCCATAAGCATGCAAAAATTTACAACAACTGTTATAGAAGTAAAGTTACTAAAAAACTCAGCGTTGCTTCTTTAGTAACTTTACTTCACAAAAACCTTTGTGTTGCTTAAAATACACATAGTATTCCTCCAAAGTATAGAAACATTCCTGAACTAGCCACGCATGCAGTACTGTACAGAATCTTTAATAGACGTTTTCTTAAACATACCAGAATCCAAATGTATTTTTTTACTTTTGTTTTAGTCAATGTGTAAAAGGAAAAAGATAAACTTATCCCTGAATATTGTGCCGATAAATATCAATTAAAAGGTTTAACACGTTTAGATTATTTTGTTAGGAGTGGAAGGTAAACAAAATCAATAACAATAATATTAATTTTACTTTGACCTTCCATTGTGGGTAGTTTGCGGTGCGAATACACGTGACTGTCTCGAACAAGCCGTTCAGTCGTGCTTCGTCGGTGCCCAGAGGCAGACGTACGTGAGCAGCATGTTTTCACAGCTCGTTTGCTTCGACAGAATTGTCGCAATGTAGATATGAAAGGCGAGCCGAGATTGCGGATGCCGGTGGAGGTTGCCAAGGGAGGAAAACGAAGATTTGTCGTCCATTCTCAATTGGATAGTTTATTATTGTTGAACATTAATTCGTGATTCAGTTCTGCGATTTAATTAGGAGCATATTTTAGAAAATTCATGACCTATTGCTGTTAATACACACACTTGTTAAGCATGTTTGTTGTTTTGAGGTACCGGGTTCTATTCCTGGTCGGGGCACATTTTTTTGTGACATTTCTCGAGTTTGGTACGCTAGAGACATCGACGAGCTTGCCACTTGTCATGATGGGCCTATATTTAAGTTGGCTAAATGTGGACTCTTTCTGACCACTCCGCAAGGGATACGGTCGTGATGATACTTTACTATAGGTAGTAAAAAACCTAATCAGTAAAGAAATATTTATGTACCTAGATGTCTAATATTGAATACTATTTTCTTTTTTTGATTAGGTACTTTTTATCTAATAATAAATTAATGGTTTATACGTATATTATTATTTTATTTATTAAAGCGAGAATATGTGTTTTATGTACTTATATTCTTAGTTTTGTCATATTATTATATTCATAGTGTGCAAAATGTTTAAAATATCATGATGCCAGCTCTAGTACTAAAGGACATTATTTATATGAGAACTACATATTTTATTTTCCAAATAATATAATAGCACAGTCATCATCATCACCACAGCCCCTAGAACGCAGTTCTAGAACTTCACTGTTGGAGATGGGCCTTCCAGAACATATATCTGAAGAATTGGATCTACACTCGCCACGCTGCTGGCCAGACGGCTTGGCGAGGATATGATGTAAATTTTTAAGGAAAAATTATTAACGATTTTATAAGTTGGTATTAGTGGAACCGGGACCGGACGGCTTAACGTGCTCTCCGAGGCACGGGAACGGTGGTTTTGTAAATCTATGACAAATGTATGTAAGAAAAGTGTATTTCTCATTGGTACATGCCGGGTGGGTTTGAACCGACCTATCCTACAAGGATTTAAGGAACCGGTTCTCACAGCCGAGCCACCACCGCGCTAAACAATTTTAACAAATAACGCTGTCAATCAAATCAATCACTTATTTATTAACTTTTAGTGCATTCAATTAGGTTATTGCAAGTGGTTGTGAGTTACAAAAGTCGACCCTCTCTTAGGTAAATAAATATTATCAATTTTTGACGTATTAAGTCAACAAATAAATATAACAGATTAAAAATAGGCGGAATGAATTATTGCAAGCCACGCAAGGGCGCGTGCATGTCATCATACCTACAGGTTATCGCATTTGGAGAATGCCGCGGCTGTCGCACGCTTAAACCCCAACCCTCCCCAACGAGGCAAACGATCGTTGCAAAAAACAATTTTAATTTCATAAAGGATTTTTATTCCCGCTATCGCAGTTATATGATTGTACAGATTTAGTAGCCACAAAGGGCTTTTGTAAACTTTGATAGAGTTATTTTCATTGACCTTGATACAAAAACATGGGCCAGCATTTGTTACGTCTTCAACAAAAATGTATATTAAAATTACAGGTTATTTAGGCCACGGGCTAAAACATTCTGCAGTAGGTGCCATCAATCAAATGAATACTTGTATGTTAAGAGAATGAAACATATTTTTTTCCAGCATTGAGGATATTTTAAAGTGGTTTAAGTTTTATTTTAAGAATTTTTATACATAACTAATGGAAGTTACAACGTACGTCATAAATAATATTAACTTTTTTTATTTATTTACATTAATGGCGGCCATACACGCTACGGTCCAGCGGAGGTATGCCTGCGCAGGCGACCGCACAAGATCTAAAATCAATTACTTCGAGTGACACCGTACGCCGTACCTGTGCGTGTGTGCAAGTACTCCGGTCACCTGTGCAAGTAAATTTTGTGTTAAGGAGTCACAACAAACGTAAGACAAATATAGTTATCGGGAACGCTATTGGTCAATTTTCAATTTGTTATGTTAATTTAAATGAAAATAGTCATCACCCCATATCATCCGGGACAAAGTGATCCGTGGAGGAGGTCACGACCATCAGCAGTGAGGAAATCGACGCAAGTGGGAGGAGGATAAAGTTAAAAGTTATACGTTTGCTTGTGGACGTTAGTGACTTATAAATAAATGTAATAAACATTTTGAATAAAAATGCGGCACCTGATGATGATGCGGTGATGCACCGCTGGATTTTGACTTAGCCAATGTTGTCGCGACTTTATAAAAATAAATTTGTGTGTGTTTTTGTAAGTTTATATTTTATAAATAGTATGCTAATTATAAAGCGACCAGCTTGTAGCCTCACGCAATTTAATTCATAATATCACCTTTAGATTTATGAAGGTGACTCGAGATTTTGTCTCTTGTAATAATAACGAAAGTCAGTCGTGCGTTAAATGAAAAACATGATGAGGAATTAATACAGAATGTTCAGCAAACAAAGTAATTATTTATATTTAGTTTTTCTTTTCACCACCTAACTTTCCTCTTGCTAACGTGGCGAGAGAAGACCATATTTGTACAGAAATATGATCTGAAAAGACCATAGCATTGGAGAGTTTACCACATTAACCGGAATCGTATAAACTTCATTGCTACTGGGTTTTGTGGCAAATTCTTGTAAGTCAGGTCGCACACTAAATATACAATTATTGCGCCACAATTATCCCATATACGAATGTGTTAGATAGATAGGAAGTGGTGTTGCGGAGAATGTTAGGCATATCATGGATGGAGTTCCGAACCAACAAGTCCATCCTGGAGGAACTGGGAATCGTACAATCACGCATTCTCACTTTCTTCGGATACGTGTCGCGGCGTGGATATACATCAATTGAGCGCCTGGTAGTTAATAGCAACAGAATGCGTCTCCGATGAGGTTAACCAACCAGGTTAAAACAGCAATGGATCACCCACTACAGGAGGGCTTCAGTTCGAGAGGAATGGCAACGGCTTGTTAAGCGTGCCACTGACACTCTACGCAAATAATACGACCAAGAAGAAGATACTATTTGACTGCCTCCATGGTTTAGCGGTTAAGTATATATAGGATTTAGACTCGTAGGTACCGGGTTCGATTCCTGATCTGTACATTTTTTTTAAATATTTTAAATTAATATTTATTTTATTTGTGTTATTTGTCCGTATATAAGCCCATCGATATCTCTAGGTATATAAATAAACTTATACATATTTTTGTATTCTCGACTACGAATCAAACCCAGATTTCTAAATCTACGGTCTTGTATCTAAGGTGTTTATTAATATTATATACACTCATTACAAACTCATCAGCTATCTATCACTACTTCAGTAAAATCTATTTAAGTAATTAATTAGTTGAAATCAATATAAACATTATTACGAAATGACTTAAAATATATCACCGGGCATTTAATACAATATTTGTCACTTTGTATATTAAAATGTTGGTAGGCGGTGAGATGAGATGAGTGACGTGGTGGCGGCTCGGTTGTAAGAACATTTACTTTATATCTGGACAAATGCCTAAAAAGAATGAGAGAGAGTGACTGTGGGTTATAATATGTGGCGATGAGTGGTCTAGTGTTGAACTGCCTGCTTTATGCAGATAATGCTGATCTTATGGCATCGTCCGGACAACAACTGCAATCACTAGTCACAAAAATAAAAGAGGGATGCGCACAAAAAGGACTCGCGCACAAAAAAAAGCAAAAATAAGGAAAGGCATGCTACGATGGTTGGGGCATGTTGAAAGGATGTGCAAAAAGACGAACCAGGTATATAATGTGAAAGTTGTGGGTAAAAGAAGCCCTGGTAGACCGAGACTCACATATCACGATCAAATAAATAAAACACTGGCCGAAGGTGCATTTAAAAGCCTTCGTAACAAAAGGGAACGTATGAAAAGTTTGATGAATGTCGACGAAGCGAAAGAGGTATGTCGTGATCGTGTCAGGTGCCGCTCAATTGTCTCTGCCTATCCCGCAAGGGGTCTGGCGTGAAGATATGTATGTATGTATGTTTATTATTATTTTTTTACGCCATCTGCCGTGTTATTCTTGTTGAAAAAGAACGTGTTCTATTTACACTTTTGTGCAGGTCGGTATTTATTTTTTATTTTATTATAAACTTTATTGCACAAAGTACAAAGGCTAGACATTCTATACTGGTCAAACCTTTGGGACAACTAAAGCAGTTACGACAAGATAAGGCAGGTGCTATCAAAACTAATAGAAAAATATTAGACTTCAATATATACTAGTGAATAAATACTTAACAACAATTTACTTGTCAATAAAACATCAAAATCGATTTAAAGTGCACGTTGACCGTCAACCATAACGGCAATGCACTGTTATAAACTAATTCTGCAACGATTGTGAACAGCTTTATTTCTCATACCGTTTTGCTTCTCGTCCCATTTTGTTATATAGTATTTAATGTCTTTGACGGTTTTAAAGCAGCATAATTTAGTTACTGGTCATTGTATTAAAGGCAATGTTATAAGTATACGTTGTGAATGTCCAAGTTCCGACGTTGTAGCAATTATAATATAATAACAGGTTATAGCTCGCATGTTGATACAGTTCACACCGCTGTCATTGTTGACAATGATACCCCCCCGGTTGATTGCATCACCTGGGAACGAACACAGGTTATTTTAATTATATTTTGATTCTATCTAAACGTATTAGCGTTTTGTTATTATGCAATTAAAGGGTACCTATTGTATTTTGTAGGTAGCTAACTTATTATTAGGGAGTTACCCCCTTGACTGTCTGTTTGTCTCGATTATTTGCAATGTCCGGCTATTCGTAGATTTTTAATGTAAATTGATTTTAGTTGGATGATTTGATAGGATGTCTTCTTTGTTATTTTACTCGTAATAATAATATGAATGTTGATAATGTCCATGATCTATTATATCTTCACAATTATAATCACACATGAATTTGAAATAATACTTAGCCATTTTTGAAATACTTCTTTACAAAATAATAATTGCTGCTAAGTGGTGGCGCCTTTCAAAGAATCGGATTTACATTTAGCCAACTTTACTATAGGCCCTTTATAACAAGTAACAAGATCGTATAAGTATCAGGATAAAGATATGTTACAATATAATTAAAACTACCTAAAAGTACAAATTAAAATAAATATAAACTATACCTTAAAAAAAACTATAAGTCAAAAATGTCCTCTAGAGTAGACCCTTCAGGGATAGTTCCAAGAAGACTGCCAACATTTTCCCTCTGTATAGCGAGGCTAATACGTTGGCAGAAATAATTGCCAGCTTTCCTGTCTCTAGACTTTTCCGTTTTTGGACAACTTCTTGCCAGACACTTGGCTGAGTGTCCCTATGGGCCCATCGTCTCGACCCCAAACGGCGCAAATTCGTAACCTGTACAGAGGTTGGCGTATTTGCGCAGCTTGACGAGGTCGCCGATGTGATGGGGCTAATGATCAACACATGTCGAATCCAACACCAGGGACCTATTACAATTAAATTATATGTCAGTTCTCGACCAGAAATCGAAGCCAGCAGCTCCACGTTTTAACCGCAATACCACGGAGGCACTTATGAACTGTCGTTTTTATAAATACCTAAATAATTAATATACGATGTGTTGCTAAGAGCTCGCCTAATGTTATACGATATTATAATCACAAAGTAAATTAATGTTTCGCCACACGAAATAACACAAATACATTTCGAAATGAAACTAAAACAAAGAAAGAAAACTCCAAGTATAAAAGTAGTTATGGGCGAACCGATACAAAATATAATCGGGCCATAAATTTGTTAGGCACAAACTTAGCAAGTTAGCAAGCAAACCGCGTGTACGCAACTTTGCAATTTGCTACAACTTACCCTACGTTCAGCCTACCATGACCTTTTGTACTTAACAAGTGACATCGCGCGTACCGATAAGCGGTATGCGGAGAATGAAAGCAAATGACGCCACCTACGAGTACTAACGACCGACATCAGTCTCTATCACTATGCGGCCTAACAAGAAAATTTTTACTATTCGTTTCAATGAATAGGTCATACGAATGGGGAAACACAAACACAACATACACACACAAGTTGGAAGAGCATTCTACATTTTCACCATGGAACAACTTAAAGAGTCTTCAAATTTATATGTAGGTATGCGTAGGTAGCGGCTACGGTATTTTTAGCGGTCAAGAGTATTTTGACGTATGCGTGTTCGTTTGCGGAATAGAGAAGAAGGGATAAGGTTATAGATCTCTTCAGTATAGACACTGCACTCTCGTTAACGTTAACTAAAAGCTAAAATAACACATTTATAATTACTTTAAATAAGCTATAGTGGCGAATACATATGTGGTCCTTGTTTATGCTGTTTAAAGTAATTCGATTAAGTGGAGTGAAGGAAAAAGCGGAAAATAGTTATGGGAATGGATTTTTGGGTTTTTTACTTTATATAAAGTTCAACATTTTGGTCACAAGACCGAAACATTATGAACCTCTTTTATACTTCAGTGTGTACTTTCACTTCGCATCATCATCATCGCGACCGTTTACCTTCCGGGATGGAAAACTGCGGCGGATTTAAATTAAGCCAACTTTACTATAGGCCAATAATGACATAATAATAATAATAATAATAATATAATTCTTTATTGCACACAAAATATAACATATAAAATAATGTACATAGGCGAGCATAATACCGTATGGTATTCTCTACCAGCTAACCTTTGGGAGAGTGAGAAATTATTATAATGGGTGCAGAGTACGAAATAAGAATAATAATAATAGTTAAAATCAATCATAAATATACCATAGTAAGTATAAATAACATACCAATATATAAATATGTCATACGATATAATAAATACTTAAATTAAATAAATACTAATATAATAATTATCATATATTATGTGGCAAGCTCATCGATATCTCTAGCTTAACATAGTCGATAAATATCACAAATTATTTAAATATTAATTAAGTTAAATTTCACTTCGTACTAAAGTAAAGTACTAAATAGCAACCAGTTATTATGCTCCATCGCTTATTATAGTTAAAAAACACGTATTGTATTGAAAGCAAATCTCGTGGTAGTCGTCCAGGCCTATATGTTATGATTACTTTTCTCTGCATTTCCCAGAGTATACATCTTTCTTATGTTATAGTTAAACGAACCAAGTGGGTTGTTTACAAAATATGCACTCGAAAAGTACTTTATGAAAAGTAATTATTCCTAATGTACGAGTAGTTTATATGTTTATTAAAATATACATTGGAATGTGCAGGTCGCACGTTGAAAGATGCTACTTTGCACTAGTGTGTATATAGTGGTTATTAAACAGATTGTCATTTTATATTGTACAGATTATACCGTGTAACTTTGTATGGTCTTCCGTTACACTTATGTGTTATTCTATTCATAGAAACAAACAACTTTTCTTAAGAAACCATATGTCGAAAATGACCAAAAAATCTTCATAAAATGTGTTAATTTAAAAATATCCAATTTGTATGGAGAAGCCAAAAATAAATTTATTTATTCATAAACATATTTCATAGGGAAAATTGATTGATTCTTTCAATAGAATCATATATTAGTCTAATAACGCCAGACCATACAAAATCTCTTAGTATAGATTAAAAATCAACGAATTAAAGTAAAAACAGCCTGTTTATGATAACATAATTAAACCACCGTTTTTGCCATCTCTGTCCGATCAATAAGACCGTGCGAGTTAGAAGGGGACGAATATAGTTATTGCGACGGGTTCATTAAAACAATGCATATACGTTTCACACATACATTTTGAATGTGTTGTTGGGCTAAGCTCTCATCGCGCGACCTATTTTATTTATTTATTTTTTTTATTTATAAACTCTTGGGAAGACCAACAACACAAAAATACACATTATATAATATATATAAGATTTAGGAGGTCAATTAAAGGTCTCCACTGATAGAAATAGTATGACTTCAAAGAAACACAAAAAAAATAATAGAAAGAAAGAAGTAACCAGAATTTAACAAAATTTGAATCTAATTATAAAACAAAAATAAAAAACAGTGATGATAACTTACTACGAGTACAATAAATAATCTTAAATAACACTTACAAGCACTTACTTTATGGTGGTTTGTCGAAAAAATTAGCACTTAACAATCTCCTGACTACCGGAATCGAATGATGGAAAATGTCGATTTCGTATTTATGACTAATACCATTATAGGCGTTACACACACGCCACAGAAATGAATTTTGCCTATAATTTGTTCTTACTGCCTTAACTGCAAATGTAGGGGATGACCTATTTCGCCTTGCTGGGGTAAAAAAATTTAGTTTGCTCAATAATTGGGGACAGTCCACTTTACCTGTGACTATCTTCTTAAGGTAAACAATATCTGCTATTTGACGGCGTTTTGAGAGTGGTAAGAGGTGGTGCTTCCTACATGAACTCAAATAGCTTAAGTAACCTGACCTGGTCCTATAGTTTAAAAATTTAATAAATCGTTTTTGTATTCGCTCTAAGCGAGAGATATAAATGTCGTATCCAGGGTTCCATATTTGGGAAGCGTACTCCAGAATACTGCGGACATAGGTGCAGAATAAAATTTTTAATGTTTTTATGTTTTTGAAATCCTGTGATGTTCTCATGATGAACCCCAGTGACCTGGAGGCCCTCGATGTGATACTATTAATGTGACAATCAAACAAGAGCTTGGAGTCCTGGAGCACGCCAAGATCCTTAATACTGAACACTCTTTCCAAGATATGACCCTTGAGAGAGTAATTTGCCTTCAATGGTAAATTACTTCGGGTAAATGATATTAAGAAGCATTTTTTTGGATTCAGATCCAGCCTATTATCAAAACAATAGTGGTCAAGTCTATCCAGGTCGGCCTGCACTAATAAAGTGTCATCGAGTGAACCCACCCTTGAAAATATTTTCATGTCATCAGCAAATATTAGAACTTTAGAGTTCTGAAAACAAGAATCAATATCACTGACAAATATTAGAAATAGCAGCGGTCCCAATAAGGAACCCTGAGGCACGCCACTATGCACAGCTTCCCAACTAGACGTGTAATTGTGCACAGCTACCGCTTGCGACCTATTCGCAATATACGAGGCAAACCAACGGAGAAGGTCACCTCGTATGCCAGCCCCCAGCAACTTCTGCACAAGTAACGTGTGGTCTATTCGGTCGAAAGCCTTACTATAGTCCGTAAAAATGATGTCAGCCTGATAGCCCTCGGCCATAGCCTCAGACACGTAATCATTGCATACAATAAGATTAGATACGGTGGAGCGACCTCTAACGAATCCATGTTGGGCGGTACTGAAGGAGTTACTTAGTGCACTATAAACCTGATCATAGACAATACTCTCGAGCACCTTGGAAATAATGCACAGTTTGGAAATTGGTCGATAGTTTGCAACATCCGTTTTGTCGCCCTTTTTATGAACTGGTGTAATAAAGGCCAACTTCCAGACCGCTGGCACAACACCGACCTCCAAAGACTTTTGGAAAAGCATACAGAGAGGAAACGAGAA
Source organism: Tinea semifulvella (assembly GCA_910589645.1). NCBI lineage: Eukaryota > Metazoa > Arthropoda > Insecta > Lepidoptera > Tineidae > Tinea > Tinea semifulvella. Next base: position 5,705,611 of record OU342586.1, on the reverse strand, counting down.
TTGGTCCGCACATTCACTGAGGAGTATAGGAGGAATAAAATCAGGTCCTGCAGATTTGCAAGTATCTAGTTTTAGTAATTTGGCTTTAACCAACTTTGGTGTAAAACATATTTGGGAAAGGTCTGCATCAAGATATGGATTACTAGTGATATTAAGTGAGACGTGATTATCATTTGAGCTTTTTAGAAAGGTCGAAATAAAATACTTGGAAAACAAATCACAAATTCCCTCTCCATTGGTTGCAAGAGTTTCTCCGTAATGCATATTGTTGGGAAGAACGTTGGATCTAGATTTACCTTTTACAAATGACCAGAATTTTTTGGGATTCGTTTTAATGGAGTTCTCCAAATTAACAATATATTCATGATAACACCTTTGCTCCATTTTTTTCTCCCTTTTACGCAGAAGAGAAAAGGATAGTTCATCTGATTTATTGCTATACACTTTAAACTTGCGATAGTGTTTGTGTTTCTCTTTTATAATTTTTATAAGGGCACGAGAATACCAAGGTGGGTAGGTTTTATTATTTACCAATTTGGAGGGAACATATTTATCCCTGAGTGAGTATAGAGTGTCATAAAAAAAAGATGTAGCGTCCTCCATAGACCTATCAACCAGGGCATGGTTCCAGTCTATTTTGTCCAACTCGTCTTTGATCCCCTCAAAATTAGAGCGATGATATTGGTACTTAAGACGAGGAGCAGACTTAAGGGGTTTTTTTATTACAACATTATAGATCACTATGTCCAATGCCTTATGGTGTGGGTCAAGAGGTACCAATGGATCGAGACATTCTGTGACCAAAACTGAGTCACAATTAGATAATACCAAGTCAAGGAATCTGCCATAATCGTTTGGTATGCCGTTATATTGATAAAGTCCACATGTATTTATCTGATCTAGCAGTTCCGTCTCGTTAAAGTTATGTGAGTTGGATGGAGATAAAAAGGTAACATTTTTATTGTGAAACCAATGTAGACTGCTGATATTAAAATCTCCCAAAACAACAAATTTGTCTGTTGGGTTGGAAAGTATAATCTCATTAAGTTTATCAAAAAAGTTAGTAAGCTGATCTGAAAAAGAAAGGCCCTGGTTTTGTCGGCACAAATAAAGAATTCCTATGTGAAGTGAGCCTGCGCTTCCTCCAGGGGAACGATTAGGGGAAATTGAGATCCAATAATCCTCGGCAGAGGATGCCCAGGCAGGCTGCGGAATGACGTTAAGGTTCTTGTGAGTTGCAAGTAATACTCCACCTCCATAGGACTGGCCGGTTAGGGAATAGTTTCTATCCCGACGCCAGACCATGTACCGGCCATCGAAAATCTCAGTATCAAATATTCCGTCAGTCAGCCAGGTCTCGGTCAATGCCACCACATCGTATGAGGCAAGTGATAAGTTACGGTAGAAATCATTAGTTTTTGTTCTCAGGCCTCTAACATTTTGATAGTACAGGCTTATACTATTGAGGAAAGTGAATGTTACTGAAATGCATAGAAACAGTAAAGAATTCATATTGTTGTAGCTGGGACAATAAGATGTAAATTTGAATTTTGTAAGTCGGTATTAAATTCATGAGTAAACAATCGGTGGGTAGATTATGGTATGATGAGATTAATTTAGAGCAAAGATGATAACTATTAGATGGGTATATGTGCAGGAAGGTGCATGTGCAAAAGGGTAGATTGAAAGTATAGTATTTCATAACAAAAAAAAAAAAAAAAAAAAAAAAAAAAAAAAAAAAAAAAAAAATTACTTTATTAATGCTGGATTTCTGAGTCGATTAATAAGTCATCGAAATAAATACGGAAATAAACTAACACGAGGTTCTCTTGTCGAAGAAGAACGTGTTTTACACTTTCGTAGCATGAATAAAATAAACAATTTGAAAATACACAGTTCCATAACAGGCAAAATGACGGTTATACACAAATTGATTCTATATTGATTGGTCTAGCTTTTATTCTCAGGATTAAAATGTCTTGATATATATTTCTGTCCTGTCTTGATATATATTTCATGTCTCTGAGTATTAGTGAGTGGGCGGTGTTAAGTGAAATTAAGTTAAAGCTTAGTCAAGTATCGTATTTCTATGAAGCGTCAAGTCGTTCTAATGCTTACCATTAGTGGTCTTCTTTTATCGATACAACAGGATTTACGTTAGCTCCATAGTAGTATTTAGTTTAATTTAATTATAAGGACCGTATGCAAGGGCGTAGCCAGGTTTGTATATTCTTCTTAGTCGCTACACTCTTAGCATAGTGGTTGTGTTCGCCACTTGAGTGTCAGCGGCATGCTTAAAAAGCCATCGCCACTTTTCTCGAACTGCTGCCTTCCTATCGCACTTATTAAGGGGGTGACTTGCTGCTTTAACCTGATCAGCCAATCTCATTGGATACCTACCACGCATTCTCTTGCCATCGACATCTTCCTGAACTACCAGGCCCTCAATGGATGAATCTCCACGCCGCGACAAGTGTCCTGCGCGCTGTCTTATTTCTAGTTCCTCTAGGATGGACTTGTTGGTTCGAAACTCCGTCTATGCCATATTTCTAGAACATTAGATAATCCGTTTTATTTATAGGCGAGGAGAAGGAAGGAGATAATTGTTGGAATGGTGCAACGCACCCTGTACTATTTTGTATGTATAATAAGATGTATCTCAATCATCATGTATCAAAATGTCGAAAACGCAGCTAATCCAATTTTTCAGATAAACACATATGTAAGAACTTTATTGAATGAAATGAAATTCTATAAGTTTTCGAAAGCACTTTCAATTACAATATTTTAGGGAAATCTTTTACCCTAATCTGGTATAATAAATGATAGTAAGTGAAGTTGTCAAAAGGGCAGGAGGTTTACCCGGAGCTCGCGGTGTCATGTGACCCCTTCCATAGACATATATACATATATAAATACCAGGCTATACAGTTTACTCTTACAAGTGCTGGTTTAGGGCCAACGGTTGTCCTTTGCTGACTATTTTGTCAAAATGTATTAAATTGTAGTATCTATAATTGAACGGCATTTACCTTAGAGACATATTTATCCAGACGTTTCGTTCAAGTTGAATTAAGCGTGGTTACGGGTCGACTGGAGCTGCGCCGTGTAGCCTTAGTCCATAAAATGTAGTAAATATCTACCCACTTGTCACTTTATTTTTTTTTAGATATCGCAACAACTACTACACTTACAATATCCTTGGCTGTATCGGGCGATATTAAGCGGCGCGGCGTCAAAACCGATTAAGGCCGCTATAAATCGCTTATTACTGGATTCCATAAAGATATCTATCATTTTTTTTATCGTGTTAAACCACGCTTATAAAGAAGCGAATTCATATTTAGCCAACTTTAATATAAGCTAATCATGACAAGTGGCAAGCTCGTCGATGTCACTAGTGTACCAAACTCGAAAAATATCACAAATAATTTAAATATTATTTTTATTTATTTATTAAAATTAGTAAATATTATTGTGTCCCAATCAGGAATCGAACCCGGACATCTAAGTCAAAATTCAAGGACCGCTAGACTGCCTCTGTGGTCTAGCGGTTAAGTCCGTGGATTTATACACAGAGGTACCGGGTTCGATTCCTGGTCGGAACACAAAAATATTTATTAATGTAAATAAATACATTTAATTAAGTATTGCGCTAGGGCCAGCGCAATACCACAGTATTTTATTTCTATTGATAGGCCAGGCTGCGTACATTATGTCTATTGAACCCCTACATCAATCTTGCACTCAGTCGCGCCGCACGCACTCGCACCACACTACCTAATGTATGATGGACACGTGACAGAAGAGTAGAGGATCGATGACGCGATACAAATTGTTATTCAATGACTTTTTATCTTTAAGAATAATTAATTGACTTTATTTAATATTACTAATTAATTTATTAAATCATACTATCAATATAGTCTGCACCGTTCAGAATAGGATAGCAACTTGAGAATTTGAGATTTATTGTTTATTATTATGTGTTATCCGGACGCGTTCACAATTGAATAGGATATAGGAAACACGCGATTTTTTCAATTTAATAAAGTTCATATCTCTGTAACAAAGTTCCATCATATTCTCAATGCGTTCGGATTATAATATGGCTTTATATTAAACTTTAGTACTATTTGAAATGTATTCGAAAGTTTAAACTCGAATTCAAGAATGTCGCGATTATGTTATTGAATATCCGCTCAGCTTTAAAGTACATATATTGATAATAACAAATATACGGGTAAGAATAATTTTGAAAAGTTGTACCAATACCTAACAGAATTGTTTTTTTACAATTTGTGTCGTGGATGGCAGTGTATTATTGGTGTATTTATGGAACAATAAGCTGCTTAGTTCCTTTACTTGAGAGCCTCATAGTAAATACTGCCTAAGTGTATATACGCAGATAAGGGAGGAAGTATACCTATTTTAATGACGTTAAATAAATCTATCTACTCACTGTTTATGTAGATAGTTTTTTTTGCCTGCCTTTTTGTGCCTACAATATTAATAAATAATGTTATACCTAAAAGTTTAAAATCGCTCTCTTATGTATCGTAGTAGCGTCACATACGAGGGCTTGAAGCGGCTTTGTCTCGCGTCTAGACTCGTAATCCATTATTACAAACGCCGCGCCCGCTCCGCTCAACGCAGGAAGCGGGGTTGGCGCGATTCTTTTATGTGGGACTTAGCATATTTACGCCCTTGATAAATTTGTATCCTTTTTCTTTACCCCGTATCGCGCCCGAGACGTGAATAAAACTGGTGCATTTTTCTTGATTTGAAGATTAGAAAAGAATTTCAAGAATACAAACTTTTGCTAGAAAACTTTTGTTTCTTGTGCTTCTACTAGTGTTTATTATCATGAAACCACACTTTTACTGAATTTTTTTTTTCATTCACTAGCTGACCCGGCGAACTTCGTACAGTCATTGATTGCCGTGTTACTTATTAACTGAACTAAATTTATGTTATTTATGGAAGTAATACAATGAAAATTTATTTAAATGGTTTGACTTGACTTTATTTCTGTATTCGACGACAGTCAAGCGCAGAGTGGGCTCGCGCAGGAGTCCTAAGAGCAACAACTGAGTAACTATATATATAATACCTAAGAGCGCTAGGGAGTTTTAGGCTCCCTCTCGGTACCCTCGGTCGGTATGCCCAAAAAATCAGCGCTGATGCGCGCCACCTATCGGACAACATTAGTACTATGTCAGAAACCTTCGCCGATGTTCACACAACATATTTCCAAAGTTTCATCCCGATCGGTCAAGTAGTTTTAAAATGCATAGAGAACATACATACACACAGACATTCATTTATATATATATATATATATAGATTACAGCACTTGGGACTCCATTGCTGAAGGTTACAGAGATTTTAAAGACTCCAACACATTCTTTTAGAGAATTTAGCGTATTGTCACGCTGAACAGATGTATTGCCGAAGGTCGGATGTCAAATTTAATTGGTGTCAGTGGAACCTAATGGCTGCTCTTAAGATTTTATATAAGTACCTAGTTTATATATATGTTTACCTCTGGCCCTAATCTGTTTCTTTAACCGCAACTGTAAGTTTGTCAAAATAATGGATTCGCGCGAGCTTAACGTACCTACCTCCTCCTCCTTAGTTCTGTACTGAACTTCAGGTACGAGAACCGCAACCACTGGAAATGGCTGGTGGTACCAACTAAGGAGGACGAGGTACTCGTAGGTACGTAACGCTCGCGCGAATCCATTATTTTGACAACGTTTAACATTCTTCCTTTCGTCTACTTTTCCCGTTACTAAGAGTTTTTCCAGATTATCGGCATCTTCTAGTAGTGTGGCCAAAGTATTGCAAATTCAGGTAAAGCAGACTGCAGAAAGTCTCTATCCCTTGGAAAGTTTGAGCGCTTATAGCACCAACACGTAAGTGCGTCCGTACGATCCAATAGATTCTGAGCAAAAGACGCGACGCACCACATCTCAAACGCATCAGTTATTGCTCTATTTGCAGCTTTTATAGTCCATGTAAAATATAGAATAAGAGAGTTCTGACAATGACGATTTTTATCTTCCTGAATATGTTGTTATCTCTCTATTTTTTGTTAAGCTGGGTCATTGCTATTTTTGACATTCGAATTCGTCGACGAATCTCACCTTCGCAGCCACTCTTATTGCTGGTAGTAGAGCTGAGGTAAAGGAAATCTTCCACGGTTTCATAGTCATTTGTCCACGTTATCCTATGAGATCTGTCGACTACCATCAGCTTTGTTTTGCCCCTATTGATGGAAAGATCAAACTATGTGCTGACGTATTCCAAACCGGCTTACACTAAAATTATCATTAAATTAAGAAAAATAATCTAGCTGCTGTCAGCTTAAATTAAGATCGAGTTTTGAATATGGTACATTTATGTATCACGGATAATACTACATATATCATACTATCAGTTTACATAGTATTACAGATACTCCAATACACCATGCAAGGAGAGGAGTCAGACGTTATTAATAATATAAAAATAACACATTTATTACACTTATTAGATAATACACACATCAAAAAAGTCTAGGGATCAAGCATGTTTATGCGGATTTCTTGTGATTGAGATGTGGCTTTGTAATAAATTTATGATTTTATAAATTTATATGGATCCTTTTTGGTGCATTTCATAATTTAAAACAGGAACTGTCAATCAAATTCGAGTAAAAGATGAAAATCAGCTATCAATATTTTCCCTATAAAAACATAAGACGCATTGAAGACATTATTAGTGCTACTGTTTCCCTACTACTGATTAAAACCAACGTTATTATGGAGCGGCGACGTCATTTAAGCAGGGAAGAAATGATCAGAGCCGTGGGAATGATAGAAGCTGGTTCCCGGCAACGTACTGTGGCTTTAGCTCTGAATACAAGTCAGAGTGTTATCAGTCGACTTTGGACACGTTACCGAACCACTGGTACCGTGGCTGAGCGCCATGGAGGACGGTATCGCTGCACCACACGGAGACAAGACCGATACATTCAAATCACAGCTCGAAGAACTCCAACAATAACCGCCATGATGTTAGCCGTGAGCCTTCATCGCTCTTCAGGGAACTTAATTAGCGACCAAACAGTCAGAAACCGCTTGCATGAAGTGAACCTTCATTCCCGAAGACCGCTACGGGTACCACCTATAGCAATGCACAATCGTAGGACTCGATATCAATGGGCTCTTGAACACAGAAATTGGACAGAAGAACAATGGCGTTTCGTGTGCTTTTCTGATGAGTCTCGTTTTGGTATGAGGCCGGATACAAGACGTATACGACACTGGAGAACCCCTGGACGCCAACAGCGATTAAAATCCTGCCAGGAAGTCCATCCTTATAGTGGTGGAACCATCATGGTATGGGCGGGTATTTCGATCGGCGGAAGAACTGAGTTGATTTGGATCAGAGGCAACCTCAACGCTCAAATTTATGCTGAGACGGTTGTATCAGACGTCATCGTTCCTCTACAAGTGCATATCGGTCCCTTATTTCAGTTAATGCATGATAATGCACGACCGCACACCGCAAGAGTTGTAAGACAGACTCTCGCCGCAGCTAACATCAATGTCCTGCCCTGGCCTGCTCAGTCGCCAGACTTGAACCCGATTGAGCATGCATGGGATATTCTTCAGAGAAGAGCTCTGCCGAATATGGAGGGTATCCAGTCGCAAGAAGACCTTTTTTTGTTGTTGCAACGAACATGGGCGGCCATTCCACAGCGTGATTTGGATGAACTCATTTTGAGTATGCCAAACCGATGTTCTTGTGTTGTTAGTGTTCGCGGTAGAAACACGGATTATTAATTGTTTAAGTTACCCAATAAAATTAAAAAAAAACTGTTATTTCAGTCTTTTTTTCGAACTTTAATGTTAGTGGTTCAAATGTCAAAAATCCCTTTATTAGGAAAATGGCAATTTTTTTTACTAATGCAAAGGTGACTTGGTTTATCGTTACTGTAGACAAACGAAAACATTTTATTTGATCAATCCTTAAAGAAAATTTTAATGAATATCAATCAGGAGAAAAGTTATTGCAAAAATATATGTTGATCCCTAGACACTTTTGATGTGTGTAGTTAATTAATACTAAGTCAAAGAATAATATACTCAAAATATAATGTCAAAATTCCATTCAAATTCATTCTCCCACAAAATTTACAACATGCTTTACTACATTATATTATCTACATATCAAGTAGTAGCCTATACCTATCGTATAAATTCAATGCATATGTATTGCACACATACGTCTCATTGTTCGGTTATTAACACAGTTTAATTGGCAGATTTTTAAAACCATCATTGTTTTTTGTTTCATGAAACCAACACAAAAGCTTCGTATGTCAGATTCTATTGTTTATTGAACGTGCGAATGAGGCCAATAATGGAAATTGTAAAATAATCGAAGGGGTGTATTGCGTGGGGTTGCACTAGCTGACATTCAATAGATTTTTATGGTGCAATTTTAGAGGCAGTTGTTTAGTTTAAGCCGCCATTAGTTAGACTAATAGCTATGGGGTTGTCTTTTGTACGGGTAGAGAAGTTTTAACTCACGACGGCGGGTGTTATATATGTAGAGTTACGTGTAATTGTAATGTAATACTTTAAACAATACTCTTGTCCAAATTTTCAAAACCTAGCAATAATAATAATAATAAATTCTTTATTGTACAGAACCAAAAATAGTGTGGGTACAAAGGCGAGCTTAATGCTATAAATGCATTTTCTATCAACTAACCTAAATGAAATCAAAACTATCTAAAATCATAGTTTTAAAACTTTTATAAACAAACTTTTATAATAATTTATGAGCAGATAATTCATCGCTCACTGAAGTTTCTTCGAGCATAAATTTGTATGAGAATTGAGCGACGTAAGCGTACAATTTCGTGATAAATTACCAGCTCTAATTATGTATAATTTGTTTACTGTGATATCGTTAATATACTGCGTAGATTTTATTAAAGAGCTATTTCTTTTATATTATAATCTAGAATAAAAATAAAGAACTATGTATTTTTATTTTTATTATTCAGTAATAAAATCTTAAGTTACGGTGCAGAAAAGTTATCCTAAAAATGTCTCCACTCATACTGAGCCTAATGAAGTAGGTAGCGAGAGGTCGACGATCGCGCGAAAATTTGCTTTCGTGTATATATGGAGTTATACGTATGAGGTTATATAAAGTATCATCACGACCGTTTCCCTTTTAGGGTGGTCAGAAACCACGCTTATAAATAAGCGGATTCAGATTTAGCCAATTTTACTACAGGCCAATCATGACAAGTGGCAAGCTCGTCGATGTCTCCAGCGTACCAAACTCGAGAAATATCACAAATAAATTAAATATTAATTAAATGTATTTATTTACATTAATAAATATTTTTGTGTCCCGACCAGGAATCGAACCCGGTACCCCCGACTCTACATCGACGGACTTAACCGCTAGACCACGGAGGCAGTTACCTACCTTTATAGCACCTACTTTCCAATAAATTGTTTAAAGTTATCTCAATTGGCTATGATAAAATGTATTGCGGAATTAAAGCCCGTCTTTTTCTTTGTGCAAGGTGTTAAATAAATAAATAATTTGTTACATAAAATACATTAATAATGTGTGTTTGTGGTCTCTACTTATACCTACAATTGGTAGACGGTTTCTTGGGCGTCTTTGTGTAACTTATTATGACGTTACAAGGTTTTTAAATCGGGGAGTCGAATATGTGCCTGTGGCGCTACATATACAACTAAAGTAAACCCGCCTTCATGAAATAAAACTAACTAGCCTTTCATATTGTATCACCTGATCAAATTATCATATATAACTCAAATTATCATCGAATGAATGCTAATCAGTTTGTAATGTACTTAGCTTAACTACGACTTTCCGGCGGAGTTTGAATTACGCCTGAATTTAAGGGGGTTGATAATTTATAGCTTCGAGTGATAAGTTTGGACTAATGGATACTTTTACTGTCGACTTCGTTACACCAATTTGGTTTGTTATTCTACACCTCATTACTTACATTAAAGCCACGAAAGACTAGCTTTAAGTTTTTGTTTCCAGCTGTTACTGTTAGTTTAATTTGATGCTTTTCAGTATTTAAAATAAGATATTTTTCCACTTTTTATTTTTTATGTCTTAATTACATTTATTTTACTGTTTTCGAAATTTGTGGTGCTTTATAGAATTAAGGCAAGTTGTAAAACAAGAGGAAAGTAAAGTAACTAAAATAAATGCATTGTTTAAATGAACGTTTTATGTAAAATTGTGGTTAAGAGTGATAGAAGTCGGGTCAAAGTCAACGTTGACAAAGCTAGCCGCGGCCCCTTTGTTATCGCCCGCATACGGTTATTCACTGAAGTGTTTAAATTTAAATGTCACTATTTTTAAACTCTAACTATTGACAAGGATAAGATAATGTTAAAATATCTAAATTCACGTAAACCTATTCCACGCATTTAAAACCACGTCAATAATTTAATCCATTTTAAATATTCTACTACTAGTGGAAGACTAGCTAAAATTCTAATCAATAAGCTAAAAATTCGAACAGCCTAGTATATTCCAGTGACCTGTTAATGTTTTATCTGACCGAGAAAAAAAAAATAAAGCTTGTTTTGTAGCTAAAAATAAAGCTTGTTTTGTAGCTAAAAATACTATTTATTCCCGATTCTACACCTCTAGTATACATTCTATTGGAACAATATACATTGAATGTGTGGAAACAGAAGGGCTATTTATCTTTTTCATGCAAAAAAATGTTAAATATTGATTATCGATTTTTTTATGATCCTTTCTGCAACAACACAAAATATTTTACAGACGGATTTACAGGCCAACTTCACTATAGGCCAATTATGACAAGTGGCAAGCTTGTCGATGTCGTACCAAACTCGAGAATATCACACAAAAAAAAAGTATTTAAATTAATAAATATTATTGTGTTCCGGCGCGATGGTGGCTCGGTTGTAAGAACGCGTTCCTTAAATCCTACAAAGGTCGGTTCAAAACCCCCCCGGCATGTACCAATGACAAAAACACTTTTCTTACATACATTTGTCATAGATTTACAAAATCACCGTTCCCGTGCCTCGGAGAGCACGTTAAGCCGTCGGTCCCGGTTCCACTAATACTAACTTGTGGAATCGTTAATAAATTGTCTTTAATAATTGACACAATATCCTCGCCGTCTGGCCAGCGTGGCGAGTGTAGGCCAAATTCTCCAGATATATGTTCTGGAAGGCTCAACTTTAGCATTGGAGGTCTGGGACGATGTGTTCTAGGGGCTGTAATGATTGTGTTCCGACCAGGAATTGAACTCGGTACTTCTGAGTCTAAATCCAAAGACTTAACCACGAAGACAGTTTACACTGTTAGCGTTAAGTTCACATTATACTTACCACGTATATGACTATTTTTTTAAATTTTGTACCCTTAAGATTCCGTCTGGCTGGCGTGGGAAGAGTTATGAAATGAAAAATATGTTCTGGAAGTCTCTTGGCAGGGAAGTTCTAGGATTATGTGTTCCAGGGGCTATTATAATGATAATAATAAATATTGAGTTGGTAATCATTGCTTTGTTATGCAAATTTACATTAGCACTGTGATCTAATCAATGAATGTTAATTACCTTTAAATCTTGTATTATGGCTGGGTGTGATTTTAGGATATCAGTTGTAACGCCACCGCAATGCATCAATAAGCCGACTACAACAACACGATTGTGATTGTATTTAGCATCTAATTACATCAAAGTATCATTACGACCACAATTACTATGGATTATACTGTTTACATAACAATATTGACCTAAAGGTTTGACTATCAGAGACTGTCTAGCTTACCCTTTAGTACCCTTTGTACATATAAATGCAATCAAGTTTTATGTAAATAAAGTAATCCTAAATATAAAAGTCACCTTTTTTAAGAAGCAGTTTATTTTAGCCAGCGTTACTATGTCACATCATGGCAAGCTCGTCAAAATCTATAGCATACCACACTTTAAAAAATGACACTAATATATTAAATATATTTCTCTGTCCCCGAACATTAATCGTACCCGGCACCTCCGTCTAAATCTGCAAAATCCGCTAGACCACAGACGCAATCAAAATCTAATTACATCGCAATATCTACATACAACGACTAATTTAGTACTATGAACATACATTTACTGATAGTTGTATTGAAATGATATATTATAGTGCAGATTGTTCCCTGAATGTACGATATCAGGATCCTAATAGATGAGGGAAAAAATCGTAAAAATATGAAGCTTATGTCTTTTAAGTTAAGGTTCTGAATAGTTGATTTAATATTTTGTATAGCTTTGTTGTGATTCATTGCACATCTCACGTACTAGTTCACTATGGCACTCACGTTCCTCGTGTTAATAACTCATTGTTATATGATATTCCCCTTCTGCCACTAGATTACGAAATAACGAAAGCAATGATATAAAAATCGTCTTAATTTTCTGTCTTATAGTCTCCAAGATGTTATTCATTTTCTTAGTTTTATTAATATTTTTTATTTTTAATTACTATATATACTTTAATAAAATAAACTTATCTCAATAATTTAACTACCTATTGAAAAAATAACTAATATTTTTCGTGAAGTGTGCTGTCTATAAAACTTTTAGATGTGTCAGTTGTCTCTAAAGTTAGGCTAGTTAATTTCAAGTGATATCAGTTACCATATTAATACATTCTAGTTAAATATATGCGTTAGTGTACGAGTATAATGTAAGGTTTTAAATAGTTATGCGGTTAAGTAAAACTTGTCATGTCCCAAATTGTTCACAGTCATTGTAGAAAAGTGACAGCCGTTTCAAACACTTCATCACATCAACACCACACGAAACATTGAAATTTCCAAAAGTGCTTTCTGTCATCGCGTGTAAGATGACTGGCTCCTTCTCTATTGCGTTTTTGCGTTCCGTCCACCTTAGGGAGTTTATTTCCTAGTCGAACCACGTCTCTACCCGAAAGGGGAGTCAGGGGCACTCCGTCTACATCGAGTTCCTGACACAATTAACCATGAGTATTAATTTTGTTTTCCCCTAAGGTTTCCGAGTTATTTCGCTTTTGCTTATTGCGAGAGGGTGTCGGCTGTGCTATTTTATTGGCGCCAATTGTCTGTTCTGTGTGTACTTTGAGACACTTTCCCTTTTATGAATATTGTAGTTTATTGTTGGATGCCCCTGACTTTAGTGCGGCAATAACGGATTTCGGTTGTAAGTGGATCTTTGCACCAGAAATTATATAGTAAGTTCCAGATTATACATATTTGCATTGTTTAATTTTTCCTATTATCATGATGACGAGATTGTATCCAATACGTAATACTTATTATCACGAATAACGTTACTTTTCTAATTCTTTACTTCCTAATACCATAGGGATAATTATACTAATGCGTTTCCATAAACGGGACATTTTACGTTTATTATACATTTATTAGTGAAAGGCCCACTTTACCACTTGCGGTCACAGGACCTTTATAAAGAGCATTCCTATTCGCTATTCTCATCTGATACTTAATTGGTGATCCTCTTAATTACTTCCAACGAAGTCCTCTTTACCTTTTACAGCAATTTAGGTTAGTTAACTTGAGTGCCGCTTGATAAATTGTATGCGGTATTTGGTAATTGCAGGCTGTTGCGAGCATACCGCGTATGGTGTCGTGTTTATTATTTCACTGTTTAGTTGCATTCAAATGTCAGAAAGTATGTGAATGGTCGTTTATATCAGATGCCTCTATAATGAGGTTTCAATTGTTCTGTACTTACAGGGTTAGCTTTATCAGGCAAATATGTTTCAGAAAATGTGTGCTTAAATCAACCGAAAGCATCATTGCATCGCATATTTACGTGTTACAGATCAGCATAAAGGTAAAAAAATAATGGTTTTCAAAATACACAATATTTTAGGTAAAGTATTTTTTTTGCAACACACACAAAATTAAGTATAAAATAATTGAACTAGGTACTTTGCAACTATGTAAGTTGGTTGGTCATGATACCTACTATAATTAAAGCAAAGGTAGAAGGAGAAACAATAATTACGTAATAACAAATACATTTCAATAATATAAAGATAAACTTTCTAATAGAGAACTTTTAGTTTGTCAACTCTGAAATAGTCAAGGTTTTAGCAATCCCCGTTTACCTAGACTGGGAGTCTGAGATCTAGATGTAGATAACATTACTTGATAAGATTAGAACTAGATTGTAGCGAATTGAGCTGTACGCTGTCAGCCCTGACAGTATTAAATAGTATAAAGCTGATTTAGGATGCATAATTAAAAATGATTAAATATTTTAAAATAATCTATTTAAAAGACATTAAGGTAGTTAAGTCTCTCTTTTGTTAATATTAGATAGTCATAGAACAAAAGAAACAAAACAAATATAGATCTAGGCCATACTTAACTATTTAATTGATCAAAAAATGATAATTTAAACTGTTTTCCAAATGATTGAATAAATTTTACATTTACTTATCAAAGTGACAAGCTCACTGCCAATCACGTTCTATATAGTGAAATGTTAAACATCGATTATTTTGACATTGTTGTGAATTTTATTATATTTATTTACTAAAGTTTTAGTATTTATTTCAGTCTTTATTCTACCACAAAGTGGCGACCAAAACATGGTTTTCCATGATGTTGTGTTTTTAACATGGAAATCATAAAATAAATAATGAAGAAACTCATTGCTGAACGGACTGTGGTAAGGAGATTTTTTACTAGATCAGCGAACGAAGTGATGGACCACTTGCGAGATGGATACGCTTTTTTGCAGTTTAGTTGTTTGCAGGCATCATATAAATGTTTAAAAAAAAACTGCAAACAAATTATTTTTATTGGATTCATCTATTTATGCTTATTTTCTTGGCCAAGGTATTATAGAAGTAGCTGATCTAGATTTGGAATACACCTCAACCCAAAATTACAAGCTACAGTTTTATACGATTGAAGGAAAAATTTAACATATTGATAATTAATTTGAACATATTACTCTGTTCTATCTATCCCTTCTCATCACTCTGGCTTTCAGTCTAATGCTTTTGCAGTAGTGGCCGCAAATCTGTGGAACAATTTTCCGGTAGAAATTCGTCAAGTGCCAAACAGATCACTTTTCAAAAAGATGGTATACTCACATTATTAAAACAGTTTCTCACAGTGTAAGTAGGTATTATATGTAGTGTATAATATATATATATATATATATATATATATATACTATATATAGTACATGTAGTATTGTGTACATATTAGTATGTTGTCTATATAGATACTTAGATTTAATTTGAATTACCTATTAATATATTTAATGGTTGCACCTACCTCACAACACAAATCGTTTCATTGTATCAAAGGTTGGTTGCCTAGCGGCATTAAGCCCGCCTCTTGTACATAGTGCAATAAAGGTTTTAAATAAATACATTAAATAAATCCAAAAATTCTAAAACAAAAATTACATGTTAAAAATATAACTTTAGACATTTACAATTTTGATCGAATTATTGTCGACGTCTCCGTGACAGTCCAAGGTCATAAAGATGTCTAAGATTTAAATATATTTAGAATCAATTTACTTATTTCACAATAGATAAACTTTTTATAGAGATGAAAAGTTTTAGCTTATTTGATTAAAAGAGTGTATGTAGGGTAGGTATCATAACTCGTATGTTAATTATGACGTGTTTTTATTTATTACCATAATGCAATGCAAACACTAGCACCCCTAATTTTGTACTATGTTTATGGAAGAACCCTCACTAATTATCAGAAATGACATATCAGCGACCGTAAAACCTTATCTCAACAAACGATCTATACTGGAGAAGTTAATAGTACGGTCGTTACCCATACAGTACCTTGTTGAAGCCACTACAGTTCTAATTACAAAGTTATTCCAAACTTCAATACAACTTCATTTATTTAATATTTAACAATACTTTTTCTCATATTTGCAATTGAATCCATATGATATGGATGCCTTTAATTCAGTGTTAGCGCCTATTCAGTTACATTGATATTCTAATTAAATAATATAAAAAAATATATAATCTACTTGAGCTTATAAGTTGATGTTAGTAAAACAAATTATACGTAACGTCGAAATACGAAAAAGGGTAGGTATAAAAGAAAGCATAGGGACAAAAATAAGGAAAGGCATGGTACGATGGTTCGGACATGTTGAAAGAATGAGCGAAGAAAGATTGACGAACCAGGTATATAATACGAAAGTTGTGGGTAAAAGAGGCCCTGGCAGACCGAGACTCACATACCACACTCAGATAAATAAATCACTAACTGAAGGTGAATTAAAAAGCCTTCATAACAAAAGGGCATGTTGAAGAGGTTGATGAATCTCGACGAAGCGAAAGTGGTATGCAACTGGCGCTCAATTGTCTCTGCCTACCCCGCAAGGGATCTGGCGTGAAGATATGTATGAAATTATTTATTTTAAATAGCTTCCTTATTACTGAGGTTTGTAACGCTCTAATCCAATATTTTATCTTTCATTCTGAATATCAAAACATAAGCATTCAGCTACCAAAGTTAGATAGTATTTTGGGTTTGGTCGTAAAAAGAATCATAAATTGGTCCGAGTATTATGACAGCGTCGATAATAATAGATTTTGTTACGTCATCAACTTATATACTAATATGCTAATAATATTGCCTGTGACCATGTTCGCTCCATTATTTTATCATTTGTATGACTTATTCATGTTTTTACGTATGTGTTGTTTTTTTTTTTTTGTTACTATTATTTTCATCTTTTATTGTCATACATGGTTTAAATTTAACGAAGAGCGCTTGTCTTCTGAAACACACTCTGTTTATTTAGACTAGTCCAGGAGAGAGAGGTAAAATAAGTTTGTGTAAATAAAGATTTTTATTATTATTGTTATTCTATTAAAATGATATTTTAGCGATGGAAACTATAACTAACAGAGTCGATAATAGATTATGTTACGTAATCAACTAATATATCTATTTTTTCAATTTATAGTTCAGGTTTAATGCACTCACTTATGACCATGTTAGTTCTATTATTAAGGTATTATTTTAGCGATGTAAACTATCAGCCCATGCAGTTGAAACAGATTCTCCACAGTACTTGCTTTGGAAATTTGGAACGATACGGAGGAGATTAGCATGGCCCTTGAGCATGGATGACACACAAAATCGTGAAGCGTTTCACATTTTTATTGACCCTATTATATATTATATTCACCCCTGTAGTTCAGGTTCACCTAGTTGGGGTCCTAGTACTTTTATATCTAGTAGAGTGGAGATCATCACGACCGTTTCCCTTTCGGATTGGTCAGAAACCACGCTTATAAATAAGCGGATTCACATTTAGCCAACTTTAATATAGGCCAATCATGACAAGTGGCAAGCCCGTGGATGTCTCCAGCGCGTCATAAATAAATAAATATTAATTAAATGTTTTTATTTACATTAATAAATATTTTTGTGTCCCGACCAGGAATCGAACCCGTACCGAGTCTTAATCCACGGACTTAACCGCTAGATCACGGAGGCAGTTTTATATCTAGTTTTTCACATAAAGTAGTTGCTGTACTGTTTATATGTAAAATATGTTTAATCCCCGTGTATTGTGTTTAGGTTGTTTAATAAAGTTTGAATTTCATTTAATTTAGACATTTCTGTCTAAATTTAGCTCTTTCGTAACAAATAAATCGTTTAAAGGAATAATCAGTGTCAAATAGTTAATTCGAATTACGATTTATATTCTTACGGAACCACTCCCTGCTTCCTAAATCAACGTTGCTCTGTTATCAGTGACCCTCCTTTATTTGTCCACTATATACACTTTAGTTGACAAATAAATTATCTTTCTACACCAGGAATATTTTTAATGATTTGTTCAAGGAAAATACATTTATAATCTAGATACCTATACTAATAAATGCGAAAGAAGTTTTTTGTCTGTGTGTATATAATTGAATCGCATTCACGCCTCAAGGTTTTAAATTAAATTTGAAATAAATTTTTCGGCTTACTACTGGAGCGATTTAAACAAAATCCATTCAGGTATGCGGCTATGATGCTTTTTGAGTGCTCGTCAAGCGAACGCATAAATATGATTAATAAATGACCTCATTAACTCATAAAAAAGAAAGATATATTACGTCAGACTTGGATGTATGGGCTAGACCCTTTGCCTTCCCTATTACCTCATTCATTATCCATCGGAAGAAGAGAACACAACAAATTAAACTCTTTTTTTGCAATTTTTTTTTGCGAGTGCTCCGACAATAAAAAATAAATGTAATTTTGTTCAAGCCCACATTGTGCATTGAAATCACAAAGCGACCGTAATCCCCTGATTGGGGAACGAGTTTTGGGTTCGAAGATCCGTAGGTTCACGGAGTCTCATCTCGTCCCTCGCCCAACTCCCCACCAGCCGGGCGTCACTTCTTCATGCCGGCTGCTACACAAGATATTATATCATACTAATGGGTTCAGTTATCATTTTCGTTTTTATTTTTATATAACTACTAGCTGACTCGGCCAACTTCGTACTGCCCGATAGTCAATGAATGTCAATATTAATAATAATAATATTCACACGAAACAATTTTCAAAACAAATCACAGTAAATTTCGCCACATAAAAGTGAGACCAATCGATTTGACAGTTGTTTTTTTTTATTAATTCATTTCATATTATATAAAAAAGCTAAATATACATTTCTGAACGCACGCATAAATATTTGACAACTAACATTGTTTGACACAAAGATCAATTGGTCTTAGGTTTGACCCCACCAATATTTTGTATGGGATTTATTTTTTTCTTTTATTTTTTTAATTTTTTCTATTCCTTGTTCTAAGTTTCCACCCCCACATGTGTGTGTACCGAGTCCATTGTGTGTGGGAAATAGAGATGAGAAGAATGGTGTCTCGGGCTTGCGACCGACAATAGCTATAGGCTGGTTTTCAAAGGAGGCATCCTGCGCAACAAGACGATCATATTTAGCGTATTATAATTTATCATAGCATATTTCAAACATAGCAGTTCTTTTACTTATGACTCGGACGAAGGGAAACATATTTGGGAAATTATCATGACAATCAGTGTTATCCAGCTATTCGCAATTCGGTAAGGACAGTATGGTGAATTATGACCCGATCCCCTTGCATTTAGGGGTAACCGGTGAAATGTGACGAGTTGATGATAGGAGATAGTAGTCCTAACCTGTTTCTATAACGCAGACGTTATTACGAACGGACACAATCAATGTTTACTCAAATTAAAGTTAATATTCGTATATTATGATTAGGCCCGGTTTTGCTCGGCTAAGCTTGTGCATTTCTAACAATGTGCAACTGTAAACTGACAGTTTACAGTTGCACATAATAATTTCTATTAAGTTAGGTTCGCCGCTCCTTAGTGAACTAGGTCGCATTTTAGCTCCGAACTCCTATCTTGAAACAGAGAAATGGAACGCTCAGTTCTAGGGTTATGTGGCAGTCGTTCGCTTGCTATACTAGTAATATATTTAAATGGGTTTTATTATAGTAGATATTCACTTATTGCAAATTAGGATTTGGGCTTTAGTAAATAACTCTATAACGCATATTTTTAAAAGCCCAACTAAACGAACGTGAGACGTGTGTGAGCGACAGTCTTTGCACCCCTCTCGTTCGCCGCTCCAGCTCTACTGAACGTTGAAACTAGTTCGCACTTTCTCTGTACTCTATGGAACTAGTTCGTTTGCGAACTACACAAGCCTACCGACAGTTAATAAATTAAGAAATGAAAATTAGGCTATTAGGTTAATTTATTATTAATAAATTCAATATTAAAAATGTAATGTTTACATTACAAATAGATATATTATATTACCTTTAGAATTATGCACCTAATTTTGTTAAAATAATGTACAACTTTCTAACTTATGGTAAAAACTTGATAAACGACGATAAATAGGGCCGATAAGTAGATGTATGATAAAAAACACGAACAAACCAAAGGGGATTGTCGCATGTTTTAAAAATACTATAAATCCATATCCCTACTAATATTATAAATGTAGAAGGACCAGACAGACAGACAGTGGGGTCGTCCAGGCCCGGATGGCTAATGGGCCTGGGTTGGGGATGGGGACATTCCCCCGTTTTCCCCGGCAGGATCTCAGCGGGCAACCACCCACCGGTAATTCATGCACTTTTGGTGCTGGGCGCCGTCACTGTATAACAGCGCCCGTGTGGCTCACGAACCCAGGGGGGTATAGGTTCGACTACTTCAACTCTCCTCCAAGAGCACTTCTCTAGGAAGCGGTCTCCCGTTGGGGGGCCGAGCGCAAGACGGAGCGATATTCTGAAGATGCTTCAAGTGTCCGTTGTCGGCCCGATAGAACATACGTCTAGTCAGGCCGACGACAAATTCCTCAATAGTAGGCATCTCCAGATCTCGAGCTATGACGGAATTACGCACGAACCATGGTGCTCGGGAGACCACTCTGAGCGATATGTTCTGCTGACTTTGGATCTTGTCCCTATTGGTCTTGGCCAGAAGGTGGTGCCAGGCTGGCGCAGCATAGGTGAGTCGGGAACGGATGAACATCTTGTAGATCCGAACCTTCAACCTGAGCGGCAAGCTGGAATTCATAACAGGGCGTAACATGGCTCGGGCCGCCTTCGCCTGATTGACGGAAGGAGCTTTGTGTTTGTCTAGCCTTTACGGATAAACTACTAAACTGATTTTAAAATTAAATTTGGCAGAGATGTTTCTTGGAATACTGAGAAGTACATGACGTAACCATCTGACTACGACATTTGACCCCACTGCTATCTGTCTATCTTTCTGTTTACTTCGCCTTTACGCCTAATGCTAAATGACCGATTTAAATAAAATTTAGCCCCTGTCATCTCCATCTTCCTTTAAACCCAGGGACGGACACGTGACTTTACGGTTATCTATGTCTATTGATTGATTAACCAGCTACTACAAGAACAAGGATGGGCCTAACAGCTAAAACTTTTTATACCTACTTGTATAGATATTTGGCTCTAAATTTTATGCATTATTATGAATTACAATTTAAATTTAAATTTTGCATATTATGTCTCTATTACAATTATAAAACCACATTTATTTACTAAATAAAAAACGATATCTAGACCCTTCACGGATAGTCGCGATAGTGGAGACTGGCGAAATATTGCTACTGCATAGCAAAGCTGATACGTTGGTAGAAATAATTGCCAGCCTTCCTGACTGCAGACTGGCTCGACCCCAAACGGCGCAAATTCGTAACCTGTACCGAGGTTGGCGTATTTGCGCAGTTGAGGTTCTCAGCAGAAACCGCCGCACTTCCCGCGTTCGACGAGGTCGCCTGAATGTGAGATGTGGCTAATTTGTCTACACATGTCGCATCTCACACTAGTGATCTGTCAAGTTTCCACGGCCTAACGGTAATGCTATCGCTCCGCGTAATCCCATAGGGTTCTATGATCGCGGGTACTCCAGCAATGCCAAAAGCCCTTCGGACGATGTCATTGAGAGACGCGTGACGAGGAATGCGACCAAAAAATATTAATAGGTAAATTCGAATATTGACACTGCTCTTTGAAAAGCAACAGCAAACAAATGAAAATTAATAGAGTGCGTGCTGCGACTCACGAAATTAACGAATTATCAATTAGTTTTTCGCGGAATTAATGCAAACCTTAATCCTCATTTATTCTGTCCTCATTCCATCTGTATTATTATTTACGAGGTAAACAACCATATTGTCGGGTGTTCTCAGCTTTGTATAAACAATAATAAGTGCTATAGTGTTTTGAATGGGGGAGTCACGTAGGGTTACCCTACAAAAAAAATCAACGATTATTTCTGCTGCTATTCAGTTTATTTTCGTTTGCAATATCCGCCGATTAACGACGTGGTACTATGCTTGGTGTTTTGTTTGGCTGGATGAGAGTTGCAAAAGAACGCGTGAAGTCTCTAATCGTACTCATAAATTTAGAAACTTTTACATCTGTCGCACGCTGACGATGTGGAATGCTCTCCCAGTCAGTGTGTTTTATATATATATATAACCTGCAGACCTTCAAGCGAAGTGTGGAAAAGCATCTTGTTAGGCCGGCATAGTGGTAGGGACTAATGCCGGTCGTTAGGGGCTGGCGCCAGTTCCCATTCTTGAACCTCGCGTACCGCTTACCATTAGGTGGAAGCAAGTGGCACATGTTGTGTTCAGTATAAAAAAAAAAAAACTAGTAGTTGAGTGACACAGGCTGATAATGATGATAGCGTAGCTAATACGTTCGCAGATATGATTGCCAGCCTTCCTGTCTCCAGACTTTTTCGTACGTGATTTGATTTAACTACCTCCGTGGTCTACCGGTTAAGTCCGTGGATTTTAGACTCGGAGGTACCGTTCAATTCCTGGTCGGGACACAAAAATATTTAATAATGTAAATAAATACATTTAATTAATATTAAATTTATTTGTGATATTTCTCGAGTTTGGTACGCTGGAGACATCGACGAGCTTGCCACTTGTTATGATTGGCCATAGTAAAGTTGGCTAAATGTGAATCCGCTTCTTTATTAGTGGTTTCTGACCAGCCTGAAAGGGAAACGGTCGTAATGATACTTTTTACTTTACATTTGAATAAAAAAATATAAAGCTGCAATAATATTCAAAATGTGTTGCATTCACTAATACTATGATTATACAATTAATGACAAATAAGCAATAAGGCGCGATAATTATTGCACATGCACGTGCCCGTAATAACAATAAATATAATGTGGCCGAACGTATTGTGATATCTGACGGGAATTATGTCACAAAGTGACATATTTGAGTACTTATGCGCGATGTTAAGCCCCCCATACTTTTTGCTTACTGGGTGCATCAGACCGAAACAAACAGCTTGAATAAGGTATTGTCACTAATAATTTATATTTATAGTAAAGTAAAGTATCATCACGACCGTTTCCCTTTCGGGGTGATCAGAAACCACGCTTATAAATAAGCGGTTTCACATTTAGCCAACTTTACTATAGGCCAATCATGACAAGTGGCAAGCTCGTCGATGTCTCCAGCGTACCAAACTCGAGAAATATCATAAATAAATTAAATATTAATTAAATGTACGTATTTATTTACATAAATAAATATTTTTGTGTCCCGACCAGGAATCGAACCCAGTACCTCCGAGTCTAAATCCACGGACTTGACCGCTAGACCACGGAGGCAGTCTTATATTTATAATTATATATTACAAAATATATATAAACAACTTCCTCCGTGGTCTAGCGGATAAGTCCGTGAATTTAGATTCGAAAGTACCGGGTTCGATTCCTGGTCGGGACACAAAAATATTTATTAATGTAAACAAATACATTTAATTATTATTTAGTTTATTAGTGATATTTCTCGAGTTTGGTACGCTGGAGACATCGACGAGCTTGCCACTTGTCATGATTGGCCTATAGTAAAGTTGGCTAAATGTGAATCCGCTTATTCATAAGCGTGGTTTCTGACAACCCCGAAAGGTAAACGGTCGTGATGATTTTTTATTTTTTTTACTTTTTTAACATATAAACAAGCGGTGGTGATTCGGATGTAAGAACGTATTTCTTAACATCGTAAAGATTCGAACCCCTGCTGCATGCACCAATGAGAAATACACTTTTCTTACGTACGTCATAGATTTACAACACCACCGTTCCAGTGCCTCGGATAGCACGTTAAGCCGCCGGTCCCGGTTTAACTAATACCAACTTGTGATATCGGTAATTAATTGTCATAAAAAATTTACATCAGATCCTCGCCAACTTATCTGGCAAGCGTGGCGACTTTAGGCCAAATTTTCTAGATATATGTTTTGTAAGGTCCATCTCCAACAGTGGAGGTCTATAACGCTGTATTCTTAGGGCTGTAATGAATGAATGAATGAACTTTATCCAAGTTCCGAAAAAACACGCAAATGTCTGGCCTATAGGCTGATACAGCTAATTAATCTGGAATCATATAATAATTTTCAAATGTATCTATGAGAACTTACCGGTTTATCGATTAACTTACTTACTGCCTCCGTGGTCCAGCGGTTAAGTCCGTGGATTTAGACTCGGAAGTACCGGGTTCGATTCCTGGTGGATACACAAAAATATTTATTAATGTAAGTACCAACACTGATGTATGGAAGCGAAACGTGGATATGTCAGAATACGCATGAGAGTAGGGTTAATGCAGTAGAAATGCGGTCGTTGCGGCGGTTATGTGGCGTCACTTTGGCGGACCGCACGTAACGTCGAAATACGGAAAAGGGTTGGTATGAAGGAAAATACGGAAAAGGGTTGGTATGAAGGAAAGCATAGGGACAAAAATAAGGAAAAGCATGCTACGATGGTTCGGGCATGTTGAAAGGATGAGCGAAGAAAGATTGACGAACCAGGTATATAATGCGAAAGTTGTGGGTAAAAGAGGCCCTGGCAGACCAAGACACACGTATCACGATCAAATAAATAAAACACTAGCTGAAGGAGAATTAAAAAGCCTTCGTAACAAAAGGGCATGTATGAAGAGGTTGATGAATGTCGATGAAGCGAAAGAGGTATGTCGTGATCGTGTCAAGTGGCGCTCAATTGTCTCTGCCTACCCCGTAAGGGATCTGGCGTGAAGATATGTATGTATGTATGTAAATAAATATATTTAATTAATATTAAATTTATTTGTGATATTTCTTGTGTTTGGTACGTTAGAGACATCGACGAGCTTGCCACTTGTCATGATTGGCCTATAGTAAAGTTGGCTAAATGTGAATCCGCTTCTTTATAAGCGTGGTTTCTGACCACCCCGAAAGGGAAACGGTCGTGATGATACTTTACTTTTCTAACGATTAACTGTTTTAGTAAATTCGTATATTAGGCTACTACCTAGATAGTGTATTATACTCTGGAGAGATTAAGTCAACATGATCCAATAATGTAATTAAGTAAATAGCAATTAGACGCCTATATAGGAATTAATCTTAATTACTTCTCTTACTACTCAAATACATAATAATTATTATTGTTTATTGAAGGTATGCTTTTTATCTTTTTTTTAAAACTACCTGCATTTTATGTATTATTTTATATTTGCAGTTGCATTTGTTTGATAGTTATACGTACTATTGGTTTTAATTATTAAGTTTGTTTATAGATATTATGATAAAACTATGCCCACAAATTGTAGAGAATCAACTGGTCTCCATGACGGCCATGATTTTCATGGAGGCCAGGGAACCCCATATTTACAGTGTCTTTATTTGTACTTAGATTTAGGGCTTTTTTATATTGTACTCTTTATTATGGTCAATAAAAATAACATATTACGTAATAACTTGGCCACTCTGATCAGATGGGTTGTCAAGGGTATTTATTTATAATATTTGAAATTAAATTTAGATTTTTAACTAACTGTCTAAGTGCGTCGTAACTTATCCGAGGATTTAGAGTCCTGGTCGGGACACAATAATTTATTTAATTTATTTGTGATTTTCTATTTCAGCACGCTAGAGACATCGACGAGCTTGCCATTTATCATGATGGACATGGATTATCATAAAGTTGGCTAAATGTGAATGCACTTTTTTAGGTCGTGGTTTTAGACACCCCGAAAGGAGTCGTGATGATTATTTACTTAACTTTTAACTAAGTCAAAGTCAAGTCAAAATATCTTTATTTACGTAATACGTAAATGCATTTGTGACTTGTCATTATTTAAATTATTTTGATGGATTTTACTCCTGCTAGTGGAAGACTAAGCAGCAAAGCAGTTCAAAGTGTTAATGTTTAATCTGACTAAGAAAGGAATCTGCAAGGAATACTCAGCTTTATCAAATTTACATGACCCTTCTTTGCGTCGTCGTCATCGGGTAAAAATAAATCAATTATTATTAAATACAGAATTACACAACCGATCGTCACTATTACCCTAGAATAGTACGTGAAGCGATCGAAATAAAGAAACACAAAAATTTCAATCGAGAGGGGGGTTATAGGCTATTTTCATCGTGGAATCCAGTAATCAATAGGTTTCGATGCCGGGAAAAATCGCCCGGCGTCGCCAAGGATATTGTAAGTGTCGTGTGTCGTGATTTCTAAAAACTTTTAATGTGATAAGTGGGTAGGTTTACATCTACCGCCCAGTATGTACGAGACTACACCGCATAGCTTCAGTCGACCCGTGACCACGGCCAATGCAACTTGGCTGAAACGTCGGAAATATGTCTCTAAGGTAAATCGCGTAAAGACCCGTTAAAATTATAAAAATATATTATGAATGTGCGCGAAAGTTTAAAAAGTTTAAGAATTACACAACATCAATAAAAAATATTGGTTTTAATAATAGAAAGTTAATTATTAATTGTCAATAACTTTTATTTATTAGTAAGTTATTTGAAATAGATCAAAGTTTAATAACATCAATATAGGACGAAATATTAATTAATGTTTAATTGAAAACAGGAATTGAAAATAAGACAAAATTTAGTTTAAAACTCAACACGAAGTTTCTTTCAACTTTTTCAATAACTTAAAAACTTTTTAATGCTTTGTAAATTTTGTACTGCTGGCGTCAGTTGCTCCCATTCTTGGACCTTGGGTACCGATTACCATCAGATGGGCGCGATGTCAATGCTATGCTCAGTAACAATATATATTATTCTAGATTATACCTGTACAATTCTCATGCAACAGTAGATGCTAATCCAAAGCACCTTATAACCTAATTATACCTTTTGAGGCAGATTTTCATAAACGTGACTTGAGTGTGGGTTCGTGTATTTTCATTTTACGACTCATCAAAAGAAACTGAAATGCCATAATTTTATGGTAATGGAGGGTACTCGCACAAACCTACGAATAACGAAGGCTTTTAAATTTATGGAGTAACCCAGTGATGAGGCGGCGTTTTATGGTCTTTGACATTTAAAGTTTGCTAGTAAACCCCAAAATGTATGTTTATAACATTGTGATCGATATAGGGGTTATTCTTTGTCCGTGATAGAAATGATTGAGATTTTATTTTAATTTGATTGACTGACTTAATTAACATTGCCACATGAAACGGGCAAACAAGTGCAGCAGGGTATTGCTGCAATTGTTCTTGTTAAACTGTTTGACTTATAGTTTTAGTTTTTAATTTTATTTATTTTAATTATGTTTTTTTTAAATACCTATATAATATATATTAAAAAATGTTTATTTTCTAATAAATAAACAACTAAATAGGAAAAGTTGTCTATTGAATTTATTTGGTAAAACTGACGATAACAAATTAACGAATATTTGTTTAATTCAGTAGACTAGGATGTTCTTTATTAGAGTGCGTTATTAAAAATATTTTATTTTATTTGTGTATATTAATTTTCACAGCAATCAAGTTAAAGTGGCAATGGGCTGGACACGTCTGTCGCAGAAGCGATGAACGATGGAGTAAACGGGTCGTGCAGTGGAGACCACGTACTGGAAGACGCAGAGTGGGACGACCCCCCGCCAGATGGACAGATGACCTAAGGAAGGTCGCTGGTGGGGGATGGATGAGGGTGGCAGAAGATCGTGTAAAATGGCGAGCCTTGGGGGAGGCCTATATCCAGCAGTAGAGAGACACAGGCTGATGATAATGATGAATTTTCACAGCATATTACAGAACATAGAATGTTAATATATACGTGAGACGGTGATGTTGTAAATCTATGATAAAAGTACGTGAGCACAGAAGTACATGTGCCGGACACATCTGCATAGAACCGATAATAGAGCAAACGGATTCTAGAGTGGAGAACACTTACCGGACGACTGAGAGTGGGCGACCCCCAGACAGTTGGACGGATGACCTGAAGAAGGTCGCTGGCGGGGGTTGGATGAGGTTTTGCAAAAGACCACGTAGACCCGTAGAGGCAGTGGTGGTGAGCTGTATCCCTTTACTGTTAATGATGAAGATGAAATACCTGCCTTAAAAGTAGAATTAGAATTATTCAGATGGCTGTAAAATGATGAACACGTTGATTGTTAATATATGTACATATATTTAAATAGTATTAAGAAAAGAAATCTAAAAATATACAATAATTTTGCATGACGGTTAAATTAAGTACCATCTATCGTGAAGAGAAGGCGTGTTACTTCTAGTTAAACTAAAACAAACCTTTGCCGTTCTATAGAAGATAAGATGATAATTTGATCATTAATTCTGTCGGTAAATTATTATAATCCCCATAGTGTGGAAAGCCAAATTGACATAAACTGTCATCAGTATTAGATGAGATTCAAATCGCTAAACTCCGGAGGCAGTTTGAAATACAATTAAATAAGACGTTTAAAATACTTAACAATTATAGTAACTTCCATTATTCTAATTTAAAGTTTTTCATTAATACAATAATGAGAACTTAAATTTAAATCTGGGTCATCAGCACAAATACTTTAATCGCGTCTCCATTTATATTTTTAATAAAGTTTATGCATTGACTTATATGCGAAGAACGAGCCATTAATTTATATCTATACTATTCGTACCAATATTATAAATGTAAAAAATAGATTACCTTTTCTAATATATATTAATATTGTAAGTATTTAAGGCCTGTAACTGAATCCTTCCTTAGTGGCATTCGTTCACTTATATCGCTGTGAAATATTCCATAAAAAATACCTTATTTCCGTGAACATATGCCACTAAGGAATTACATTTTTAACATAATAATTTTGGCTCGTTTGTAAGAACGTTTTCGATAAACCTGAAATCGTTGGCATGTACCAATGAGAAATACACTTACGTATACGTGTCATATATTTACAACACCACTGTTCCGGAAAATCAGAAAGCACTTTAAGCTGTCGGTCCCGGCTCCGCTAATACCAACTTGTGGAATCGTTAATGAATTGTCATTAAAAATTGACATCAGACCTTTGCCAATCCGCCTAGTCAGCACGATGAGCGTAGGCCAATTTCTCCAGAAAATTTTGGAAGGCCCATCTCTAACAGTGTTCTATGTCTATGTAGTAATTTTGTATGTTTAGGTTTAGTATAATTGAAACCCCACGATCCTAGTGGAAAACATATATAGGTACATAGGATTTTCATATGGAAATACGCGGTTATTATTATTATAATGAACCCTGGCCCAACATTAAGTCAATGACATGCAAATCGGTCCGACACTCGAGCGTTAATATTGCGACGATTATAGAGCCGGGCTGACGGGGCGATCAAATTGAAAGAATCCGTACACCCTGAAGGCCTCTGACGACGGTCACATTCAAGTGGTTACTCTTTGACATGGGGACTGACAAACCACATTCAATATTAGCTTATCAGAAAATTGCAATCCCTTCTCTCCTTTTTTTCTTACCAAAAATCTTTTTATATACTTTTTAAAGACAGCATTACATGTGTTTTTGCATAGATTTTATGGTGAGCCGGAATTCTTAAAATAGGAGCAAAAATGTATTTAATTTTTTTCGGACAAGAAGTGCTGGACACATTCCTCGTTACGCGGCTTTCAACAATATCATCCGAAGACAATATCACTGCTAAAGTACCCGCGATCCCACATCCGACGGCATGACCTTTGCTCCGGGGAAACTTGGCATGTCTCTGTTGTGGGAGGCGATATGTGTAGAGCAATCTCACATTCTGGCAACTCGTCCAGAGCGAGGCGTCGTTCAGCGGCTGAGAACCTCAAGCTGCGCAACGCCAACTCGGTACAGGTTAGGAGTTTGCGCTGTACGATGGGACCATGGTGACCGTCAGACAAGCGCCTGGCCAAGAAATTGTCAAAACGGCTGACGGAGATAATTAGACACAGGAAGAATGGCAATTATTTCTGGCAAAGTATTAGCCTCGCCATGAAAATGTTGCCAGTCTCCATGGGAGTATTTCTGATGTGACGTCTTTAGAGGACATGTTATATTTATAGATAGTTTATTTGTATATTAGGTTTAGTTTATAGATATATAATTTTAATTATTTTATTTTATTTAATCAACATACCGTTTTTGCCATGTTCTAAATGTATTAAATGTTGGACTAATTAAGTTCCGACTTCAATGGCCTATAACGTGGATTGTTCCTTTTTATGTAACTAAGTCCAATTATTTATCTGCTAAGCTGCTGGTCTTCTGCTAACAGCTTTCTCTTTGGACCACTATGCTACTTAGTCTTCCATTAGCTGGAGTAGAATCATTCAAAATATGTTTATTAAATACGTTTCATAAATGCCTGTGTATGATTTACGTGAATAAGGATTATTTGACTTTTTTATTTTATTTATTTATTTATTACAAAAACCACAGCTCATTACAGAAATAAATACATAGGTATACCTTATAAGTAACACATTGGCCATACATTATATAAATAGTACCTACTTATATGTGGAAATGAAACTAAACTAAACTAAAACTAGAAGTCTAACTAAACTAAGCAAAAAATATAAACAAAAACATAAGCCAATATTTATAATAATCATAATACACAACAATAAAGTCACTCGTAAGAGGACAAAATATAGTAAGTAATTATGGATGCGCGAGTGCATGTGTGTTATGTTAGTATACCTGTGTTATGTTAGTATACCTGTGTTGTGTTAGTGTGTACGTGTTGTGTGTGTTTGGTGATGTAAATGTGTTGATTATATCACAGTTTCACATTCGAGTGGCTACATTGTGCTTTCGTTGCGATATTTGTCGTGACGATGTCTAAAATCCTCTTAATTCAATCTCAATTCGATAACGTTTAATTGTGCTAGAGCTACTGTTTTATTTCGTTATTGTATATACATAAAATAATAGTGATTTAAAATAAATAATTAAGATATGCAAGAATATCGATCAAGATAGGAATTAAAGTTACCTTTTTAAATTTAATTCAAATCAGATTTTTCTACGTTGACAGTCGATAGTAAAGGGGCCGGTAACGAGCTCTTGGATTGATCTTTCGATGTGACAGCCAGACTTGCGATAAGTTTTATCCATCCTCGAGGCAACGATAACATCAGCAATTCAATTAGCCTAATGATGGTCCCTCGGTCCCTCTCACTACGACGTCGTTGTTGCTTAATGCACGATTCCAGTTAAAATTGTACCTTTTTCTTTACTTTCATAATTACATAAGGAAAAGATTGAAAATAAATCTATGATAGGATTTAATTAAAGACGCGCGGTGGTGGCTCGGTTGTAAGAACGCGTACCTTATGTACCAATGAGAAATACACTTTTCTTACGTACATTTGTCATAGATTTACAACACCACCGTTCCCGTGCCTCGGAGTGCACGTTAAGCCGTCGGTCCCGGTTCCACTAATGCCAACTTGTGGAATCGTTAATAAAATGTCATAAAAAATTGACATCATATCCGCCAAGCCGTCTGGCCAGCGTGGCGAGTGTAGGCTAAATTCTCCAGTTCTGGAAGGCACATCTCCAGCAGTGGAGGTCTAGAACGCTGTGTTCTAGGGGCTGTAATGAATGAAAATACCGCTTATGGTATTTCTCCAGAAAGTTCAGTCAAGGAAACCTAAATAAATAAATAAATATTTCCAGACAGGTCACACAGCGCCATCTAATTTCCGTGGTAAGCTACGAGGCTTGTGTTACGAAAACTAGATGGTTGATAAACTACATATTATACTTTTTTTTTTTTTTTTTTGTAAATATATACATATTATACATATAAACACCCAGACCGAGACAAATTATACAATGTACAACTTGCCCCTGGTGGGAATCGAACCCACGACCTCCCGAGTTCACGGCAACGTTTGTTACCAATAGACCACGGAGGCGGTCAAGACAATGTACATACTCGTAGTTTTTATATAAAATTACATGTATGTCTTATGGCAAAACATGGAATTCCGAAGAAAAACTACACGTAATCAGTATTGGATTCACTCTAATTTTTACTAGTATCTGAGGTTTATAAGTTCCAGACGCCTATAGACGGTAAGAGTATACCTGAAACCAAACTAAAATTTTAACAAAAAGTAGTTTAAAAAGCTATAGTTTTTATTTAATCATAGCTAAAGTATTATTAGAATCTATTAGAATCAGTATTAGATCTCGATTTTTGATGAGTGTATGTGGTTTTGAAGTACCAGGCGCCTAGACTCGTAGACAGTAAGAGTTCAAGCTTTGTATTCTATTCATAGCTAGAGTATAATCACAACCGTATCCTTTGCGGGGTGGTCAGGAACCACGATTTCGTAAGGAGCAAGTTTACAGTAAGTCAACTTTACTGTAAGCCCATCATGACAAGTGGCAAGCACTTCGAAGTCTCTAGCGTACCAGACTCGAGAAATGAATAAAACAAAATGTGTTCTCGAACCCAGACCTCCGGGTTTTGTATCTGCGCCCGAAACCGCTATGTCACGGATGCATTTAATCATAGCTAACTTCTGTGAACTAAAACCAAATATACTTGTGCATGATACGAAAACACCGGCTTGAAGTAGAATTAAATATATTTAAACCTTTAATATTAAGAAATAGAAAAATGATATAGAATCGTGTGTCGGCCGGGCGAAGTCTCTCGTTGACATTATTTAACATTAGTTTATTAAAGTTGTGAATGAGGCATTGGAATCTTCCGACTATACATGTATGTGTATTTGAATTGAAATGTTTTTTTAATTGTTCAAAAAACTTTGTCAATATAAAAAGTTATCTAGCTTTTTTAATACCGCTAGTTGGGATTGAGTGAACTGCCGACACCTGTGACGGTCCGCGCCTGGGGCTGTCCAAACTAAAACATAAGCATTAAGCCGTATTTACATTAGTCAAATGTGTTCTGTCTTGACGCGTCAGAAGTTTATCCAAAAAGATTGTACATCGAGTAGGTACAATACAATCGTGAACAATCCATTCTGCCTTAGTGAACGTATTAGAGCGTCGGCAGGCGACGCATCGGGCATTGTGGCTACGCGGTTGACAATAAGCTCCCAACATCAGTGTGATTTACCGATCTTTTCGCCTTTTCGACCACCTCCGTGGTCTAGTGGTAACAAACGTTGCTGCGAACTCGGGAGGTCGTGGGTTCGATTCCCACCGCAAGTTGTAGATTGTATTATTTGTCTCGGTTTGGGTGTTTATATGTATAATATGTATATATTTACAAAAAAAAAAAAGTATAATTTGTAGTTTATCAACCATCTAGTTTCCGTAACACAAGCCTTGTAGCTTACCACGGAAACTAGATGGCGGTGTGTGACCTGTCTGGAAATATTTACTTATTTATTTTATTTATTTAAGGTCGTAGACAGAAACTACTCACCAATGGCTCACACAATGTTGTTTTCTTTTGGGCTGTAACAATTTCAAAATAAACCCCGAAGACATGTATTGTGGAGCAAGTACGTAGATTATATATATATATATATAGATACATGTTTAAATCTTAGATGTTTTCATGACATGGAGACAGTCTAATTTACCGATCATAATTTTTTAGAGAAAGAGAGTCTGGACAAATTACCACCATTAGTCTGCCTACCACCTATTTGTTCTTCTCGTTGAAAGTATGTGCCATTTGCAATGATGTCAAATGCCAATTTTTACTTTCAAGAAGAACTAATGTAAGCTTGCCATGATTTATTTATTCGAAGAGAAAGGACAGAGACAGGCAACATAAGAACATAAAAGATAGCAACAGAGTAGAAGCAATTCAAATTATACCCGCCACCAGAATATTTCTCACTGTAAACAATAGTGCACTCTTTGTGCGATACAAAATTCGGAAAATATCACCTTGGCCAGGTATAAAGAAAATAACTGCATTGTGTTTGAACGCATTAAAACTGTTACGCGAACTCCGAAGCAAACTGCCCACACTTTGCGAGCTAAACCGAAAGTAGCAGCTTCTTGATTTTGGCTTTGATGATGATATTTATATAAAAATAACAACCAGACAAATGTAAATGCCGCTTTAGACACCAGTCCACCCGAGTAAACAGCAAACTGTGAATTTTCTACCGTTTGTTATACGGACAAACATTGACTTAGAACAAAATTACCTGTCTACTATAACTGTTAAGGCTGAGTATTTTAGTAGTTCGCCTCGAGGCCTTCGGGGTTTATGTTCGGAATTTGCACAAACTTTATAATTCGCCATTGTTTTATGGGTCGTAATGGACAGTCGGCCGCGCCCGGGGCGACGGTGGCCCCTTAACCCTACAGTGCTGTAGTGGTCGCGGAGATGACAATATCCACGTTTCTATATCATTAGGTATCAAGGGACGACTTAATCAATTTGTATTTAAATAACTTAAACTAGTATACTACCTCCGTCGTCTAACAGTTAAGTCGATGGATTTAGACGCGGATGTACTAGCTTCGAATCCTGGTTGGGACACAATAATTTATTTGTGGTATTTCTCGAGATTGGTACGCTAGAGTCAGACATCGACGAGTTTGCCACTTATAATGATGGGCCTATAGAAAAGTTGGCTAAACGTAAATAATATGGTTAAAAGCATGGTTTCTGACCAGCCCGAAAGGGATACGGTCGTGATGATGATATTTTAATATACTACGAGTATGCGTGAAGGCAAGAGAATCAAACTTCCAGCAAAATGGCCGTGGGTCACATGCCGTGCTCTGACCACGCCTATAGTCAATATCTGTTACTGGGTTCCAAGGAGCATCTTTGCCAAATTTTATCAACATCGGTTGAGTAGCTTATATAGTATGAATTACATATTTATATTTAAATCCTAGAAGTCTCTATGACACAAGAGTTATAGAAACGTGGATAACGGTGTTAATTGTATAATTACCTGTACTATGTATTCTATATTTGTATTGTATCCTTATTATACAATTGTTTGTTATTCCAAATAAATAAAATAAAATAAAAATAAAGACTGACTATTCGAGCTTATGGAAAATGTCCTGTAAATTGTTGTGTCATAATCATCATAATCACAGCCCATAGAACACAGAGTCCTAGACATCCACTAATGGAGATGGGCCTTCCAGAAATTTCTGAAGAATTATGCCTACACTCGTCACGCTGGCCCGACGAGTTGGCGTGGTACTGATATCAATTTATAATGACAGTTTATTAACGATTCCACAAGTTGGTATTAGTGGGACCGGGACTGACGTGCGACGGCTCAACATGCTCTCCGAGGCACGGGAACGGTGGTGTTGTAAATCTTTGACAAATGTCCCTAAGAAAAGTGTATGTCTCATTGGTACATGCCAGGTTTCGGACCCATTTTTTTTAAGATTTTAAAGAAAACGTTTTTACAATCGAGCCACCACCGCTCTTAAATAAATAAATATTGTCTATTTGAATTTAATTATTTACCACAGTTCTAGTATTATTTCAATCTTTATTTCTTCGAAGTTATAGTTAATAAAAATCAATAATAACTTTTACAAGATGCAAATTTTAACAATAACAATAAATAACACATTTGGATTAAAAAAAAATATATTTTAAATATATAAAGATTAGATCACTCGCGCGGCAACTGCAGGGTTAATTATGATGCTACAGCCCGCGTTAGAATCGACTTAAGGTTTATGTCAAATTGCAGACAGTAGCACTTCAATTTATGTAGCGAGATATCTCTTTGATAGCTTTAACTTCTATTATTATTCTAGCCTCAGATATGCCTTGATCTGAAACTAATTTCATGCTTACAATTTCTATTAAATCTTTAAAGTATCTTATTAACGAATAATTTTAGAATGATTTTGTTGACGTTCTGTCTAAAATCTGTCGAATAAAATACCGGAAGGTGAAAGAATGTCATACTTGGATTTTTAGATATTAACGGCATGTTACTAAAGATTCTAAAAGAAAAGAACTACTCATTCTGTTAAAGGCAAATAGTGAGACGAACCGCTCGCCGATAGATGGCCAGGTGACATTGAGAAAGTCGCTGGTGGGATTAGATGAGGATGACAAATGAAGAAGATAATTCATACGAAAAAATATTTACAACAAATAAAATAGAATTAATATTATGGATAGGAATATAATCATTCAAAATAATTAAATTAATGACGTTTTATAAATGCCTGTAAAAGGTTTACGTGAATAAATATATTTTGACTTTGACATTGAAAAGGACATTTACAAAACCCCGACAGTAATGCTGTAACAGATTCGACCAAAGCGATGAAATCTAAGATGGTGGTTATTTACATACAAAATCATTGTTAATTTTTTACGCCATCTGCTTTGTTCTTCTTCACTTGTCAAAGAATAACGTGTTTAATACTTCAGAAGCATATTGTCA
This sequence comes from Tinea semifulvella, assembly GCA_910589645.1. Lineage (NCBI taxonomy): Eukaryota > Metazoa > Arthropoda > Insecta > Lepidoptera > Tineidae > Tinea > Tinea semifulvella. Next base: position 5,669,276 of record OU342586.1, on the reverse strand, counting down.
GTGAAACAATTTGAAAGTGCACATCAAACACGACCTTAACAAGTGACGCACAAGGTCTATGAATGTTACCTACATCCAGACACTCATGACTGATATCAGTCCCTAACACTATGCGGGCTTGACTGGGCATGACGGCAATTCGAACCTGACCCGAAATCCCGAAATGTGTGGATACACTTTACACGGTTTATCGGGACGAACGGTGGATACGGGAGATACCGCCCCGGCAGACTGGGCATATAATGTCGAATGCCAATTATTACTTCCAATGAGAACTACGAGTAATATTGTAATTTTACTATGGTCACATTTATATAAACATTGCTTACGTTCAAGATTGTCATAGACTAATTTATTCTGAGACGTTTGTTCTACCTTGAACTCTCATACCGTTTGCCTTCTTGCCCAGTTTTGTTATATTTAATGTCTATGGATTAGACTGTAGTTAGCAAAAAACATTCGTGTCCAAATGCAATTTCTCAGAAATACACGTATCTCAGCATCATTAGTAGACCCTACGTGTCCCTGTCTTAAGGACTATTGCGTATCCGATCGGCAATTGGCTATCGAACATTTTCATTCTTCTGGGGAATGTATTTAATGAGAAAGAACCAAAGGCTTGACTAAGCTGCATTATGAACATTAAGCCTGTTTTTTTCTACTAGAAAAATGCTAGGAAAATTTGCGATGCACTAGAAAATCACTTCATTATGACGTGTGTGATAATGAAGTGAACAACTCTATGGAAGACTTCAAGACGTGTACGACACGCAAGCGATTTAAATCTCATAAGAGTTACTTGTGTTAAATTCATTATTTTTATTTTATAGCTTGCCGTATACTCTATTGAAAAATATATATATCATACATCAACTTTGCGAGATATACCTATTATTTTTAAAAAAAGCTTAGTTGTTTTATCGACGCCATATTACAACGCTTGCTGAATGGGAGTAAACATAGTGAAATGACGTCACGCGGTAGACGCGCCTGCTAGCGGGGATACATATTCACAGAAATTAAAAAAAAATGCATGAAACAAAAACTAGCGCATTTCTATACATAAATACTAAGCTCTCAGTTTTCATAACTACATTATTGTTCATAACGCATTGAATCGGTTAAAATAGTAATTTGTTTCATGGCCAATCGTTAATGGAATACACAATAACACCCCACTGATATACAACACAATTCGTCACAATTTATACTATTCTTCAAACAACAATTTGAACTTTAAACCATCCTGTAATACGGTTCGTTTTTCTATTTACATTGGGGAAAGGTAAGATTTTTTCCTAGTTTTCCTTGATTTATGTAAGAACCAGGCTTTAAATAAAACTTATTTTTGCCATTATTTAAGGAGCTTTATATTCATACTCTTTTTTTTATACTGAACTCGACATGTGACATTGCTCCCATCTGATGGTAAGCGGTACGCGAGGTCCAAGAATGGGAGCAACTGACGCCTGTCACCAACGACCGGCATCAGTCTCTACCACTATCCCGGCCTAACAAGATGATTTTTCACACTTCGCTTGAAGGACTCCAGGTTATAGGAGTGGGGAAACACATTGGCTGGGAGAGCATTCCAGCGACCATGCATATTCAGCGTGCGACAGATTCAACAGTCTCCAATTAAGTACGCGTAGGGATAGTGGGTATGGTATGTGGATGCATATTTTGGTTTGTGCGTGTGGTTCTCTATATACTCTTTATAACTAAATAAAAGTGTTCAATCAATCAATCAACCTTTTTGAAACCAGCAATCAGTTTTTTCATCATACGTAAACTAGTTTGTTTGTAATAATATTACTTTGAGTTATATCACTCACCTATGAGTTATGGAGGTTTGTGAATACTTTAACCATAATTTTGAATTGTAAAAATCTAGCAATTTCTTAATTTTTTATCAGTTTTCACGAGAAATATGACAAATAAATTATTGTGTCCCGACGAGTAATCTAACCCGGTATCTGTCTAAATCTAAGGACTTAACCGCTAGACCACGGAGGCAGTATCTAGACCACGCACACATTTTAAAACATTGATTACCGAATTGGTCAAGCCGATCTCAAGTAATGCGTTAACCAGGGAACAATATGTTTATTAAAATGTTTTTGATGATTTTAACATAAAATTAGACCACGGAAGTTACAAAATAATGTACGAATATCAATATTAAATATTAACATAATGACAGTGTGCGTTCTTTAAAGGACTTTTTATTTAAGAGACAAAGACAGCAGACTGCTAGCGTCACTTGTCATTAAAGGTACTATCCACTTTGATTAAAGCGAGTGAAACGATTAGTTCAAATGTGTACTGCGAGTAATCCAGTCCATTGTTGTGGAGTTGCTGCGCTTAGTGAAGTTGTTGGGCATCCAATCCAAAACAACCGACCGAAATCGCAATGATAGTGATCGCAACCGCCGACTTGTTCAACCGCCACCTTAGCATTAGTTTTTGAAAAAATTTTGGTCGTTACTAGTGGGTCAATGTGGTAGTTGCACGTAGTCCACTGGGATTTTGGGAGTCACACGAAATGTGATAAGGTACTCGAGTCCTCCCCATACTTTGTGTCAGCCCCGCCCTGGACAGCAGATGAAATCGCCTGATTTATGATAATTTCCCTGTATTAGGTTTCATGGACGCTTTGATACCGGTTTTTGTCGCTTCCTTTTTACGGGGCATCTAAAATTTCATGGCTTATAAAAATAAAACATAATACCTATCTCAGCTCCTAAAACATAGCTATTATAATATTTCCAAATTGAAGGTGCTTGTGATAAGAGCTTAATACCTAAATTTTCGATAACAATATTTTAAACAAAATAAATATGTAGTTATCCGTTTGGATCGTATGTATTGTAACTTCATACAAAATCTTAAAGAAGAAAAGGGATTTTAAAATACCCATAATCTATTTAAATTGTTGTTTAAAAACATAGATAATTCTACTATTGATTAGAGTCCATGGATTTAGACTCGGAGGTACCGGATTCGATTCGACAATAATATCTATTAATTTATGTATCATCATCACGACCTTATCAGGTGGTCAGGGTGGCCAGAAACCACGCTTATAAAGGTGCGGATTCATATTTAGCCAACTTTACTATAGGCCAATCATGACAAGTGGCAAGCCCGTCGATGTCTCCGTGAGCGTACCAACTCGAAACATATCACAAATAAATTAAATATTAATTAACATTATTTATTTAAATTATTAACTGCCTCAGTCTATGATTACGTGGTCTAGATTCTGCCTCCGTGGTCTAGCGGTTAAGCCCGTGGATTTAGACTCGGAGGTCGATTCCTGGTCTGAACACAAAAATATTTATTAATGTAAATAAATACATTTAATTAATATTTAATATTTATTTGTGATATTTCTCAAGTTTAGTACGCTGGAGACATCGACGAGCTTGCCACTTGTCATGATTGGCCTATAGTAAAGTTGGCTAAATGTGAATCCGCCTATTTATAAGCGTGGTTTTTTGACCACCCTGAAAGGGAAACGATCGTGATGATACTTTACTTTACTTTAAATTAAAAGATATTATCGTCGAATCGAATCCGGTACCTTCAAGTCTAAATCCATGGACTTAACCGCTAGACCACGGAGGCAGAATCTAGACCACGCAAACATTTTAAAACATTGATTACCGAATCGGTCAAGGCATCTCAAGTAATGCGTTAACCAGGGAACAATATGTTTATTAAAGTGTTTTTGATGATTTTGATCATGTAATTAGATAAATAAAAACACTTCAGGAGCCAAGATATCTGGCAGAAAAATTGGGGCTAAGGATCATCATTGCCATTTAACGCGGAAATGCTACCAGTATCATTATGTCTTATTAAATTGTATTTTTTTTATTAAATAGTGTGTTATTTATATAAGTTTGTAATTTCTTTATATTACATCGAATAAACATGCATTCAAAACTAGGAAAAGGGTGGGCTTTAAGCAATAATATAGTGTATAAAGGTACGAGACGATGCATTCTGGTCACACTGTGGATGTCTCAAGGGACGAGGGGACGTGAGTAGGGATCAATTCTCCAATATTACGCCGTATAGGACTATAGTAAAAGCTGACGGTTCGAGTAATGCGATCACGACTCTTTTCTATAGGAATGTAATATTTACATACTGGAAGAACTGAGCAACGCCTTTCTTCGGACACGTGACCCATTGAGCATCCAGGTAGTGTTTACCTTGACGTACTCGAATCCTACAATTTCATAAAACAATAGTAAAATAAATTGGAATATACACTTCAATTATATTATATATTTTCTTCGGTGTACGGTGATGGCTCGGTTGTAAGAACCAATGAGAATTACTTTTCTTATGTACACAAATGTACATGGTCAGACACCAAAGATCCCGTGCCTCGAACGTGTACTTGATGCCGTCGGACCCGGTTACCGTACGGCTTAAAGTACTCTCCGACGACTAGGCACAAAATACCAATCGTGGAATTGTTAAAATTGACATTAAAATTGACATAAGACCCTCGCCAACCAGTCTGACTAACCTGGCAAATGTAGGTTCCTACTAGAATTGTAATTGTAATTGTAGAAGTGCAAATTCCTACATCCAATCCAATAGGACTTTGAGTTGTAGGGGCTGTGATGTGTTGTGTTTTTTTATATATATTTATGAATAGAAAATTTATTAATGATGCCTGCCTCAGCTGGTCTAGCGGTTAAGTCCGTGGATTTAGACTTAGAGGTACCACTAGCTTGCCACTTGTCATGATTGAACCCTTATAAATATAAGCGTGGTTTCTGACCACCCGAAAGGTAAACGGTCGTGATGATACTTTACTTTTTTTAATAATGATGTCGACCAAAGTCTGAAGGGCCCAACCGAAATCAGTCTACATGCCCGACTCCATATGGAGCGTCATAAAGAGACCTCAAAGCGCCTGCATTCTTGATCCTAGGCATCTACGGACTAAAATCCTTTAACCTTCACCCTTCACTCTTGGCCCTGTGTACTTGTACAGTTATTTTTTTACATACGAACTATACGCACAGGTCAGAATATCAAACCTTAAAATCAAAATATCTATTTCCTTAGGTTATCTTGTAACAACTTGGATATTTTCAGCACTAAAATAATATAACACAAAAACATAAAAAAAATATAAACAAACATAAGTTAAGTAATCATGGTTGGACCGTAACAGGTAAACAATCCCGATTTATGTGTATAATAGAATTATTATCATAAGCAAGGTAATCGTAACTTAATAACTACTTAATATAAGATTGTAAATAGGCCGTGTCAACTAAAGATAAATCCGTGGCTGTAAAAGGGCCGAGTAAGCTTATAATCTAACAATAATAATAAATATCAAATCTTAATACTAGTTCGTGGCTGTATACGGGCCGTGTCACCTTACCTTATGCATCCACATACCGTGGTCACCATCCGTACGCGGACGTATAAATTTGGGGACTCATTAAGGGGGAATTGGACGGAGGTAGCAGCATCTGGATCGGATGATAAAATATTTTTTGCTATTTAAATAGATAGTTCAAGAAGATTTTCATTCTCAAACAGTTTACATATCATTATAAAACTTCACTTCACTGCTTTTTCTAACTTTATGAAGAAAAATAACACGAGTGTATTGGCATGAATTGTAGTTATAGTACTTAGATCCAACTATTACATTAAAAAGTTCTATCCGACTCAGTTTGTACAAATTATTATTTATTTTATTCTTATTTCTATTATTTTAAATAAATCCAATTTTTTTTTGCTCTTTTAAAATAGTTATTTCTCTGAAGATAAAATTCTGAACCGTTGACATCCGTCAGAGAGCCAAAGTTACCGACATAGCTTTTAAACCTAGCAAGTGGCAATGTGTTGGACATGTCTGTCGCAAAACCGATGTCCGATGGAGTAGATGGGTTCTGGAGTAGAGACCACGTACTAGAAGACCCAAGTGACCATCCGCCAGACGGACAGATGACCTAAGGAATGTCTGGTGGGGAATGGATGAGGGTGAGGATGGCAGGAGAAAAGTGTGAAGTGGCAAAATTGAGGGAGGCCTATATCCAGTAGCCACTATCCCTACGCGTACATATAAATTTGGAGACTTACATCTGTCGCACGCTGAAGATATGGAAAGTCCTCCAAGCCAATGTGTTTCCAAATTCCCAATGACTCCTATCATTAAAGCACAGTGTGAAAAAGCATCTTCATAATGATGTCAGTCGTCAGTGGCTGGCGTCAGTTGCTCCCAATCTCTGACCTTGCGTACCGATTACCATCAGTTGGGCGCTATATCACATGTCGTCTAAAAAAATATACCTATAAAGGAGAATATTAATAGGTATGCAAATTCTTTTGAAGCTTTGTCACAGTATAGCTTGTATGAATGCGAATACACTAGTTTTTGTTTGATTCAAAAATATCAACTTGTTATGATTTTACAGAAAATTAAACCTCTCATTCAGTAGCGAGCGTTGTAATATGACGTCACAACTCCCGCGTCGCACACTGACTTTGACCCAGAAGGTAATCCAGAATACCTTTTGTTGACTACCTAGTAATACGTAGGATATTTCCAAAAGAAGTTATCAAAGCTCATAACTTGTGCCGGTATCCGTGGATACTTTATTTTATAGCTACTAGCATTAGCGTACTCTTCAATTTTAAATTTAATTGCGCTGCAAGAAGGAAAACGTAATAAACTGTCGATACATTGCAAAAGAAAATTCTATTAGTCAGTTTTAACGAGTTACAATCCGTTGTAAGAAAGGAGAGTTAAAACCAGCAGCCAAGCATTGACTAACTGGAGACAATCTTGAACTGTATTTGTAGACTGACGAGTTATGGTCCACTCACAAAACTTCGGGCAAATTACACAGACTGGGGATGTTCGATCCGGATGCCTTATTGATATTTCGCAATGGATTGTAATACACTGTATTGATTCAAGTATCGATTAAATACGATTTTTGGAACGATCGACTATCGAATCAAGTATTTTTTAAAATAAAAAAGTTGTATTTTGTTACATCAAAATTTCATTTAATAGAATTTAATTTAGTTTAGCAACTAGCACTTTAGGTGTAAAGCCCTTAGTTTATTTTGTAGAATAGTTTTCACATATTTCATATAGTTTCCTAGGTATTTAAAGTTAAGTTTTTAGTTTAATTTAATAGACAACATTTGGAACATATTTTAATTTGCCAATATTTAAATTTTATAACACACACAATTATGTTATAAGTTAGACGGAACAATGCTGGTAATCCAAGTGAACAAAAATTACTATATTTTAATAAAATATGTTTTCCTCAAGCTAAACAAAGTAGCTGATTATAACTATATTGAAATATCAAAAACACAAAAAGTTTAAACTTTTGTTACAGGCCAGCCACCACCGCTCTGAAAGAAGAACGAAAAGAATACGGAACAATTATTGGTTCAGATGACTAGTATAATAAAAAAAAAAAAAAAAAAATATTTATTGACACCAATTTTTAACATCCTATATGCATAAATTACTATCTAGGAAATTATATCATTTATTTATTTATAATACATTGAGCTAGGACAGGCTAACAGAACTGTTAGTAAGTGCACTGGTTTCTGTACTAGATAACTCTGTCAAGGCACAGAAACCAGATTGATCAGGGAAGGTGTAGTTTCTTGATCCTAGTTTAGCAACACTCAAATGTGGTTGTTATATCTTATTTGTGTATTTATTTATATTTAGTTATGTACTTGTATTTGTTTATTTATTTTGTTCACCTGTGATTCGTTTAATCTAATTTATGTACTTAATCTTGTTTTAACCATTATATTTTGTTTTTCTTTTTGGTGTTCATTTGATTTATTATTGATTTATTATTGGAGTTAGGGTTTACTGAGGGAATAGGGATTCCTAAACTATTATATTGTTATTTTAAGTAATTCTTCAGTACTATCGTATGTTTGTGATAAAAGAAACTTTGTTAACTGTTTCTTGCATTGAAATTTTGTAAGTTTTATTATAGATAATGAAGTATTTATTTTATTATAAATGTAAGGACCTAGAAAATTAAGATGCCTTGTAGATGCCTTATACCTCTTGTTTACGACTAGGCGTTAAATTCATATTCAAAACGTAGTTATATTATACAGAATGTATGTTTAACAACAACTGTAACTTTACTGTTTCCGTGGTCTAGCGGTTAAGTACGTGGATTTAGACTCTGGTCAGGACACAAAAATATTTATTAATGTAAATAAATACATTTAATTAATTTGTAATATTTCTCGAGTTTGGTACGCTGGAGACATTGACGAGCTTGCCACTTGTCATGATTGGCCTATAGTAAAGTTGGCAAAATATGAATCCGCTTTTTTATAAGCTTGGTTTCTGACCACCCCAAAAGGGAAACGGTCGTGACGATACTTTACTTTACTTTTGTAACATTGACTAAGGGACAGTAGCATAAATAATTATTAAAATAATCTATAATAATACATACATACATACATATCTTCACGCCAGATCCCTTACGGGGTAGGCAGAGACAATTGAGCGCCACTTGACACGATCACGACATACCTCTTTCGCTTCATCGACGTTCATCAACCTCTTCATACATGCCCTTTTGTTACGAAGGCTTTTTAATTCTCCTTCAGCTAGTGTTTTATTTATTTGATCGTGATACGTGTGTCTTGGTCTGCCAGGGCCTCTTTTACCCACAACTTTCGCATTATATACCTGGTTCGTCAATCTTTCTTCGCTCATCCTTTTAACATGCCCGAACCATCGTAGCATACTTTTGCTTATTTTTGTCCCTATGCTTTCCTTCATACCAACCCTTTTCCGTATTTCGACGTTACGTATGCGGTCCGCCAAAGTGACGCCACATATCCGCCGCAACGACCGCATTTCTACTGCATTAACCCTACTCTCATGCGTATTCTGACATTTCCACGTTTCGCTTCCATACATCAGTGTTGGTACCAACATGGCATTGTGTATGGCGAGCCGAGCTTTGTCACTGACATTTCGACTGCCGATCAGTGACCCCAGGGCACCGTTAACACTATTTCCCGCGTTCACTCTTCTTTCAACGTCCCTATCGTACTTCCCATCCGCAGTGAAAACACTGCCCAGATATATAATTTCATTTACTTGTTCTAGAGTTTCATCATCAATCTTTATCGTCACGGTTGTCATCCTTCTTCTTTCAAACACTAGTACCTTGGTTTTTCTCGCATTCAAACGGAGTCCTTTTTCTGCACATCTGATATCCGCCACGTAATTGATAATTAACTTGTCACTTTGGTAATTTCAGCCAATGACGTGCCTCATAGGCTCATAGTTTCTGCCACTGGCCGATAATGTGATATAACCATACCTAGATTTGTGACCGGACCATAACTTATGCGACTACTAAAATAGTTAGAAATGTTTCTCCACTTATTTAATGTATCCGAGTGGTTTTCCTTACATTGTACAATTTGAAACTTGAACAGCGATTGTGGAGGTTTTCTTTTCAGGATTTCGCGGCAATGTTTCAAAATTTCAATTTAATTCAGCGCAAGCAATTCCTTTTACGATGAGGGCCACAACCTAACCCGTTTCTATACTTTTATGCTATATCTAGGCATAGACCTAGCAATAGACAAGAATTGGCAAATAGGTTTAAATCTATAGAACGTAATAATAAAGTTATCTTGTAGTGAATTTTGTCCTGTCTAACATTTAGAAGTTTTAAATAAATAAACGTTTATTAATTTGTATTAGATTTAGTTTTACTAGAATTTTCTCTTTAAATTTTCCTGTACCTTAAATATTTGCAGCTACCTACTTACAATGTTCTTAATGTCCCTAAGGCGAGACTAACATACATACAGACACTCATGCATGGCTTTATAATATTAGTATGGAAATATAAATTATATTTAATAACTGTAATTTATTTGGAAGTTCTATTACAGGATATTGTATAGGGTAGTTCTACGTACACACGTTTCTCTTTATATTTTTAAACTGCTAAAATATTGTTTCTGGCGAGCGCGATACGCCAACTCAGCTTGTCTCTAGTTCAATCCTTTGCTAAGAATGAAATAAGTACCTACTTATTGAATAAAATTACATAGCTCACTCAATATACTGTAAGAATTAACAAATCATAATATATTTCGAGTAGTGGTAGTTCACATACAATTGTTGTTTTACTTATTATTAACAATATTGCATATTTCATATATATGTATATTTTTTTAAGAATTCAAAGTAAATTAATACACAAATCAAATAAAAAATGTCCTCTGGAGACGTCCCATCCGAGATAGTCCCAAGTAGACTGGCAACATTTGCCCTGTGTACAGCGAGGCTAATACGTTGGCAGAAATAATTGCCAGCCTTTCTGTCTCCAGACCTTTGACAACTCCTTGGGCCCATCGTCTCGACCCCAAACGGCGCAAATTCGTAACCGGTACCTAAGTTGGCGTATTTGCGCAATTTGAGGTTCTCCGCAGAAAACGCCACTCTCCCCGCGCCTGACGAGGTCACCTAGATAGAGAGTTGGAGCTAATGTGTCTACACACGTCACATCCCACACCACATACCTGCCAAATTTTCAAGGCCCAACAGTCATCCCGTCGGGTATCTTGCCATCGCTCCGCACAATTCCAGATGGTTCTAAGATTCCGGGTACACCAGCAGTGACAAGAGCCTATCCGATGATGTCTCGCGCTTTGAGCACAAGAAAGCCTGTGGTGTGACACTGATGCGGGTGGATAGTCCGGGCTCCAAGACAAATGCACCCCGCCATGGTCAGTCTATTTTGATCAAGAAGTGTGTCAACCGATGCCGAATACAACTGACTACATATCTCAAAAGTACACACACACACACGTATCTTTGAAAATGTTGGAGCGTGAGAGCAAGAGAAATGCAAAGCGTAACAACCCTCTTAATCGAAAATTAACATGTATGAATGTAAGTACCCGTATTAGCTGAGTCCAGGGGCCCTTTGATATTACGTTAAAGCACTCATCATCATCATCATCAGCCTGTGTCTCTCCACTGCTGGATATAGGCATCCCCCAAGGCTCGCCGTTTTACACGATCTTCTGCCACCCTCATCCATCCCCCACCAGCGACCTTCCTCAGGTCATCTGTCCATCTGGCGGAGGGTCGTCCCGCACTGCGTTTTCCAGTACGTGGTCTCCACTGCAGGACCCGTTTTCCCCCATCGTTCATCGCTTCTGCGACAGAAGTGTCCAGCCCATTGCCACTTCAACTTGCTAATTTTGAAAGCTATGTCGGTAAGTTTGATTCTTTGACGGATGTCAACGTTTTTAACTTTATCCTTCAGAGAAATCCCGAGCATAGCTCTCTCCATAGCTCGCTGAGCGACCTTGAACTCTCTCCATACGACATTACTGGAAGAACGTTAACGTTAAAGCACTATATTACTTTAATTAAAACCTAACTTATAATCCCAATTTACGTGCTAGTGACAACGAAAATGCTATTACAAATATGTAAGTGGCACGTTTGCAGACACGGAATTTGTTCAGTAAAACCCCGCAGATAGAATCGGTGTTCATTGAATAAAGTGGTCAAAGTGCAGCAAAGCCACGACCGCACGTGTGCTGCATGCTTTATTAGGTTCGTCGTGTAAGAGTGGAGAGAATTATGCAAACTAACTTACTCCTATATCTGCACCTATTTTCGGGCGTGTTTATGAAGCGTTTGGCAGTGTTTTATGAGTTAAAACGATATTCATTGCGTTTTAAGTTTGACTACTTTTAGTTACTGCTCTTTTATCGATATTAATGTTTGGTACTTTAATTTTAATTACATAGTGCTCTAGAAATGTGGTTTTGGCGTTAGTGTTGCCCAAAGCAAGACCAAGATCAGAACATCTGGTCTCGGTCTTGGTCTTGCACTATGAATCAATATTAATGGGATATTTCACGGGGACAGACAGACACCAAAATCCATAAGGGTTCAATTTTTTCCTTCTCACTCAAAAAAAGGCAGACTCGACGCAAAATAATATACCCTAATCACAAAAAAAAATAGAAACATTTTTAATAAATGCATAATTAGAAAAAAAAATTAGCAATAAATGAGAATGCCCATTTTTCTTAGATAAATGGGCCCAATAAAATGTTCTCGTGCCATAATCATTTCTTTTTTATTCGATAGTTAATATATTGCATTTTTATAATCTGTAATTAATTTTATTTATTTTACCCTAGATTAACGACAATTGACAAACTCTATTTTACCTTGTTAATTATATAGATTCGATCCCCCCGATTTAATTAGAGAATTATGAACACTTTGAAATCCAGTGTTTTATCTATAATAAAGTACCTGATCATAATAAAGAACCTAATCGTATAAATAGTGCTTTGTAACTATTTCATACATAAATTTTAACCAATTGACTATTTAATTAAAAGATATTTTAATGCTGGAATAAAAGATATATTGTAATTAAATTTAAAAAAACACAATTAATTGTTATGATTATTGAATTGTATTTAGTTGAGGCACACTGCAAAACAGTTGGGGCCTGGTTTTGGGCAATCTCTTTTGCGAGACTTGCACAAAACCAATACCAAAACTAGAGTTGGTCTTGCGTGTAGTCTGCTGGTCTTTTTCTTAGTCTTGGTCTTGCCTTGTTGCAATATGGGGCAACACTAGTTGGCGCGTAATATTAGTTTATTCATTTTGTGGACGGAGATCCGAATCCACAAATGCACCGATATCCCGCACTACAGGGCAACCTCGTGTAGGTATCACAAACACACCATCCTATATTGTTCACCTTTTTTACACCTGTATACTTTTTTGTTATAATAAATTATTTTATTATTATTATTATTTCTTATGGGGCCTGTTAAGCTTGAGTTGAGAAGAAGAATATTGATTTTAATACATACTCGTATAAAGGTAGGTATAATTATGTCAATTTATATTATTATGCGTTAAATTACTTCATATCTCATTATTAAGATAAATTACATCGAAATAATATCGTCACGCATTTTTTCATATTTCCATTTCCACATTTAATAACACGACGTTTAATTAAAATTAATTTTGTCACCTTTTGGAAATAATATCAAAGTTACGAATTAAATTGCTAACTAGACTTGGGGCTTAATTTATTATTGAAATATTTTACAAAAGTACCTAACAAATTGTTTATTCCGTTCATGAATAGAACTATTAATGATGCTAATTCACTACGCATGGTAAAGAGAGACTAAACATATTTCTTTTCTGTTTAGGCCGAGGAAAGTTTAGCCAAACGTAAATGGCATTAAACAACTTTTTACTTAATGCACCAAATGATTCCATTAGTGAGAGCATTCTTAGCAATTTATGGATTAACTATACAAATAACTACCTCCGGTTAAGTCCGTGGATTTAGACTCGGAGGTACCGGGTTCGATTCCTGGTAGGGACACAAAAATATTTATTAAGGTAAATAAATACATTTATATTTCTTCTTATTAAAATTATATTATCTTCATATATATCTTCTATATGTTAATAAGTATTTAAGTAGTCTATGTATACATACTATTTAGTATTTTAGTTTATTCAAATTTAAAATAAGGTTAAAATTGCACCCCACATATTATACTGTCTCACTCTCCCATAGGTTAGCTGGTAGAAAAAGCAGAAATGGCTTTAAGTTCGCCTTTGTACATACTTTTAAGTTAAAGTGCAATAAAGTATTTTAATAATTATTATTTAATTTATTTGTGATATTTCTCGAGTTTGGTACGCTGGTGACATCGACAAGCTTACCGCTTGTCATGATTGGCCTATAGTAAAGTTGGCTAAATGTGAATCCGCTTATTTATAAGCGTGGTTTCTGACCACCCCGAAAGGGAAACGGTCGTGATGATACTTTACTTTTTTTATACAAATGCGATATTCATTGTACGAAAGAGGTATGTACGGTAATATAATAAAAATTCACATTTTAAAATTGTTACAGAGAAAAATAATAAAATTTATATTTTTAAAATATTGTAGTCTTATTGGCTTGGCTACTGATGCAAATGAGAACTAGGCGAATGAAATGGAAATAGGACAAGGCTCTTTAGAGGCGCTGAGTATTAAAATGAATCCCCCAGTATTTTTCAACGTTGATATTGCAACTGCAACTAAGCGGATACAAGATACGCTGCAGCAATAAAATATAAATTATAAAGATTTCAATGAATGATAAAAACCTATTTATATTTTATTTATTTATTTAAAAACTTTATTGCACTGTGTACAAAGGGCGGGCTTAATGCCGCTAGGCATTCTCTAGCAGCCAACCTTTGGGATAATACAAAGAATTTTGAATAAGAGGTAGGTGCAGGGCTCAAATATGAAACTTAATTTTAAAGAAAAATCAATACCTATTAATATACATACAAATATGTACACAATAATACATATACTACACATAATAATAGTTTATACTTTATAGGTTATACTTTCACGCATAATAATAATAGTTTTCTGCAAAGTGGTTGTCAATAATAAAGAAAGGGCAAATGATGTTGACAGTCCCATGCTTCGACAGTGCATATCGGCTATTTGGCAATCTAAGTTTCAAAAAATATAAATAAATATTTCCAGACAGGTCACACAGCGCCATCTAGTTTCCGTGGTAAGCTATGAGGCTTGTGTTACGGAAACTAGATGGTTGATAAACTACATATTATACTTTTTTTTTGTAAATATATACATATTATACATATAAACACCCAGACCGAGACAAATTATACAATGTACAACTTGCCCCCGGTGGGAATTGAACCCACGACCTCCCGAGTTCACGGCAACGTTTGTTACCACTAGACCACGGAGGCAGTCTAATAAGTTATTTCTAACTTTAAACGGCGGAAATACACTTAGCTTATTGGGAGATGTGTTTTTGCGCCGTTTGGAGTTGAAACTCTCGGGCCGTGGGGACCAAGTGCACAGGAAATGTTTAAGGTGTTGTCAACACAGCCCATCAACACCTCGGGAGACAAAAGGGCTAGACAATATTTGGGACAAAGGATCAGCATTGCCATTCAACGTGACAATGCTGCCAGTATGCTTGGATCTTTGCCCATTGGCAGCGATTTGAAGCATTTTTTTATTTATATTTTTTTTATTCTATTTTGTTTTTTAATTATTTTATATTATTATTGTTTTAGTTTTTAGTTGTATATTTAATTATTAAGTACATATTTTTTTAAATCATAGTACATTACTTCTTTCGAATAAACATTTATTAACAGTTATTTCTATATTTATTACGCCTAGAAAGGCAAGGTGCCTAACGTCAGTCTCATTTACTAATATAGAATATAGTTTAATTTCAAAGTCAGAACTACAGTACGAAATTATTTTGTTGATGCCAAGATTATGACAGCCACGTCCCTGTATGTATATACTTGCTTACAGAAGGTTCATGCGAAAGCTAATCAGCTTCCAAAAATTTCTAGTAAGACTAAGTATAACTTAAGAAACAAAAATTATATTTATATAAAGCAAACTAGGTTCAGATAAACGTTTAAGCAAGGTTTGCCGTTGAAAATTACATTATACAATAAACTACCTGAGATTATAACTAGACGGAAATTTATTCAAATAGTTGTATAGATTTGTGGTATTATGCCTTCTACTGTATTGAGTTCCTAATGCTTCTTTGTCTACGATGCATAGTATTAATAGCATTATTGTTATTATTCAAAAAAATGTTGTATAACTGTTTAAATTAAGTTTTCTAAACAAGAAAAAAAAAATACTAAATGTCGTAATTGTTGTAAAAAAAATATTTTAAAACAATAGTTTTTTGTTTTTTAAGCATGATGAAGACCATAAGCTTGACACTGTCAGTTGATAACGTTATAACAAACAACGATACAACAGTGTGCAGGTAGGTACTTAGTAGGTAATTGTAGCGACCTAATTTGCGAGTAAAACCATTATACACCACAATAACAAGCGAACATCGGAGTAATCAATCAAGAAGCTGTCCAAACTGGGAATACAATTATGAACTTAGTCCATGTCACTGGTACACGCGGTGTCATGTTTGTCTGCCCACTGTGATTAATTAGCAACGACGAATAAACTGTCGTGGGAAAGGCTTACCACTATACTTGTAGGGTTAAGTGGATACACTGGGAAAAATATACCCAGGTTTTTAATATAAATTCAGCGCTCGCTAACAAACAATTAGGCGTCCAAACCAATTTATTCTTGGTAATAAAAATTAGTGTTATTTGCTAGCTCATCGTAGTTTAACAGCAATGTATTCGTAATATATGTACATATATTACAATTCATGCACTTAGGAATTTGCTCAAGTCAACACCACATCTTGACATCTTAGCTGACGATTTGTCCAAATTCACTAAAGCGTGTTGGAATTTTGTGAAAAATGAATGAATGCCGTCAACCAGTCAAGCCAACCCGTCTGGCCAGCGTGGCGAGAGTAGGCCAAATTCTCCAGATATGTGTTCTGAAAGGCCCATCGCCAATAGTGGAGGTATTGGAGATGTAATGATAAAAAAAAATATGAATAAATTTGAATGAAATTTTGTTATAAGTGTAAGCTAATACCATACATTTGAATGAAAATTTATTATAAGTATAACCAGGGGCCTTATTCTGGCGCTTTTGATTTGCGTGTCGGTTCAAAATATTCGAATAAAAAGCGACAGATCTCCACAGAAAACCGTCAGATTCATTTGAGTAAATCGAGCGGACATGCATGGCTAACCCGCCAGAATCGAGAGGAATTAGGCTCCAGGTCGTCTTTTACATGTCGGGTGGGTTTGAACTGACCTTTATAGGGTTTAATCCGAGCCACCACCGCACCAAAATTATATATATTGTGACCCAATTGTGTCCTCAGTGTACCGCCTGACTAACGGATCCTTGAACTGTATAATATAGGTAGTGTTACTGTCAACGTTTAAATTGTCTTTTTATAGATTAGCGCTTACACAATCCAAATTTAATAGAAAATTAGTTCTTAAGACAGGTGTTATAAAGATCAATATTGTATAAAAACAGTCCTCAAACTTTCATAACTTTTTTTATGTCATAACCTTAAATTTATGCGACATTTAAAAACCTCGCACGTTTCTGTGGCATCGATTTTCTGTAAAAACTGCAATTACATTACCTTTATTATTAAATATGGTATTTAAATTTGTGGTTTGCAATATAAGATTAAGAAGTAACCACGATCGAAAAAGTTTAGTTAAGATTATACCAATTCTAAAAAAATATTTTTGTCTGAGAATTTCGTCAAGCGAAGGGATGGACAGTGACAAATAGTGTCTTGAGTCTAGTCGCGTAATGATTACTGATTGAGCTTACTTGTCAACGAAGGTCGCAGGTTCACACCCGGTTTAATAAATCTGGCTTGACGCATTTATTTTTGTCTGTATAAATACTAATGCTTACCTCATAATTATGTTTACAGAAAGAAATAAGGAATGTTTTAATAAACGTAAAGTCTAACTTATTACCAAAAAACAGAAGAAATTCTAATACTGTCATAGAATTGTAATTGAAGTTTTTACGTATTTTTTTGTTTATTCATACTTGTATATTAATTAAATAAATCACAGACCTTTTGGTACATATTACAGGGATTTACTAATGGATGTATCTGAGTTTCTAAGTCAATAAAAGTTTTTTATTTATTTTAACTAAGGGCATGTCACTGAATCGTTCCTTATTATTGGTATTAAGTTAAGAAATCTCACTAAGGAAGGATTCAGTTACCGGCCCTAACTTCATAAAACAAGTATAGGTTATTTGGTTGTTAATACGTTAGTGTTTATTGAACATTAATTACTTTTTATACCTCAGCTACTAACCCAGTCACCACCCAATCAACTACAGTTATTAGTTATCCAATTATTATTCATTTATAAATTTATACGACTTAATGCTAGACATTCTCTAGTAGCCAACGTTTGGGACAATACAGAAAACTATAAATAAACTTATTCAAAGATAGAAATGATAAAATGAAATGAAGTGAAGTGAAGTGTAGTGAAGTGAAGTGAAGTGAAGAGAGGTGAAAAAAAATGAAATGAAATGAAACGAGACGAAACGAGACGAGACGAGAAGAAACGAAACGAAACAAAACGAAATGAAATGAAATAATTAAATATTTATTTGTTACAAATTAAAGATGAACAATATGTTTCCCTGCAACAATTTACCTTAAGAGGCGTACAAATATTAATTTGAGTCCTAACACTAATTAACAATTATTGTAAAACTACGGCTAAAACAAACATTTCTTTTACACACATGATTCTTATAATGATATAAATAAATGTCAAAATAATACACATAGAGAAAAAATGACAAAATAAATATTAAAATGTCCATTGTTATTAGCTTATAATTATTATATTATACATACATACACACATATCTTCACGCCAAATCCCTTGCGGGGTAGGCAGAGACAATTGAGCGCCACTTGTCACGGTCACGACATACCTCTTTCGCTTCTTCGACATTCATCAACCTCTTCATACATGCCCTTATGTTTCGATGGCTTTTCAACGCACCTTCAATATGTCAATAAATAAAACTATTTTACAATAACCAGCTATGTAATTTATTTGTTATTATAAATTGTTATAAAATGAATGAATATGGAACACATTTTTCTTCTAGAACAATACATATTAAAATACATACCAATATATACAAATATGTACGCAATAATAAATATACTACTTACTATACATATATATATTACATATGCTATTGGGAGCTGTTTAAGTAATGTTTATATACCATTTTCTTAAAGAGTGATCTATTGAGCTCTTGGCAAATTTCTACCAACAAATTGGTCCACAGATTTGCGACGACTACTGCGAAACAGTATGACTTGAAGCTAGAGTGATGAGATGGGATAGATAGAACAGAATTGTGAGCCGGGCGAAGTGAAGTGATGAGAGATAGGCAAACTTGTCCTTGAGGTATATCGGTGTCGCATATAGAAAAAAAAAAGAAAATGAAAAATAATACTATGGTTTACAAAGTAATACATGACATATTATTATAAAACAACACTCTATACTTATGAATAAAAATAATAAGCTATTATTTGTAAATGTGGAAGTTAAATTTATTCGAAGTTAATTAAGTCCATTAAATATAAATTAAAAGCTTCCTAAATAATAAAATTAAAAATAAACTAAACTATAAATAAGAAAATGTCCTCTACAGACGTCCCATCCGAGATAGTCCCAAGGAGATTGGCAACATTTCCCCTCTGTATAGCGAGACTAATGCGTTGGCAGAAATAATTGCCAGCCTTCTCTCCAGACCTTTCTGTCACTGTTTCCTCGCTGACGGTGGAAGTTTGAAACATACTTTGGCAGCATTTCCCCGATGCACACCAATTCTGATTTAATGCGACAAAAAACTAACAGCCATCTTATCATTCACACATTGTATTCCATAATTGCTTTTTGAAAACACTTGTTAAGAGAAGAAGTATATTTTTTTCGTTTTAGACCTTATTATAATGTTAAGGGTGGGGTCAACGAGTCAGTTCCCAGTGGCGCCTTTGTTTTGCAGACACATTCCGAATGTCAGCGGCGACGTGAAGAATGATACAAGGACGTGAACGACGGACATCTTCGTAATATTTCGCCTGGCAAATAAATATGTATGAAAGCCAACCTTAGTAATTTGCAAAAATATACAATGTGTCTAAGTTTTTTTGAAAAATGCTTTTCACTTTTCGTGGAATACTGTTCTCACCTTTGGAATAGTACCGTCAAGTACCTACCTCACAGATGCTCTCAATGTCCTACAGAGGCAAGCTGTACGAATTGTGGACGATGCCACTATATCTGGAACTCTCGAGCAGCTCCGCCGAGATGTAGCTTCTCTGAGCGTGTTCTACCGGCTATACTATGGTGAGTGCTTTGAAGAGCTCTACAACTTATTTACTTTCTCTCCATTCACTCGACAGGTCAGAATATTCACCCACATACCGTAGTCACCATCTCTTCGCGTACGTATAAATTTGGGGACTCTTACATCTGTCGCACAATAAAGATGTTTGTCTTTGTGTTTCCACTTTTCTATAACCTAGAGTACTTCAAGCGAAGTGTGAAAAGGCATCTAGTCAAGCAGGAATAGTGTTAGGGACTGATGTCACCATACCTTCGCGTACGTATAAATTTGGGGATTCATACATATGTCGCACAGTAAAGATGTTTGCCTTTGTGTTTCCACTTTTCTATAACCTGGAGTACTTCAAGCGAAGTAGGAAAGGCATCTAGACAAGCAGGCATAGTGTTAGGGACTGATGTCACCATCCCTTCGCGTACGTATAAATTTGGGGATTCATACTTATGTCGCACAATAAAGATGTTTGCCTTTGTGTTTCCACTTTCCTATAACCTGGAGTACTTCAAGCGAAGTGTGAATCTAGTCAAGCAGGCATAGTGTTAGGGACTGATGTCACCATCCCTTCGGGTACGTATAAATTTGGGGACTCATACATCTGTCGCACAATAAAGATGTTTACCTTTGTGTTTCCACTTTCCTATAACCTGGAGTACTTCAAGCGAAGTGTGAAAAGGCATCTAGTCAAGCAGGCATAGTGTTAGGGACTGATGTCATGATCCCACATGAGTGTCTGATTCCTGTTGCTAACATTTATGGACCTATAAACAAATATATAAAAAACTGCCAAAGAATGAATGAAATGGACAAGCCAAAAAAAAGTAATTTTCAGCATTTCATTGACAAGCTGCAGAAACAGTTAGTAGTGAATTTAAATATTTGCTGAAATAGTCTAGAGGAATTGAGAGTTGGTTGTTGTGCAAAGAACGAAGTGAACGAGAGTAAGAATCGCACAGATTTTCGAACGATCGCTCAAGTAGGAAGGTGTATTAGGATTATTTAGAATTCTAAATACGGCATAAAGTGTAAAGATCTGCGAAAACGGATATTAGAAGACAAATTTCTAAGCATTCCATGGATTAGCCGTGCGGGTGCCGGGTCCATCGTGTGTGGGTAAGAGATGACAAGAATAGTGTCTCGGGCTTGCGACCGACAATAGGCTGGTTTAAGAAAAGGAGGCCTCCCTTTTTTATTTTATTACGCGATAATACGCTCACCATCCACCATTCTACTTCTCTCCCTACCCAACCAAATACTGTATGATTCCGTTAATGCCGTCTTGGAAGCTCGTTCCATAAATGTATTGACGGCAGACCTGCTTAGGCCCAATTCTTTCAGTAAGTGATGCAAAGATTTTGCTGGAACTCCTCTTGCACCTTAAAGTATAATTAAATATGAAAATAAACATTAGAATCTCGCCAAACCTTCAGGTCAGCATAGCGTAAAAAAAGCTAGATTATGACGACGATTTCATAACATTATCATTATCAAAGAAGAGCTAATAAAGCAAAAAAAGTACGTATGTATTATATTTATATATAATACATTTATATTTTACTCGTCGTTGTAAAGATTTATTTTCACCACATAATTATATAAAAACTAAATGCACGCTAGTTGTGTGAACCTGTAAAGGCAAATTGTTACCATATAGAAGTTCCGAAATCCTCGCGTATCGACAGCTGTAACTCCAAATTAAAGCCTTTCGTAATAGACATGCATATTGGCAATCAATTATCCGATAAACTGATTAAATTCATATCACTCAGCAGCGCAGAACTACTGGGTTATAGCGTATCCCATCAGCTTACGAACTTTTTTTTTTTACATTTAATTTTTTACATTATTCTACCAAACTATAAAGTAGTTTATCGGCATCAATATACTCGTATGTAATATCAGACTAAAAATAAAAAAAAATGTAAATTTAAAAAATAAAAAACCCGCCTTTTTGAAGATTTAAACCTGTCTCGGTTTTTAATAGATCCTGACTCTTAAAGTTGCTATGTAATAAAATATTAATATAAAATAATTTCAATGGCGTAGTTAAGCGGTTATTAACATTTTTGGCGACGGAACCCTTGGGCTTATTTTCAGTTATTTGTTTTTTTTTTCAGTTTTTAAGTCAAGATCAAATTTAACGCAGGCGGCTATTTATTTTTTAAATCAACTTTTTTATTTATATTTTTTAGTTATCAATGCCTGTTATAATAATATATTTAATGTTTCTGACCACCTCGAAAGGGATATCGTCGTGATGATACTTTTTATATGAACTGTATTACATCTTTATTATAGGTAGGTACGAGTAGATGAAGATTTAACCGCTTCCGTGGTCTAGTGGTAACAAACGTTGCCGTGAACTCGGGAGGTCGTGGGTTCGATTCCCACCGGGGGCAAGTACATTGTATAATTTGTCTCGGTCTGGGTGTTTATATGTATAAAAAAGTATAATATGTAGTTTATCAACCATCTAGTTTTCGTAACACAAGCCTCGTAGCTTACCACGGAAATTAGATGGCGCTGTGTGACCTGTCTGGAAATATTTTTTTTTTATTTAGATAAGACTTACACATACATTTTAAATGATAATGTTTGCTAAACAATGTTAAACCGTTATAGATTCTAAATGGTCACTCTAAATGAAAAACATTTAAAAAACCTCAACATGATTTTTAAATACCTATTTGATGATACCCCACTCAATATAGTTTGTTAACCTATATTTTTTATTTTCCAGAATATAGCGTCTGGTTGTCGCCTTAATGAGATTTGATTAATGTCATATCTACAGTGACACTCGCGTGATAAGACAGTGATAACGCGTTTGGTCTCCAGTGTGCCACAGAGGAACAAACATACATACATACACGTACATACATAGGCTGATAAACACATAACCCTTATTTGTGTTTCGCAGTCGGGTAATAAAATACAACTATTACGGTAGCAGTTGAATAACAAAAAATATATATTGTTGTTTCTTTCTAATCAGACACTATTTTTTTACAAACAGTCTAAAAGAGAAACAGTGTTGCCATAAACTGAGTATCGAACAAAATTAAAGTGGCTACCAATTCGCTGTTGCAGGAATCTCCGAATTCTATGTTTACTATTTTCATACTCAACGAGCCTGTGACACCGAAATACCTCAATAGTAAATTTGCCTATCTCTCTTCATTCATTCCATGATAAGTCTCTTCGCTCTTCTCATAACTCTGTGCTCTCCATTCCCTCTCACCATACTGAATTTATGGCCAACTCATTTGCTGTTGTCGCCGAAAATCTGTGGAATGAACTACCGGTAGAAATCCGACAAGCATCCAATCGAAAAATGTTTAAAAAAATGGTGTCATCGTATTATTTAAATGGTTCATAAGTTATTTAATGGTATCATATGTAGTATATGTATTATTAGTATTTAATATATCATAGTTATTAGTATGTGTTTAGTAATATTGTATTTTTATGTATATATATATATTTATTATTATTATATATAGATATTTGCACCTACCTTATACATTTGAAATGGTCATTGTCCCTAAGGTTGGCTGTCCGATAATGTCTAGCGGCATTAAGTCCGATCCTTGTATAACGTGCAATAAAGTTTTAAATAAATAAATAATAAATAATCACACCGCATTGAGCTAAAAACAAACAAAAAAAATGTCATCGATGGGTTTTTACAATAACCCTACTGTATCAAAATATCACACGTTTCGAACTGTCGCGTCGGCGCGGGAATACGATAAGTCTCCTTTCGCAGTCAGCGAGGCAATAAATTTCCTAAAATCAAATAAAGAGCTGTGACTTGTGTTCTAGAGAAGGATTCCATATGACAGACAGAAGTGGTTGTGTTAAAATCAATGTTATACCATAAACTGTGTGTAAACAAAGCGAAACAACAAAAAAACATGTAATGTCGTCGAAGGATACTTCACCCGCTATGCTAACTTCACTGCCATGGTTATCATTCATCATCATCATTACAGCCCCTAGAACAAGCGTGGTTATGTTATGGAACAATCTACCTGTCATCATACAGCAAGCGACTAACAGGTATTTTTTTTTTAAAAACTTTCACACTTCTAAAATAGCTTCTGACAGCGTTAGTAAGCAGTATATATGTATGTTTATTTATAATAATGTGTATTATTAGTATTTAGTATATTGATATTATGATATACATATATGAAGTAAGTATATATTAATCCTATTAAATTAACTTTTATAATTATAGTATTATTATTATTTCTGTGATTGCACCTATAATTGTTCAAATTTGTTTCAAGGTTTGGCTGTCAGAGAATGTCTTCAGGCATTAAGTCCGTCTTTGTAATTATTGCAATAAAGTTTTTTGAATAAATAAATAAATAATAATAAATATCTTTACTACTTAAATATTGAGGAGTTATTTCTTTATGTTAGGAATAGAAAAAAAAAAACAATTTTGTTCTGTGAAGTTAGCTTTATCCGGCACATCTGGTCACTTCAGGATTAGGCACATAATTCGTTGGATCAACATTGTAAGACTTGTAATGCAAAAACTTTAGCCTAAATCCGTGTTAAATGTTCAACATTTTCGCCAGTAACAGTCTGTTTGTTAAATATTTATTGCATACTAGCTATTTAAGTTGGCTTCGCTCGTATATAGGTAGTGTTTTTTTAACGATGTAGACATATCAGGTTGCCGTGGATTACATGTTGTGTCGAGATGATGTTGTAACCTACATCCATTCCCAACAATATTTTAACAATGTTCTTAAAATAACAAAACGATATTAATTTTTCATTCATTACAGCCTCTAGAACACAGCGTCCTAGACCTCCACTGTTGGAGATGGGCCTTCCAGAACATATATCTGGAGAATTTGGCCTACATTCGCCATGATGGCTAGACGAATTGGCGAGGGTCTCATGTCAATTTTTACTTTTACTAGTTGGTATTAGTGGAACCGGGACCGACGGCTTAACGTGCTTTCTGAGGCACGGAATGATAGTGTTGTAAATGTATCACAAATGTACGTAAGAAAAGTGTTGTTTCTCACATTTATTATTAGATACGGGTGACTTTATATAGTCTTATGTTATACTAATATGTGATTCTATTGGTAGAGACAAACAACTATTCCTAAGATACCATAAGTCGGAAATGTATTTTTTTTTGCTTTTTCATAAAAAAAAATCTATTTTAAAATTATTAGTTCGTATGAAGAAGCCAAAATATTTTTGTCAATTCCGACATAATGGTTTATTAGGAAAAGTTGTTTGTTTCTATCAATAGAATAACATATTAGTTCAACGTAAAACCACACAAACCACCATACATATTTATTATGATATTAGATAATAATAATAAAATTCTTTACTGCACATTGTTCACAAAAGTATTGTGCAAGGGCGAGATTAATGCCGTAGGCATTTTCTAACAGCTAATATTGGATGTACCAACCACTTACTTGTACATATTTATTTCTTAGATTTCTTATATATGTATATATATTTTTTTTATTTACTTTTCTTACTCTGCACCCATAATATTCTTCTGTCACACTAGCAAAGGTTAGCTGATAGAGAATACCTTCATGGTACCTGTTATCTTCGCCTATTTTATTTTTATATTTTGTAAAAGTATAAAGAATAATATTATTATACTTTTTCGGCCATATACTCGTATTTTTCCATTAATACCGTTCCAGTAATATAGGCGTGAAGGCGAGACAAACATACATACACAAATTATACGTAAAAAAATTGTTTAGTAGTTTTTGCGCGAAGCAACAAACATCCATTCTTACATATTTAGTGTTTATAATATTAGTAGGACATTATCAAATTACTCACGACCACTTGTAGAATTATTGCGACAGGAGTGAAATCGATAAAGAATAAAATTGATTACAATAAATCCTTACCTCAGAGCTACAAAGTTTATGTCGAATCTAACTAAACTACAAGCATTATAGTCCAGTCATTTGGTGCTTAAAAAGGTGTGTGCCGCATAATAACTTAATATTGCCAAATTAAGTTTTTTTTTATTATGCTTATTTTATTGACACTTTTTAATACTTTGGCAGACTTGTAAATACTCGTTTAGTTTTATTTATAATTAGTTTTTTAATCAATTTTATGTTAATATTTTTGTATCTACTTCGAATAAATATATTTTACTTTATTAAAGTTACAAAAAAAAAACTTGTGGTTTCTGATTTAATTTCAAATCTAAAATTATTTTCAGATGTTATGAAAACTGGCATGTTTATAGATTTATACGTGCTATTTTTGAATTTTAAGTTTGTTCCCGCGTATAGCTGGACACTTATTACTTTCCATCTAATTTTACGATAGATATAGTTATCTAATATCCTTTTTTTTCGTAAGGAGCTTTAATGTGCTCTGCGAAAAAGCATAAACGCGTCGTAATCTATTTTTTTTTTAATATTTTTTCAATTATAAAGGATTCGATTTTAGACATAACAACAAAATGACTAGACTATAATGTATTGAACTCTAACTCTAACATACATAAAAGCTTTTAAAAGAAAACAAGCGATATGAGCCCTTATAATTTTAAAGATAAAGGTTATTGTTCCATGCAGGAACTAAGACAGGTAACTGAAGAAAATGCTTGATAATGCCACTAAAACGATAGATTACGATAATTGGTCCATTTATTTAAAAGGAAATGATAAGTGATATCTTCGGATAGCAGTCCACAAATCCAACCATTTCTTGTGGTGTTCTGAAACTGGATTCGTTGAAATAAAACACTGATTAAAGCGAATTTATTACTTCGTTGAGTGCTTCAATCAGAGATATTGCACAGTTAAACTTTTAAATGATTTCAGAAATGTTAGTGTGATTTCATTACGAGTATCTTAGAATGATCGGCATAAATTAAAATACGAGAGATAACTATAATATTTTAGATGGTTTAATGCATCCTTCCCGCTCGCACAATCCAATATTTTTGAAGATATTTAAGCGAGCCTTGGGGGAGGGCTATATCCAGTAGTGGAGAGACGCAGGCTGATGATGATGATGATGAAACTAATTTTAACATTTATACACATCCTACTTATATTACTAATGTGAAAGAAGCGTTTCAAGCCTATATTACTGGACCGAATTGAATGTTTCTTAGAAACCAGGGACAGACATAAGCTATATGACGTCATCCCCTGATAACGGCATGTGACACCACGGCTGTCTGTCTGTCAGATAGAATCAACTATAACGCTTAAACAACTTGATTAATTACGCTGGTGGAGGCTGGATGAGAGTGGCGGAAGATTGTGTGAAATGGCAAGCTTCGGGAGAGGCCTATATCCAGTAGTGGACAGACACATGCTTGACTTTAACCACCGGAACTACATTGAGAGCATCACCAAAACAGCGTCAAAAAATCTTGAAATACTGAACAAGGTGAAGCGGTTTTTCCCGCCTTCAATCTGTTCACACCTTTGGGATGGTTCAGCCAAGTACCTCATAGATGCTTTTAATGTCCTACCGAGGCGAGTTGTTCGAATTGTGGACGATGCCACTATATCTGGAACTCTCGAATCCCTGCAGCTTCACTGAGACGTACGAGTTGCTTCTCTAAGCGTGTACTATATTATGCTATACTATGGTGAGTGCTCTATAACCTAATTCCTTCATCTCCATTCCGCAACCGAACCACACGCACAGGTCAGAATATGCACCCACATACCGTAGTCACCATCCCTTCGCGTACCTATAAATTTGGTGACTCATACATCTGTCGCACAATAAAGATATGGAATGCTCTTCCAGCCTCTGTGTTTCCACTTTCCTATAACATGGAGTACTTCAAGCGAAGTGTAAAAAGGCATCTAGTCAAGCCGGCATAGTGTTAGGGATTGATGTCGGACATGAGTGTCTGATTCCATTTGCTAACATTCATGGACCATGCGCGCCACTTACCATCAGGTGGGCGCAAGGTCACATGTCGTGCTAGTATCAGAAAAAAAAAAAATGATAAGTAATTATACTCGAATTTTAAGAGTTTGACGATCGCGAGATGTGATTATAATCAAATTTTATTTTTTATTATAACACCATTAATGCGAACAGATTTTGCCTCCATAAAAACAAATTATGCCTCGAAGTTTAAGAAGGGGTCAAATTTTATCCTCCCTAATTCGTATTCCATCGGCACTTTGAGTTACCGAAAGAAAGGCAACGATACTCGATGGGTATTTATAGAACCGTAAAAAAACTCTACGATGGCATTATGGCCTGGGCACACTGCTGCCGTATTCCATTTCTAAAGCACGTTGTCAACATAGTCAATTCTGTTATTTACTGTTACTTTTAGCCCGAGTTTTGCCGATCATAGCTGAGGTGACGTCGAAATAACGTTTTTCACTATTTCAATGGTGTTGCAACTTTAAAATCATTGGGAAAACGTAAAGAAATTTATAGTCCGCGATGCGTTTATAATAAGTTCATCATTTAAAATGCTGGTCTACTCACATTTTCTAAATAGCTCCAAACAAAATTTGTAAGTTGTATATGTATGTAATAGTATTTTGTATATTTATAAGTAGATTATATATAATATATATAGTTTATTATATAAGTATTTATATCTAATCGATGTGTCACTTATACTTTCATTGCACCTACAGTTGTTCTAATTAGTCCCAAAGGTTTGGCTGTCAGAAAATGTCTACGGGCATTAAGTCCGCCTTTGTACTTTGTGCATTAAAGTTTTGAAATAAATGAAATAAAATAAGATTATATATTACATAGCTGTTTTACCCGGCTTTGCCTGTGTAAACTGCGGCACGATATTAATTTCATTGTGCATTATTTTGATTTTGCTATATCTCCTAAAGCAGTGTTTCCCAATTAGTTTTTGCTGCGTACCACTTCAAAAAAGACCTCAAACCTGCGTACCCCTTATTGTAGCAATCACGCTAATATTATAAATGTGAAAATTTGTGAGTATGTGTGTATGTTTGTTACTTATTCACGCTCAAACGCCTGGACCAATTTTGATGTATTTGATATACAGGTAGTTGATACCCTGGATTACCAGATAGGCTACTTAAACCGCGGGTAACACCGTGGAGCACAGCTAGTGATAATTAAAAAAAAGCCAGTTTAAATTACATATATTATCTTCAAATTACAGTACAATAGTGAACATCAGAATAATATGATGTATCGACGAAGACGCTAATGTGACAAATGTGCACGTTTTTCTTTGCACAGCTCTTGAAAATCTGGTTGTCCTTCAGTCAGCTTTAGTCTTAAATAGTCTTCAAGTTGAAGTTTGTGACGATGTTTGGTTTTTAAGTTCGTCATGGCCGAAAATCCGCTTTCGCAAAGGTAGATGGTGGAAAATGGCAGTAAATATTTTATTGCTAATTCGCTGATATGATAAATATCTTTTAAATTAGCACGTACCCCTTGATGCAACTTCACGTACCCCTGGGGGTACGCGTACCAATAATTGGGAAACACTGTCCTAAAGTATTCATTTAATTTGCATGAAGTAAACGGAAAAAATATTCTAATGAAATGCTCAAGCAACGTATTAGAAATTATAACGATTAATACCGTATTTGTGTAAATAGCTTTTCAGTTACCGCTTTATAATTGCCTATTTTTAAAGTATTAAAGTGAATATAGTATATTATCCTTAAGAAAATGACATTTGTTAATACAGACTTTTCTGTAGACCTATATAAGATACACAATTCCACCATACATTATTTTGTTATATCTCAAAGGGTTTAGGCAGCATTTTCGTTGAAAGCTCCCAGACGGCTTATTTTTTTCCGACCTCTCCAACAAATATTGCTAATCTATACAAAAACTAGTTATTAAAATTAGTTAAATCATAATAAAACCTTTTTCGAGATCCACTCTATCCATTGATGAAAACAGCATGAAAATCGGTGTAGTAGTTTTTGAATTTATTGCGAACAGACAGAAAGACAGACAGACGTGGCAGAGGACTTTATATTAATATAATAAGCGGTGGTAGCCCGGTTATAAGAACGATTTTCTTAAAATCCTACAAACCAATAAAAAAATAACTTTTCCTACGTACATATGTCATAATGTTAAATTCATAACACCACCGTCCCTGTAGAAAACATTAAGCCATCGGTCTCGGTTCCACTAATACCAACTTGTGGAATCGTTAATAAATTGTCATTAAAAATATAT
This sequence comes from Tinea semifulvella, assembly GCA_910589645.1. Classification (NCBI taxonomy): domain Eukaryota; kingdom Metazoa; phylum Arthropoda; class Insecta; order Lepidoptera; family Tineidae; genus Tinea; species Tinea semifulvella. Next base: position 5,639,107 of record OU342586.1, on the reverse strand, counting down.
ATATATATATATATATCACAATGATGCGACATAGGTGTAAAACAAGGTACCATTACCGCCAATAAAAATTTAAATTTGAAAAAACACATTAAATTATATGTATCTAAAATACGGGTATTACCCTAAATATAATTAGGATCAAGGTAAAGATTACTGCTATTTGATTTGTTTTTTTAATTTAATTAAAATCGACCAGTAGAACATTCAGTCTAAAATAGCTTAGCAATCAACCTTAGGGAAAGAATAAACTTTTTGTACCTACTAGTTTAATTAAAGAAACTCTAAAATTTGCATAATTGATTAAGCTTACATTTGTAGAAGACTACGTGTACCCCACAACACGGCCTGTGTGCCTTCTTTCTTATAATCTATAGTGCACTGAACTCACACAAACTGCAAACAAGCCTAAAAATACAATATATAATTTTGAAAGGAGTACTGGAGTACTCGTAAATCGCTTCCAGTATGGTTATAAACAACGCTTTTTTTAAAGTACCGGATTCATATTTAGTCAATTTTACCATAGACCTATCAAGACAAGTGGCAAACTCGTCGATGTCTAGCGTACTCGTACTAAACTTGAGAAATAAAAAAAAATGTGTCATGACCAGAAATCGAACCCGGTACCTCCGCGTCTAAGTCCACGGACTTAACTGTTGGATCACGGATGCAGAAATTATAATACAGAAATATAAAAAAATCGACTGCGTAAAAACAATACTTTAATTAAAAACTCAAAATAAATGTATAAAACAACCAATAATTTTATGTGTCCCGACTGTTAAAGCCACTATGCTTTATGATTGATACACACATAACTGTGCGTTTGTGATTGCGTGCTTTGTGATTGATACACACATAACTGCTCCGTATCAATCATAAAACTAAATCAATGGTGTAGTTCTCAAACTTTTTTTGGAGACGGAACTCTTGGGCTTGTTTTTTTTCCTTTCAGTTATTATTTAAATTTTTATTTTCAATTTGGTTTACTGATTTATTTCTCATTTTAATTTGTTTATTATATTTCCCACCACTTACCGTTTAAGCTAAAATTCAAATTATAATATGTCACCCTAGTAAAAGACATGGCAAATGTTTGTGAACGAGTAATTGCGGTGAATATCCATAACAATTTCTGCTCCAACTCCAAAGTCGATAACCACCTTAGTATTTGGCGAACGTGAGGCGAGTGCTAACTATGGTATTAAGATATTAGGATCTATTACAAGCCGAGTGTTTCCTCAATTGATGTAGGGTTTGCAAAATCCTTTGTTAATGTCACGCGTCCATGCATCACGGTTGTGGCATAAAAACAGGGTACGTATCCTAATACCAAATTTTATACATCTCAAAAAATAATAGGTATATTAAAAATTAAAATACCTATGGTGCGTAATAATATTGTAATGTAACTTTTAAATCTCCACCAACCAAAATTTTATGATTTTAAGTACCAAGTACACTGGCTGCATTCCCACATTGTCCTGCTATATTTTTTTTTAATTAAGCGCCACTTGTAACGATCAACACATAATTATTTCGCTTCTTCGACATTCATTTACCTTATCATACATGCTGTTTTGTTTTGCAGACTTTACTGCACCTTACGTTATTAAGAATATTTTTTAATTAGAAGACTGTTATTATTAAATCGCAATTATTAAACATGACCATTGGATATTATAATATTTAATTTGCTGTAATTTTTTGTAGGTACCTTCAATATTAATATTTAAATTTAATAGGTGGTCCGTGGTAGGCGGACTGATGGTGGTAATTTGCCCAGTCTGCCGGGACAGGAAAGTATTCACCGTTCGTGCCGATCAACCCAGTAAAGTGTATCCACACTTTTCGGATCAGGCTCGAATTGTCGTCATGCCCAGTCAATCCGACATAGAGTTGGGAACTGATGTTAGTCATGAGTGTCTCATTCCTGTTGCTAACATTAATTTATCATCAGGTATTGCTTGCTCACACGTTGTGCTAATATTAAAAGAAAAAGTTTTGCATTGAGATACGTACCTCAAAATCACGCAGTTACATCTGCTACTCGTACCACATTTTGCTTTTAATTGCCGTGTATGACATTATGAATGCATTGGATTTAGTTCGGTTGTCAGATTTTATGCAGCGTGTTTAGCTTAATTGCAATATGTACAAAGGCGAACTTAATGCCGCTAGGCATTCTCTGACAGCCAAACCTTTACGACATTTAGACAGGATAGATTGTAGGTGCAATCATCAATTTAGTTATTCTTAACAGTGTTACATGTTATTACAAATACGCAATTGAAATAAAATGTAGGTATATTGTAATAAAAATATCTACATGATAAGAAAAGCGAAATAAGCTGTTGTAGCTGCAAATAAGGATAATAAGTAAATGGAAAAGAAACATGAATTTAGGACAGTTTTATGTATATCAAACAATATTGTGTATTTAGCTTAAATAAACATAACAACACATCAATTAAATATTTAGCTTAATTAGTTGAAATGGTTTTTTATTTGAATACCTACCTTGTACCCGAACGACGTTTTGTTTCAAAGTAAAATATCATTACGACCGGATCCCTTCCGGGGTGGTCAAACACCACGCTTATAAAGAAGCATCGTGACAAGTGGCCAGCTCGTCGATATGTGTAGCGTACCAAACTCTAGAATATTACAAATAAATTAAATAGTTATTAATTATTTATTTTTTATTGTGACCCAATCAGCACGCGGTGGTGGCTCGGTTGTAAGAACGCGTACCTTAAATCCTATAAAGGTCGGTTCAAACCCACCCGTCATGTACCAATGAGAAAAACACTTTTCTTAGGTACATTTGTCAAAGATTTACAACACCACCGTTTCCGTGCCTCGGAGAGCACGTTAAGCCGTCGGTCCTGGTTACACTAATACCAACTTGTGAAATCGTTAATAAATAGTTATAAAAAAATGAGGTCATATCCTCGACAAGCCATCTGGCCAGTGTGGCCAAATTCTCCAGACATATGTTCTGGAGGGCCCATCTCCAGCAGTGGAGGTCTAGGACGGTGTGTTCTTGGGGCTGAATAGGGAAATTGAATGACCCAACCGAGAATTGAACCCGGTACTTCTAAGTCTAAACGTACGGACTTAACTAGACCACGGAGGCAATCCTTAATATTGAATCAAAACCAGATTTTGTTAAATTTTAAAATTAATTTTGACACTAACTAAATAATATAGTTATGTGACATTATATTTGCATGTTTTATCTTATTATAACATTATAAACATAAACTTAAAATACAATTACTGAGTAACAAATCCAACAGTTATTACCATAATATTTATTATTAACATGTTGGGTGTTGAAACGGCAATGCACACTGTCACAATAAACTTGTCCGATGTACACAAAACGTAACATATTTTACATTATGCTGACTAAAGTTACCTTAACATACTGGTATTACGATTTCATACGATGCTTTAACAAGATGTAAAAACGTGTTTATTTCAATAGATTGAACAAATAACTATAACTTTTAGATTATAAATTGTGAGTGACAAATAAATATATATTTTATACTGAACACGACCTGATGGTAAACGGTACGCAAGGTCCAATAATGGGAGCAACTGTCATCAACCACTAACGACCCGTAACAGTCTTTACTACTATGCCGGCCTAACCAGATGCTTTTTTACACTTCATTTGAAGGACTCCAGGTTATAGGAGTAGGGAAACACACTAGCTGAGAGAACATTCCACATCTTCAACGTGCGACGGATGTAAGAGTCTCCAAATTTATGAGTACGCGTTGGAATAGTGGCTATTGTATGTAGATGAATATTTGGCATGTGTGTGTGTGGTTCAGTTGCGGAATCGAGAAGAAGGGATAAGGTTATGGAGCTCCTCAGAACACTCACCGTGGCATCTTGTAAAACACGCTCAGAAAGGCAGCGTCACGGCTGCTGTGATTCGAGAGTTTTAGACACTGTGGTGTTGTCCACTATCCGAATCGCCCGCCTCTGCAGGACATTGAGAGAATCTGTAAGATAATTAGCGGAGCCACTCAGAGGTGAGAACAGTAGCTACTCCACGCTAGTTAGATGTTAGTCCCTACCATTATACCGGTCAATCAAGATTCTTTTTTATCCTGCTTGCTCTCTCTCTCGGCAAAATTTAATCAAAATCGGTCAAGTAGTATAGACGTAAGTCGAATCTAAGAAACATATATGTATATATAAATAGCGTAGGGTGACATTTCGTAATTAGATTTATAATTATATATGTCCTTCCAATGAACAATAGAATACTAAGTTTTATCAAAATCTGTTCAGTAATAAAGTTCAATAACATATAAGCGTAAACGCGAAACAAACAAACATACATACATAAGTCAAAGTCAAAGTCAAAATATCTTTATTCACGTAAACCTATTACAGGCATTTATGAAACGTCATTCATTTATTTTATTATTAATTATTTTGAATGATTCTACTCCTGCTAGTAGAAGACTAAGCAGCAAAGTGGTCCAATAAGTAAGCTTGTAGCAGAAGACCAGCAGCTTAGCAAATTCCAGTGACCTGTTAATGTTTAATCTGACTGAGAAAGGAATCTGTAAGGAAAACTCAGCTATATCAGATTTACAAAATAAAACATATACAGAACTGCACCACAACGATCAATTAATAACCTTTTAAATTTAGTTATCTGTACCTATGAGAATACAATACCTGGTACAGCAGTAACCCACCAGGCAAGTCAGAATTAAGGTACATAAGAACATGCCTATGTGCAACCCGAAAGTCGACAAAACGCAAAAACCTCTGTTAATTTAAGAACAATAAATTGAACGTGTTCGGCAGAGGTCCCAGGCCCCCACAGCAGCACCCGACATAAAGAGAAAGCCTCATACACATTTATATTATTAGTATGGATTTGAAATTGCGCAGAAAATATCCTCATGTTTTAAATAGAATATGGTATTCATATACAAATCAACATGGACGCAACAGTGGGGCATAAATTCAGGGCTTTGTGTTTTGTCTGTGCGAAAATATTTTACACTTTATGCAAACTTTTGAATAATAAAAATAACCGCACACGACGTCGCAACCGCAGCGATGTCAACGTCACTATAAATTTCTCAAGCCGGGAAGGTTCAAATGAATTCGCCATTCAATCTCACGCTACATTCTCTTTTAATCTCTTTAAACGACGACAAATTTACTGCGACAAATTTTCATTTAATACCCGGACTACTTAGGTTGCTTTTTTAATACTTTGAGCGTGTCTTAGGTTTGCGTTTCCACCAGCGATTATGCATGGGAGCTGAGGGGAATACCCAAGTGATTTTCATTTCATTTTCATAGCCTCGATCAGTGGAACTCTGGTGGGTAAGTCTACCGAAGCGAGGTATAATCTCACCTTTAGAAAAAAACCGTCACTATTTTTTCTTCGTGGCGTAATAAACTAAAAATATAGACCTTTTTTGACCAGCATTTTTTATTTTATTTTATTATTAAATTATTCATTTTGGAGATTATTAACTGCCTCCGTGGTCTAGCGGTTAAGTCCGTGGATTTAGACTTGGAGGTACCGGGTTCGATTCCTGGTCGGATCACAATAATATTTAGTAATTTTAAATCATGAAAAATTTTTTTACGTTCATTTGTCAAAGATTTACGCACGTTAAGCCGTCGGGTCCCGGTTTCACTAAAACCAACTTGTGAAATCTTTAATAAATTGTCATTAAAACTGACAACGGTTACTAGCCGTCTAGCGGTAGGCCAAACGCTCCAGATATACGAGTACATATGATCTGGAAATCCCATATCGAACAGTGGAGGTCTAGGACGCTGTGTTTGAGGTTGTGTACTGTGATTCCTATCTTGTTAATAATCATTACCCAATTTGCCAGCACCTCATAGTATCGTGATATGAGTTAATATAACAACGATTTTCCATTAGATCAAATATCCATTATATCCTTCCTCTAGCAGGGGTAGAATAATTTTAAATAATTAAAGTTACATGTCACAAATGCCTGTTATAGGTGAATATGTTGATTTTGACTTTGACTGTGTTCTTATGATGAAGAGCTTGCTTATAGCATTTTCTGTATACTGTTGGACTGCCGCATGCGGGTGACCCGTTTAAGAATGTGTTCATATATTGATACCAGATTGTTGTTAAACCACATACGGGCTTGTCAATCGATTGTCTTGTTAACATTTCTAATTGCGTGTTATTCCGAATATCAATACTTATTACTTATAGTTAGCTTTACTATAGGCCCGTCATGACAAGTAGCAAGCTCCTCGATGTCTCTATGACTCAATAAATTATTGTGTTTTGACCAGAAATCAAACTCGCTATTCCTACACTATATACTTTAGATTTATACTTGTATATAACATTGTAAGTACATACACCTCAGATCCCTTGCGGGGTAGGCAGAGACAATTGAGCGCCATTTGACACGATCACGACATACTTCTTTCGCTTCGTCGACATTCATTAACCGGTTCATACATGCCCTTTGGTTACAAAGACTTTTTAATGAGCCTTCAGTCAGTGTTTTATTTATTTGATCGTGATATGTGAGTCTCGGTCTGCCAGGGCCTCTTTCACCCACATGCTTTCCTTCATACCAACCCTTTTCCGTATTTCGACATTACGTATGCGGTCCGCCAAAGTGACGCCACATATCCGCCGCAACGACCGCATTTCTACTGCATTAACCCTACTCTCATGCGTATTCTGACGTATCCACGTCTCGCTTCCATACATCAGTGTTGGTACCAACATGGCATTGTGTATGGCGAGTCGAGCTTTGTCACTGACATTTCGACTGCCGATCAGTGACCCCAGGTGACCGTTAACACTATTTCCCGCGTTCACTCTTCTTTCAACGTCTCTATCGTACTTCCCATCCGCAGTGAAAACTCTGCCCAGATATATAATTTCATTTGTTCTAGCTAGAGTTTCATCATCAATCTTTATCGTCACGGTTGTCATCCTTCTTCTTTCAAACACTAGTACCTTGGTTTTTCTCGCATTCAAACGGAGTCCTTTTTCTGCACATCCCTCCTTCATTCTTGTGACTAGTGATTGCAGTTGTTGTTCGGACGATACCATAAGAACAGCATCATCTGCATAAAGCAGGCAGTTCACCACTAGATCACTCATCTTTATCCCACAGTCACTCTCTCTCACTCTTTTTAGGCATTTGTCGAGATATAGAGTGAATAATCTAGAAGAAAGCACACAACCCTCTTTGACGCCCATTTGGGATTCAAAGCAAGGCGACATACCTCCATCCGTTGTAAGTATTTATTTAAAACTTTATTGCACTATGTACAAGAGGCGGGCTTAATGCCGTTAGACATTATCTGATATCCAAGCTTCGGGACAATTAAATACATAACTTAGATCGAGCCGTAGGTGTGAAGACGTATTTAAGACTGATCATTATTAAATAATATCTATATCCATCAATAATACTACATACTAATAGTACTTAAAAAGTAATTGAATATTGTAGTATTATTATGCTGACCGGGGAATTGTTGGTAGAAAAAATTCTACCTTAAGAACCAAAATGCCGGAAAAAGCTAGTAGTAATTCTGACAAAATTAATATTTTCGAATGGTAACGCAATTTGAGGTTGGAGATATTTTATTTTTTATTATTTTAAAATATTATATTATATGCATATAGATGCATGCCGGGGTGAGAAATAGACTTTTCTTCCGTACAACCACCACTTATACCAACTTGTGGAATCGTTAATAAATTATTATTAAAAATTGATATCAGATCTTCGCCAACCCGTCTGGCCAGCGTGGCAAATGTAGGCCAAATTCTCCATAATTTTAAAATTGCGATCCAGGGATTGTGATGATGATGATTAGTTATAAAACAAAATATAGATAAGTTATTTTATGTAGATGACACATTATTAAGAGATACTTACACAGGCGAACAATTTAAATTTAATTAGGTAGTCTAAGCTAAGTCATCGACGAGCTTGCCACTTGTCATGATTATAGCAAAGTTGGCTAAATGTGAATCTGCTTCTTTATAAGCGAGGTTTCTGACCACCCCGAAAGGAAAACTGTCGTGATGATACCTTTACTTTAGTCTAAGCTATTTTTCCAACAGCTAAAATAAATCGGGACAGTAAGAACAAATGTAATGAAAAAAAAAATGGTAACAGACGAGTGCTTCGTTTTTTTATAATACAATGTAGAGCCGCAGTTTTAAGACCGTATCATAAAGTCGTAAAAACAGAGACGCTTTGGGTTTTCGGATGACCCTAATTGCTAAATACACAGCCACAATCACACGCTCACTAACACAACGAAACCAAATGACAGCTTCATTAGGCGCATAAACCGAGAATTACATGTCAAAATATACTGCCCAAAGACATAAATTAGGTATAGTCCAAAATAAATATAAATCACGCCAATTTAATTAATCTTAATACAAATTCCAAACTCAGGTGATTCTTCAGTTGTATGCGATATATGTCGAGTAATGTTTTTTGTATGCACAGATATATCAATAAATGTCGTATACTATATTCATCTCTAGATATAGCTGGTGAATAGCCCCCCAGATATTCTTCTTAGTCGCTACAATCTTGTCAGAGTAGTCGTTTTACCATAAGTGGCACTCCTAACAAGTAGTCGTACTCCTTGCAATCTGCAGCTTTCATGAATCACTCATGATGGGAGTGGTTCATTGCAGCCTTGACCACGTTTCCTCTTTCAGTCGCTCGATGAATGTTTCTTTCATATTTGATCGGCACGTAAAAATGTTTTGTTGGATTGGCCGGTTCATATATAAATTATATATGTCTATGCCACTGCTACTATGCCAGTTCCTTGTTGGGCTATATCATTAAACATTACGTGGGAATATAAAGGAGGTAATAGTAAACTTTAGTGTCTACGGTTTATTAAAGAATGCTTTCACACACATGCCAAAATGTAGTTTTTTTTTTGTAAAAATAATTTTTAATTAATATTCACTTATAAAATAATTTCAAGCAGACGACATATTTTACGTATGCGTGTATTCGAAGAATGTTATCAAATAAATAAAGTCATAAAATATATGAAACAAAAGACTATGTTTTACTAACAAAAACAGCCTACTTTAATTTCCATGAAAGTAGGACTATGTTAAAAATCGTAAGCTAGTCGACCGTACTACAAGGAAAACAACCCAAAATTTTAATTGAAAATAAATAAATAAAGTAGGTATTTAGTTACTCATAAACACTAACACAGGTATTCATAAAAAGTGATTGAAGCCTTGAAGAATACTTTTCTGTCTCTGTTTATAAAAAAAAAACAAAACAAATTTTAGCTAAAATGGTCTTTAAGCTATTATGAATAAGGTAATAAAAGTGCAAATAATGACGATAGTCATTTCTTATAGCAGTTTCCAGAAGGTATGCCGAATTTGTATTATAATGAAAGTGCAGTAGGTAACAAAAATAGAAGAGGTGAGACGACCATCCCATCAATCATTTCCAAACAAAATTAAACGTCACACGCGTGTTGCCTTGTGCCGGACGCTACGGTCAACAGAGCAATAACTATTCAGAGGCATTTTTACCAGGGAGCCAATTGTTTTTTTTATTATTTTTATACTCTGTCCTACCTCCCTAGCATGTGCTGTGATATACGTCTAAAAAGTCCGTTATATCAAGGTTGAAATGTCAATGTGTATAATTTGGCTTTGGCAATAGCAAGCATGCGATAGCAATATACGCCAAATTAGACACCTATAATTTGTTTTGCGGACATGCAGATATTCAGATTCACTTACTGTTTCCGCAGCTCGCCATTGGAATAGGCTATCTTTGTCAATCAGAGCTCTGTCTTTAAATATTTTCAAACGTTATTAATTACATACTTTCTTAAAAAAACAAATTGATATGTAATTTCAACATATATATATTTAATTATTATACGAGTATTAGTATTTATTTAATTTAAGTATTTATGATATCGTATGACACACGAGTATTTATGTATTGGTATGTTATTTATACTTACTATGGTATATTTATGATTGGTTTAAACTATTACTATTATTATTATTTCTTACTCTGCACCCCTTATAATAATTTCTCATTCTCCCAAAGATCAGCTGGTAGAGAATGCCATACGGTATTATGCTCGCCTATGTACATTATTTATATTTTATATTTTGTGTATAATAAAGAATTATATTATTAATGTTATTTCATTATTATGGCATTATTACCCTATTTTGTCATTTTTTGATTTTGACTCGTTAAATAATATTATATCATCCTCGGCTGATTATAGTGACATAAACATCTACAAGGGGTAAAAAAAAAGTTGTTAAGATATAGATGGCGCTGCACAGTGATTTGCCTAGGACATCCTAACTGGGCGAAAGTCAATAACGATTTTTCAAGAAATGCTTAACAAATGTGTCAAACAAATCCCCCGCGACAATAATACCAGAAATAGTTTTGCAAGGTTACCTAATTAAAAGTAATTGAGATATAAAAAAGGAGGAAAATAAATTTGAAGTTATGCTAATATTACAATAAGCGTTTAGTATTTTTATAAGTATGTTAATAGGTTTTTTGATGAATTTAGAAGTTAAAAATATGAATTTTTATATTTTATAAAAGTTATCTAAAAATAGTTATCAAAAAAATAAAAAAAATATCTCAAAGTTGTACAGTTTTTCACAGTTCTTTTTTTAGTCTCGAAACTACTGCCCTCACTTTAATCCGGGCTATAATATATATATATATATATATATATAATAGCTGCAACCTTTTAGTGACTTAACGTAAAATATTACATAGCACACTTGAGTACATGTATTTATATATATTTTTTAAGAAAATGGAAAATCTAAATTAATAAGCTCTACGAATACGATTTGCTGTCGACAATGCTTGTCATGCATCATTAGGATTTCAATAAGAAAAATCAAGAACTCTATCAGTAGATTTATATATATATAAGTACGTAATACAAATATTTGATTTTTATTCATTTAGTCATAAGGTTATAGTTTTAAAGAAGAATTACATGTTTCTGTTTATTCACTGCTCTATTATATTCACTCATTAATACTACATTTGTCTCGACAAGAGACAAAATTACTTTCTCGTTATTAATATAATATCTAAGCAATTATTTTTATTTTATTCTCAACATTTTGAGGAAATTAGAACAAAATGTATCATTAAATTTAAACAAACATTTCGTGTGTGTTTTTTTTTTGTGTGATAATGCTACTCTATACCTAGATGGAACGTCTCTAGAGGATATTTTTTATTTATAGTTTATTTTACTTCGTTTAGTTTATATTATTTTTTTATTATTTAAATAGATTATAATTTATATATCATATATATGTATGTACTCGTATACTGCCTCCGTGGTCTAGCGGTTAAGTCAGTGAATTTAGACATGGAGGTACCGGGTTAGATTCCTGGTCGGGACACAGTAAATTATACAATTTATTTGTGATTTTCTCGAGCTTCGTACGCTACGTTACGTTAAAGATATCGACAAGTTTGCCACTTGTCATGATGGGCTGTAGTAATGTTGTCTAAATGTGAATCTGCTACTGTGAAGCTGCAATAAGTAAATGTTGTGTTGATCTGGCGGATAGTATCTCAGAAATGCATCAATAGTTAAATATCATACCAATTCTTTGATGATATTGATAGATTTTTTTTAAATATAATATAAAATGAAATTTTATAAATAAATAATGCCGAGTAACAAAAAAAAAAAGATTTTTTAATACGTGTATGCATAAGTAATAAAGTTATTATTAGTTGTAGGTAGGACCTACATTGTACATTCAAATGAGAATGGTTGCTAAACAACTTAAAATCGTTATAGATCCTTCATGGTAACTCGAAAAAAAAATGATAAAAAAAACATTTATTTGACATTAGGTATTTGAATATCTTTTTGATAATATATTTTTTCTTTTCCACAATATGGCGTCTGGTTGTCGCCTTACTGAAATTTCAATAATATTTTCAGTGACACTCGCATGATTAAGACGATAGATTGACGTAATAATCAGGAAAATCAGCCCACGCGCTTGGTCTCCAGTATGTCAAACATAAACATACATACATACTTACGAGTACAGACATATGTATTTACATACAAAACCCTCTTCTTGTGTAATTAAAATAGATGTTCTAATTTTAATTTAATTAATTATCCAAAGAAAAAAAAATAAAAATAACAACCCATTACCCCTTAATACGGATAATAATATTTTTTAACATTAATAAATCATAAACAGTATTAAATATAATTTTAAAGAAGATCTATGTTTGTATTAACCTGGTATAGCAGTATGTCAACGCCATTCGCTTAATCCTCGTTTATGGGTGTTAAGTGTTAAGGTAGACTTCTCAACTAAGTGACGAATACTTACTACCTACATCAAATGTTTTATAAATATAACCTGAACTATTTTTTTAACGATTTATCAGCAACGGAATTCGTAGAAAAAACAACTGAATTCTGAATATTGAAATAATATTGAAGGAACAAAAAATAATAGATTCAATATTTTGAAGGTATAATTTGCATAAAATACATAATATTCTATACCTGTAGTATCATCATCGCCGGGGCAGTAAGTATCCATCGTTCGTCCGATAAACCCAGTAAAGTATATCCACACGTTTCGGGATCAGGCTTGAATTTTCGTAATGTATAAGCTAAATCAGGTCTTGACATTTGACATAAATACATTAATAAACCTATTAGTTCACGATATGGCAAATCATTATTAACATCCTTGCTAGGTACTAACTTCATTCTAGGTTTACATATTTAAAGACATATTAAATCTATCTAAAATATTTACAATATACTGTTTGACGTAGCGTAATTCACCCTTATTTTTATCATGAATTATTTTAACGCCTAATGCATTATGGATTTTACCAAGTTACTTTGAACTTATTTTTGGAAATATTTGCATTTGTAGAACAGGAAAAAATCATCGACATAAAGTGCAATATACACTATGCTATCCCCCGTTTTCAACATCATACCCAGTCAAGCCGGCATAGTGTTAGAGACTGATGTCAGTCATTAGAGTCTGATTCCATTTGCTAACATTCATAGACCTCGCGTGGCACTTTCCATCAGGTGAGCGCAAGGTCACATGCCGTGCTTTAAAAAAAATAGCCCGTCTTAGATCTCCACTGTTAGATATAGGCGAAAGTTGGTATTAGTGAAACCGGGACCGACAGCTTAACGTATTATCCAAAGCACGGGAACAGTGCTTAAGAAAAGAGTATTTCCCATTGATACATGCCAGATTACGAAGCGATCTTTTTTAGAATGCAAAGAAAAGCGTTTTTACAACGGAGCTACCACAGATCTATACGATTATAATTTCAATAATTTTGGCTGCTAACGGAAGATAGATTGGAAACTTAATTAGTGTATAGTGTATTACTGTATAAGTCTATTTTTAGAGTGCTTCCTTGGTCTAGCGGTTAATCAGTGGATTTCGACGCGGATTAGATTTTTGGACACCATAATTAATTTAATTTATTTGTGATATTTCTCGAGTTTGGTGTGCTAGAGAATGCTCAGCTTACCACTTGTCATGATGGGTCTATAGTAAAGTTGGTTAATGTGAATACGCTAATTTAAACTTTACTTTATTTTTAGTAAATTAGTATTTGAGTATTATAGAAATTAAATGTATAAATCTATCATTTGAATGTTACTTGTATAACTACTTATTAAAATAGGTACGCACCGAGCTTAAGGCTTTCGTTCCGTTTGCCCGCGTCGCTGAAATAGGAAGTCTACCTGTATAATTTTAACTCATATTATTTTATATCCTAAACCATTATCGCGGCTTAAACTGACGAATATTCACACTTCGTGGGTTATTAATGTCATTCATGTGGAAGAATATTGGTATTAAATTGTTAAGTGCATGTTTTAAGTGAGTTTAATAACATTTATCTAGTGTTATTAGATTAAATTAAAAATAGGTACAAGACATTCATGTAACAGCCAGCCAGTAGAACAAACTTATACTGACCTGTATGATGGTTTATAAGTTTATATTGATAATTATTTACTAAAACTAGATCTTATACTAATATAAAACATACATAACTATATATACAGTTATTTATATTCATTACAGACCTTAAAACACAGCGTCCTAGACCTCCACTGTTGGAGATGGGCCTACCAGAACATACATACATCTGGAGAATTTGGCCTACACTCACCACGCTGGCTAGACGGCAGTTATTTATATATATAGTATATATATTAGTATAATGCATGGCATGATAAATTAATTTAATAAATAATAAAACAAAAATAATATTGAGGCATAACAATTATACTCTTAAATAATAAAATGTAACCAAGGAAGAAACTGATCCTCAGCTTAACCTAGAGAATTCTAGTCTGGGGATCAGAGTTCCTCCAAAAAATTATGTAAACAATTTTTGGGAACAAAATACAAAACGTTTTTGTATTGTATTTGTATATATAGTATAAGATTTAGTTTATTAGCCGCGCGCCTTAAACTTTCTCACGTGAGCGTGGGGAAAAACTCCGCTTGGCGACAGGTGACCTAAGTAGAGAATATTTTGCTCAAAAAGTCAGTTTCGCCATTCAATGGAGGAACACAGCGAGTGTCCTCGGCAAACTATGTAAAAATTTTCTTTGCATAAACGTTTTATTTACCTTTTAAATAATATTCCGTATCGTCATATGGATGATATGGACACATATCGATCATATTTTTAGAACACCATAAGAAAAAAAAATACATTAGTCCCTTCTAACGTCTGAGCGTCATCGTCTCGTTTAAATAATTGAATTTTTAGATTCAAACCATTTCTTTATTATAACTTGTACAAAAAGACGTGTCAATCAAATATAAGGCGATAAATTCAATTTTCTGCTCGAATATTTTAAAAAACAGAGGAAATAAGCGGATCACAATCAATCGATTATATTTATAAAGCTATTCAGAGACTTATCTTAAAACTCCACTGCTAAAGTTGGGCCTCTCAGAACTTGACTCTTGAATTTGACTTACTACCGCTATGTTGGGTATTATATATATATATATATCTTTTTTATAAACAATTGTATGTTTTTTTTTTAAAGAGAATATTCATAAATATTTTTCATTCAAAAAATCATCCAACGAGGTAACGTCGCCGGAGTCCTCAGAACATTGGGTTCATCTTCTCCTGGATTCGATGACATATAGATTATAATCAAGATATTTGTAAGTATTTAGTTTTTATATTAATTAGGTTTATCTTTTAGTTTATTTAATTTAAGGTTTTGTTTAGTTTATTTTTAATTTTATTATTTAGGTAGTTTTTAATTTACAATAAAATTTAATGATTAAAGAAAATATGATATTGAAAAATAAATGTCAGGAATATATTAAAAATTTTGGAACGTCATGTTTTTAAGAAATAAAATACATCTTTAAATGGCAGTGTTCAACAATAAAACCCGAATCAGTAAAACCAACGAATTAAATTCAGATATTTACTTTCAAAGTGGATTTACGATATTGCTCTAATAATATCATCATGTATTTTACCATTGGGCACAATATGTATGGGATTAATTTGGATTCAACATCGGAGCTTAAATCGAGTCAATAGTTGAACGCGGCATGAACGGCGAGCGATGAAATATTTTGATCGTGCGCGTGCGAGCGGTAAATGGACCAAATAAATCAACCCTCGGTCAAAGAATGTCGACATAATAAGCAAAGTTTATTGCCTACGTGGAGCTTTACTCTCAGAGCTTATATATTATTGACAACTTGATAAGTTTAACATTAAAAGTGAAGTATCATCACGACCGTATCTCTTTTGGGGTGGTGAGGAACCACGTTTTTTACAGAAGCGGATTTACATTTAGCCAACTTTACTATAGGTCCATCATGATAAGTGGTAATTTCGTCGATATCTCTAGCGACGAGAAATATCACAAATAAATTAAATAAATGATTATGTCCCAACCAGGAATCGAACCCTCAGCCTCTAAATCCACGAACAATATCCGGTAAGATATGAGACTGACAATAACGTTGTCACTCTGTATACGTCTTTATTTCTGTTATGATTCATATCATCATTCATCATCACAGCCTTTGGAACACAGAGTAACTGAACTGAACACCAAAAATTTAAAAAGAGCCGATCCGACAGTTCTATTTTGAAGGTCAGCCATAAGCTGGTACATTAGACACAATTTCTAATTTTAATCGTCTCAAATACAGATCCACCTGATCGCCAGTAGAAATGTCAGTGACAAAGCTCGACTCGCCATACACAATGCAATGCTAGTATCAACACTAATGTATGGAAGCGAAACGTGAATATGTCAGAATACGCGTGAGAGTAGAGTTAATGCAGTAGAGATGAGGTCGTTGCGTCGGATATGCGGCGTCACCTTGACGAACCGCATACGTAATGACGAAATTCGCAAAAGGGTAGGTATTAAAGAAAGCATAGTGACAAAAATAAGGAAAGGCATGCTCCGATGGTTCGAACATGTTGAAAGGATGAGTAAAGAGAGATTGGCGAACCAGATATATAATGCAAAAGTCGTGGGTAAAAGAGGCCCTGGCAGACCAAGACTTACCTATTACGATCAAATAAATAAAACAATAGCTAAAGGTGCATTAAAAAGCCATCGAAACAAACGGGCATGTATGAGAAGGTTGATGAATGTTGAAGAAGCGAAAGAGGTATGTCAAATTGTGATTTGGCGTGAAGATATGTATGTATGTCAAATACAGAGACTTAATTTTCGTTTGACAGCTGGAAGGAAATGTTGAGTGGAGGAGCTTTTGAGGAAATGTTGATAAAATATTTAAAAAATAATGCTAAGTTTTGGTGTTAGACCTCTATATGTGTATCTGGAGAATTCGGGCTACACTCGCCACGCTAGTAAGACGGGTTGACAAGGATCTGATGATATGAATAAAACATTACATGGCTTAACAGTAAAGCCCAATTTACTATGCAGTCAATCTTTTAATTAATACATTCATTTTCATTAAAAATGGATTGTCAATAAACCTATTTTATTTTTTTTTCAATATAAATAATAATATTTATAAAGCTTTCAAGTTAACAATAGTTATATACAGTATAAAATTAATATAAAAAGAAAGAAAAGACAAATAAATAATTATAATAAAATAAAATCCAAGTTCAACACTAATAAAATCAATGAAATAATACAGCTAATACAAAACAATAAAAATGAGAATAATAAGTGAGTAAGTATATAAATAAATAAATCAATTCGACATCATGATAAAATTAATACAAAAAATAACAATAATAATTATTCAATCCAAATATAGATTATAGATTCATATGTCTGTGGTTATTTAGTCTGTGGCCATTGAAGACAGATGCGCATGCGCCCGCGGGCTCGATGTGCACGCTGTGATTTACCGCCCCCTCGAAACTCACTAAATTAATCGCCGAACTTAAATTATTGAAATCGTGTGCACGCGCTCTTCGACAAATACGGATAGATGGCCATAAATCCCTTAATGACAATATTATTAAATACTTTTAAATTCTGTCTTATTGCCTATCTGTATTTATTTTTTTAGTATAACATGTGGACATGTATGAAGTACAACGTATTGATGAGATATCTAGTCAATTCATTTATTTAATTAAGCAAGTCAACAAAATGTTTACAAAAATTTTATACAATATACAATCTAGAAGGTATCTTATTAGTTTAGCAAACATGTTCCTTACAGACCAGCATTGCATTCAAAAGGTAGGTAACATCGTTTACTAAAACACAAAAAAGAAGTAGTACAATTAAAAAATAATATAGGCATGACAAAAACAGTAAACTACAGAAAACAACAAAAATTAATATCGCAAGTACTTACAGATGCAAACAGTATAATCTAAACAAAAATAATTGAATTAAATGAACAAATCAACACAACGACACCACAGTCACCAGCAGTGCACAATAACAATAAAAAAAAAAACAATTCCTTGGTGTTATCCTTGTTAAGTTTTGCAATTGGAAGGCCCACGTGGAAGATGTCTCCAATAATTCGCTTTAAATAAGTCAGACAGTTCGTCAATAGATCAACAGCTATTACTTCATACAATGGCTATGTAAACTCTGTGCTGAGATATGGCATGGTAATTTGGGGTGATTATAATGATATAAATATGCTATTTATAATAAAATATATCAGGTCCTTAGGATAATTTACTCACATATTATATCAAAAACGATCCATAAAAAATATCGTTTTGGAAATATTCTAAATGTATCAAATGTTGGACTAATCCATAGATGAATGGACTAATCTAAATTCCATCTTTAATTGCCTATATAACTTTATGTGGATGTAACTACGTCCAATTGTCCTGCCTGGAGAGCGCTATTGTAAAGCTGGAACTATAACAAATAACTGAAATTAACAATTTTGAAAAAGCCACAAAATAATGAGTTATTTTTATGTCAAAAGGATAAACAAACATACTCTTTAGGACTCTCAAATAATATTAATATTGATTTAAATATTACAATCATACATAAAAAAGTTGTTACAACAATACGATGACTGAGTCTAAAGAGAACGATTTATAAAATAATGGCAAATACAAAAAGACGAAGCAGACGCTCACGAAATAAGAAACGCCGCTCTTAAAGTATTTTCTATTTCATTTGACTAATAAGAATACACTCGAAAACCGCCCCAAAAGAAGCAATCTCGCTTCAAAAAGTTTTTTATTAGCCTCGTTTGCAGAACAATCCAAAAAGTGTGAGATAAAAGTAAGGGTAGTAAGGTAGTTGTTATTGAACGCATACTTCAGTACGGTAACTCGGGAACTAGACAGAAACTCGCCAAGCCAAGGGAACGTAAAAGCATTTTCCGGTTCGTAACATTGTTATTATTTTGGAAAGTTTCCCTAAAGGTTTCATATATATTATTTTCATTAAAATGTTTTAAGTTATGTCGCTTTAATTTCTTATCTGACTTTATTGAGAAACCAGATGTTTTATCCAACTTTGCACGTGGCTGTGGGGTCTCGCATAGGTCAGAATGTGCACCCATATACCGAGTCACCATCCCTACGCGTACGTATAAATTGGGAACTTATACAGCTGTCGCACGATAAATATGTGGAATGCCAATGTGTTTCCATTTTCCTATAACCTGCAGCTCAATTCTATTACTTAACCGCAAACATTATTGGTTGATTTCGTTATTTACGTCAGTGCTTGCGTCATAATTACAAAATATTATTCAGTTCTCAACTCTAGAAGCGCTTAACCCTAACAGCGGCTGAGCAAATATCAACTTTTATAGCGTCATATATATATAGTTATTACAGTCATATATTATATCATATAAAACGTTTGCGCTTAAGTAACAGAATAGGGCTGCTGGAGAGCTTATAAACTGGCCGCATAGTGTACTGCTGCATATCTATGTAGCAGCAGCGATCTACTTGGCGCTGAGCTGTGCGGTCATTATGATAGGCTTTGACGATGTGTATAATTGATACACTTTACTGGGTTTATTGGCACGAGCGGTGGATACTACATGTTACTACAATAAAGCATAATAAATAAAAACAATAAAATGAATAAGAAAAATATCTAAGATTATATAAACATGGTACCGGGTTCGATTCCTGGTCGGAACACAAAAATATGTATTAATGTAAATAAATACATTGAAATAATATTAAATTTATTTGTGATATTTCTCGAGTTTGGTACGCTGGAGACATCGACGAGCTTGCCACTTGTCATGATTAGCGTATAGTAAAGTTGGCTAAATGTGAATCCGCTTATAAGCGTGGTTTCTGACCACCCCGAAAGGGAAACGGTCGTGATGATACTTTACTTTATTATATAAACATAATGTGAAACGTTTCTTAAAAGTCATAAAGCTAAAATACATATAATATGTATTAGTTAAAGTATTCCGATTAGATGATTAAGTTAGGTACGTACGCACGTTTCATCATCATAATTACAGCCCATAGAACACAAAGTCCTAGAACTCCACTGCTGGAGATGGGCCATTTTGGAGAATTTGGCCTACACTCGCTGGTCAGACGGGTTGGCGAGGTTCTGATGTCACTTTACTAATATTTCTAATTCTTTACTATTTACGTACCGCCATACATTCCCACCGGAATTCGGCTAAGTCTAACGTTACAAACACAAGTACAACACATTTGTCCTGCCTGGAGAGTGCTATAAGGCAAGGAACAGAACTGCAGGTTAAAGCAGTGTCAAAGGAAATTAAACAGTAAAGTAAAGTATCATCACGACCGTTTCCCTTTCGGGGTGGTCAGAAACCACGCTGATACATAAGCGGATTCATATTTAGCCAACTTTACTATGGGCCAATCATGACAAGTGGCAAGCTCGTCGATGTCTCCAGCGTACCAAACTCGAGAAATTGATTTACATTAATAAATATTTTTGTGTCCCGACCAGGAATCGAACCCGGTACCTCCGATTCTAAGTCCACGGACTTAACCGCTAGACCACGAAAATGGCCTTGTCAGAAATATATATATAATTATATAGGTATGCCAAAATATATATAAAGCTAATTACTAAAATAGACTGACAACTTATTAACGATTCCACAAGTATACGTGGGACCGGAACCGACGGCTTAACGTGCTCTCCGAGGCACGGGAACAGTGATGTTGTAAGAATAGTGTATTTCTTATTGGTATATGCTGCGGTTTTAACCGACCTATTTAGGTTTTTATTTATTTAAGAAAAGCGTTCTTACATCCGAGCCACCACCGCTCTGTAACGTACACGTAAACTTACGTTTAACATTGACCAATTGTGTAAGATATAAGTAAAGGTTACAAATATTGAAATGGAGGTAAAGCAATGTTGAATATTGAATTTGAAATGACATGGAAGTCGTAGTCGGAAACCTAAATACCTACTGAATTCTTGCGTTCTTGTCGCCAATATTTTGAATGGAATATTTTATTCGGCAGTCATATTCTGTATATTTAAGCTCAAACGTTACGTACGAACAGTGTTAATATATCCGTTAGTAAATTAAATGTAAGATTTGCAAATTTTTATTTTGATTTGAGTTCGCGCATTTTTATCGATATAACTGACAATAAATAATTTTTCGGCCTGATAGTCTCATTTCAACTCGAATTTTGTGAGAAAGCAGAAAAATGGAAATTAAGAAAAAAAGTTGACATTACCTTGTCTCCCTGCCTCTACATCATTAGTTTAAGCACCCACGTCTTATGAACTCATGGGAACTAACGTTACAATAAAATTACTACTTAAAGGACATCACTCATCTTGTATGAGGATTACGTATTTACTATATTTATATATTTTTAGATAAAATATTCTAACAACTCGATTACGTCGTCAGGCGCCCGTAGAGTGAGGTCGCGTTTATTGGTGCTTCCGTGATCTTAGTGCAATGTGAAAATATAATTGTTATCAATTCATAAATAACTTATTATCCAAGCTGTTATGCAAGAGTTTGAAAAAAAATGTAAAGAACATCAAAAATTAAAAAAAGATATATCGCATAAAAATGAAACAATTGAAGAATTACAGAAGGAAATGATAAAGAAAGTCGAAGAAAATAAACAACTACAGATACAAATAGAAGAATACGAAAATAATGTTTTGTATAATGAAAACTCTATACTAAATGAACTAAATAAAACAAAATTTGAGAGAGATGCTATACAGATTAAATATAGTAGCCTATTAATAGAAAAAACTTCAACATACTCTATTTGCAACACAAACGCAAAATTTATAACCAAAAAACGGACGAGAAAGCTAAGGCGCATAAATAAGAAAATACCTAAGATCACAAAAAAATATCACCAACTAAAAACACAAATAAAATCAATTAATGACAAAATAGAAGCTTTTAAAAGCGATAATGAATTAGCCAACAAACTGTATAAAGATATAATGCAGCAAAACTCTACCCTAAGGTCAGAGGTTAATGAAAAGACAATGATTATACAAAATTTGGAAGAAAATTTCTATATTTTTACTAAGAAAATAAACAAATATGAGCAAGAGTTAAAAAATAAAACAAAAATCAAAGAAAATATTGTAGTTCTTGAAAAACATATTTCAGACATTAATTTAGCTATAGACAATCGGATATCTATGTGTGTATACAATAGCACTGAAACGACCTCGGAAACTGATAAGGTGAATAGAATTGGCAACAATACAGAAGAAAATCTAACAGAAAGAGAAAAAAAGAGCAATAATAACAACAAAACAACAAATAAATATATAAATATAAGTATTGTTGGAGACAAATACGTAAAGAAAACAATTACTGATACAAATCATAATTTAAGGCATCAGTGTAAAACCTTCTGTAACACGTATAGCAATGCCCCACTACAAAATATTATTGAAGTAGCTATAAGGATAATTGAAAATGACGAACCTGACGTACTGGTCCTGGCCTATCAAGATTTTAAAAGATTTGAAATTATACAGTACACAAAACATATTGATAAATTGATAAACACTATAGGAAAAAAAAACATAAAACTAATATGTACAAATATACCATATAGCGTAAATAATGGGAATATAAAAGAAGATCAATTAAATAAAACTATACATAAGGCAAATTTATATCTACATAATTTACATATATACGGAGGCTTGGAAATATTGAACATTAGTAATATCCGGATAAATAAAATAAAAACAAAAGAATATAAGCAAATAGTATCAAACTACATAGAAACATTATTCTACAATAATAATAAAACAATATTGTCTCAGGACACGAATACAGTAAAAACAAAACCAATTGAAAGCTTTTCATCTGATATAAGGAAAAACAATCAAAATCAAAAGAAGAATTTTCAACCGACTGCAACATCAACAACTGTAAAATAGAAAATACACGTAACAATAAGAATTGTACAATCAATAAAGAAGAAGTTAAAAAAACTAAAACTGTAGAAAATAAAATAGTGATAGCGCATCAAAATGTTCAAGGACTAACGAACAAATTGTTAGATTTAAGTTTATATCTGTGTAAAAATAAAATTGACGTATTCTGTGTAACGGAATCTTGGCTAGATCGTGAATCACTTGACATGTACGGGATTGACGGGTATCATATAATTAGTAGCAGCCATAGGCAACACTTTAAAAGAGGTAACACACTAATATACGTAAACAATACGAGAAAGGCAAGGAACAGGCCTGACATAGAGCAATTATCTGTAGATAAAGAGTTTGAGGCTAGCTGTGTGGAGCTAGAAGATGTAATAATTTTAACAGTATATAGGTCTCCATGTGCAAATATATGTAAGTTTACTGAAAAACTGGACGAATCCCTATCAAAACTTAATAATAATAATAATAATAAAATTCTTTATTGCACACAAAATATACAAAATAAAAATATGTACATAGGCGAGCATAATACCATGAAGGTATTCTCTACCAGCTAACCTTTGGGAGAGTGATAGATTTATATGATGGGTGTATGAGATTTTTAGGTAAATGTAAATATATTAGAATTAAATAATTAAGTACGTAAAAATATAAATACTTTATTTAATACATATTACATAAATTCGACCTACACAAATACTTATATGCCTAAATACAATCTATATAATACTTATATAAATAAATATAATAAATACTAATATGTCAAGATGTCGAGATTAGGGTTCATTTTGTTTTTTAAGGAAGTGTGAAAATAATAGTTTTTTAAATATATTTAAAGACGGAGCCTGTCTGATAACTAGAGGTAGTCTGTTCCATTGACGAGCTGCAGACACGGTAAGAGAATCTGAATATCTGCTGGAAGAATGAAGAGGTATAGAAAGTTGGTTGTTGTGCGAAGAACGAAGAGAACGGGAGTGAGAGTCGCACAGATATTCAAAACGATCGCTCAGGTAAGTGGGTGTTTTAGGGTTATTGAGTATGCCGTAGATGAAAATAAGAATATGCAGAGATCTACGAAAACGGATATTAAGCCACTTTAATTGAATGCGAAATTGAGAGACATGATCATACTTACGCAGGCCAAATACATAGCGAATGCATAAGTTGAGAAGACGATCGAGTTTATTCAGTAGCTCTTCTGTAAGATCAGGATAACAGACATCTGCATAATCAATAATAGGAAGTAAAAGTGAAGTTACTAGAGTTAGCTTAGCTGAGCGCGGAATGAAGTTCTGAAAACGCTTTAGGGAGTGCATGGACCCGAAAATCTTTCTGCTAATTTCTGATACATGGTAGCTCCACGATAAGTCACTACTAATATGGAGACCTAAGTTTTTTACGCTTTGGCACAAAGGAAGCGCTACATTATTAAAATATAAAGGCGGGAGAACCCTAGGTTCCAACCTGCCTACTGCTTGTTTTGTCCCAACTATGACTACTTGAGTTTTAGATGGATTAACCAGTAGCCCAAGTTTTAAAGAGCAAACTCGAATTGCTTCTAAGTCCTCGTTAATTTTAGAGAAGGCGTCTTGAATGTCGTTACTATTGAAGTTTAGGTATAACTGCAAGTCATCGGCATACAAATGGTAGGAACAGAATTTAATAGAGAAAGTCAAGGTATTAATGAAAATAGAGAAGAGTAAAGGAGATAGCACGCCACCCTGCGGGACACCTGCAGTCACTGGACACCAGTCGGAAAAAACGTCGTCCAGACGAATGCACTGTTGGCGCCCGCGAAGATAGGATTGAAACCAATGTTGTGTAGTCAGTGAGATATTAAGGGACCGCAGCATAGCCATAAGAACTTCATGGTCCACGCAATTGAACGCATTACTAAAGTCAAGGAGAGCAAGGAGAGTGAGCCTTCGATCGTCCATAGCAGACCGGATATCGTCGGTAATTTTAACTAGAGCTGTTGTGGTGCTATGTGACGGTCGAAAGCCAGATTGAAAGGGATTAAGTAGGTTATTAAGGTGTAGGAAAGAGGAAAATTGACGGTATACTACTCGTTCAAGAACTTTGGAAAGGAAAGGAAGAATAGAGATAGGTCGAAGATCGCTAAAGACTGCGGGAATAGATTTCTTAGGAATGGGAACTATGTAACTATTTTTCCATATATCAGGAAAGGAACCAGAGAAAAGAGAAAAATTTACAATATGTGTTATATACGGAATAATAGTGGGCAATAGGGGGGTTAGAAGAGAGCGACCAATCTTGTCATGGCCCACTGCTTTGCTGGAGACGGAGAGAATAATCTTAGATATCTCACTGCCTGACACCGACTGAAAAGAAAAAGAATCAAAATTCGGAATTGGAGTGGAATTGATCTGTGAAATAGTGGCGGCCTTCAATACAGGATCAATGGTAATTGGAGGTGACGAAAAATGCCGATTGAGGCCGTCAATATCCACAGAGAAGTTATTTTCGGTTTTTGTTTTACCGAAACCAAGTGTTTTTAGGAATTTCCACAGATTTTCAGGAGAAGATGATTCAATAGATTTGTGAATATATCGGCGTTTTGCGTTCCTACACATTTGGTTTACACGGTTTCTTGCAGCTTTGAATTTAGCCCAAAGCTCATCAGTAGACGACTTTTTATGTTTACGTTTTAGTAGATCCCGCCACTTCATGGCCTTACGTATCTTCTCGTCCAGCCATGGTGCGGGAGGGCGCTTCATTCGTACGGGGTGAATTGGGGCATGTATGTCGAAGAGTTTTAGCAGTAGGCGGTTGAACTCCGCTACCTTTTCGTCGAGTGTCTCCATGTCAACCACCCTATCCCAATTTGTGTTGTTAGCATCATTCTGAAGCGACTCCAGATTCATACGCGCAAAGTTTCGCTGAAGAAGGATTTTAGGTTTAAATTTAGGTGTTTTAATTCTATATGAGGCATAAATGAGGTCGTGATGGGAGAATCCAGGGGCAACGAATTGACCATGTGAATGGATTCTATCCGGGTCGGAAGTAATGATAAGGTCCAGTAGACTGTGAGATCCATTCACATGGTGAGTAGGGTCGAGAGGAAGGAGAGAAGCGTTAACGGAGGAGGTAATTAATTTAAATCTTTTGCTACGAGAATCATCCCTCAATAAACATGTATTAAAGTCACCCATGATGAGATAGTGTTCAAAGGTTGGGATATGACTCTCGAGCAACTCCTCGAAAACGCTGAAGTAATTAAGAGTGGGAGGGGCGTAGACTACACCTAAAAGAATTTTAATTGAGTTTAAATTTATTTCAAGAAATAAGTGTTCTGAGGAACTGCTATATAGCGAGGGAGATTGAGAAATGATTTTAAATTTAAGGTCAGAACGAAGATAGATAGCCACGCCCCCACCACCCTTGCCTGTGCGATCGTTACGAAGTAAAGTAAAGCCAGGGAGAGAAAAGTTAGAAGACAAGAGCGAAGGTTTTAAAAAACTTTCAGAGATGAGGACAGCGTGTATATGCGGACTAACGAATGTTGTAAGAAGGTCAGAGTAATGACTGGCTATACTTTGGGCATTAATATGGCAGACATTCAGATTCTTAGGTGACGAGGAGAAAGTGTTATGCAGCAGGTCGCCGAGCAGAATTACATCTTGACTGTCTTCAAATGCATCTGAAAGAGACGAATTGCATGAGAAGTACTCATCAGATTCAAAATTTGACATGAAAATATATAAATAATGACTAAATAAACTAACTAAATATAATGCCTAATAACAAATATAAGTAATAATATATATATATATATATATAATAAAATAACATGAATCCAGATAAATCTGCGACTGGTAATTACGTATCACTCTACTGCCGGTAAGCTAAAAAAATAATAATAAAGATAAATATAGGTTATACAAAAATAATTGCTACAATAGATAGCTTGACGTCACCGACATCCGCTGCATCAGTGGATCCACAGCGTATTGCCGTGCTAAGCACTAGGGTGTATAAACTACTTGGGATTGCGACAATAATTTTCTGCTGGATACCAAAGGCGCAACCGATACCTTGACACTTGTCGTCTTCCACAAATCGCAAGCAGTTAGCAATTTTACAAATATATATATATAGGTATAATATGTAATAACAAAACAGAAGAATAAAAACACCACAAAAAAAAACTAGATTGCCCAAACCGAACGTTAAGACAAAACAAAACAATCATTACCTAAGTCTCTGTGAAATAAAAAGAAAACGAAATTCGAAATTATCCACGGGACGTTAAGACAACACTTTAAAATATAAATTTAAATTTACAGAAAGCCGTCTTTATGAACGCGTATATAAAACAAAGAAATATAATAAAATTAATACGTATTTACTTAGTAAACGCGCCATGGATGTCAGTTTGACAGGTCAACAAAAATAAAAAAAAAAAAAACAAAAGTCAAATTGTCAAAGTCGGTCAAGGGCAAAATGTACATATTGAAATTATAAGTTGGTCATGTACTCGTTAGCTAGGTATATGGTCTGTGTGTACTCGTAGAATCACAGATGTAGAATGTACAAACGCCAATAGGAGAAGACATGAGTGCTTTGAAAATACTTCGAGGATTGGCAACATATTATAGTTTATATTAAAAGTGATGAACAAATTGATCTTTATTAGGTTTAGTCGATATCTAATCTATTTCCATTATATGTGTGTTGTTATCCGTTTTTGTAACTTACCTTGTTTCTTTACATAAGTAATTAAAGGTGATATTCGTGGTATTTAGAGAAGGAGAAAAAAAGAAATAAAAAATAATTATGTATATGTTGAACTATTAAATAAGTACTGAAGTGTAATATTATTCTGTTTTATTGTTACCCATCCGGATCATGTACCATGTCTAAACCGTTATACAATATAAGTGGAAAACATAGATGGCTGCGAAGAAACCACTAGGTCCTGTGTTTAGTGTTTCGAACAGTTCGGCGCTTTACTTCTACTTGTTCAGGCTCTGGTTGGTTGACCGGGTATTTCTGTACCAGCTCCTTTAAATGTGCTGAAGAAGATAATTTTACTTTAGTGCCATTCTGTAGCTTTAGATAAATAATGTTGTCTTGTGACCAGCATTTGTTTATTCCGAAAGCATGCCTTCCCTCAGTAAGCAGATATCGCCTTGGTGCAGTCAGAAACTCCGCAACAGATACATCAGTGCCCTTCAGCTGTGACTTTGATCGCCAGATCTTACTGCGAGTTGTTAACATGCCAAATTTGACGAGAATAGGACGGGGCCGTTGACTAGATTTGCCTTTTTCCTGTTTTCCCAAACTATAGCAAACCTGCAGGTCCGAACCACTAACTTTGATATCAGCCATATGCTTAGTAATGGTTGAACATAGCACATCCGACACATCCTCATTGGTATCTTCGGGAATCCCCCTGAACAGAAGAAATTTCCGGCGGGTTCTATTTTCCAAGTCATCTGTGGCACAGGCGATTTCTGACACTTGAGCTCGAATTAAGTCAACAGCCTGGTACATTACTGCCTTGAATTGTTGGAAGTCAAGGTGCAGCTGCTCGATGGTTAAAGAAGCTGGGTTGGAGGATGAAACGGCCTTGAGACGTCCCTCAAAACCTCTCATGCACTCATCCAGTTTGTCCTTTAGGTCCATGACTGCAGAAAGTGGCTCAGTACTAGAGGTTGGCTTGGTAGGGGCCATGTCTAGCAAGTAAAAGATGACAGTAAGGGAAGTGGTAGTAGCAACTAAGAAAATGAAAGTAGGCAGGCAGCAGAGTGTTTAGAAGTGAAGTATTTATAGCATCACTTATGCACTGGAAGTATATAATACAAATCACACACTTTGAACTTCTAAACACTGATTCTAATTAATATATAATAATTATTAAATCCGCGAAATATTTTATTGTTGTTTTCTCGAACTACCCCCATAAACTTACAAGCAAAAATAACAAAGATGTGGTGGTATGTGGTGATTTTAATATAAATTTCCCATTGCAAAAAGGAGAAACGCACGACTTAGCTGATTTGATGGATTCTTATCTCATGACGCAACAAATATTTGAGTTCACTAGAATCACTCCTACTTCCTCCACCTGTATTGACAACATTTTTACAGACGGTGATGTCATAAGATCATGTGTTTTATTTGGCATTAAGTCAGATCATATGGCTCAAATTTTGAGTATGCGTACTAAAACTGATACAAAACAAAAATTACCAATTATAAAAAAACTTAGATTAATATCTGAAACTAGAATAATAGATTTAAAGTTATCAATCCTGAAAAATAAATTATTTCATAGTGTAAATATTAATTTTGGAACCTTCTTTAATGAATTTATACGTGAATGCAATGCGTATATTCCAATTGTATCTAAAGAAATGAAAAATAATATTAGTAACAAGTGGATAACTCCGGGAATTTTAAAATCCAGGCAGAAGCTTTTCTTCCTGTATGAATGTCTTCAGTACACTAATGATATAACGCTAAAGGAATATACCAAAAAGTACAGTAAATTGTTTAAAAATGTTTGTTCTTGCGCAAAACAAAACTCTTTAAGGAATAGGATCATGCGATCCAAAAATATAATTAAAACGACTTGGTCAATTATAAAAGAACTAAGTGGCAAGGACAAAAGAAATAAAATAAACGAACTAGAAATAAAAATAACTGACAATACTTTGACTACAAATAAATCAACTATTGCAAACCATTTTAATTCATTTTTTAATAACATAGCTGCAGACTCAACAAAAGATATTCACGCTAGCGTTGATCAATCATTAAAACATTTACACAGTTTTACAACAAAAAAAAGTAAGCTAAATATTTTTAACACAGCAACAGAGACCGAAATTTATAATACAATAAACAAATTAAAGCCAAAGAACTCACATGATCTATGGCATTTAACTCCAAAGCTGATTAAACGATTAGCTTATGAAATAACATTTCCTTTAACAAAAATAATTAACGACTCTTTTAATAATGGTGAATATCCAGATCTTTTAAAATTTGCCAGAGTCATCCCGCTCCACAAAAAGGGGGATCATCGGGATGCACAAAATTATAGGCCTATTTCACTATTACCTGTATTAAGTAAAATTTTTGAAAAAATCATGTACAAGAGATTAAGTTATTACCTAGAAACAAACGACATTCTACAAAAACGACAATATGGTTTCAGAAAAAATAAATCCACAACAAATGCCCTTACGACAATGATAAAAATGATACTAGAAGGACTGGATAAGAAGCAAAACTCATTGGGAGTTTTTTGTGACTTATCGAAAGCCTTTGATTGTGTGCATCACGGTATCCTTCTAGCTAAGCTCAAACACTATGGCATTGAAGGTAAGGACATGAACTTGTGTAAATCCTACCTTGAATATAGGAAACAAATAGTAGATATAAATGGCACAATGTCATCTGAACAGGCTACTAAACTTGGGGTTCCTCAGGGTTCAATAATGGGTCCATTGTTTTTTCTTATCTACATTAATGACCTGAGTGTATGTATTCCTGAGGGACTTCAAATAGTAATGTTTGCAGATGACATTTCTATACTAATAAATAGTCACAAAAAAAGTGAAACTATAAGCAAAATAAAAAATCTTATTAATAATCTGGAGGAGTGGTTTGGAAGCAATAATTTATTGCTCAATCTCAATAAAACTTGCTTAATGAACTTTTCACTAGATACTCATAATAGAAATGATGTAGAAGAAATCATTGAGTATTCAGACACAAAAAATATGAAACATGTAAACGAGACAACGTTCCTTGGGATAAATTTAGACATTAAACTTACTTGGAAGAGCCACATTAATAAATTAGCAAAAAGACTAAGTTCAGCATGTTATGCAATCAAAAAAGTTAAAGAATATTGCGGTATTGATGCCGCTAAAGCAGTATATTATGCATATTTCCATAGCGTAATGATATACGGGCTATTGGTATGGGGAACTGCAGCAGAATCAAAAAGAATATTTATACTGCAAAAACGTGCAGTTCGTTCTTTAGCAGGTCTAAAAGCTAGGGATACTTGCCGAGAGGCATTTAAAGAATTGAAAATACCCACAATGGCGAGTATATACATTATGCTTAGTTTAATGTTTTACAGGGAAAACAAACAAGACTACCAAATTACACATCCAAAAAGATCAAACTCTCGTCAAAAACCTTGTATACCACCTCCGAAACATAGATTACAAAAAATATCAAAAAGCTTTTTATGTATTTGTGTTCCTATTTTAAATAAAACTCCAAACTGGTTAAGGGATTTGGATGATAGGCAATTTAAAAGACAAATAAAATGTATGTTGACTAAGAAAGCCTATTATACTATAAATGAGGCGTTGGAAGATGATGACATATTTATGACATAAATTCATGTTTAAATTCACATAATCTTATTTTAGATAAGTACCTATGACATTGTTAATATTTTAGTTTTTAAGTTTAAATTATGTGTTTGACGAAGCCTTTACAGCGGATTTAATTATAGCTTTTTTAGAAATTTGTGACATATAATATATTAATTATATTGACATTTTTTACACATATATATATATATATATATATATATTTATTTTTAGTTATAGTTTATTGACACATCTAAATTAGAATATAGTATTTTAAGTAATATTTATTAAAATACCCGACGAGGCACCTTTAGACCTACCAAACTAGACCTAAATTATTATATATTATAATAATTATTAGGCTTAGAAGTGGAAGAGATAGAGATAATAATAATAAAATAATAATAATGGAAATTGGGGCTGTTCCTTGCCATACTGTATCACCATATCTGGCCAGGTATTTTGTTTAGCGTTGTTATTAAGAAAAATTGACTTAACCGAGTGTTCCGATAGGATCCTATGGCGATAAATATATAAATAAATAAATAAATAAATAAATAAATAAATAAACAAGATTACAATTGGACGAAGTTACGCAAAAAGGATCCAATCCACATTAAGTTAATTTTAAGTTATAGCCAATAGAAGCTGAAACTTATTGATTATTCCGACATTTAATACATTTACAATATGTCAAAAACGGTATTTTTAACTGAATCGTTTTTTTTTTGCGTAACTGAGTCCAATTTAGGTTGAAAAACCATTTATTTTATATATTTTAGGTGTGTTCAATATCATCATGACAGGTTTAGTAAAGTATCATCATGACCGTTTCCCTTCCGGAGTGGTCAGAAACCACGCATATAAATAAGATGATTTACATTTAGCCAACTTTACTATAGGCCAATCATGACAAGTGGAAAGGTCGTCGATGTCTCCAGCGTACCAAACTCGAGAAATATCACAGATAAATTAAATGTATTTATTTACACTGACAGAGAAGAAGTCCTTGTTAACATAAATAAATTAAGAAATGACTGTGCGATAGGCTGGGATTCCATTTCAAGCTCACTCGTAAAACAAATAAGCCCGTATATTGTGGACCCACTAACCTACATCTGTAACCTAAGTTTTTTCCACTGGCCGATTCCCCGATGCATTCAAAAAGTCCATAGTGATACCAATACATAAGGGAGGGGAGAGAGACCGTGTTGAGAACTATCGACCTATTTCAATACTACCAGCTTTGTCAAAAGTTCTAGAATCATTAATAAACACAAGAATTACTAAATATTTAAACAAACACAATTTAATTTCGGAAAACCAATATGGTTTTAGAGCTGGTAGGTCCACTGAAGATGCTGTCACGTCCCTAACTGAATACATTGTCAAAAATATAGACAAGCGACAAAAATGTACTGGAATTTTTTTAGACCTAGCAAAGGCTTTCGACACTGTTTCCCACCCCCTCCTTGTATCAAAGTTAGAGAAGGTCGGTGTTAGAGGTCTTCCACTTGAGCTGCTGACCGACTATTTAAGTAACCGTTTTCAATGTGTTAAGGTGGGTGAAACAATAAGTCAAGAACTACCGGTGACCTATGGCGTGCCCCAAGGAAGTATCCTGGGACCCACGTTGTTCCTGATTTATATAAACAAATTATGTGACTTTAAATTTCAAAATACTAAAATTATTACATACGCAGATGATACGGTGCTTCTGTTTAGTGGGAGGACTTGGGAGCAGGTACAGACATCAATGGAGGTAGCGCTAACGGTGGTGCAAAACTGGCTTGATGCTAACTTGCTAACTCTTAACGTCCCAAAAACCAAATATATCACGTTTACAAACACAGCGGCATCCAGAATAAACAATTTAATCATTAGAACCCATGGATCGGAATGTAATAATCATTCAAATTGCTCCTGTCCTATTCTAGATCGTGTTGGCGACATTAAATATCTTGGAGTTGTATTGGACGAGCGACTCTCATGGGACAAACACATAAACCTTATGAGCAACAGAGTTAGAAAACTAATGAGTGTTTTTAAAAACATGCGCAGCGTTTCAAACATATTAACTCGAAAGACGGTGTATTATGCTCTTTGTCAGTCTATACTGCAGTACTGTGTTGTAGCGTGGGGAGGTGCCGCTAAAACTGCGTTATTAAAGCTGGAAAGAGCACAAAGAGCAGTGCTAAAAGTTTTGTATAATAAGCCTTTTAAGTTTTCAACAACCCAACTTTACCGTCTTAGTCAGGTCCTATCTGTACGTCAACTCTTCATAATGTCTCTTACACTAACACTACACAAAAGAACACCTACCATAGAAAAAAGCACCGAACCCAGACGCATGAATAGAGTTTGCCCATATTTCTTTGTAAACACAAGATATGCACAAAGGCATCTTAATTTTCTAGGTCCTTACATTTATAATAAAATAAATACTTCATTATCTATAATAAAACTTACAAAATTTCAATGCAAGAAACAGTTAACAAAGTTTCTTTTATCACAAACATACGATAGTACTGAAGAATTACTTAAAATAACAATATAATAGTTTAGGAATCCCTATTCCCTCAGTAAACCCTAACTCCAATAATAAATCAATAATAGCAAATGAACACCAAAAAGAAAAACAAAATATAATGGTTAAAACAAGATTAAGTACATAAATTAGATTAAACGAATCACAGGTGAACAAAATAAATAAACAAATACAAGTACATAACTAAATATAAATAAATACACAAATAAGATATAACAACCACATTTGAGTGTTGCTAAACTAGGATCAAGAAACTACACCTTCCCTGATCAATCTGGTTTCTGTGCCTTGACAGAGTTATCTAGTACAGAAACCAGTGCACTTACTAACAGTTCTGTTAGCCTGTCCTAGCTCAATGTATTATAAATAAATAAATGATATAATTTCCTAGATAGTAATTTATGCATATAGGATGTTAAAAATTGGTGTCAATAAATATTTTTTATTTTATTTTTTATTTTTTACATTATTAAATATTTTTGTGTCCCGAAATAACAGGTTTAGTACTAAATGTATATAGTATAATTACCATAGTCAGAGTTTTCAACAAATGGTACAAAAAATTACTCTCTCTATTTTTTACTAGGCCTAGATTGATACAAAAACTACATATTTTATGTTCCAAATAACATTGCATAGTAATATGTAGTAAAAATAACTTAGACTCATCAATAAAAGTAACTAAACTTTTATTATTTTTTTTTTTTTTTAATCACAGTACAAGTAGTACAAAAATACGTTTAATAATAAGTGACGTCATTTCATCAATGATTTTTTTGCAAATAACGCATTGCGGTTAATAAAAACAGACTTTGACTATACCTACTGTTTGGTTACTTTGGTATAAGGAATATTTGTATGTTCTTTTACGAAATGAAAAGTAAACAATAGACATAAATATAGGTAGGAGGTATTCCCAAGGAGACAATGTCAAACTACCTTCATATTATGAATATATTCAAAGACTAATATAATTTTTAACATATTTTCTAAAGCGCGAGAAAATTAAATTACATTTTAACATTGTACGAAATATTTGCATATCCATAGTAATAATATAAATATAAAAAAGCTTTGTCTGTGTCTCGGCTTCACGTCTGGACTACTAAACCGATTTCAATAAAATTTGAGATAACTTCTTAGCATGACCATTGGAGTGACATGTAGAGTCTCTCAGTTTGTTCGTCTTGCTTTCACGTCTAAACTATTTAGAGCTATTTTAATTAATTATGGCAGATTCCTTCCTTGGAACCCAAGGTTGAATATAAAGATACTGCATGAGATAGTTGTTAAGGTGAACTAAAGGGTTTAAGCATACCACCTAAATTCACGATGGAAGCCGGATCAAACAGCTAGTCAGTCATATATTGTGCTTTATCGTCGTTTTGCGTCTCGTCCATAATATCTCATCACCGTTTCCCTTACGGGGTGGTCAGAAACCACGCTTATAAATAAGCGGATTCACATTTAGCCAACTTTACGTCGATGTCTCCAGCGTACCAAACTCTAGAAATATCACAAATAAATTAAATATTAATTAAATGTATTTATTTACATTAAGAAATATATTTGTGTCCCGACCAGGAATCGAACCCGGTACATCGGAGCCTAAATCCACGGAATTAACCGCTAGACCACGGAGGCAGTTCTTTCAAATGTAACTACTATGTTTCAGAAACGAGAAGAAGAAAATGTTAAGGTTTAATATTTATAAAAATAAGTGTCTCCATATTTAATGGCAGAGAGTGGCCGAGCCGAAGACAGTTGGAGAGACAAGCGGACAGAATTCAATTATAGTGCTAAGATAACATCGTTCCAAGTTGCATTAAAACAAACAGCTTTAGCAGAGCATTGCACCATTAGCATTTATTACTTTTATGTACGCAGAATTTTGTATTTTATTACGAAACTTGTAGCTACTAAGCCATTTTAATACTATACTTAGTTATTTTTAATTGAATAAAGATTATAATCCGTCAGTGTCAAGCGAGAGTCACCAGAATTATCCAGAAATATGTTTTGAAAATTGATTAGACGAAAGTCGTGTTCGGTGACCACATGAACCCGAGGCCAATCTGCACGGCAAAAGCCACTCTCGAAGTTGTGCCATAATACGTTTACCTTGGATTGACTATTCAGCAAGGCGCTGCTAACTTTAACAAAGAAGCAAACAGACGAATTCACATAGAATGATATTCTATAGTCATCCATACAAAGCTCTTTGAAATCTTTAACCAAGTCCGTCATCCCTTGTAATGTCGTATGGAGTAAAGACGTGGACACTAACAGTAGGTCTGGTCCACAAATTCAAGGTTACATTGGTAAAAGCTATCTTTAGTATTTCTACCATGCATAGCATTCGAAACGTTGATTTTAGTCAAAGAACCAAAGTTACTGACATAGCTCGTAAAATAACAATGCTTAAGTGGCAATGGGTCGGACACATTTGCTGCAAAATCAACGAGCGATAAGACGTACATTTTTGGAAGAGGCAGTGTGGGATGACCCCCGCCAGGTGAACGAATGTAAAAGGATTCGTTTATATTCGTTTATACGGGTTGCAAAAGACTGAATTTACGAGCCTTGGGGAAGCCTACATCCAGCAGTGGAGTGACACGGGCTATTGATGTTTTAAAAGGCTTATGTTCAGCAATGGAGGTCTAGTACTCTTTTAGGTTTCTTTATTTCTAATTTAAAGTAACATACAAATATTAGAATTTTGATTAAAGATGAATTAGATGAAAAAACTATATCTGATTTAACCAAGTAACGAAAAGATGGAAATTAAAAGGTTCAACATTTCAACATTGTTTACTTTATACTACATATGACACTGTACTCACCTGATGTAAATCAGTACGCGAGGTCCAAGTATGGGAGCAACTGACGCCTCCCACTGACGACCGACATCATCTCTATCATTATGCTGGCCGTTGAAGATGTTTTTTCACACTTCCCTCCAGGTTATAGGAATGGGGAACACACTGGCTGGGGGAACATTCCACATCATCAGCGTGCGACAGATGGAGTCTCCAAATACGACTACGAGTATATATTTAATTTTGGTTTTCTTTATTTTATTTTATATACCTAGTTCTTAGTTGTACTGTTAATATTAGATTTAATAATTGGAGTGTATTTAAATATGTAAAATCGATCTGGAAAATTAACGTTATGTTATTATTATATAGAAAATATAGTCTCTATAATTGAGACGATTAAAATCAAAAATGGCGTCTAATGTAACAGCTTACGGCTGACCTTCAAAATAAAACTGTCGGCTCGGCTCTATTTTTAACTTTAATCGTAACTATTACAGAAACTACATTTTCCTTTGACAGCTGGAAGGAAATTAAAAAAGAAAAAAGGCGTTGAGGAAACGCCTTAGACTATGGGTGTAAGCTCTAGAGTTGTTTCCAGTTGAATAAAGCTAACTATTGTTTATTTATGAAAGCAATAAAGTTTATTGAAACGCGAATGCAATAACATCAAATAATAGACGATCTTGTGAATCTACGAGTATTTTTAAATGAAATATTAGAGGTGAAAGAGCTATTTCATTGCATTTTATTTGTTTCTCGTGGCCCTCGAAGAGAATACGGCTCTGAATATTAAAAACCCACTAACTTAGTAATAAATAAAATAAAATAATTATTAAAAATATGTTAAGTTGAGAACTTACATATTTGTGACAAGATTACGGCTAAATAGTAAATGGATTTGTGATATTTGTACATAAATATATTTATAATTTAAAGTTTTTTTTATATGCCTCTTCCTCTTTGCGTCATTTTCTTCAATGCTGAGGGTCGTGCCCCCTCCTCGGATCACTTTGTCCCGGACGATGCTACGCCATCCGAATCACGGCGGCGGCATGCAGAACATCGTGCACTTCGGTGTGTAGTTTGGTGCAGATCTGATCTGCACTTACGGGCTATTAGACCAAAATACTCCAGGACTCGTTGCACGCAGAGTGACTTTGAGCTCCTTGAGTATTTATATGTTTGTTTTCCGCGTTGTCCATGAAATGCGCAGCATAGGCCTCCAGCACCACATTTCGAAGGGGACGACGCGGCTCTAAGAGTCCAGGTTTCGCAGCATAAAGGAATATGGAAAAAACGAGACTGCGGACAAGTCTTGTTTTGATCCTGATAGTGATATTTCATTCCCTCAATGTTCCTTTTATCTGGCTCATACCATTCTTGGCCTTGCCTATTTTCCTACCTACTTCTGTTTCACAAGAGCCGATGTTAGAGATACTTGAGCCTAGGTATGTGAAGTCAGCAACGTGTTCCAGATTAAGTGCCCCAGTGAGCTCAAGTTTCTCAATGCGATCCACCACCATGATCTTCGTCTTCTGTTTGTTAATCTGAAGACCCACGTCGTTGCTAATGCACTCCATTCGGTGGTCAAGCACCTACACCATTTCGGCTTCAGATACAGCCAAGAGGGTTGTATACTTTATACCTCCGATACTCACTCCTCCTTCCCATCCTACTATATACTTACTGTGTTAATAATAATATCCATTATATAGATAAAGTTTAGGGCCGGTTACAGTGCTTGACCGACCGTCGTCGGTGCGTACGTGCGTGGGTGACGAATATAATAATAAACTTTTATTTCAGAATAAATTCCATTGATTAATAATTATTTATTATTACAATATTTAAATATATGTATTAAATTCATTGTTTTTTTGGTGTGTCCATTTGTAGAGCCCTTCTATTCTGTTATTTAGGCGGAAACTTTATATAATGGAATCCATTAACTATATATATATCACGCTATTAAAGTATATATTTATGCTGTCAAGATCAAGCGCTTATGGAATTAACAATTAAATTATTATTATTATTACGTCTCCCGTCGAAGTTCGGGCTTTTTTCGTCATAGTACGAGATCTGGAGATGCCTACTATTGAGGAGTTTGTTGTCGGGCTGGCTAGACGTAATGTTCTATCGAGCCGACTTCATACATCTTCAGAATATCGCTACGTCTTACGCTCTTGGAGAAGTCGAGCTAAAATAGTCGAACTTAGACCCCCTGGGTTCATGAGTCAGACGGGCGTTGTTATACCTGTATCCGCTGAGATCCTGTCGGAGAAAACGGGGGAACGACCCTATCCCCAACCCAGGTCTGGACGACACTACTGTCTGTCTGTCTAAACAGCAGGTAATTGTACAATGTTAATGCTAGGTTTTAAAATTAGTCAGCAAAATACTGAACCCGACGCTCCCGGTTGGTAACCGCTAATGACAAAGTAGCATGAAATTAACAGAAAAAAAAACTAATGATCCACTTTTCATTGCAGTTTTCTGCGCACACAATTTCCTTTTAAAGCATTCTGTTTACCTCAAGAGAAACTGGAATCAAATTGGATTTTAGTTAATCAATTATGTACATTAATCGTTGTTTAAATTAGGATAGGAACCATGAAATAATATTTAATAATAAATTTCAACTACAACTATTATTTAGTACACTATCACCTTTTTTATCACCTTAGGTATAATTTATTCCAACATAAAATTGTTAAATTAATTATGTGACTATTGAATAGTGTGTATCTAGCGCGATCAAACTTCGTATCAAGTAAATATATTTAAATTGTCATACATCCGAGCTGTCATTTTTTAGTTCCATTATGTCGCACTTCGTGTCGCTATCTTCATTCCAATCCTATACTTAATGTCGTCAATTCGATCTCTGAAGTTTTATCGTGCTACAGTTAGGCATGTACAAAATCCATTCGCAACTTTACGATGTATTTTAACAGCAGTAATACATAATATAAATATGTATCTCATATTGACATCACAAAAAGCTAATAAATGAGAATGTCCATTTTTCTTAGAGAAATGGGCCCAATAAAATGTTCTCGTGCCCTTATGAATTATTTTTTATTTGATAGTTAATATATTGTGCTTTCATACTCTGTAATTACTTTTATTTATTTTACCGTAACATAACGACAATTGACAGAAACTTTTTTTTACGTTACATAGTTTCGATCCCGCGCCGATTTGAAATCGAATGTTGTATCTATAATAAAGTACCTGGTCATAATAAAGAACCTAATCGTATAAATAGTGCTTTGTAACTATTTCCTACATAAATTTTAACCAATTGACTATTTAATTACATTATATTTTAATGCTGAGTTAAAAGAGATGTTATAATTAATATTAAAAAAAAACCACAATTAATTGTTATGATTATTGAATTATATTTAGTTGAGGCATGCTGCAAAAAAGTTGGGCAATCTCTTTTATTAATTGGTTGCCAAAGTTTATATTTTCGTCTAAAATAATTAATTTTACGAGTATGTTGGTTATAAAAGCCATAGCTGGCTAGTAGGTAGTTCATAGTATAAATATTTATCTCCCATTGTGACGTCACAAACAGCTATTAAGTTAGCGAGTTTAGTTTGAAGAGTAAACTCAGCCAGTGACACCCGCAAGTCCTTCAAAGTTAAAATTCTTCTGTAGCAATTTAAAGTTTGCCGAAGTCGCCTCGTCACCACTCCCTCGGGAACTAACTTAAATCGCTTCGTTTATCGATGTTTCACGACCGATTACCTTTGTATTGCTGTTTAAGAGGAACTAAGGATATTTTTGACGCAAGTTTCGTACTTTAATATCGATATTGTTAGGTAGAACAACTAGGAAAATATTTATAGCATATGTTCAAAATTCAGGCGTTTTTTGTTTAAAAGCGTGTGCTTTTGCATTCCTCTCCCTCGCACATTTCAGCATTTTTAAAGATTATTTTAGACTAAGTGTACTTAAGAGAAATATAGTCTAGGTAAAAATAAAATTAAGTATACTATTTGAAAGGGGAAATGCTGCTAGTGTATTGGGCACCATGCTACAAGACAGCGATTTGGAGGAGCAATTTTTTTTGTAAGTATTAATTTTTTATTTTCTATGTATTATTATATATTTTTTAGGTTTAATTTAGATTTTGTTGTAATATAGTTTATTTAATATTGTAATTTTTTATATGGTTTGTATTATACTTCGAATATCATTTAAATTTAAAAAAAAAAGTCTAGGAAATAAAATTAAGGACATTTAAGAGATATCATGGATTTGTTTATAGTAAAATCGTTATAAATGTATGTAGGTATTCGCTATTTTTATCTGTCTAAAATTAGGTACATATATGACAGTGAAAATACTGGTAAAGTTAATAGACTACAATTTTCAAAAGTACACTCAAACTAGAATAATCTTTAAAAATGGTGTATTGTGCGAGCTAGAGGGAAGATTCTGTTTGAATTTACTATTGTCATTATTCTAAGGTTTGAATCGACCTTTACAATTTACTTTAAAAAAAAAGTATAAATGAGAGTTTTATTTTATATTGTTATTTTTTTAAATAATTATATTAAGAATAGGTAAAGCATAGTTGTATTGCTTGATTATAAAAACTTATATAAACTACTTAATAATAAATTAATTAAATTTATTATGAATGAAAAACTTGCTCTAAATCACTACCAATGGCCCAAATATTTAGTTATTTATTTACAAAATCCTATATAAAATATACATAACAGATTTACTTCCTAATAAAACATATTGTACATAACAAGTTATGGATCAACTATAATGGCTCCAAGTACTTCAAGACAACCTGTTTGAGTTCTGCATCTAATGATTAGAATACGTCAAAGCTCTCATTAGATCTTGTTCAATAAAACGATTGCATAAGAGTGCCTCCGCACTCTGGACTACTCTGGAGTAAGTGCGTACCAGCACCTCTGCGAATATTCGATGGAGGCTCGCGCGCGCAGATATTAATCAGGTACAAACAGAGAGAGAAGTTTTAAAACTTCAGGTAGGTACACATGGACCAGACTTCTTGTCTTCTGCAGTGTTGATGATCTGATTTAAGTATTGTTTAACTATTTAGGTTAAGTTTCGATAGGGCTATAATACTCATAATGGGTAAAAACCCCTAATAATATTAGAAAAAAAAAACATTACGGCAGGGACTAAGTTTTTAAAGAGCTGTTTCATGTGTACCTACCTGAAGT
This sequence comes from Tinea semifulvella, assembly GCA_910589645.1. Taxonomy (NCBI): domain Eukaryota; kingdom Metazoa; phylum Arthropoda; class Insecta; order Lepidoptera; family Tineidae; genus Tinea; species Tinea semifulvella. Next base: position 5,597,145 of record OU342586.1, on the reverse strand, counting down.
TTTAAAACTTCAGGTAGGTACACATGGACCAGACTTCTTGTCTTCTGCAGTGTTGATGATCTGATTTAAGTATTGTTTAACTATTTAGGTTAAGTTTCGATAGGGCTATAATACTCATAATGGGTAAAAACCCCTAATAATATTAGAAAAAAAAAACATTACGGCAGGGACTAAGTTTTTAAAGAGCTGTTTCTGATTTAGCGATTTAGCCAACTTTATTACATTCTCATAATGATAAGTGGCAAGCTCGGCGATGTATCTAGCGTACCAGATACTAACAATATTAAATTAAGTTTTTACAAGAAATCAAACCCACTTGCACTTACTAAACTTCATCATTACCTACATCATTACAGCTCCTACAACACAGAGTATTTTGGATAATTTTGCCTACTCTCGCCACGCTAGCCAGAAAGACGGGTTGGCGAGAGTCTGATGTAGATTTTGAAGACACACAAGTTGGTATTAGTGGACAGATGGCTTCCAGAGGAACGGGAACGGTGTTGTTGTAAATCTACGATATGTAAATCTATTTGGATTTTAAAGAAAACGTTTTTACAATCGGACCACTACTGCTCTAAAACCAATTATAAATCAAATATTAGGGATCTAAAAGTAAAACAGTAATCGATTCCTTATTTCGAAGCCTCTAAACTATGGCAATAAAAACTAATAAAAATGTTTTATACCTAGATGTTTCACGAACGATTACCTCCGTATTGCTGTTTAAAGGCAATTTCGAAAGCAAGTTCGACATACATTGAAATTGTTGAGTATTTTTACGATTATTGCCAATCGAAAGTGCCTGAAAGTTTTTAAACAACTATAGCATAAAATATAAATTTAAAAAAATCAGGCGCTCTTTATTTTTAACGTAGATTTATTGTTGTATTTTTATTGATACAAATTACTAGAAAACTATATTCAATACGTTATATATTAATTCAAAATTATTTCTACTTTAGTCCTATTATGTCATGTTGATGATCCAAGCGATATTTCTTGACTTGAAAAAAGTGCAAATGAATAAACTGTTGTGATCCCGACACGAAATTGAACCTGGTACTTTCTCGTTGAGATTTATTAAAGGTGCTTAAACGTTGCTTATTATTAAATAAGTATTTTATTTAAGAATATCTTTAATTTTCCTTATGTACGACTTTTTACTTTTCCTTTATCGTAAATCTAGTCTATTAGGTAGGTGCTAGCGCAAACCTCATATTGTTAAAATTATGGATTTCGTTATTATAAATATGGAGTGGGGGGGGGGTACATTAAAATTAATAATATATAATATAAATTACAATAATATAGTCGTCAATACATTGATAGAACAAGCTTCCAAGACGGCATTGACGGAATCATACAGTATTTTGTTGGGTAGAGAGAGGAGCGGAATGGTTGATGGTAACGTCTTGTGAAATAAATAAAAACCACCCTATAACTAGTCGGTCGCAAGCTTGTGACACCATTCTTCTCTTATCTCTTTTCCACACACAATGGATCCCGTAGCCCTATTCTGTGACTTAGTCGCAAACGTTATTAGTGGACGTCAGAGATTGCGTCATAATTAAGAAATATTATTCAACTCTATAAGAAAACCTTGACAGCGTCCGTGCAAATATCAACCTTAATAGCGTGATAGATTTACAACAGCACCGTTGCCGTGCCTCGGCGAGTGTAGGCCAAATGCTCCAGATATATATTCTGGAAGGCCCATCTCCAGCAGTGGAGGTCCAGGACGCTGTGTTCTAGGGGCTGCAATGATGAATGATGAAATCTTTATTGTAAGTAACATCCTCTTTTAATTCATATTTCTGATCATAGATAGGATCTAAATTCTACTATTCTTCTCAACTATACCTACAGATGAAGTTTCTCAAAAGTACCAACTTGAACAATCTTTAAAAATATTGGTTTGCGCTAGTGAGAGGGGGAGGCAAATGCATTAAACGCTTTTAACGTTTGCGGCTGAAGAAATGCTACGGCCACGAAGCCAATATAGCTACTCGTTAGCAAAAAAAAAACAAACAAAAGATAAAGAACCGTAGGTAATTTATAATAAAGCACTTAGTTAATTATTATCTTCAGTGACATCGAGTCACGGAGCAGGCGCAAGTTTCGTTGTTAACTCGGTCCTAAGGGAGCTGACCGTAATGGCGGACATTTGTCCCGCTGTTAACCATTGTCCTACGCGGACGACCACACGACATAATTAGCGAACAATCAAATAATTTGTATTTTTTTCAATATTAATTGAGGATAGGTTACTAAAACGTAGGTAAGGGCATTTTGATGGCTTTAATATTTTTTATTACAACATATACAAAGGCATGACACAATGTCGCAATAAAAATATTGGTGTATAGAATATTAATATCTATTTATTAATAAAATTACATACAAATACATACACTACATAAACATAAATTTAGGTAGGTGATACTACATGATAACTGATGTAGGATAACAATTAGCTAGTCGTACCTCCTTAGTCGTACCCCACTGTTGGAGATCGTGACTCCGTCGCAGTCCATCCACTAGCCGTTTCCAGTGGCTGAGGTCCTCGGCGCAGTGGATGGCTTGGTGTACTGGGATGTTTAGGTGGTCAGTCACCTGACCAGACCATCGTTTGTTTACCAACCATATTACTATTTGATATTAATTTAATAGAAGTAGTATCATCACGACCGTTTCCCTTTCGGGGTGGTCAGAAACCACGCTTATAAATAGGCGCATTCACATTTAGCCACTATAGGCCAATCATGACAACTGGCAAGCTCGTCGATGTTACTCGAAAAATATCACAAATAAATTAAATATTAATTAAATGTATTTATTTACATTAATAAATATTTTTGTGTCCTGACCAGGAATCGAACCCGGTACCTCCGAGTCTAAATCCACGGACTTAACTGCTAGACCACGGAGGCAGTTTAATTTAATAGAAAACGCTAGTTAATTAGGTATATATGATTTAAAAAATCAGGTAAATCATCATACATCGATTTTGCTAAATAAAAAAGCAGATAAACCGACCAAATACACCCTAGCTAGTGCTTCTAGACCTTTAGAACCAGAACATATAAAACCAGGGCAAGTTGAAAAAAAAAACATTTATTTCGCTTAAATCGTTTATGTGAGTTAATTTTAGTATACAGGGTTTCCCATATGTGATATTTATTTTATTCGTCTCAAAATTAATAAGTTTATGAGAGTGATTTGCCGGTTAAGGTCGTATTCACTTTCATATTAATGTTGTTGTTTTACGGACAATATGCCGATTTGCATGTTAAGAAGTGTAAAACATGTACTTCTTCGATATATATCTACTATAATAAGTAAATATTATGAGTATTTATGTAGTCTATTATGTATACTATTTATGTAGTTGATTGGTTAGAATTGCACTCCACATATTTATACTGTCTCACTCTCCCAAAGGTTAGTTGGTTGAAAAAGCCAATATGGCTTTAAGTTCGCCTTAGTAAATAATTTTAGTAATGTGCAATAAATTATTTAATAATATTAAGAGAATTAAGACTACATTGTATTGTTAGAAACTTAAAAAAAACATGTATAAAATAGATGGCGTCAACTAAAACGATAATATCATTCGGGGATAAAGGAAAAGCTTCAGTTGAAGGTAAGCTTTGGAAAAACTGGCGCCTTATTCTCTTTGTTTTATAGTTCAATTTAATAACGTTTAGCTAGACATTGAAAATAAGATAACACATACTCATGCATTATTTATAGTTTAGTAATCGTCTATAGAAACCTATAGGAACACGTGAATTTCTCTCAGTTACAATTTATACTTAAATCCAGGTCGACAGTAAATGAAGAATAATAACTGGATGAAGCTGAAGGCATTAAAAATATATAATAATAATAATTATTTCCAGACAGGTCACACAGCGCCATCTAATTTCCGTGGTAAGCTACGAGGCTTGTGTTACGGAAACTAGTTGGTTGATAAACTACATATTATACTTTTTTTTTGTAAATATATACATATTATACATATAAACACCCAGACCGGGACAAATTATACAATGTACAACTTGCCCCCGGTGGGAATCGAACCCACGACCTCCCGAGTTCACGGCAACGTTTGTTACCACTAGACCACGGAGGCGGTCCATATATATTCATACATACATATCTTCACGCCAGATACCATACGGAGTAGGCAGAGACAATTGAGTGCCATTTTACACGATTACGACATACCTCTTTCGCTTCGTCGACATTTATTTTTATCTTCATACATGCCCTTTGGTTACGAAGACTTTTTAATTCACCTTCAGTCAGTGTTTTATTTATTTAATCGTGATATGTGACTCTCGATCTGCCAAGGCCTCTTTAACCCACAACTTTCGCATTATATATCTGGTTCGTCAATCTTTATAAGTCAAGTCAAGTCAAGCCTTTCCTTATTTTTGTCCCTATGCTTTCTTTTATACCAACCTTTTTCCGTATTTCGACATCACATATGCGGTCCGCCAAAGTGAAGCAAAAAGACGCCGCATATCCGACGCAACGGACTCATTTCTTTTGTATTAACTCTACTATCGTGCGTATTCTGATGTACCCACGTCTTGCATCCATACACCAGTGTTGGTACCAACACGGCATTGTGTATTGCGAGCCGAGCTTTGTCATTGACAATTCGACTGCCGCTCAGTGACCTGAGGGCACCGTTAATACTTTTCTTTCAACATCCCTATCGTACTTCCTATTTGCAGGGAAAACACTGCCCAGATATATAATTTCATTTACTTGTTCTAGAGTTTCTTTATTTGTGATATTTTTCGAGTCTGGTTGAGCTAGAGATATCAATGAGCTTACCACTTGTAATGATGGGCCTATAGTTAAGTTAGCTAAATGTGAATCCACTTCTTAATATACATATATAATAAATGGATACGGTCGTATTGATGCTTTTTTTAAATCCTTACAGAAGACTTTTCTCGTAATAAGTTACGAGTAGGTATTATACATTATTTATAAATACAGTTTGTTTAAGGTTAGGGAGTTGAATAGTTTTAATTCAATAACGAAATTGAATTTAAAAAAAATCTCATGATATTTTTTTTTATATTTACGAGTATAATTTATATGGTTTGTTTTATGGTGCCATTGTAATCGAATTAAGATTTGAATTGTATTCGTATCTCCGAAGATTGGGAGCTACGTAAGTCTGAATGTGTAACGGGCCGGTTACGAGCGACCGTTTCTGTTTATGTTCAGTGAATTCCGGAATCACCGCCCGCCGTCGTCCGGTTGCTATTTCCATATGCTTGCTCGTTGAGTTACAGGAAAGGTTATCGACAACTGTTTCTGTCCTCTACAAGTTATGGTCCGGTCAGAAATATTCATTAAAGTTAAATACGGTCGGTATGGAAGTAAACTGAGAAAAAATGTAATCTGAAATAATGACGAATCGTCAGTTAATGCAATTTAAAATTTAACACCGTTAAGATCAATATTTACGGATACAATGCCTTTAAACTAACTCATATCATTACTATCACGATATTACAAGCTGGCAGTGAGATCATATCACAACTACACATTTTAAATGATAATAGTATTTTACAAGGAAAGTATTACTGATAATTTAATGGGTTAAAAGCCTGGTAGTTTTTTTAACCTAGCCCAGCTTAAACACTGAAACTACATTGAGAGCATCACCGAAACAGCGTCCAAAAAACTGGGGATCCAACAAGGTAAAATGATTTTTCCCGCCCTCACTGAAACTTATGCTTTGTAAAGCACAAAGAAATGGTTCTGCTAGTACCTTGAAGGTAAGGTATGTCCTGCACAGGAGAGCGATTTGGATAGTGGACAGTGTAACCTTATCCCTTCTTCTCTATTCCGCAACCGAACCACTCACGCAGGCCAAAAGACGCATCACAATACAGTAACCACTATCCGTACACGAACATATATATTTTGAGAAACTTACATATGTCGCACGCTGAAGATGTGGAATGCTCTCCCAGCTAGTGTGTTTCTTCATTTCTATAACCTGCACTCTTTTAAGAAAAGTGTGAAAAATCATCTTGCTGTAATAATGGTTGAGACTGATGTCAGTCGTCACTGACTGGCGTCAGTCGATTCAGTTCACGGACCTCTATATTTTATATTTAAAATACTGGGGTATATTTTTCTCAGTTTTCAACGGGTTGTCTATATGAACGACATTAGATAGAGGTAAGGCCTTGTTTTGTAGTTATAGATTTGAATTTCAAACGAGCTGTACCACAGTTTATTAAATAAGGCGTTGACAACCGTCAATTACTGAATAAAATTTTACTCAGCATTTTACAGTGATATTATCATTAACGTACAGTAAAATCGTGCAATATTCAAGAGTAATGTGTACAAATACTATCTTTTAATTTAACATTTTTCTTCACATTAAAAAAAAAAATTTTTTTACCTCTTCTTCCTTTGTAACCTTTTTCTTTAGCCTCTTCTTCACATGACTGGTTTTATTTTGTGTATTGTTATTATATCATATATATAAAAAGTATAATATGTAGTTTATATATATAAAAGTATATATATGAGATATATATAATCCATAATTAATAATTTATATATGTACTTGTATATGTAGAATTAGAAATTGTCATTTAATAATATTGCACCTACTTACCATTACACTAAATGTCCTATAAAGGTTTGGCTGTCAGAGAATGTCTAATGGCATTAAGTCCGTTTTTGTACAAAGTGCATTTAAGTTTTTCAATAAAAAAATAAAACAACTTGCTCCTAATGAAGATTTGTGACTGGACCATAACTTGTATTACTACAAAAAGAATTCGCTGTCTTCTCCAAAACGCAATGTGCTTGTTCCAATTTTTATTTTCCCTTTATTCCATTTGTATTTTAACTTTTGCAATTGCCCCAAATATTGAATGGAGTTTTTAATTTGTTAATACCGTCAACGACTCTTCTGAACATCGATTTTAATTGGAAACGATAATATCACACGTGGCTGGTGATTGAATTGCAAATTTTACATAACTCCTCTCATATCAATATTAGGTTTTACTTCAAAGTTTTTATTTAATTTTTAGCCGGCACGTTTTGGTAGAGCCTGATGTCAGTCGTAGTCGTAGTAAATTAAAACAAGATTGTATAGAAAAAATACGTATCAAGTGTAATGTCTAAACATTATTCTTGATTTGCACATTCGATACAGAAAAATAAATTTCCATACATCAAATCGTATTGGAGACAAATATTTGTTGAAAATGTGTTGTACCGCGAAGCCACGTATAGCCATTCGTTTTACAAACAGATTTATGCCGTAATCTATAAAGTTATCTACACATTGTTACGAGGCCGTACTGCAACAGTATAACAAACACTAAAAAGCATTTGTTGACTATCACTGTTTTAAAGTCAACGTCAAAATATCTTTATTTACGTTAACCTACAGGCATTTTTGACACGTATTTATTTAAGTTACTTAAAATGATTCTCCCCCCTGCTAGTGAAAGACTAAGCAACAAAGTGTAAGATGTTAGCATAAGACTATACATATATCCGGATATTGGCTATCCTATAATAATATTATAAATGCGAAAGTTTGCAAGGATGTCCGGAAGTCTGGATATTTGTTTCTATTTTATGCAAAAACTACTGAACGAATTTTGATGAAACTTTACGTTCCCGAACCTCGAAAGGCATAATTTTTAAATAAAGCTGTATGTCAGTCAAGGGCTTATGATGCCAGCTTACTACACGGCGAAGTAGTATGTATATATATTATTATGATTTTATTCATTTTAGCTATCCGGAATAACATTTTTAACCAGGTAACTTATTGCAATCAGAATGTAAACAATCAATTCACAAATAAATAAATTACAATATAATAGGAAATATACAAGGCTATGTACTAACGCTATATGAACTAACGATGCCCATTTAGATATTCGAATATTTGTAATTATTAATAACAAAAATATACCTACAGTAGTAGTACCAGTAACAAAAAACAAAAAAAATATGCGCGATGTTAGTTCGTGACACATGTTTTTTTTTCTTAACAGTTACAGCTCTCGAGGACATGGCTTAACGTAGACGAGTCCTTATTGGCGTCCAGCCATAAATACTCTTTGATATTTCATGCTGTTTTGAAGTGCGCGAACATAAAAACTTTGTCAAACGACCGGACAAATATTTTAAACTATTGAATTTTCACGACTTCCTCGTAAACGTTTTAAGTGTCGTCCAGTCTTTGCTTTAGACCCAATATGGTAATGTGTTTAGTTACTACCTTACTACCTCCAGCTTTATGTTGATTGTTTACACTTTAGGGCTTACAATTATTATTGTTTAAAACAGTATTGTAATTATTATAAAGTTTAGGTAAGGTATGCATTCCACCACAGTATCTAAAACTTTTGAATCGCTGCAGCTTCACCTTAGCATGTTTTAGATTACTACTTCTCTATTCCACAGCCGAACCATGTGTACCAGGCCAAGATATGGCTCTCCCAGGTTGTGTTTACTATTCCTATAACTCGGAGTCCTTCAAAGTATGAAAAATAATATTGTAAGCCGACATGATGGTAGGACTGATATCAGTCGTTAGTTTTTGTGTTGTGTTTTTCATCGACAAGCTTGCCACTTGTCATGATTGGCCTATAGTAAAGTTGGCTAAATGTGAATCTGAGTATTTATAAGCGTGGTTTCTGACCACCCCGAAAGGGAAACGGTCGTGATGATGATACTGTAGATCCCATTCTGGACTTGGCATACTCATATTTATTTGTAGAATAAAAAAAATAAAAAATACTATAAAATAAAAATTACTTAATAATATTTTTTTTTTTTTAAATAATTGATAACGTCCTTAGTGTGGAGGACTGGTGGGATAGCGGCGCGGTATATCTCACACTAATGGCCTATGATCTTGCTGCAAGTGAGACCGTGATGACCCAGCCCGATGTTGTCTTCGCAGTAAGAGCGGTGTGAAACAGTGCAAGATACTGCAACAACTGCCAGTTATGATATGGAACTATTTGTTGTCAAAAATAGTTCCATCAAAAGATGAAGGAAGAGCCATAGTCCCGATTCACATCACCAGAAGATGTGTACGCTCTGCCATATTGGTTGACTTATTTAAAAGTTGCGTGCGGGAAAGCGACTCGTCCCAACAACAACGCCGTGATCTGGTGAGAGTTGGGACGGACGTGTTTAGGCGCGAAATTTTCCACGCCTATAATAGAATAAGAATTCTACACAAATAGTACCAAAGTGTACCTATTAGAAGCGTAGCATTTTTATAAAAGAAGGTGCAAACGTGGTAACCTTCAAAAGTTGTTAAAGATATCCCAAGTGGCGGTTTATATCAGGGCGCTTTTAACCTTACAATTACACGGACATTACATGAATAATGTACAGGAAAATGCACTCTCGCTTTCATTAGCCTGGCCCGTGGGGAGTCGGAAGCTGTTTGCCGTAATTAACACCGCGAGAGTGGCTAACTTTCATCGTTAGTACAGGTATAATGATGCTAGTAAGGATGGTTCGCGGTTGACATTATACCCCGAACATAGACTACGCTCAATTTGATATCGAAATGGGACCTTTATCAATACCGTTTAAATTGTTGTTTAAAATTTTGAAGTTTAATTTTTGTACATTAAATTAGTAAAATAGTTCATAAATTCTTATCAGACTCTCAGACGATCGTCCTTTGAATGTAACTGTTAATTTTAACGTCAAATGTAACTCTAACGGACACTTTTGTGCAACTGGGCCTAAGAATAGATCGCCTAACATTGGACACTGACCACTGCTAGTCCTTACCACCATAGCAGATTGACGGCACGTTGACTTAAAGATCTTTATGTTGTCGGATGAGGCTTGGAGAACATTGGACATATTAATTAAGCGAAAAATGTATACGTCTCTAAATGTATTTATAACCGTAGGGTTAATGACTAGACAGTGTAAATCGCATACTCTGTAACATTAAACTTTATTATAATTAAATGTTGTTGTAGCATTGAATTCTCAGATTCGGCTTCTAGATTCACCCTAAAACTATGCAGACCACAACACTGTGAAACTTAATGCAAAGCTCCTGTTTGATGTTACATTCTACAAAGCATTTCAATTGCACCTGAAAGTAATACGACTATACATTTAAATGAAACTACTCACCTAAATCTAAAAGAACTAAAAATATCACTTAAAATTTACCTATCTAACCTCGATTATGACAGTACCGAAAAGATGTTACATGACAAAATGTAAACTAGCGAACAAATGTAAATACTCGTATATATATAGACGAGTATACTCAACTAATAATTTATAAGGCAGAATTATAAAATCCCTGACATTTTATATCTTACACTCCCTCTTCCTACTCCTCCCTTCCCTAGTCCCTTCACCCTCCTCTACGCACGCACACACATACACACACACACACACTTTCTCACATACACACACAAATACTATACTATATTTGTTATACAGCACAGCTCACGCAGAAGACAGGGTTCACCATAATGAACAAACATTATTTTTTGTTAATAAACGATATGTATTTGTATTTATTTGTATTTTAGTTTATTAAAACTTAACACAAACCTCCGCATTTGTTTGCATTATCGAATTGCGTGAGTATGACTTTGTTTACCAATATCTACATCTAGTTTCTTAGAGCCTTCCTCTTCGGTTCGCTTCAAACAATCAGCTCAAAATCCCACTTCACATTTCCAGCAGATGTTTAGATTATTTTACTTTTTCAGCTACTAATTTTCTATGCATTATAATATTTATCTTCCTAGTAATTATTTCTTAGCTTATTGTATGTAATATAATATCTATTAGTTAGTATATAATTGCTATAATATATACGAGTATATATTGTTTTTGTAATGAAATCGTTTGTTTTTTTTTGTATTTGTTTTATTATTATTGTTTATTTATATACACTTTATTGCACAAAATAACTTTAAAAGTAATCTTTCGGTAATTTATAACAGATGACCTTTGAGAGTGTGGTAGAGGATTGGGGGTGCATTATGATCAATGCTCGTACAAATATTATTATTAAATATAGTAAATTAAATATTATTACATGATACATAATTTTTATAGAAACACCCGCACACTCCCAAATGCCGAAAAGATTAATAAATAAATAAACTAAACTAAATATAATAGAAAGTAAATAAAAATAAAATGAATAAAGTGTTAAGGTTTTATTACAAATATTCTGAGCCAATGTACGTAACAAAAGCAAAAATAACTTTTAAATAAACCCGGCAATTTGTAGACCCAAGAGAGTACGCATTGAAAATGCATTAGGGAGACTTATTCAATTCGGTTGAACAGAACAAATAGCGACAACTGTTCTCGAGAACACCGTAGCTTTGAACGAAAGGCATTGTGCTGAACACCTATTCCTCCTACATTTTATTTTAGCATCCGACTAGCTATGTGACCCGGCGTTGTCCTTGTAATTTTGTAAAAATATAGTTACTTTTTTTCGACGTTTGCTGTGGGCCGTGAGGATCGGAACTGAAAGCATTTTATAAAGATATTGTTCCAAGGCTCATTGACGTCTCTGGTGACAATAGGGCTGGCAGTTTTTCTCACAAAAATTAAGTATCATAATTCAAAGGGGAAATGCTGCTAGTGTATTGGGCACCGTGCCCCATCCCAAGACAGCGATTTGGAGGAGCTATTTTTTTTGTAAGTAGGTATTTAATTTTTATTTCTATTTATTATTATTATTATTTTGGTTAAATTTAGATTTTGTTGTAATATAGTTTATTTAATTTAATGTTTTATCCAATAAATAAATATATTATTAATAAATAAAAAATATAGTAAAAAGTAAAGTATTATCACGACCGTTTCCCTTTCGGGGTGGTCAGATGCTTATAAATAAGCGGATTCACATTTAGCCAACTTTACTATAGGCCAATCATGACAAGTGACAAGCTCGTCGATGTCTCCAGCGTACCAAACTCGAGAAATATCACAAATAAATTACATATTAATGAAATGTATTTATTCACATTAATACATATTTTTGTGTCACGACCAGGAATCGAACCCGGTACCTCCGAGTCTAAAACCACGGACTTAACCGCTAGAACATGGAGGAGTTGTGTAATATAGTGGTCGGCGAAAAACCTTTTCAGCTGGCTGTAGCTGTGTGTATTTACTATACTCTGTGGCAGCAGTCGATCAAAATAGTCAATTTCTTACTGTCTGTTGTAGCAAAAAAAAATAACTGTCACAGCTTCCGTTTGTTAACGGATTCCTTTACAGTAGTAGACATATTTTTTTATTAAGGATTGTATTTTATTTACTTTTAATTTTAACACATGTACCTAGGTTGATTGATTGTGAATATAATTTAGCCCAAATCCTTATACAAGATGAATCATGTCTTTTAATTGTCTGGATTTTCATGGTGAAGATATAGTGGAACAATCAGATACAGTTGTAATAGAGACTGTCAAATCAAGGTTACAAAAAAAGGGTCCAATAAAGGTTTGTGTATTTTAAAAATAACATTCATTTATTCGAAATATTGATAGGGATACAAGTCTGCGTGGAATGGTGGCAAGAACGCTGGCTGCATTTCCCCGCTGAATTGCAATACTGATTTTTAGGCGAAGAAAGAGCCAGCCCTCTTGTCACCAGAGGAGACGACAAATCGATGACTTTCAAAAACTTTCTTAAAATAATTATACTATTACAATTTTTCTTACTACTTATTTCAGGGTTTATTTAATTGTACTTTTTGCGTAAAATAAACTTTAAACATTCAATCATACATACTCAGACATCCACACAAACTTTCGCATTTATATTATCAGTATATTCGTACAATACTTTCATTCAATCCTGTCTAGTTAGTTATGCAAGGCACGTCTTGTCGCGAATGCTCTGCACCCCAAAGTACTGCTGTTTGTGACTGCATTAACAAAGAGAGACGAAAAAGCAGATAGGTACTGACTTTTTATGTAGACGCTTATACATTTTATGAAACAACCGACTGGATTGCACGTACCAATTTTATATCATCACGCCCGTGCCGAGTAGGAAAAGGCAACATTCATAAAAGTTTTAAAACGTATTCTTATATTATGTCCTAAGCTCGAGCAAGGTTTTGCATAATGTTAACACTCTTGCATCTCTCTCGCAACAATCCAATATTTTGAAAGATGTTATAACCTTGAATTGTCTTTTGAGACAAGTAGTCTATCGACTTTTTCAGAAATAAAATTACGGACTTATTTTCATTTTCCATTTCACCTAATTTTAGACAGAAATAAATAGCAAAAACATTTATAACGATTTTCTTCTATTTTAATAAAACAAACTATCTTCAAAATGACCTTAATTTTATTCCCTAGTAAGTTAATTATAATTCTCCATATTTCTTTATGCCGCTGAAACTTGGACTCTCAAAGCCGGTGATCGTGGCCGCATCGATGCCTTTGAGATGTGGTGTTGGAGGCGTATGCTGCGTACCTCTTGGACAGCCCGAAGAACTAACGTGTCAATACTCAAGGAGCTCAAAATCTTTACTAGGCTGTCTTCCATCTACCTAAAACGAGTCCTTGAGTATTTCGGCCATATAGCCCGCAAAACACCTGGTAACCTGGAAAGGCTTGTAATCACAGGGAAAGTCGAAAGCAAAAGACCACGTGGCCGAATCTCCATACGCTGGTCTGACCAGATCCGCACCTCACTAAATACCCAGATGCACATGCAGTCGTGAACAGACCCGGATGGCGCAGCATCGTCCGGGACAAGGTGATCCGTGGAGCGGGTCACGACCCTCAGTAGAGAGGAGTAAGTTAATAGACTACATTCTAAAAAGTAAACTCAGACTTGATAATTCTTTAAATATATTGGATTGTGCGAGCGAGACGGATACAAAAGAGTTAAACCCGCGTTTTATAAAAAATACTTGTCTGCAATGTGTTTTTTTTTAGGTAGAAAGTCACTTCCTTAGAAGGTCATTGCAGTGGTGGCACGTGTCGCGGTCCGCACCCTAAGGGTCTGGTTGAGCGGAGGGATGGCTCGTACATGCGTTACATCCGTGATCGGGTGCTGCTTTGGGCCTGCCGAACGCTTTCAATTTATTGTTCTTTGATTAGAGATTCTACGTTTTGTCGACTTTCACAAGCCCATCTTAAGTCATTCCTAGTACAAGGTATTGTTTCCTCATAGGTACTATTAAGTGAATTTGAAAGATATTCATTTATTGTTGTATTTGTTTCATTTGTAAATTACTTTCTCAATCAGATTAAACATTAACAAGTTACTAAAATCTACTGCTCGTCTTTAGCTAACAGCTTACTCTTTGGACCTCTTTGCCTCTTAGTCTTTCACGAGCAGGAATAGAATCAATTGAAATAATTTACATAATGACGTGCCACATTTTTGGCATTAGCCTGTAATAGGTTTACGTGAATAAATATATTTTTACTTTGTAAATGTAGATTAGAGTTTTAACTTTGAGCCGTTTAAGTAAAATGTGAAAAGCGCTTATGTTTATCATGTAAATGTGGACACTACGAATGGAACGACGCCGACTAGGACGATCCACACGAGATGGGCGGATGATCTTAAGAATGTCGGTGATAGGTGATAATACATGCTGATATACTAATCATCTAAAATTAATGAAAATAAATCTAAAACTAAATAATAACGGACGTGACTCAAGAGACAACCATACGGTTAACTGTTTTACATATGAAAATACAAAACATTAAGGTGACGTCTGGATAAACTAACATATTTTCATTCTTCGTCGCTTACCGCAGATCTCATACATAATTGATCATCCCCAGCAGCATAAAGTGTACACGACGCTGGCTGGCATATGAGTATTTCATTACTTTATGAAGCGGTTGAACTATATGCCTCAAAATATACTAGAAATGGCCTAATTTATTCTTGTTTATCACCATAAGCTTGTGTCACTCCACTGCAGAATATGTTATTTATTTAACTGGTAGGTATTTCAGATAATCTTTTGCGACACAAAAAAAATTCGATCAAAAGATGTGTTTGGTTCTCTGACGGTTCGCCATCATCATTACAGCCCCTAGAATACCGAGTACTTAACCGCGAAGAGCGGTGTTGGCTCGGTTGTGGTAACGTTTTCCTTAACATCCTAAAGAGGTGGGTTCGAACCCCGGCGTATACCTATGAGCAAAAAATATTCTAAAGTATATTTGTCATTATTAACAACACCACAGTTCCCGTTTACACTAATAGTATTGTGGAATCGTTCATAAATTGTCATCAGATCCTCGCCAACCCGTCTGGCCAGCGTGGCGAGTGTAGTGCATATTCTCTAGATATATGTTCTGGAAGGCCCATCGCCAACAGTGGAGGTCTAAGGGCTGTAGTAAGTGAATATATTTTGTAACTATTGATTCATCAAGACAGCTCCTAGAACACACTTCACTTCTGGAGCTGGGCGTTCCTGAACATACTGTAGAATTCAGCCTACACTCGCCACGCTAGCCAGACGTGTTGGCAAGGGTTATCAATATTGAAAATTATATACATTAGATAGAGCATTAATTTAGGAAAGTAGTTGGTAAATCTTATTAGAAAATTATTATTTCCAAAATTGGTTTTACATTATGTATACCGTAGTGAGTTATTTTAAAATAAGCCAAATTGGATTGTTGCGGACTGAATCGATTAAAATAAGAGAGACGCAATATTAATTATAATCTTGTTATATAGTTGCAAACGCAATAAAATTTAACCCTTATTAAACTAATGGAAACTGTTAATATTAACTCTATTAGCGTTAATATTCGCTTGATATTATGTAATTTTAACTTACCTAAACTCAGCGGTACTCGGCTAAACTCGTGCTAAAATTGACAGTAAATAATGGAATCTACTAACTGCCTCCGTGGTCCAACGGTTAATGTGAATTTTGACGCTGAGGTACCGGGTTCGATTCCTGGTCGAGACACAAAAAAATATTTGTGATTTTACTTAAGTTTGGTACGCTAGAGACATCAAATACCATACCACTTGTCATGATGAGTCTTTTGTATAGTTGGCTAAATATGAAACCGCTTCTTTAAAAAGCGTGATATCTAAACTATTACTTTACTATTTCGACAATTTAGCCTTAAAAATAATAGAATGCCGCCTCTGGTCTCTTTTGAAGATCTGTGGGTTATAACTATTGTGAATGGAACTTATGAATCAAATAAAAATTAACTAGACGTATAATTAAAAAGACAAATGATAAATTTCAAACCAGGGATCTATATTTTT
Source organism: Tinea semifulvella (assembly GCA_910589645.1). Lineage (NCBI taxonomy): Eukaryota > Metazoa > Arthropoda > Insecta > Lepidoptera > Tineidae > Tinea > Tinea semifulvella. The sequence continues at coordinate 5,580,822 of OU342586.1, read as the reverse complement.
TATTTGTTTTATCTAAATTATTTCTAACCAAGATTATTTGTTTATAGATCAGTCATTATTCATCTTGTTGGAGATCTTTCAAATAAATTAATAAATAACCTAGTAAAGTTATATAATTATTATGCTAGATCATATTTATTTTTCTTTTAAAGGAGCTGTGATCTCAATACACAAAAGCAACCTTGTCAACAATGCTACCACCCCGATATGTATAGTATAGTTTAGTTTAAATTTGAATGTATTAAAACTGATCACTTGAAATGAGATTTATAAAAATGAGAAGTGAAGTTCGAAACGTAACAGCTGGCGGTACAAGCTTCCAGCGCGAATAATAAAATACAAAAATGTCAATCCACTGTTCAATTTGCAAAACAAAATACAAATCCGTTTCATGAAGAATGTTCTCTGTCTGTTTATTTATGTATGGATTATATATTGCGTTCTCTTATAATCTGACAATTTATCTTTTTTGTTATACCAATTTAGTGGTCGGTTTTTAATTTCATTGTGGAATGATTACAATCCATGTTTTTTCTTTCTTTTTTTGTTAGTAAAGGTACTTTTTCGGTGTCGATTATTAGATAATATTTGATGTTGATGACTTATGCTAATGATTTTTTTGTTTTACTAATTTTTCATAAATTTGTAATATTAAACCCACTGTTTTGGAGAAATTAACTGTATACTTAAATAATATGTAATAGTTTTAACTAAATAGATCACAAGCCAAAAACAATTTTAAAACAAAGCTATATTTTATTTTTAAATAAATTACACTATAAATAAAAAATACCTTTAAGGCCGGTATGTACTCGCGGATTTTGATAGGTCTATAAACTGAGGTAGGTATTATGGTTTAAATACAGATTGAAGACTAAAAATTAATAGATCAACAAAACAATTTGAACAAGTCTGACCTATCAAAATGCGCGACCTTAATACACAGACCTTCAAAGGTAAATCCAAATACATTTAGTGGTCGTTGGACAAATTCTGATTCGAGTTGTGACTGCCGATTTTCGGCACACGCCGACGAATTGTCGTGGCCAGCGAATCCCATTTGTTGGCGTTCGTTGAGCTGGTGTATACGCAGCATAAGAGGATCGCCAACCCTACATTAAACTATATTCGACTATTAACTCTAATAGCGGTTCACATTGACAGTGTCCATAGTTAAATTCTCGTGCTTGAAAAATAAATCCAAAATACAGCGGGAATATGTTGTTGTTTTTCATACAAAATATTTGTGTCATTTTTCTTATTCTCTTGTCGAACATGCAGTACATTCGTAACATGCAGGTCGTCAACATATTGTTGACGTTAGTAAAACAACAAAATCTATTTGAAAGTGCACGTCATAACCGGCAATGCACTGTCATAGACTAATTAATTATGATCGTTATCGTTATACTCGTATGTTTAATGTCATTTATTAAAGAAACATAATTTTGATTGTTGCCGGAAGTGGGTTTTTTTTTAGTGATATATTTCAGGCACTTATTGGAGCGAGGTGCATTGAGCTTACATAGCATGCGCTTTTATAGGAAAGCGCATCACATGCCATAGTATTAAGAAGGTTTATTTAGATTGAATCCCACACGTGATCCCGAAGGATCTTAAGGCGATCGCTATCACACTTAACTGTTGTTTGGGAAAATGTTTAAAGATGAGAGAAAGTGTAACGGAAGAAGATGCCGTCATTATTTGCCCGAAGCATTCCTCCATATAGGATCCTTGAGAATTCAAAGTACATTCATGTTTTATTCATACGACCACAAATGACAATTACCGCTGTGCGTGCATTGACCTACATATAGAAAGTTTTAGATGTGAGACCACGTACGGGCAGACTAAGCCTACTAGATCGTTAGATAATTGATGATGTATTTTAATATAGATACCAAGATAATAAATCCTAAGTGTTAAAGTTTTTTTTATAAATGTAATACATATATATTTTATTACTAGCACGACATGTGACCCTGGGCCACCTGATCGTAAATAGCGCGCAAGGTCCATGAATGGGATCAATGGGCAACTGGAATCAGATACTCATGACTGCCACCAGTCTATAAAACTATGCCGGATTATCTGGGCATAACGTAATTCGAGCCTGATCCCGAAACGTGTGGATACACTTTACTGGGTGGATACTTCCCCGCCCCGGCAGAAATAACCATCATCAGTCCGCGTACCACCTATTGTATATTATTTAAAAAATATTATTTATTATATTGTAATAGGTATATAGGTATATATATAGGTCTATAGGTAGGTCTGGTCCACAAGTTCAAGGTCGCTCAGCGAGCTATGGAGAGAGCTATGCTCGGGATTTCACTAAAAGATAAAGTTAGAAACGTTGACATCCGTCAAAGAACCAAAGTTACCGATATAGCTTTTAAAATTAGCAAGCTGAAGTGGCAATGGGCTGGACACATATGCCGCAGAACCGATGAACGATGGAGTAGACGGGTTCTGGAGTGGAGACCACGTACTGGAAGACGCAGAGTGGGACGACCCCCCGCCAGATGGACAGATGACCTGAGGAAGGTTGCTGGTGGGGGATGGATGAGGGTGGCAGAAGATCGTGTGAAGTGGCGAGCCTTGGGGGAGGCCTACATCCAGCAGTGGAGAGACACAGGCTGATGATGAGGTATATAGGTGACTTAGGAACTGTACAGTAAGATACAGCGATTATTTGTGTAACAAAAAATACCTTTATATAATACTTAATAGGTTTAAATAAATGTTGTTAGACCCGGTCTTGAAATTTAAGTCAATGCTGCCGTGGTAACGTTGCGCGAGTTAGGAAAGAAAATGTTCTTGAAAAAAGCCGCTTAAAGTCGGATACTGGCCGATTGGGAGCCTTGTTTCCGCTGAATATGTTTATATTTTGTTGTTACTACAAATAGTTTCACTGTATTTACCTCTTTATTGTCGTTTTAATGCTGTTTTGTTACATTTTTACAATGTATAGTAAAATTCATTGTTATATGATTGCCAATCTTCATCATTATATTCATCAGCCTGATTCTCTTCGCTACATGATATAGACAACCTATGTCACTAGGCCTCTACTATTATAGATAATAGATAGAATCATTTCGTCGATTGAGTAGACATAGATGTAGACGTAGGCGTGACGTAGACGTAGACGTAGATGTAGATGTCGATGTAGATGTAGATCTATATGTAGACGTAGACGTAGAGAAAGACGTAAACGTAGACATTCACAATGCCCGAAAACATTCTCTGATACACAAAATTACCAACGCCAATGAAAATAAAAAAGTCCTCAAAATAACATGAGTTAGAAGCTATCACGTTCAGCGAACTTATACAATGATTTTACCATACAAAATGAGTCAAAATCTAGCGGTACTAAATTCATAACGTCATTATAAAGCGCACGTGATGACGCATAAGTAGTGCCCGTGAGACTGGGGACAGTTGTGAATACCACTAAATAAAGCTAATGAACCCTGTACCACGTACTCTTCCATAATTAGCTTTGGCTAGCTGGAACAGTGGCTTGATGTATACGTTTAGCTAGTACCTATAAGAAACTTTTAAGATTGAGTATTCAGAATATTCACCCTGTGAGAATTATAACTCGCTCTAGTACTTTTAAAAGCCATTAGTTCGTCTTCTTCTTAGGATGAATATTCATATGTATTATTTATTCTTTACGTACCGCCATACATTCCCACCGGAATTTGGCTAAGTCAGGTTACAAACACAAGTACAATACATTTCTCCTGCCTGGAGAGTGCTATAAGGCATGGAACAGAACTGCAGGTTAAAGCAGTGTCAAAGGTAAACAAAAGAGAAATAAAAACAAAAAAAACATTAATGTTTGCAATAAAACTAAATTATACTAAATTATACAGCTGTAAAATGGCCTTGTCAGAAATATATATATATATAATTATATAGGTATGTCAAATATATATAAAGCTAATTACTAAAATATAGTATACATTTATAATCCAAAAAAGCATCAATAGTTTTGATAGCTTTAAATGTCTCGGGCTTGCGACCGAAAGGAGAGAAGACAAATCTCTAAGCATTCCATGGATTCACCGTGCGGGCAATAGGCTATTTACAAAGGACGCCTCCTTTTTTATTTTATTGCGCAACAAGACGCTCACTATCCACCATTCTGCTCCTCTCCCTACACAACCAAATACTGTATGATTCCGTTAATGCCGTCTTGGAAGCTTTTTCCATAAATGTATTGAATGTCCGTTAATTTAGATTCGGAGGTAACGGGTTCGATTTCTGGTCGGGACATATCCTATATCCTATCCCGACCAGGAATCGAACCCGCTATATCCGAGTCTAAATTCACGGACTTAAAACCGCTAGACCACGGAGGCAGTTTTAAGCCAAACTAACGCACCAAAATCCACTACGTAAATGCCTGGTCCAACCCGAGTCAAGGTTGTATCTAAAAATATTTACCCATGCTTTGTTTGAACTCATGAATGCCAGAGAGTTTGTTGAAAATTTGATAATAAACAGTTCGTAAAATAGATCAGTTAAGAAAAGTTTGCAACAACCAACAAAGGTCGGTTTCGCTTCACCGTCAGCACAATAGATGCAACTTTCTAGTTTTCCCCTTTCACATTATAATACTTATTTACAAAGGTTTTTAAAACTTAAAACTCAAGTAAAAAATAACAATAAAAAACCAAAGTTAGCAGTTGGATAAGTTTATTTTCTTTCACTGGTATGTTCGTGTGTTATTCTTTTTATTGATAAAACTTATTTACAATGGTTTATAGAACAAAACGAAAGAAAAAAAACACAGTTCAACATTATATTTTTTATGAATATTTGTTAATTGTTAGTTTTTGTTACTAACACTTGAAATGAAATTAAAGGAAATATTGTATTTGTTAGGATACACGGTACATAGTTACATAATAAATAGCTTCTCAGATTATGGCATTAGGTAAGTATTGTTTCAAGTGGATTTATTTTTAAATAAACCTGACTATGGCAAGCTCACAATATTAGTTCTCCTTGAAAGTAAAAATCACCATTTGCCATCATTGCAAACAGCACATACTTTAAACAAGAACAACAAATAGGTGGTAGGCGGACTGATGGTGGTAAATTGTCCAGTCTGCCGGGGCGGGGAAGTGTCCACCGTTCGTGCCGATAAACCCAGTAAAGTGTATCCATACGTTTCGGGATCAGGCTCGAATTGCAGTCATGCCCAATGAAGCAGGGGCGCGGCGTAGTGTTATGATGTCAGTCATGATTGTCTGATTACAGATGCTGACATTCATTGACATTGCGCGCCATCAGGTGGGCGTGCTGGTATAAAAAAAAAAAAAAAATGCAAACCTTTATAGTACATACAATTATTTGTATTCACAAAAATCATTGAGATTATATAAACACTTGACAGCGAAATAGAGTCTTCTTAAAAATCTTATAGGTAATAAAAAAAAATGTAATGTCACAATAAAAAACTTTTATAGACAGACAATAGCTATTAGAACTATATAATTTAATATATCAATATTTATATTCAGAAAGTTCCTTACGCTCGTATAGGTAGGCAATAATTTAATATCTTAAGGTATATGATTAAAAAACTTTTATAGCCATACAATAGCTCTTTATTGGCATTAATAATTTGGTAACATCTCCTTGTAATAAATAAGTATTACGAAACCAAATGTTATACATAGATACTTTTAGCATTTTTTTGGAAAATAGCTAGTTAAATTTGTAGTGCGTGTCAAACTCCTGAATAACCCCTTGTCAAGCTTAAAGCTTTTCTGAATTATGTCATTAGGTCAAAATTTTACAAATGGTAAACCAGCATGCAAGAGTTGTACGAACACTTGTAACTTAACTAGAAAGATCTTTAAATCAAGGATACCGCATCTAGTCTGAATTAATTTATATTTTGGAAACTATGGCGCAACACTAGACGATTAGTTTACGCCTTACAACTCATACAACAAAACAGATTTCATATTACGCATCTTTAGTGAAATACTCGTAGACATAGGTACTCGTAAATCTGACAAACGCCTTCTGTTTCAATTATCGTCCTGTTTTCCCAATGTCAAGGTATTTGCTCGTTAAGATTTATGGTGACAATACTATTGTAACCATATGTTACCATAGTTGTATATTTTATCATGATCATGTACATCACAAACGTTGCAAATGTACATGAATGTATTAGATGGTATTTTAATATTGTCAAATATATTGATATATAGTTGCCTAGTGTTTTATACTTGTTATATTTTTATACTGGCAACATTGCATTGGCGATGTTAATCAATATATAATGGAAGATCTTGGAGTCATTGTTTGATTTCCTCTGCAATACTATAAACTTTATGGTAGGTACTTGCTTATATGTGCAAGTACTTTTATTTTAAATCGTTTACTCTGATATCTGCTATTATATCTGCTTATTATACCCCCAACATATATATCGCGACATTGCATTGACGATGTTAATCAATATATAATGGAAGATCTTGGAGTCATTGTTTGATTTCCTTTGCAATACTATAAACTTTATGGTAGGTATTTGCTTATATGTGCAAGTACTTTTATTTTAAATCATTCTCTGATATCTGCTATTATATCAAGCTGCACCTGCTTTTAACACTTCACAACACGGGATTGTCGATATAGTAAAACACTTTGTAGGAACTGTTTTCGGCTGCTCATGCTATATTTATAAAATTTCAAGATCATCGCCTAACTGCTATTAAATTAATTAATTTTCTTCGCGTTATTTCTGTATTTCTGTTTCGTGGATCTAACCCGACAATAAAAAGTATTTTTATAGTAGGTAATTTTAAATATAAACTGAGCAATAAACGGCTATAAAAATGATAAAATATCTATTGAGGTTTTCAGCAAACGTTTTTTGTCGGGTATTTACTTCCCAAAAACGTTTGTTGACTCCGTAATTGCACTTTATGTGTTAGAAGAAAATATGATAACTTTTCCTTAGCGTCGATTCATAAAAATAAGCTTAGACCTTTCTTCAGAATATTGAAATAAATACTCGTGTAAAAGTTTACTTGAATGGGCAAACTTTAAATATAATTCTTTATTTAAATAAGCACCTTTATCTATTCAGACTTTGCAAAATTATTTACCCACCAGTCTCATCTTTTAACTCCATGCATGATTTTTATTTTATTTACTATAATTATCACATCAAACACAAACACTTGGTAATGATATAGCTTTCCGCGTCATCTTAAAATTAAAGCTATAGCTTGCTATTATTACAACCATTGTTATGTTAAACGTGGCTTCTCAATTGAATTGCTGTAATAAAAATATTGTTAATATGTAAAAGTTTGTTAAGTTGACCGCCTCCGTGGTCTAGTGGTGACAAACGTTGCCGTGAACTCGGGAGGTCGTGGGTTCGATTCCCACCAGGGGCAAGTTGTATATTGTATAATTGAGTTAGAGTTAGAGTTCGAGTTAGAGCTAGAGTTAGAGTTAGAACTAGAGTTAGAGTCAGAATAAGAGTTAGAGTTAGGGTTAGGGTTAGGGTTAGAGTCAGAGTCAGAGTTAGAGTCAGAGTTAAAGAGTTAAACCACAACTTTATCCCTTCTTCTCTATTCCGCAACCGAACCACACGCACAGGCCAAAATATGCATCCACATACCGTAGCCACTATCCCTACGCGTACATACAAATTTGGAGACTCTTACATCTGTCGCACGCTGAAGATGTGGAATGCTCTCCCAGCCAGTGTGTTTCCCCACTCCTATAACCTGGAGCCTTCAAACGAAGTGTGAAATAGCATCTTTATAGGTCGGCATAGTGGTAGGGACTGATGTCGGTCGTCTGAGGCTGGCGTCAGTTGCTCCCATTCTTGGACCTCGCGTACCGCTTACCATCAGGTGGGCGCGGTGTTACATGTCGTGCTCAGTATAAAAAAATAAATAAATAAAAGTTGAAGCTAAAGTTTGAGTTAGAATTAGAGTTAGAGTTAGAATTAGACTTATTAACTGTATCATAAAAAAATCTTATTTTTTTCATCCTTACTCGATCCCCATTGTGTGTGTCTCAATTATAGCCTTAAAACACTAATCAAATTAAAATCATAAGGTTGACATTAACTCCATTTATTGTTCAGTTGACCATTAGACCAAAAAAATCCTCTAGTCGATCATAGATAGCGCTATTATAGCTGCACACAATTATAATCTTAAAAGCACTACTTATAAGGTTGGCATTGGCTCCATGTATTGCTCAGTAAATATGTTTTTTAAAACTGTTATCTATAAAAGTTACAAGTTTTGCTAGTGCACGTTTTGTGGCGTAAAATATAATGAAATATATCTAGTAAACATTTTGTATGAAAATGTGCTCGTTTCCAGCTCTATCTTATTATTGACCTCGTTAGGTTAGCAAAGTAATTATGTGAGAATAAAAATGCAAATTAATTTTTATTTTCTCAGTCAAAATGACTACTTCGAAACTCATTGCAAGTAAAAATGTCTAAACCAATCATTTTGCCAAACAAATTTTAGCTGCATTTAGTTTAATCAAATTTTGACAGCAAATTAAAGTGCTAGACTTACTACTTGGCCGGTAAAGTGGTAGAGGCTCATGTAACACTTGCCATGGTACTCGTACATGTCAGATACACTATAAATAAATAAAAATGTAGTTGTTAAATAATTTTATTGAATTGACGATTTATTTCAATATTTATTTATTTATTTAATACTTTATTGCACAAAGACACAGGCGGGCTTTAATTCCGCAAGACATTTTATCATAGCCAACCATTGGGATAATTTTAAACACTTTACTAAAAAGTAGGTGCAAAAGAAAGAATAATAAAAAATATATATATAACTTACTAGATGTATAAATATATAATATACTACGTACTAATACATACTTATATACTCGTATAAACCTACATACATACAAAATAATATACTAGCTTTATTGCGATAGGAAATGCGAATAGACCATTTTTTTTAAATAGGGATCTGGTGGTTACCTGCCTGATGCTAAGAGGCAAATTGTTTCACAAATTAGTGGCGACAACGACAAGCGAGTTTGAAATTAAACTAGAATCATGCGAAGGGATAGAAAGAAGAGAGTTATGAGATGAGCGTAAAGATCTATCGTGGAACGAATAAACACAGGCAAAATCATCCTTGAGGTATTGATAACTATAGATAAATAAAGATTATATTGTTGTAAGCCTTGTGATTTATTTTAAAACTTTTTTGTACTAAAATGCGGACCAAATGCCCATAGATATTTTCTAAAAGCTAAACCTTAAAGATAAATTAGAACAATAATTATTATAGGTGCAATGAAATAATTATTAACAGACATCCTATATCCAGCAGTGGAAAGACACAGGATGATGATGATGATGATGACGATGAGGTAGTTTGAGCAAAATCCTAAGCAAAGAATCCTAGCTTTAAATATTACGGCTATTCTAACTATTCGGTGAAAAAGTTTTATTATAATTCATTACTTGGTCTGGCTGGTTTATAAATTTAAAAATACATTTTAATTACAGCGCCTAAAGCGTCCTAAACCTCCACTGCTGGAGATGGGCCTTCCAGAACATATATCTGGAGAATTTGGCCTTCACTCGCCACGCTGGCCAAACGCTTGGCGAGGATACGATGTCAATTATTATGACAATTTATTAAGGATTCCACAAGTTGGTATTAGTGAAACCGGGACCGATAGCTTAACGTGCTCTCCGTGGTGTTGTAAAGCTATGACAAATGTACATAAGAAAAGTGTTTTTCTCATTCATACATGCTAGGTGGTTTAAACCGACTTTTGTAGGATTTAAGGAACGCGTTCTTACAACCGAGCCACCACCGAGCCGCGGTATATTAATTATTTTTTATTACATAGAAAAAACATTTCACGTACTATACTAAACTATTTACAAATGTACTGTAACAAACAAAATCCTGATATCAATTATATCAGTTTTTTGTATTGTATTGGGGGTATTAAACGGCCTGCGCCCACCGCGGCTGTCTATCAAAAAGCAGTTTTGCGGTTTAAGCGCAACGGCACGCGTTCGGATTTACCGCCCGCGGCATTTTCATGTCGACCACACTGGATACTGCCGCTTAGCTGACAACCGAGCAATGGCATTTTCAATTAATTCCCAACTGCTTTTGCTTCATTGCTAAAATTGTCGACCTGAATTGGGCGAAACGAATTCTTAGTCATTATTGTAATTGAATTTCAATCGTGGAAGCATTGATATTTAGCAGATAAAAAGACGATGACCTTTGGACCGATTTTTATAAAATCTGAGTAAGTATGGCTAAAACCAAACACTATAACCGCCAGTAAAAGTAACCATTATTTATCTGGTTAGGATATCTGGTTTTTTACTTGTAATCCAATGAGTGATATTGAACACCGAATGTATAATAATAGATATAATTTAAATTTAATAAATAAACAATAAATAAAAATAATCTTCGTAGATATCCCATCAGGGATAGTCAGTCACAAGGAGACTGGCAATGTTTTTCTTTATTTTTATATTCTTTGTAAAGCGAGGCTAATACATTGGCAGAAATCATTCCCATTTTTCCTATCGCCAGACTTATCCATTTGCCGTTTGGTTGAACTCCTTGGCCAGACGTTTGGCTTAACGGTCATGCCGTCAGATCTTTTATAGCCCATAGGGTTCTAGGATCGCAAGTACTCCAGCAGTGACAAAAGCGTTGAGCGTGACAAGGAATGCGGCCAGCACTTCTAGCCCATGGTGTTCGAGATGTTCGACGGGTTCTCCACACCGTCAGTGGTTCTGGTGGACAGTCCTGGCTCCGAAACTACAGTTTAAGTATTATAAACGTATTGATATATAAATAAACATACATGAATATATTCTGTGCAAATTATTAATGTGTACTAGATGCAGTGTGTTCCTGCTTATCAAGAAACCAGTTGGTGACTAATTGCTTAAAATCGTTGACGGTGCCAGTCTAAAAGCCTGGTGAGTGGCAGATATAGTAATAGAATCTGAATATCTGCTATATAGTATACTAATAACTTGGTATATAATATATACATATGTATAATAGTATGTATATAATGTATGTATAACTACTAAAATAAAATTGAATTTAGTGCTCCGATTTGACAAAAAATCTTATTTCTAAAGGTCTATATCGTAGATTTTTATTTCATTTCCAAATCTGCTTGGGACAAATAATGATTAATATTCACAGGCCATCTGCAGGCGTCGACGTTTAAAGAAATGTCATTACGACTAGATTGATTTACAAGGTTGATTTCACTTCTCTCTCTGACCCTATTCTGTTTTTTTACCCCTAACTAACTTGTAATAAATTTAATAAATATTCAGAAACAACGCTTTTTAAAGAAACGGATTCATGATTAGCCAACTTTACTATAGACAAGTGACAAGCTTTTCGATGTCTAGCGCACCCGACTCGAGAAATATTAAAACAAAAAAAAAAACAAATGGCCAGGAATCGAGCCCTACTTTCTCTGCGTCTAAATCTTCGGACGTAAATACTATACCAGTCATTTTGACTGGATTTCTTTATTTATCAACTGTCAGTTTACCCAGTATATACCAATGAGAAATAAACTTTCCTTACGAACATTTGTCATAGATTTCCATCGTTCCCGTGCCTTAGAGAGCATGTTACGTTCTGTCCCGGTTACCAACCTGTGGTATACGAACTTGTGGTATCGGTAATAATTGCCATTAAAAAACACATAAGACCCTCGCCAACCCGTCTGGCCAGCGTGGCGAGTGTAGGCCAAATTCTCCAGAAAATTTTGAAATGCCCATGTCAAACCGTGGAGGGACTGTGATAATGATGTAGGTATAAGATTTACAGTAGTACACTACATTACACTATAGATGTATTTATTATATTAAGTTTTAGTCAGAGGAACCACGAGTGTAATATATACTAAGCTTTCGCTTGGTTTCGTTTTGCCTCCAGTCTCCTACATAAATGTTTATAAAATATTGTTACAAATTTTAAGCTTTGTGTGAGTTTTTTTTAATACTAAAACTACCAATTATAAAAATATGAGCTTTAATAGCGTGTGTCAAATACAGTTTACGTTCGTTGAAGAATTCCTTAATATAACGTTCGTGATTCAAGAAACAGAATATGACTAATGATGGCTTTTTAAAAAGTTTTATAATCTGAATGTGAATAATTTATACAATTTCTAAAATTGAAATCTTATTTACAATATTTACGAACCTTGTCAGAATATCCAAGTATCTAGGACTCGTGTTTCATAAAAACATCAAAGAAAAGGCCTATCTTCAACTGTTATTATTAAACATAATCAAATAGCTTTTTTCGTGTACTATATCCTCCTACGACATGTGTTTTTGAACTTACTATCGGGTATCTGTATTTTTTTCCAGCGCCTGACAATTTCCAAGCTTACATATTTGAAGCAATATCCTCGGCGGTTGTTGTCTTTAGATGTGTACATACGCTGGAGGGTAAAAACACCCTCTTTCCCCTAAACTGTTCTTCGGTACAAGGTAATTTAGATCCTATCTTAGGAGAGCCCTAGATCAACATCACGCCTGTTCCGTTCCTCATTGCCTTAACGTTGTGCAAACAGAAGACTCTTGATATGTAAGCGTGATTGCTCGCGAATTATTTACAATTTTCCGCGACGTCGAACTCATCAGAGGGGCGGATGCAGTTTTTGTACAAGTATTTTAAGCGTGTCATCCCTGTGGTTCATCAAATAATTGATTATTTTCTTGAATATACGAATTTACTTTTAAAAAATAAAAAATCGAGAGTTCACATCCTACATGTTCAATTAACACACAAAAAATTGCGTTCATATATATACCGACTACCAGACAGCGGCATCCAAATCGTCGTTTTTGGATCACAACGCTAAAAGGAAACAGAAGTACAGCTCGGACAAAAAAAAAATCATTTGTGTACTGGCAAATAGTTCTTAATATTTAAAAATAGGCGTTAATTGTTATTTGTAGCGTTATTATTATTACTAAATTCTTTATTGCACGAAAAAAAATGTACAAAGTCGAAGATTAATGCCTACAAGGCATTTTCTAACATCTAACCTTTCATTCAAAAAAACAAAATAAAAAAAGGAAAACTCGTTAAAAAAAAACAATCAAGGGTATTTTAAAAGTACGTATTTAATTTATTTTTTACCTAAAAGTTATCTCTCTAAAAATAATTAGTCTTTCTTTGTAATGAAAAGTTATCAATTCAGTTAGGATGAATTGCCAGTTCCCAGACGATATGTGGACCCAGCTTTATTATTCTTAAGCCCCATATATTTTGAAATACCCATACTAGAGGTATACTGGTACTCGTCCAGCATCGCGTGTGTAGGCCAAATATATTCTGGCCCATCTCCAACGGTGGAGGTCTCAACTCTTCTAGGGCCTGTAATGATACACAAGGATTTATAATTACGTCGCTCAGAAAATGTACTATTCATTTTAAAATTTCACTTTTTTTTTTTTGATTTGATAAATTTAGCAATTTATTTATTTATTTTAGAGTTTTTCGATAGCTCCTTTGCCAGACGCTTGGCTGACTGTCCTGTCCCTATTGTCGTCTCGACCACAAATAATACATGAAGTATTATTAATATATATTAATTATACAATTATTTAACAATTAATATTAAATTTAAAAAACATGGTGTCGCTGTGTTATGTAGGCTCTACGATAAATCGCTTTGTAACATCTTACGTTCAAATAATAGAGTCAACTCAAAATTTAAACCGAAATAGGTATTTAAATTCAAACGCGCAAACTTAAAATTAGTTCAAGGTCATTGGATAAATTTCTGGAGTCTACACTATAATTGGAATTAGGACTTCTGTGTGCCTTTACCTTTGCCTTCAAATAAGCTGAAATCGAATAGACTGTAGCCAAATTCTGTTCCTTTAAGCGGAAACGTTAAAAAAACATTTAACTAACATTGTATATTTATAATTTTGTCATTGTATAATTTATTAAAATAATATTACTAAAGTATATATAACTGCCTACGTGGTCTAGCGGTTAAGTCCTTGAATTTGAACTCGAAGGTACCGGAATCGATTACTGGTCGGGAGCCAATAATATTTATTAATTTAAATAAACATATTTAATTAATATTTAATTGATTTGTGATATTTCCCGAATTTGGTACGGGGCGGAGACATCGAAGAGCTTGCCACTTGTCATGATTGGCCTATAGTAAAGTTGGCTAAATGTGAATCCGCTTAAATAAAGATAAGCGTGGTTTTTGACCACCCCGAAAGGGATACTTGATGATATGATACTCGTTTATTTTGACATTTTAATGTGACAAAGCTTGAACCGCCATACACAATGCCGTGCTGACACCAACACTTAGGTATGTATGGAAGCAAGACGTGGATATGTCAGAATACGCATGAGAGTAGAGTTAATGCAGTAGAAAAGAGGTCGTTGCGTCCGATGTGCGACGTAACTTTGACGGACCGTATACCTAATGACGATCCACGCAAAAGGGTAGGTAAAAAAGAAAGCATAGGGACAAAAATAAAGAAATACATGCTCCGATGGTTCATGCATATTGAAAGGATGAGCGAAGAGAGATTGACGAACCAGATATATAATGCGAAAGTTGTCGGTAAAAGAGGTAAACAAAAGCTGAAGGTGCAATTTCGGTCATTTCCAACGATAAGACTGACAGTAAATAAAGGTATCGAATATTATGAAAGTTAAGTGTTTGCGGTTAAAGAAACAGACTAGGGCCTAGACTGGACGCCTAGGGGTAAGGCCTATGAAACACATACATATTTCAAACGCCTACTTCATCAATTTCGAAGCGAGCGCTTTGTCTATTTCGTGGGAATGGAGATAAACGACCGACGGAATAGTGTCGAGGATCAAACCCAATTTGCGAGTTGCAAATTGAAGAGGGTACGAAACGACGTGTCCGATATGAGTGAAAATACTTTGTGAGAAGGAATTTGCATAAGCGTTCGACATTATAGCGTAGCTTGTTAAACACATGTTGCGTTTATTGGCCTCTAGAAATCACTAGTTGTTTAATTACATCCCTATCCTGTTGAGGTTTCACTTCAATGTCGGGTAGAGTCCTTTTCATATGCATACGGTTGCCGTCTAAACGGTTCTAGGTCTTAAAAATGGTTTATTATCATTATTATTATTAAAATACTTTATTGCACTATACAAAAGCGGACTTAATGCCCGAAGACATTCTCTGACAGCCAAACCTTGGGGAAAAATTAGAACAATTATAGGTACAATCACAGAAATAATAATAATACTAATATTTTAAAAGGTAATTCTTATAATCTGGTTTGTCAATCTCTCTTCGCTCATCCTTTCAATATGCATGAACCATCGGAGCATGTATTTCTTTATTTTTGTCCTTATGCTTTCTTTTTTACCTACATTTTTGCGTATTTCGACATTAGGTATGCGGTCCGTCAAAGTTACGTCGCACATCGGACGCAATTTAATAGGATTAATATATACTTACATCATATAATCTTCATATATATATCAATATACTAAATACTAATAATACACATTATTATACATAAACATACATACTGTACTAACGCTGTCAGGATGAGATGTACTGTGTCCTATTTCAGATCTAAACTTAACTGTTTTTTTTCTGTGATGCAAGAGCTATTATCAAACTTATAACAAGCTTTTATAAATAAGGAAGTATTTCCATACAAATCCGAATATATTTTACTAAACTTGTTTCCTAGTTTACGCGTCTTGCAAAAAGGAAACTTGTGTAGGGTTGGAATTCCTTTGAAAGATACAATATAATTCGAATTGACTCAGATCTGCATGAACTTGTAGGTAGATATTGTAAGCCTCTTGCTAGTCGTAAATTGTGTAAATTCCACTACAATTCCAATATCTTCGTGATCTCATTTGCATTTCATATACATACGCATTTCAATATTGGACTTACTTTACACATAACTTGATATTATAATATGACTGATGAACTAAAGAAGGTCGCCTATGGGGGAAACAGGGTGGCAAACATTGAATAGATATATTTATAGTAATAGTAACTTATACAGGGTTAGACTATACATTGAATTGTAAAAAACATGTATCTTTCTAATTTATCACCTGTCGGAGATCAGCTATTATTTAATTATTTATATTGGGAAAACTGACAGCTACATACATACATAAATAAATATTTTTCCAGACAGGTCACACAGCGCCATCTAGTTTCCGTGGTAAGCTACGAGGCTTGTGTTACGGAAACTAGATGGTTGATAAACTACATATTATACTTTTTTTTTTTGTAAATATATACATATTATTCATATAAACACCCAGACCGAGACAAATTATACAATGTACAAATTGCCCCCCGTGGGAATCGAACCCACGACCTCCCGAGTTCACGGCAACGTTTGTTACCACTAGACCACGGAGGCGGTCAAAAATAAAATTGAAGATTGAACACAATTAAGCTAATGACAATTATAACGGTGATTTTGTTGCTTATTAACTAACGAAAATATTTGTTTGTTAACAGAATTGCACAGCGACATGTGGGTGCCTAAGATTTATTTGTTATGTTGATGATTGTGTATGTCTCGGAGGTTGTTGTCAGTGTTCAGGTTCTCATGTTGTGGCGTGTCCGGTGGTCGTCCCTTCCTTAGAAGGTCATTGCAGTGGTGACACGTGTGTCGGGTCCCGGTCCGCACCCTAATGCCCTGGTTGAGCGCGGGGATTGCTGGCACATGCGTTATGCCCGTGATCGGGTGCTGCTGTGGGGGCCTGGGACCTCTGCCGAACACGTTCATGTTATTGTTCTTAAATTAGCAGAGGTTAAACGCAAACGTTTTGTCGGCTTTCGGGTTGCACACTAGCAAGTCTTAATTCTGACATACCTGGTGGGGTACCATTGTACCATGTATTGTAACTTCATAGGTAATCAGTTGAGTTTGAAAGATATTTATTTATTTATTGTTGTTGTGTAATTCTGTATTTGTTTCATTTGTAAATCTGCTAAGCTAAGTTTTTCTTGCAGATTCCTTTTACAGTCAGATTAAACAATAACAGGTCAATGGAATTTGCTAAGCTGCTAGTCTTCTGCTAACAGCTTACTTCTTGGACCACTTCGCTGCTAAGTCTTCCAATAACAGGAGTAAAATCATTTAAAATAATTTAATTTATGACGTGTCACAAATGCCTGTAACAGGTTTACGTGAATAAAGATATTTTGACTTTGACTTTGCTGTTCGGAATAAAGATTGGGTTATATGGGTTGGGTGTATTCGGGTTCTTGAATCGTGACTTACGCCTTCTCACGAGGCATAACTATAATCGTCAGGACGTACCTTTTTATTCTGCGTAAACTACATCCGTGGTCTAGCGGTTACAATAGCGTGGAGGAGCTTGCCACTTGTCATGATGGGCCTATATTAAATTAGCTAAAATTAAAAAAAAAATATTTAAAATAAAAATAAGTTTTCTGACCGGTATACGGTCGTGATGATACTTAACTTTTTTTCTGTTACGTACATCTTCATGCACTGCTGGATATGAGCCTGCCTCAAAGCTATCCCCACCAACGATCTTTAGATTATCCGTTCATCTGGCATCTCCCCTCTAGATACGATTTAGTTCATGACATCCAGTTTTATTTTGTTTGACTTGACAGTTTGAAAGCTATCGATTGTTGAAGATAACCATAATAAAATAATATTAAATTGTTTGTAATGCTGCCAAATAAATACTGATATATATTTTATTTTTTTTTATGTTTAAGGATAAAATATATCTACAGTACATATGGGTAGTGTATGGCTGGCTATTAACAAGTTGCCACCGATAGTCAAAATTACATAATTAGGTGGTGCTCGCTGAAATGTTAACATGAATCTCTAGAGGTAAATAACCTAAACTAAAAACTAAGAACAATAAACCACATGACATAAAACAAAAAAATAATTAAAATAAAAACAATTACAAATAGGTTACTACTAAACATAAATAAAATAATTAAAAATATATAAATAATACTATCGATGAGATTAACTGGCGAAACATTTTGTACGAATGCGTCGTGTAGCTGTCGGAGATATTATAAATGGATCCAAGTCATTGCTATAATATATAATATGTTGTTATAATATGCAAACTAATATTGTTTGAATAGATTTTATAGGTTTAAAAACACGAGTACGAATATATCCAACAAAAGCTGCAACGAAGAAGGCAGAGAAACCTTTTTCTTTCTTTATAGACTTTCCAGTAAATATAAATTGTAAGTTCTTTGTATTTTTATCCCTAAACAATTTGAAGACCCCAACCCCTCGGCATTCACAATATGTAGTAATATTGTAAACTGGGCCATAAAACAAGACGCAATGAAAATGTCACATCTTCTGAAATGCATAGGAATTGAATTTTAGGACCCCTTTAGCAAAAATAAACTGTACTCGTACGTCACAGACATAATAATATATTAAAGACGTGCCTAAATTGCACTTTATGGCGAAGCTTTGGCCCTAAATATCGCGTTTTAATGGTTCCTATTATAACCGAAAAATATTAAATATGTTAATTAATAAATTTCACTACATATTTTATACCCACTTGTATAGTCAAAAAGCATTTTGTATCAATTAAAGGACATCATTCATCTAGTATGGGTATTTGCGCTGAAATGTATTCACAGTTATATATGCATTTATAGATAATTTCTAACAAGATTGCAATTAAATTAGAAAAAAGCCTATATTTTATGTATTTTAGGCATAAAAAATGTTTAAAATATTATCATGACAACTCTAGTACTAAAGGATACGAAAACTACAATCATATTTTCCAAATAACTTAATTGCACAGTAGAGTATATATAGTAAAATTAACATTAGTCTTATCAATCAAAGTATGGAAATATATATATATATATAATATACTTTTCTTTATCATTGTAGACAGCACAGCACAAGTAGTACAAAAATAGCCTAAAATGGATCATATCATTTAGAAACTGTCCTACTAGAATTTTATTTGACTTTAGGTCAGAAAACACCGGATGCGAAAATTGACGTCAAAGCGTCTCAATGAGTTGTGATTTGGGCAAATTTAGAAAATACGTTTGGGAAAGCAATTCGGCCTTACTAGACGTATGTTTTACGGTTACTATGATTCTCCAGTACATCGCTCCGACTTGTTTCAAAATATTTTTTATTATATTATTATTAGCTTATTTTTTTATTTATTTAAATCATTGTAATAATAACTTATAAAAGACTTTGCCTTTATATAGGTCTATGATAAATACGCAAAAATATAGCATAAACACATTTATTTTGACGTGTTTGACAATTCAATTTGAAATGAATGCATTTATTTATTATATATTCATAAAAATAAACGACACCATAAATGAGTTTTACAAAAAAAGATATATTTTGAAAAAGCACTTTTTTAAATACAATACTGATAAATTATTTACGACTTAACTCGTGTTTGGTGGTATGAACGAATAAAATAATGTCAAATTTTGGAGTTGGTCTTCTCTATACCTAACGATAACTGGACCCATGGGTTCCATTTGACAACACACTAAGCTCCAGCTGATCGCTTTGTGTGGACCCGCCTAACATACCTCACATGCGTACGTTGTTGACTACGCTGAGACGCATGCCCTTGATGAACGAAAAAGGGCACAGTTTGGACTTTCAGCATCCCTATTCTGTTACTTATGCGCAAACGTTATATAATGGAATCCGTTGACTATATATATATCACGCTATTTAAATTTATATTTGCACGTACGCTCTCAAGTACGAGCGCTTATAGAGTTGAGAATTGAATAATATTTTGTAATTATGACGCAATCTCTGACGTTAATAACGAAATCCACTAATAATGTTTGCGACTAAGTTACAGAATAGGGCTACAGTAAGTCTTCTTTGGCGCGGTGGTGGCTCGGTTGTAAGAACGCGTTCCTTAAATCCTACAAAGGTCGGTTCAAACCCACCCGGCATGTACCAATGAGAACTATGCTTTTCTTACGTACATTCGTCATAGATTTACAACACCACCGTTCCCGTGTCTCGGAAAGCACGTTAAGCCATCGGTCCCGGTTCTACTAATACCTACTTGTGGAATCGTTAATGATTTATCTTTAAATATTTACATCATATCTTCGACAAGCCGTCTGGCCAGCGTGGCGAGTGTGTTGGCAATTCTCCAGATATATGTTCGGGAAGGCCCATCTCCAGCAGTGGATGTCTAGGACGCTGTGTTCTAGGGGCTGTAATGATGATGATGATAAAGTCTTGTTTGAAGCGGTGTTATTTTTAACCATCGCAAGCTTAGTTAAATACCTACATAAACAATAATAATTCTTAACCTAAAGTAATGTATGATCACGACCATATCTCTTGCGGGGTGGTTAACCACGCTTAAATAAATATAGAAGCGGATTCACATTTAGCCAACTTTACTCATGACAAGTGGCAAGCTCGTCAATATCTTTAGCGTACCAAACTCGAGACTATGCAGATATCTGCTATCCTGACGTCACTGGAGATCTACTGAACAAACTCGATCGTCTGCTCAACTTATGCATCCGCTACATTTTCCGCTACAAATGGCTCAGTATTCGCTTTCGCAGATCTGTTCATGTCCTGGTTCCCCTGTATGGTATCCTAAACAATCCTAAAACTCCTCTATATCTAAAATCACGCTTCGAGTACTTGTGCGACACACACAGCCTTACCCTTCGTTCTACTTTTAATAACCAACTTAAAATCCCTTGACCACTGCTCTAGCGGTACTACGGTTCTAGTGGAACACGCTACCGCTGGCTATCAGACAAGCACCATCTGCCAATGTTTTTAAAAGTCAAGTAACGACATTATTTTTAAATAAACAGGAAATAACCTCATCAAGATGATAATATAGATATTTTGGCATAATTATATTTTGTGTATGTAGTATATAATAAGTTACATATTTAAAGTGTGTAGTATATGTAGTTCGTTTTATATGTAGTATATGTATGTACCAAATTAAGTAAGTATCGTGTATTATATTTATTTGCCCATGATTTCTCACTTTCCCAAAGGTCAGCTGTTAGAAAATGCCTAACTCGCCTATGTACACTAATTTTAAGTTTTTGTGCAATAAAGTATTTAAATAAATAAATATTACAAATAAATTTAATATTAATCTAAATCCACGGCCTAAACCGCTAGACCACGGAGCCAGTAAACCTATTACAGGCATTTGTGACACGTCATTATTTAAATTATTTAAAATGATTCTACTCCTGTTAGTGGAAGACTAAGTAACGAAGTGGTCCAAAGAGTAAGCTGTTAGTAGAAGACTAGCAGCTTAGCATATTCCAGTCACTAGTTAATGTTTGAGGAAAATTCAGTGATATCAGATTTACACATGAAACAAAAAGAATCAATTAAAATTGGTAATAAAATCAAAGAAATAAATTTGGATAAAGTTGGCTTCGCTCAACCTCCCCGCAAGGGACTACGGTCGTGATAATACTGTGTATTAGAACTAGTGGTCAGTTTCTTTAGATTAGTATTCCGAAGCGATGTGCGAAGTTCCCGAGTGAATACCACAAGAAAACTCCAAGCTCACTCAAACGGAATAGTGCTATAAAAAAATCCAACTAGTAAAATGAGAAAATAGTTAATATCAAGGAATCAAATTGAGTTCTATAAACTACTAGATAGCTGTCTGATAATAAAGATTATTATATTATTTAACTATCTATAAGACAACTTTGACAATTTATTTTGTCCAAGTGTTGGCACAGTTAGGGTGCTGTTCGTATCGATATTTAAAAAATACGGCTCTGGTTATTTATCTAGTAAATTACCTGTTTTTTATTTTAACAATTCATTATCTACACTTAACTAAAAAACGCTTTAAGCTGCTATATTTTGTGAACGAAGCGAGATAGAGCAAAAATAACACGTATTTGAGGTATTTACAGACTCATTGCACACAGATAAAAAAATATATTAAGATATAATAAGTTAAAAAAAAATAACGTCAAAAAATCCTTTAAAATTTTAAACTATAAATAAAACTCTTTTTAATAGTACGAGTATATTATTTAAGTTGACAATTTAGACACAAATTTGTTGTTTATTAAAAAAATATATATTAATATCGACATTAAATAGTAATGTCGGCTACATTACTATTTAATGTCGTATAACCCTGGTAACCCTTTCTTTATCTGTCACGTACTTGTCTGATTAATGAGTAATTGTTTTAACTATATTTTCTATTTTTTTTTAATTAATCTTTATTTATTTATTAAAAAACTTTATTGCACTATGTACAAAGACGGACTTAATGCCGATTGGCATTCTCTGACAGCCTGACCTTTAGGACATTTATACAGTATCGATGGTAGGTGCATAACTAAATAATATATATACGAGTTATATATATATATATATATATATATAATACTATATACACATAATAAATTAACCACTTAAACGATGAGGGAAGTAATATAGAATTAATGATGTTGTTGCTGCAAATAAAAAGGAAATAAAATAATATAAAAAAAAATAGAGAAGTTGAAAAAGTTAGGTTGACTATATACTATAGCTCGATTTGAAGCTTATTTTATATTTAATGGTAATTCGTTCCAGAGATTTGCAGCAACAAGGAAGGAATGGAGAGTGTGGAGTTGAAACTAGATCATTACATACGAGGGGCGTTCAAAATATTCTCGGTATGTGGATAAAAACAAACAAGTACGAAAAGTTTGATATTTTTATTTTTCAATATACTCCCCCCCTATGTTCATACACTTATAAGATCGATCAATTATTATTTTTAATCCCTCATAAAAATATTTTTTATCTTTGGTGTAAAAATGCTCCTCCACGGCCGTCTTCAACGCTTCATCGTCAGAAAATTTATTTCCACGCAGATCCTTTTTAAGATTGGGAAACAAAAAGAAGTCGCTTGGGGCTAAGTCCGGACTATAGGGTGGATGAGTAACAGTTTCAAACCCACATTCAACAATAGCTGCCTTGGCAATATGAGCAGTATGGACAGGGGCGTTGTCATGCAGAAGCAGAACACCTTTGGTTAACTTTCCTCGCCTCTTTTCTTTGATCGCATCTCTTAATTGACGTATAACGTTAGCGTAGTACTGCCCTGTGATATTTACACCTTTTTCTTTATAATCGATAAGCAAAACTCCTTCACAATCCCAAAATATTGTGGCCATGACCTTGCCAGCTGACGGGATTACCTTGAACTTCTTGGGATGAGCTGAACCCTTAATGTGCCACTGCATGGACTCCTGTTTGCTCTCTGGGTCATAATGATGAACCCAGGTTTCATCTCCAGTAACTATTTTTTGCAGCACCTCATCGGGATTTTCACCACACAGGTCGATAAAATCTGAACAGCAAGCCACACGCATATCCTTTTGAAGAAGCGTCAGCATTCGCGGAACCCATCTTGCACTTACTTTTGACATATTAAGATGGTCATGTATAATGTCATGTACGGTACCAATAGAGAGATTGGTTACTTGAGCTATAGATTTTACCTTCACTCGGCCGTCTTCCAATATAAGTTTTTTCCACTTTATCAATATTTTCTTGTGAGGTAGCCACTACAGGCCGGCCAGGTCTAGGGTCATCTTCAATACTCTCCCTTCCACGCTTAAATTCGCTTGACCATTTTTGAATAGTAGATAAAGAAGGAGCAGACTCACGGTAAACACAATCCATTTCCTCTTTTATGGTTTTTTGATTTTTACCCTGTTTTGTCAAGAATTTTATGACGGATCGGTGCTCTAATTTCGTTAAAATTGTTAATTCGCTTATGGTGTTCATGTTTGTTCGGCAATTGCAGAAAAACAAAAGAACATCTCGGTTCCAATTTTACTTTTTTTTAATGTCAATGGATGAATCTTAGCGGCCAGTAACAAATATATATATAAAAGAGGTTGTAACGTATCAATACCGAGAATATTTTGAACGCCCCTCGTACATATGTCATACAAATTATCATTTAATAATATTGCACCTACTTACCATTGATACTGTTATATGACCAGTTAAAAAAAGGATGATTAAAATAATTTCTGATGAATATTTTGATATACGCCACGTCATAGTTATTTCGGCCAATGACGTGCCTCATAAGCATACGATAAACATGTCAAAAGATAATCAGTCTTTCTGCAACTGGCCATTATTGACCTAAAGGTTTAACTGTCAGAGAATGTCTAGCGGCAATAAGTCCACCTTTGTACATAGTACAATTAAGTTTTTAAATAAGTAAATCACTGCTTTCCAGATCGATTAATTTTGAAAGAGTCTGGACTTGTACTCGTAATGATACTGATTTTTATCTTTAATAAAAAATTGATCTTTTTTATTTAAAATAGAGGTTAATTAATGATACCTGAAGCCTAATAAAAACTTGATCTTTTGACAATTACACGCGGTATAGTTTAGACCTATGTAAAGCGTAATTCGCCTGAAAATGCTTGCAATTTTTTTTCTTACTTACTGCAATCACACAAAAAAAATCCAGAAGCAGAGTACAATTATATTGTAGGGTCTAAAATTTAATATATATATTTTCATTTATTTATTTAAACCAGATGAGTACCGCGCGTAGGACGTGTTAGAAAAAGCCAAAATTTTGATACGGTCTGACGTCACTATTTATTTTTACTTTTCACTCTTTGCTATTCCTGGACTTTATCCTTTGCTTACATGTATGAACCTAAGTAGGGATTAAATAGTCAGATGGGAATAAATAATAATAAAACCAAAACAACTCTTAGATTAATATTAATGTTTCACAATAAACCCTCAAAATATATAATAGCTTTTACGAGAGTGAAAACATAATACATTTTAAACGCGAGTGACAAAGAGGGTTACTTTATGGTATAAGTAAAAACAAGGATGCGTAAGAGGTAAAAATTGCGCGGTTTACAGATATTATTATGTGAGAGATTGCCTCCGTGGCCTAGCGGTTAGGCTGCTTATTCACTAAAGCAGAAAAAAGAAAAACAACCCCAAGTGACATTTAAGATACTGAAAAAAGGTTATTGGTTTGTAAAGGGTTCTAGTAGCTGTTTAAAAGATTTAATATATCAAATCATTAACTAAAAAAAAACTATAGAGAGAGAAGACAAATTTCTAAGCATTCCATGGATTCACCGTGCGGGTGCCGGGTCCATCGTGTGTGGGTAAGAGATGAGAAGAATGGTGTCTCGGGCTTGCGACCGACAATTGGCTGGTTTAAGAAAAGGAGGCCTCCTTTTTTTTTCTATTGCGCGATAATACGCTCACCATCCACCATTCTACTTCTCTCCCTACCCAACCAAATACTGTATGATTCCGTTAATGCCGTCTTGGAAGCTCGTTCCATAAATGTATTGACGGCAGACCTGCTTAGGCCCAATTCTTTCAGTAAGTGATGCAAAGATTTTGCTGGAACTCCTCTTGCACCAACTTCCACTGCGTAAAGCTGAGTCTTGAACCCGTTCCTGATCATTTCTTCTGTGAGATCATAATATTTATTCGACTTCATGTTGTGGTCTTTTGGAATATTTGATTCCCACGGAACGGTAAGTTCAATAAGGATAACTTTTTTCAAGTTCCGAGAAAACACTAAGATGTCTGGCCTATAGGCTGATACAGCTAGTTCATCTGGGATCCTATAATGGTGTTCAAATGTATCCATGAGAATTTTCCAGTCTGATGCGGCGCCAAGGATCGAGGTGGGCTTGCATTTAGTTTTTGTGCTTTGCCCTTCCTTTACAAATGTGGTCAAAGTTTTATTTGTAGTCAGTCCCTTTCTGGCTCTTGCAATAGAAAGACTTACTGCTTCACGGATAACACCTAGGACTTTGTCATGTCGGCGTGAGTAATAGCCCTTTTCTAGGAGAGTAACGCACCCTACAAGTGTGTGTCTAGCAGTTCCTATGGCAGCACTACACAATGTACAGTTCTTTTCCGTAGCTTTTCCCCACCTTACCAGATTGCTCTGGTCCGGGAGGGACATTAAAAACTAAATGGAACGTAAAAACCTATAAAATATAAATGAAAACTATACAAAAAAATAGCACCTTAAAATCCTGTGGCATGGTGCTGTCATTTCCCCTCTGAATGAAATTACTTAATTTTTAAGATAAATAAATACCAGTCCTATTAGTCTCAGGGACGTCAATGACCTTTAAAACATTTTTTTTTATAGAACGCTTTCAGTTCTGATCCCCACGGGTCCATCCTTTGTATCGTAAACGTAAAAAAAAGTAATTATTGCAAATATTTATATAGGTTTGAAGCTTGCTGATTTAGGCTTGTTCCGCCGCAGCACCAGCTCTAACAGAAGTACCTTGAGTAAGGAAGCTAGGGTATTTTTTAAACTTTAAATACTAGTCGCATTTCATAAGCAATGCCAAATCATCATCATCATCATCAGCCTGTATCTCTCCACTGCTGGATGTAGGCCTCCCCTAAGGCTCGCCGCTTAACGCGATCTTTCGCTACCTTTAGGTCATCTGTCCATCTGGCGGGGGGTCGTCCCACTCTGCGTCTTCCCGTACGTGGTCTCCACTCTATTTATAAACTCCATGCCAAATTATATCTAGTCTGAGATGAGATGCTTCATGATGGGTTGATAGCAGAGATATTTGATATACGAGTATAACAAGACGGGGCATGAACCCAAATAGTAAGAGAACTAAAACTGGGACAATCGTCTAAAAAATAATTAGTCTTTGAAAGTAAAAAAACATGTATGCACCATAATTAATAATAATAATAATAAGTGTAGGAATAATTATAACATTATATTATTATATCTGTTTAACTGAAATTTAGGATTTAGTTTTTATTTTTTTTTTCAAATTTAATGCAATCAATTTTACATTTTTAAATATGTATTTTTAGCTTATGAATTTTACTTCTTTTATTTTGTATCACATGTCACAGTTTTTAATATTATATGTGGAATCCTGTTAGTGGCCTAAAATTATTAATTTGTAAGTACTTATTAAAGTTGAAACGCTGTTGGATTCTCAATAAATAAATAAAGTGCATTGCCCGGTTTCAAATTGATTTTGTTGTTACACTGACAATATGTCCACCATGCTATGGAAGTGTAAAACATAGAAGATGACGTAAAAAAATAACAGACATTTGTATGAAAATCACAACTTTTTTTCTTATACTCGTATTAAATCTCTTTGCCTTATAGAGAAGCTGGAAGTATTAATTCGCTTCTTAAAAAAAAATCCATGTTTCCAACTACCATATACTTTCCTTTTTTATAAACTTGTCAGCAGAGTTTAGTTATTTTTGTCAAAGTTTACAAACTTTACCCCATTATCCCCTTTCTGCTCTAGTGTACAGGCAGCCTTATCAAGTCTTCAATGTTTGAAACATTGATGAGCAAGCCACTATATATTGGTTGGCCGGACGTAAACTTGCTTCTGTAAAAGTGTAGTTTCTGACACCACAAGGGATAACGGTCGTGATGGTACTTGAAAGGCCATAGCCAACGCGAAGATTTATTGTACAATTTTCTTTACGAGAAAAACGAATTTATAACACCGTAGACTGCCGAAAGGTGTTACGTTATAAAAGTATCATGACGACCGTAATCCTTTGCGGTTAGAAAACACAATATTATTACGAGCTGGTTCACATCATCATCATAATCATCATCATCAGCCTTTGTCTCTCCACTGCTGGATATAGGCCTCCCCTAAGGCTCGCCACTTCACACGATCTCCTGCCACCCTCATCCAACCCCCACCAGCGACCTTCCTCAGGTCATCCGTCCATCTAGCGGGAGGTCGACCCACTCTGCGTCCACCCGTACGTGGTCTCCACTCTAGAACTTGTCTACTCCATCGTTCATCGGTTCTACGACAGACATGTCCAGCCCATTGCCACTTCAGCTTACTAATTTTGAATGCTATATCAGTAACTTTGGTTCTCCGACGGATTTCCTCGTTTCGGACTTTATCCATCAGAGAAATACCGAGCATAGCTCTCTCCATAGCCCGCTGAGCGACCTTAAATTTGTGGACCAGACCCACTGTTAGTGTCCACGTTTCTGCTCCGTACGACAGCACTGGAAGAACGCACTGGTTGAAAACTCTCGTCTCTTCTGGTTCACATGGCTGAGCGACCTTAAATTTGTGGACCAGACCCACTGTTAGTGTCCACGTTTCTGCTCCGTACGACAGCACTGGAAGAACGCACTGGTTGAAAACTCTCGTCTCTTCTGGTTCACATCTAGCAAATTTTATTATGGGCTAATATTGACAACTAGCTAGCTTGTCGATGTCTCCAGCGTACCAAACTCTAGAATAATCACAAATAAATTAAATATTCTTACTTCAACACATTATTATACTGTTACATACCTTAGTGTCTGAAGACGAAAGCCTTTAACCACTGCGTCTTCCCCTTAATATCGTACGAAGCAGAGACGTGTGGGTCTGGTTCACAAAATCATTGTTACTCAGCAAGCTATGGTTGGTATTTCTCTGATGGATAGAACTCGAAACGATATAATTCATTTGACAACCAAAGTTTCTGAGCTGCAAAATTAACAGGCAGAAGTGACAATGGGTCGGGTATATCTGCCGCAAAAGAACACGTACGGGAGTGGGACGTCACCCCACTAAATATATGGATGACCTGAATAAGGTTGCTGGCGGGGGTTCTATGAGGGTTACAAAAGACCGCGAGCAAGGTACTGACCAGTAATCGAACCCGATACCTCCTTGTCTAAATTTATGGGCGTAACCGCTAGACCACGGATAATATAGTTTCAGCAGTTTCAAATTTCTGCTAAATCTTTTTGAAAATGATTTATAATTTTGCACTAATCTTATGGACTAGGTAAGCGGCTTACTTGGAAAGGGAATATAATAATATAGTAAAAGTAAAGTATCATCAAGACCGTTTCCCTTTTGGGGTGGTCAGAAACCACGCTTATAAATAAGCGGATTCACATTTAGCCAACTTTACTATAGGCCAATCATGACAAGTGGTAAGCTCGTCGATGTCTCCAGCGTACTAAACTCGAGAAATATCACAAATAAATTGAATATTAATTAAATGTATTTATTTACATTAATAAATATTTTTGTGTCCCTACCAGGAATCGAACCCAGTAACTCCGAGTCTAAATCCACGGACTTAACCGCTAGACCACGGAGGCAGTTTTCTTTCAGTTAATAATATAGTGTAATATAAAATAACTAGTGTTTAAATATAAAACTGTATATTTATTTTATTTATTTATTTAATTAAGAAATACTATTGGCAATGTCTAACTATTGTTATTTATTAATATATGTTGCTAAATTTAGCAATTTACAGAGTCATATATAGTTTTTCACCACTTGGTTATACTTCAGTTTTTGTTGTTAGAAAAAGGTTTGCGTCGGATATGCGGCGTAACTTTGACGGACCTCATACGTAATTACAAAATACTCAAAAGGGTAGGTATAAAAGAAAGCATAGGGACAAAGATAAGGACTCTGCGCACTGACTAATTATTACTTAATGCCGTCAAGTAAGAGTTTAGCATACATCAAAGTTAAATCTCAACGACTTTTCCGGAGAAAGCCACACCTGCGACTCTCATTTCAGCCAGCGATTCTGTTACGCGGATGTCTACATTGTTGCAATATATTTTTCATATTAAAATTTTATTTTTTGTCTTTTATTATTAAGTCTTTTTTTTTTATTCTTAAAGAAAAAACTAAAATGAATTATTGTCATTGTATAGCTATTAAAATTAAAAAAAAAACTAAACAAAACCTTAAATTAAATAAACTAAAAGATAAACCTAATTAATATAAAAACTAAATACTTACAAATATCTTGATTATAATCTACATGTCATCAAATCCAGGAGAAGATGAACCCAATGTTCCGAGGACTCCGGCGACGTTGCCTCGTTGGATATTACATTTTAAATATTAAAGGTAAGGCAAATATATAATGTATATATAAATTAAAGTTTCTTTATGGACTCCGAAATAGCTGGACAGATTAAAAAAAAAAACACTTATAGAGTTTGGTAGCGATTGAATTTTTAATTTATATTTATTTATTTATATGCATATCATAGACACTTTTGCTACGTAATATACTATTTTAAAATTTTAACTTAAGAACCATATAAAATTCTAAACACACGCAAAAGATGAACGATGTGAAGGCAACGATCCTATTGTATAGTGATTCGGTTCAGCGCATCTCGATCTGCGCTGCACGTACTGCGTCAGCCTAATATGAACAAAGATTTTACATCTATAGATACCGCATCAAACTTATTTAATTTCTGTAGGCTACCCTGAAATAAATTGTTCGTAGTCGAATTAACTGTAATTAGTTTTTTTTTCTTCTAAGAACGTTAATATGATAGTGCTTTTAAATATTATATTCTAATTAACACTATAAGTGTATTTTCCTAAATTCCTATTGCCAATTATAAATAAATATATGTTTTAAGATAAAATAATCAAGAATGTTCTTATAAAATCGAAATACCTATAACATTTTTTTTGCATATAATAAGCAAAATCACGATATCCCTTGCGAGATGATCTAAAACCACGTTTTTAAAGAAGCAGGTCACATTTAGTATATATATATATATATAACTTTACTATAGCCCTATTGAAAAAGAAGTGGCGAGCTTGTTAATGTCTCAAGCGTAGCAGACTCAAAAAATATCACAACTATAACAAAATGAATTGTTGTGTCACAACTAGGAATCGAATCCGGTATTTCCATATCTAAATCTACAGCCTTAACCGCTAGACCACTGACGGTTGTAGTTTCACGCAACACTGTAAGGACACTTATTGTAAATTAAGGGATTTAAGATTAGTAATTAGGCACATAAGAAACCTTCTAATACAACATCCACTTAATTTGAAGATCATTGCATAACTAAAATCATAAAATGAAACATCATAAAGGAAATAAAAAATGAAAAGAGGCTGTAACGACCGAGGACAGGGGCCCAACAAATCGTTGGTCATCATTCAGGGTTATAACTGGAGGCACCAGGAGGCCAATTCTTGAATCTTGTAGTATTACGTATTGAATTAATTCTACCAATTTAAATGACGACCATTTTAAAACAAATCATTGATAGTGTTTTAGATAATAAAAATAATAGCGTTAACATGGAATTTTATAGGTATTTTACTACTTTTCAACACAATGAGTCTCAATTTCCCTCGGTCAAGCCATAACTTGAGAAAATAGACAACAACAAATATGGCCGGTTGCAGAAAGGCTGATTATAAAATAATCTATGTTTACCTTATGCCTATGAGCCACGTTATTGGCAAATGATTTAACCAAAGTGACAAGGTAACTAATCACGTGGCGTATATTAAAATGTTATCATTAATTATATACTTGTTTTGATTAGTAAATCTGATTTAACACTGCAAAACTCTCCTTGCAGATTTATTTATTGGCTCCGATTTTCTGAAGGGACATATTAAAAATCTTTTAACTTTTTTGTTGTCACTTAATTAAGTAAATCGCGTGCTTTATAATAAAAAAAAATGAGTTTGATATTGTCCTCGACTCGCTAGTTTATTGTTTTAACCTGACGTGACTGGTAAGGGAAAGGGGACACTGTAGGATGTGTGGAGAAGGGTAGTCATGCCAACGACTGCACTGGCTATGCCTTGGGTACCAGGATCTCTCGGGACAGGCGGCGCCCCTCCAGTAGTCGTGCGATGCCCCGAAGATGGTTGAAGCGCAGCTGCGGTCGGCTCGATCGAACATAGACTTCGAGAGCCTGACAACGAACCGCTCTATAGTCTCCATTTTTAGGTTATCGTGGAGTATGGTTTTGCGCACGATGCCATGAAGCTCCGATAATTGCGCGGATGAAGATATTACGTGGGCCCGGTGCGCCGAAATGTGCGAGCAGACGAACGTTTTGTTTCGTGCACACAAATGCTTGTAGTAGATTTCCGTGAATAAAGATATTTGGACTGTCAGTTTCGAGAATTGCACCCTTGGAAACGGATGCGAGAAAAGACGTGGGGTTTGAAGATAACTCGGCTTTTCATTGTGTACGGGAACGATAGGGGGTTCGATTTATTATGAATTGAGGTTCACACATAAGCTTTAACCTTATTAGTCGATATAATAGCGATATCCGAAAAGGGATACGTTGCGTTACGACATTCACAAATACCAAATGGTTATTGCTTAGTGTTATTGTTATAGTTTTGTTTCCAATTATGTCTATAGTTTAGGTACTAGCAAAAAGGTAAATTAAATATGTAGGCATAAGATATGTACCTATCAAAAGGATAAAATTGAATACAAAAAAGATTGTCAGATGGGGAAGTATCCACCGTTTGTGCCGTTAAACCCAGTACAACGTATCCACACGTTTCGGGATCAGATTAAATTTTATCAGTTGTAGATATTTACGGACCTCGCGCGTCACTTACGATCAGGTGGGCCCATGCTAGTAATAAAAAAAAACATTATTGAACATCTTGCAACAGGATAGTGAGACATCTTGTTCAAGCGAATTCCTTAGGAATCTTCTCTAAAGAAATAGACAATATGGTACAGCAAAATGTTCCTTATTTTTTAATAGGACTCTGTATATGCGGACAACGTTAAAAGAAACATCAAAGCGTGCCGTTAGTATTTAATACAATGTACAAAGGTGTCCGTAGACATTCTCTGCCAGCCCAACCTTAGGGACAATTTGAACAAATATAGGTACAATGAAAGTGACAGTAATATACAATTATAGGTTAATTCAACAAATATTATATACCCTAATCTATGTATTATAATATCAATATACTAAATTATCAATAAGTGTAATAATAAAGTCTGTGATTTTTCTTGAAAATAAATAAATACTATTTGGCTTCTTTTCCCAACTGTTATATATAATAATGTCTTTGATTTTTACGAATACAGTGCCGTTAAACTAACTCATGTCATTACTATCACGATACTACGAGAATCTAGCAGTGAAAAATATATGACAGGTTTTCATTACCAAGAAAGGAAGACGGTTAAATTATTGGTTTGGAATCCTAGTCGGGTTTGAAGTGGTAGGTATAGGCCTAGTGGTCGCTGAATTGATATAAAATATATGGATATATTGTTTTAGCTAAAACCCAAAAAAATTTTGCGTAGATAACAATATTAATAAAGCACTATGTGATTCCATGGCAACATGAATATTTAAACCACATTTAAAAATTTACAATATAAATAAATTACAAGAATGCCAATTGCTAATTTAAATAATGCATTTAATATGACTTTATAATGACCGCTTAATTCGACTACCCACTGGAATAATTCATCAAAAATTTACTTCATTAAGGCTTTTTAATAAAATAATTATACCCGAACCGGATGTTGACGACAAAGTGCAATTGCAGAAGCAATTAAATTTTATGCGTTTAATTCCGTTAATACAATGAATGACCCTTTATTGTGAAGGAAATTGCAATAATTTTCATATTATTCAACGCTACTAATTAAATTTTAATTAGGCATAATTGACAAATACTTGTGAATTTAAAAGCATATTTGCAAATCAATTTTAAAACCTACTTTTTGTTTTGTTTTCTTCTCCCGGTGGATGATGAATGAGGTGATAGGGAAGGCAAAGGGTCTAGCCCATACAGTCTAACGTAATATATCTTTCATTTTTATGAGTTAATGAGGCACCATCAAATTCCAGATGCTGCAGAATTTGATGCTTTTCTTGGAGTCACTCGCGGCATTATAGCTCAAACACGTCGGATAAAATATGGGAGTCCACAGCACGGGAAAACCGCAAAAAGTTAACTGCAACTGTGCACCATATTTAAAGTCCAAAATTATCGTTTTCCATAATTATTCACATTATAGCACATTATTAAACAGAACAACATCACTTTTAACCAATAATATCCACAGTAAATTAATTTACAAAACAAAAACTTGCACTTGACATGTCCACGCAAAATGGCGCGAAGAATTCTAGATTTATTAATTAATTAACCTACTTACTTCTTTTTTTTTTTGTTTTCTTCTCCCGGTGGATGATGAATGAGGTGATAAGGAAGGCAAAGGGTCTAGCCCATACAGCCAAGTCTGACGTAATATATCTTAAATTTTTATGATTTAATGAGGTCATCATCAAATTCCAGATGCTGCAGAATTTGATGTTTTTCTTGGAGTCAAACGCGGCATTATAGCTCAAACACGTCGGGTAAAATATGGGAGTTCACAGCGCGGGAAAACCGCATAAAATAAACTGTAACTTGTGCCCCATATTTAAAGTCCAAAATTATCGTTTTCCATAATTATTCACATTATAGCACATTATTAAACAGAACAACATCACTTTTGACCAATAATATCCACAGTAAATAAAAACTTGCACTTGACATGTTCACGCAAAATGGCGCGAAGGACCTACGAAGCAGTGAGTGATGGTAAAGTTTTAGAACGCTGGCC
Organism: Tinea semifulvella; assembly: GCA_910589645.1. Classification (NCBI taxonomy): domain Eukaryota; kingdom Metazoa; phylum Arthropoda; class Insecta; order Lepidoptera; family Tineidae; genus Tinea; species Tinea semifulvella. The sequence continues at coordinate 5,546,228 of OU342586.1, read as the reverse complement.
TTCGATCGAAATTTGCAGGCTCGATAGAGTCGTGACCACCACTCAAGTCCTACGGCCGAAATAGAAACTAAAAGTGACACAGTGACTTGTAGTTTTATAGAACTGAATGAAAATTAGGGTTACATATATAGGGTTTTTGTCTAAATTTCTGGTTTAAATTTCTCATATATTTGTAGTATTTTTAACGCCATTTTTAACTTTAATCGTTTTTGTGCAACTCAGCACGTTCCAGTTCCAGTATAGATTTTAGCTCATCAACAATTGAATATACACGAAAATTGATTGATTTTCAAAATTAAATTACGGGAAAGAAGACGTTGATGGGGAAAAAATAATTTCATTAGAGTCATATTAAAATGCTACACAAGCGCCACTGGTATCGGACTTGAGTGGTGGTCCCGACTCTATGATGGTTTTTTTTTTATTTTTGTTTCTCTTCTCACAAGTCTGACGTTATATATCTTTCATTTAATGAATTAATGAGGTGAGGTTATTATCAAATTCCAGATGTTGCAGAATTTGATGAAAGATAATTATATTTTACCCGCGGCATCCCAAGCATATCTCTAATGCATAACACTTACTACCGCGAAAATCTTTTCTAATATGATTACCATCTTAAGTTATAAACGGCCCAAAACTCATTGTCCTAACATCAACGTCATTATCAAATCTTTGTCTTAAATTGCAAAGTTTTTAAAAAACAATTTGTCTAATGAGAAGGAAATCTGTCGCTGACAAGAAACAACGTAGAAGTTTATTTCAATGAAGACTTTTTAGCTAAAGCACTTCCATCAACAACAATGAAGTTAAAATCTCATTTACTGAATATTATTGTTATTAATTTTATTTCGCCAATAAAGTATCCGTTTACTTTTAAATCTACAATAATATAAAAAAGAAAAGATTTGATTCTTTGTAATGGATAAATATAAGAACTACTTAACTGATTTGAAAAATGTTTTTACCTATAAAGAGGTACATTATCAGCAAGTAAAAAAAGCAGTATTTTACATTTGAAAAAAAAAACTAAAATCTACAAAATTTGCCTATAAAAGTAATAAAATTGGCGTGCGCTGCGAAAACTATTAATGATACATAAGACAGTGCACTATATGCTAATTACTCACAAAAACCATGAGTCTATAACTATAATATAGTAGTCATAATAACCGTAATTTGTTAAAATTAGTTAATCGAAACACGGGTCAAAGTCAAAATATTTTTATTCATATAAACATTTTACAAGCATTTGTGACACTTCATTATTAGGTTTATTTATTTATTAAAATAATTAAAACTACTTGAAAGTAAAAAAATCAATAAATATAAAAAACTATACCTAATAAAAAATAAACTATAAGTAAAAAATGTCCTCTAGAGACGACTCTTCAGGAGACTGCCAACATTTCCCCTCTGTATAGCGAGGCTAATACGTTGGCAGAAATAATTACTTCAAATTAAGTAATTATTTCGAAAGGTTTTACTCCTGCTAGTGGAAGACTAAGCAGCTAAGCGGTCCAAAGAGTAAGCTGTTAGCAGAAGACCAGCAGCTTAGCTGATTTCAGTGACCTCTTAATGTTTAATTATAACGTGTTCAACATGTCTGTGATCTATTAGGAGTTTTTTAAGGTGTAACCGTGGGTCCAATAGCTCGTAAAAAAAACAGCTAATATACACGTAAAAAGTTTATAGAATCTAGTGGAAAGGTAGACTCACTTGAACGTAGACGAGTAGACGACGACCACTCGACAGGCGACGAAGATACGACACAACCTGCCAGTTAAGGTAAACCTACTTCAAACGATTGACTGGAAGCGATTGCTGAAAAAACTTATTCAATACAGTCGGTATTTTTTAAGCTTATTTTATACATTTAAATAGACTAGAATAAATCTTTGCATTTACTAAAACTTTTTAGATTAATAATAAAGTAGGTATCTATGAATCTATTTTTTTTTTCTTTTTAATTTATATTAAATATTTATAACAACACAGCGGTGGTGGCTCAGTTGTAAGATCATACCAATGACAAATACACTTGTTTTACGACTTACTTACAACTTACGGTGATAGATTTATAACACCGTACCAGTTCATTAAAAAGCACGTTCAACCGTCGATCCCGGTTTCACTAATTCCAACTTGTTAATAATTAAATAGTCATTAGTAATTGACATCAGACCCTCGCCAATCCGCGTAGCCAGGGTGAAGAGTTTAGGCTAAATTCTCCAGAAATATGTTCTGGAAGGCCCCTCTCCAGCAGTGAAAGTTTCGGAATCTGTGTTCTAGGGGCTGTGATGGTGATGATGAATTATTAAGATATTTTTAGTGTAGTTTAGGAAAGGCAAAATCATATACTTATTTTAGACACTCCAGAAAAGACATTCTGAAAGTTGAATTAGACACAACGTTTCAAAAAAAGACAAAGAGTGGAGTCATCCAGGCCCGGATGTCTAATGGATGTCTGGATTGGGAATGAGGACGTTCTCTTGTTTTCCCCGGCAGGATCTGAGCATGTAATTCAGTGCAAATTTAGATCTGGGCGCACTGATTAACAGCGCCCGTGTAACTCACGAACCTAGTGACTGATCTAGAACTCTTCTTCTTCTTTAGGAAGTAGTTTTTCATTTTCGCATTGGGTTTTTTTTTATAGACGGTGAATCGATAAATCATCAATGATACGAACCCAGCCTGAAGGGCCACCGCGGGCGGTCGCATGCCCGACTCACCGTGAGGCCTCCTAGGAGACCCCAAGACGTCTACGGACTAAAACCCTATAAACCGTCTCTCTTTCACTACTACACTTTCGCTACACTAACAGGTTACAATTAATACATATCAAGCACTTATTTACAATAATTTATAAGGTCGGAATTGCAACCCAAGGGCAGTGTACACGTTTTAATCAGGTATTGATAAATATGGCTCAAATTGATAGAATCGATGATGGCGGACTAGAGAAACGAGAGACCACTAATGGACTAAAAATTTCTTAGCATGTTCTTAGCACGCCTCTATAATAGCGGTTACTCTATTGTAAATTTTCCAAGCACCGCACATCCTTCATTGGATAAACATAATGGTAATCCAGTACGTAAATAAAATAAAACATCACCATGTTATTTGGGAGTCGTATTTTTAACAAATATTTACGGACATTGTGTGTCCCAAAAAGTCATAAACGTATGTCAGGCTTTGAGGCTGATGTTAAATAAATTTCTGAAACAAATCCCGTAATAAACGTCGGTCGGTCATCTGTTTTAAAAGTCAGTAAACATTGGGAGATGAAAAATATTCATGCGCTTCCATAACACTTTGCTATTTGACGCATCAAATTTAATGTAAGTAATTGAATCACCCTCTTCATACTTAAATAGGTATTTCATTTTTCTCTGCAATCCCCCAGAAAAAAATGTAATAAATCTAATAATAAAATACAGAGTTTTATGAATTTTCTAATCTCTTTTTTATGCTACCACGACATGTGACCTTTAGGCCCACCTGATTGTAAGTGGCGCGCGAGGTCCATGATTGAGGGCAACTGGAATTAGAACTCATGACTGAGATCAGTCCCTAACACTATACCGGCTTGACTGGGCATGACGACAATTCGAGCCTGATCCCGAAACGTGTGGATACACTTTACTGGCTTTATCGGCACGAACGGTGGATACTTCTCCGCCCCGGTTGACTGGGAAAATTACTACCATCAGCCTATCACCTATTTGTGCCATTTTCAATAATGTCAAATGTCAATTTTTACTTTCAAGGAGAACTTATATTGTAAGCTTATCATGGTGATATTTACATAAAAAAACACCGCTTGAAACAATACTTAGGAAAATAATGCTTCAATTACGATATTTTTTTATTTTTTTTTTAACAAACTTTATTGCACAAAGTACAAAAGCGGACATTTCCAGACAATTTTAAATCAAATCAAATCAAAATCATTTATTCGTGGTTTTTCGGTACATAGTTCTTAGATTTGGGTGAGCATGCAAAAAATCTACCACATGTGGTGTACGAATTTATTACATTAACAAATATAATTCTAAAAATAATAACAACTTAAACATGCATTTTACAAATTATATAAAACTAAAATATGTAACAAAAAATGTAGGCAAAAGAGAAATGTCCAAAAATACTATTGAATGTACAAGTAAAAATAATGACAATAAATGTTAATAATAAATGTTTTGTTATTCCCTTGACATAAAATATTCATAGCGTACAAGTTTTGGTACATTGTTTTATTCAATTTAATGTTTCAACAGCAGACGTCTCGTCATTGCAGTATTATTGCCCAGAATGCAATAAATTCAGCAATGAGCCCGTAATCTAACAAACTAAGGGAAAGTGCACGTAAAATGGAGCATTTAAAATTTATCGTCGGAAAATATTACCACTTTTGGAGCAAGAAAGCGCTAACGCCGCAAACTAATGTTGCTGCAACTTACCGCAGAATAAAATGGAATTGAGCAAAGTTATTTTCTTTACAAAGAAACAATTTAATAAAATGTTGCTGGCTTTCTTTATATCCTATTGCCTAATGGAATGAGCTTTACATTTCTGCACTGCTTTTTAATGTTTGTACTACATTTGTATTATTTATTTATTTAAATACTTTATTGCACAAAAACTTTAAATTAGTGTACATAGGCGAGTTTAATGCCAGTTAGGCATTTTCTAACAACTGACCTTTGGGAAAGTTAGAAATCATGGGCAGGGTGCAAATAAATATAATACACGATACTTTCTTAATTTGGTACATACATATACTACATAAAAACGAACTACATATACTACGCACTTTAAATATGTAACTTATTATATACTACATATACAAAATATAATTATGCCAAGAGTGTGGCGATCCCAAATGCCATAACTACCTAAAACAGAATATGTCAATTATAATTCAACGAGGAAATGCGGCGAGCGTTTTAGGTACCCTCCATGGTGGTAAGCCCTTAGTTTATTTTGTAGAATAGCTTTAATTACATAGGTATTTTTAGTTTTATTTATAATTAGTTTTTTAATCAATTTTATTTTAATATTTTTGTATCTAAGTACTTCGAATAAATATTTGGATTATGCCAAAATATCTATATTATCATCTTAATGAGGTTATTTCCTGTTTATTTAAAAATAATGTCGTATGCTATTTCTCTGATGGATAGAATTCGAAACGTTGAAATTCGTCGGAGAACCAAAGTTACTTACATAGCATTCAAAATTAGCAAGCTGAAGTGGCAATGGGCCGGACACATCTGACGCAGAACCGACGACCGATGGGGCAAACGGGTTTTGGAGTGGAGACCACGTACAGGACGACGCAGAGTGGGACGACCCCTCACCAGATGGACGGATGACCTAAGGAGGGTCGCTGGTGGGGGTTGGATGAGGGTTGCAAAAGACCGCGTGCAGTGGCGAGCCTTGGGGGAGGCCTATATCCAGCAGTGGAGGGACACAGGCTGATGATGATGATAAAAGTGAAATAGTCAGTGTTGAAAGTTATCTCCTTCTGCCTCCGTGGTCTCTAGAGGTTAAGTTCGTAGATTTAGACTCGGAGGTATCGGGTTCGATTTCTGGTCGGGACACAAAAATATTGAATAATTTAAATAAATACATTTAATTAATATTTAATTTATTTGTGATATCACAAATAAATTAAATTCTCGTGTTCGGACGCTGGAGACATCGACGAGCTTGCCACTTGTCATGATTGGCATATAGTAATGTTGGCTAAAGTGAATCCGCTTATTTATAAGCGTGGTTTCTGACCACCCCGAAATGGAAACGGTCGTGATGACACATTACTTTTTTTTTGAAAGTTCTCGCTTCTAACGCGCGTTTTTTTTTAATACTAGCACATGTGACCTTGCGCCCACTTGATGGTAAATGGCGCGCGAGGTTCATGAATTTAAGCAACTTGAATCAGACACTCATGACTAACATCAGTCCCTAACACTATGCCGGCTTGACTGGGCATGACGGCAATTCGAGCCTGATCCCGAAACGTGTGGATACACTTTACTGGGTTTATCGGCACGAACAGTGGATACTACCCCGCCCCGGCAGACTGGGCAAATTACCACTATCAGTCCGCCTACCTATTATTTAAACTAGCTGTTTGGCTTTGCCCGTTTAAACGGCGATACGAAATTAATTAATTAATAATTTCATTGCGCATTAATTTGATTTTGCTATATCTCCTAAGGTATTCAATTAATTTGCATGGTGTAAAGGGTAAAAATATTCTTCATAAAATGTTCAAGCCAACTAACGTATCTATATATATATTATATTTATATGATAAGGATTAATACCGTATTTGTGTAAATAACTTTCCAATTACCACTTTTTAATTGTCAATTTTTTTAGGTATTAAAATGGATATAGTATGTTATCTATAAGAGATAGACATATGTCATCGCGGACTTTTGTGTAGTACTATATACACAAGATAATATCTCAAAGGGTTTAGGCAGAGTTTTCGTTGAAAGCTTCCAGACGACTTATTCCTTAATGTAAACAAAACCTTAACAACTTGATGATGATGAGATTTTGAGTTTATTGTGAACAGACAGACGCGGTGGAAGACTTCGTTTTATAATATGTAGTGATAGTGATGATTATCAAATAGCTGCCTTTTTAAAAATATTGTATAATCACGACTGTATCTCTTCCGGGGTGGTAAGAAATCACGCTTCATTTTTTTTTTAAAGAAGCCAACTTTACTATAGGCCCATGTGTGTGGCAAGTGGCAAGCATCGTCGATGTCTCTAGCGTATCTACCAAACTCAAGAAAAAATACAATTAAACTAAATAAATTATTGTTTCTTGACCAGGAATCTAACCCGGTATCTTCTAGTCAAAATGCACGGACTTAGACGCAGTAATTTTAGAATTTAAAAGTTCCTACTTTTAAACTTCTGTAACTATAGTATTTGAACAGCTAAAAGTGATTTGAAAATGTTCTAACAATGAGATCGTTGCGGAGCTCGGAGGAAGCATCACGTCCTGCCACCTCATCGGGGGATTCCGACCTCGGTGGAGAAGATAAGTTAATTGTAGTGAGGGGAGAAGTCCATACGTGACGTCTCATCTCTATCCGCCGACACACCAATGCTCCAAGGATCCCACTACACAACCTAAAGGAGTAACTAAAAACTTTTTCTCGACAAACTAAAGTTAGGATTCTAATTTCAAGTCTGTTGTAGACCCCGAAGCGATGGGAATTTTCTTTAAAAATGAAGTCTCGGACAGTTTGGAGCGGTCCAAAGTTTACCTGCATACTTTAAAATTGGTTGTAATGTTATTGACTTTGAAGAAATATTTCCATATACATAATATTACAATACCTATAAAAAGTAGGGATGTTACGATGATTACGAGGTCTGCTTAAAAAGCATCGCTATATTTTTAATTTTCGCGGGCTATGTGTATTTGATTTTTTTGTTACTTACCTATACTGATAATGTCGGCCATTTTGAATGTTTATTTAATTTTTGACAGCTGTTTTATTTGGACGTTTTTGGTTCGTCTTCGATTTTTGCGTATTCCAAAAAATGGATCCTTGAATCAATTTTGTGTGAAAAAACAAAATCAAGTGCGCGGACGCATTACAAATGTTGACTGTGGCATATGGCGATTGGTTCGTGCCATTGGTCATAAAAAAAGTAAAAAGTAAAGTATCATAACGACCGTTTCCCTTTCGTGGTGGTCAGAAACCACGCTTATTAATAAACGGATTAAATTTTAGCCAACTTTACTATAGGCCAATCATGACAAGTGGCAAGCTCGAGAAATATCAGAAATAAAAATATTAATTAAATGTATTTATTTACAATAATAAATATTGTTGTGTCCCGACCAGGAATCGAACCCGGTACCTCCGAGTCTAATGGTCATAACTGGTGTCGAATCATGTGTTTAGGGTTACGACGTGAAAACCAAAGCTCAATCATCCCAATGGACGCTGCCGCATGTGAAGGTTTTGCTCACAGTTTTGGTCGATTGCAGGGGCATCGTGCATTATGAGTGCCTTGAGAATTAGAAAAATCGCTGGCATAAGTGTATTATATCTGAGGGTAATTACTTTGAAGGGGATAAAGTAGATATTCATGAATAAAAAATATTTTTTTTAAGAAATATCAAATTCGTGATACTTTTTGAACATACCTCGTATAAATAAAATAGCTTTAATTTAAAAGTTACCATTGAATAATTGAATATTCCAATATGTTCACGAAATATTGAAATTCATAAATTTTAGCGAACAGCGATCATATTTCACTCACTGAGTTCTCTATTTTTACAATACTAAAACTTTACTAATGACATTCCATACCACAACTTTGGCGCTTTAAAATTTTAGTACAGGAATAAAATTCCACAAGCTAAAATTTTACGCGCGAAAAGTTCCACCCAGATTTCAGACTAACGACAAATCGGCAGTTTTGAAATCCCGTTCATCGCCAAGCTCAAATCGATTTAATCACAGGAATCATGCGAAGTTACAAACAAAGTTTGGACAAACTTTGAAATTCGAACAAATTGGAGCAACGTGGCTCGCGGCTAGATATTAATGGTGGTTTCATGACATCGGCTAGGGAAGTAATAACTCCAGCTATACGATGGTTGTCGGCTGCCGAAGGCGGCAGGTGGATTAGTTGCGGAAACACCACTCAAATTGAAAGATTTATCGCTCATAGTTCAATTAGTCCAATTAATCTAATCCACGAACTATCAAGCCCGTTTGTGCAAAGAAATTAATAATAATAATATCATTACTACAAAACTTATCTTAAAACACACTTTAAATTTCTTTGTGAATCGCACGACCGCCCGTTTTATCAGACAAGCTCCCTTCATTCACATCTTTAAAAAACTACCTTATACTTTATTTTAAAACAAGCAGAACAATATATTTTAAATTCGAAAACTTCTAATTCCTAATTATTATTATTTATAATACGTAGTTCTTTATAAGATACAAAATATTAAAATAAAATAGATTTAAAAACTAATTATAAATAAAACTAAACTAAAAATACCTATGAAATTAAAACTATTCTCAGAAAAACCTGAGGGCTTACCACCAGGGAGGGTACCTAAAACGCTCGCCGCATTTCCTCGTTGAATTATATTTTTTTATTTATAATATTATTTTATCTTCATATATATATCTTCTATAAGTTAATAAGTATTTAAGTAATCTATATATACATACTATTTATATAGTTTATTGAAATTTAATATAAAGTTAATATTGCACCCCACATGTAATACTGTCTCAGTCTCCCAAAGGTTAGCTGGTAGAAAAAGACGAAATGGCTTTCAGTTCAACTTTGTACATACTTCTAAGATATGTGCAATAAAGTATTTTCATAAAATAATAATAAAAAACGATGCTACCCTTATTTTTTATGTGTATTGTCCAAGGGTTTTGTTACTGTAGATATTATATTGTGGCATCCCATCATCACCTACCGGTTGACATTAAACCAAACGCTGCTGACATTTTGAATGCGTACAAAAATAATTGGGCAAGTGACCCTCACGGACAATCCATCTGTCACGAACAGATACCCGGCGAACGACACACCTATAGATATAGATACATATATACGTATTAACTACTCGACAGTGTGAAAATTGCCCTTGCAAAATTGTCCATGAAAATGGTAGACATATTTTTCGCGTTGACAACTGGATAGATGGTTCGATTGCTTTATTTATTGGTGTTTTAATTTTTTTGCATGTCACTGCCGACCGATTCGATTTACGTTCTAATTAATATGAATAAAACTACGCGGTAGGCATATTGTGTATCGTTCCCGTAGAGCGAAGTGACTAACGAATTTACGATATTGAGAAATAAAATCAAAGATTAGAAAAATATTAATAGTCATCATTTTGGTTTTAAATAAAGTATTTATTTATTTAAGACTTTATTGCACGAAGTACAAAGGCTGACTTAATGTCCGTAGACATTTTTTGACAGCCTAACCTTGGGGACAAATTTGAACTATTATAGGAAATATTTAAAAATTTGGAAGAAAATTAACGGCTTAAATACATAAAACACTTACATATTATACTGTTATATACACTATAATATCAATATACTAATACATACATAAAGTAGCATTGTTTAAAAATGTATTAAGTAAATTAACGCTGTTAATTGATGTTGCCATGTTTAAATATAGCGTCAGAGATAAAAAAGAACTTGACTTGACATTTATAATACTAATTAATAAATAAGGCATTTCTCATAATCTACTATGTGCTAAAATATTCAAGTAATATATTCGAATATTTTTTTTACAAAATATAAAATTAATATTAATACTAAGGATGAAGATATAAGTCCCGTACGCGTGTAATGGTAGCAAGAACGCTGGCTGCTTTTCCCCGCTGAATTGCAATACGGATTCTTTGAGCGAAAAAAGAGCCGGACTGGCTCTCACTGGAGGAGACGACAAGATGTATGTATTTTATGTATTTTAAGTTTTTTTTGCGTTTGGACTCCATGGGCCCAGGGTTTCTACAGCAAAGAGCACAAACATGTACTTACATACTTGCGCCGCTTGCTGGACTCCGCTATTTCCGCCGCGGCCATGTGCTAAAACCTACTATTGTCATTATTCTGGCTACAACTAAACTTCTGGTAATATCGATAGAAAAAATCTACTATTTTAAGACTTTGGCTATAAATAAATATAAAAATACAATGCTTTTATTTCGAAATAATATCCATAGAGGTTAGTATATATATATATATATTTCCCCCTTTGAATTGTGAGGAAATATACCGTTGGCATATAACGTTGGCAGAAATAATTGCCAGCCTTCCGGTCTCCAGACCTTTCCGTGAGCCGCTTTGATATCCTTGGCCAACAATAATTAATTTAAATAATAACTAAATCAAGTTAGTTAATTATCGGTTTTATAATTTTTAACGGTTCGTCTGATGACATTCACAGGTTTGATTTATAGTTTTAATGATTTTTAATTCAAACAATGCGAACTGAATATTAGGGAAAAAGTCAATGTATTTTAGTAGTATTGTAGTTTATTTATCATAATATTATTTATTTATTCTATTCTCATTTGTTAAACATATATGTTAACTGTACATTTGATGTTCCTTCCGATTTAGTAAATGGTACTGTACATATCTGCGACCCGTGACTCATCCAACATAAGGCATCAGCTGAAAATCAGCGCTGCAGCCTCGGCTGTAGCATATGCTGAGCTGACCACCTATTTATCGCCACACCTGTATGTATGTTTCAGTATATAGAATAGGCTTACATTTATACATTTAGATTTATTCCTTGCATATTTATTTTTTTGTAATCATTGTAATTGTTGCGGTAAATAAAGTATTTTCTTTCTTTCTTTCTTTGTCTAAATGCACTTATAAACATGGTATAGAGTCGAGCTATAATGCCAGTAGGCATTACTATTGTCTCCTATATATTTATAATTTAGCTTTAAGATTTTCTAAATAAATAAATAAAAGTATGCAACTTTATAGTAGTCAAAAACATTTACAAAGTAAACGACACGACGAGGCATGACGAACAAAAGCAAAAAGTAATAAAAGACAGTAAAAGTTTCTAAAATTGCAGAAGCGTCAAAGGTCCTTGTATAGAATTTACATTTAATGAAGAAACGGAGTTTTTCTTGCGGCATCGAAGTACTTGAACCTACTTTCTGGGTGGAGCAATACGTTGCTCTAAATTTGCATTTTTATGAAAATTTTTACGACACCGCGCCCGTTTAAGCTTTGAAACAGGAAAGAATATTTTCTTCTTCGCAATAAATCCGTTTAACTATAGTTTTACCATTACCATTTACCAATAATAAATAGGCGCGGTGGTGGCTCGGTTGTAAGAACGCGTACCTTAAATCCTACAAAGGTCGGTTCAAACCCCCCCGGCATGTACCAATGAGAAATAGACTTTTCTTACGTACATTTGTCATAGATTTACAACACCACCATTCCCGTGCCTCGGAGAGCACGTTAAGCCGTCGGTCCCGGTTCCACTAATACCAACTTGTGAAATCGTTAATAAATTGTCTAAAAAAAAAAAATGACATCATATCCTCGCCAAGCCGTCTGGCCAGCGTGGCGAGTGTAGGCCAAATTCTCCAGATATATGTTCTGGAAGGCCCTTCTCCAGCAGTGGAGGTCTAGGACACTGTGTTCTAGGGGCTGTAATGATGTAATGATGAATAATAAATTACCTTTAACTAATTAGTATAGTGAATGAATTTATCAGCTAAATTAGTTGTATGCTGCCAACAAAACCGATATTAGAAAAAATGTCGCCCATCGCTTTATTTATCGTTTCTTAAGTTCTCTTTATATTAAAGTTATGGTAAAGGATTATGTTAACGTCTGATTTTATAATTTATTTCTAAAGTACTATATAATATAGCATTGATTTTACAGAGATGTTGCTTAACAAGATGGACCGGTTACTTAACGAGTGTATCCGGTTCATCTTCTGTTTGCGTACATACGATCATATTTCTGAATATCGCGCTTAGTTGAAATGGCTACCAATTCGTTGTCGCAGAAATCTTTAAGGTTCTTTGTCTGCTTTTTTAGGATTTAAACGAACCTGCGACACCGAGATACCTCAAGGACAACTTTGCTTATCTCTCTTCTTTCCACGACAAATTCCTTCGCTCTCACAACTCACTTCTTTTGGTCCCCTCTCATCATTGCGGATTTATATCAAGTTCTTTTGTCGTTGTCGCTACAAATTTATGGAATGATTTTCATGTAAACATAAGACAAGCAACTACCAGATCTTTGTTTAAAAAACTTTTGTATCTACACTATCTGAAAAGCTCCTCATAATTTTGTGTATATATGTATATATTAGTATTTTGTATATTGATATTATATTATAAGCTGTTAATTTTCTTTCTAACTTTTTATATTTTTTCATTGCACCCATAATAGTTCAAATTTGTCCCCAAGGTTTAATTGGCTGTCAGAAATTGTGGGCTTGTACTTCGTGCAATTAAGTTATAAATAAACAAAAATAATATATATATATATATATAATTCTCGCCAAGCCGTCTGGCCAGCGTGGCGAGTGTAGGCCAAATTCTCCAGTTCTGGAAGGCCCATCTCCAACAGTGGAGGTCTAGCACGATGTTTTCTAGGGGCTGTAATCATCATATATAATTATTATAGCAATATTTTAATTTTGGCTTACATAGAATAATAGTATTCTTTACAATAAAATAGTTTTTAGAAGTTAACGGGTCACGTGACCACATTTTATGCAACTTACCCGAAACGTCTTCGGGAGTAATGTATCCACGTAAATCGCGAAAGGAACCATTTAAGTCCAGAAATAACGAACATTTATTAATTATTTGAACACTTTAAAAGCATGAAAATGTGTTAACAATATGTATAAATTTAAAAGAGGTACAACAACTGGCGTGGTGATGAACCACACGTCCGCACCTGTTCGAAAAGCGCATCTAATTGCTCCGGGACACTAAACGGATTTAACTTAGAATCCAGTTAGGTAATGTTTAACGAATTCAGCTACTCCCACCCCCACTTCTCTAGTTAGCCTCGCATGTGAACAAATCCTTTATACTTTAGCTATACACAACGGACTTTATGGAGCGTTAAAGAGGGTGGAGTTTTTAGAATGTTTTTTAATCTTCTGTCATTAATCTGAAGGTTGCGGTTTGAACCCTGGTACTCGAATATATTAATGAAAAATACACTTTTATTATATATAAATGTCATAGTTTCAAGAACGTTGCAGTGCCTTGGGTGGAAAGCTGAGCCGTTTTAGTCCCAGTTCAAGTCTAAAAAAAATACATTAGACCCTTACTAAGCGTGGCGAAAGAAGGCCATTTAAAATAATCTTCGGAAGAAATTGGTGTTCATCCTAAGAAAGAGACAGACTTAAATTAATAGTACCTGTAGGTTGTTCGCGCGGGGGGAGAGCGGTTGGCGCCCGCGCATCTGTTTTATGTACCTACTATAAATATTTATTATTAGGCTTCCAGAGTAATTGTCTCCGCCAACAAACTGTGGTTACAGTTTGGCGGGCTATTTAATAAGTTATATGTATTGGAAAGTAAATAAATGATTAAAATTCGATGTCGATATATCGTGGCTGCGCAAATACATGTCATCCCAAGATGTTTACGCACATTTAAAGGACCAAGGGGAGATTTACTCCGTCACTGCCATCGACAAGCTACCTTCCCATTGGGATGACACCGGATTCAAGGCCTTTAGAATTCTAGGGCGGTCAGAGCACCTTCAAATATTCCTGGACAAGGAATTATGACGGTCCAATACATTCGTGGGTTTGCGTCACACAGTACCAACGATTTTCCTAAGCCCCGTGCAGCATCTACTCCCTCTGTACCATCCCCAGCAGGGACGACGGCGCCTTCTACTGAAGATTCTCGTACTCATAGGAAGGCGGTCACAGTACATGATTGGTTCTATCTATCACTACAAGAAGATGAAGATACGGAAGTATAAAATTTATTATTGTACCCAGCACCATAATAATTATTATCATGTTATCACATATAAATCTGGACTCTTCGGTCTGTTGCATACTGAATATTGGAATAGATTTAGTACACCACTATCCCCGTGCGTCTGAGAGCACCTTAGCTTAGCTGGTTTCACTAATATTAACTTGTAAAATACACACATCAAAAAAGTCTAGGGATCAAGCATGTTTATGCGGATTTCTTGTGATTGAGATGTGGCTTTGTAATAAATTTATGATTTTATAAATTTATATGGATCCTTTTTGGTGCATTTCATAATTTAAAACAGGAACTGTCAATCAAATTCGAGTAAAAGATGAAAATCAGCTGTCAATATTTTCCCTATAAAAACATAAGACGCATTGAAGACATTATTAGTGCTACTGTTTCCCTACTACTGATTAAAACCAACGTTATTATGGAGCGGCGACGTCATTTAAGCAGGGAAGAAATGATCAGAGCCGTGGGAATGATAGAAGCTGGTTCCCGGCAACGTACTGTGGCTTTAGCTCTGAATACAAGTCAGAGTGTTATCAGTCGACTTTGGACACGTTACCGAACCACTGGTACCGTGGCTGAGCGCCATGGAGGACGGTATCGCTGCACCACACGGAGACAAGACCGATACATTCAAATCACAGCTCGAAGAACTCCAACAATAACCGCCATGATGTTAGCCGTGAGCCTTCATCGCTCTTCAGGGAACTTAATTAGCGACCAAACAGTCAGAAACCGCTTGCATGAAGTGAACCTTCATTCCCGAAGACCGCTACGGGTACCACCTATAGCAATGCACAATCGTAGGACTCGATATCAATGGGCTCTTGAACACAGAAATTGGACAGAAGAACAATGGCGTTTCGTGTGCTTTTCTGATGAGTCTCGTTTTGGTATGAGGCCGGATACAAGACGTATACGACACTGGAGAACCCCTGGACGCCAACAGCGATTAAAATCCTGCCAGGAAGTCCATCCTTATAGTGGTGGAACCATCATGGTATGGGCGGGTATTTCGATCGGCGGAAGAACTGAGTTGATTTGGATCAGAGGCAACCTCAACGCTCAAATTTATGCTGAGACGGTTGTATCAGACGTCATCGTTCCTCTACAAGTGCATATCGGTCCCTTATTTCAGTTAATGCATGATAATGCACGACCGCACACCGCAAGAGTTGTAAGACAGACTCTCGCCGCAGCTAACATCAATGTCCTGCCCTGGCCTGCTCAGTCGCCAGACTTGAACCCGATTGAGCATGCATGGGATATTCTTCAGAGAAGAGCTCTGCCGAATATGGAGGGTATCCAGTCGCAAGAAGACCTTTTTTTGTTGTTGCAACGAACATGGGCGGCCATTCCACAGCGTGATTTGGATGAACTCATTTTGAGTATGCCAAACCGATGTTCTTGTGTTGTTAGTGTTCGCGGTAGAAACACGGATTATTAATTGTTTAAGTTACCCAATAAAATTAAAAAAAAAACTGTTATTTCAGTCTTTTTTTCGAACTTTAATGTTAGTGGTTCAAATGTCAAAAATCCCTTTATTAGGAAAATGGCAATTTTTTTTACTAATGCAAAGGTGACTTGGTTTATCGTTACTGTAGACAAACGAAAACATTTTATTTGATCAATCCTTAAAGAAAATTTTAATGAATATCAATCAGGAGAAAAGTTATTGCAAAAATATATGTTGATCCCTAGACACTTTTGATGTGTGTAGTTGAAAAATCATCAAATTTTGACATCAAACTTTCTCCGTTCTCTCTAGAGTAACTAAAAGGGTAACTAAAAAAAATATTTTAATCCATAATCTAGGACCACGTGATCTGTTATAATAAATGAATGAATACTTTAAACGGTTTTATTTTACGTTAAAATTTTAAGACGCAATATAAACCGCAGTGTATGATCATGTAGGCGTAGTGTTGCCGAAGAATTTAGGAGGTGGACATTCGTTAATTAACTATAGATAGAGCAGTGTATTTGTTTATTAAATTTAGAAGTTTGATTGTTTAAGATATTAAGCAGAAACCTTTCGAAACAGCTTTGCGGTTGAAATTTGAATTCGTAGAATATAATAATAATGATCCAATAATTTTAATACAAAACGATATTCGATTTGTACCAATAAAATGTGGTCACCAATTAATTATGTAAAGATTTCGTTAAGTTTATGTACAATATTTTAATCTTTGTTGTTTGGGTATAAATAGTGATCATACATATTTTTTCTAAATTAAGCAAATTATAGTTGATATATTATTTATTTATTTAAAACTTTATTGCACTATGTATAAGGGGCGGGCTTAATGCCGCTGGGAATTCTCTAGCAGCCAACCTTTGGGACAATGCAGAGAATTTTGATCATGAGGTAGGTGCAAAGGGCTTAAATATGAAACTCATTAAAAATATTAAATAAACTTAATCTGAGATAAAACAATACATATTAATATTTGTTCTTTGTATTAGTCCTAAACTTAATGTTTCTAACCCAGACAAAGAAGTGGTCGTAGGACGTACTTAAATGATAATCTCCAAACTTCTATTATTATTAAAAGAAAGACGGACGAGATTACAAAAGTGGTTTGTTAGATGTTCATCGAAAACATTAAATACCCTTCAAAATACAAAGAAACCAGTGGACAAATTCTGCTTCTTTACCCACAAATGCTATGTAAAGGAATCCCTTAACGAACGGACACTATTAATGTCAACTGATTTGATGTAAACAGGATTACGCTCGGCTAACCTTAAGTATTTCTAACATAAACTGACAGACCACTTATGTCATTCATCATAACAGCCCCTAGAACACAGTGTCCTAGACCACCACTGCTGGAGATGGGCCTTCCAGAACATATATCTGGAGAATTCGGTCTACACTCGCCACGCTGGCCAGACGGCTTGATGTATGCTGGATTATGCTCGGCTAACCTTAAGTATTTCTAACACGAACTGACAATTTAATGCTTATTATGTTTATTTTTCTTAATCTTCTGTCGGGTATCTTTCCATCGTTCCGCGTGATCCCAGAGGGATCATTATGATGCACTTGTTTTATTTATATTATTATTATTTATTACTATCAGGGTTACCTATACAATTTTTCCTTTACCATTGACAATTTAATGGTTGCGGTTAAAGAAAATGAAATGAAAAACATGAACGCGAGCGTCTCTGACAGGCTTCATACAGCCGCGTACGCAATGACCTACCTTGTAGTAACATAGCTGGGCTCATCCCAGTCGAACAATGCTCAGTATTTCTATAGGTCAATAAAAATCTACACAGGGCTACTTGTATAACGAGCCTCTGACACAACGCCTTCTTAATCACTCTTTTACAGATTTTAATTGCATTTTCAGCTGCCCCATATCAATTTGTTATTTGGTACAAATAAGTGTGAAGGTGTAATGTTCTATTACCGTTGTCTAGGGCAACTAGTCAATAAATAGTATTTGCAGAATATGTGTTGGCTCCTTATTATTTAAGTATATTACAGAAAACAGAATAACGTACACAATACCATCTAGCTCCTACAAGGAAGAAGATAAAACATAAAAACAAAGTGGATCCGTTCGGTCCGTGGTTTAAGTTTAGTGCAAGTTTGTGTGGTAGCTTATTGTTTTGTTATTGTTGCTCAGAAAATTGAATTTCTCCAATCCGCCAGATTACTGCGAGACGAGAGAAACGCATAGTATTCTACCGAAAGCCGTTTTTGTTCACGTTGTTTCGGATAGTTTAATTAAAGTCATATGTAGCTACGTTGTGTTTTTATTGGAACTAGAACTTGAAAAGAAGGTGCAATGAAAGAAATAACAATAGTAGAATTAATTTAACAATATAATTATAAATACTTACATAATATCAATATACTAAATAGTAATACACATATATATACTTATTAACATTGTTGGGAGCTATTTAAAAGGTGTAGATAGACGAGTTTTTAAACAAGGATCTGATAGACGCTTATATTTTAGCTTTATCATCAGTTTGGGTCTTCTTCACTGCTGAATGTAGGCCATCTCCAAGGCCCATGCGATCTTCTGCCACCATCATTCAACCCCCAGCATTGATCTCCTTTAGGTCATCTCGCGGGATGTCGTCCCGACGTGGTCTCCACTCTAGAACCCGTTTGCTTCATTGTTCGGTGATTTTGCGGCAGATGTGTCCGTCCCACTGCCACATCAGCTTGCAAACTTTAAAATCTATATCAGTCTATTTTATTAATTAACACGGCATGGCATATCGCGCCTACACATATATTTGGTAAGGTACGAGTATTTGGTATAAAGATGATATACTTATTTATTATAAACTTTATTGCACAAAGTACAAAGGCGGACCTAATGCCGCTAAACATTCTATACTGGTCAAACCTTTGGGACAACTAAAGCAGTTACGACAAGATAAGGCAGATGCTATCAAAACTAATAGAAAAATATTAGACTTCAATATATACTAGTGAATAAATACTTATTTACATACTAACACATACACAAATACATACAAATAAAACTACATACATACGTTCTATGAATATACATAAATATAATATACCTACTATATGATTATTGATATACTCCCATTATTTAAACAGTTCCTCACAGTGTAAGTAGGTATTATGTAGTGTATATAATATATATATAGAGTATGTAGTATTGTGTACATATTAGTATGTATTTGTCTATATAGGTAGATATGATATTTAGATTTAATTTGAATTACCTATTAATCTATTTAATGTTTGCATCTACCTCACAACACAAATGTTGGTTGCTAGAAAATGTCTGGCGGCATTATGCCCGCCTCTTGTACATACTCACAAGTTGCCATGTCAATAACAAAAGCACAACTAAAATCAGTCCCACAATGCCGACAGGTCAATTTAAAATATTTACTACTAACGAACAAATTAAAAGAAGTGGTATCGTAACAAATGAACTTGATCGAATTAATTAGTAAGGCGCGCTTCTAGAATAGCAATTAGGAGTTTTTTGAAGCTCCCTCTCTAAAGAAAACTCTAATTAAGGCAATTCGGTGCCTTATTCTAATAAGATTTATTTATTAACGTTTTAATTGTCAAATTAACGAACTTCCCTAGTAAAACAGGCACTATAGACTCTAATAAATATTCAAATGCAAAAGCACCTTTCATAGAGGTATAATCTAAAATTCTTATACCTCTGTGATCTAGCTGGATGTAACTATCCAGACGCGGAGGTACCGCGTGGAATTTCTATTCAAGATCATTTATTATTTTTTGACCGCCTCCGTGGTCTAGTGGTACAAACGTTGCCGTGAACTCGGGAGGTCGTGGGTTCGATTCCCACCGGGGGCAAGTTGTAGATTGTATAATTTGTCTCGGTCTGGGTGTTTATATGTATAATATGTATATATTTACAAAAAAAAAAGTATAATATGTAGTTTATCAACCATCTAGTTTCCGTAACACAAGCCTCGTAGCTTACCATGGAAACTAGATGGCGCTGTGTGACCTGTCTGGAAATATTTATTATTATTTATATATATTTAATTCGCTGAAATGTGGCCTCTCAAGCTAGTGTTCTAAGGTGAGTTTTCGGGACAGCTACACAACCTTATTCCTTCTTCTCTATTCCGCAACTGATCACACCCACAGGCGAAAATACCGTAGCCAATATCGCTACGTGTACACATAAATTGGAGACTAAAATATAATATATTTTGGAGACTATCTTCACGCCAAATCCCTTGCGAAGTAGGTAGGGGCAACTAAACGCCATTTGTCACGATCACGACATACCTCTATCGCTTCTTCGATATTCATTACCCTCTTCATAAATGCTAAATGTTATTGTTTTATTTATTTGATAGTGATAGGTGAGTCTTGGTCTGCCACTTCGTCAATCACTCTTCGCTTATCCTTTTAACATTTTTTTATTTTATTATTATTATTTTTTCACACATCGCCATCTAGTTTCCGTGGTAAGCTACGAGGCTTGTGTTACGAAAACTAGATGGTTGATAAACTACATATTATACTTTTTTTTTTTTTTAAATATATACATATTATACGTATAAACACCCAGACCGAGACAAATTATACAATATACAACTTGCCCCCGGTGGGAATCGAACCCACGACCTCACGAGTTCACGGCAACGTTTGTTACCACTAGACCACGGAGGCGGTCATACCCGAACCATCGAAGCATGCCTTTTCTTATGTATTTATTAAATATTAATTAACAGTAATTTTGCAAAGAAATACAGTTTAATCCTATGGGTGGCCGGAGTAAGGCGATAGCGGGGTGATGTGCCTGAGTAAACTACCCGAACGCGGATAGACGAGTGAAGGTAGACGACGACTTCTTTTACAATTATCAGCTTTCGTTCGATTTCTGATTCAAATATTAAATAAAGGTTTCTTTGGCCGGCAGCGACTGGCAAAAATAACTGTTAATAAATATTAAATAGATACATACATAAATTTGTTCATTACAATTTGATTAACTGCCTCCGTGGTCTAGCGGTTAAGTCCGTAGATTTAGACTCGGAGGTACCGGGTTCGATTCCTGGTCGGGTCAAAAAAAATATATTTATATTTATAATGTTAATAAATACATTTAATTAATATTAAATTTATTTGTGATATTTCTCAAGTTTGGTACGCTGGAGACATCGACGAGCTTGCCACTTGTCATGATTGGCCTTTAGTGAAGTTGGCTAAATGTGAATCCGCTTACTTATAAGCGTGGTTTCTGACCACCCCGAATGATACTTTACAATTTGATTACATCAATAATTTTGTTAATTGGCCTTTAAGGGTCTTACTTCGAAGTAATTAAATTATTATTTTATACTTTTTAGTTTAAGTTTGTACATATATGTACATATTACATTTTTACTATTTACAGCAGCTATAATTTTAAGATTATAATTATGTATATTTGGGTTGTAATGTACTGCTCCAAATACAAGCTATTTCCCAGAAAATAAGCTTTTCATTATATTAATTAATTTTTTGACATGTAAAAGCACAGAATACATTATATTTATTGTCCTATGCCTACTTACAAAAATAAATAAATTGAAATCAAATTGTATGTATTAGGTATAGTTCTGAAGTCGGTTTTTGTTTATTTGTCTAAAACAATTTTATATATCCATAGTTCCGAATCTAATTCTATCGGATAAAATATAATTAATCATTGCACTGTGGTTTAGATTAGTAATATTGTATAAATGCTAATGTGATTTTACGAGTGCGTTCTATTAATAAAATGTTGACATTTCCATTATATTATGGTAATACTATCCTGAGTTTGATTCGAAATATAAATAACATATATAAAATAACAAATATAAAAGTTCAAATATAAAACGTAGTATTTTCTAAGCAAGTGTACGTGTAATAATAGATACGTAGACATTTGGTAGAAGCGTGCCAGCCGGGAAATGAACAAACTGCGCCAACTCCCGCGTTCTTATCTAACCGCCAAAATCCGACGCAGGAATTCGGAATAATAAGAAAATGTTTCTCTGCTTATCCACTCCTATCCTGGAAATTGTACTCCAAGCGTTTGTGAATGTTACGTAAATTATTGCGCTGAAAATAATGACGATATGTAAACAAATTTAAAGTTCGAGGCATCGAGTTCGCGGTGGTAGCTCGGCTGTAAGAACGCTTTCTTTAAAATCCTAAAAGTCGGTTCAAACTCCCCAGTTACTACACTTTTCCTAAGTATATTTGTCATAGATTTACAACACCACGGTTGCTGTGCCTCGGAGAGCACGTTAAGCCATCAGTCCCGGTTCCACAAATTCCAAGAAACGTTAAAAAAAATGTCCTTAAAAGTGACAACAAACTGCCTCCGTGGTCTAGCGGTTAAGTCCGTGGATTTAGACTCGGAGGTACCGGGTTCGATTCCTGGTTGGGACACAAAAATATTAATTTTATAATTTTATTGTTTCTCTTCCCAAATGATGGTTATCATATTTAATTAATATTTAATTTATTTGTGATATTTCTCGAGTTTGGTACGCTGGAGACATCGACGACTTGCCACTTGTCATGATTGGCTAAATGTGAATCCGCTTATTTATAAGCGTGGTTTATTACCACCCCGAAAGGGAAACGGTCGTGATGATATTTTACTTTACTTTTTTTCTAAAAATTGACATCAGATCCTCGCTAACCGGTCTATGTAGTATAGGCCAAATTCTCGAGATATACCAGTATAGTCGTAGACTCATCTCCAAGAGTGGGGGTCTAGGACGCTGTGTTCTAGGGGCTGTAATGATTATGAATGATTATATAAAAAATTAAATACTAATTAAATTCATAAATATGGCTCAATTAAGCAACCAGTTAATTGTTATCAATACCAAATAGCTAAGGATATATTAAATGTTAACCGAGTGAAACCGAGACTCTTCATTAATGAGAATAAATTCATTAGCTTTGTTTCTTTTCTATTACTCCCGCGGTCCAAATTATACGGAGGGTACGCGTTAAAAGGACCGTATATAACACCGAAAATTGCCAGCAATAAAATCGCAACATCACCCTTGCTGAATAAGCAAAAGGGAAATAAGGCGGATGGCTTGAGGGGAGGTCACCAAAATTAATGCTTACGTTTAATTGTCCCAAAACTGGATACCCAACCTTCGGAGATATTGAGTAACAAACTATTGGAATTGTTAACAAAAGGGTATAGCACATTAAGACCACATAATGCTCCAATTCCACACATCGACTCATTCATTATATAACATTACTTATTAATTGATTCTGATCCTCACTGTTTCCGTAGTCTAGTCGATTTAGACGCGGAGTTACTGGATTCGATTTCTAGTCGAGAACATAAAAATATATTTAATTTATTTGCTATAATTTCTTGCCATCATGTAATGCCCGTATAGTAAAGCTGGATACATGTAAAACGGTCCTTAAAAAGCTTGGTTTGTGACCTGTAAGGGATCACGGTCGTGATCTGTCTTAGCTTATAATATGACAATGCCTTTATACAGCAGCTATTATCTTAACTGACATTTATATTTTAATAATTGTTTCTGACTTAGCTTATAGTATGACAATGCCTCTTTACAGCAGCTATTATCTTAACTGACATTTATATTTTTATAATTGTGTCAGTCTTATCTTAGAGTGTGACAATGCCTATCTACAGTAGCTATAATGTTAAGCGTTATTCTGTATTTATAATATTTTATTGTTTCTCTTCCCAAATAATGGTTATCATGTACTGCTCCAGATACACCAATATATACTATATGATATTATTATATATCAATATTGTAAAAAATTACGTGTAATAGTGCAAAATACATCTCTTTTTGTACGTGTAGGACAAAAAGTAAAATAAACGAATTGAATTGAATGATACCACAGGCATCATTTGAATCATTCTTTTACAACATTTGTAACTAATAGAAAATTATACTTACTTACTAATACGAGTATTCAGTAAATCGCGAAGCTGTAATCGTGTTTCGAATAAAATATATCATTCTAATGCCACGACTGCGTTGTTTTAAAGCCCTTAAGAGGCTTATAAATTAATTATTGCTTAACTTCAAGATTTATTATCGAGCAATAATATGTCCTTTTATTTTTATAAATTTAATTCGACTAAATTATAATGATTCGAATTAAAGTTTAAAATGGCGTTTAAAATAAAACTGATACACTTGACGATATTTTTAACTTTAACCGTTACATTTACTTCGTTATGATTCAACTCAGCCTGTGTATTCTAACTCAAATTTTAACTCTGGCTTTAACTTTAGCCCTGACTCTAACTCTATCCCTGAACTTTATCCAGACCCTGACTCTAACTCTGTCGTTCACTTTCACTCTAACCCTTAAAATAACTCTAACTGTAACCCTAACTTTGACTCTACTCTGACTAACACTTTTTTCGGAACTTCAATGAAGAAAAATAAATAAATATAACTTTATGTGGGACAACCCAATAATTTCAAATTTACATTTCTTTGTAAATAAAGGGAAGCTAGTCTTCAAGGAAAAGTTAAAGAATTTTAAAGTAGGTAACAATAATTAACTCTTACCACAGAATCCGAATATAAATGCTAATGCCTAATTCCGTCTTATCCATACTTTCAATTCCTTTAGAAATGTATTAGTGTACCTATCATTACGACCGTAATCCGTTGGAATGATCACAAACCAAACCTATTTTAGGAGGCGGGACTTAGTTAAGTTATGTCAATACCTCTAGCGTACCAGCAGTAGTATATTTCTTTAGCCGTAAACGTTATACAAAATAATCACTAACTCATCTTTGTTCCGTTTGGCCGTCATACTTGTCAGATGCCAGAGATGCATGTCTAAATGTTTCGGTTTCAAATTCACAAAAAATCCAACGACTATAGGACGAACCACTCTGCAAACTGGTATATATGGTATTATCTGCCAGTAACATGAAAGATCAAGCTCGCCTCATGGCCGTTTCCACTAGAGAGTCGGGTCTTTGGTAGCAGGGTTTTCCCTCAGCATTCTTTAGCACACTCATTGATCGAAATACACTAACCATGGCGGTGTGCATTCTTCTCGGAGCGCGGACCGTCCACTCGCACCAGTGTCGATGCAGAGAACCAGTTGATCATCTGGGATACCACGGGCTTTATTGTGCTAGAAGTGCTGGCCACATTCCTCGTCGCGCTGTCTCTAGAGGACATTTTTTATTCATAGTTTAGTTTATTTTTAATTTTGTCATTTATGTAGCTTTTAATTTATATTTAATGTACATTAATTTATATGGAATAAACTTCTAATAACGTAAAAAACTTTTAAAAAAAAAAACCTTTATCTACCAGATCTTCGTTCAAGAAACTCGTCTATCTAAACCTTCTAAATAGCATGGTATATAACAATGTTAATAAGCGTATAAGTATGTATAAATTTGTGTATGTATTAGTATTTAGTATACCTATGGATATTAAGGTACAAAGTCTGGATAGAAATGTTACATTAAAAAAAAATATATAATAACATTTGAATTTGGAACCTGTCATTCTAATATTAATTTGAAATAAAAAAAATGTCTAACAAAGATTGGCGCGACAAAGAGAAAACAGTGAATATTCATATTAGAATGAATATCGTGCTAAGTTAAAGTGGCTGCCTATTCTTCTATAAAATCTTCGAGACACCTTTTTTCTGTCTTGAATGAGCCTGCGACACCATGACAAATCTCTTCGCTCTTCTCACAACTCTCTTCTACCTGTCCCCTCTCATCACTCTTAATTTGTCTTAACTCTTTTGTAGTTGTTGCTACAAATTTGAAGAATAATCCACCTGCCGCAAGCAACTATCAGGACATTATTCAAAAAACTGGTGTATTCACACTTTCTAAATGGCTCCACACAGCGTTAGTAAGTGGTAGATATATGTATGTTTATGTATAATAATGTGTATGTATAAGTAGTTTTGTTGTGGAACAAGTATGTAGATAGATTCTAAATATATTTAAATCCAAGACGTCTTTATGACTTTGATTGTCATGGAGACGTCGATAATTCGATCAAAATTTGTAAAAGCTTTAAGTTTTATTTTTAACATTACCTATATTTTATTTATCACAGTTTTTAAGTGTTTACTTTCAGTATTTATTTTACCATAAAGTGGCGACCGTGAAAAATCATGGAGAAATTATTATCTGAAAGAACTATGGTGAGGAGATCTTTCACGAAATCAGTGAATGAGTTTGCAGAGCATTTTAGAGATGGATCCGAGTTAAGTTATTTTCAGCCCATATTTAGATGTTTGAAGCATACTGCAAATAAATTATTTTAATTGGATTCATCAATTAACGCTCAACTTATAATTTATTTTTATTTCATTTTATATCTAACGTCTGTGGACAAGGAAATAAGATATGCCGACTTTATAATTATCAACAATTAAAATTATTTTCATTTTGTGTTCCTAACCAGGAATCGAACCCTAAACCTCCTTCTCTAAATTTACGCTCCTAACTGCTAGACCACCGGACCCCGCTCAGAGATTATTATAATTTAAACCAAAGCCTTTCAGACAAAGTTACGGTTTCTCCACTTGCATGAATAAGTCTTAAGCAATATTTAAGTCGCTACATTATGTAAAATAGGTACCCAAATCCAGTTATCTAATACAGACACTTTTACAATATTTTATTATTATCATCAAACAAAACGGAATCGCTAAGGATTTACACTTATTCCATTAATTTATTATATTACGCATTTGCCATTAACAATAGTAATATAAGTAGGACAGCTTGCCTTTAATGCTCACGAACAGTCAGTCACTAAGTCATCTCAGACCCCCCCCTTCCGGGGGAAGACGGGAATTTGTAACGAGGTGTTGGCCTCCTAACAAAAATAGCATTCGCTGCACGTAACTACGGACAGGGCGTGGGAACCTTTATTATAGGTTAAATTTAATACGAGCGGGCGCGGCGGAGGCCGCGGAATGTCATCGTGATCAGGCTATCAAATCGCGCGCCATGCGCCGTGGAACCTCGGGAGGTCTAGCGTGCAGAGGGGCCAGATCTCTCACGAGTGGGAAATTTGACCTCTCTGCCCGTGCGAACATTCCCTTGGCTAGACGGCGCACGAACTCATCCAGTGTTTCCATCCGCAGATCGCGGAGAATGACGTCATTTCTCACATAGCGCGTGGCGCCGACAATGGTACGCAGCGTGAGGTTCTGTTGAGCCTGCAGCCGGCCTCGCTGGGCCTTAGATGTTAAGGCGTACCATGCCGGAGCGGCGTATGTGAGACGAGAGCGAATATAGGCTTTGTATATAAGCAGCTTGGTGTGCAGAGCCAATGTGGATGCAAACACTGGACGTAGTTTGGCTCGGGCCAAACGTGTCGTGTTCACGGTGACATTCACGTGGTCGCTCATGCTGAGGCGTCTGTCTATCGTGAGCCCTAGGTACTTGACCTTCGGGGCCCATGACAGATTTTCGCCATACAGCTGAAGAGGGGAAACTGAGAGAGTTGCCGCTCGCCTCTCTACTTGGAGCATGATAGCTTGCGTTTTCGCCACATTCACCGACAATCTCCACTTGTCTAGCCATTCGGGGAGCAGATCGAGACAGCGCTGCATCTTCTTCACCGCGTACTTCTTATTCGTAGAAGAAGTATAGTACGCGGCGTCGTCAGCAAACAGCGCTAGCTCGACCCCCTCCGCCAACGGTATGTCGTCGGTGAATCTGGCGTAACATAGAGGCGAGAGGCAGCTCCCTTGCGGGACGCCGGCTCGTATGGGACGTGGGGAAGAGAACACGCCCTCCACTGCCACGTGAAAACTTCTGCCTTCTAGAAAGGAAGCCAACACTTTTGTTACCCTAACAGGGGTGGGGGATGTAGAGATCTTGTACAGGAGCCCGTTGTGCCAGACCCTGTCGAAAGCCTTCTTCATGTCCAGGAATACTGCAGCCGTGACATGCTTCTTCAGTGAAGAAGCCGTCACGTGGTGCAGCAGCCTGGTCAGTTGCAAGGTGGTACTGTGTTCTGCCCTAAACCCGAATTGTTCGTCTCTAGGACAGATGTTAGCGCTCAGAACCTGCAGCAATAGTTTCTCAAATGCCTTGGAGACAGCTGAGAGCAACGTTATCGGCCGGTAGCTCTCCGGCTTTCTCACGTCTTTGCCCGGCTTGGGCAGCATGATGACGCGTCCCTCCTTCCACGCGGTTGGGAAATGTCCGCAGCGCATGATGGCGTTACAAAGGCTGGTGAGAGCCACGACTGAGCGTCGTGGCAGACACCTTAATGCCATGTTTGTAACGCCATCGGCGCCCGGGGCCTTTCGCAACTTGGCGCGGGAGCAGACACGCCCCACCGTACTAGGCGCGAAGAAAACCGGGTCGTCTCCTGCCGCCAACGGTGCCGTCAGGTAGTCCTCGACATGTTGGTCCACCATTGCTGTGTGTTCTGGATTCTTGATCGGGTTTGGGGCGAACTGGAGCTCTAGACTTTCGGCAAAGATCTCGGCACGGTCCCCTGCACGAAACCTCAATGTGCCATCACTGGAGAGCAGCGGTCTCACGGGAGGCCGCTCTTTGGCTAATTGAGAGCATAGGCGATGCACGTTCGGAACGTTATCGCCTATGGAGTCAATGTGAGCCTGCCAACGGCTTTCGTCACAAAGATCCAACTCTCTCCTTATCCTGGCCGAGAGAGCGTTCAGGCGCGTCTTCTGCGTCGGACAGCGAGTGAACTGCCACTCTTTCCGCAGCCGCCTCTTTTGCGTAATAAGTTCTCGCACGTGTTGGGGAGGGAGGAGAGTCCCCGCCCTACCCACCACGGCGGTAGAGGCTCGCTCTTGTGCGCTGCGGATCTGTCCGACGATTTCGGACGCTAACCTGTCCACTTCCTCGGGTGTGGATGCAGGGAGAGGTGGAGAATACTCGGCCATAAGGGCTGCGAACTTGGACCAATCAGTTCGCCGCTGCGGCGCTCTCAACGAGACTCTGGTGGGGTGTCCTTCCAATAACACGAGGACAGGATAGTGGTCCGACTCTAGGTCGTATAAGACTTCCTGAGTCGGCGTCTTCGGAAGCCCACGGGTAATGAGTATGTCCAGGACATCGGGCACGCCCGACGCGTTCCCTGGTGGGACCCGCGTGGGGCTGTCCGGCCCGGCCACCTCATATCCGTGGGCCTCAGAGTCCGCCAGGAGCCTCTCGCCCTGAATATTGGCGACTGTTGAGTTCCAAGCTGCGTGCTTACAGTTCATGTCTCCGGCCAGCATTGTCGGAGTCTCGTTCGTCAATAGACTCCGGATATCCGACAACACTAGGGGGGTTGCATCTCCAGGCGGCCTGTAGACCGCGTAGAGCTGCAACTCCGTTCCGTCGACCTGAACCAAAACACCCAGCGCATAGACAGACTGCCATTGTGCTATTGGAAGCGGTTGGTGCACTACTCTTTTGCGGACTAATACCGCCAGGCCCCTGTAGGCTCTGCCTGTTGGGGAGATCTCGTCCTGGCGGTAGATGTGGTAGTTGGGGATTTTGAAATTTTCCCCTTTAGAAAATTGAGTCTCACTGATCAGCGCCACGTCGACGCGCTGCTCGGCCAGGAACGCACGGAGCATTCGGTTTTTGCGACGCAAACCGTTGGCATTCCAGTGCACGACCCTTAGAGGGGGAAGGGCTGTGACACGGCAGATCCCTCTGCCCCTCCTTGGGTCGCTTGGACCGCGGCATGCCCTCCAGTGTAAGCTTGGAGGAGTTGGGCGAGTAACGCGACGATCGAGTCGGCCGTGACCGCACTCGCGGGTGCGGTCACCGCCGGCGCGGTCGTCGGTATCTGTGGGGGCGGGGGTGCCAGTGACAATTGTGGGAGGAGTGCCGAAATTGCTGGCACCTGTGGCACTGTGCCACGCCAGGACGCCCCCTCCACGCTTCGACCTTCACTCCTTCCATCCCCAACATCTCCACGATGTTGTAGACGGAAGGAGCGACGCCGGGCACTTTCTTTATCTGCGCATAGAAGATGCAGCCAGGCCTGCCCGCGCGGGCCTTGATCGGGCGCACGTACTCGGCCTGAAAGCCGAGCCGTATGAATTCGGCAGTGATCTCCTCCGGGGGAGTGCCGAAAGGTAGGCCTCTGACGGCCACCTTGAGGTTCTTGTCTGCCGGCAACGAATACGAGAACCACGCCAGCTTCTCGGATTCTTCCAACGATACTAGGTATCGTTGGACAATCCGGTGCTCGTGCTCGCTGCCGGGAGAAAAGCGTACCCCCTTACCGAAAGGACGCGCGTTGGGGTTGTGGCCCAGCTTCTGCTTAAGGGCCTGGAAATGATGCGCCCAGTTCTGCATGCTTTCCACCACAAGTGGCGGGAAGCGAGCTTTCCTGGACGCTGGGGGAGGGTCTGAGGTGACCTTAGTTACTTGGTTGCCCCCATCGTCATTGAGCCGGGGCGATGGGGGTGCAGCAGCTACGTCGGCGTAGTGCTGCGGGAGCCGCTCAGCGTCACTTACTTCGTGTGGAAGCGGGATAGTGCTCGGTGCCTGCCCGGGGACGACCTCCATGGGCGATCCCTGGCGTGGGGCTGGGACGGGGGAGCTAGGCTGCTCACCCCGTCTGCGGTCTTCTGCCGGTCTCGCCAGAGGCGTCACCGTCAGGGGGGCTTCCTCCGGTCTTCTTGCCAGGTCCTGCTGGGCCTGGCGACGGGCCTTCGCGTCTCCCCTGCCCTGGCCCAGCATCCAAGGGGGGAGAGCCGGGGAGCCGGGTTCGGACAGGGGTGTCCCAAACGCCGGGGTCGGCGGCGAGGTCCTGGCTTCTTCCGGTGTGGCGGCGGCGGACTTCTTGACGGCTGCGTGCGTGGTGACCCGCAGCGGAGGCGGTCTCGGGGCCGGGGTCTTCGACTTCGATTTCGACGCCGGAACTCGCGGTTGGGCTAGCGCGGCGAGCCGCGCGTAGTCCGGCGTCGGGGCAGCTTTACCCGGTTTCCGCTGCGGTTCAGCCGGTACGGGTGGGGGGTCCTCCCCCGCGGGGGGTGGAGGCGGGGGGGAGATGCACGCCCGCTTCCTCTCCTCTTCTTCCTCCGGGGAGTGCTTCCTCCGCAGCGTGGTTCTGGCTGCAGCTGGCGTGAAGACCTCCTCGATGTAGGCCTTCACCTTCGCGTCAGCTGCAGCTGCGCGGGCCTCTTCTTCCTCCCCGGAGGAGGCGGAATCTTCTTCGGCGACTAGTGCCGCCTGCATCCTCTCGAGTTCCGCCGCCATCGCGTCTGCGAGCGACGGAACTAGTGCGCCTTCCCGGCGCAGGCGGCCGTAGATCGCCAGCTCGGCCTGGAAGGCGCAGCGTGGCGACATGGTCGCTACTCCCCTGTCGGGCGGCAGGGGAGTCCTCTCCACCAGTGAGACCAGCCCCGGCACAGTGTGCAAGCGGCGCGGGGCTGGGGTTGGTCGTTGGGGGGCTGGCGTCTCTGCCCCCAGGTCCTCCGTCGAGCGAGCCAAACGTCGGCGATCGGGCGGGCGGGTCACCGCACCATCCTCGTCGGCGGGCTTCATGTTTTCCTTGGCTCCGTGCTCTTCTATGTGGCTTAGACGAAGGAAGCCAATCCGCTCACGAACAAGTGGGTGCACCTCCTTTTATACTTCCCCTACACTAGCGCCCTCTTCCCAACAGCTACACCGCGCGTATTTCTATGTTAGCTATCGATGATCTTGGCTAATATTGCTCATCGCTTTGTGAGCGACAACAATAGTATAACTTTAATAATATAACTATTTATTATTATTAGGATTTAGTATTTAATATAAGTAGGTATTAATATTATGTAGTGTATATAATATATTTATAGTAGGTATGTAGAATTGTGTACATATTAATATGTGTTTGTCTATATAGATATAAAATTTAGATTTGATATAAATTACCTATTTAATGGTTTCTTTGTCCCAAAGGACCAACGCTAGAGAATACCTAGCAAGATTAAGTCCGCCTCTTGTACAATAAAGTTTTAAAATTAATAAATAATCCTTCGTCAAATTTGAGAACATATACTAAATACAGACATAGCATACATAGCAGACATGCTAAACAATAATTTAGCTCTATTCTTTACCAAAAACAGTCGAGTAAATCAGAATTAGCGCTTTTAAATCCAATGGAGCGGCGCCACTACAAACACGTCCATTTGCCTGAAACTAGCTTGGAAGTTGGCTCTTTAAGCAATAATAATAATAAATATATTTTAATAATAAATATTTACAGACAGGTCAGACAGCGCCATCTAGTTTCCGTGGTAAGCTACGAGGCTTGTGTTACGAAAACTAGATGGTTGATAAACTACATATTATACTTTTTTTTTGTAAATATATACATATTATACATATAAACACCCAGACCGAGACAAATTATACAATGTACAACTTGCCCCCGGTGGGAATCGAACCCACGACCTCCCGAGTTTACGGCAACGTTTGTTACCACTAGACCACGGAGGCGGTCAAAAAAATAATGTTGACTTTAAAAATTAAATCTATTATTTGGTAAATTTAAAAAAAAACTATTCATTCTAAGTAGGTTTTTAGCAAATCTTTTTGTCGGTGGCACGCCGCTACATCAGAGTGCACTTCATGGCTAGATTTAAAAGCGCCAATTCCGATTGATTTGACTGTTTTTGGTAACGAAGAAAGAGAAGGTGGGTGTATTTTCTACTATTTTATTTATAACTACAAAATACTTAAAATAAAGCGTAATAATCTAAATGACAGTGAATTGAATTAGGTACCTATTTTTGTTATTTGTATTGCTTTTTGTTTTAGTATTAATGATGACATTTGTATCTTGTAGTTAACGATTTTTATTAGTATTAGGTATTGTAAAAATAAAATGTTTGAATAATACGTTAATTTGACATAGGTATAAAATGAAAAACTAATTTGTATTAAAAGGAATAATAATAATATAATATAATTTTGCCTAATGTTGGGAGATTGTTTCAACAATATTGTGTATGAAGATAATGTTTCGGAAATTTTACATGAAAACAATTCTGACGATAAATTAATTTGAATAAATATTAAGCAAACGAACAAAAGATTTAAAAAAATATATTTAATTGTATTGTTTCATACCTAGATTAAAGTGTGATAATGACGTACACCATTATAAAATCAGTTCATAGCAAATTTTAAATTTACCAGAATCGATTATCGTAATATCCCCATTTTTTCTATTATACTCCTATCTAGGTTTTAGATCGACTAAATCCAATGCGAGTCTAACACACAGCGATTGTAAATCTAATTCTGACGCATCTTTCCACCATACCCTATTAAACGTCCTTACTACGTTCTTCTATAATACAGTATGGACAAAAGAAAATATCTGAACGCAGCTTTATACCTAAGCTGATTTTTTTTAAATATAACCAAATTATGGTGAGCAATTTTTGTCTTCTTCCTGCCATCTCGTCGTGACAAAGTAGCATTAAATTTATTTCTGTAGCGAAGTCCCTAAGCTGCAGGTGGACTCCAGAAATTGAGTTTTTTTCCTTTTTCTCCACTCAGTCCGTCTTTCTTAAGTACATAAAACTTAATTAAGTAAGCTATGCAGTTAATTAAGTTCACTTAGGGGTCTCTTTTAGCCTCTCTCACGAACAAAACTTGTACTGAGCTTATCGTTGGCAAAAGTTCTTGCACTTTTATACCAAACTTTCGGACTTCACAAAAGTTTATTAAGAAATTTTCATAGTTCCAACGATACTGATAGCGATACCTAAATTGAATATCATAATAATTAAAGTTTTAACAAGCTTTTAAATTTATTATTAGAACAAAGGCTGTAATTATATTCTTACACAAGTTATTTAGATTTTTTTTTAAGATCGTAGAATTATTTTATGAGACTTATAATGTAGTTTTAGTTTTATTTAAATCATCATCGCAGCCCTTAGATCACAGAGTTTTAGAACTCCACTATTGATAATGGGCCTTCCAACACAATTATCTGGAGAGTATGGCATACACTCGCCACGCTGGCTGGGTTGGCGTGGGTGTTAAGACAACTTATTAACGATTCCACAAGTTAGTATTAGTGAAACCGGGACCGACGACGTCTTAACGTGCTCTCGTACACTCACGGCGGCGTTATAAATTTATGACCTTTACATAAAATAGTGTATTTCTCAATGGTACCTACAGGCCGAGGTTCGAAGTGACATTTTTAGGATTTCGAGGAAACCAATAATGCTCTTTTTCTTAATAAATACTAACTCGTAATTTTCAATATTCCTTGTATTTAACGACTTGTACGTGTGATTCGGTGGAGAAATAGAGAGAATGGAGCTCTTAAGAAAACTCGCCATGGTATTGCTTGTAGAACACGTTGAGAGTGGCCAACCAACCGACGTAATAATAAGGTGTTATGTAAAATACAGCTAAAACAGAGTCAAGTTTAGCAACATCTTTTTGAAATACTTGTTTGGTGGTATTAGGTTGCTTATATGATATTTATGCATCAGTAATATGCATGGAAAATGAGCGGTGAGCGAGGAAAATATTTACCAATATTTCCCCCTTAGCCAAGCATCTGGCCAGGGAGTTGTCCAAAACTGGAGACAGGAAGGCTGGCAATTACGTCTGCCAACGTATTATCCTCGCTATACAAAGAGGACTTGATGATAGTCTTCTTGAAACTATCTCTGATAGTACGTCTATGAAGGACGTTTTTTTATTTGTAGTTTAATTTATTATTGGGATTAGTTTATACGTATTTAATAATATAAAATTTATTTTTGTTTTATGGTTGTTGTGTAAATAGTAGCATTTCATTATCACATGGCATCGTGACGTCATGAAGTAATGGTGGATAGTTTTCTCGCGCGCCGCTCATTTCATTTGCGTATCTCTAGTACTTACTAATTATATTTCAGTTAATCGATCCATAATGTACACTCGTATCAAAAATAAAAAAAACTTGATCAGATAGTTATTCCAGGAAACGGTAAGAAAGGCAAAGAGCTGAGGATAATAAAACAAACAGTGCTCGAGGTGGATCGCAGTTAACACCGCCACTCCCCCTTCCTTATTGCGAGTGTATCGCACAAACACTCCCGCCATTTGACAAATAGTTCCCAACACGAGACAAGCAAGCGATAACGCCATTTTAAAGAAAAACCCAAAGAAAATACTCAACATGTGATCGAGCTGAAATGGATAAGAAAAAATAAATGAACCGAGTGTCACATAAAGGAGATTCGAAAAAGCTCGTTATTCTGATAAATTGCGTCTCTTACTTTGTACGTTTCGATTCAGTATTTTTCTGCCTCCTCACTTTCCACGGTTCAAATTGATATATCCACTTTATCAAGAAGGCTATAGGTATCACTGGCTTTGTGTTCCTTAACTGTTGTTTGTGGTTCAACGAAACAATATGCGTGACCTAAATATCTTCATACAAACCAAGTCTCTATCCGATTCAAGGGATGATGAATTACAAGAATAAGAAATATTAGACGGAGATATAAGCAATTTCTTTTGTACTGCCTTAGTTGGCTCAAGATCTTTCTGTGCAATCTTGAGTAGGAATAACATATAGGACTGATTAATCAGATTAAATGATTTTATTTTGGACAACAAATCTGGCTACCGGACAAACAGACGTCTTTAGGCTTATGCACCAGCTGTTGTCATTGAGGTTATTTATAAGCATTTATCCAGAAAAAAAACCGTTAAAACATACGTTAATTTAGCAACACATACCGAAGCGTGTGAAGAAGATGATGTCGTATACATTGTAAGTTATAATGTTCCAAAAAACATATCAGTCTTTCAACAAAAAACATTAATATATATATATTTATAGAGTACATGTGACATCGTCTGCCCATGGTAAGCGGCACGCGAGGTCCAAGAATAGGAGAAAATTATGCCAGCCACTGACGAACGAGATCAGTCCCTACCATTAATCCGGCCTATCGAGATGCTTTTTTCACACTTCGCTTGTTACATCTTAAGCATGCGACAGTGGCTTTGGCATGGTGGTACATATTTTGGACTGTGCGTTAGGTTGCGGAATAGAAAAGAAAGTATAAGGTTGTAGAGCTATTCAAAACAGTCGGCCATGTCTCGGCGAAGCTGCAGCGATTGGAGAGTTTTAGATACTGTTGTGTCGTCCACAATCCGAATTGACCACCTCTGCAGGACATTGAGAGTATCTGTAGTTGAATCATCCTAGATGTGAGAACAGTATTCCACTCATGACCTTATGTGTGTTTTAAGGACGACGAAATATAATTGATAAAAATAAATGTCAAACTAATTAACAACGCAAATAAAATAGCGGAAGAATTCAATATGACTATAAAACAACTGACATCCAGAATAATTTAGGTGACATTATAATTAATAATTTCACCATGTTTTTAACTCCATGTAGTGAAATAGAAACACTTAACATAATGCGCTCACTAAAAAAAATATTGTTGTGTTTGATAAAATTAGCACCGAAGTGTTAAAACACTTGCACCAAAAATTAATCATATGAAACTGGGACCTTTACAATCTGTTTAAATTATACGAATTAAGTTCTTATTGTTATTATAAACAATATTATGACATTTATATTATTATGAATTTAATTTTAATTTGACTCGGCCACTGTACAGCCACGAAATTAATTTAAGTTAATTTGATTTTATTATAATTAGACATTATATTATAATTATTTTAGATTATAAGTTAACACGGCTTTTATAAAGCCACAAATTTAGGTTAAGCTTAACTTGTTTATGGCACCAATGTCACTTACTTATTTCGGTCCATCCATAATTTAATTTTTAATTAATTTAAATAATATTGTATTTTATTTGTAAAAAATGACAATATCCGAGTGTTACCTGTGAACCAAATGGAAATAAATAATTTTAATTTGAATAAAATATTCTATAGTAAAACCTATACTAAAAAAGAAGGAGAACATAATAATATGAATTATTACAGGTCTTTAAGTTTAATACCGATTATATCAACAATTAAAGAAAGAACTATGTAAACAAGAATTTCAAATTTATCGTCAATATTTAATATTATAGCCACCTTTAAGCAACTTATCCAAAATAAAATTAAAACTGTAACTATTTAACTTACTACCTATTGTTATTACTATATCATACCTTGTTGTTTATCTTTCTTTTAAATATTGTCTTCATAATTAACTGCTTACAATTTGTTTAACTATTGGCCCTAAAGGTCTTCTTTTATGTTTTCTTTTTAAATTATATAACTTCATTTGTAATGACTGTTTGTGCCATAATAAAATAAAATAAATAAATAAAATAATAAATTTAGATATTTATAAAGCATAAGGTCTGAGCGAGGGCAGAAAAACCGTTTCACCTAGTTCAATATTACTTTTTGTATAACTTCTTTTGCGTTTATCTTAATAATAATATACCTACCATAAATTCGCATTATAGTCAGTCGCATTATAAACTCGTAGCATATAATCGTGCTATAGAACTAGAAGCTTGAGATGTAAGGGAGCGGCTCCTTTGAGAACAGCCATAATGACATTTATATTGTTATAGGCATGCTGATGTATATGTAATTAAAAGCAGCCTCGGTGTCGTCGCCGACTATAAAATGCAGAAGTGCCGTTTGAACGTAGACCGTTTATTTCCACGCATACAGCCTGCAAGCACTTTTACTGTGTAATTAATTACTCGCCAGCCGACATTTATAAATATTTAATTGTTGAAAAAGAAAACATTGTTCTGAAAGACGCGCCAAAACCGAACATCAATGCTTTGTTACGAAATAGCTATCACTAGAAGGTATATATTTATTTTATTTTGTAAATCTGATATAGCTGAGTTTTCCTTGCAGATTCCTTTCTCAGTCAGATTAAATATTAACAGGTCACTGGAATCTGCTAAGCTGCTGGGCTTCTGCTAACAGCTTACTTATTGGACCACTTTGCTTCTTAGTCTTCTACTAGCAGGAGTAGAATCATTCAAAATAATAAAATTATTGACGTTTCATAAATGCCTATAATAGGTTTACGTAAATAAAGATATTTTGACTTTGACTTTGTATTTCAATTTTTACAGTGAACTTTAATTTGTTTATTTTTATGTTTATGTTTTATGATTATGTTTAAAAATATTATGTTTGTGTTCTCCGATGGATTATGAATAAGGTGATAGGGAAGGCAAAGGGTCTAGCCCATACAGCCAAATCTGACATAATATATATTTCTGTTTTATGAGTTAATGAGGTTCAAATTCCAGATGTTGCAGCTTTTGATGATTTTCTTGGAATTACTCGCGGCATTATAGCCCAAACACGTCGGGTATAATATTTGAGTTAACATATAAAATAATAAGTTTAAAAATAAACTGCGACTTGTGCCCCATATTTAAAGTCCAATTTATCGTTTTCCATAATTATTCACATTGTAGCACATTATTAAACAAAACAACGCCACTTTTGACTAACAATATCCACAGTAAATTAATTTACAAAACAAAGACTTGCAATTGACATATCCGCTCAAAATGGCGCGAAGGACTCCTAAAATATTTTTATTAAAACGTGATAGGAGTGTAGATAATGAATTTAAAGTCACTATAAAATCATTCCAAATTCCCTTCTCTTTGATATTTTCTTTAAAATAAAACTGCACATATACAGATGTAAATTCACTTAGGTACTTATATACTCTGATAGAATAAGCTTTTAAAATCGTAAATTCCTATTAGAGATAAATATATATTCATCAACATCACATACCCTAGAACACAATAGTCCCAGACCACAACTGTTGGAGATAGGCCTTACAAATATTTTTAGAGAATTTGGCCACCACTCACCACGCTGGCCAGACGGGTAATCGCGGTTCTGATGTCATGTTAATGACAAGTTGGTATTAGTGGAACCAGGACTGACGGCTTAACGTGCTCTCCGAAGCACGGGAACCGTAGTGTTGTAAATCTATGACAAATGTACGTAAGAAAAGTGTATTTCTCATTGGTACATGCCGGAGTTCGAACCTACCTGTTTAGGATGCTAAGGCAAGCGTTCTTACAACCGAGCCAACACCGCTCGCCAAATATATATGTCGCGGTAAATAACAACCAAGCCCCAAAAAACATAAGTCGAACCTAGACCCCCTGGGGTTTAAAAAATAATAATTAAATTTTTAATCATTTATTTACTTTCCAATACTAAATGTATTTATAGTGACTGTAACCACAGTTTGTTGGTAAAGACAATTACTCTCGAAGCTTAATAATAAATATTTATAGTAGGTACATAAAACTGTTACACCGGGTGGTAACCCGCTGAGATTCTGCCGGGGAAATGTCCCCATTCCCAACAACCCATTAGCCATCCGGCCTGGACGACTCCACTGACTGACTGAAAAAAAAAGTTAAGATGGCCAAAACATATTTTATCTTAAAAGTAAAGTATCATCACGACCGTTTCCCTTCCGGTGTGATCAGAAACCACGCTTATAAAAATATTATAAGCGGATTCACATTTAGCCAACTTTACTGTAACAACAACTTTACAATCATGACAAGTGGCAAGCTCGACGATGTCTCCAGCGTACCAAACTATGAAATATCACAAATAAATTAAATATTACATAAATGTATTTATTTACATTAATAAATATTTTTGTGTCCCGACTAGGAATCGAACCCGGTACCTCCAAGTCTAAATCCACGGACTTAACCGCTAGACCACGAAGGCAGTTAATATATTTATTATAAATATTTTATCTTCTACAAGTAAAATCAATATTTGTATACTAAATGTATACCTAATAACATGAAAAACATGCACAATTATATGACGAAGTTTTTTTTAAAATTTTATGTTATATAATTAATGTGAGTATAAGCTTGATGCTAGCCGTTCATGGGCAAAATTGACGTGGCGCCGCTCCTAATAGAGGTAGCGATGAAAAGTATTTGGACGTCATCCATCCACCCATATGGATCGCGGCCAAATGGAGTTAGCGTGAATTGATAACTTTAGACTTCACGTCCTGATTACCATCTAAGGGCAGCAAAGACACACTTATTAACTAATAATAAGGGGAGTACCTCAGTATTTTTACGTTCAAAGGCCTCCGGACTCTATCCATCAAAGAAATCAGTGTCCACGTCTCTACTCCGTACGACAATACTGAAAGAATACGCCAACCCCGGTACAGGCTACGAATTTGTGCCGTTTGGAATCGAATCGACGGGCCTATGTTACTCTCAACCAAGCGCCTAGTCAAGGATTTATCCAAACGACTAATGAAAAAGTCTGGATATAGAATTATTGGCAATTATTTAGGTCAACATATTAACCTTGCTATACAGAAATTAAATGTTGCCAGTAGTCCTTAGGACTAACTATGATAGGATTTTTTTTATACTTCTGATTTATTTAATTATTAGGATTTCTTTACATTTAATTAAAATTATTTAAAATAAAAAGTTATTATTATTATATATTGTAAAAGATATTTTTTTTTGTGAATATGTTTTCAAAGCTTCTTACAAAACAATTCGACTGTATTCAAACTACAAATTGACTGAATCTAGCTTTGAAATGACACCAAGAAGGTGTGCAAATTCGAAAAAAGGCTAAAGAAAGGTTGCAAACAAATACGTACGTGCGCGGAATCCTACGTTAGCACGTCTCACAATTTGTTCGAACGCTTAAATTCTAATAAAACTCCAGAAGTAACACATTTATTAGCTAAGAAATTAAGCGTAAAATTTCATTCGAAACAAAGCATAATCATCCATATTTGTAGCTCAATAAAGTGTATATTCCTTAGGAGCATTTCTTACTTTTGTTACGTTTTTCATCGAAAGAATGGCTATGGCATTATGTAGTCCAATTCTGTTTCTTTAAGCGCAAACGTTATATAAATAAATTCATGAAGGAACATACACTCTAAATTTTAAACGCTATTAATCATAATCATTACAGTACATAGAACACAGAGTCCTAGACCTCCACTGTTGGAAATGAGCCTTCCAATTTTTTGGACAATTTGGTCTTTAATCGCCACGAAGTGACCGTGACTGGTTGATGAGGGTATGATGTAAATTTTTATATGATAATTTTGTTATCGATTCCACAAGTTGGTAATAGTGAAACCAATATTTTAGTAGAGATGACATACGGAACGACGCAGACCAACTAGATGACCGGATGGCTTAAAGGAGGCAGCTGGTAGGCGCTGGATGCTTTCATCCAGATTTAAAGACTATCTGCAGTAAAGAGATACCGGCTGATAATGATAATAAGCTTTAGGTTTACCCTAACAGGATCCTACACCAATTTATCCCATCCGCATTCTTTCCGAAATTCCTAACACCAAGCCTGGTACAATCGTCCATGGATCGCAAGTAGTTTCGTGATCTACCACTAGAGGCGCCTAAGTTGGCGCCAGTACAAAATCTACGCTCAGCCCGTGCGGATCGATAATCGCCGCGAATTTAATGTGTAAGCTCCCAAGCCGTGTTGAACTCTAAATCATGCTTAAAATAGTTCTGCGAAAGTGAAGTCTGAAATGAAAGTGAATACCAGGTTTTTTTCCGGTGGTATGCCCTTTTTTCTTGTCCACTTGATGGTTCTAGCAGATCCTTACCATTTGCTTTAGTGACACATTTTTGGTACCCAGTACGGACCAACAATAAAAGTACCAGTAAAGAAAGTAATTGCGGTTTAAGAAACAGATTATGGACTTATAGGAGGAAGGTGTATTGCAAATCCCAGTAGGATACGGTTCGTATTCTATTTACCTTAACAAATGCTACTACCATTATTCTTTTAACAGCTCCCTGAAAAGTGATATTTTAAAATTAAATTTTCCTTGTGCTTTTATAGATAAACAAATAATTTAAAACTGCCCATGTGGTTCATGACACAGCTACGAATTACAGATACGAATATATGTTTAATTGACATATTATTATTATTTACATTGTAAGGTGACAAGGCCCGTATACAGCCACGAATTTATATTCAGTTGACACGGTCTATTTACAGCCACGATCTTATATTACGTAGTTATAAAATTACCTTATTATTATAATTACCTTGCTTATGACAATAATGCTATTATAACACACATAAATCTGGATTGTTTACCTGTTACGGTGCAACCATGATTACCTAACTTATGTTTGTTTATATAATTTGTTTTATATTATTTTAGTGCTGACAATATCCAAGTTGTTACAAGATAACCTATGGAAATAAATATTTTGATTTGATTTGATTTGATTTGAGTAGTTACAGCGTTGCGAAAGTTTATTTAATTCATGTATGACTGGACTTCGATAAGGCTGTAATTCCTTAAACTTAGGACTGCCCAAGTAAGGCTGGGTTGTACCAAAACTAAGTCTATGTAATTGTAACGATTATAGTAAAAATGGCGACGATTGTACCAACCGGCTGATGTCTGACCTTCAAAATAAAACTGATATATTCGACGCCATTAACTTTAATCTTTTAACAGAGACTTTATTTTGTTGCGACATAGGCCATTGGAACAAAAGGGCATGTATGAAGAGGTTGATGCATGTCAAAGAAGCAAAAAACATTAGCTTATAGTATGACAATGTCTCTTTAAAGCAGCTATAATATTTAGGGTCATTTTTATTTTTAATAATTGTATATTTGTGTATTAGTTGTATGGTGATAATGCCTTTTTACAGCAGCTATAATTTAAAAAGCAGTGGTTCTCTACCATTCTTACGTAAATTTGTCGTAGATTTACAACACCACCGATCCCGAGCTTCATATAGCACGTTAAACCGTGTAGGTTCCGCTAATACCAACTTGTGGAATCGTTAATAAAATGTCATTAAATATTTATTGGCCGGTCTGGCCAAGCAACGTGGCGAGTGTATGCTAAATTATCAAGAAAATTCTGGAATGGGCCATCTCCAGCAGTGAAGTTCTAGGATGCTGTGTTCTAGGGGCTGTGATGATATAAAATTTAAAAAAAAATGTAAAATTAAAATAATAAATGTATTATTATTTTAAGTTCTTGGTTAAATAAATTAAACTATGATGAAACAGAAGAATTGCTACAAATATTAAAATAGTAGGTACATAATTCAATTTGTAATTGTTAATAGTAAAAAGTAAGTAAATGTATAAAATAAGTGGAAATATAATAATAAAAAATAAAAAAAAATAAAATTCAATATGTATTATATTATATATTATACTTATTTGTGTAATGGAACCTGTGAATGGTGCCTGAGATTCAGATTAACTTTATTTGGGCACCAGTGGCCAATTCCTAAAAAAATGTACTAGCTATATAAGTAAAAAAACGATTTTCATTATTGTTATTATTATTATGATGATGATAATTTTAAGTGTAAGTTGTGATGCATATTTTTATTCTACTCGTACTGTACAAGTTTGATTTCATAGATATTTAAAATATGACATGTACGAGTAAAAATACGACATGCAAGTTTTTTGTCTTAATTCTCAATTGCATAAAATGTACAAATTGTATTTTTTTGTTGTTTTAATAATTACGAAAGATATTGTTAAAAAACCGTTTAATGAGATGAGAACGAGAAGTCGAATGCAGTTTGATGTTCGGCGGTTCTGCTCTTGAATTTGTTGAATCCACTGAATTATTATTATTATTTAAAACTTTATTGCACGTTATACAAGGGGCGGACTTAATGCCGCTAGACATTATCTGACAGCCAACCTTAGGGACAATGTGGACCATTTCAAATGTAAGGTAGGTGCAAATATTTATATGTAATAATAATAATAAATAAATCTATATACATATAAATACAATGATATTACTAAATACATGCTAATAATACATATGATACCATTACATAACTTATGAACCATTTAAATAATGCGATAATACCATTTTAAAAAAAATCGGTTGGATGCTTGTCGGATTTCTACCGGTAGTTCATTTCACAGATTTGTATTCTTGGGCATCGCAGTTGATCCTAAACTGCAGTGGGGAGCTCACGT
The DNA here is from genome assembly GCA_910589645.1 of Tinea semifulvella. Lineage (NCBI taxonomy): Eukaryota > Metazoa > Arthropoda > Insecta > Lepidoptera > Tineidae > Tinea > Tinea semifulvella. The sequence goes on along the minus strand of OU342586.1, from coordinate 5,502,132 downwards.
TAATACCTTATCCAATAGGTTGAGCTCAGCTGTCAAAAATATTAGGCAGCTGACTGATGTAGCAACAGCAACACTAGTAAACTTTGCCTACTTTCATAGCATTATGACTCATAATGTGGGGCTCAGCAGCAGACATTCTAAACTATAATCCGTAGCAACTTCAAAAAGATTTGTGTAAACAACTTTTAATTTAAATACAGCCTCCGTGGTCTAGTGGTAACAAACGTTGCCGTGAACTCGGGAGGTCGTGGGTTCGAATCCAACCGGGGCAAGTTGTATATTGTATAATTTGTCTCGGTCTGGGTGTTTATATGTATAATATGTACTTATATATTTACAAAAAAAAAAAGTATAATATGTAGTTTATCAGCCATCTAGTTTCCGTAACACAAGCTTCGTAGCTTACCACGGAAATTAGATGGCGCTGTGTGACCTGTCTGGAAATATTTATAAAAAAAAATATAAAAAAATTGGCAAGATAAAAACTACAAACTTTTATACGTCAAAAAGATATGCCCTAAATGTTTATATAAGTATTTGTGCACTTCAAACTGTATGATATGACATAATCTGGGATAACTACTGCTATCTTGAAGGAAACGAACGAGGTTCTCCCGGGAGACTCGGCCGGGTACGATATTTTATGGTATTTTAACAAATTTAACGAGCTCCTCATATTTATTTACTTTAATGTTATGTAGGTATGTTCATGCTTCTTTTGAGATTTAAATGTAAATATGCGATGGGCATTTTTTTATTTCGTAATGACGTCACTTTATCTCACATTTTAACGCTCACATGTCATATAGGCCTAACTGAATTAGTCAAAGCCATGGCACTTAAATGAGATTGACTAAAAGTCAATTAAAGTTTGGCTATTAAGACGTTGACAAATTGACGACAAAAGATAAGAAATGTACAAAGGATACTTACAAAAAATAATAAGGTAATTAATAAAAGAAATAAGAATAAATTTATTATAGTATATATATATATAATATATAGTAATTTATTTATTTATTCTTTAATCATCATCATCACGACCGTTTCCCTTTCGGGATGGTCAGAAACCACGCTTATAAATAAGCGGATTCACATTTAGCCAACTTTACTATAAGCCAATCATGGCAAGTGGCAAGCACCAGCGTACCAAACTCGAGAAATATCACAAATAAATTAAATATTAATTAAATGTATTTATTTACATCAATCAATATTTTTGTATCCCGACCAAGAATCGAACCCGGTACCTTCGGGTCTAAATCGACAGACGTAACCGCTAGACCATAGAGGCAGTTATTCAGTATTTATTCTTTAACGCACTTAAAAATAGCACAGAGGCGAGCTATAATGCCAGTAGGCATTCCTTATTAGCTAATCTTGGGGATCGTGACTAACTCCAGAATATTGTAAGTGCGATGTAAAAATCATTTTTACATCGATAGCAATGAGCGTGTATGCCAAGGATACTATTTCAATTGAATTACAATACAATATAAAAAGTGTTATAATCTTATGCATCCTTAAAGAGAACCCACATCTTCTTTCCATCTTCAATGCTCTACAAAAAAAAATGTTCATATGTTTTTACGTTTTACGTTCACCACTGTTTTTTTTTTTTTTTCCCTTTACGTTTTTCCTACTGCCTGATATAAAATAATTTTAAACTTTGCTAAGCAAAAGGGCAGACATTCAAAATTCCCAGCTTCTTTAGTTTCTTTCATGTGGTGGTGCATTGTCCTATTCTAATTATTGATCTAGGTGGTCTGATAGTAGAAGACATTTTTGAGCATTCCATTGATGTCATGATGTCACGGGCTTGTGACAGACTATTGGCTAATTCAAAAAGAGGACCTCTTTCCTCCGTGGTATAGCGGTTAAGTCCGTGGATTTGGACACGGAGGTACCACGTTCGATTCCTGGTCGGAAACAATAACTAAATTTGTGATACTTCTCGTGTTTGGTACGCTAGAGGTATTGATGAGCTCGCTATTTGTCATAATGGGTCTATATTATAGTTGGCTAAATTTAGATATATATATATATTAGTTTTTTACCACCACGAAAAAGATAATTTCCATATATGTACTGGCGGAAGACTTGCTTAGGCCCATTTCATTCAGTAAGTCGTGCATATATTTCGGAAAATCCTTTTGCACCTACTTCTACTGCATAAAGCCGAGTCTCCAAATAAGTTATTTAAGAAAAACTCGTGAATATTCTTTTGTGTTTTGACAATACATAATACGACAGTTTTATAGTTCTGTTATTCAGCCTTTATTTCTTGAACAAAAAGGGCGATGATGACGCACGTCCGCCTAATATTTCAGCCGCAATTTATTTGGAATCACCTGGGGGCAGTGGGGTCATCAATCCGCAGTCTTTCGCTTTACTCCAGGGGCTAGTTTTCGGGAAAATTCCTTCCTAACTTACTCTCTCTCGCCACTTTATTGCTGATCTGTGCTGCCTCTGTTTAGCTTTATTTTCTGCCAAATCTGTTTGCTTTGTTTGATGGTCATACTCAATTATTCCACATTAAAAATACGATATTGATATTTGATACAAAAAAGAAGTTTCTGTAATAGTTACGATTAAAATTCCTTTAATCTTTGCCTTCCTTAAATCCTACAAAGGTCGTTTCAAACCCACCCGGCATGTACCAATGAGAACTACACTTTTCTTAAGTACGTTTGTCATAGATTTACAACATCACCGTTCCCGTGCCTCGGAAAGCACGTTAAGCCGTCGGTCCCGGTTCCACTAATACCCACTTGTGGAATCGTTAATAAATTGTCATTAAAAATTTACATCATATCCTCGCCAGGCCAGCGTGGCGAGTGTAGGCCTAAGGCTCCAGATATATGTTCTGGAAGGCCCATCTCCAGCAGTGGAGGTCTAGGACGCTATGTTCAAGGGGTTGTAATGAAAAAAAAAAAACTTTCATCGTGGTAATGCTGCCAGTATCCTTGGCAGTTTGCTCATTGATGGTGATTTGGAGCAAGATTTTAATTATAATATTTTGATAAATAAATGATTGTGTCCCGATAAGGAATCAAACCCGTTATTGTATCAGTATCGATCATATGGCAGTGTACCAAGAACACAGCTCTCCCCCGTTGCATAGCAATACTGATTTGATCTTGTCACATTCTTTTATTTTTTTTATTTTGACAGCAAACAGTCATTTACATAATATTACAAACATAATTACCATTAACAAGACCTTGAGTGTCGAGAATTTATACAAAATACAATAAACGAAAACACAAACAAGCACAGCAGATTAATAATTAAGCAAAATATATTATTAACATCAAAATTGAATTAAGATAGTAAGTTATATCATTGCAGAAACAATATTACTAATACTACATATATAAACAGCTACTCATTAGAAATGTTATATTATTTTAATTTAGAGAATGTATGTAAGTATTGGGGTTCATGATAATCTATACGAGATACGGATTCGTCTCAACTGCGCCACCAAATTAAACCAGCTTGTAATCGGCGGACTGGCTTCCCTTGAGACCCGCGGACCCTAGTAGTTTAAGGTCGTTTTAAAATTTATTAACACTAGAGTTAAATAAGTCAAGATGAGACAATTCCTTATCGTAGTAGTCGAGAGAGCGACAAAAGTATCTATTAGCCGTATACCTAGTAGATGAATTAGAAATAAAGCATTAACCAGCCGCCCAGATAGTTATTTAATATGAATAATGAAATAAATATCGCTATAGATTACTAAAATCTCATTCGTAGGTAAACTATAAATACTAATAATACTTGAGTGGGAGTTTATTTACATTTTATGAACTGGTAAATAGTTCATAAAGCGAATGTAATCAAACTCTCTCGGCGTCTTACGGTATGATTTTAAAAAGTAAAGTATCTGTATTATCGTAATCCCTTGAGAGGTGTTCAGACCCCAGGCTTTTTTAAAGGATCATGACAAGTCGCAAATCGATGTCTCTCCATAAAATTGCGAGAAATTTTACAATAAATTCATATTTTTTGTGTTCTGTTATTTATGATATAATTATTTTATAATAAGTCCATTTTATTAAAGGTCTGGGTGTTTATATGTATATATTTACAAAAAAAAAGTATAATATGAAGTTTATCAACCATCTAGTTTCCGTAACACAAGCCTCGTAGCTTATTTATTTATTTTTTATTTAAAAACTTTATTGCACAAAGTACAAAGGCGGACTTAATGCCCGAAGACATTCTCTGACAGCCAAACCTTAGGGACAAATTTGAACAATTTTAGGTGCAATCATAGAAATAATAATAATACTATAATTATAAAGGTTAATTTAATAGGATTGATATATACTTACATCATATATCTTCATATATATCATAATATCAATATACTACATACTAATAATACACATTATTATACCTAAACATACATATATACTACTTACTAACGCTGTCAGGAGCTATTTAAGAAGTGTGAATACACCAGTTTTTTTAAAAGATGACCTGGTAGTTGCTTGCCGTATGATGACAGGAAGATCGTTCCATAAATTAGTAGCAACTACTACGAAAGAGTTGGAGACAAATGCAGTGTGATGTGAGGGAACAGATAGAAGGGAGTTGTAAGAAGAGCGAAGAGATATGTCATGGAAAGAAGAGAGATAGGTGAAATACCACGGAAACTAGATGGCGCTGTGTGACCTGTCTGGAAAAAAATATTATTATTATTAACTGACGTCTATCAAAGATGACAGTAGTCTTCTAGTACAAATCATATGTAACACGCACTTGAGTCGAACTTCACGTCGGTATAATTATTATTGTGTTCTCGGCTCAGGAATCGAACTTCACTTCAAATTAACCCTCTGCAAATGACGCGCCCTAAGGTTATCAATGTAACTGACGTGTAGACTAATAGACACCTTTAAAGTAGTGTAGTGATTATTCAACGAAATCGCTAGCTAACATGCATTATGCTAACATGCGACCGCCTCCGTGGTCTAGTGGTAACAAACGTTGCCGTAAACTCGGGAGGTCGTGGGTTCGATTCCCACCGGGGGCAAGTTGTACATTGTATAATTTGTCTCGGTCTGGGTGTTTATATGTATAATATGTATATATTTACAAAAAAAAAAAGTATAATATGTAGTTTATCAACCATCTAGTTTCCGTAACACAAGCCTCGCAGCTTACCACGGAAACTAGATGGCGCTGTGTGATTGTCTGGAAATATTTATTTATTTATTTTATTTATTTATTTATTTTATTTATTTATTATATCCGTCCGTTGATTTAAAGAACACAACAATTTGTTTATATTTCTTATGCTTTTTTACTTAGATTTTAATTTTTAATTTTTATTTTCCTTTTTGTAAACTATTCTTGGTAATTCGACTGCATGGTCCCATAGTTGGTCAGGCATGAAAGTGCTCCCCACTACTAATCACATTGATATTTTGTTGCAGTATACTTACTATTTGATAACTATTTGTTTGGAATAAGTGTAGATTGTATTTTGTAGGTATATTGGTAATTAAACAAGAATAAATAAAGAAGACAAATTTCTAAGCATTCCATGGATTGATTCACCGTGCAGGTATGAAGATGAAAATAATTGTGTCTCGGGCTGCGACTGATAATAGGCTGGTTTGAAAAGGAGGCTTCCTTTTCTTAATTTATTGCGCAATAAGACGCTCACCATCAACCATACTCATCTCTCTACTCAACCAAATATTGTATGATTTCGTAAATATTTTTTTTAAATATAATTTATAAATGTATTGACGGTAGGTCTGCCCAATTCTTTCAGTAAGTGGCAATAAAAACCATCGTACAACGTATATTTATATATTTTAATTTTGTAAGAAAAGTCAATTATACAAAATATTGCTATTTAGTGTTTTATACATGTAAAACGTCAAATATAGTTTAAGCAAGTAAAAAAAAAGCATTTTATAAAACTTTGATATTTTTATATAGTACCTACTTGTTTTAATAATATTTTGTTAAGTAAAATACCATTTTAGAATCATAGTAAAATATAATTGACACATGAGACATTGACAATTAAGACGTAACAAATATTAAAAGTATAAAGGCAATGAACACAACATCCTTCTTTGGATAAAATAAAAATTAACTATATAAAATAAAACTATAAATCTAATCTAACTGGAGGTCGGACCGTACGTCCGTATCGTGTTGTATATGAAGTAGTTGAAAGATTATCTGTAGAAGCTGGAGCATATGTTTGTCCTAGATCAGTACTAGCAGGCAAATTATTTTCAAATTGATAGCATTCAATATCTCTTCGAGATGGGCCAGCTTCTTCGCCTCTTGCATTAGCTAATATTATATGTCTACTGTTACGCCTTATAACATTTCCTCCTTCTGTTTCTAATAAGTAACTTCTTGGTTCTTTCCTTTTTTCTTTAATTTTGGCATATGTCCGTGATATTGTATCCCATACTCTTGTCCCAGGTACCATTTCTGGTAATTCTCTGGTGCCATGTTGTTTATTATAATTTTCTTTCATTTTAATCTGTCTATTTATTTTGTTTTCCTTTAACATTATTAAGTCTGGAATTTCTGGAATAAGTCTGTTAGATTGAATAGGGATGTTAGTTCGTATTCTACGACCAAATAATAGCTGAGCTGGACTGTACCCATTTTCTCCTGGTGTACTCCTATAAGCCATTAAACCAAGCACTGGTTCTTTAGATTTAATTATTATGTTTTTCAAAATTTTCACACCAGCCTCGGCCATGCCATTACTCCAAGGAGCATGCGGACTACTTGTTATATGTGTGAAACCCCATTCTGATGAAAATTTTATAAACTCAGCTGAAACAAATTGAGGTCCATTATCAGTCCTGACCACTCGAGGAACTCCATACCTTGCAAATATCACTTTTAAATGTATAATAATAGCATTTGATGTCGTTGATCTAAGTGTCGCCAATTCTGGATATCGTGAAAAATAATCATCAACTCTTTCATTAGGTTCTTGACATAGTTTATTAAATTTTGCACGGGCGTGTATTTTATTGTGACTCGAAGTATAATAATTATCAAATTTAGAATAAACTATTTTATAATTTAATTTATCTTTATCATTTAAATTAAATGAATTTAATAAATCATCAGCTTTTTGTCCAATTATGTACATGAAAGTGCTTACTTGTCTAGTTTCCGACATGTCTGACAACCCTGATGCATGTCTATACCACTCAAATCTTTTTACAAACGTCATCCAATCTTCCGATTTTCCAGAAAAGCTTGGTGGCGATAATGAATTGTAAAAATTGTGCACGGCGGGCGCCGCTCCACTTGTATTTATATTATTATCCATTTTACTACGCTGTCACCATGTTTTAATAATATTTTGTTAAGTAAAATACCATTTTAGAATCATAGTAAAATATAATTGACACATGAGACATTGACAATTAAGACGTAACAAATATTAAAAGTATAAAGGCAATGAACACAACACTACTAATAACATAAATTGGTTAGTCAAATGTTTTAAATTTGACAAAAACTTAATCATAGCAAATGAAAAACAACTACCACAGCAGCTTAAGCAGAGGGTTAAATATTTTTTGTGTTCTCGACCCAGGAATCGAACACCACGTCAATTTAAATATTGTTGTGTTCTCTACCTAGGAATCGAAGTTAACGTCTAAATCTACAGTCTTAACCGCAAGACCACGGAGGCAGTGTCGGTATGATTTTAATCTCATTTATGTTTACTCTTGAGAGATATTTTCATAAAAAAATTAGTTGGTATTAAAGCCGACACGCCAAGTTTTAATTAAACTCTGCCGACGTCGGGTGCTGATAATTTTAGGCGCCTCTCGAAATGATTACACCGTTCCTCGACGACGCCTAAGTCATTGAAAGTATCGTTGTCATAGACATATGTAAAACAGAATAACCTACCTGATTACCAAAACGTGATCTATGTAAACGTAAACAGTCTCTGCAGGTGGTAGGCGGACTGATGGTGGTAATTTGCCTAGTCTGCCGAGGCGGGGAAGTATCCACCGTTCGTGCCGATAAACCCAGTAAAGTGTATTCACATGTTTTGGGATCAGGCTCGAATTGCCATCATGTCCAGTCAAACCAGAATAGTGTTAGGGACTGATGTCAGTCATAAATGTCTGATCCCAGTTGCTAACATTCATGGACCTCGCGCACCACTTACCATCAGGTGGGCGCAAGGTCACATGACGTACTAGTATAATAAATAAATAAAAAAGTGTAGCATATGGTACAGTACAATTCTTTTTCTCTACATGTTTCTAAAATGAACCACAATATGTGACTTATGGCGTACCAACCTTATGGCGTACCGTAAGCGGTACGGTCAAACTGACGCGAGCGACTACTGACTGACATCAGTCTCTACCACTATGCCGGCCTTACAAGATTCATTTTCACACTTTGCTTCAAGGACTTCAGGTTATATTTAAAATTGCATTTAAAAACAAAAAGTAATATCCATAAATGACTTTGATAAATCAGACATGGATTAACTATCATGTCTTGTAATTTATGTCTATGGTAGCTGTTGAAAAGAAAACTCACTAAAAATTCATGGAAATGAAAAAGTTAGTTTTTTTGGCGCATAACGCCATCGAGTCACTAGAAGGCAAATAGACTAACTTTTAAAACAAATATTATTTAGATGCGGGTACTTACAAAACCTTTTATAAGTTTGCCTTCTGCACTTACGGCATCAGAAAATATTCTTGACGTAATTACTGTTTAAATATTGTATTAATCTGCGAAATTCGTATATGCAAAAGCAACGTATATATATTGGTCTTTACATTTTAACCGACTTCAACAAAGGAAAGTTATATAAGTATATATAAATATATATATTATTTATTATATTTTTTTTAGTTCAAGCATAACTTTTTCGTACATCAACTGGTTCAAATATTTTTTGTTGGCTAGATAGAGTAAGATCCAGGTTTGGTACATAAAAATGGTTATAATTTTTTTGATCTTAAAGTAGTAACTTAATATATAGTAAACTACCTATCAACACGACCGTTTCCCTTTCGGGATGGTTAGAAACCACGCTTATAAATAAAAGTTAATAATTTTTATTTATTTACAATAATAAATATTATTGTGTGCCGACCAGGAATCGAACCCGGTACTTAATATATACTTATTCTTTCTCTCATATACTTTCTTGATCCCCAAGGTTAGCTATAGTGAAATATGGCTGACTGGTATTATGGCTCGACTGAATCCTTGAACTTTATGTTTAATAAAATAAAAATTAAAAAACTTCGAATAAATTATATTATATTTACTATAAATTCTCGCCAAAATAATACCTACACAATTATACAATACATACATTTTGATCATGTTTCCATAAATAAAATATTCTGCCAATGTTCAAACGGAACTAAAATAAACATACAAGTCCATCCCGATGTTGCTAAAACAATAAAAGTTATCCTATAAAACAACGTTTACGGCCCGATAGGTTGCCTTGGTGCCTCGGAGGGTGTTCATAAAATATTTATATGGGACGGCACTGCTAAAGTATCTTGGGACGCACTACAATGCTCCTGGATTTATTATTTACGAGAACCGCCCTACGACATCGCTCATTATACCCGTAGATGTGCTTCTGAGAGATCCTACTGCACATGTTACTTGTTTTAAGGACTTCGTAATTTGTATTTTAAGACATTGTCCGGGCCTATTAATAATTTTATAGCCAACAACAACAACAAAAAATACTTAATCTAAAAAGCACATAAATTGTAAGAGCATTAAACAAAATTGTAATGATAATAATAATAAATATTTCCAGACAGGTCACACAGCGCCATCTAGTTTCCGTGGTAAGCTACGAGGCTTGTGTTACGGAAACTAGATGGTTGATAAACTACATATTATACTGTTTTTTTTTGTTGTAAAAATATACATATTATACATATAAACACCCAGACCGAGACAAATTATACAATGTACAACTTGCCCCCGGTGGAAATCGAACGCACGACCTCCCGAGTTCACGGCAAAGTTTGTTACCACTAGACCACGGAGGCGGTCATTTAACGGTCAGTAACATTTGGGGTACATTCACTTGATACTTAAAATATCGTGAAAGAGCTGGATAAACGAATATAAGAGGATTGTGGCGATCCCAAATACCACCTACTTACTACCTTAAACAAAATATTACCTAATTATTCAACGAGGAAATGTGGCGTTTTAAGATGGTAAGCCCTTAGTTTATTTTGTAAAATATTTTTTATTTCCTAGGTATTTATAGTTTGGTTATATAATTAGACCAACGCTTTTGGCTAGCGAATCGTAGCAATAGTAGGCCAAATTCTCCAAAAATATGTTTTAGAGGGCTTATTTTTAGCAGTACCGTTCAAGAAATATAAATAAATAAAATAAAATCAGTTTTTATTTGTCACAAAAATAAATGTTAATAAAATTATAAAATAAATTGAAAAATAAAACAATGATCAAAAGGGTTCCTATGGTTCATAAAATGGTATTGGAAGCAGGTCCGAACAACCTCTATTATTATACCATAGACAACATTAAAATTTAGTGAAACAGTAATATAAATAAAAGTTATAAAAAAATTATTAATCAATATTGAATAAAAATTAAATTAAATAAAACATATAAAAAAAAAACAGAAATCTAGACGGGAGCTGCCCCAGCCTGCTTCACTAGCAGTTCTATATAATATGTGTTCTATGGACAATTATCATGACTATATGGCATTACATGACCAGTTTATAAATGTAAGTCAATGTATATATTTAGGGCAAAGTTGTCACCATAGATCCACCCACTTAAAGTATGTTTAATTCAAGAAGGTCGCGCGTGTTGAACTTGGGAGTGCTTCGGTATTTAGGTCAGAAGCCATTCATTCCAATATGACCCACATTATATTTGGCGTCCACTTATTACTTCACTATTGCTAGATTATCTAATAAAGATATTTTTTTTATTAGTTTTGATAAAAACTTAGGTACCCTATAATAACGAGCTAATTCCTTAAGCTAGTTTAGACTTAGGCTTAGACAAGGGTTGTTATTTTTATATCACCATAGCAAGCTAATGTTAGGACTAATTTCTCAAATTAAACCAGTCTTCAATGTTGTATGATTTATTTCCATTGCCAATAATTATTTACAACCTTCACTATTTTAAAGGCGCGCAACGACCGACTCGTCTGCTGTGTTCTTGTAATCTGGCGCGATATGATTCGCGCCATTCATTAAAGCGACTCGTAACATCGTTATTGAACCAATCAGAAATCAGCACACGACTACGTTCGTACACAACGCCACCTACTTTACAAAACCATATTGCTAATCATTCTTAACTTATATTTAAACACTGAGATAATAATGTAATAATAACTATGTTACATTAAAAGATAACACTAACAATATTAGTTCTTATTAAAAGTGAAAAATTGTATTTGACATCGTTGACATACCCTAAACGAGAACAACAAATAGTATTAGGCAGTCCTGATGGTGGTTATTTGCCCAGTCTGCCGAGGCGGGGAAGTACCCACTGTTCGTGCCGATGAACCCAGTAAAGTGTATCCACACGTTTCGAGATCAGGTTCGAATTGCCGTCATGCACAGTCAGGCCGGCATAGTGTTAGCGACTGATGTCAGTGTGATTCCAGTTACTAACATTCATGGACCTCGCACGCCATTTATTTATTTAAAAACTTTATTGCACAATGTACAAAAGGCGAAGCTTAATGCCGTTAGACATTCTCTGACCTTGGAGACAAAAAATATATCAAATAAAAATATAAGACGGTGCAAAAATAAGAGTTAAAAGATACATTTTTTGCTATAACTAGTACTTAACCTAATATCAAATACTTATACTACTTAATATACATCATATATAAACCTACATATACTCATATATACATAATACATAATACCATCAGGTGGGCGCAAGGTTACATGTCATGCTAGTATAAAAAAAAAGTATTTAAATGGTTCGTACAGTGACCAGGTATGGTATTCTCATAGATAAATTTTGAGTATTTTTTTATAGTTATGTAGTTATTTTATTTAGTAAATCTATTATAGCTGAGTTTTCCTTACAGATTCCTTTCTCAGTCAGATTAAACATTGACACTAGCAGAAGTACGAGTAGAGTCATTCAAAAAAAATTATATATGAGTCGCAAATGCCTGTAATAGGAGTACGTGAATAACGATATGTCAACTTTGAATTTGACTGCGTTTCAAAATATTATTCATATTTTTTACAAGTACCCGAAATTTAATTTAAGAAAAAAATACATTTAAACCTATCTCCGCGCACCATAAAGTAACTTCGATTAATCCTTCTGCACGTTATTACAAGATTTGTAAACTTTATTTGTAAATTGTCATTAATTAGTTTGTATTGCTATAACTCAAATATGAGTTTGTGCGACAACTTCCTGTCGCTTGTAACGGTTCAGTCCGTGACAAGGCCCTAATTCTAAACGGGTTCTCTATTAGCTTAGGCCTCGTTTGCGAATGCAAATCATCCGAAAATGTATATCATGTTAACATTTACAGCAACTCAAACAGATCAAATATAAGATAGAGTGGTTATTGGTTGTTATTTTATTACAAAAAAAATTATTTTTTATTTTTCTTTATTAGGGTCAACAAACAGAATTGCACAGGTTTAACATTTAACAATAATAAGATACATTAGATCATGACCCACCACGTTAACCACATATTTATAATTGCATAAACTTTACAGCTAATAATAATAAACAAATGTTGATAAATGAAAGGAAAAAAAAACAAACAAAAAACTAAATTAAACAAGTAAAAACAAAGGAGAAAAACATAATATAAATTTAAAAATAATAATAATAATTTGTTACGTTACAGATGACTTCTTTGCTATAAGACGCAAAACCACTGCATCATTGCTTAACAGAGTGAGGACAAGCACTAACAGTATCCTGAAGATGATATCTGAAAGATATGGTTCGCCGTGCATTGGCTGCTTCGTGCGGCTGCTGGTCTGGCGGAAATGAGGTGCATTCTGTTAGATTGATGGGGGGCGGAGTGGTTACTGCACGGTCAGATTGTTTTAATATTATCATATTTTTTTTACTTTTATTTACTAGTTGCATTGAATAAACGTATATTATTATATATTCTATTATTATTACTTTTTACGCAATGTACTTTGTTCTTCTCTTGTCGAAAATGCTGCCGCAGCCTACAAATCAATTTCAAAGTGCATATCAATCACAACTATAACCAGCAAATAACCGTCATAGACTAATAAATTCTGAGACAAAGGTCCTAGCTTTACAATCGTATACCGTTTGGCTTAATGTCCCATCTTGTTAACATTTAATGTCTTTGCAGCTATTTATATTATGGCTTGTATTTTTTCGGGTCATGTTTGTATGTTAAGGGTTAAGTCGTAAATTCTGTTTATTTTGTGACTTTTACTTTTGCTATGTCGACCTGTATGTTTTCAATATGGAGATATATATTTTAATGCGTTAGATATTCAGATTCTTTTACAGTATCTGCAGCTCGCCAGTGAAACAAGCTTCCTTTAATTGTCAGACAGGCACCATCTCTAAAAATATTTAAAGACAAGCTATACAAGTACTTACTTCAGAAAAAAAAACGCCTTAACTCACTCCGTACCTAAATAAATTTATATATATATGGGGTGGTCAGAAACCACGCTTATAATAAAGTGGATTCACATTTAGCCAACTTTACTATAGGCCACTCATGACAATTGGCAAGCTCGACGATGTTTCCAGCGTACCAAACTCGAGAAATATCACAAATAAATTAAATATTAATTAAATGTATTTAATTACATTAATAAATATTTTTGTGTCCCGACCAGGAATCGAACCCGGTACCTCCGAGTCTAAATCCACGGACTTAACCACTAGACCACAGAGGCAGTTTTATATTTATGTATAATTTAAGTATCTATTTCTTAGTTTACGTAGGATATGATTATGTGTGTATGCCTTGGTGGTGTTGTACATCTATGCCAAATGTACGTAAGAAAAGTGTTATTGGTGCCGGGGTTCAAACCTACATTTTAAGGGTGTTAAGAAAAGCGCTCTTACAACCGAGCCACCACCGCTTTGTAGGTACCAATATGTACTAATGATAAAAATACTTTTGTACATGTTTGTATTCAACACCACTGCCTCCGTGGTCTAGCAGTTAAGTCCGTTGATATAGACTCCGTGGTTCGATTCCTGGTCGGAACATAATAATATTTATTTGTGATATTTCTCGAGTTTGGTATGCTAGAGACATCGACGAACTTGCCACTTGTCATGATTGGCCTATAGTAAAGTTGGCTAAATTTGAATCCGCTTCTTTATAAGTGTGGTTTCTGACCACCCCGGAGGTGAAACGGTCGTGATCATCACTTACTTTTTTACCAACGTACTAATGCAGTTTTTAACAAAATCAATTAGAGTTAAGATTTGTTTAATACTCAGTACTATTGTTACGTTCACCAAAAGTGGTGAACGAATAATGCACAATAAAAATGATCAAGTTAAGTATGGGTACAAGTTAGAGAACGTAAGAATATACTTAGTCTAATGGATGACTCCATGGTCGTACGGCGACGTACTTAAATGTGAATGCATTTGAATAAATGTTAGCTTAAGTTATTTGGAAAGATGGAAATAAAAATAAAATATAGATACCTCCTCCTTAGTCGGTACCCCACTGTTGGGGATCGTGACTCCGTCGCAGTCCATCCATTAGCCGTTTCCAGTGGCTGCGGTTCTCGGCGCAGTGGATGGCTTGGTGTACTGGGATGTTTAGGTGGTCAGTCACCTGACTAGACCGTCGTTTGGGACTTTTTCCTCTTGTTCTTTTACCGTCCACTTTTCCCGTTACTAAGAGTTTTTCCAGATTGTCGGCGCCTCTTCTAGCAATGTGGCCAAAATGTTGCAGAATTCGGGTCTCTGTCCCTTAGCAAGTTTGAGCTCTTCGAGCACCGAAACGTTAGTGTGTCGTGCGGTCCAATGAATTTTGAGCGAACGACGCCAGCTCAAATGCATCTTAACGCATCAATTCTTACCCTATCTGCGGCTTTTATAGTCCACGTCTCTGAACCGTACAAGAATATGGAGAATACGAGCGTTCTGACAATGTGGATTTTTGTCTTCCTGGATATGTTGTTATCTCTCCATATTTTAATAAATATAGGTACAAATTACCATTATTATTACAGCCCCTAGAACACAGAGTTAAGCCGTCGCTTCTGATTCCACTAATACAAATTGTCATGATAAAACGATAGATCTAGAATCAGTCCGGCCAGCATCCCATGTATGGGACAAAATCTCTGTAAAATATGTTTTAAAAGCAATCAGTCGAGGTCTAAACGTCATCACGGCGAAACGTCTGTCTTGTACTCGTACACAATAATATAAATATCGTTTGATGTCGCTAATTGTCTATAGTAAACTATGTAAAAATAACATATAAATGAAAAAAGCTACATTTCGTGGTACCGGTCGGTAACCATGCGTAGGAAACAATTGATCGTCATTTTGATCATTCGGTGTCAGACGCGCTCAAACTAAACAAATGTTACCATATTTGGCTGTTATCTTTTGTATTTGTCTGTTATTTTTGAGTTATTATTGTTTTAAGCTACTAAAATAGTAAATAAACAAGTTTATATATAATCTGAATGTATACGCATAACGGTAGTGGCTATGTGGGTGCATATTTTGGCACGAGTGTTTGGTTTGGTAGCGGAACAGAGAAAAGGGATAAGATTGTGGGGCTATTTAGAACACTCACCGTAAGTATAGCTTGTAGAACTCGCTCTAGGAGGTCACATCTCGGCGAAACTGCAGCGATTCGAGAGTTTCAGACACTATAGTCAACTATCGGAGGACATTGAGAGCATCTTATATACTTAGCGGAAACATCCCAGAGGTGTGAACAGTATCCTACGCATGACGTTATCTGTGCCTTAATTAATATAATTATCTAAACGGTTAAACACACCTGCATTGCCTGATGACGTCACTATCAGGAATAGAGCTTGAATCGAAGTTGAAATCGAGTTTAGGACTCTACGAGTATTCCAAACGAACCAATAACCTGATGTATAACAAAAGAATAAACGTCCGCTATCATATTAATGCCCCAGAAACTGAAGGTAAAACATTGTAAAAGCTAAAAAGTTCAACGCCACCACGAATCCTTTAGATAGACGTAATATACCTACGTACGTATAACCTAAATGAATACCTAATTACTAGCACCGTAAGTAATTTTGTTTTTCAACCGTCTTTGCCATACTCATGCTGAAATGTGAGTAATTTTCGTGGGAATTTGGCAGAGTAAAATAACAAGCCACAGTTGGCGGCCCTGGCCATGAGCGTAATTTCAGCTGCACTACGTTGTGCATTTGTTTCTCTTGTACTCAATTTAGCCGCTTTATTCATGTACTAGCGATTTCATCTGGCTTTACTTCTAAATTGTTTGCCAGTTATTATCATATTATAAAATATATTGTACTTACTTGATTAAATTTTATTTTGATTTTATTGTTCGAAGGCCAATTTTATGTAT
The DNA here is from genome assembly GCA_910589645.1 of Tinea semifulvella. Classification (NCBI taxonomy): domain Eukaryota; kingdom Metazoa; phylum Arthropoda; class Insecta; order Lepidoptera; family Tineidae; genus Tinea; species Tinea semifulvella. The sequence goes on along the minus strand of OU342586.1, from coordinate 5,485,505 downwards.
ACTATAATAAATGTATCTAACTTTTGTCTTAGTTTTATGTAAAAATGAATATGTGTATTTATATTACTTACACTGCTTTGTATTGTTATTACATTGTTGCTAACACTGTTGCGACCCTGTAATAAATGTATAAAAGTTTTTTTTTGATAAAAAATTGTTGGAGTCACATATCGTGCTCAGTTAATGACCCAATTCACGCTTTGACATAGTAAACATTGTAAATGTGTACGTTTCTTTAATTTTTTATTTATGTACTTATTGTATTATATTGTTATTATTATATACAAGTAATTGTTTGCATTATGATTCTATAAAGATTTTAATTATTATTAATGATGTTGGATACCATGTGTCCATCCCTGGATTTCAACCGAATTCTCTCTCTTCTCTACCAAATGTTGATCAAAGTTGGTTCATTAGTTAAGGCATGAAGGTGCATTAAACAGAAATACATATATATGGCTGTGGGGTCACATGTCGTGGTCAGTTGATGTCCTCATATAGCCTATGTCTGTTCCAAGATTTCAAGGATCTGCCAAATTTCATTAACATCAGTTTAGTAAAAGCGGGATCTGGAAGAAGTGGAAATAAATCTACGTCTTCGCTTGACTGTACATTTGCGATTTTTTACTGTTTTCAGACACGTATCGTGGCATGTATAATAATCCATCGAGCGCCTAGTGACTCACCCTAAATGGTGGACTAAACAGGTCAAAGCTGCAATGGATTATACCCTACATGAGTGCACCAAGAAAGCTGCAGGCCGTGAGAAGTCATGCGATGGCTGGTTAAGCGTTTGCGAATGCTTTAATGACGACCACGATCACTTTGCCAAGAATGTAATAGCTAAGAAGAAGATGAAGAAATAAAGGTGAGACATACATAAACATACATACAGACAGACAGAGCTTCTTTCATATTTTTTATTTCAGAATGGATGTTTATGAAAGGTCTCGTCGCACACATGAACTCTAAACGTTGAATATTGTAATTACCTCCAAACTTTATTCGCAAATAGTTTTAATAATTTTATCATATCTATTCAACCTGCTCATTATTAACCTATTTTATGAAGCTACTTAATGAATTTGCTCGTAGCTATAGAAATACATATATTTATTATACTTACAAAATAAAAGTATTATTTATCTTTTTATTCTATATATATTATAATGATAAAGAGTGGATAAATAATTAACTTCAAACGAATGTAGGTATCTCGGTTGTTGTTGGATTTATTCCGGAAGAGTTGCGACCATTTTAATATATATATATATATATATTTGTTATTTTTTTTTTTTTGTTAAAATCAATGCTCTAGCTTCCTCAGTTTATTTATTTAATTATTTAGTTTATTATTGCACACAGACAAAGGCGGTCTTTAATACCGCAAGACATTTTATCATAGCCCCAAAATGGGACAACTTTAAACAATTTACTGAAAAGTAGGTGCAGAAATAAACGAAAATAAAAAATAATATTTAATGACTAACTAAATGTATAAACATATATTATACTATGTACTAATATAAATAACATAATTATATACTCGTATAAACTTACATACATACATAATAATATCATGAAGTCGTCGTCAGGCGCCCGTAGAGTGAGGTCGCGTTTATTGGTGCTTCCGTGATCTTAGTGCAATGTGAAAATATAATTGTTATCAATTCATAAATAACTTATTATCCAAGCTGTTATGCAGTTTATAAAATAAATACGTAATAAATACCTATTCGAAAACATATGTTGATTGTGAAAGTTTAAATATTTAATTTTATTTTTCTATAGTGTAACTAAATGTGTATGTGGGTAAAACAAAAAAACAAAAACTGATAGTTACAATAATTGAAAGATTATTTAGCACTGGTATAAGTTTTTCGCATGGGCTCGCAAGTGTCGCGGCAGCTGTGTGATAGAAAAGACTTGCTAAAATCCACAAGACAAGGGTTCAAATCCAACATTTACAAAATTATAAAAAGGGTTCTTTTCTATTTTTAAATTTATAAAAATGATAGATTAAGACAATCTAATTGTGTTAAAACAAAAAATATAATCAGGACTATATAAACAAAAACATTCTTGAACTTAGATACCACTGTGTATCTAGGCAAAACTCTGTTACAAAGACACATTACAGGCGAATTCAATACTAATCTGTGGCCCGAATAGTGCTCTGAAATTGGCCCTAAAACTGGACTTAAATTTGGCCCGAAGTTTGGAACTTCTACAAGTAAGACCGACGCAACAAGCGCTGCGTTTACAATATATAAACAAAACAGGAAACGTGACGATGACGACAACTAGATTAAGAACAAAACTGTTAAAGGAAGAAATTGATCTTAAAAAAGATAATGACAATTTACGAACATTATTAAAAAAATATGAGCGTAATATCGAAGATATGAACGCAAAGATTACAAAGCAAACAAAATTGATTAAAACATTAACTGATGAACAAGACGAAAATTCAGCAGAGTTTGAAAAAAAATGTAAAGAACATCAAAAATTAAAAAAAGATATATCGCATAAAAATGAAACAATTGAAGAATTACAGAAGGAAATGATAAAGAAAGTCGAAGAAAATAAACAACTACAGATACAAATAGAAGAATACGAAAATAATGTTTTGTATAATGAAAACTCTATACTAAATGAACTAAATAAAACAAAATTTGAGAGAGATGCTATACAGATTAAATATAGTAGCCTATTAATAGAAAAAACTTCAACATACTCTATTTGCAACACAAACGCAAAATTTATAACCAAAAAACGGACGAGAAAGCTAAGGCGCATAAATAAGAAAATACCTAAGATCACAAAAAAATATCACCAACTAAAAACACAAATAAAATCAATTAATGACAAAATAGAAGCTTTTAAAAGCGATAATGAATTAGCCAACAAACTGTATAAAGATATAATGCAGCAAAACTCTACCCTAAGGTCAGAGGTTAATGAAAAGACAATGATTATACAAAATTTGGAAGAAAATTTCTATATTTTTACTAAGAAAATAAACAAATATGAGCAAGAGTTAAAAAATAAAACAAAAATCAAAGAAAATATTGTAGTTCTTGAAAAACATATTTCAGACATTAATTTAGCTATAGACAATCGGATATCTATGTGTGTATACAATAGCACTGAAACGACCTCGGAAACTGATAAGGTGAATAGAATTGGCAACAATACAGAAGAAAATCTAACAGAAAGAGAAAAAAAAAGCAATAATAACAACAAAACAACAAATAAATATATAAATATAAGTATTGTTGGAGACAAATACGTAAAGAAAACAATTACTGATACAAATCATAATTTAAGGCATCAGTGTAAAACCTTCTGTAACACGTATAGCAATGCCCCACTACAAAATATTATTGAAGTAGCTATAAGGATAATTGAAAATGACGAACCTGACGTACTGGTCCTGGCCTATCAAGATTTTAAAAGATTTGAAATTATACAGTACACAAAACATATTGATAAATTGATAAAAACTATAGGAAAAAAAAACATAAAACTAATATGTACAAATATACCATATAGCGTAAATAATGGGAATATAAAAGAAGATCAATTAAATAAAACTATACATAAGGCAAATTTATATCTACATAATTTACATATATACGGAGGCTTGGAAATATTGAACATTAGTAATATCCGGATAAATAAAATAAAAACAAAAGAATATAAGCAAATAGTATCAAACTACATAGAAACATTATTCTACAATAATAATAAAACAATATTGTCTCAGGACATGAATACAGTAAAAACAAAACCAATTGAAGGCTTTTCATCTGATATAAGGAAAAACAATCAAAATCAAAAGAAGAATTTTCAACCGACTGCAACATCAACAACTGTAAAATAGAAAATACACGTAACAATAAGAATTGTACAATCAATAAAGAAGAAGTTAAAAAAACTAAAACTGTAGAAAATAAAATAGTGATAGCGCATCAAAATGTTCAAGGACTAACGAACAAATTGTTAGATTTAAGTTTATATCTGTGTAAAAATAAAATTGACGTATTCTGTGTAACGGAATCTTGGCTAGATCGTGAATCACTTGACATGTACGGGATTGACGGGTATCATATAATTAGTAGCAGCCATAGGCAACACTTTAAAAGAGGTAACACACTAATATACGTAAACAATACGAGAAAGGCAAGGAACAGGCCTGACATAGAGCAATTATCTGTAGATAAAGAGTTTGAGGCTAGCTGTGTGGAGCTAGAAGATGTAATAATTTTAACAGTATATAGGTCTCCATGTGCAAATATATGTAAGTTTACTGAAAAACTGGACGAATCCCTATCAAAACTCACAAGCAAAAATAACAAAGATGTGGTGGTATGTGGTGATTTCAATATAAATTTCCCATTGCAAAAAGGAGAAACGCACGACTTAGCTGATTTGATGGATTCTTATCTCATGACGCAACAAATATTTGAGTTCACTAGAATCACTCCTACTTCCTCCACCTGTTATTGACAACATTTTTACAGACGGTGATGTCATAAGATCATGTGTTTTATTTGGGATTAAGTCAGATCATATGGCTCAAATTTTGAGTATGCGTACTAAAACTGATACAAAACAAAAATTACCAATTATAAAAAAACTTAGATTAATATCTGAAACTAGAATAATAGATTTAAAGTTATCAATCCTGAAAAATAAATTATTTCATAGTGTAAATATTAATTTTGGAACCTTCTTTAATGAATTTATACGTGAATGCAATGCGTATATTCCAATTGTATCTAAAGAAATGAAAAATAATATTAGTAACAAGTGGATAACTCCGGGAATTTTAAAATCCAGGCAGAAGCTTTTCTTCCTGTATGAATGTCTTCAGTACACTAATGATATAACGCTAAAGGAATATACCAAAAAGTACAGTAAATTGTTTAAAAATGTTTGTTCTTGCGCAAAACAAAACTCTTTAAGGAATAGGATCATGCGATCCAAAAATATAATTAAAACGACTTGGTCAATTATAAAAGAACTAAGTGGCAAGGACAAAAGAAATAAAATAAACGAACTAGAAATAAAAATAACTGACAATACCTTGACTACAAATAAATCAACTATTGCAAACCATTTTAATTCATTTTTTAATAACATAGCTGCAGACTCAACAAAAGATATTCACGCTAGCGTTGATCAATCATTAAAACATTTACACAGTTTTACAACAAAAAAAAGTAAGCTAAATATTTTTAACACAGCAACAGAGACCGAAATTTATAATACAATAAACAAATTAAAGCCAAAGAACTCACATGATCTATGGCATTTAACTCCAAAGCTGATTAAACGATTAGCTTATGAAATAACATTTCCTTTAACAAAAATAATTAACGACTCTTTTAATAATGGTGAATATCCAGATCTTTTAAAATTTGCCAGAGTCATCCCGCTCCACAAAAAGGGGGATCATCGGGATGCACAAAATTATAGGCCTATTTCACTATTACCTGTATTAAGTAAAATTTTTGAAAAAATCATGTACAAGAGATTAAGTTATTACCTAGAAACAAACGACATTCTACAAAAACGACAATATGGTTTCAGAAAAAATAAATCCACAACAAATGCCCTTACGACAATGATAAAAATGATACTAGAAGGACTGGATAAGAAGCAAAACTCATTGGGAGTTTTTTGTGACTTATCGAAAGCCTTTGATTGTGTGCATCACGGTATCCTTCTAGCTAAGCTCAAACACTATGGCATTGAAGGTAAGGACATGAACTTGTGTAAATCCTACCTTGAATATAGGAAACAAATAGTAGATATAAATGGCACAATGTCATCTGAACAGGCTACTAAACTTGGGGTTCCTCAGGGTTCAATAATGGGTCCATTGTTTTTTCTTATCTACATTAATGACCTGAGTGTATGTATTCCTGAGGGACTTCAAATAGTAATGTTTGCAGATGACATTTCTATACTAATAAATAGTCACAAAAAAAGTGAAACTATAAGCAAAATAAAAAATCTTATTAATAATCTGGAGGAGTGGTTTGGATGCAATAATTTATTGCTCAATCTCAATAAAACTTGCTTAATGAACTTTTCACTAGATACTCATAATAGAAATGATGTAGAAGAAATCATTGAGTATTCAGACACAAAAAATATGAAACATGTAAACGAGACAACGTTCCTTGGGATAAATTTAGACATTAAACTTACTTGGAAGAGCCACATTAATAAATTAGCAAAAAGACTAAGTTCAGCATGTTATGCAATCAAAAAAGTTAAAGAATATTGCGGTATTGATGCCGCTAAAGCAGTATATTATGCATATTTCCATAGCGTAATGATATACGGGCTATTGGTATGGGGAACTGCAGCAGAATCAAAAAGAATATTTATACTGCAAAAACGTGCAGTTCGTTCTTTAGCAGGTCTAAAAGCTAGGGATACTTGCCGAGAGGCATTTAAAGAATTGAAAATACCCACAATGGCGAGTATATACATTATGCTTAGTTTAATGTTTTACAGGGAAAACAAACAAGACTACCAAATTACACATCCAAAAAGATCAAACTCTCGTCAAAAACCTTGTATACCACCTCCGAAACATAGATTACAAAAAATATCAAAAAGCTTTTTATGTATTTGTGTTCCTATTTTAAATAAAACTCCAAACTGGTTAAGGGATTTGGATGATAGGCAATTTAAAAGACAAATAAAATGTATGTTGACTAAGAAAGCCTATTATACTATAAATGAGGCGTTGGAAGATGATGACATATTTATGACATAAATTCATGTTTAAATTCACATAATCTTATTTTAGATAAGTACCTATGACATTGTTAATATTTTAGTTTTTAAGTTTAAATTATGTGTTTGACGAAGCCTTTACAGCGGATTTAATTATAGCTTTTTTAGAAATTTGTGACATATAATATATTAATTATATTGACATTTTTTACACATATATATATATATATATTTATTTTTAGTTATAGTTTATTGACACATCTAAATTAGAATATAGTATTTTAAGTAATATTTATTAAAATACCCGACGAGGCACCTTTAGACCTACCAAACTAGACCTAAATTATTATATATTATAATAATTATTAGGCTTAGAAGTGGAAGAGATAGAGATAATAATAATAAAATAATAATAATGGAAATTGGGGCTGTTCCTTGCCATACTGTATCACCATATCTGGCCAGGTATTTTGTTTAGCGTTGTTATTAAGTAAAATTGACTTAACCGAGTGTTCCGATAGGATCCTATGGCGATAAATATATAAATAAAAATAAAAAATAAATAAATAAATAAAATATACTTACTACTTTATTGGTATAGGAAATGCGAATAGACATTTCATTCTTGGCAACAAAGGCTTTTTAAGCATGCTTGAATCTATATACCTAATGGTATTGTGCAGGAGGTTCGGCGCATGGACCGTCAACAATGTTCGGTATACTGGTGGCGCCATCTGCTACCTTTTCACTTGGACCCTGGACCATAAGAGTCACAGTCATAGGGCTATGACTTTTTCCTCATCATCATAATCACAGCCCCTAGATTATTAGACTTCCGCTATCGAGTTAAAAATATAATATTATCAATAATTTATCATTACAGCCCCTAGAACACATAATCATAGACCTGCTGGAGGTAGGCCTTACAGTACATATATATTATTTATTCTTGTAACATTATAACACGGGAGAGCACTGATATCCCGCACTACAGGGCAACTTTGTGTAGGTATCACAAACACATCATCTATATCTGACCGCCTCCGTAGTCTAGTGGTAACAAACGTTGCCGTGAACTCGGGAGGTCGTGGGTTCGATTCCCACCGCCAAGTTGTACATTGTATAATTTGTCTCGGTCTGGGTGTTTATATGTATAATATGTATATATTTACAAAAAAAAAAAAGTATAATATGTAGTTTATCAACCATCTAGTTTCTGTAACACAAGCCTTACAAGCTTACCACGGAAACTAGACGGCGCTGTGTGACCTGTCTGGAAATATTTATTTATTTATTTTATATTTATTTATATTGTTTACCTATTTTACATCTGTATGCTTTTTGTGACATTAAATATAATTATTATTTTATATCTGGATAATTTAGCCTATACTCGCCACGCTGCACATTGCCAGATGAATTGATATGGATCTGATGATAATTTATTAACTATTCCACAAGTTGGTATTAGTGGAACCGGGATCGACGCAGACGGCTTAAACGTGCTCCCCAAAGCATAGGAACGGTGGTGTTGTACTCGTTAATCTATGACAAATGTACATAAGAAAAGTGTATTTCTCATTGGTACATGCTGGGAAACATTGTAAGAAATTTCTGTAAGAAAAAAGATTTTTGTTTTATTATAATATACAAAAGTTAGTTACCCAGGGTCAAAGATTGGAAGGGTACCAACCCCACCAGTACTTATCCAAAAACTTTTGTGGCTGAACATTCTGTATATTACCTATAGCATATGCTGAATATTTTAAACAAATTTTGTTTTTAGACAGGATGGGGGATTAAGCCTGACCACACACCCTTTTAGGAACGGAAGCGTCTTAGAAAGCTTGGCTGAACAATCTAAAAACCTACTTGTGAATAAATTTACGCTGTAACGGTAATATCGTGAAAAATCATATTGAAAGGCCGGCATAGTGGTAGAGACTGATGTACCGCATACGTGTTCTCGTCACATGTCTTATTTTTAAATAAATTATTGTCTCGTTGATTATAATAAAATTCATCGATTAGACGTAAATTGATGAAATAAGATAACTACATCATTTTGTGTTATTAATCAGCACTTCATCAACATCATCATTTATAGAACTCCACTGTTGGAGATGAGACTTCGAGAATATATTTCTGGATACTTTAACCTAAACTCACAGCGCAGGCTAACTGGTTGCGAGGGTATGATGTTAATTTTAATTACAATTTATTAACGAGTTCACAAGTTGGTATTTATGGAACTGTGACCGACGGCTTAACGTGCTCTCTGTGCCACGGGAACGGTGTTTTTGTTAATCTATTTACGTAAGGAAAGTATATATCTCATTGACCCGGGACCTTGTTGGATTTGTAATGAAAGCGATCCTATAACCGAGTCGCCACCGCCACATAATATTTGAGTTATTTCTTTATATAACACACCTACATACCCACACAGAACAATTTTGGTGGGTATTTGTTTGTGCTGTTTTGTTTGATAATAATTGATTGTTTAATAAAAAAATAAATTGTATTTTCTGTCGACCGGATAAAACAAAATGGTATGCTACGACCCACGGTTGCTACCAGTGCAGGCCATTTAGCATATAAAAATGTAATAGATTTAAGTTAATTGGATCAATAAACGTTTTTTTTATTTTTTTTATTATTTTATAAATTACATATATATTCCTTATGTAATTATATTGACTGCCTCCGTGGTCTAGCGGTTAAGTCCGTGGATTTAGACTCAGAGGTACCGAGTTCGATTCCTGGTCGGGATACAATAATATTTATTAATTTAAATTAATAAATTTAATTCATTTGTGTTATTTCCCGAGTTTGGTACGCTAGAGACATCGACGAGCTTGCCACTTGTCATGATTAGCCTATAGTAAAGTTGGCTAAATGTGAATCCGCTTCTATAGCGTGGTTTCTGACAAACCGGTCGTGATGATACTTTACTTTTTTTTACTTTACTATGTAATTATTCTGTCCTCTTTTACAACATCCAAAAATCTCTCTATAATATATTTAATTTGTAGATAAAATGTTTTTACATTGGACGACCTTTCCTTGCTCCTAGGGGACAGAGTCAGGGCCTAAGAGCCTGGAAGGATCCAACCATGTGTGGTTTCTTAAAGGAAAATTACATCTACTAAGATGAATTATTGAAAAGATTCGAAGGGTCTAAGGCTGGAATCCATAAAGCGTGCTTAAACTTTTCCGTAAGCGTTTATTACACTAAACAATTTCTAGAGAATCTAATTAGAAAACTAATTAAACAGTTGTTAGCATTATGCATAGCGGTCGGGACCTTCTAACTGTTCTTCTTCTTCGTCGCTAACACTCTTCGCCGAGTGGTCGTGGTCGTCACTTGAGTGTCAGTGGCGCGAATAATAAGCCGTCAACACTCCTCTCAAACTGCAGCGTTCCTAGCGCACTCATGTTATAAAATAAAAAATAAATAAATAAAAATCTATTTATTGTCACATAACATTATCACATAGTTTTACAATTTCGAACAATATGTGACAAAAGGAATCAGGTGTCAGCTGTTGTCGTGCAGCAGTACAAGTACTTACACCTGCACGACGCTGTTTTTCAACCCGTTCCTGTTCTCACGTAGTAATATATATATATATATATATATTACAATTACAGGGTAGACACTTATAAATTAATACACAGTTATACTAAAAAGCTAGGTATACATGCATGGCAGAGTAGATGAATGAGGCTCGCTTCGTCAGGAATATCAACATTGTTGCAGGCCCTTTAATTATATATTTTTAATTTATATTGCGGGTGATCTAATGCTGCTTTAACCTGGTCAGTCCACCTCATCAGAGACCTACCATGCATCCTCTTGCCGTGGACTTTTCCCTAAACTATCATGGACTCAATAGATATATCTCCTGTCGGAAAAAAAGTACAGTTGTAAATTTGAGGTAAGACGCTGCTTTGTTCTTATGTCTTTAGTTCTTCCAGGGTGTACTTATTAATTCGAAACTTCGTCCAAGGTACAGGCAAATACAAGATGTCCGGTGGCAAAACTAATTAATTTGTTATAAATAATAATAATAATACAATTCTTTACTGCACACAAAATATACAAAGAATGTCTACGGGCATTAAGTCCGCCTTTGTGCAAATAAAGTTTCTCAATAAATAAATATTGTAAATAGGCGAGCATAATACCATGAAGGTATTCTCTACTAGCTAACCTTTGGGATAGTGAGAGATAAATATTGTAAGTGCAGAGTATGAAAATGAAAATACCAGAGTTTAAATACAATATATACATTTGTAATACTATAATACTTAACAGAAAAAAATCATAATTTAAAGATAAATAAATAATAGTTATATATACTAAATAATAGTTAATTAAAGCAGACAAATGCGGTTATTTTTTTAACAATTTGGTGACGGTGGAATTGTCGTTTACTTCTCCAACGATATTGTCCTTTAGTTCTGAAATAGTGTATGTTTTGTTTACATAACTTATCGTATCAGGAACAAAACCTTCGACGAGCAATGGTACGAGTAACAGAATCGTTGGCTTAGAAATAAACATTTTATTTTACTATTGTATGGAAAAAGTATAAGAGTGCACTATAGATGTCAGCCTAAGTAACCAGCTACAAACAAGCTATACTTTAAGCTCTTTATTACAACGCAATAAGGTTTCATTTTAAAGCTATTTGTTTAAATACGAGTGTGGCAGTCTAGATTTAATTATTTAAAATCTTTCAACAGATGTGGATAAATTTTGATTCTTCTAAAGTAAATACCTATTTGTATTTTATTATAATCATAACAACCTCCAAAACACACCTTCGCTAGGACTAAAGATGAGCCAAACTTCCAGTGGATGTTTATAAAATATATATATATATACGAGTTTCCCGCCTTCATCTTACATCGTCTTACATAGTTCCTTAACCTACTCTTGCTATTAAAAATAAATTAACGCAAACGTGGCGTATTAATAATGACACGTGACTTCTCGCCCAGTACAAAAAAAGAAGTCAGCTGACATCAGGCACTAATAACTTACATTAGTCCTCTCTAAGCACTATCTTGTCATATTTTATATCACAATCGGACTCATCCTCTTAAATTCATTGTATCGTTTAATAGATTTTTATAATTTTAACGGGTCTTTACGCGATTTACCTTAGATACATATTTCGTCCGACGTTTCTAAGGTAAATCGCGTAAAGACCCGTTAAAATTATAAAAATCTATTATGAATGTGCGCGAAAGTTTAAAAAGTTTAATTGTATCGTTTAAGTCTTACTTATCGTTTACATTGACTGGAACCAGTGACAGTGAATCCAGTTGCTGGGTTGCCACTGTATCAATCTAAACAAAACTAAAATTAAAAACTAAAGAGGGCTGGCAGTTTTCTCGCGCAGCAAATCAGCATTGCTGTGCAGCGAGGAAACGCTGCAAGTGTTCTTGGCACACTGCCACAGGAACAAATTATGGGTGATTATTTTTATTTATAATTAGTTTTCTAATTTAGTTTTAATTTTTATTTCATAATTATTTCATAACCTTTGTATTTTAATTCGATTAAATATTATTCATGAAATCAAATTAATTAAATAAACATCGAGTGATTATTAAAATAATCTAAACATATTTCAATACAGTACACCTTACGGTATTCAGCGGGATCGGAATAGCCAACCGTCTATTTTTCGAACCAGTGACGGTGATGGTGGCTCTGGAACCGTAAAACATCGCAAGTAAATGACAGTAGCTGAAGCCTGTTCCTAAAGTTATTTTATGTTTATGAAGACAGTGTTAGTGGGGTAGTGTAAAGGCAAAAAATGAAATATACATCTCGTTAAAATCTAACAACGACTACATCACCCCTTGTCTAATTGTCTGCTCTGGTGACAAGAGGGCTGGTTCTTTCCTCGACCAGAGATCAGTATAGCGATTCAGCGAGGAAATACGGCCATTGTTTTTGCTACATGCCGCGTGGATACGATTTATATTTAAATTAGATATTGTACTAGGTGCATCATTATATTTTTTCTATTTAATACAATTATTATATGTTTGTATTATTTAATATATTTTTATTTCAGGCATTTAAAAACCAATAATTAATTTAAACAATAATTCTAATTTTAATCTAAACTATAATCTAAATAAATTTATAATTAACTGGTCAAACGACCTTATGTCAAAAATAGCCTTAATTATGTCGTTATCAGATTGTCTCAGCCGGTCCACAAAAGAGGCGTGCCGCTTGCGGAGTATTATATTAATAAACTTAAATATATTTAAGACTACGACTTCTCGACCATTTATTATTATTTTTGTGTTTTTTTTTTCGACATTCACGCGCAGTTTTGCCTTAAATTCTCGCTTTATTCATATTCGAAAAACTCATTTACTTGTGTATAATTTAGTTATAAGTAATCATACAATGTTTAACCCTAATTTAATTATCAAACCAACATGTTGAAAAGATAATAAGTCTGAAGGAGTTTCTTACCACTTCTTCTCCTTCAGGGAAAATAATTATGAAGTGTATTAAATTGCCAATTAAAAGTAATACAACGCCTTTTAATTGCAGTTATAGTTATTGTCCCTATTAGATAGATTAGGTTTAATGTATTATCTTAACACTTGTACGAGTACGTGTAGTCCAGCTAATGAATCAATGTCAATCTTAGTCGCTACACTCTTGGTGGTTGTGGTCGTCACTTGAGTGTCAGTGGCACGCTTAAGAAGCCGTCGCCACTCGTCTCGAACTGCAGCCTTCCTGGAGCACTCATGTGCAGGGGGTGATCCATTGCTGCTTTAACCTGGTCAGTCCATCTCATCGGAGACCTACGACGCATCCTCTTGCCATCGACTTTTCCCTGAACTACAAGGCGCTCAATGAATGTATCTCCACGCAGCGACACGTGTCCAAAGAAAGTGAGAATGTGTGATTGCACGATTGCTTTCCTCTTGCGCTGTCCTATCTGTAGTTCCTCCAAGATGGATTTGTTGGTTCGGAACTCCGTCCACGATATGCCTAACCAATGTTACTCATGATTTAAGTCCACTGCATTGGTAAACATAAAAAGAATAGCGGTTGACACTGTAAATTTCCATACGAATCTCTAGCGGTTCCTCTGCTGGTGTATCCTTTAATCGGCTTACGTAAACACAGTCACGAATAAATATTAAGTTTATTAATTAAACTTTTAGAAAAAGTGTACAGTGTACACTCATAAAGTATACAACACAAATGCATAAATTAAACACTGGTAGATTTCGTTCTAAGCTGCAGAAAGGTCAGAGTGTAATTTATGAGCTACATAAAGCGTTGCTTGTAATTAATTTCCAAGGGCTTACTGCAAATACCTGGATAAAGAAAGGACCAGCAGCGGTATTCTACAAATTAAAACGCCAACGCTAGATTATTAAAATGCTGGATTCTTTTATTTACTGTCAGTTTTAATACGAGCATAGCCAAGCTTCCGTCAAAACTAATAAATATCATACGAAAGAGCGGTGGTGATTCGGATGTAAAATCCTAAAAAGGTCGGTCCGAAACCTGGCTTGTACCAATGAGAAATACACTTATCTTATGTGTATTTGTCATTTTACAACACAATCGTTCCCGTGCCTCGAAAAGCACTTTAATCAGTCGGTCCCGGTTCCACTAATACCAATTTATAGAAACGTTGACCAAATTCTTCAGAAATTTCTGATAGGCCTATCTCCAACAGTGGAGGTCTAGGATTCTGTGTTCTATAGACTGTGATGTACCCTTTGGAGTTTATTATCATGACTGCCTCCGTGGTCTAAGTTACAACTAAATATTAAGACGCGGAGGTACCAGGTGAGATTCCTGGACACAATAATTTGTTTCATTTAGGTCCATGTGATATTTCTTAAGTCTGATATGCTAGAGGCGGCGCGTTAAAAAATTGTTATTAAAAATTGACATCAATTTGATAACACTTATGTATGGAAGCGAGACGTGGATATGTCAGAATACGCATGAGAGTAGAGTTAACGCAGTAGAAATGAGGTCTTTACGTCGGATATGCGGCGTAACTTTGATGGACCGTATACGTAATAAAACAAGGAAAGGCATGCTCCGATGGTTCGGGCATGTTGAAAGGATGAGCGAAGAGAGATTGATGAACCAGATATATAATGCGAAAGTTGTGGGTAAAAGAGGCCCTGGCAGATATCACGATCAAATAAATAAAACATTAGCTGAGGGTGAATTAAAAAGCCATCGAAACAAAAGGGCATGTATGAAGAGGTTGATGAATGTCGAAGAAGCGAAAGAGGTATGTCGTGATCGTGACAAGTAGCGCTCAATTGTTTCTGCCTACCCCGCAAGGGATTTGGCGTGAAGATATGTATGTATAACATCAGATCCTCGCCAACCTTTCCGACCAGGTGTGGCGAGTGTTAGCCAAACTCTCCAGAAATATCTTTAACAGTCTAGGATTCTTGTAATAATGATATTGATACGAATATATATAGCGTTTGACCCCGACAGTGTCCGTCGGAATAATAATAATAATAAACTTTATTGTTTATTATATGTTTATTTATTTATAATATCAACTGAAATATCGTTTTCGGCTAAATAACGAGAATCCGGCTGCAGGGATCTACCGTGTCACGTTTTACTGCTCTTTATAATTCACTTCTCGTTATTCTCGTCTATATGGAGATGCTGATGAGTTTAGTAAATTATAAATTAAAAATCATATTTTTTATTTATATCATACAAAACCTTAAATTAAATAAACTATATTACAACAAAATCTAAATTTAACGTAAAAAAAATACATAGATAATAAAAATTTAATACTTACAAAAAAATAGCTCCTCCAAATCGCTGTCTTGTGGCATGGTGCCCAATATACTGGCAGCATTTCCCCTCTGAATTAAGATACTTAATAGTTGAGAGAAAAACTACCAGCCCTATTGTCACCAGAAATGTCAATGAGTCTTGGAACAATTTCTTTATATAATGCTTTAAGTTCCGATCCCCACGGGCCCATCGTTTTTACAGCAAACGTCGAAAAAAAGTAACGATTGCAAATCGTTTCATATTTTCGACGCTTGCTGATCTGCGCTTGTTCCGCTGCAACACCAGCTCTAACAGAAGTGCCTTGAAGGTTCCCACCTAGGCTAGGGAATCCCAACAGGTAAAATCTCACACCAGGGATTGGAATTAATGAATTCTAAATTCAATAAGTGTATTACAAAAAATGGTAATAGGTGGATTTGTAAAAGTTAAGTAAAATATCATTACGACTATATCCCTTGTCAGAAACCACGCTTATAAAGAAGCGGATTCATATTTAACCAACTTTACTATAGATCAATCATGACAAGTGGCAAGCTCGTCGTTATTTTTAGCGTACCAAACTCGGGAAATATCATAGATCAATTAAATATTAATCAAATTTATTTATTTAAATTAATAAATATTATTCTGTCCCGACCAGGAATCGAACCCGATAACTCCGATTCTAAAGACACAAAGATGACAAGACTATAAGAAAATTATAGAAAGCATACCTTTTGTCTTTACCATCACGTTCCTTCTTTATAGGACTGCCTCTGTTCACTCTCAACTGTAGTTTCCCAATTTTAAGGGAAACCTTTATATATCTGGCAACACTTAACTGTGTGTCAGTGCCATTATTTTACGAGTCGTAAATCTGGAGTCGTTGAAAAAAGTTCAACGCTGAACACTGTAGTCTGTAGATGTCACTGTAGACGTCCCCTCTGTATTGTGTCGTTTTATGCAAAACTGTAGCTCTTCAAGCCCCTACTGTAGCAAGTGTGAAGTGTGCTAGTGTCCTTCCTATTCCTGGTGTTGTGCAAAGTGTGTTCACATCAAGAAAGAGGAAGCGGCGCCGCTGTAGTCTTTGGGATAGGAAGTAAGAGGAGTCCGAACCACCCTGCACGTGAGTCTTTCACCATCCTGTATTCCTTCCACCCCGCGTCCAGGCAACCAACTTACCACCACCAGCCTCCGTGGTCTAGTGGTTACAACCGCAGATTTTTTTTATTAATGAGGCTAAACATGGTTATATTCTTAAAATTATACATAATGACATGTATTTATTTATGTTATAATGTTTAATTGTGTATGGTATGTATAGTTTATGTGTGTATTATAATTAGTTAAGTTACTTATTAAATGTATCATTAAATTTTCTTATTTTTCCATCCTGCCTATCACCTTACTCGATCCCCAAGAAAAGAATGAAAAAAGAATGCTGGTAAAGAATGCCTACTGACATTATAGCTCGCCTCTATATATTTTTTTAACTGCAATAAATAATTTAAATAAATAAATAATTCGTCTATAATGTGTTTGCGCTTAAGTAACATAATAGTTCTGCCAAAATAATATATTTTATTTATAATATATACGAGTATATTACAATTGTAATCCTCAATCTCCATTCATCATTATTGTAAACAGAGTATCCATTAAAATTATTCTTTTAGTTATAAAAGTTTCAGAAATCTCAAGAAAAAAGCTTAAAGAGATATCCAAGAAAAGAAATCGAATTAATGTGGCAATAATGGCTGCGCTCTTGAACAGGTACGACGTGGATAGAAATAGGAAGCTCGGTTTATGAGATTTTCTTGGCTTTCACTAAACTACGAAGCGTTAGTTGCAATCGAATCGAAAAACTAAATCTCCGTTCTTAGTTGTTTTCTATTGAGGGTAGTCGTCGAAAACAGTTGCATAGCATCGCAGTTTAATTTAGGTTTAATTCAAAGGACAGGCATATACTCGTTGTTCGCGCCATTCGCGGTAATTTGACCAATTTTGGATGGTTAGGTGATATTGTGATCCATCGGTGCATAAACAGACATTCTTAAGTTGTTACCCTTATGTCCTGTCTCTTTCTCGCCGCTTCCTTTCTAAATATTATAAATAATGTCTAAAAAAAAGAACCTATTTATTTTTGTTAGGTATTTAACTTCCACTTAATCGATTATATAGAGAGTGGTATTTTATTTGGTTTTTAGTTAACTTTAACGTTAACATATATATATATATATATATTATTGTGATGTACGCTATCTGCCGATAAACTGTTTTATAGTATAGCAGAATAATGTTGTATTTAAATCATTAAATATTACAAAACACAGTACTCCGCCGCGTCTGTCTGTTTGCTATAAACTCAAAAACTACTGCACCGATTTTCATGCTGTTTTCACCAACGGATAGACTGGTTCTCGCGAAAGGTTTTAGTATATAATTTATTAAGTCTTTGTATACATTAACGATATTTATTAGAGATGTCATAAAAATAAACGCCTGGGAGCTTTCAACACAAACGCTGCCTAAACCCTTTAAGATATTACAAAATAATGTATGGTGGAATTGTGTATCTTATATAGGTCCACAGAAAAGTCTGCAATGGCATATATCTATCTTTTAAGGATAACATACTAAATCCATTTTAATACTTGGGAAATTATAAAGCGGTAATTCGAAAGCTATTTACACAAATACGGTAAAATCCTTATTATTTTATACACATTAGTTGGCTTAGGCATTTCATCAAGATGATTTTTTCCGTTTACATAATTCAAATTAAATAATTACCTTAGGAGATATAGCAAAATCAATATAATACGCAACAAAATAAATTTTGGGACGTCGTTTACATAGCAAAGCCGGGTGTTTTAAGCTAGTGTTATGATATAAGGATGACTAAATAAAATAAAATAAACCTTTATTCAGCTTAAAAGTAAAGCAACATACAAATCCAAGAAGCAAATAATACTCAAGTTTTAGCGTTGAAAGTACGGACCGCGAAGAGCTTTTTCACTATGTACAAACAAGAACGCCCACAAAAAACGTTTCCATGCAAATACGAGCAAATAAAGCCATGCGAGTGAAGAAAGCGGGCCCGCTCCCGCAGGAGATAGCGTTTTTGGTTGGAAGTTTATGCGCGACGCATGCCTGATTCCTACTATACATATTTATGACGCCCTGCTACTTTTACAATGCAGCCCCGAAAAAATAGTCTTCGAACTTGGAAACCGCAAAGATTTTTTCCTTGAAGGTACGAGTATATTTTGTGAAAGCACAATAGATTTTTGTATTATGATTTATGCCGGGGTTGATAAAATTACTATTCGAATTCGAACTATCGATGCCGTTATAGTAACATAAAAATGACATCAGATATAGAGCGATGGTGGCTCGGTTTTAAGAACGCTTTCTTTAAAATCCATAAAAAGCTCGCAGATCGATTTACAACACAATTCCCGTGCCTTGGAGAGTACCTTAAGCAGTCCGTCGCAGTTCCACTAATACCAACTTGTGGTTTTCTTTAATGAATTGCTTTTATTTTAGTTGCAAAATAATTTGCTTTTACGGTACCTTTACGACAATATTTGTGTTTCTCCACATAATACTGTTTTTATTTAATTAGTTATAAAACAACAAAAGTCATCAAACAACTAAATTGTATAAGATTAAACTAAATTAAAAATAACACCAAAATCTAAACTATATATAAAAATATTCACCCATGACTTGATCATGTGGCAGTGTGGCAAGAACACTCGCAGCATTCCCCCGCTGCACAGCGATGCTGATTTGGTGTGCGAAGAAACTGCCAGCCCTTTTCTCACATACAGAGTTAACGAGCCGCTTAGACAGTTCTTTAAAGAACTTCTTAGCGTTTGGCCCCCACGGTCCCATTGTCTCAAGACCAAAAGGCACAAACACGTAGTCGTTGCTAATCGACTCGTATTTGCGACTTTTGGCCTTTTCAGTCAAGTCCGCTGCAGCCCCGGCCCTGGCAGATGTGCCCTGGACATGATTCCGAGCAAGGGTGTTGACACAAGTAGCGTCCCACACCAATGCTCGTCTCATGGACCACGGCATCAAAGTAAATCCATCGGGTCTTTTACCATCACTGCGAGAGATCCCAGACGGTTCAAGAAACGAAGAGATCCCGGCAGTAACCAAAACCCGGTGGATTACATTATTTATTTATTTAAAAACTTTATTGTAATTTACAATTGGCGAACATATGTAAGGCATTCTCTGATCATTGACCGTTGGGACAAATTTCTTCATTAGATCGAAGATAGTGAAATGATATTAAGAAATTATTTTTATTCCAATAAATACCATAAAAGTAAGTAATTCTTATAAAAACATACATTTACTTAAATACTATACCTATACATAACATTGACAGAACCGTGGCGGAAACGACGACCAGCACTACTAATACTGATTGTTTTTTTTTTGTCATGGCTATATTACTATTTCCGTAATTAAGTTCCTTTAAAACGTTTTTGGTTGTTTGTTTAAATTTTGAATTAAATCTCGATGAATACCGCACAGATAATACTGTGAAATCTGCAAAATCTAACATGATCCATCTCATAGTAAGTGAACAGACGTCCTTGTTCGCTAAGATGAAATGTAAAACTTGAAGAGTTAGCAAGTGAGGATGGTGCAGTGCCGCAGAGTTTGTACAATCAATTCCAACTTTCACGATGGATTGTATGTGCAAGATCTCGAACGTTGTCGAAACTTCTCATCGAGTAGGCAAACTCTACCTAACTGAACGTGGCTCAATTGATGGATACGTGAGCCAAAGTCATGTACTCCTTTTAGAGCGTTAAATCTACATATTGGGATCTTAACTAACCAGAAGTTTAGTTTGAAAATATATTTTTTTTAAATATATTGCACAATAAATATCACTATCATTTTCACTACATATTATAAAACAAAGTCCTCCACCGTGTCTGTTTGTCTGTTCGCGATAAAATCAAAAACTACTGCATCGATTTTCATGCTGTTTTCACCAATGCATAGAGTGCTTCTCGAAAAAGATTTAAGTTTATAATTTGTTTAACTGCCTCCGCGGTCTAGCGGTTAAGTCCGTGGATACAAACTTGGAGGTACCGGGTTCGATTCCTGGTCGGCACATAATAATATTTATTAAATTTAAATAAATTTATATTCAATTTATTTGTGATATTCCCGAGTTTGCTTCCGCCTCCGTGGTCTAGTGGTAACAAACGTTGCCGTGAACTCGGGGGGTCGTGGGTTCGATTTCCATCGGGGGCAAGTTCTACATTGTATAATATAATGTCTCGGTCTGGGTGTTTAATAATAATAAATATTTCCAGACAGGTCACACAGCGCCATCTAGTTTCCGTGGTAAGCTACGAGGCTTGTGTTAAGGAAACTAGATGGTTGATAAACTACATATTATACTTTTTTTTGTAAATATATACATATTATACATATAAACACCCAGACCGAGACAAATTATACAATGTACAACTTGTCCCCGGTGGGAATCAAACCCACGACCTCCCGAGTTTACGGCAACGTTTGTTACCACTAGACCACGGAGGCAGTTTATATGTATAATATGTATATATTTACAAAAAAAATAAAGTATAACATGTAGTTTATCAACCATCTAGTTTCCGTAATATAAGCCTTGTAGCTTACCACGGAAATTAGATGGCGCTGTGTGACCTGGCTGGTAATATTTATTATATTATATTTATTTATTTGGTACGCTACGGTCGTCGATGTCTCCGCGCAATATGATGATGATAATGAATACCTATCGTTACATTTACAGACTAAATTTTGTTAACCACATCCAATTTATATAAGGTATGTGTCGACAATATGACCGAACAAAAGTAGATGAGTATTGTAGCGTGGCATTGTTGACAATACACAAACCGTGGCCTGTGGCTAGTGGTGTACTGAAATCCACTGAACAAACGAAACAAATGCGAACACTGAAGCCACGTAATCCTCGCTGGAATTGTACACCGATCCGTATTAGACAATTTACGTAGTGTATGTAACTGCAAGCTGCTGAAATATTTACTTATCCTACTCATTAGTAAGTTAACACGGCCTTCTTTCAGCCACTATCTAAATGATATCAAATTCTAATTCTTTATAATCATAAATAAAATTTTAAAAAATATTGCATAATAAATATAATATATCACAATTTAGTTGTTACATACATAGATTTTGGCATATAATAAATCGTACATAGTAACAAAAGCAGTTTAGCTGTGACATCTGAAATAGTCGATGGACGGTGTTTCAGATGTCATTGTAGGAATTAGTACTTGCAACCTTTTTTTATTACCCTAGACAATATTTATTTATATTTGCTGAAGGCTAGACTTAAATAATTGTTTTTGTGTGTGTGTGTGTTGGTGTATGTGGGTTTAAGTGAATGTATATAAGTAAGTATGCATGTGTTAGCAACAACCTATTTCTTATAATATTATTTTATGATTTTGAAACAGGCTATCGGCTATCAGTGTCCTCATAAGTTAGTTCCTGAAGCCATTTCCTAATGAGTACCTTGCACTTTCTGGAGGTTTGGGGATAAATATTAATTATTTATTCTACAGATTGCTTATTCTAATTACAGTTGTATGAACACGTCATGATCATGCAATCTGCCCATATTATGGGTATACAATATGCTTATGTCGATAGATATTAATTTACAATATTTATTTATGTATATATATTCTTTATTTAAGTGGAAACTTTGCTGGATTGCGTAACTTTAAGAATTGTTGTAATTATGATTTAAGATTCGTATGTTTCCTGAATAAATAAAAATAAAATAAATAATTTGGCCAGTCTGCCGGGGCGGAGAAGTATCCACCGTTTGTGCCGATAAACCCAGTAAAGTGTATCCACGCGTTTCGTAATGAGGCTTCAATTGCCGTCATGCCCAGTCAAGCCAGTATAGAGTTAGGGAGTGATGTCAGTCATAAGTAAAGTAAAGTATCATCATGACCGTTTCCCTTTAGGGGTGGTCAGAAACCACGCTTATGAATAAGCGGATTCACATTTAGCCAACTTTACTATAGGCCAATCATGACAAGTGGCAAGCTCGTCAATGTCTCCAGCGTACCAAACTCGAGAAATATCACAAATAAATAAATGTTAATTAAATGTAATCATTTACATTAATAAATATATTTGTGTCCCGACCAGGAATCGAACCTGGTACCTCCGAGTCTAAATCTACGGACTTATCCGCTAGACCACGAAGGCCTGAGTGTTTGATTTCAGTTGCATTCATGGACCTTGCGCGCCACTTACCATCAGGTGAAGTCAAGGTCATATGATGTGCTAGTATAAAAATAAAAATATTTTTAAGACGACACGATACAGCTAAGATTTTAAATGGCATTTTATATTATTTGACATAAATAATGTTTTTTATTTAGATAATGAGTTAATTTAGATAATAAGTTGACACAGCCCTTTTATTAGCAATGTGTTTGTTTAATATTATATAATAATTATTATAAATGACATATAAAATATCATAATTTTATTTCCTACAAAGTTAACAGACTACATTTCTCAAAAGTACGAGTACACTCAGATTTAAGTAATATGTAACAATGTTGTATTGTGCGAGCGAGACTTTAAAACAGACATGCTTCACTTTATTTAAAAATAGTTGTGTTTATCAAACCAGAAAAGCTTTTTAAAAAATGACAAAACTAAATATTTTAACGCTCGCATTCGTATATACATTTTG
Organism: Tinea semifulvella; assembly: GCA_910589645.1. NCBI lineage: Eukaryota > Metazoa > Arthropoda > Insecta > Lepidoptera > Tineidae > Tinea > Tinea semifulvella. The sequence goes on along the minus strand of OU342586.1, from coordinate 5,462,142 downwards.
TAAAAAAAAAACACGAAAAAAAAGTTAATTAATTACGTATGCAAATTCACAAAAAGTCCTCGTGAACAGTGCGCTGCACGAAACGAGATAATGAGATTGTGCGAGGCACGTAGACGGCCCGTGATTAAATCATTGTTATAAAAAAACTTACGTAATATCTTCAGTGACAATTCTCTGATCTAATTATTTTTTTAAACATTTTCCTCGTTCGGTAACAAGCATAAACCGCCGTTATACAAGCTCGCCCTCGCATTGGTCGTCACAGGGTTTTAAAACATGGATTTACCAATCTTCATATTAGTTCTCACATGCCGAGATAAAGCATCGTTGCAAATTCAAAATCTACTTGTATTTTTTTACATCTACGTAATTTAAACGATTCAATAGTAATAGCAAGAGCTGACGTTAACTTCCATGTGCCTATGACTTCAAATTCATGTAAACCTATTGTTTAGAAAACCTACTAATGCATTAATAATATAAAATTAAGGTAGTCTAAGACTAAGTTGTATCAAAATGAAGTCTGCATATGGCGTCGACTGTATCAGCTGACGGTTGACCTTTAAAATAAAACTGACAACATTTTTAAAAAGGGAGTTTATTATAATTCATCATTATCATCTATAATGTATCTCTCCACTGCTGAATATAGGCCTCCCCCAAGGCTCGCCACTTAATGCGACCTTTCGCTACCCTCATCCACCATCTCCACACTAGAACCCGTTTGCCCCATCGTTCGTCGGTTCTGCGGCAGATGTATCCGGCCCATTGCCAATTCAGCTCGCTAATATTAAAAGTTATGTCTATAACTTACGTTCTCTGACGAATATCAACTCTTCGAATTCTATTCATTGCAGAGTATTTATCATTACTATTTTCATAACTCGCTAAGCAACCTTAAATTTATGGACCAAACACACTGTCAGTGTCCATGTCTCTGTCCGTCTCACTGGTTAAAGACCTTCGTCTTCAAACATTGTGGTATGGACGATGAGAGGATGTGCTGGTTATTATAATTACAACAACTATTTTAAATCAGTTTCATCTTTGTTCATGTGGTAAAGATGTCGATGAGCTTAGTCACCACGGGCTGTCGTATTCCAATAGTGCGGGCCCCTTTTTCGGTCGTAGCGCCATTAATGATCTCATTCGCAGGACGCTTGCAGTAGTCTCGATCCCACCTATTTTACAACCAACCGGTCTAAGTCGAGACGATGGCAAGCGTCCAGACGGAATGACATTAGTACCTTGGAGATTGGGCCAATCCCTGGTGACTTTACCTGCTGAGTTTCCCTAGCCCCTCACCATCTTCAAGGCACTTCTCTTAGAGCTGGTGCTGCAGAGAAACAATCACAGTTCAGCAAGCGTCGGAAATATGAAATGATTTGCAATAGTTACTTATTTTCGACGTTTGCTGTAGAAACGATGGACCAGTGGGGATCAGACTGAAAGCGTTCTATAAAGAAAAGTTCCAAGACTCATTGACGTCTCTGGTGACAATAGGGCTGGCAGTTTTTTCGATCAAAATTACAAATGGGAAATGTTGCTGTTATAAATATTAGTCACCATGTACATGACAGCAATTTGAAGGATCATTTTTTTTTTTTGTAAGTTAGTATTTTTATTTACTAAGTTTTTTTAGGTTGAAAATACATTTTACTGTAATATAGTTTATTTAATATATGTTTTATAAATCAATATTAATTCGAAGTAGATACAAAAATATTAAAATAAAATAGATAAGATAATAATATATGTTTTTGTTTGTAATATTTCCTTCGAATAAAAATAATAATTTTAAATCTGGTAAATATATAGTTATGTTTCTTTAAACTATAATTAAGTTACTCGTAGATGCGGTACTCTTATTATTTTTTTTCAGTTCAATGTTTTTGTCGGATTTATTAGAAATCTAGTATTTTTTAGATTTGCAATGACAGTTTTGTGCATTTCACAGGATATTCGCTTATCTCGCCGTGTACGCGCAACTTTACGTCGGGTGTGACGTCTTTTATAGAATTATGTACATGTCGAGGGGCGCCAAGTTTGCGTCAATTTCTGTATACAATCAACCTGTGTGATTGCTATCAATGATTTGATTCAATATGCTAACCATATCCCGAAACATAAAAAAGTATAGTTTTAAAATCATTTTACTTATATCTTATATTTAAAACTTTTTTGTCTAATTACTAAACAATCGCTTTTGCATACATTTTGGCAGTTAATATTATTGCGTAGAATATTGACAATAAAAATGTTAGATTATCACTCCTTATTCGGTAACCAGGAGACATATAAAATTAAAAGTTCACTCATACCCTCTCGTTTTTCCATCAAATAGACGCTTACGAGACATACAGAAGTAGGTACCTATTTTGTACGAATAACTACATCGTTCCTGGAGAAACAAAATAAAACACTATTTAAATAACTGTCTATTTATTTAAGTTATAATGTATATGATGTACTTGTATGTAAAATTGTATATATAGTTTATATGTGTAGATATAATGTGTCGTATATAATAATTAGTTAAGTAACTTATTAACTGTATGTTTTTTTTTGATCCTGCCTATCACCTTACTCGATCCCCAAGGTTAGCTGGTAAAGAATACCTACTGGTATTATAGCTAGCCTCTTTACTATTTTTTAACTGCATTAAAGAATTTAAATAAATAAACAAATTACGATAATTCTTATTTTTTTATTAGCTTCTATTTTTATAATAATCCTTTGTACATTTCTTCTACTTTGTCGTCAATGTGTCAACGTCTAAACGATAAGTTTAGCCTAACTTTAAATGAATTTTAGTCAATCTCTCTTACCTGGCATTGATTTAACTAATTCAGTTAGGCCTATATGACATGCGAGCGTCAAAATGTGAGATAAAGTGACGTCGCGACATACAGTTCCGGGTTGCATGCACGCGGCTGCAATTGCTATGCCGAGGACCGTGCTCGTTACACGTCATTAAGCGATACTTTACAGCAGACGGCCCTCGAGACTACCCCACCCCGCTTTCCGGCCTAACGTGATTTTTCTCACAGGCTACCAAACCTACGCTAGATCCATACTAATATTACAATCGTGAAAGCTTTGTCTATTTGTATGTATGTATGTTTTCCATACCTTCACGGTAGACAAATGTATGCCTTAATGCCGCTAGGTATTATCTGACAGCTAAACCTTTAGAACATTTAGACAGGATACAGGAACAACAAAATATAATAGACTTATAAATACATACATATCAATATGTACATACAATTTACATATTCATAGTATAAGTCATACTATATATGCATTAATTTACATAAATAAGACTACAACAACAGGGGATAATTGAAAATGAAAGAGGTGTGGTGAGAAGGAATAAAAGTGTTTTGTTTTTTCTTAACAATCTATGGATTTGAACTAAAATATAACATACCACGCATGCAAACACATAATTTTAATTAAAATATAATCTTTATTTTAAAACTGCCTCCATGGTCTAGCGGTTAAGTCCGTGGATTTAGACTAGGAAGTACCGGGCTCGATTTCTTGTGGGGACACAAAAAAAATATTTAATAATGTAAATAAATACATTTAATTAATATTTATTTTTATTATTAATATTTCTCGAGTTTGGTACGCTGGAGACATCGAAGAGCTTGCCACTTGTCATGATTGGCCTATAGTAAAGTTGGCTAAATGTGAATCCGCTTATTTATAAGCGTGGTTTCTGATCACCCCGAAAGGGAAAGGGTCGTGATGATACTTTACTTTTTTTATTTTTAAAACTAATTATTACTTACATTTTTTAATTATTTTATTACTCAGGTAAAGCCGGGATAAATGGCTACATTTTAAATATTCGCAGCGGGCTTCATTCAGACACCGAGGAGGGCATATTAATTAATACAAACTTTAAATTACGCCAAATTCACATTCGTATATCGTGTTGTATGTAATGATTAACATTTAATAAAAGCCATTGCAACACACTATACTAAGACCACGCTATTTTGAAGTTTGTAAATAGTGAATTTCGATTTGACATGAAAAAGCATAAAATACATTATATTTATTGTTGTATGTCTACTTACATAATAAATAAATAATAAATTGAAATGAAAGTAAAGAGAATAAACAAAAATATGGCGTAAAAAAGTATATGTATAGACTAACTAGAGTCAAGAAGCCAGCTGAAAACAGGTAGAATGTCGATTACTCCACCAACAAGAGGCTTCAAGGATGATGATTTAATCCAGTAATTGTTCTTTAAAACATAATTACGTGATTTTATGACTGAAAAAAAACGGCCAGATGGAAGAAATCAATACCATTCTGACACGTCACGACACAACACATAAGACAAATGTAAAGCCGGCTTTACTTCAGCGTTGACGAGTGTGTTGATAGACGTTCGTTATGACGTGAATTAAAACTGCACGCCCGCGAACGAACGAATTTTCAACGAGTCGAATTTACAAGTACCTATCATAACTACGAGGACTACGTTATTGCTAATGCAAAGCTTTTCCATCTACATACACATAGCTATCTAAACGACAGTTTGCTTACTGTTTTTTTATTTATTTTGTCAGTCGCTATACTCATGAGTATTTGTGGCAAGATTATTAGCTGTTGCTACTCATCTCGGACTGCAGGGTTTCTGGTGCACTTATGTAGAGAATGGTCCATTGGAGTCGTGACCTGGTTAGTCTATATCATCAACGCATCCTTTTGGCGTTTTACCTGGACTACCATGGACTGTATGGATCTTTTTACATGCACTTTGTTTTTTAAAGGATTTTTACATTTGTAAAGGAAGGGAAAAGTACTAAAACTCAATACAAGCCCACCTCGATCATCGGCGCCACATCAGACTGTAAACATTCTTATGGATACATTTGAACATCATTATATGATCCCAGATAAATTAACTGTATCCGCCTATAATCCATCTTGGCATATAAGACATCTTGGTATTTTTTCGGAACTTGAAAAAAGTTTTTCTTATTGAACTTACCGTTCCGTGGGAATTAAATATTCCAAAAGACCGAAACATGAAGTTAAGCAAATAATATGATCTTACATAAGAAATGATCAGCAACAGTTTTAAAACTCAGCTTTACGCAGTAGAAGTTGGTGCAGGAGGATTCCAGCAAAATCTTTGGACCACTTACTGAAAGAATTGAGCCTAATCAGGTCTGCCGTCAATACATTTATAAAACGAGTTTCCAAGATGACATTAACGGATATTATACAGTATTTGGTTGGGTAGGGAGAGGAGCAGAATTGTAAAGTGTAAAAAAGTGAACGTCTTGTTAAGCAATAAAATAAAAAAGTGAGGCCAAAGGGGCCAGCCTATTGTCGGTCGCAAGCCCGAGACACCATTCGTCTCATCTTTCTTTCCTACAAACGATGGACTCGGAACACGTACGGTGAATCCATGGAATGCTTAGAAATATGTCTTCTCTTTAATAATATATTTGTTTAAATAAAACAAGCTAGAAAAAAAATAGCCTTTGTTAAAATGAGCCACCTTCTCTGCAATCGCAATCTTAAACTTCCTACAAGATGCCGTCTCGTCCGATGCTACATATTTTCCATTCTCCTGTATGGTGTCGAATCATGGACCCTGACAAACACAATGTCGACGAAGTTAGAAGCTTTTGAAATGTGGATATACAGTAGAACGTTGAAGATATCATGGAAGGACGTAGGTAAGAAACGAAACTGTCTTGCAGAGAATGAACAAAGGCGTTGAACTACTGAAAATGGTAAAGCGAAGGAAGTTGGAGTATTTGGGACATATCATGCGCAATAAAAAGTATAGCTTGCTGCAGCTCGTCATGCAAGGCAAGATACAAGGCTCCAGAAGACCGGGGAGAAGACGCACTTCCTAGCTCAAGAACCTCAGGGAGTGGTTCGGGATGAGCACCAGATCCTTGTTCCGGACAGCGGCCAACAAAATGAAAATCGCCTTAATGATAGCCGACCTCCGATAGGAGATGGCACCGTAAGAAGAAGAAGAAATAAAATAGTGGAAAATCGTTGTAAATGTTTTTGCAATTTTTCTCTGTCTGAAATTTAGTATTATGAAAGTGTAAATATATCCAAATTGTCCGTAATTGTATTTCTTAGAAATTAAAAAAGAATCTCAAAAGTATGCACAGACAGAATATATTGGATTGTGTGAGCGAGATGAATTCAAAAGCCTTTTTTAATACAACTATTGTATGTTTGGAATTTACGAGTGAGTTAGTTAAAATAACAAGAAACATTTTCGATTGTCGCCAAAGTGAATCGGAAGAAAGGTAACAACAATAACAAACCGGCGAGAAATGATTAATGGCTGTCGGAGTTTGCCGAATTGTTTGTCACAATCAATTTACCTCACCCTGTCTTACTGTGCTATACTCATACAGCTACATGTTTATTACAGGTATTTATTTTAGACCACAGTTTATTGAAATAAACGAATAAAATTGACAAATAAACGTAATAAAATAGCTTGCTATTATTATTATTATTATTGTTCATAGACGGAATCGCAAAATCATCAGTTTTGTAGACCGTACCCTGGAACAAACAAGTAACAATAAATCATTGTTTTTTTAATTTTAAAAGACGGTAGAATCGGTAAATCATCAATGATAGGCCCCTAGCCTGAAGGGCCAACGCGAAGGGGGTCGCATGCCCGACTCACCGTGAGGCCTCCTAAGGAGACCCCAAGGCGCCTACGGACTAAAACCCTATAAACCGTCTCTCTCTCACAGCTAAGTCTGAGTCGTGGCTACGGAGTGAAGGCACTCGTTTGTAAAAACACAAATATTTTTCATAATTTTGTTTTTTAAGCTGCGTGGACGAAGAAAATCACATTGTTTCGATGTGCCTAGATATTTCTGATGGATAGTACATTACCATCATCATCACAGGCCCCAGAACACAGAGTCCTAGACCTCCACTGTTGGAGATAGGCCTTCCAGAATACATTGCTGGAGAATTTGGCCTACACTCGCCACGCTGGCTAGACGGGTTGACGAGGATCTGATGTCAATTTAATGACAATTTATTAACGGTTCCAAATTTATTAGTAAAACTGGGACCGATAGCTTAAGGTGCTCGGCACGTGAACGGTGGTGTTGTAAATCTATGACAAATGTACAATAAAAAAGTGTATTTCTGTTAAGGAAAGCATTCCTACAACCGAGCTGCCACCGCTCACCTTTACATAGAAGAAAAGTGAAAGTATCATCACGACGGTTTCCCTTTCGGGGTGGTCGGTCAGAAACCACCCTTCAGGAGGCGGATTCACATTCAGCCAACTTTACTACAGGCCAATCATGACAAGTGGCAAGGTCGTCGATATCTCCAGCGTAAATATATACATATATACAAATAAATTAAATAATTATTAAATGTATTTATTTACATTAATAAATATGTTTGTGTCCCGACCAGGAATCAAACCCGGTACCTCCGAGTCTAAATCCACGGACTTAACCGCTAGACCACGGAGCCAGTCCTTTACATACTCGTTCATAATTGTGGTAAATACTAAATTTTAGGCCTATTGCATTGAGTTACTGGTTGGTGGTTTTCAGCGGAAAATTATATGTCGATTTTTAATAAAATGTATAACATAAAACATTGTTTGTACAAATTAATTTATCTTTTTCAAACACCAATTTCCTAATGCATTAAAGTAAAGAGAAATTTCATTTGAAATTGGTTTATTTGCGAAAACAAAATCCTGTTTACCCGGAACGCCAATTTGGCCTTCGTCCCAGTGCTAACTTGAATCGAATTTTAATACCTGGCACGGACACCGAATCTACCTGTCTGGGATCTTTCTCGTTCATTATATCTATACAGTTATAATTATTGATATACTATACAAATATCGTCTATAAATTGGAACCAGGACTATCTCAACTTTAAGAAAAAATAAATGCAAATTGTTCTTTGTGGCAATTGTAATATATTATTAATAAATAAAATTATAATAAAAATATTATTAATTAAAAGTTTTTTTAAATGATACACTCATCGAAGTAGGTAAATAAAAAATATTTAAATAATAAAATTATGTAAATAAAATAAAATACCATTTATTTAAAAAAAAAATGTCCTCTGAGATGTCACATCAGAGTTAGTCCCAAGAAGACTGGCAACATTTACCCTTTGTATTGCGAGGCAGCCTTTCTGTCTCTAGATTTCTCTGTCAGCCGTTTGACAACTTGGCGATGCGCTTGAGAGTCCCCATGGTTCTCGACCTCAAACAGCGCAAACTCGTCACCGAAGTATTGCGTATTTCCGCAGCTAGATATATCTATTAAAATTATTTATTTGTTTATTGAAAAGTTAACAATTAACAGAACTGTCTAAGCGGCTGGTTAACGCTGTATGTGACAAGAGGGCTGGCAGTTTTTTTCGCGCAGCAAATCAGCATCGCTGTGCAGCGGGGGAATGCTGTGAGTGTTCTTGGCACACTGCCACATGATCAAGTCATGGGTGAATATTTTTATATATAGTTTAGATTTTAGTTTTATTTTTAATTTAGTAAAATAAAAAAAAGTATCATCACAACCGTTTCCCTTTCGGGGTGGTCAGAAACCACGCTTATACATAAGCGGATTCACATTTAGCCAACTTTAGTCTAGGCCAATCATGACAAGTGGCAAGCTCGTCGATGTCTCCAGCGTACCAAACTCAAGAAATATCACAAATTAATTAAATATTAATTAAATGTATTTATTTACATTAATAAATATTTTCGTGTCCCGACCAGGATTCGAACCCGGTACCTCCGAGTCTAAGTCCTCGGACTTAACCGCTAGACCACGGAGGCAGCTAATTTAGTTTATACTCGTATTATACTGTTTTTTATTCTTAATAAACGCATACTAACAGTTAAGATGAATTAATTTCCAGTTCACATGATACACCCTTCATTGATCAGGAAAGATGGCGTCTTCTTGAATAACAACAATTAAAGAACAAAAAAATAATCAATAAAACAAATTAATCAATAAAATTGTAACTAAATTAAATTCACAATTTAACCTAGTTTAAAAAGTTAAAACTTATATTGCCAATATTTTTTTTTTTTATTATTTTAGCATCTGTTTGGGGAAAATCTATGCCAAGTAAAATTAAAGAGTACTATTAAGTAAAAGTTATTAGGTAGGTTTTAATGAGTTTATTTTTTAACAGGGCGATATAATATAAAGAGCCGTAGAAACGCTTTTTCTAAAATCCAAAATAGTCGCATTTTAAACTCTGGCATTTGCCAATGTTTTTACATACATTTTTTTTACGTAAATTTGTCTTAGATTTATAAGATTCTCGTGCCTTGGAGACCACGAAAAGCCACTCAGTCCCGGTTCCAGTAATACCAACTTGTGGAATCGTTTTTAAATTGTCATCAAAATTGCTAATTAATTATCTAGCAATATATTCTTGAAGGCACAGCATCCAGCAGTGGAGGACTCTGTGATGATGATGAAGATAATTTAATCTAAATATTAAACCGGGGTGGTTAGAATCCACGCTTTTAAAGAAGCGGATTCACACTTAGCCAACTTTACTATAGACCCATCATGACAAGTATCAAGCTTATCGATCTAGTGGAGAAAAATTACAAATATTATATACCTTCTGTGTCCTGACCAGGAATCAAACCCTTAAACCTAAACCCTTACGTACTACAGTTAAATCTTCTCGTATAGGTAAGGTTCCTTAATTTACATTTGAAAATATTTAAAATCACGTGCAAAAACCTAAAACATAAAAAATATCGAGGGACACAATTCTGAATTTTGCCGAGCAATTTGTAAATGATAGATATAAATAATTTCGTTATCTTCTCCCCGTCGGCTGTGAGGCGACAATTTATTTCTCCTCCAAGGGAAGCGACGTCTTTGGGGGAATGCAGTATGACTTATTTTCAGAAACACCGAGACTTGCATACTGAACAACTTTGAACATAACAAATATTTCAATTCTTCAAAAAAGTAGTAACTCTCTTGAGATTTAAAACAAACGACAACAATTATAAATGAAACGTTTTACAACTTTGTTTATTGTTTTTATAAGGGAGTTTCTTTTAATTTGTAATAATAATAATAAAAACGTTTATTGAATTAAAAATACCTAGATACATCAATCAGTAAATGTCTGTACTATGTCCCTGGAGGTCTGTGATACAGGAAGCCCCATTCTTGCTTACACAGGTACATACATACATATCTTTACCCCAGATCCCATGCAGGGTAGGGATATTCGTCGATATTCATTAATCTCTTCATACATGCCCTTTGGTGTACATGGAAGCCTTTTTAATGCACCTTCAGTAAATATTTTATTTATTTGATCATGATATCTGCCAGAGCCTCTTTCACTCACAACTTTCGCGTTATATATCTGGTTCATCAATGTTTCTTTATTTATGCTTTGAACATGCCCGAATCATCGTAGCATGTCTTTCGTTATTTTGGTCCGTAGGCTTTCTTTTATACCAACCCTTTTCCGTATATCGACGTTACGTATGCGGTCCGCCAAAGTGACACCGCATATCTGACGCAACGACCTCATTGAAGGTATTCGTGATTAACATGCATTAACAATATTTCGAGACAGTACAGTATATAATTTAAATAAATAGCACATAATAAAATCAAATAACTAAAGTAATAAAAATATAAAAGTGTATTTAAGAGACTGATTGACAAATAAAATACATATAAATAAATAAACACATGCATATTATGATCTAAATACAATAGATAAAATAATATAGTATATAACTAATCATTAACAAATCAGTTTTTAGCACTTTTAGTATTTCTTGTGTTTTTTGGTAGTCCTGCAAATACAACCATTCTGTCACGGCTTTTTTAGTACTAGCGTAATGGTCTAACACTCTATTGATGGTATTATATATGTGTTTACTGTTCTGCTTAAATTGTTTTTGTGCATAAGTAGTTTTGCAATTTAATGGAGGATAACAATGTCTTTTCTACGTCTATGATCGCTGTCAGAATTATATAGGAGAGAAGTGAGAATACTTCCTCAGAACAGAGTTAAGGATGTAAAGTTGCCTTATTGTAAGCATTTTATGCGTAAAATACAGTTCGAAACTTGAGTACCTAAGTAATTTATTCTTTGGATATTTTGTTTTAGGCAGGCTTTAGGTTCTTGCTGATATTTTTCTTTTATTATTTGATCAGAAAATGTTAATAAATATGGTACTGTATAATTTAGTTTATTTTTAGTATTCTCCCATATTTCTTATATAACAATATAAGGGACCACTATTCTGGTGTGTTAATAAACGATTTGTATTTGTTAAGCTCATTAAATTCAATATAACTATAGTCGAATGTACTGTTCCCGTGTAATTTGTTACTTATCTTGCGGCCCAGAGCACCGCACTGTCACTGTAATCCGCAAATTAATATGAATCTCTAATTTGTGCAGTGCACGTGTTGCAGCGCAACTTTCCAGACTTCCCCAAATTGGATAAACACGTGCCGCAAGTCTACAATCTTGGCTACACCTTACAAATTTTGCTAGTCAAAAATAGGCTTTGTTTTTTTCTGAAATAAGGGTGGAAAAAGTTGTGTTTATTGAAATGTGTGATAACAAAGACGTTAGCTGTGGAGCGCGTCCACGTTTCAAGTCACACGCTTATCATTAACAATGTATGGAAGCTGGTGGTGGGCAGAAATAGTTGAATATTAAAAAGTGGCGTATGGCTATTTTATGAATTGTATCCTACGGCATTGGGTTCGGCTTCTTTACTCTTAATAGTGTTTGGTTAGCAGCATAAAAACTAAAACATTGTGAAATATTATTGTTGCCATGTAACATCATAAAATTTGCTTAGGTAGCTACCATGTCCACTATTTCAGACGTCATCCTTTTTACACATACTTAAAATTATATATACATATAAGAATGAGTAAACACGCTGACTGGAAAAAATAATATGGCTGTAAATTTTACCAAAGAAATATCTAATTAAAAAATCTTAGTATAGACATAATAAATAATATAAGAAACCTGGTGTACAACTTATTTTTGATAACCATTAAAATAAAACAATATACATATTGGATATGTTTGCAATACTAATGGCCGGTTGCAGAAAGGATGATTAAATAATCTATGAACGATATTTTATTATAATTGTCATGTTGGTTATTTCAGGCAATGACGTGTCTCATGGACTTACGTTAAATATGTCAAAAGATAATCTGCAAACGGCCATTACCCTCAGCTTCTGAATGGATGTAAAAAATATCCAATATTTATATTTTTTGTCCTAATTAAGGTAATTAGCTGTTGGCTTGTCACTCTATTAGATGAGCAAAACCCGTACCTCATCAGCAAACATCTAAGTTTAATTTAATCATCATTTGCAAATTTCGGACATGTTTTTGTGTACATTAAAAAATATCGATTGATCCTGAATATTTGTTAGACTATATTTTTGCACTTATTATTTCGGTACTTATTATTCTAGGAAATAAAGTTTCGTTTATAATTTTGGTGATAAATAACAGATAAACTATCCCTAAGTTAGTAAAACGTCTCGGAATTTCTTTTGTATATCTGTGGGTCTAAAAACGTAAAAATATCAGTTTAACCGCTCATGGGTGCACTTGATTTTGCAGTGTTATGAGAAAGGCTCTCCTCGCCGTCTCTTCACTTAATGAAAATGAATTGGTTTCCTCGCATCTGTCTTGTTTCCAACTGTGAATCTTTGCTCTCGCTTCTCATATTTTATGATTATAACAGCAAAGTGATTTATTAAGGAATGCTACTTGAAAGAAAAAACCTTAGTTGTTTTTTTTTTTTATTGATTATAAAATTGTCGGTACCGCAAAGACGTACTAATCGTGCTAATGAAAGCATGAGGATTAACCACAATAGCAAGTGCTAGAAAGAAAGAGCGCAAAGAAACAAATTTTTTATTTATTTTTATTTATATATTTAGTTATTTATTAGGGTCGCCAACAGTGTCAGCAACATTACATACATGGATTTTACTTACAACTAATACAGAAACCAGATGCTGCACCAATTACAGGCAACCACCACATGATATTACAGTATTCATTAATTGCGCCTTTGAGTAGTCAAAATAAAAACACAATACAATTACAATACAACATGATGCAACCACAGATAGGGAACACAATTCCAAAGATCAAATTTGGTTAAACAGCAGTTGAGTTTATAGTCCCAGACAGGATCCGCTGCAGTGATAATACATTGCGCTTAAAAACTTTTGGTAGTATCACCCCAGATCATCCCGCTGATTCGGGCGTTCCGCATATTTTTCGCGATCATTAAGTAATTATTGTTAAGTATTATTGTGACATACGACTATGGTATCTTGTTCATTAAATTACTGTAATATGACATGGCGTAATAATCCTATTTGTATTTTTCATATGTTTTACTTCAATACTGTAGGTCCTATGTTTTCTTAACGCCCAAAACAACAAAATAAGGCATTTGAAATTGTGAACGAATGTGGGACTATTTTTTAAAATTATTTCAGTAAATAATTAATCTGACTCTAAAAAGTGATCCATGACAAATACTTTTCTTACATACATTTGTTATAAGATGTACAACACCTCGTTCACATTGTTCCCGTGCCTCGGAGAGGACGTTAAGCCGTCGGTCCCGGTTCCAATAATACCAACTTGTGAAATCGTTAATAAATTTACATCAGATCCTCGACAACTTGTCTGGCCAGAGCGTGGCGTGTGTTGGCCAAATTATCCAGATCCACCTCCAGCAGTGGAGGACTAGGACTCCGTGTTCTAGGGGCTGTAATGATGATAAAGATACCATTAATAAGGTAAGTTCAAATACTGATTTATCAGAAATTAAAGTAGTATTTTCACAGTAAGTTAACACAGTTCTCACCCACTGCAAAGAATAAACAAAACACAACATCGTCGCTGGATTTCTCAGGGACCACTCTGAACGTTTTAAATACGAAACTTGGGATTGTTATTGGAAATAAATATGAACTATTTATACCCTTACTAATTACCACACTATTTCAGCAGATGTCAGATATTTTGTATTAGTTAAGTACCATGGCTCTTATTTTTAGTTATAAGTAGTTATCTTAATAAAACATTTTTGTCAAACATTCACATCCACAAACCCTGCTCACTTCTCCTAGTTGGATAATGTGTTTAGACATAAAGCTCGCCTGTGTACTGTAAAATAATTTATTTTCATGTATGACAATGCCAATTTAATCAATTTACAGCTGCTATGTATTATCATAATTTTAGTATAGGTATTTATTATTTTTATATTTATTCAATTGCAATTTGACGAGGCAGATTCTACTGTTCATGAGCATTAAATTTATATTAACGTTAGCTATTATTGAGTTGTTCAGTCGATATTATATATTTTTTTTGATTCCTAGTAGATAATAATATTTTATTTATTTATTTAAATCTATTGTACTATGTACAAGGGGCGGGCTTAATGCCTCTAGACATTCTCTGACAGGCAACCTTAAGTTGTTTGTTGAAAGTTTAAGGTATAAGGTAGGTGGAACTCGTAATATAGATATGATAAATATGGAATTAATTAGGCTCTAGATAACAGGATATACTTACATACTAATTTACATTCGAAATAAATATACTACATACAATATACATATACAGACGACATATAATACATACACATACTACATATAATAAGTACTTACTTATATACTTTGTAGGGAGCTGTTGTAGTAATGCAAGTAGACCATTACTTTAATATTTTTTTCTGTTAGGCGCTTGTCGAATTTTAATTTAAATTGTATATTATACTTTGTATAGATTCTATTAAACTATAAATAAATAAATTTTAAATATAAAATGTAATAAACCTGATATGATGTGTAAAAATGCTAAAAAAAAATCCATTTTAATACTACATTATTTAATTGAATGATTTCTATGCAATAAAAAAATTACCTATCTACTAAGATCACTTTCACTGCTTGCTACTACTGGGTTAGCAGTTTATTAGTTTCAAATAATTAATCCATGAATAACTAACCATCTTTTCCGTATTTTTTTTCTTGATATCGTGTTTTAGCACTAGCTGAAAAATAGGACACATCTAGTTTTATTCATGTCCGACAACAAACTTATTGCTACAGTCCCTTTCGACCCGCACCGCATATAATGTAAAAAGGCCCTAACAGCATTGTAGAAGTTGAAGATTCAATAAAAATATAAGATTGAAAACTATATAGGTTTGACCAAAGTTCGAATCTTGGAATTTTAGAGTAGCCGCTCTGTGTCCAATGTTTCCAAGTTTCTTAAGCCATAAATCCTTGTCTAGTTCGCAGGTGCAAGTCGGGACAACACGACTATCCTACTAATTAAGGTAGAGATCGAGGCTACACTATATTCTACATAATCCAACAGTTTTCAGAACCACTGAGAGTAATCCACAGTGTATGGCGTTTTTAAGCTTTTTACATATTACGTGCTAGCATGTAAAGTTGCAGTGCAGTAAAGCAACGAAAGGATAGAGAACTTAATTTAGGTAATACACATTTGTCTTATTTTTTAATAGAATATTTAAAATTGCGTTAGTTTCCGTAGGTATTTTTTTTCTTAATTAACTAAGACAATAAATATAACATGGGGCAAGAAGCCAAACGGATAACAATCGTCTCAGAATTAATTAGCCTATGACAGTGCATTGTCGGTTATAGTCGTGTTTGACGTGCACTTTCAAATTGACTTTAATTAAGTGTTTTCAAACTCGAGATATATCACAAATAAATTAAATATTAATTAAATGTATTTATTTACATTAATAAATATTTTTGTGTCCCGACCATAATCGAACCCGGTAACTCCGAGCCTAAGTGGTCTTAACCGCTAGACCACGGAGGCAGTTGTACTAGATAAGTTTTTCAGAATTGTATAATAATCTAATGTTAAGTATATATACTGTTGTTTGATTCCTAATAAATAGATAAATAGTTTTTTTATAATTTTAACGGGTCTTTACACGATTTACCTTAGAGATATATTTCTCCCGACGTTTCAGTGGGAAAAATCGCCCGGTGTCACCAAGGAAGTGTAAGTGTCGTGTGTCGTGATTTCTAAAAACTTTTAAAAGTGATAAGTGGGTAGGTTTGCATCTACCGCCCAGTATGTACGAGACTACACCGCATAGCTTCAGTCGACCCATGACCACGGCCAATGCAACTTGGCTGAAACGTCGAGAGAAATATGTATCTAAGGTAAATCGCGTAAAGACCCGTTAAAATTATAAAAACTATTATGAATAAGTTTAAAAAGTTTAAATAAATAAATAATTGTGATTTCTCAAAAGTACACTAAGGTTTGAAAAATCTTTGAAAATATTGGATTGTGCGAGCGACAGGGATATAAAATCGTTAAAGCCTTGTAACTAATCCACATGTTTGTATTAGTGGACAGGGATTTAGGGCTTAACGAGAGTATGTTACCAAGGCTAGTTAAAGTACATTCACTTATTTACCTATATTAATATCACAAATATCGTGACCACAGTATTACAAAACCTAAATACCTACAGAAGTATGTATTGTTTCATTATTCCACTGCTTGAATTAAACAAAACATGAGCGCACCACTACACGCATCGGTTGCCATTTTAAAACGACATATCTATACTATAATCATTGATACAAAATAAATTTAAATTAGCTTGCAGAACACATGCCTAAATAGATACTTTGACATCAAACCTCAGTACAAAATTAACTGTGTACATAAAGCGTCGGCTTATTTACCCGGAAACTCAATTTTAGAGATCCTTTTTACCTAATTTAAACATCAGTGCCCCATACACGGTCTCTTTATTCATCAATCATAACCTTTATCACACTATAATATATACAGAATAAATCAAAAAACCTAAATAATACACCCTATTACTATATAGTTATAAGGTTTAGTTTAAGTCAGTTCGGTGTTTGTGGGTAGTCAGAAATTCGCTTAGGGTGCGTTCAGAAAAACGTTGGCTACAGTAAGTTATTAATCATGTGTAATTATTTCAAGTACAGAACGAATTAACTCTCCCGGTTCTCTTAATAAAGCCAATCAGCACTGATTCATCGTAACATGTAATTAATAAACATTTTATTGAATAAGTCTAATAAACTGCAGGATAATTTATTTATTAGCATCATATGATTGCATCAAAAATTTAAAATTATCAAATATATAACTCATTATTAGTCTATTACTTTCCAATTCCGGATATAGGCCTCACGCTTCTTCTGGCGGGGGCTCGTCCCACGTCGCCCCGTATGTAGTTTCCACTCAAGAATCACTCACTTGTTAATAGCCCCAACAACTGTAAGTTATATTGTAAATATTTATTTATTATTATATATATTTATGTTTTATATTAGTATTAGATTTATATATCTGGGCAGTGTTTTCACTGCGGATGGGAAGTATGATATGGATTGCGCGGCCAGAGTTAAATTCTCCAAAAATATTATGTTCTGGAAGGCCTATATGTAGCAAAGAAGTTTTAATATTCTGTATTCGAGCCTGTGATTATGATTTTCCTTCACCTCAAAATAGAAAGAAATAAAAAATTAAAAAATCAAAAAACAAAGTAACGAGTTCTCGCGCCATTTTTCAGGGACATGTCAAGTGCTAGTTTTTGTTTTGTAAATTACTTTTTTGCGGATATTGTTATTTAAAAGTGGTGTTATTTTGTTTAATAGTGTGTTACGATGCGAATAATTATGGAAAATGATAAATTAGTCTTTAAATATGGGGCACAAGTTGCTGTTTTTTGCGGTTTTCCTGCGCTGTGAACGTCTAACCTGTTTGGGCTATAATCTGGAATTTGTTGATAACATCATTAACTCATAAGAAATAAAGATATATTACGTCATACTTGGCTGTATAGGCTAGAGCTTTTGCCTTCCCTATCACCTCCATATAATCCATCGGCAGAAGAGAACAAAAACTCAAAAAACTAATTTATTAGAGATATAAAGTCAAATTCATATTAGACCTACTACTTACACTGTTACACTATTAACATTAAAACAACAATCAACGTTTTACTTCAAATTATTTTTGTATACAAATTTAAAAAAAGATTTGAATTGTTGTTTGTATAAAATGCATGAGTTTCTAATATATTTACGTCAATACCATATGGTACAGGGCTGGACTATTATTCAGATTCGTAGCGGGACAAATGGTGACTTTTATATCTATATGAATATTGCATGAATAGTCCGAACCGTCCTTTAAAATAAACGTCGTTTTGTTTACGAATAGATAGGCGATTTGAAGTTGAATAAAACATTGACTATCCAAATTTTATTATCTTGTCCTTTAAAAAGGGTGATACTTTTACTGGATTTAGTTTCAAACCCAAATTAATTAACATAATCTTAATTTACTGTGAGTTTATATAATTTTAATAATAATAATAATAAATAAATGTAAACCGGGCTTTAGATAGTGTTAAATTTAATGTAATGAATGTTTTATATGAAAATGGCAGCAGATGCCCTTTCTTTCTGGCCGAACAGTCTACTCTAGTATTACTTTTTTATTCGAAGGAAATAAGGTACAATGATTAAAAAAATATATATATATTAATTAAACTAAAAACTTACATCTTAAAACATAAATTACTATTAATAAAAATAAACCTAATTAATAAATAAAAATATAACTAAAAACTAAAATGAAATAAAAATAAAAATTATTAAAATAAAAAAAATGCTCCAAATTGCTGCCAATGTGCAAAGTGCCAAGGATACTGGCAGCATTGCCACGTTAAATGGCAATACTGATTCTTTGGCCCAAATATTGCCCAGCCCTTTTGTCTCCCGAGGTGTTGACGAGCTAGCTGTTTTGACAACGCCTTGAAAATTTCGTGTGCACTTGGTCCCCACGGCCCGAGAGTTTCAACTCCAAATGGCGCAAAAACACATCTCCCAATAAGTGAGTGTATTTCCGCCGCTTGAGGTTCTCTGCTTGTAATGCAGCAGCGCCTGGGTCCTTAGAGGTCAAGGACAAGTGGGAAGGCGCCAGGGTGTCCACACAGGTGGCATCCCACACTAAAGGCAAACCTATCCTCCATGGAACCAACGTCATTCCATCGGGCCGCTTGCCATCGTCGCGGGCCATGCCACTGGGTTCTAATATTGCTGGCGAACCCACAGACATAGAGTCGGGACGGACGTATTGGGGCAAGCAAGCTTCCACGCGCTTACAGATTCTGCCATATATATGGCTTTCTATCTTATATTTGATCTCTTTAGTTAAAATACTAGTACGTTGTAATAAAATTACCCTTTATACTCATAATATTATATAATAGACGTAGTTTGTTAAACTTATGCATAATGATGATCCATTTGAAATGTAGAATCCTAAACACTTGAATTAGCATACCATATAGCATTATGCTAATGTTGATGACCACTACATATGACAAGGTAATGCATAAATTATTATCTACCAATTAAATGGAGTACTAAATGCTATCATAGACCTCTATTGTGTTGCAAATTGTAAAGACGATGTAATATTATAATTAATCCAGCCCGATATATTATAATACGCCCAAGAGCTGTTAGCATGTGTTTAGAACCCTAACCTTTGACCTTAGGGTCGTAGGTCATTGGGCTTGCATCAATAAAAATAATAACATAAATAAATCAACACGGATGAGAGTTGCAAAAGCTACTACTGAGCTGGAATTACTACAAAACTGACAATTTATGTGCATTTGTTAATATTTATTGTAAAAACCTAAAATAATTTAATTTATTAAATAAAACGGCTAACCGAAAAGTCTGGAGACAGGAATTAGCTTAGCTATACAGAGGGAAAATATTGCCAGTCTTCTTGGGACTATCACTGAAGGGTCGTCTCTAGAGGACATTTTTTACTTAGATAATTTTTTATTAAGTTTAGTTTATATTTATTTAAATTTTTACTTTAAAGTAGTTTTAATTATTTATACTGTTTGAAAATTATGAAATAATATAAATAATTAATGTTTTTATTAAATTTAATATTTACTTATGGATCTTGTCCTTCACACATTTGGTATAATTTTACAATACCCCTCTGTCTTGATTAATTTATAATTAATTTAAGCCCCTAATACGAACTTGACAATATATATATATTTTTTTATTCAATAAATCTCTTTATCTCAACAAATATAAGCGGTCATGCAGCTTACAATCCCTGCTCACATCTCCCAAAATGGTTCTGTTAGAAAATGATTTTAAACATTAAGCTCGCCTATGAACGGTAAAATGTATTATTCTCTGTGCAATGAAGTATTTATCTATCTATACATTATAAAAAATCCACATAAATAGATGTCCCTCTAATATTTTTTTTTATACAGTTGTGTCTGGAAATAGGTACATAATTATTTCCAAAATAGCATTTATAACGAGTAGCATGACCTTTAGTTATATTGTATAGCTTTATATTCTAACAGTTTCATGAAATTTCCTTTCGTATCGAAAAAAATACGTAAAGCTAAATAAATTAATTTATTTATAAAATAAACATAAAAAACCGTTTAGCTAAGCCATAATAATACATGGTATAATTAATCACTTTAACAGTAAAACTAAGAAACAATATTTATTTCCGAGTTACTATACTCATACACAATCGTTAATTTTATACGGAGTGAATTAATGAGGAACACGATCCTCGTCTTCACGCTTCGCCTTTCAAACGTGTAATGAGTAATCGGGTAAGGTTAAAAGCTACGGAAAAGAACTGTACATTGTGTGGTCCTGCCATAGGAACTACACACACTCGTAAGGTGAGTTACTCTTCTAGAAAATAGCCATTACTCGCGCCGACATGACAAAGTCCATGGTGTTATTCGTAAAGCAGTAAGTCTTTCTATTGCAAGAGCCAGAAAGGGACTGACTACAAATGTAATATTGACTACATTTGTAAACGAAGAGCAAAGTACGAAAATTAAATGCAAGCACACCTCAATCCTTGGCGACAAAACAGACTGTATAATTCTCATGGATACATTTGATCATCATTATAGATAAAATAGTAAAAGTAAAGTATCATCACGACCGTTTCCCTTTCGGGGTGGTAACCATGCTTATAAATAATCAGATTCACATTTAGCCAACTTTACTATAGGCCAATCATGACAAGTGGCAAGCTCGTCGATGTCTCCAGCGTACCAAACTCGAGAAATATCACAAATAAATTAAATATTAATTAAATGTATTTATTTACATTAATAAATATTTTTGCGTCCCGACCAGGAATCGAACCCGGTACCTCCGAGTCTAAAATCCATGGACTTAACCGCTAGACCACGGAGGCAGTTTGTAGATAAAATAGCTCAACATATTTAAAACTTTATTGCACTATGTACAAGTGGCGGACTTAATGCCGCTAGACATTCTCTGACAGCCAACCTTAGGAACAGATAAAGTATTTAAAGTGAACGGTAGGTGCAAGTAAAAATTAAATATATTATATCTAAACGATCACATTGTAAGCAATAAACAATATATAAATTAATAACACATAAACACATGCATAAATACAATAATGCATACAATACAATATATACACATACATAAACATATATATATACATACACTAAGTAGGTACCTTGTTAGGAGCCATTTAAGAAATGCAAATAGAGCATCTTTTTAAATTGAGCTCGATTTGATTCTTGTCTTATATTTAAGGGCAGGTTGTTCCACAAATTCGCAGCAATAACTGCAAAAGAGTGTTATCTCGGAACTAGAAAACAGTTATTCTTATTAAACTTACCGTTCCGTGGAAACCAAATATTCCAAAATACCACAACATGAAGTCGAACAATATTATAATCTCACAGAAGTAATGTTCAGGAACGAGCTCAAGACTTAGTAAAAATTGGTGCGAGAGGAATTCCAGCAAAACCTTTGCACCAGTTACTGAAAGAATTGGGCCTAAGCAGGTCTGCCGTCAATACATTTATGGAACGAGCTTTCAAGACGACATTAACGAAATCATACAATATTTCGTTAAGTAGGGAGCGAACAGAATAGTGGACCGTGAGCGTCTTGTTGCGCAATAAAATAAATAGGAGTCCTCCTTTGTATAGCCTATTGTCGGTCGCAAGCCCGAAACACCATTCTTCTCATCTCTCCATCTATGGAACGCTAAAAAAAATATCTTTTCTCCCGTCGATATAATTAGATAATTATTTACACTTTGAAATCCTGTTCTTTATCAATAATAAAGTACCTAATTGTATAAATAGTGCTTTGTATTGTAATACGTAAATCTTAACCAATTGACTACTTAATTCAATTAAATATAAAAAAACACCAAAATAAAGTATGATTATTGAATTATATTTTGTTGAGGCACGCTGCAACAACGTTGGAGCCTGGATTTGGGCAATCTCTTTTATCTTCTTTCTCTACAAAGCATTTACTTTGCAATAGCAATTGATATTTTTTTTAAATTAACTTACTGTTGTCATTCCAAACAGAATCCAATCTCTAAACGGTTTGCAGAAGACAATAACAATTTTCTTTTAATAATTTCCCAAGTTTATAACTAGAGGGGAGCTCTTTGCCTGTAATCGTATTGCCTGAGGCGGCTCTTCATTTAGGGGTAGCGTTTTTTCGATTGATCTTCACCCTCATCCATCAGTATGATCTACACGCAGATGTTTCGGACACTTTTTACCCATTTTCCCAGGAGAAACAATGAATAGTCATGTAAATATGAAATTAGAAAAGTTATCACGTTTTTCGATCTAAATTGCATGAAGATTCAGAATTTTCCATTGAAGCAAACTTGTTAGCCTTTGTTGGATAGTTTATGAACTTTTACATTATTAATTGCATAATAAAGACTACGTTATAGATGCATAGTGGAAAACCCCAGTTCGATGGATGACTAGAAAAAAGTCACTAGTGTGGGCTGGATGAGTGTGGCAGAAGATCGTGTAGAGACACAGGCAGATGATCATCATCATCTGCTAAGATGCTGGTCTTCTGCTAACAGCTTAGTTATTGGACCACGTTGCTGCTTAGTCTCCTACTAGCAGGAGTAGAATCATTCAAAAGAATTAAATTAATTACGTTTTATAAATGCCTGTAATAGGTTTACGTGAATAAAGATATTTTGACTCTGACTTTGATCATCATTATTGCATCTAAACGTCATAAATTTAATCAATTCCATTTTTAATAATATATATTAACAGCAAATGTGTTTAATAAAAACTTTGATCCAAAATTAGCATTGTTCTTATTAACCATTTTGATGGGTAGGGACAGGAGTAGAATTGATGATGCTGAGAGTATTATCGCGCAATATAAACAAAAGATCTCCTTTTTAAACCAACCTATTGTCGGTCGCAAGCCCGATACACCATTATTCTCATCTCTCATCAGGACCCGGCACCCGCACGGTGAATCCATGCAATGCTTAGAAGTTTGTCTTCTTTGTCTTCTTCTTCTACATGTGGACCTACTCTGTTTCTTAAACTGCAACAGTTAAATTAAGAAAAAAGTGGAATTCTTTACTGATTTTTTAATCGTATAAACAAAATCATCACGAATATTAAAATCAAACTATACTACTAAACTATGAACGCAACACAAATTACAGTTTGGCTGTGCACTGTGTATCTGAACGTGTAAAGCCATCTGTGTAAAGATCAACTGCTGCAAATGTTGTGTAGTGGTGTCTAGTACACATACTTTATACCGCAATTATCGTCAAACGTCCATACAGAATCTATATTGTAACAACGCCTCTGCCAAGTGGTTAAAAAGTTTTTTTTGATTATTAAATCTATTGATGTAAAAATAACAGTGGTGTATTAGTTATTTGCTCGTTAAATTAATCGCCAAATAGCAGGTTTTATATTCGAATTGGTAAAACTAGTATTAGTTGCTTACTAATGAATAGTGTCCGTTCGTTAAAGAATACATAACCATGCGATATCGATAACCATCTGCGCAGCGTGGCGTGTGTAGGCCGAATTCTCCAGAAATTTCTTAAAGGGCCATCTCCAACAGTGGAGGTCTAGGACTCTGTCTTCTAGGGGCTGTAATGAAAGACGTTGAGGCATGTGAATAACAAAATAAATGTGAATTCGATTCATTATAAGCGCTGTTTCTAACCACTAAACTATGTATTATTTATTACAGCCCCTAGAACAAAGCGTCCTAGACCTCCACTGCTGGAGATGGGCCTTTCAGAACTGGAAAATTTGGCCTACACTCGCCACGCTGGCCAGACGGCTTGGCGAGGATATGATAACAATTTATTAACGATTCCACAAGTAGGTATTAGTGGAACCGGGACCGACGGCTTAACGTGCTCTCCGAGGCACGGGAACGGTGGTGTTGTAAATCTATGACAAATGTACGTAAGAAAAGTGTATTTCTCATTGGTACATGCCGGGTGGTTTTGAACCGACTTTTGTAGGATTTAAGGTACGCGTTCTTACAACCGAGCCACCACCGCGCCTAACTATGTATTGTTTATTGTGTATTTTAAGTGCTGTATCTTAGATTAAAATATTACTTGGTGTACTTATAAAATATAAAAATAAAAATAAAAATATCTTTATTCGAAGTCAAAGAGTTCAAGTTTACATTTTATAAGGAAGTAGGTATAAGACAAATATTTAACGCAGATCATAGAGTGACGTAAACTATCCACCAGTATTAGTAAAACCCTGCAACCCGAACGAAGAGTACCTGTGTTCCGGGAAGCAGTATTCATTGAGTGCGGAATGAGTATGATTCGATATATGTATTTATACACCTAAGAAACTATGATGGAACAAATAGATATTAAATGAACTTTAAGCAATCACAATAATATTTTTATTTTTTATATAGAATAGATAAAATATAGTATTTATATAAATAAAATAAGATACATATAAGTAAGATAAATATATATTAAAAATAGATTATATAAAAAACTACCTAATTACATATATTGAAACATCCTAATGTTATTATACAAAAATGTAACACTATTTGTAGACAATGAATCAAAATAATTATTGCAAAGTTAAATTAGTAAATGAAAATGTAGGTAGATGTTAAAAAAGATAGTTGGCGACCAAGTATACCGTGTTGTGATTCATCGGTGCTTGTTTTCAATGAAACGGTTAGCCTCCACTTATATATTGTCACTATTAGTGAGAACTTTTAATGACACTCTGTTTTTATTCAAATCAAATCAAATCAAAATAATTTATTTCCGTATGGTTAGCACGTAACACTTGGATATTGTCAATATATACAAGCCAATAAATAAAAAATAATAATAAAAACAAATAAAAAATATTACCATTGACCATGGCTGGACCGAACCTAACATCAATACAATAATTATAACTAAAACATTGTTGCCATAAACGAGGAATTTGTTTTTACTTACAGCTAGATACTTAATATTAAATTCGTGGCTGTAAAAAGGCCATGTCAGCTTACAATCTAAAAATAATGATATTTATGTCCATAAATATTAATTCGTGGCTGTAAAAGCCGTGTCAGCTTACAACTACACAAGTATAATATTCATGTCAAATAAATTGATAAATAACATGTCCGCTTACAATCTAAAAAATAATTGCTATGTCCAAATTAAACATATTATATTCGTGTCATAAGCAAGGTAATTATAATAATAAGGTAACTTAATAACTACTTAATATAAATTCGTGGCTGTAAAGTTGTTTACTAACAGTATTTTTAATTGTATTGTCAATAGTTTAAAGCTTAAAGAAACAGAATAGGGTGGCTGATTTGTAGCTAACTCTAGTGTACTTAGATATTTGTACATAGTCATGAAACTTAGTACACGTTGTTAGAGCGGAAGACCGGAACGAATATTACATAGCCAACGGAACTTACCTGCATAATGTTTCTAGGGAACATAATTTCTAGTCTAACTTCTTAGGATAACTTATGGATTATGCACGATAATATATTATACAACGCGTGTTTTCTTAAAACTTAGATAAGTGTCTTATACCATTTTATTATTACCTATTATACAAGTCAGTTCTATGCATTTAAAACTATGTAATATTTTTTTATTTTTTTATTTTATTATGACACAAACAGTCATTACAAATGAAGTTATATAATTTAAAAAGAAAACATTAAAGAAGACCTTTAGGGCTCCAGAGTGCCCCCGTTCCCCGTGCAATCGTTTTATTGAACAAAATCGTGCAGTCCGATGAGAATTTTGATGTGTTCGCATCAACGGATGTGGAAAGTAAAAACATTGTCCTAAAGTACTTGGAGCCATATTAATTCACACATCTAGTCACTTGTGTTTTAATCTTGTTATGAAATATGTATAATCTGTTATGTACATTTTCATGGAAATAAATAAATAAATACTTAAACAAATTGTAAGCAGTTAATTATAGAGGAAGACATAATATTTAAAAGAAAGATAAGCAAGATATACAAGGTATGATATAGTAATAACAATAGGTACTAAGTTAATTAAATATGTATAAAACATTACGGGAATGTTAGAAATCTCAGTAAATGTAAAATAATTAAAATAATAGATAAGTGGATCTTGGGATTGGATTATGATAACACTCAGGAATTGTTAAAATCTGTATCATAAAAAATATTGTCACATACACACACAGAAACTTACCTCAAGCTGCGCAAATACGCCAAACTCGTACAAGTTACGACTTTGCGCCGTTTGGGATCGGGACGATGAGCCCATGGGGACACTCAGCCAATTATTTATTTCTACCAACGTATTAGCCTCGCCATAAAGAGAGAAAATGTTGCCAGTATTCTTGGGACTATCGTCTCTAAATGAAATTTATTTTTTAGTTTATTTTTAGGTCCTAATTAAGGAGGAAATAATTACTTAAAAGAATAAGTTAAGCTAACAATTTAATGCATGCCTTAGAAGAAAAGTCTTTTAATAAATACCAACCTTTATCTCAGAATTGTAAACTTTTCTCGTTATCTTGTTCAATGAATATAAGTTATTTCTATGAAGTACAGTTTTAATCAAATATTTCATAAAACTACCAAAGCTTTTTTAATAAACCAGGGCTTTATTATGTCCCTATGACAATGACAAGTACAGTACATAAAATGTGCAACAAAAGGTTGCCTAACAAAATAAGTTCAAAGCAGAATTTACAATTATGAAGTTTAAAAAAATCTGTAACGTTGGTTATCATGTCATGCTAGGCATGTATTATTTTATTTGTCTATAACTTATGTGTGCATTTGCGTTGTTTCTATAATTTAATTCCAATATTTGTGAATAGTGGTTGTCAGAATGTTTGCCTATAGGTTGCATTTTCTGAACCAACGTTTGCTATTGCTATTGTATTTTATATATTATATTGTATTTAAAAACGTGACATAGGTGTACCGAAAACTGTCAGTAGCACATTCCAACGCACATACTCAGGATCTCGGACTTAGGTGCTGTATAAAATGGCAACATCAAGGGTCGAAATCTTACAGACAATGAAATGTAGAAGAAGGGAGCAGCCTCATGAAGAGAACACCGCATTTGTGGTGCAACTACGCAAAGAAGACTGATGGTTCAAAACAAGCATGTTTGCGGAGGCACGTCTGCCGGTTTTAGACGCGGTGATCGGCTATCTTATTGCCTCATTTAGAAACATCATAATGGACACTATTTTTTTTTTAATCTCGTCATGCGGTTCTTAACGACATCATCTTGCAAGAGGGTCTGGAGTACTTCACATTTAGCCAACTATACTATAGGCCAATCATGACAAATGGCAAGCTCGTCGATGTCTCCAGCTTACCAAACTCGACAAATATCACAAATAAATTAAATATGAATTAAATGTATTTATTTATTTACATTAATAAATAGTTTTGTGTCCCAAGTAGGAATCGAACCCGGTACCTCCGAGTCTAAATCCACGGACTTAACCGCTAGACCACGGAGGCAGTAATAATATTTTATACACGTTAGAATAGTCCCAAATGACAACATATTATCGCTATTAGAATGTATTATTCAAAGTGTTTTTGACACACCCTAGTGTATATATTATTATTATGTTTTTATTAATTAACTTTTAATATGTTTAACTTTGCTTGTTTGTCTTATTTGCTTAAATTGTTAATTCGTTTGGTTTGTACATATGGACTGATCCTGGTAACACAGACCGCTACTGTCGTCTACCGCCGGGATCAGGTTTCAACCATACACCTTTTTCTTTGTTGCAATCAACGCTTTTATTATGATTATTATAAGGATAAAATTTTGAAAAGTACGGGTTCGATTCCCAGCTAGGATAATAGCATTTATCAAAAAAATGTGTCTTCTTTTAGCATTTTTTAATATTCCTCTTGTTTAGCTACTATCGAGGCCCACTTCGAAACAAAACTGTATTGTAATGAGCATGTTAGCGTATTTCCATTTTCATTTGGGAATTTCGTTCGGATACTTGAGTCGGTGAAGGTCGCTCATGGTGTGGAACTTGTAATTATATAACATATTTGTTTGTATACATATGTTTACATGGCGTTGTCTATAAATAACAAGAACGACGCATCTGCAGTTTTATTGTGAAAATTATGAAATATGGATAACGGTCACATGATAGATAAATAAATTATTTATTGCACAGAAAATAATATATTTTACAGTACATAGGCGAGTTTAATGTCTAAAAACATTTTCTAACAGCTAACCTTTGGGATATGTGAGCAGGGATTGTAAGGTACATGACCGCTAATATTTGATATAAAGAGATATTAGAGAAAGAACGAAGAGAACAACTGTGTGTATCGCACAGAAATTGGAAACGATCTTTTAGGTAAGGGGCCATTAAATTAAATATCACATGCTTAGTAACAAAAAAATTGTATACGACGGCAAAATTTTTCAGACAACTGTTCAGAACGGTTAACCTTCAACAGACTGTATTCTAGAAGCTTAAACAATGATTTTAGGTAAAATATAAATGTACTAAAGTAATAGGATTAAAAATTGATAAACTAAAGAAAATTGTATACTCAAACTGCAATCTAGTAAAAGCTTTCAGTGTCCAAGTTAATAATACTTTAAATGGTAAAGTTTGTAAAGTTTTCGTATGTATGACAATAATAAGTTTGCTTCCGCTGCCCTCAAGTTATACCAAGTACCTACGTCATGCGCTCTTGAACTTCTAACTACGATCTGGTGAGGTGCACTTCGCAGCTTAGCGACCAGCAACATAATAATAAAAGCAGGACTCAAATTGTCTACCTCCATGGTTTAGTGGTTACGACCGCAGATTTAGACTCGGTGCGATTCCTGGTCGGGACACAGCCATTTATTTTATTTATTTGTAATATTTCCGAGTCTGATACGATAGAAACATCGACGAGCTTGTCACTTGTCATGATTGGATAAAGATTAAAAGTGTATCTGTCTCTTAAAATAAAAGAAGGGTAATTTCTGAACACCCCTGACCACACAAGGGATACGGATACGGTCCTGATGATACTTACTTATTTATACTCAAATTATGTCAAATTACCTTCCAAACACTATTCTGTGATTAAATGTCCACTTCGTTCTTCTTATAATAATCAACGTTCTATCCCTCAACACTAGCAGATATTCAGATTCACTTACTGTTACGGCTGCTCGCCAATGGAACAAACTTCCACTGGTGATCAGGCCAGCACCGTCTGTCAACATCTTTAAAAACTTTCTTAAAATGTAAAATGTCTCCATCCCGCTCTAAAATGGTATTTTTTTGTGTAAATGTGTATGTACATGGATGTTAATAATATGTATTGTTTGCTTCGATGTATATATTTTGGCTATGTATTGTTAAGTATCTAGTTATATTGATTTATCGTTTATAAGCACCCTATAACCTCACTTAGCACTATCACAAAGGTTAGCTGTAAGAGAATGCCCTACGGCATTACGTTCGCCCTTATACACTACCTGTGTAATTTTGTGCAATAAAGTATTTTATTATTATTATTATTATTAAAATATATGCTATCATTCGTCAGATGAGAAGTTACAGACATTTTTAGAAGTAGCAAGTTGAAGTGACAAAGGGTTAAACATATCTGGCACAGAACCGTAAATAATGGAGTTCTATAGTAAAATCCGTACAGGACAACAACCTTCGAAAAACGAATAATCTAAAGAAGAACGCTTAAGAGGGTTGAATGAGGAAGGTAAAATATGATGCTTGAGGTATACCTCTACCGGATGATGATAATATTAATTAATAAGAAATAACTTTTATTTTTTTTATTTTATTAAAAATGCACACATAACAGTGTCTAATCTATGACTGCTATTAAAATCCGTCTGGCCAGCATAGCAGGGCGTATATTCCAGTAGGTATAGATTCTGACTCTGTGCTTTAGAGACTGTAATGATGTGTCGCTTAGTACTAAAGTTGGCTATAACCTGAACTCCTCTCAAACCAATTACAAACTGCAACATTAAGTTGACTTCCTCCTTCCTTACAGCTTATTAGGTTTAAAACTGTTGATACACTTTTCCAGCGCTTATGTTGGATGCAAAACTCTGTAATCACTTGTCGGATGATCATTTTATAAAGCATTTACACATCCACAGTTAAAAAAGGCAATTGCTTACAGTAAAGTCGTCCTACATACATACATATCTTCACGCCAAATTCCTTGCAGGCAGAGACAATTGAGCGCCACTTGTCCCGATCACTTGTTCAACATTCATCAACCTCTTCGTACATACCCTTTTGTTTAGATGTTATTTTAATGCACCTTCAGCTATTGATTTATTTATCTGATCGTGATAACTGAGTCTTGATAAATTCGTTCTATCCTAATTAATTTTCGAAAAAATATTTTTATTACTTCTCTACGACATGAAGCATAATTAATGTACTTGACAACTTAAATCTGATGATTCATCTAATATTTAGTTTAGCTTTCTTTGCATTACTTTTTTAAACTTATAAAAGTAAAACTTAATGAACTCGGTTTTTTTTAAATTTATTTTATTTAAATGTTATTCCACAAAAGTACAAATGGCATAATGTTGTTAGACCTCCTACTATGCCACCATTTTAAAATTCGTTAAATTTCTCTTGCTTATTTTTGACAGTTCTACGCTAAATTCCTTATAAGATCAGTAGTTCCAGATGTGCGATGATGAATCAGTCAGCTTATTTTAACTTTATCAAGTTTATCTTTTGATGTCACCCACACCCCAAAACTAATGTACGTCCGCTTTTAAAAATTCAAGTACTTGCATATACAAGTATGTATGTGTTTGTTTTAAGCTCTGAGGTAAAGCGTCAAAATTTTTAATTTTTTTTCCCATAAATGTTCTTTCATCTCTAGTGGGAGTAAAAGCATTCTCGACTGTGTATACGCTTTAGGCCACAGACACCCTTTTAGTCACCAAAGTGTATCGTATCGTAGTAATTTAGATTCTATCTGATGGTAAATCCCTTTTAACTTTGGCTGATGTGAGGACCGAAGCATTTAATGACCCGCAACTCCTCTAAGTAATGAAAACCCGTTTTGTTTTTGTTTTATTCTTTTTCATACTAATAATAACTTTATTTATATTAAAATAATAATTACTAATTGCCTAAATAAAAAAAATAAAATACCTATTAACAAAAAAATATGGAGATAGTCCCAATATTTCCCCTTTGTATAACGAGTCTAATACTTAAGCAGATATACTTGCCAGTATTCTTGTCTTAAAATTACTCCGTCGGCTGGACAACTTATTGGATATATATATATATTACGTAATATGTAATAAATATGTATATGTAATAAAACCTAAAAGCTGTGTCTGTCTATTAGTTAACCCATTACTATACTTCTGAATAACCATTGGCAAATATGGTATTCAGAACTAGATATACTCTATAGTAAAGAAGTTAAAAGTTTTTTTTTTTAAATAGTTTACTACAATCGTTAGAAAATCAATCATGGCATGACCACCCTTACAAAACAGCTTAGTATAATTGAAAACAATTCCCGAGCACAAATGCATTGCTATCATGACTTATCTAGATTAACCATTTGGCTTAAGTATTTCTTTGACATACGTACGAGGAAACTTAAATCTTATTGATGAAGCTTTACCTGAAATGGATGAAATCAAACTAATGCTGACACAGAGGGTAGTTAAAGAAGACGTGGGACATCTCGATAAAGAGCTACCGTTATACGACAAGACGCTTGCTATTGATCGAAACACAGTTTATATATTCTGAGAAGATCATGGTATGGTAAATTTAGTATGTATAATCAAAAGACGTTAAGAACAATAAAAATATACATTTACGTTTTTTTTTTTAATTATAGGTAATTGTTTTAAAGAGACCATGATAATGATTAGCTTAATTAGTAGGATGATTTGGTAAAACTATTTGTCACAAAAGTTATACATTTTTTTTTTTGGTCACATATTTTATCCTATGTGTAGAAGTTTGTTGAATAAAATGTTTAATATCACACATTCCAGTCCAATTCAAGGTATTGAGAATTCGACGTGAAATATATGAATAAATACAAATGTGTGACTGATGCCGTAACGGATTCAATTGAATTTGTGAGGTGCAAATTGAAGGGTCCAATGTTGGCTTCCAACTGTGTGGAAATGGATGTTTGGCGAGCGTTGCATTTGGAGCGTTTTGGCCTTTTATTTATTTGTAACTTTAGGTGTTGATACTTGGATTTTTATTTAATTAAATATAACTATTTTGTACATTAGGTATTATATATGAATTAATTATTTTATTATATTTCTCGAGTTTGGTACGCTAGAGACATCGATGAGCTTGCTAATTGTCATGATTGGCCTATAGTAAAGTTCGCTAAATGTGAATCCGCTTCTTTATAAGCGTGGTTTCTGATCATCTCGGAAGGGAAACGGTAGTGATGATGATGATTTTTTAATGCTCGATTATTATTTTCTAAACCATCTATTTTAATTTTAAATGTAAACTGTTCAGCCCTACTACTACTTGCCCTGTAAGTGAATGTCTTTGCAAGAAGACTTCAAATTATTAAGTAATTTAAAGTTAATATTGTTCCACATATCCCATCTCACGGTTATTTTATTCTCAGCGCATACAAAAGGTTAGTAACCACTCAAAACACCTCACAAAGGTTAAACAAAATTGCGTTTCATTTTATATTTACGTTGAGGTCTTTGTACTGAATTAACTTAGCTAAATATATTATTTTCTCCGACATGTTCTGGGTAATATTGGTTTTTTTTTTTTTCGTGTCTTTTTTGTTTTTAATAGCATCTGGAGTATTATAACGCAAAAATGATTTTTTTGTTTGGCATTTTTATTTTTGTCATGTAATTATTGCTATGACATAAACATTGCGCATTCGGTTATAATGTGAGCGCGATAAGAATGAAACGGAGCCTTGTCATTAAAAATAAATAGATGAATTAGCTTGAATCAGTTCCAAGTGGTCCCATCCTATTCAAAACATGCACGGTTTGGTAAATAACACATTTATTATCATCATCATCAGCCTGTATTTCTCCACTGCTGGATATAGCCTTTCCCTGGACCCTCATACAGCCTCCATCAGCGACCTTTTTTAGGTCATCTGTTTATTTGGCGGGGGGTCGTCCCACATGGTCACCACGACAGAACCCGTCTACTTCAACAGATATACTACTACTAATTTAGGCTATGTCAAACTTTGGATCTCTGATGGATGTCCACGTTTCGGACTTTATTTATCAAAGAAATACCAAGCATAGCTCACAAGGTGATCGTAAACTCATAGTCCAGACCAACACATATAATATCAAACAATAAATCTAAATTTTGAAAATAAGACAAGTGAGAATTTCAATTTACTGTAACATGGTTCCATCCCATTTTAAATGGAGCTTATGATGAACAAAGGACATTAATATTTACTGAACTACATTAACATAATCATACAGTATTTGGTTCAATAGATACCGGAGCAAAAATTGGTAACAAGCTTAAACCCAGCACAAGGACTCTATGATGCTTGATGTGATGATGACTAGACGTTCCAGAGTGTTAATCGATAGTTTTGATATTTATCTCCCAGTATAATCCGTAAAAATTATAATTTTCAGCGACTAGATAGAGATATAATAGAATTATCTATGTAATTAATATAGAAAGCTTTCACACTTGTAGTGCTAGACGAGTGCAAACTCTAATTAACTTAACTAAGTGAAACTACGTATTGCGAACCCCAGATAATGGTTCGTTTACATCTTTCCACTTGCCATTAAAATACTTGTCAAACTTTAACTTTAAATAATTCAAGTAGGTATCAATCATATTTAAACCATTTATTTATTTATTCGAAGAGAAAGAACAGAGAGAGGCAGTATAAGAACAATTAGGAAACGATACAGTAGGAGTCACTAGAATTATACCCGCCACCAAAATATTTCCCACTGTGGACAATAGTGCACCATTTATATTTTTAAATACGTTAGTACTACATATGTATACCTTGGCCAGGTATAATGGATAATACAATTGCAGTGTTCGAATTCATGCAACTATCAATGAACTCCGAACCATATTTAGCCTTACGTAGAACGTGCAATTAATTTCAGTACAGACAGTTTTTTTTACTGAGCACGACATGTGTCATCGGGCCCACCAGATAGTAAGCGACACGCGTGGTGCAAGAATGGGAGCAACTGACGCCAGACACTGATCCCCGACATCAGTCTCTAACATTATACCAGCATATCAAGATGCTTATTCACACTTCGCTTAAAGCACTTCAGATTATAGGAACTAGCTAGGAGAGCATTCCATATGGATATTCTGATGTGGTATATTCTATGTTTTTCATGAGTTCAATGAGGTTATCATCAAATTCCAGATATAGCAGAATTTTATGCTTTTCTTAGAGTCACTCGCTGCATTATCGTCAAACACAGTAACACGTCGGGTATAATATGAGAGTTCACGGGAAAGCAGCAAAATTAAACTGCAACTTTTGCCCCATACTTATTTATTTATTAAAATCTTTATTGCACAAAGTACAAAGGCGGACTTAATGCCGCCAGGCATTCTATGACAGTCAAACCTTCGGGACAACAAGAGCAATTAAACAATGAAAGGTAGTTGCAATTAATTAGACAATATAATGACATATATAAATTAATACATACTTACATATTTTAACAAATAAATAATATTTACATATCTACATACTAATACTACATGCAAATACATACATATAAACTACACATATAAACAATAATAATATACATACATATAAAATAAAATGTAATACTATCTATAACCATATCAAATACAAGTATAATTATCAGCAACGCCAGAAATAAACTAAGTTTATTGTGACTTCATGTAGTGTGCATATACAAGTGTCAACTTTATTGTTTACGATAATCATTCACATTTTAACACATTATTAAACAAAACAATACCACGTTTGACTAACAATATCCATAGTAAAGTAATTAACAAAACAAAAACTTGCACTTGACAGGTCCGTGCAAAATGGCGCGAAGGACTCCATTTTTTTTTTTAAATTTATATATGAAGTTTTATATTGTAAATATAATATATCTAACAATAAACAAACGGTCTAATTTAACTGGTTAAAATACAGAATATAAAGTATTCGGTATCATAACTTTGCCGTTTTTTTTTATGATCCATTAACATGTACTGGAATCGTGTAAGCTTGTTTAAGTGAATACGTATTGCGAAGTTCAGCTAAGTGAGTCATGCTTACTTACTGAAATATATCTCACTTCGTCCATTTTAAGAGAAATACAGTTACTACACTAACTTTAATAAATCACTATTCGTCTCTAGAGAAGAAATGAAAAGTAGATAATAAATAATGTATTGTAATTTATTTAAAATTATTTTCACTTTTCTAAACAATTTTTTATTTTTATTTATAGGACTTAAGCTGAATTACATACCTATATAGGTATATATGTAACCTTCGCAAGTGCTAAACATGCATCGAACTCATGCAAGAACTCTTAGGGTCATCATTACAGCTCCTAGAACACAGAGTCCTAGACCTCAACTGTTGGAGCCTTGAGCCTTCCAAAAATGATATTTTTTTAACGATTCCACAAGATGGTATTAGTCGAACCGGACCGGCGGCGACGGCTTAAGCTTAAGTCTCTGAAGCACGGAAACGATCGTGTTGTAATTTTTTGATAAATGTACGAAAGAAAAGTGTATTTCTCATTGGTACATGCCGGGGTTCGAACCCACCTTTTTAGGAAGTCAAGCATTTTTACAACTGAGACATCAACGCTACTTAGCCACCACCGCTACCGAGCCACCACCACTACCGAGCCTACACCGCTATCGAACCACCACCGCTACCGAGCCACCACCACTACCGAGCCTACACCGCTATCGAACCACCACCGCTACCGAGCCACCACCACTACCGAGCCTACACCGCTATCGAACCACCACCGCTACCGAGCCACCACAGCTAACGAGCCACCACACCTACCGAGCCTACACCGCTATCGAACCACCACCGCTACCGAGCCACCGTCGCTACTGAGCCACCGCCGCTACCGAGCCACCACCGCTACCGAGCCACCGTCGCTACTGAGCCACCGCCGCTACCGAGCCACCTCCGCTACCGAGCCACCACCGCTACCGAGCCACCACAGCTAACGAGCCACCATCACTACCGAGCCTACACCGCTATCAAACCACCACCGCTACCGAGCCACCACCACTACCGAGCCTACACCGCTATCGAACCACCACCGCTACCGAGCCACCACCACTACCGAGCCTACACCGCTATCGAACCACCACCACTACCGAGCCACCACCACTACCGAGCCACCACCGCTACCGAGCCACCACCGCTACCGAGCCACCACCACTACCGAGCCTACACCGCTATCGAACCACCACCGCTACCGAGCCACCGTCGCTACTGAGCCACCGCCGCTACCGAGCCACCTCCGCTACCGAGCCACCACCGCTACCGAGTCACCACCACTACCGAGCCTACACCGCTATCGAACCACCACCGCTACCGAGCCACCGTCGCTACTGAGCCACCGCCGCTACCGAGCCACCTCCGCTACCGAGCCACCACAGCTAACGAGCCACCACACCTACCGAGCCAACAACACTATCGAGCTACCACAGCTACCGCGCCATCACCGCTATCGAGCCACCACCGAGCCTGTGTAACTCTTTAAGTAATTGTATTCATTCACAAAAAATGACAAGATATTTTCTTGGTTTAGGTGTATTTGTCAATTAGTAAAAAATATATAAAATTTTAAAACCACGCTTTTGTCATTTTCTTTACAATTGCGCGTTGGATTTATTTCAAAACTTTAACACAAAAGTTTAATACAAAGAAAATTTAAAAACATGTGTACAAAGATTTAAATTGCACAAAAGAAATTCAGAACACAATTTCGCTTGTGTGTACTAACGATATGAGTTATGTAGGTAAATTCATAATCTTACTTATACACGGAGCCTGGTCACAATGTTTTATCCAGAGTGTTAGAGAACGACGACGATGCCACATTCCTGTGACCTCAGTTTGTTCAAAGTTCAGTTTACTCTGATAAAGGACTTAGAAGAATACCATAGGTACCATTAGTCAATGCAATTAAATAAATTGATTTCTCAAGTTAGTAGTAGTAGATCTGTTATCTAATTGAAATCCGCATTTTTTATAATAAAATACTCTAAAAAGCAACAGTGTGAATTTATGGCTACTGTCTATAATTCTTCTTCTTAGTCGCTACACTCTTGGCAGAGTGGTCGTGGTCGTCACTTGAGTGTCAGTGGCACGCTTAACAAGTCGTCGCCACTCGTCTCGAACTGCAGCCTTCCTGGAGCACTCATGTAGGGGGTGATCCATTGCTGCTTTAACCTGGTCAGTCCATCTCATCGGAGACCTACCACGCATTCTCTTGCCATCGACTTTTCCCTGAACTACAAGGCGCTCAATGGATGTATCTCCACGCCGTGATACGTGTCCAAAGAAAGTGAGAATGCGTGATTGCACGATTGAGGAAAGGCGTTGTCCTATCTCCAGTTCGTCCAGGATGGATTTGTTGGTTCGGAACTCCGTCCACGATATGCCCAACATTCTCCGCCAACACCACATTTCTAGACTGTCTATAATAATAATAATAAAAAAATATTTATTGTACAGAACCAAAAATAGTGTGGCTACAAATAATGCTATAAATGCATTTTCTACCAACTAACCTTTGCGAATGGGGATCCATTATAAGCGGGTGCAGGAATACTATTGTGATCAAGAATAAAATTAAATATACATATCCTACATATTATCAGAATGGGGTGTACAAATATTATCTTTAACTTAAACTATTTTTTTTTACTTCTATTGTATTGGCACTCTCTTCGTTCACACTTTCACAACGAGCGACGTCTGCTTTTGTCCCGCTTCCTTCATCACATGAGTAGTTTTATTTTATATGTATTAGTGTATATATTATATATATAATATAACCTATTTACGTATTTGTATATGTAATAGTAAGTATTATTTTTATGTATTTGTTTTATGAATTGTTATTTTATATCTATTATTGCACCTACTTACCATGCAAACTGTCCTAGTGTCCTAAAGGTTTGGCTGTCAGAGAATGCCTAGCGGCATTTAGTCCGCCTTTGTACATAGTGCAATTAAGTTTTTAAATAAATAAAATAAATAAATAAATATTAAATAAATATATACATAAATAATAAATCCATATCTAAGTACATAGTAGAACGTTATGGTAACTTATTCTGCTTATGGTGTAAAAAAATGTATAACTTGTCTTTAAATATTTTGAGAGGAATATCTAAACGAGGAATATCTGAGGAGAAGTTTGCTGGTTCCACGCGTAATGTCTTCGTTCCGTATCTTCCCCTTTTGTTTTGATCTAAGTTTCATGAACAACTTATCTGACTTTTTAAAACTATCCTAGTACCTACATTATAAAAACATGAAACTTAAATTTACACTTTATATAAAGAGCAATCTAAATTGTTTCCAACATTTATTTTATTGACACCGAAGTTAAAGCATCCGCAGAAACGACTTGGAGAAAGAATGCCCCACGTTTTATTGTCAAAGTTTAATAGAGATAGGATCTACCAATGAAAGTTCTACTTGGAACTTTTTTGAGATCTCTTTTTACACTAACAAAAAAATCTGCTATTACGTTTAGGCATCCGTCCTCATTATATCCCTAACATCTTACTACTTAAAGCAAACCATTTTATTTTTTAATTACGACTTTAGACCTAGCGTTCACCTGATGATTAGTAAGTCTTGTTTCAAGCGGATATATAAATATCAGAATGGTAAGCTTACAATATCAGCTCTTCTTGGAAGTAAAAATTGGCATTTGACATCATTGCAAATGGTACATATGTACTTTTAACGAGAACAACAAATAGGTGGTAGGCAGACTGATGGCGGTAATTTGCCCGATAAACTCAGTAATGTGAATCCACACGTTTCGGGATCAGGCTCGTATTGCCGTCATGCCCAGTCCAACCGGCATAGTGTTAAGGACTGATGTCAGTCATAAGTGTCTGATTCTGCACTCGATACGCCTGGCCAGATAGGTTAGCAAGGGTCTGATGTCAATTTCAATGACAATATATTAACAATTCCAGAAGTTGGCATTAGTGAAACCGGGACCGACGGCTTACGTGATATCCGAGACACGGGAACATTGTAAATATATAATAATAATAATAAATACGCATATTTAAGAAGTACACTGGTAATATAAAATATAAAAATTTATACAAAATAGGTTAGTCTATATGGCAACCTATTTTGAATTTTAAGGAAAAATTTCTTTAAACTGAGCTATCATCGCTCTAAAATATGAGGAATAAAATTACAATTTCCAAAACAACGGCAACAATAAAGATTAAAGGTCCTGGAAGCCACTTCAGCCAAGCTTGAAAGTCAAAAAATAAATACAGTATTTTTTAACTCCTGAAAAGAATTTATTAAGAAAGGAAACCGAGATCTTGGAAGAAACGAGCTTCTCGTCTTTCCCGGTTATGAGCATAAAGCGCCTTGCATTTAGTGAATACCCTTTCACAGCGAATTCAGACCACTGCATTCGCGTACTTTTTGCACTTTACCACTGGTACTTCTTTTGAAGGAATTTTAGATTTTTTTTCGACAATCAGCGTCTAGCAAAAATTTCATCGCTTCAAAATGGATGTTGAAGAACTGTGCTTTCTTTCAACTGCCGAATAACGTGGGCCTTTTATACCTTCACAGAAAACTTTTAAAAATATAATATACCAAAATAGCGGTGACTTTTCTTAAAATCCAAAAAAGATCGCGCTTCCACTCCTCCAATATATAGAACTATTAATAATTTTACATTAAAATTGAAATTAGACCATTGCCAACCTGTCTAGCTAGAGTGGTGAGTGTAGGCTATATTCTTCAGAAATATGTTTTTGGCGGTTTAAATATGTATTAATATTTTTTTGTGAATCGTTATAATTATGAATAAAAAATTGAAAAAGGTAATTTTAAAAAAGTAAAGTAGTAAATTTTCCTTTTCGGGGTGGTCAGAAACCACGCTTATAAATAAGCGGATTCACATTTAACTGCATCCGTGGTCTAGCGGTTAAGTCCGTGGATTTAGACTCGCAGGTACCGGGTTCGATTTCTGGTCGGGACACAAAAATATTGATTGATGTACATAAAAAAAATAAAAATATTTGTGATATTTTTTGAGTTTGGCACGCTATGCAGACATCGACGAGCTTGCACTTGTCAGGATTGGCCTATAGTAAAGTTGGCTAAATGTGTGTGTGTGTGTGAAAATAGTAATTTTGATATCTTTATTTATAATACTAATGTAGTTCTTACTATATATTACTGTGCAATTAAGTTATTTGGAAAATAAAATATGTAGTTTTCGTATCAAACAAGTCCTTTAGTAGGTACTAGAGCTGTCATGATGATATTTTAAATATTTTGCACACCTAAACTATATAAAATAAAAGGGTTTTCTACCTAAATTTTAATCTTGTCAGAATAATTTAACAATGCATATATAACTATGAATACAATTTAGCCCAAATCATACAACACCAATGATGTCATTTACCCCTAGATTAGGTAGGCAAAATAAATAGGTATTTTAGTATTAACTTATATGCAGTAGTTTTGACACACCAGTTTAATCTCCGCTGTGGCGTGTTCAGTAACAAAATTAAAACTAAATTCCTCCATACAATTTTGTATTTAAATAAAGTTAGATAGAAAAATGAAACTGTATAAAAGTGTTATTTAAAATTCTACAGTTGGTTATGAATACTAATTTTATAAAAATGTTTTATATTTTTTGTAGTTTTTTTTTAAATATTTTTTTTCGTAGACAGAAAATTAAATCGCTTTACAGGATTAGTCTAATAGTACCTATATAGTAAAGTTGCGAAATGTGAATCTGCTTAAAAGCCTGATTTTGACCACCTTGCTAGGAATTACGGTCGTAATGATACGCATAAAATATGAAAGAAATATTTAAAAAAAACAGCAAAAACTTTTTATCAGTTATGAAATTGTGTCATCTTTTATCAAAGTAAAAAATCAAGAAGATACCACGTGCTATGGAAAATGATACAACGATTTGTTGGTTCTCGATTTTATCCTTGTTTTTTTTCGCCTTTTCGTGAATCCAATTTGTACTACACTTGCGAGGGTCCTTTTTAATCAGAGCGGCCGAAATCCTCTTTCGTCGGCTTAGTTTGCATTAACAACTTTGTTCAATGCTACCTACCCATTGAAAATATTTTTCTCTACAAGCACTTTAACATCGTTTAGATATTTTTTTGCTGCAAACAAGAATATTCAAAACAATTTCCGTGAATTTTCTGATACAACTTTTGTAGGTCAATTCGCGTAATAAGATAATTCGGAATATCAAAATGTTTTCAATAGGTCTTAAATATTCTAACATTTTTCTTTCTCTAGAAGGTTATAATTCAAGTAAGTTTAAGTAATTATGTAAAAAAAAACGAATATTTGAATAATTTTATTTAACTTCAGATAAATAATTTTAACATTATAAGTCAACATGAACTTTAATCGTTTGAAAATAAGTAGTATATAATTAAAATAAGTTGATCAAATAAGATAAATCATTGTTTTTTTTCATATACGTTTATTATTTATTAAAAACTACTTAAAAAGTAAAAAAAAAATATATAAACTAAGTAAATCTAATAATAAAAAAAGTATAAATAAAAAAATGTCCTCTAGAGACGACCCTTAGGGATAGTGCTAAGGAGACTGGCAACATT
Organism: Tinea semifulvella; assembly: GCA_910589645.1. Lineage (NCBI taxonomy): Eukaryota > Metazoa > Arthropoda > Insecta > Lepidoptera > Tineidae > Tinea > Tinea semifulvella. The sequence continues at coordinate 5,419,710 of OU342586.1, read as the reverse complement.
TCCCCTCTGTATTTGTATAGCAAGGCTGATACTCGTACGTTGGCTCGCCGTGTGGTGTAGGCTGAAGAATACCATCACTCCCGTAGGCCCAAGATCTAGGGATCCTGTAAGAGCCAGGAATGGATCCTGCCAGTGGCAGTGGGTCAGCTCCGAAGCCGTCGATAGTTCGGGCGAATGAGCTCCCCGGCGTCCGATTGGTGGACTCTAGTCCAAGGGGCGTCGGGAGTCTTCGGGACCAAGTCCCAATCTGGCCCCGAAGCGAGGGGAGTACCGATCGCCTAGTGAACAGAACAAAAAAAAGGCTGATACGTTGGCAGAAATAATTGCCAGCTTTCCTGTCTCAAGACTTTTCCGTTAGCCGTTTGAATAACTCCTTGACTAGACGCTTGGCAAACGGCGCAAAGTCGTAACCTGTACTGAGGTTGGCGTATTTGCGTAGTTTGAGGTTCTCAGAATAAACCTTGCTTAACGAAGTCGCTTGGATGTGAGATGGGGCTAATATCTCTACGAGTACACACATGTCGCATTCTACACCAGTAACCAATCTGGTCTCATGCCATTGCTTCTCAGAGAGTTCTAGGATCGCTGGTACTTCAGCAGTGACTGTCCTTCGGATGATGTTGTTGATAGCCGCGTGACGTAGAATGTGGCCAGCAGCCCTATTCTGTTACTTAAGCGCAAATCTTATACAATGGAAACCATTAACTACATTATATATCACGCTATTAAAGTAGATATTTGCACGGCCGCTGTCAAGGTCGAGGAGCTTAGAGAGAATTGAATAATATTTTGTAATTATGACGCAAGCTGTGCCTTTAGTAACGAAATCCACTAATAACGTTTGCGCTTAAGTAACAGAACAGGGCGCAGCACTTCTAGCGCAAGAAAGCCCATGGTGTCCACAGGTTCTCCACACCGAACCGATGTTTTAGTTTTTTTTAACAAATAGTGGTGTTGCAGTGGCACAGTGGTTTTACCTAAATAAATCTGAATTCGCAGTACACCCGTAAAAAAAAATGTTCTCGGGTGCTATATATGTATATTTTTTATTGTAAAGACATTGCAAAAGTTTGGGTAAGTTCATGTATGGAAGCTCGCCATTGTTATTCGTTTTGTATCTACTTAATAAATAAACAAGGCGGCGATTAGCTCGAGCTATTTATTTAAAAGTAAAACAAATCCTAATCACCTGACATATTATTAGTACCTATATATGTATATATAATTATTTATGTATTTATCTTAATTATGTATTATTATTTTTCTGTTAGATATTATGGTATTATAAATGTACTTATAGTATGACAATGCCTCTTTACAGCAGCTATTATCTTAACTGATATTTACATTTCTATTTTTATAATTGTGTCTGTCTTAGTTTATAGTATGACAATGCCTATATACAGGAGCTATTATATTAATTGACATTTATATTCTTATAATTGTGTCTGTCTTAGCTTATAGTGTGACAATGCCTATCTACAGCAGCTATAATGTTAAGCGTTATTCTGTATTTATAATTTTGTTATTTTATTGTTTCTCTTTCCAAATGATGGTTATCATGTACTGCTATAGATTCACCAATATGTACTATAAAATTATATATGTAAATAAATACATTAATTATTAATGTAAATAAATACATTTAATTTATTTGTGATATTTCTCGAGACATCGACGAGCTTGCCACTTGTCATGATTGGCCTATAGTAAAGTTGGCTAAATATGAATCCGCTTATTTATAAGCGTGGTTTCTGACCACCCCGAAAGGGAAACGGTCGTGATGATACTTTACTTTACTTTTAATTCTGGCTTTTACTATATTACTTCTAATTTCACACTCTGTACCCATAATATTAATCTCTCCTCACTTTCCCAAAGATTAGCTGGTAGAGAATACCTTCATGGTATTATGCTCGCCTATGTACAACACTTTATATTGTATATTTTGTGTGCAATAAAGAATATTATTATTATAAACAGCAAACTACAAAACGCAATCACCGTTTCTGTGAACTATCAGACGCGGCTAATGTAGAAATTACTTTAACTTGAATATTGTACGAACACGTCCCAGTTTCCGAGAAATAACACAACAGCACTATTCTGTTAGTTAAGCGAAAACGTTATAATATGGAAACCCTTTACTAACAGGAACTGTCATGTAAAACGCCAATAAAATTGGTGACTGCCTCCGAGGTCTAGCGGTTAAGTCATGGACTTTGTAAATGTACCTATTAAAATTAAAAATGTCGTTATCACTGAAGGGTCGTCTCTAGAGGACATTTTTTACTTATAGTTTATTTTTTATTAGGTTTAGTTTATATTTATTTTAATTTTTACTTTTAAGTAGTTTTAAATTATATTGTAATTATTTTATACTGTTTGTATATCACTTCACAAAACAAAAATAAATGGCGTTTAATATATTATCCACATCTGAGATGGTTCGCTAAGTACCTTACATAAGCTCTCAATCTTCTGCGCCTCTGCATTTTCGTCGATACGGATAGTGGACGACACTACAGTACCTAAAACTTCGAATCGCTGCCACTTCGCCGAGATGTTGCCTCCCTTAGCGTATTCTAAAAGCTACAAGGATACTACGATGAGTGTTCTGAAGAGCTCCACAACCTTATCTCTTCTTATGCACCCCCATAATGTTGGCTACTCTACGCGTACATATAAATTTGGAAACGCTTATATTGGTCGCATGCTGAAGATGTGGAATGCTCTACCAGCTATTGTGTTTCATCATTCCTATAGCCTGGAGTCCTTTAAGCAAAGTTTGAAAATGTATCTTGATATATCGTAATGGTAGGGACTGATGTCGGTCGTCAGTGGCTGGCATCAGTTGCTAATTCTCGGACCTCGCGTCCCGCTTACCATCAGGTAGCGCGATGTCACATGTCGTACTCTGTATAAAAAAAACAATTTTAATTTGAAAGTCAGTCGTCAGCTGGTACTATTGACTCCATTTTTAACTGTAGTCGTTAAAATTACAGATTAGTTTTGGTATAACCCACCCTTAGACACGAAGGTACAAAGATTCGATTCCTGGTTGGGATACAAACAAATATTTAATTTATTTGTAACACTTCTCGAGTTTGGTACGCTAGACGGACGGGACTCTGTAAATGCTGTACATCCCTCTGCAGCTGATGTGGTAGTCTTCTAGACACCATATTATTATTTTTTTAATTTCCTGAGTTTCAAAGATTACTTGTAACTAGCGAGGAAATTTTGTATCAACTTGAACACGTCCCGTTTCACAAATCTAATTTTTCTCTCCGGAGAATTCTTTTTGAGAGCTATCGAGAATCCTCGTTTCGTCGGCGGCTGGTATTGCCAATTTCACTGAATGTTCCTATCCGTTAGAAACTTTTTGTCTTAGCCGAAAAGCGCCGTGGCGTGTATCGCGCTTACAGACAGCCATTGTACGAGTTTTTTCCAAAGCTTTGTGTCTTTTTTGCGATAGATTTCGTGCGCGATCGACTTCCTTTGTGAGCCGATACCTGACCTATTCAATTCTGTGTACTTTTGTTGTAATATATCATTTTTTGAAGCTGAAAACTGTATTCATAAAGCGTTTGTTGTGCACCTGTCTGTATACAAGTGACTTTTTTGTTTGTAAGATCTCTGGGCTATTGTTTTCCTCGTCTTTGTCGCGTTTATTAAACTTACAATATTTTCGTTTTGTAAAGTAATAAAGTATGATTACGACCGTAATGCTAACAGACTACAGATAGTCTAGGGATAACCTAGAGAAACTTATTGTTACTGGCAAGATACCGAGAGGCCGAAGCTCGGTACGCTGCTATTGTGTAATAATAATAATCTTAATAATAATAAAAACTTTATTGTTTTGATAACAAAAGGTGTATGTAATGCCGATTGGCATTCTCTTACCATCAACCTTCGGGACATTGTATCAATTATGGTAGGTTTATAAAACACACATCAAATAAAGAATATTTAAATAATTTTGATATTAATTTAAATTACCTACTTTAAACTAAATAAATAAATACATGATTTTAATACTTAAACTACATAATAATAATACATACACTACATAAATAATACATATACATAAACAGAAAACTAATACTTATATTATACAACTACATTACAATAACAATGAGAATAGAAATGAATTGTGAATATTTATTGCATCTTTAAAAAGTGTGAATATACTTGTATTTTAAATCATCATCATCATTAGCCTGTATCTCCACTGCTGGATGTAGGCCTCCCCCAGGGTTCGCCACTTAACGCGATCTTTCGCTACCCTCATCCAACCCTTCAAGCGACCTTCTTTAGGTTATTTGTCCTACTGGCGGGGGGTCGTCCCACTCTGTGTTTTTCCGTACGTGGTCTCCACTTGGCAGATGTGTCCGGCCCATTACCACTTCAGCTTGCTAATTTTAAAGTTGTATGTATGTTGTGTGTATTTGTCCAGCGGTTAAGGCCATAGATTCCGAGCTCCTGTGTTTGATTCCTGGTTGAGAATACATTATTTATTTATTAGTGACATTTCTTATTATAGTAAAGTTGGCCAAATGTAAAGCTCCTTTGCTCCTTACAAAAGTGCGGTTTCTGACCACCTCTCCAGAGACTACAGTCGTGACGATACTTTACTTTAGTTAATAATGATTCTTGTAGTTTATTTTTAACCCAAATAACATTTTTTATCATCACATAGTACGTTTTATTAAAATTAAATCCCATTCCGAATCACGTATAAGGTGAGGATATTTTCATGAAAAATGTTTCCTGGTTACTTACGAAGGTTGTGCCTTATGAAAGTCCATAATTTAATCTGGGAAAGTGTGAATATCTATGTATTTCGTGAACAGACTCACAAAATACGAATTTATAAGTACTCGTATTAAAAGAACGGTCCCCATTTATTTCATGTAAATGAAAATTTATAAAATAAAAATGCAAAAAATGGTGCACTGTAAAAGGATTACTACGAGTATTTGTCGACAAAAATGCAATAAAATAGCTTTTAAATAAACAAGTTTTTACAAAAAAAATGGATTTGCTACTTTAGTTATAATTATAGTCGACAACATGTACGAGTATATACCGCGTGTAATTATCAAAAGAGCAAATATTTTTTTTAAGCTTCAGGTGTCATTAGTAGAACTCCTTTTTAAAATAAATAAGTTATTTTTTTTTTAAAGATAAAAATCATTACCTATCCGAAAAACAAAACACTACTGCATGGTGAATAGGGAATTGATCTCGCTCACAGGCGAAAGACGAAATAGAGAAAGAATGAATACGTAAGTCAACATTCGCGCCATCGTCGACCTTTCGCTACCCACGTGATTAGGCTCAGTATGTGGCGATATCTTTAGAAAAACTTCTCTGCGCCGTAACTAAAAATATTATTACTGAATAATTAAATTAAAAAATACCTAAATCTTTATTTTTATTCTAGATTATAATATATAAATATTTCCTTTTTAATAAATTCCACCCAGTATAGCCACTACACGTACAATAAAAGACTTATTTAGTTTGGGTGCTCTTACATCTGTCGCGATGAGGAAGGCTCTCCCAGCCAGTGTGTTTCTTCATTCATATAACCTTAATTTATTATTAAAACAAAAAAAAAAAAACTAAAACGGTCAAAAAAAATCCAAAGTTACTTATTTATTACTAATGAATAATCTTGTAAATAATAATAAATCTTGTTTCAATTTAAATTTTTTGATCATTTTTTTTTTTTTTAAGTTTTAATAATAAATTAAGGTTGGCATGGCCATGGCAAGCTTACAATATTAGTTCTCCCTGAAAGTATGGCGTATTATTGCAAATGGCGTATATTTTTAACGATAACAACAAATAGGGTGGTAGGCAGACTGATGGTGGTAATTTTCCCAGTCTGCCGGGGCGGAGCAGTATCCACCGTTCGTGCCGATAAACCCAGTAAAGTGTATCCACGTGTTTCGGGATCAGGCTCGAATTGCCGTCATGCCCAGTCAAGCCGGCATAGTGTTAGGTTACTGATGTCAGTCATGAGTGTCTGATTCCAGTTGCTAACATTCATTGACCTCGCGCGCCACTTACCACCAGTAATATAATGAAAAAAAAAATTAAATATGACCATTACTTGAAATTTAGCGCACCAGGGAAAGTTTTAGTACCAGATTTTGTACTACGATAAACTACTATATATAACTATAATAAAATAGAGTTAAATTTGAAATTTTAAAAATAAATTATTAAGGTAGAGCGTTCTTTATTTTCCCGTTGAGTAGAAGTTTTATGGTTTGTAAAATATTGAGCACATAAATAAGAAAGCTGTCGTGTATTACAGCACGTCCCAGGCGCCTCCGCGACTACCTGCCGCTATATTTTATCTGGGATTCTCTTACGGGCGGCGAGGAAATAAAAAATGGATATAAAATTGCTAACGCGTTATTCTTAAACAAAAGCACTGGTAGAGTTCAGAGACATATATATAAGACCTGTTTAAAATCGCATTTTTATCACCCCAAAATAAAGCTACAGATTGACGTGCTAGCACAAAAGCATGTTATTATTGAGCAATTGCTACTTAGTAGACATGCGCGCCGCGCCGGCGCAGCTGAGCCGCGCCGCCCTTTGTCCGCGCCGCCGCCGCCGTGGAGTCAGCTCGGCGCGCCGAAGCGCGGGCGCGAGCGAAAGTAACCCAATCGAGCGAGCGTTTGATGAAGCCGATCAAGAGTGCTGAAAGTACTTGGCAGCTGCTAATGCTAATGACGTTATTGATGACGACGTTCTACAGTATTGGCGGGAAAAGAAAAAAACCTTTCCTCTTTTAAGCGAACTCGCAAGGGCTATGTTGGCAATTCCTGCCACTAGCACGCCAAGTGATCGCGTTTTTTCTATAGCAGGGCTAACCGTCGCTGCTAAAAGATCGCGACTGAGTCCACTACGCGTGGACAAAATTATTTTCATCCATGACATTTATGTATTGTGCAAACAAAACCATACTTTTTACCTGACCTTTCTTTCCTTTTTTTTTTTTTTATACTAGCACGACATGTGACCCTGCGCCCACCTGATGGTAAGTGGCGCGCAGGGTCCATGAATGTTAGCAACTGGAATCAGACCCTTATATCCGACATCAGTCCCTAATACTATGCCGGCTTGAGAGATTCCTATTACTGTTGATATCATTTTCAGTAATAAACTTTTTGATTCCACTACTATTTTTTACTTTTATCTTCTTTATTATATAGCCAATCCAAATCGGCCAAGTGAACATAAAGAATATCTACATAATATGAGATGAGTTAGGCTAGCTAGGCACCTTTTTTTTATTTCGACCAAAATAAATAATAGTTTCCTCATAGGAAAATGCAAAGTTTGTAAAGGTGGAGTTCTCATTGCGCATATAAATAAATGTTACTAAGTAATTTTATGACTGCAAAATATATGGCCACGCGCTGGAAAATTGGGACTCGGCGCGCATGTCTACTACTTAGTAGTACTTGTGTTCAAACGTTGCTAGTAATGAGTATGCGTAATGAGAACGTGTATTTACAGTGTAACCTCTATACATATAATGACACTTAACGGACCGAGCATTTACCGCGTTATAATGAGTGAAGTGAAGAGAAATAAAAGATATTTTACTATTCAATAATAATTTGTATTCACTAATATAGTACACATTTTACATACGAACATTATTATTCATACAAATAACAACACATATTTCGTCTTTTAACATCACTTATATTTTCTTCCTCTTCTATTGAATGTAATCATAAAACTTTTTAACTTATATTTAATAACCAACCTCTATGTTAAATTTCCGAATAATTTTATTCACCTCGACTATTGAACAACATCGGATCGACGAAAAAGTATTCGTTATATTAGCCAACTCATTAGGGCCATCGATTTGAAATGATAAATTGTCCAAGCCTTTAATATTATGTCTATGTATGGTGAAAAGGGGATATCAAGACATCTGCGAGTAAAATGGACCGCCTAACAAAACAAGCGTACATTCAGAAGCGTATGGGTCTAACTGCTGCTGATTCCATTTTCCTTTTAGATCTTCCTTTATAAAAATATTATTTAATAGATTGCTTTATTTATTTGTGATGATTTGTAAAAGGTCTGGTCTTTCTTGAAGCAAAGGAAATTGTCAAATAGTCAATGGAATTTAGGCTGAACTTGCGTCTGAACCCAATTGTCGACAAAAGAAAGGCAATGTACAACAAAAAAAATCGTTAATTTATTTGATAGGAAATATGAATATCGTAATTTAAAATAAGTTAGTTAAGTCTTTCAGTTGAAGAATCGCACAAACCCTATTGCATTGCAGGCTGTCAAAAAATGACTAAGACTACAACTATAAACCTAGCTTAACTCCATTTGAATGAACCCGGGGCAAATGAAAGCAAACTAAGGTTTTATACAATTTAAATAGCTAGTTATTAATCAGTGACTAAAAACAAATAACGTTGTGACAACTAAAAAATGGTAGTTTTTTTTTTCCTTATATATTTTAAATCGAACTCCACCACACTAGTTGATAACTAACTTACGGTCGGCCGGCGAAATGCAAATGACGTTCTGTATTATTTTTAAATCCTTATTTCTATAATGCTAAAAAATATCCACGGCTTCATAATCTTCTAATATTTTTGGTACATGAACGGTAAAGACTACATACTTTCTGTTCAGTTTTGATAGTTCAAAAACTTTCGCGGCATTCAACACTGATACATAAACACATATTTATTTAGTTGTATTGTATTACATTCCTTTCCGCTTCCTAAATTATTTTGCGGGTACCATTGGGTGACCAACAAAAAATGGTCATGTAGACACGGGGTTTCTGCACTTACTGGCATTCTGCTTTATCCTTCATTAATTTATTACAATAACCTGAACACAATTTTTTGCCCTGCTAAAGATGATGTCCGATGATGAAGAAATATCTAGCAAAATCTTTGCACCACTTACTGAAAGAATTGGGTCGAAGCAGGTCTACTAGATGGCATTATATTTATTATAATCAATAAATAATATTCTATAGACTTATATTTTTAACATATTTAATTGAAATTGATATATTGCACCTACTTCACATAAATGTTCTTGTTGTCCCGAAGGTCTGACAGGCAGAGAATGTCAAGCGACATTATGTCACACCATTGTATTGTATTTGTGCAATAAAGTTTTAAATAAAATAAATAAATGAATAACGGAATCGTATGAATATTGTATAATATTAGGTTAGGTAGAGAGTGAAATAAAACGGTGGATGGTGAGCGTCTTATTGCGCAATAAAAAGAAAAGATAGTCGGCCGCAAGCCGCTTAGTCATGGTGAATCCATGGAATGCTAAGATTTATGTCTTTTTATTCTGGTAATTATTGCTAAGCATAATCTACCCTATAGTGTGAAAAATATATCCAGGATTTTTATTAATTTTGAATTTATTATTGTTTAGTATACCTAAATATAGGTTTTTTTTAATGTAAAAACTTCCGAATTAATAATAATAATAATAATAATAAATTCTTTATTGTACAGAACCAAAAATAGTGTGGGTACAAAGGCGAGCTTAATGCTATAAATGCATTTTCTACCAACTAACCTTTGTGAATGGGGAGCCATTATAAGCGGGTGCAGAAATCATATTGTGATCAACAATTATAAAATATTAATACATACTAATTAAATATACATATCCTACATATTAAATAAATATATACATAAATAATAAATACATATCTAAGTACATAGTAGAAAGTTATGGTAAGTTATTCTGTTTATGGTGTAAAAAAATGTATAACTTGTCTTTAAATATTTCGAGAGATGGAGCTTGCCTGATTACCAAAGGGAGTCTGTTCCACTGGCGAGCTGCAGATACCGAAAAGGAGTCTGAATATCTGCTGGAAGAGTGGGGAGGGATTTTAAGTAAATTGTTGTGGGAAGAACGAAGTGAAAGACCGTGCGAGTCACAAAGAAATTGAAAACGATCTTTTAGGTAAGGGGGTGCATTGGGATTATAGAGAATGCCGTAAAGAATTATTAATTCATCCGTATGTCTTTCTTGCGGTAATGAGATATTTTCTCACTGCTAAAACCTCGGCGCGGTGGTAGCTCGGTAGACGTTTTCGCTTTTCTTAACATTCTACAAAGGTCGGTTTAAACCCCCCTGGCATGTACATTCGTCATATATTTACAACATCACCGTTCCCGTGCCTCTGAGAGCACGTTAAGCCGTCGGTCCCGGTTCCATTATTACCTACCAACATGTGGAATAGTTAATAAATTGTAATTTAAAAAATTGACATCAGATCCTCGCCAACCCGTCTGGCCAGCGTGGCGAGTGTAGGCCAAATTCTCCAGATATACATACTAGTATCCAGGACGCTGTTTTAGGGGCTGTAATAAATGAATGAAATAACCTCGTAGTGTGATAGTAATGACATGACTGATTTTATCGGCTTAATTTTTTTTTTATTAAATATTCATTTTTCCAGTGCAAAGATCTAATTGGCATTGAAATAAAAAACTAGAATGAATGATATTTTTTTGGGTTTGATAGATACAGGTTGTTGGATATCTCTTGTTGCAGTAGGTTTTTTCTGTCAATAGCAACTATTTTCTATGAAAAAAGATACTTAGCCAGCATCGGATTAGCACCATTGAATTTAGGCCAACGCCATTACGACACGATTGCTCTTAGATAAACTAAACATAAATCGTTTTGTGCAACGATCTCTGGCAGTTAATGAACTGAATAGTTAGTTATATGTTACATAGATATAATAAAGAGGGACGTGCCTAATATTACAATTTACAATCGGTGGTTTAGAGCCAACGTTAAATTAGCACCACCTTACGGCCGGTTGTAGAGACGGTGATTTATTTATTTATTTATTACTTCAGACGGGAGACCACTTTTTAAAGAAATGCTCCTGGAGGAGAACTGAAGTAGTTGAACCTAGATCCCCTGGGTTCGTGATCCACACGAGCACTGTTATACCAGTAACCCAGCACCAAAAGTGCATGAATTACCAGCGGGTGCTTAACCACTGATATCCTGCGCGGGAAAAAGGGGGAATGTCCACATCCCATTGTCTATCCCCACTGACTACCTCCGTGGTCTAGCGGTTAAGTCCGTGGATTTAGATTCGAAGGTACCGGGTTCGATTCCTGGTCGGGACACAAAAATATTTATTAATATAAATAAATACATTTTATTAATATTGAATTTATTTCTGATATTTCTCGAGTTTGGTACGCTGGAGACATCGACGAGCTTGCCACTTGTCATGATTGGCCTATAGTAAAGTTGGCTAAATGTGAATCCGCTTCTTTATAAGCGTGGTTTCTGACCACCCCGAAAAGGAAACGGTCGTGATGATGATGATACCCACTGTCTATATGTACTTTCAAAAACACTAATTATAAGGTTGACATCTATCTAATGCTTAGTGTACATATTTTAGAAATAGTTAGAAATTTTGCTATTAGACGTTAGATCGCGTAAAAAATATAATAAAAAATAATAAAAAAAATGGCAACCAATGGCCTTTCTATCTTATATTTGGTCTAAGTAGTACAACACTCGAGAAGCGCATTCCGCCAAAATAAACAGGCCAGATCAACATTGTATCAGATCGTATCTGGATCACGTCCAATCGTTAATTCCGACGCTAAACCGGGTTTATGTTACTTTGTACTTTACAATCACTGTGTTAATTACTTGCACCAAAGTTTAAGACGTTCCTAACAACAATGTATGATTAACTTATTGTAAAATCTAATTAGGTCACATACAAATTATTATTATGAGGCCCTTGTTTCTGTGGCCTTGCCAGCCATCTTAGAACCCAGCATAGCCCGCGATGGAATGGATTTAGTGTGGGATGCAACCTGTGTGAACACCCTGGCGCCTTCCCATCTGTCCTTGACCTCAAAGGACCCAGGCTCTGCTGCATTACAAGCAGAGAAACTCAAACGGCGGAAATACACCCAGCTTACTGATATGTGTTTATGCGCCGTTTGGAGTTGAAACTCTCGGACCGTAGGGACTAAGTGTATAGAAAATTTTCAAGGTGTTTTTGGCAAAACAGCTTATTTTTATTTATTTTTTTTTTGCGTCGAGCAGTCGGTCAGGTTTAGCTGATTTTAGCTCCAATCTTGAACTTACGTTGAAGCTGACTATCAGACGAAAACCATTTATTAAACTTTATCGTCAGTACAATAGCTAAAGAAAAAGCTATTTTATTGTTCAGTAATTCGGGCTATCATAAGCCAAGTAATGATTATGGGCACCTCTTCGCGATATCGTTTACAGACGAGTTCGTTCGTTTATTGCGCCAATTCGTTCATACGACGCCATAAACTTAATTAACGAGTAACGAACACCGAAAGGAGATCATACAGACGTTAAAAATGACACGACTCGAGAAGAAATAAACGTTTATTACAACGAGATTTAACTGCTTTAAGTTAGAATTTAAAAAAAAATCATAATACTGAAATAGTTAGCTTAATACTTATTATATAATAATTTAATTTAAGAAGTTGTTAATGAAATAGTTGAAAGAACAATGTTAATGTACATTAATATTATACTGCGTGGAATTCATTAAATAGCAAATATTTCTATATTATAATCAAGAAAAAAAATAAAGAACTATATATATATATTTTTAAATATTCAGTAATAAAATCTTAAGTTACGATGCAGAGAAGTTTTCCTAAAAATATCGCCACTCATAGAGAGCCTAATCAATATTAATAACAATGCAATGTCGACGATAGAGCGAACGTTGACTAAAGTTATTTTTTATCTGTCTATTTCGTTCTTCAGCTGTGGGCGAGATCAATTAATAATAATACTCCCTAGCCTTTAGGTATTTATCACGATGGATAAATATCGCGATTTTTAGACGCGCTCTTATTCACCATGCAGTAGTGTTATGTTTTTCGGATAATGATTTTTATCTTAAAAAAAAGTTACCTTTTTTATTTCAAATAGAGATTCTATTAATGATACCTGACGCTTAAAATAAATATTTGCTCTTTTGACAATTAGGTACACGCTGTATATGTAATAGTATGTAAATTAGTATTATGTATGCCGCTGAGGTGCGCAAAGGGAGTACACGGATTTTTTTAACAACGTTTTAATAAGCAGAGTGATCAAATTAATAAGAGTGTGTTTGCGTGGGCATTATTCGCCCGCAGTGATGGTTTGTATATATTTGTGAACAGGGTATCGAAATATAGGCCCAGGTATAACAAGATACGATTCTTGTTTAACAACACCATGTTCAATCCACACAAGAGTGACTTGAAAGGAACCTGACTTCATCAGAACTCAAGACTGGCCTGCATCTAGTCTTGATTTTAATCCACTTGTTTATGAATTATGATTATTCTTTTGTAGAAAGTATGGCAAGCTTTAAATGTCATAATAATTTTGAGTATCTAGAAAAATCATAATATTAGCAGTAACGAATGTTCCTATGGAGAAAGTGCGTTTTTCAATCGATAATTGGCTACACAGTTTAAAGGCGTGTTGATTGAGGCTAATGGAGATTTCGAATGACAGTTTTAAGTAATAGAAAAAAATATTTATGGTAAGACTAGGTAGTGGTATAGTGTTAAACAATTTTGAAGTCGACGAAATCATAAAACAAAAGAATTTAAATTCTTTAAAGAAATTAAGTTTTGGCTAAGTTCAGACATTCGTCGTCGTGTCGCGGCCGCTTGCAATACGTTGTCAGAAGAAAAACATAAAGTAGCATTACGACTGTAATCGAAGGACGGTTAAATAATGAAATCACTTTAGTCATAAAGTTCCAACAATTAGTTTTATCTAGTCATAGGTGTTCCTTGGAACCTATGTGTGGATATAGTAAATGATATGATGTCGTTATAATGGTTTCAGGGTATTGTTGGGTGGCGACGTTTTCTGCAGTGCGCCCGGAATGGACTGTAAAATACAGTATCACTTTATGCAACATCACTGTAACCAACATAAAAAAAAAACTGACATACGTGTACATATAGCACCCATAATTATATAAAGGCACAAGTAATTTTTTTTGTATAGTGTGAATTTAAATCCTAAGGGCACAAAATGGAAAAATAAGCTGGAATGTAAGAATCAAGAATCTTTAAACGCAATTACCCAAAAAAAAAAAATGTTTTTTGTATTATGCACTTGAATTACTGACAGTGCGATATATTGTATAATAATAAGCCACAACATTAAATTTAGGTCTACTAACTTTAGTCTAAGCCATTTTTATCTGATTAAATGAATACGAGTATATCATGATTATCTGTGACGCCAATTATCATGAAGAACTATGTATACTTCAAATACTTACGAACGAAGCGAGGTTAAACAGCAAGGGGTTTTTTGGTGATCTCTATAAGGAAACAAACCCGATACATTTTCGTTTAAATCTACTGTCGTAGCCGCTAGACCACAGAAACAGTTGTCAGAAGATTTGCATTTTTATGAAAACGTTTTACGACACTCGATCCAGCAGAGTGAAATAAGGAAGCCCGCCTCGCTGCATAAAATGTTTAACATCTGGACGCCCTGACTTGCAATTCTATGACTTCTTCTATTCAACCTTGTTGCGAAATAATTTATGTTTTTACTCAAAACCCTATAACTAAATATTGAGATGGATCTTGTTTGAATCTAGATTTAAGATTATTAAAATAGTTTTGAATAATATAATTATGATTGGTTATCGCTGCGCCTTGTACCTCGGCTCTATTGTCAACAACAAATTGTGATGTCCAAAACAGCAATGAATGAACATTTTCAGGAAGAATAAAATCCACATTGTCAGAATTCTCGTTTTATCCATATGTACGGTTCGGAGACATGAATTATAAAAGCTGCAGATAGAGTAAGAATTAATGCGTTTGAGATGTGATGCTGGCTTCGTTTGCTCAGAATCCATTGGACCGCACGACGCTCAAAGAGCTCAAACTTAACAAGGGACGTTCTACCGTCGGCGAACGAGTGCCTTCACTTCATAGCCACCACTCAGACTTAGCTGTTAAGGCACGCAGGACCAACAGTGAAAGAGAGACGTTTTTTAGGGTTTTAGTCCGTAGGCGCCTTGGGCTCCTAATGAGGCCTCACGGTGAGTCGGGCATGCGACCTCCCGCGGTGGCTCTTCAGGGGCTGGGGTCGTATCATTGATAATTTACCGATTCACTGTCTTTAAAAAAAAAATGCTTCACCCGAATTTTGCAATATTTGGGCCACATTTCGAAAAGAGGTGCCGACAATCTAAGTAACAGAAAAAGTAGACGGTAAAAGAACAAGATGAAGAAGCCCCAAAAAGTCAGGGGCTGACCAACTAAACATCCCAGCGGCCCTATCGTGTTACTTAGTCGCAAACGTTATATAATGGAATCTATTAACTATATATATGCGCGGTGGTGGCTCGGTTGTAAGAACGCGTGCCTTAAGTCCTACAAAGGTCGGTTCAAACCCACCCGGCATGTACCAATGAGAAATGCACTTTTCTTACGTACATTTGTCATAGATTTACAACACCACCGTTCCCGTGCCTCGGAGAGCACGTTAAGCCGTCGGTCCCGGTTCCACTAATACCAACTTGTGAAAACGTTAATAAATTGTCATAAAAAAAATGACATCATATCCTTGCCAAAACAAATTCTCCAGATATATGTTCTGGAAGGCCCATCTCCATCAGTGGAGGTCTAGGACACTGTGTTCTAGGGGCTGTAATGAACTATATATATATCACGCTATTAAAGTTGATATTTGTGCGGTCGCTGTCAAGGTTCAGCGCTTATAGAGTTGAGAATTGAATAATATTTTGTAATTATGTCGCTCTGTCGTAAATAACAAAATCCACTAATACCGTTTGCGACTAAGTAACAGAATACACCAAGCCATCCGCAGTGGATGGACTGGAAACGGCTGATGGCCTATGCGATAAAACATTTACATTGACAAGTACCAAGCTTGTTGATGTCTCTAGGCTATCAAACTCGGGAAATAAAAATTAAATAAATCTAAATCCACAGACTTAAACGCTAGACCACGGAGGTATTTTATTATTTTTCATTAAATATGTACGAGTATATACGCGTACCGTTGTAGGTATATGTTAAAGGTTACATCATCGGGTCGCGGTCGTAGCCGGAACGTACTCGAAAATTATGAACAAGCCGAAGAAAGTCCAAAACAGTCTTAGATTTTTTTACTTTAATGGCATTCGACCACTTAAGCGGAAATGGCGGAAGATCCCAGAACTTAAGCAATTAGTAAGCTCGAAACGGACAGTAATTAACGAGAAATGCAATTTGAAGTAGAAAAGGTAGAATAATTCACCCAATAACAGAACGAGTCCCGCTCGCTTTCTACTCATTAGCTAAATTATTCATTAACCGTGTGCTAACGACTTGTTGACGCGTCTTTTAAATACTACAACACAGAAATTGACAATTGAAAATTACAAAAGTACTATTTATAGCTAGCTGTTTTGTTACGCGTGTAATATAGTGGTCACCGAAAATAGCCTTCAGCCTTGCTTTGAGGGCAACGGAATATCCTGTCAAAATCGAAAGCCCTAGGCAACCAACAAGATTATTATGCCCCTTAAAAAATATAATTTTTTTATTCAACAAAGACATTTTTTTTATACTTCAATAAGTTATTGACAGTATAATAGATACGAAACTTACGACAGAGATGTTACGAAAAAAAAAACAACCGGGTTCTTCAACACTGTTTTTTAAATATGTAGTTAGATAGATATTTACGTGACTCACATAGATATTATTGTCTGATGAATACCCTTATAAAATATATAAAAATAAATAATATATATACAAAAAATATCCAGCGACATCTATGTGCAGTGTGCACCACCTAAATTTTTTTTTATTATTTTGTAAGGCATTTATTTCTCCATCATCAGCCGAGCAAAATATAATATTTTTTGACGGGTCTGATAAAAGTCCAAGAGACAACCTTTGCCGTACCTGTAAAGCAGTAAGTCTTGTTTCAGTAAAAATTGTTTCAAGCCGTATTATTTTTATATATATATCACCATGGCAAGCTTAACATATTAGTTCTCCTTAAAAGTAAAAAATGGCATTTGACATTATTGCAAATAGCACATACTTTCAACGAGACCAATAGGTAATTTCCCCAGTATCCGGGGCGGAGAAGTATCCACCGTACGTGCCGATAAACCCAGTAAAGTGTATCCACACGCTTCGGGATCAGGCTCGAATTGCCGTCATGCCCAGTCAAGACGGCATAGTGTTAGGGACTGATGTCAGTCATGAGTATCTGATTTCAGTTGCTAACATTCATGGACCTCGCGAGATGGGTGCAAGGTCATATGTCATAGTGTTAGTATAATAAAATACCTTATTTAAAAAGCATTTATAACAGCTTTGGGAGTGTGGTAGAGGATTACAGGGTGCGTTAAAATAAACATAATATTACATAAAAAATAATTACATACTATTACGTAGATACTTAAATAATATATTTCTAGAAATATTATTTTCAAGTGGAATTTAAAGACCAAATCCTAAGCTCTCGCTATTTAAAAAAAAAAGTCTTACGCTCTATTTTGCGTGGACATGTCAAGTGCAAGTTATTGTTTTGTAAATTAATTTACTGTGGATATTGTTAATCAAAAGTGGTGTTGTTTGTTTAATATTGTGCTACAATGTGGTTAGTTATGGAAAACGATAAATTGGACTTTGAATATGGGGCACAAGTTGCAGTTCATTTTTTGCGGTTTTTCCGCGCTGTGAACTCCCATATTTTACCTGACGTGTTTGAGCTATAATGCCGCGAGTGACTCAAAGAAAAACATCAAATTCTGCAGCATCTGGAATTCGATGATTACCTCATCAACTCATAAAAAAGAAAGATATATCACGTTAGACTTGGCTGTATGGGCTAGACCCTTTGCCTTCCCTATCACCTCATTCATCATCCATCGGGAGAAGAGAAACAAACAAAAAAAAACTGTATTACGAATATTGCACCAGCTGATAGTGTCGCTTACAACAATCAAATGGTGGAATGTTACATTAAATGGTTTATATCTTGTATTTCTCTGTATAAATATTTTATCTAAATAAATATTTATTTAAAAATAGTCTAACAAATAAAGATGCAGTGCTAAGTTAAAGAAGCGAAGTGAACGTGATTTATTTGGCCTCGAGGAGAACGCGGGCCGCTGTCAGCTCTCATTTCGTACACTTTCAACCATTAATATTCATTACCAACTAACTTCTATGCGTTCAAATTACTTTATTTATTTAATTTCGTGAACTTTAATTATTTTAGCGGGAAAATGCAAATTGAAAGTTGACTTACAATGCAATTCTCTAAATTACTTCTGACGTGTATAGTTTAGTTGTCCAACAAGCTAGGATCGAGAATAATTAATTAATTAAGCAGACAAAATATAAAATAAGTATTTGCGATACTACACACATCAAAAAAGTCTAGGGATCAAGCATGTTTATGCGGATTTCTTGTGATTGAGATGTGGCTTTGTAATAAATTTATGATTTTATAAATTTATATGGATCCTTTTTGGTGCATTTCATAATTTAAAACAGGAACTGTCAATCAAATTCGAGTAAAAGATGAAAATCAGCTGTCAATATTTTCCCTATAAAAACATAAGACGCATTGAAGACATTATTAGTGCTACTGTTTCCCTACTACTGATTAAAACCAACGTTATTATGGAGCGGCGACGTCATTTAAGCAGGGAAGAAATGATCAGAGCCGTGGGAATGATAGAAGCTGGTTCCCGGCAACGTACTGTGGCTTTAGCTCTGAATACAAGTCAGAGTGTTATCAGTCGACTTTGGACACGTTACCGAACCACTGGTACCGTGGCTGAGCGCCATGGAGGACGGTATCGCTGCACCACACGGAGACAAGACCGATACATTCAAATCACAGCTCGAAGAACTCCAACAATAACCGCCATGATGTTAGCCGTGAGCCTTCATCGCTCTTCAGGGAACTTAATTAGCGACCAAACAGTCAGAAACCGCTTGCATGAAGTGAACCTTCATTCCCGAAGACCGCTACGGGTACCACCTATAGCAATGCACAATCGTAGGACTCGATATCAATGGGCTCTTGAACACAGAAATTGGACAGAAGAACAATGGCGTTTCGTGTGCTTTTCTGATGAGTCTCGTTTTGGTATGAGGCCGGATACAAGACGTATACGACACTGGAGAACCCCTGGACGCCAACAGCGATTAAAATCCTGCCAGGAAGTCCATCCTTATAGTGGTGGAACCATCATGGTATGGGCGGGTATTTCGATCGGCGGAAGAACTGAGTTGATTTGGATCAGAGGCAACCTCAACGCTCAAATTTATGCTGAGACGGTTGTATCAGACGTCATCGTTCCTCTACAAGTGCATATCGGTCCCTTATTTCAGTTAATGCATGATAATGCACGACCGCACACCGCAAGAGTTGTAAGACAGACTCTCGCCGCAGCTAACATCAATGTCCTGCCCTGGCCTGCTCAGTCGCCAGACTTGAACCCGATTGAGCATGCATGGGATATTCTTCAGAGAAGAGCTCTGCCGAATATGGAGGGTATCCAGTCGCAAGAAGACCTTTTTTTGTTGTTGCAACGAACATGGGCGGCCATTCCACAGCGTGATTTGGATGAACTCATTTTGGGTATGCCAAACCGATGTTCTTGTGTTGTTAGTGTTCGCGGTAGAAACACGGATTATTAATTGTTTAAGTTACCCAATAAAATTAAAAAAAAAAACTGTTATTTCAGTCTTTTTTTCGAACTTTAATGTTAGTGGTTCAAATGTCAAAAATCCCTTTATTAGGAAAATGGCAATTTTTTTTACTAATGCAAAGGTGACTTGGTTTATCGTTACTGTAGACAAACGAAAACATTTTATTTGATCAATCCTTAAAGAAAATTTTAATGAATATCAATCAGGAGAAAAGTTATTGCAAAAATATATGTTGATCCCTAGACACTTTTGATGTGTGTATTTCATTTGTAGAAACTCTGAGCCCAAGTCTTCCTTCGGTGACAAGATTCTTCGTCCAAAGATAATTCTTTGCTGTTTTTCCATACTGATGTATTGGAGTCACTCGTGGCATTATAGCCTTAACAAGTCGGGTAAAATATGGAAGTTCACAGCGCGGGAAAAAATCAATTAATAAACTACAAGTTGTGCCCCATATTTAAAGTCCAATTTATAGTTTTCCATAATTATTCACATTGTAGCATTTATTAAACCAAACAACACCACTTTTGACTAACAATATCCACATTAAATTAATTTACATAACAAAAACTTGGACTTAACATGTACGCGCAAAATGGCGCGAAGGACTCTTTTTTTTTTAATTGGTAAATATTTATTTTAAATTAATACTTTTTATTTTAAATATAAAAATGAAATGAATTACTAGTTTTTGCATGAATATCACATTAACATGAAAAATAATCAACAAAAATCATATCATATTAAACTACGATTATAATATGTATAAATACAGTAATAATAGTACTGTATTATTATTTTTAGTTAGTTGACACGACCTTCTTACAGCAACGATCTAAATTTAAGGACATAAATAATTTGACATAATGAATATTATTATTTTTAGTTGTAAGATGACACGGCCTCTTTGCAGTCATGAATTTAAATTTAAATTAATGTTTATAATTTGACACGGCCCCTTTACAGAATATATTTATTTATATATTCTTGGGTTAAGATATAAGTAATTGTTTGTAGCAACAACAAATCATACCTTCACGGTCCACCCATAGTTTATGCTATTAATCTAATTTATTCGTAAACTGAAAAATATATCTGACAATATTTAAGAGTTACAATGTAAATTAATAACAGAATAACTTAAGTTATAATCGTAGTTAGACATAAAATAAATAAATTTTATAAGATACATGCTACTGGTATTAATTGCAATAAAACATGTCACAAACACTCGGCTTAAAGATGTTTTAAAACGGAACCTGAAAGACTACGTAAGTATTGGATGCAAGTTTGTAGCAGCGAGCGGTCAATTGAAACCCAGGGTCTACTCCGAAATAATCAAAAAAAAAATACTTTGTTGCAGATAATCTTGAAAACCTTCTAATTACGGGCACGGTAGACGGTAAAAGAACAAGATGAAAAAGCCACAAGCGATGGTCTAGTGAGAACATCCCAGTGCAACAGGCCATCCACTACACCAAAAACCGGAACTATTGGAGACGGTCGGTGAATAAGCTACAATTGCGACAGAGTCACAATCCCCATCTAAAGAGTAGGAGAAAAACAATTAGATATTTACGAGTAAAGCATACATTATTTAGATTTACAAAAAAATCGTCATGATCGTAGAACAGTGACGGATCTGCTATATTTAAAATTTTCATGGCGGCCATTCAACTGTCATTTCGACTGTTTTTTTGTCACTTTTTAAGTCTCATAATAAGTGCAAACCTTCTAGATTTCATTTTGGAACCCTTTCTAATATTTGCACTATAAATTACAGACCACAAACAATATAAAACTATATATAAATATATATGCAAAATTGTGGGTATTTTTTTAAATCCGACACTGTTCTACGATCATGACGAAATAATGTAAAGCACAATAAATATTTGAACACATAGGTGAATTTCAACCAGTCTTTTTTTATTTCATTTCGGTGGATATTTTCATAATTTAGTTTATTTCAAAAATGAACTGTGGATGTTGATATTGTTCATGCATATATTTAATGTCACCTGAATATCTAAGAGCAGTTGTAACAACGCTTTCTTTAACATCCTACAAAGGTGAAAAAAAACACTTTTCTTATGTACTATCAATATAGGTTTACAACACCACCGTTCCCGTGCCTCGAAGAGCACGTTAAGCCGTGTCGGTCCACGAGCAAATTGTAAATTCGCTAACAAATTGTCATAATAGAATGACATCAGACCCTCGGCAACACGTTTGGCCACCGTGGCGAGTGTAGGCCAAATTCTCCAGAAATTTCTGGCAAGCCCATCTCCAACAGTGGAGGTCTAGGACTGTGTTTTAGGGGCTGTAATGATAAAAATCTCAATAACTGTGGTGTTCATGTATTCGATTGTCCTAACGTCTCGATATGATTATATTAGTAATCTGTGGTTGCTTACGTACGATGCACCGGCTAGTTAGTCTGTGGTAAGAGCGGGCTAGGACACGGCTCGGCATCGGTAATTAGAAGATTACCTAATTAATTGTAACGCTAATCCAATAGTGGGTATATTCTTTTACGAGTATCTATATTCTTATGTGATCGGAGACTCCACAATAACCTTATAAGATATACGTGTTTAAAATGTAGTTGCCATCGAAATGAATAATTAGCCACCGAAATTAAAGAATCTATATACAACGAAATTATATAATCAATTGTTAACCTATACAGAAAATGTGTATTATTATTTAATAATATTATTAACTACTAAGCAAAGGCTTACGTACTGTTGACGTTTATTTTTGTAAATATAATTGTAAGTTTAAGTTTCATTAGTTTAAAAGTTGATTCTTTGTTACGAAGACGAAATGTGTGCTATTAGTTTTACATGATAATAAAATTAAACAATATTTTTTGGTATCTTGTTATAATATAAGATCCACTCTTAACGGGTACCTCAATCACACACCTTACCTTAACTACTGCTGTCTTAGCAAGTAAAAGTTATTACTTTCGACGTTATTATTTTCGACGTTAGCTATAGAAACAATGAGCCCGTGGGGATCAGAACTGAAAGCGTTCTATAAAAAATAGTTTAAGTTTAACTATTTTAATTCGACGAGCTTGCCACTTGTCATGATTGGCCTATAGTAAAGTTGGCTAAATGTGAATCCGCTTATTGATAAGCGTGGTTTCTGACCACCCCGAAAGGGAAAACGGTCGTGATGATACTTTTTTTTTTTTTTTTTTTTTTAATTCAAAGGGGAAATGCTGCCAGTGTATTGGGCTCCATGCCACATGACAGCGATTTGGAGAAGCTATTTTTATTTTCTACGTATTTTTAAAGGTTTCATTTAGTTTTTAATGTAGGTATATTACATTTTATTTATTGTTAGATATTATTTTTAATAATTTTATATAGTAGGTTAGTATAGATAGGTATGGTTAGATTGTAAGCTGACTCGGCCCTTTTACAGCCACGAATTTATATTTAGTTTACACGGCCTATTTACAGCCACGATCTTATATTAAGTAGTAATTAAGTTACAATTACCTTGCTTATGACAAATAATGCTATTATAACATACATAAATCTGGATTATTACCTGTTACGGTCCAACCATTATTGTTTTTTTTTTATGTATTTGTTTTATATTATTTTAGTGCTGACAATATCCAAGTTGCTACAAGATAACCTAAGGAAACAAATAATTAGATTTTGATTTTATATAAAAGTTAATAAATTGACATCAGACCTACCCTAACCCGTCTGGCCAGCGTGGCAGGTGTAGGTCGAATTCTCCAGATATATGTTCTGGATAGACCGTCTCCAACAGTGAAGGTCTAGGACTCTGTGTTCTAGGGGCTGTGATGTATTTGGTACATTGAGAGTAGAGTAGAGTTTGTGCTTAGTCTTCAATTTAATTTGATCCGGTAGCCGCCCCTCCTTAAGTTTCGAGCTCGCAACGCGCTGCGGTTCGCCTTCTTACAAACTCCACTCAATCCTTGCCTTAACATCGACTCCCTGCTACGATACTATGAAAAGGAAATTTATAAAATATTTCATAATTACATCCCTAGTCATTATCACCCTTGCCAACCTGACGAGAGCATGCTAAAGCGGCTTATTCACTTTATTTAACATTGTATAAAGGAAGCCGTTAAATATACGTCTTGCTGTAAAGCACACCAAGGTCGTTGTGCTAGACGTGCTGGACACACGATTTTGCAACGTGCATGATCTTAAAGGGCCGTACCGGAATATGGATTGTGTATAAGGCGTTTAAGTTCTCTAAAATATGCATAAAAAGTAGGTTTACATTACTCGTACCTATATAAAATTTATTCTTTATTCTTTTTTTTATTCTTTATTTTATCAACGTACATTCCCACCGGAATTTGGTTAGGTCTATGATAATGTACTTAACATAATTTTATTAGGTACGAGTGTTATGTTATATAATTTACTTACTACATATATCTATCGTGCCTGGAAAGTATTATATTCGAGCAAAGAACAGAACTGGCATAAGGAACCTTATGATGAAGATATCCAACCAGTAGTCAAATTATGTTTATTTAAGCGCAAACATTATATAAAGAAAACCTTTAACGAACGGACAGTGTCAATGTTAAAAATTTGGCTAAACTAGCGATTTATATCGTTAAACCAGACAGAAAATGAAGTAATCTACTATTTTGTCAATTTAACGGTAACTGTAATTGAACCTGGCAGCCTCTGAACCTCAGACCGAAAATATGATTCAACAAAAAAATCAATACAATTTCAAAAAATCTTGAACAAAATTAAACTAAAAAAAAATGTAGGTAGGTACTCGTACATAGGCAAGCTTAATGAGTAAGCATTTCAAAAAAATATTTTTTATACCATTAAAAGACGTATTTTTGTAAAATAAATTTCAAGTAATAATTCAAATTTAAAATTTCATTCGATATTATTATCACATTGCAATATTTTTCAATTATTATTTATTTTATTTTACAAAATCCTAGTTCATAAAATGTTAGCTCAAGTTTAAGATGTCCCCGCTTTGCGGAATCCCAACATTAAATAAGATTTCTGTTTTATGTCGAATCAGCCTCTCGTTTCATGAAAATTATTTTCGATAAACTCTTTAAATAAGATACAGTATTTGTATTAATAAATCCGTCTGCTTTTATATAAATATTTTGTTTTTAGTAAGCTTTAATTCTTATTTTAACATTAAATAGGTATAGATAAAAAAAATGTTTAAATTGTATTTATCACTCTAATTTGGCTAAGTAAATCTCATAATTTCTTATCGCGACAACCAGACTAGTTTTGCCTTTCAACTGTTAAATAATTGTCAAGGATCAAGCCAACAGATTTTTTAAAATAGGTATTTAAAGCACAACTGATTTAAGCTAGTAGGCTATAAGCTGTCCTAGAACGAACTGTTTACTGTTCCTAGACGAAAAAATTAAACTCTGAAGTATTTATTCGAAGGAAATAAGGTACAATGATTTAAAAAAAAAAAAAAAAACTATAAACTTACATTTTAAAACATAAATTACTATTAATAAAAATAGACCTAATTAATAAATAAAAATATAACTAAAAACCAAAATGATGAAAAAAAAAAAAAAAATTATTATAAATAAAAAATTTGCTCCAAATCGCTGCCAATGGGCAAAGTGCCAAGGATACTGGCAGCATTGCCACGTTGAATGGCAATACTGATCCTTTGGCCCAAATATTGCCCAGCCCTTTTGTCTCCCGAGGTGTTGACGAGCTGTTTTGACAACTCTGAATATATAGTTCTATATATTTCATATATACGAGTATTCTTGCAAAATTCCGTCATATCTCGAAATCTAGACATGCCTACTATTGAGGAGTTCGTCGTATGTTCTATCAGGCCGACAACGGACACTACAGAATATCAATGTCGTCTTGCGCACGGCAACCCAACGGGACACCAATTCCTAGAAAAGTGCTCCTGGGGGAGAGCTTAAGTAGTCGAACCTAGGCCCCCTGGATAGTAAGTAACACTCAGCACCAAAAGTGCCGCTTATTAGCTATCCGGGCTTGGCTTCGCCCCCAGGCTATCAGAAATGAAAAATTACAAGATCACACTAAGTACTGCCAATACCACTTTGCTAGCTAGAGGTATTATTAATGTTACATTGATACGCCAGATATCAACAAATTGATGAGGACACTTCAAAATTTATTGCTTTTAATCATGTCCGTAGTAACGTACTAGCTGCTAGTTGTAGATAAAACAATCCGACAAACGTTACGATTGCATGTGCAATAAGTTCGCTTAGTTTATAGCATTCGATTGTCACACATAATAGCCTTTAACTATTGAAATACATAAAACAGGCATTCAAAACAAGCAAATTACGGTAGTATGGTATATTTGAAACGTTGATATTCGCCAGAGTACGAAAGTTACTGTCATAGCTTTTAAAATTAGCAAACTGAAGTAGCAGTGGGCCGGACACATCGAACGATAAACGATTGGGCAAACGGGTGCTAGAGTGCAGACCACTTACGCGAAGACGCAGAGTGGGACGACCCCCCGCCAGATGGACGGATGACCTGTATAAGGTCGCTGATGAGCAAGGGCAAGATATCACATTAAATGGCGAGGGGGAGGCGTACATTCAGCAATTGAGAGATACACGCTGATTATGATGATGATGAAACTATGGTTTAGGAGTGGCGATCACGTACGGGAAGATGCAGACAGATGGACGTATATACCTGAAAAAGTCGCATGTTAGATAACGCTGGTAGGAGATCGCGTGAAATAGCAAGCCTTGGAGGAGGCAGTGGAGAAACACAGACTGATGATTATGATGAGCTGGTGGCTGATTACCATCTCTCAAACTTGTTTAATGTTCGTTTTCTACTATGCTATATATAATTGTAGTTAATAACTCTCCAATTCACCTGGGCGCCTAAATCTCCCAAAAATAATAGGTTCTTAAAAATAACATCGACAACGGAGGTCTAGGATTCTGTGTTCTAGAAATGAAACACCTACAGTCAAATCAGCTTGAAGACCCCTTGCGTTTGTAGTAGTGTACGGTCAGCAGATAAATAAATAAACAAATAGATATAACATTTTATTATATTATTATTTAGGTAGATATAATTTTTGTACATATTAAACGTATTTTTTTATTCCAAATTTTTTAACTTTTGACTAATCCTCATCGTCGCTTTTTTCCCATATACGAGGGGCGTTCAAAATATTCTCGGTATGTGGATAAAAACAAACAAGTACGAAAAGTTTGATATTTTTATTTTTCAATATACTCCCCCCCTATGTTCATACACTTATAAGATCGATCAATTATTTTTTTTAATCCCTCATAAAAATATTTTTTATCTTTGGTGTAAAAATGCTCCTCCACGGCCGTCTTCAACGCTTCATCGTCAGAAAATTTATTTCCACGCAGATCCTTTTTAAGATTGGGAAACAAAAAGAAGTCGCTTGGGGCTAAGTCCGGACTATAGGGTGGATGAGTAACAGTTTCAAACCCACATTCAACAATAGCTGCCTTGGCAATATGAGCAGTATGGACAGGGGCGTTGTCATGCAGAAGCAGAACACCTTTGGTTAACTTTCCTCGCCTCTTTTCTTTGATCGCATCTCTTAATTGACGTATAACGTTAGCGTAGTACTGCCCTGTGATATTTACACCTTTTTCTTTATAATCGATAAGCAAAACTCCTTCACAATCCCAAAATATTGTGGCCATGACCTTGCCAGCTGACGGGATTACCTTGAACTTCTTGGGATGAGCTGAACCCTTAATGTGCCACTGCATGGACTCCTGTTTGCTCTCTGGGTCATAATGATGAACCCAGGTTTCATCTCCAGTAACTATTTTTTGCAGCACCTCATCGGGATTTTCACCACACAGGTCGATAAAATCTGAACAGCAAGCCACACGCATATCCTTTTGAAGAAGCGTCAGCATTCGCGGAACCCATCTTGCACTTACTTTTGACATATTAAGATGGTCATGTATAATGTCATGTACGGTACCAATAGAGAGATTGGTTACTTGAGCTATAGATTTTACCTTCACTCGGCCGTCTTCCAATATAAGTTTTTCCACTTTATCGATATTTTCTTGTGAGGTAGCCACTACAGGCCGGCCAGGTCTAGGGTCATCTTCAATACTCTCCCTTCCACGCTTAAATTCGCTTGACCATTTTTGAATAGTAGATAAAGAAGGAGCAGACTCACGGTAAACACAATCCATTTCCTCTTTTATGGTTTTTTGATTTTTACCCTGTTTTGTCAAGAATTTTATGACGGATCGGTGCTCTAATTTCGTTAAAATTGTTAATTCGCTCATGGTGTTCATGTTTGTTCGGCAATTGCAGAAAAACAAAAGAACATCTCGGTTCCAATTTTACTTTTTTTTAATGTCAATGGATGAATCTTAGCGGCCAGTAACAAATATATATATAAAAGAGGTTGTAACGTATCAATACCGAGAATATTTTGAACGCCCCTCGTATTTTTAATATCCTTATAATTATAATTCTTTCTGGTTATCATTATCATCACACTCCTGAAACAAAGAGTCCTAGACCACCACTGTTGGAGATGGGCCATTAAGAAATTTGTACACTCGCCATGTAGGCCAGACGGGTCGGAGAGGTTCTTATGTCTATATGTGTTCGATCCTTAGTCGAGTCCAAAATGTGGGTAGTTTTGACTCAGTGAAAAAAAAACTACAACGGCTGCGACCAAGGCACGACAGTCATGCGTGAGAGCTAAATTTTTTTTTTTTAAATTTTATATTTAAATTGACACGACGTTCGTGTACTCTTCCGTGGCTAAATTCGTAATTATAATAAACTCGTAAAATAGTTAAATTGTAATGTGTATGACGCTAAAAATATATAAGTAATAAAATACTTACCATTCGACTTTGCCTAAAAAACCTTAAAATAAAGTTATTGGTTTACTTACCTGAAGAAAGCTGAAACACGGATTAGCCCAGGACTTCTATCAGATTCTGCAGCAGTTGGAGAACACCAGGTCAGTGGGTCAGATTACTTGCCTTGAGGTTTGACTGGGATCGTCAAATCAGCTATCAAAGTTGAATGAAATTACCATTCAATATGTTTTACGAGTATCACAATTTATTAACGAATCCAATTGTTTACTTAAGTCATACTATTGTTATGTATATTGAATGTATAGAATATATTTTTATTTTAATATGTTATTATTATTCGATATATATTTATTGTACATACAAATACACATGCACCCATAATTTCTATTTACTCTCCCAAAGGTTAGCTGTTAAAAAATGCCTAGACATTAAGCTCGCCTATGTACATTTATAAGCTTTTTTTAAAGCAATAATACATTTATATATCCATACTACATTTCCCAAAAGCACACTCAGAGTTTCTCTCACTCTCACTCAGACTATTGTGGAAATATATTTAAATCTAAGACGTCTTTATGACTTTGATTCTCATGGAGACGTCAATAATTCGATCAACATTTGTTAAAGCCTAAAGTTGTATTTTTAACATTATATTTTATTTACCACAGTTTTTTAGTGTTTACTTTCAGTATTTATTCTACCATAAAGTGGCGACTGTGTAAAATCATGGAGAAATTATTAGCTGAAAGAACTGTGGTGAGGAGATGTTTCACGAGATCAGTAAATGAGTTGGCAGAGCAATTTAGCGATGGATCCGAGTTAAGTTATTTGCAGCCCATATTTAGGTGTTTAAAGGATACTGCAAATAAATTGTTTCAATTGGATTCATCAATTATATGTTGTGGAACAAGTAGATAGATTCTAAATATATTTAAATCTAAGACGTCTTCATGACTTTGATTGTCATGGAGACGTCAATAATTCGATCAACATTTGTAAAAGCCTAAAGTTGTATTTTTAACATTATATTTTATTTACCACAGTTTTTTAGTGTTTACTTTCAGTATTTATTCTACCATAAAGTGGCGACTGTGTAAAATCATGGAGAAATTATTAGCTGAAAGGACTGTGGTGAGGAGATGTTTCACGAGATCAGTAAATGAGTTGGCAGAGCAATTTAGCGATGGATCCGAGTTAACTTATTTGCAGCCCATATTTAGGTGTTTGAAGGATACTGCAAATAAATTGTTTCAATTGGATTCATCAATTATATGTTGTGGAACAAGTAGATAGATTCTAAATATATTTAAATCTAAGACGTCAATAATTCGATCAACATTTGTAAAAGCCTAAAGTTGTATTTTTAACATTATATTTTATTTACCACAGTTTTTTAGTGTTTACTTTCAGTATTTATTCTACCATAAAGTGGCGACCGTGTAAAATCATGGAGAAATTATTAGCTGAAAGAACTGTGGTGAGGAGATGTTTCACGAGATCAGTAAATGAGTTGGCAGAGCAATTTAGCGATGGATCCGAGTTAAGTTATTTGCAGCCCATATTTAGGTGTTTGAAGGATACTGCAAATAAATTGTTTCAATTGGATTCATCAATTATATGTTGTGGAACAAGTAGATAGATTCTAAATATATTTAAATCTAAGACGTCTTCATGACTTTGATTGTCATGGAGACGTCAATAATTCGATCAACATTTGTAAAAGCCTAAAGTTGTATTTTTAACATTATATTTTATTTACCACAGATTTTTAGTGTTCACTTTCAGTATTTATTCTACCATAAAGTGGCGACCGTGTAAAATCATGGAGAAATTATTAGCTGAAAGAACTGTGGTGAGGAGATGTTTCACGAGATCAGTAAATGAGTTGGCAGAGCAATTTAGCGATGGATCCGAGTTAAGTTATTTGCAGCCCATATTTAGGTGTTTGAAGGATACTGCAAATAAATTGTTTCAATTGGATTCATCAATTATATGTTGTGGAACAAGTAGATAGATTGTAAATATATTTAAATCTAAGACGTCTTCATGACTTTGATTGTCATGGAGACGTCAATAATTCGATCAACATTTGTAAAAGCCTAAAGTTGTATTTTTAACATTATATTTTATTTACCACAGTTTTTTAGTGTTTACTTTCAGTATTTATTCTACCATAAAGTGGCGACCGTGTAAAATCATGGAGAAATTATTAGCTGAAAGAACTGTGGTGAGGAGATGTTTCACGAGATCAGTAAATGAGTTGGCAGAGCAATTTAGCGATGGATCCGAGTTAAGTTATTTGCAGCCCATATTTAGGTGTTTGAAGGATACTGCAAATAAATTGTTTCAATTGGATTCATCAATTATATGTTGTGGAACAAGTAGATAGATTCTAAATATATTTAAATCTAAGACGTCTTCATGAATTTGATTGTCATGGAGACGTCAATAATTCGATCAACATTTGTAAAAGCCTAAAGTTGTATTTTTAACATTATATTTTTTTTACCACAGTTTTCTAGTGTTTACTTTCAGTATTTATTCTACCATAAAGTGGCGACCGTGTAAAATCATGGAGAAATTATTAGCTGAAAGAACTGTGGTGAGGAGATGTTTCACGAGATCAGTAAATGAGTTGGCAGAGCAATTTAGCGATGGATCCGAGTTAAGTTAATTGCAGCCCATATTTAGGTGTTTGAAGGATACTGCAAATAAATTGTTTCAATTGGATTCATCAATTATATGTTGTGGAACAAGTAGATAGATTCTAAATATATTTAAATCTAAGACGTCTTCATGACTTTGATTGTCATGGAGACGTCAATAATTCGATCAACATTTGTAAAAGCCTAAAGTTGTATTTTTAACATTATATTTTATTTACCACAGTTTTTTAGTGTTTACTTTCAGTATTTATTCTACCATAAAGTGGCGACCGTGTAAAATCATGGAGAAATTATTAGCTGAAAGAACTGTGGTGAGGAGATGTTTCACGAGATCAGTAAATGAGTTGGCAGAGCAATTTAGCGATGGATCCGAGTTAAGTTATTTGCAGCTCATATTTAGGTGTTTGAAGGATACTGCAAATAAATTGTTTCAATTGGATTCATCAATTATATGTTGTGGAACAAGTAGATAGATTGTAAATATATTTAAATCTAAGACGTCTTCATGACTTTGATTGTCATGGAGACGTCAATAATTCGATCAACATTTGTAAAAGCCTAAAGTTGTATTTTTAACATTATATTTTATTTACCACAGTTTTTTAGTGTTTACTTTCAGTATTTATTCTACCATAAAGTGGCGACCGTGTAAAATCATGGAGAAATTATTAGCTGAAAGAACTGTGGTGAGGAGATGTTTCACGAGATCAGTAAATGAGTTGGCAGAGCAATTTAGCGATGGATCCGAGTTAAGTTATTTGCAGCCCATATTTAGGTGTTTGAAGGATACTGCAAATAAATTGTTTCAATTGGATTCATCAATTATATGTTGTGGAACAAGTAGATAGATTCTAAATATATTTAAATCTAAGACGTCTTCATGACTTTGATTGTCATGGAGACGTCAATAATTCGATCAACATTTGTAAAAGCCTAAAGTTGTATTTTTAACATTATATTTTTTTTACCACAGTTTTCTAGTGTTTACTTTCAGTATTTATTCTACCATAAAGTGGCGACCGTGTAAAATCATGGAGAAATTATTAGCTGAAAGAACTGTGGTGAGGATATGTTTCACGAGATCAGTAAATGAGTTGGCAGAGCAATTTAGCGATGGATCCGAGTTAAGTTATTTGCAGCCCATATTTAGGTGTTTGAAGGATACTGTAAATAAATTGTTTCAATTGGATTCATCAATTATATGTTGTGGAACAAGTAGATAGATTCTAAATATATTTAAATCTAAGACGTCTTCATGACTTTGATTGTCATGGAGACGCCAATAATTCGATCAACATTTGTAAAAGCCTAAAGTTGTATTTTTAACAGTATATTATATTTACCACAGTTTTTTAGTGTTTACTTTCAGTATTTATTCTACCATACAGACAAAATCTTTAAAAATATTAAATTGTGCAAGTGAGAGGGGTGCATAAGCATTAAACCCTCATAAGCCTAAGACAACATCAACTAATAAATACCACATAAATGGTTATGCATAAACTAAATCACGTTCCACTAAAACATTATGAACTTAAAGCTGTTTGGATATTAAATAAATATGATTGGTTTATGTAACAATAAAGTTATGGAATTAGTAGAAGCGGTAACGCGTTTACTTAATTAATTATTCTGGAACTAGGCAATCAATTCAGTCATTGTTTGTGTTAGAACTTGGGCCTTAAGATTGTAGTGGCCCTATTCCATATCTCATCAAGAATATTATACCATCCATTGCGTCTTTAGCTTCAGTTGTAGATTTTAGAATTTTTAATAATTTATTTGTAATAACAAACAATTGTACAATGACGATACAATACAAATATAGATAGGACAGGTAATTATACAATTAACACCGTATCCACAGATAAAGTACGAAGAATGCACAAACAGAGCTTTTTTAAAAGAGATAACTTAACACTAACATACAAAATAAAGCTGAATATTATGAAAAAAAAAAACTATATTTTTTTACGTTTCCCTGACCTTATTTTTATACCTACATGTAGACAAAGCAAATATGTCTACATTAGGAAATATATCATTATATGAGCACACAAGACGACAGCAGCGTTAGTGCGGGCTGCACTAGTTACAAACAGGCGGTGCTGACACACGTCGCGCTGCAGGTTCGTAGAAATATTTATTATTTATCATATTTATTATTGAATGAACCATGAAGTGTCATGGCATCCAACAGGATGCGTCGATTTG
Organism: Tinea semifulvella; assembly: GCA_910589645.1. NCBI lineage: Eukaryota > Metazoa > Arthropoda > Insecta > Lepidoptera > Tineidae > Tinea > Tinea semifulvella. The sequence continues at coordinate 5,386,144 of OU342586.1, read as the reverse complement.
GTAATGAATCAGTTGGAGCCTGGCTGCCTCTGTCGGTTGACAAGATACGTAAACCCCGCTGTTCTTACCTCGAGTAACTAAATAAGTAATCACTTCACACAAATACACGTGATTCACGATCCCGCGCGAATGTGGAGCGCCTTTAAGAAATAGGTTTTACCCAATTATTTGTATCTTGGCGTAATAATAGAGCATTCTCAGAATTCATGCCAAAGCACAATAGATAGCTTGGTATTTAATAGCGTATATTCCATCTCCTTTTTCTATTACTTTTTTTTAAATAAAATGGATTTCTTTAAACTGAAATCTCTTTTACTTATATTTTGGCAATAACTTTTCTTTATGATTTTTATATTGCATAGAACGAAAACTATCAACTCGGTCCAATATCCAATTGAATTTTATTGCGCAATACTCTGGTTATTTCTCTGCATTAGTATTCACATAGATATTCCTTTATTTTACTCGGCTGTCCATTTTAAAAACCTAGTAACGCTATTGTTCTATTTTGTCGGTGTAGAATGGTGTAGTGGTGAATAAATTGCCCTAAATTGCGTTGAGTAAATGATAGTAGCGCTCTTACTCGACAATTATAACAACTTTAATAGCATTAATATTACTTCGATATTCATAGCACTTAGTTTTGCTGGGTTGGGTTGTAGTTGGGTCTTTCATACTCAAAACTAAATAGTAGAACTTGGTTTAATCTCTTCGTAACTTCGTAGCCATATGTTTACTTTAATACATACTCAAAGAAATGGCATTTAAAAAAAAACTGTACACTGGTTTATCTCTGGTGTGGGATTTTAGCTGCTGGGATACCCTAGCCTTCAAACTTATGTTAGAGCTGGTGCTGCGGCGGAATAAGCAGATCAGCAAGCATATAAATTATTAAACGATTTGCAAAAGTTTCCAATTTTCGACGTTTGCGGTAGAAACGATGAACTCGTGGAGATCATAACTGAAAGCTTTATGAAAAGAAATTGTTGCAAGGCACTTTGACGTCTCTGGTGACAATAGGGCTAGTACTTTTTTTACTAAAAATGTAAATTAATTTAATTTGTAAATTAATTTAATTTAGTCGAGAAGTGCTGTCAGCTATTGAGTACCATGTCATTTGGAGAAGCATTTTTTCTTTAGATTTAATTTATTTTTTATTGTAGTACCTATAGTTTATTAAATTATAGGTATCCATTTTTAATTTTATTTATTTAAATAATTATTTGTTTAAATCTATTATTGTATTAAAATTCCATTCACAGACCTTTTCACTAAAACGTTTCATTCCACCTAAACCAAGAAACAAAATTGACACGTTTTTTTTTCCATTTTGATAGTGAAAGATAAACAGTAAAACTATTCCTGGTTTAGCGGAACGTTTATAAATAGAGTTCATAAAAGTTAAGCCGTAAACTTGTCATGAAAGAACCTACCTACTTATTATTAATGTGCGTAAGTTACGTCTTAAGTCTTTACTTCAAAACTATTGAAATACTCATAGGTACATGTGTCTTTATTTGCAGTTACTAGGTATTTAAATTGGACAGTCAAACTATTCAAATAACCTTTGATCATCTTGGGATTTTAGATTCCTTTGAAGAGAATAGAAACGTTAGCTAAATGTATATTTACAGTTTCGGCTCTATGACTTAGCGGTTACGGCTGTAGATTTAGACATAGAGTTATTGGGTTCGATTCCTGATCAACATCGTAATATAACAATAACTCAATATTCAGCGCTTTCCTAAACAAGTCGGTCCCTAGGTCAGTTCTAGTATGATTTTAGGTTATAGGGCAATTTGTTAAAAAAAAAAACAATTTTCGTTATAGAAAGTTGAAAGTCTTTTATGATTAAAAAATAAGTAAAGTATCATCACGACCCTTCCGAAATGGTCAAAAACCACTCTTTTAAAGAAGCGGATTCACATATAGCCAACTTTACTATAGGCCCATCATATAGTACCAAGCTCGTCGATATCTCTAGCGAACTAAACTCGGGATATATCACAAATAAATGAAATCAATGATTGTACGACACACCAGGAATCGAACCCGATATCTCCGCGTCCAAATCCAATTATGAATTAAAATATTATTATTATATATTTTTTGTAATCAAATCACAGTCATGCACATTTTGGTTAAAAAGATAGTTAAAACAGAATTTACGATTTAGAATATAAAAACTAAAAGATAACGGTCGTAATGATAGTTTTCATTTATATGGATGTCTCTATCTATTTGTACTTTGAGACTTTCTGTTGGACTTGGTACAAAAAAGCATTAAAGTCGACTCTTTATCATGCAAAGGAATCATCTGAAGTGTCGTCACAATTGCAACGCCTATCATACCGTGATGATATGACCTTTTATTTTGGACCCATAATATTTTATTTCTTGCTTACTTCAAGAATACTATTACAGCCCCTAGAACTGTCCTAGATCTCCACTACTTCAAAACTATTACAACTTCAAAACTAAGCAAAAAAATATATCATCTCGACCGTATCCCTTTCGGGGTGGTAAAAAACCACGCTTTAGTCGATACGAGATCACGGTCAATGCAACTTGACCGAAACTTTAGGGCATCTAAAGTAAATCACGTAAAGACTTTTTCTTGAAATAATTACCTATATTATAAAAGCTATTATTAGTGTATACGAAAGTTTATAAAGTTCAAGAAACCACACTTTTAAAGAAGCCGATTCACATTAAACCAACTATACTATACGAGTATGTCAAGTGGCAAGCCCGTCAATGTCAAACTCGAAATATACCACAAATAAATTATTGTGACATTACTCGCCACGCATATTTTTTTACGATTCTACAAGTTTCTTTTAGCGGAACCGTGACTAAGGTCGATTATAGAAAGTTTAAAATATTCCATCGATATTTTGATATACGCTACATGATTAGCGGTTAGTTTGTTACTTTGGGTATTTCAGAGGCATATATAGGTACGTTAAACGAATCAAAATATAATCAGACTTTTAGTAACCGCCCACGAGACGGCTAAACATGCTCTCTGAGTCACGGGGACGGTGACGTTGTAAATCTATGACAAATATACGTAAAAAAAGTACGTTTCTCATTGGGACATACCGGGGTTCAAACCGCGACTTTTGAACTTTTTCCTTTTTCACTGATATATTTAACTTGAGAATACTGGAGTGTTGTTGGCTCGATTGTAAGAACGCATTTGTTAAGACACTAAAAAAGGTCGGTTACAATTGTCATTGTACTAATGACAAATACACTTTTCTTTCATACATTTGTCATATATTTACTACACGACCGTTCTCGTACTTCAGAGAACACGTTCCGCTAATACATCGTTAATAATTTATCATTATTTTTTTTACAACTAACCTTTACTGTAACTAGAAGGTCAAACTTTAAAGGTGGAACTGTATCTATAATTCTAGAAGCATGTTTTTCGCGAGGATACGTGAGTCGATTTTTTTTTTGTGCTCGTTCTGTCTCAACAGCTCATCGCAATGTGTCTAGCACAGGCTGATGTTATGAAAAATAAGAACAAAACCAACTAACACGAAAGAAGGCTTTGAATTTCTGTGGGTCCTTTTTTTAATACGAGTAAGTGTCGAAAAGCTTGACTTTCTATTTGATGCAAAATTTACGATGTGTACAGTCGCACAATTGTGTATTCAAAGTTGAATATTATTTCATTAATATTTTACTTATGTTTTTTATAATATTAGAAAGATAGATTTTTTTTTTTATTTGACCAATATCAATATACACAACTTAAACAAATAAAGCCTAGTAGTATACACAAAATGTGTGGTGGGTGACAAATAGGGAATCAGCTCAGCATGCGACCCTGATCCACAGCGCTGATTTTCAGCTAATCCCTGGCGAGGATATAATATAAATTTTTAATGACATGTTTTTAACGATTCCACAAGTTCGTATTAGTGGAACCGGGACCGACAGCTTAACGTGCTCTCCGCGGCACGGGGAAACGGTGGTGTTGTATATCTATGACAAATGTACGTAAGAAAACTGTATTTCAAATTGGTACATTCAAGGGGTTTAAACCGAATTTGTTGGATATTAAGCGTTCTTACAACCAAGCCACCACCGCTTGTAATAATAACTTACATTAAATAAATTTAAAAAACTTTGTAAATTGTCCCAGCTAGTTACATTTTGTGTACAATTAGCTACCCTAATTTGGCCCAAATTCTGCTCATATTGAAGTTCCAGATACATTCTGCTGCCAAAACGAGACGATGCCAGGCGACTCTGCTAACACCTGCAATTTTACACAAATTACACATTTTGAAATTAAATAATAATATAAATGATAAGTTAATATACAAATATATTTTGTTTTAATAAATATTATGATCTCACAAAAGAAATGATCTTCAAGACTCAGCTTTACCCAGTGGAAGTTGGTGCGAGAGGATCTCCAGCAAAATCCTTGAACCACTTACTGGAAAAAAAAAACCCGTCCTTGGTGATGGGTGACAAGCTTCCGAGCTAGCAAAAAAATGCGTGTAAAATTCAATTGTCAAAGTGTTTGCGCGTTTGAAAACATATGAAAAATATAATCTCATTTGCAAATAAAAAATAAATATATTTATGGAAAACTATTGACAATACAAAAAAATACAGTTAGAAAAAATTAAAACCGAGTGGCATTTAAAAGATCTTACTAATAGTAACAATATATTTAAATAACACGTGATATTTTAACCTAAGATATAAGTAACTATATACATATATGTACTTAAAATACACAATAATAGTATAAACAATATATACATCTTAGATTAGAATAATAAGATACAATAATATATTATAAAACTGTATCTACTTAATTAACTAAGGCTTTTGTTGTAACCAATATCTAATACCAGTGAGTCGGAAAAGCAAGTAAAGCTTGCATCATTATTTAAATTAAATATCGTATTAATGCGCGGTTTAAAAACCTTGTCACACAAAAAAATATAGGCAACACTAACCTGGTCAGAAATTACTTCAAAATTCATATTTAGGCAACATATTTACGCATTGACCGCCTCCGTGGTCTAGTGGCAACAAACGTTGCCGTAAACTCGGGAGGTCGTGGGTTCGATTCCCACCGGGGGCAAGTTGTACATTGTATAATTTGTCTCGGTCTGGGTGTTTATATGTATAATATGTATATACTTACAAAAAAAAAAGTATAATATGTAGTTTCCGTAACACAAGCTTAGTAGCTTACCACGGAAATTAGATGGCGCTGTGTGACTTGTCTGGAAATATTTATTTATTTATTAATGCCTATGCACTTAATGACACGCGGCAAGCTCGTTAACGTTTTAGCGTACCAAACTCCATAATAGTCACCATTATATTGAATACATTATTGTGTTCTTGAGAATTGAATTCAGTACTCCACGTCTACATAGCCCGTAGACCACGAAGTCAGTCTCTTAGCTCTTATAGCATAATCTTTAAAAAATATCATCACATCCTCTAGAACACAAAGCCCTAGACCTACTGGAGATGTGCCTTCTAGAAAACATACGGCATTCTGGGTTGACGAGGTTCTGATGTCACTTTCCTAATGTCAATTTAATAGTACTTAGATACAAAAATATTAAAATAAAATTGATTAAAAAACTAATTATAAATAAAACTAAAACTAAAAATACCTATGAAATTAAAACTATTCTACAAAATAAACTAAGGGCTTACCACCAGGGAGGGTACCTAAAGCGCTCGCCGCATCTCCTCGTTGAATTATAATCGACATATTCTGTTTTAGGTAGTTATGGCATTTGGGATCGCCACACTCTTGAAAAATTCGTTTACCCAGCTCTTTTATGATTGAATTTATTAATGATTCCACAAGTTGGTATAAGTGGAACCAGAACCGACGGCTTAACGTGCTCTCCGAGACACAGGAACGGTGGTGTTATAATTAATAACAGATATATGTAAGTAAAGTGTATTTCTCATTGGTACATGCCAAAAGCGATCTTACAACCGGGCTACCAGCAGCCCTATTCTGTTACTTAAGCACAAACGTTATTAACGTCAGAGCTTGCGTCATAATTAAAAAAAAATATTCAGTTCTCAACTCTATAAGCGCTCGACCTTGACAGCGTCTGTGCAAATATCAACCTTAATAACGTGATAAACATATATATAGTTAACGGATTTAATTTTATAACATTTACGCTTAAGTAACAGAATAGGGCTGCTGAGCTCTTAAAAAATATATTCGTTATAATATGCTTAGTGTTTTAAACCAAGGCTTAAGAAAAGGTTTGTAACCTAAGAATCGATAGATGCTAAAGCCAAGTCCACTTTCTAGTAGAAAATAAAATTTACGTTCACTTCCTCCGAAGCAACCGAAGGCTTTTAGTGTAATAAGTTAGTAAAATAATATGCATACGAAATAATCCCTTGTGAAATACGTTTAAGCTCTGAGGGAAATTGGAAAAGCTTACACGAATATGTTGTATAATCGTTATCTATGTGTTTCATTAGCGAAATAACGTTTATATATTATTTTGGATACTTTTACAATTTATAGCAGTAATTATTTAAATGTGACATATTATAATAATAAAATTTAAATATATTCTTGACAAAGCTCATTTGCAGCTGCTAAATAAATAATTTAATATTATTTATTTTTTAACCTTAGTATAGGATATTGACAAGGCCTCTTTACAGCTGCTTTAATTATTTTAGTAATTAGCCTTTTATATATATATATATAAGGCAACACATATGTCCTGTAAAATTGCTTTGTCAAAAAAAAAAAAAATATTTGATAATTTTTTGACATACATATATAATTTTTTTTTTTTTTTGACAAGGCAATTTTACAGCCGTATAATTTTGTTTTATTTATATATTAATGTTTCTTTTTGCTTTTATTTTGCTTTTATTATTTTTCCATTGACACTGCTTTAACCTGCAGTTCTGTTCCTTGTCTTATAGCACTCTCCAGGCAGGACATATGTGTTGTACTTGTGTCTGTAACCTTAGACTTAGCCGAATTCCGATGGGAATGTATGGCGGTACGTAAAGAATAAGAATTAACAATCATTAAATATTATGATCTCACAGAAGAAATGATCATAGTCTAAGATACGTAGAAGAACGACCTTTATCTATCTGTTATCCCCAGATTAAGTTTAAATAATAATATGAAAAAATAAATTACTGTCTGGTTGTCTTTCACGTCTATATTCCTAGATCGATTTTGAAGTGAAGTTGAAAATGTGGCAGAAATATTATTTCGAACCCAGGGGCAGAAATAGGCTATGATGTCATCTGACCACGATATACCTATGACTGCAGTTTTTGTTAATGTGTTTTTAATACTAAACAACACATGTGGCACATTCGCTCCCATGTGATGACATCTATATATTATTCTAATGTAGGTTACTGTTTTTCATCAAAAGCTGTTCAGTAGTTTTTGTGTGAAAGAACAACAAACATCCATGCATCCTTCCATCTTACGATTCCCACAAACTTTTGCATTTATAATATTGATGGGATTTTATTGATAAAAAGTCTAGTATATCCACATCCACAAATCCCTCGTAAAAGGCCGCTAAAGTTGCATATTAATTTGTGTTAAAGTTAATTCAGCCTCCCAGGCCCGAGGCCGTATAATTAATTTCAAGCGGATTACCGGATAAACACAAACAAGCAAGGTTATAATGAGACTTAAAGAGTACTCCCAGATTTTCTAGTAACTCTTTGAGATTTATCTGTTTTAACCGTACTTTACACGCCATTTGCCTTTTCAAACAAAAACCGACGTCGTATATAGCACAACTTTTAAATCCGCTGTATATTTAATGAGGCTTTTTAGAACACAAATTACTAAGCATTCCATAGATTCACCGTGCGGGTGCCGGGTCCATCGTGTGTGGGTAAGAGATGAGAAGAATGGTGTCTCGGGCTTGCGACCGACAATAGGCCGGTTTAAGAAAAGGAGGTCTCCCTTTTTTATTTTATTGCGCGATAATACGCTCACCATCCACCATTCTACGCCTCTTCCTACCCAACCAAATACTGTATGATTCCGTTAATACCGTCTTGGAAGCTCGTTCCATGAATGTATTGACGGCAGACCTGCTTAGGCCCAATTCTTTCAGTAAGTGATGCAAATATTTTGCTGGAACTCCTCTCGCACCAACTTCCACTGCGTAAAGCTGAGTTTTGAACCCGTTCCTGATCATTTCTTCTGTCAGATCATAATATTTATTCGACTTCATGTTATTATTACAATTATTTTGTACAAGTATCTACTACATGCGACCTCGTAGGACCTCGGAAGTTCCATGAATGGGAGCAACTTACATAACGAGGGTATTCTGGCAGAATAGGATAAGTGCACAATCTTTATATATAAAAATTAATGTCTGTGTGTATGTATGTTCCCTATGCATTTCAAAACTACTTGACAGATCGGGATGAAACTTTGGGAATATGTTGTGTGAACATCGGCGAAGGTTTCTAACATAGTACTACTGTTGTCCGATAGGTGGCGCGCATCAGCTCTGATTTGTGGGGCATACCGACCGAGGGTACCGAGCGGGAGCCTAAAAGTCCCTAGCGCTCTTATTATATATTTTTTTATTTTTTTATTTATAAACTTTATTGAACAAAGTACAAAAGCGGACTTAATGCCCGAAGACATTCTCTGACAGCCAAACCTTGGGGACAAATTTGATCAAATGTAGGTGCAATCATAAAGATAATAAGAGAAATAAATAACTATTTAAATTAACAGCAATTTATTATATTCTTACTTACAATATATATGGAATAAATATTATAATATCGATACACTAAATACTAATACATACATATTATTATACATAAACATACATATATACTACTTACTAACACTGTGTGGAGCTATTTAGAAAGTGTGAAAACACCAGTTTTTTTAATAATGCTCTGGTAGTTGCTTGCCGTATGTTAACAGGTAGATTATTCCACAAATTAGTAGCAACAACTACAAAAGAGTTAGACACAAATGAAGAGTGATGAGATATATATAGTTACTCAGTCGTTGCTCTTGAGACTCCTGCGCGAGCCCACTCTGCGCTTGACTGTCGTCGAAGACAGAAACAGAAATAAAGCCAAGTCAAACCATTCACCGCTCAACGGTCAATCGATCTCTCCCAGTGAGTGTGAGTAGTATTATTATTATTAATGACATTCATTGACTCCATCCATTGACGGTACAAAGTTCAGGTTCAAAGGTCAGCTAGTATGTTATCCACTTTATTGTTGATTTAATAGTCTTATTTCAAAATCAAAATCAATCGTTTATTTATAATTTTGGTACATTTAATAAACGGTGGTAAAATATTGGTGTGCTACAAAAGTCAACCTTTATCAGGTATATAAATATTTCTAAATCATGAATTTAACTAATAATATAATATTTCTAAAGTTACACAATGTTAACAATATTATGTCAATGGTAAAATAATATGACAATAAAAAATAATAAATTATAAAGTATCCTTTATTTTTTATTTATTTGTTATTTGTTTAGGCGTGTTTCATATTTTTATCATTGTAAACACGCTCTTTCACATTCTTTACTTATCTACTAACTTCTATGGCAGAAATTTTGTGCTCCGTGGTGAAGATTTGGCAAACAGCGATACCGGCAAGAATATATTAGAACCAGTTGCAAGATGACTTTAGGCTGTATACGTGGTCGAAAGGGAATTAAAAGTAGTTGTGACACGCTTTCTTACAAAACTACAAATCTCTTAGTTGCAAAAAATAGTGTGCTGATTAGAATAATAATTCGTAATTTCTGTACAAGTATCTAACAAAGCAACATAATACCACGCTTTGAAACTTGAAAAACCAAAAACTTTGAATAAAAATATTATAACAATTAAGATATAATACGTGACAAAAAACTTTGATGAAAATCTTCCTTTTCGTTTTTTTTGTATGCAAACGTTGTACACTAAAAACCGCTTTGAGTACGCTACTAGTGCAAACATGTTCAAATGCGTATATCAAAGGCAACAAAATGGTGTTGTTGCTATCTTGCTAACGAACATAGGTTCCGAAAAATTGACTATGTCACAACTCCCCTCTGTCACAAATTTCCTTGGCCTCCATTTGTCATAGATTACTAACACCACCGTTCCCGTGCCTTGTAGAGCATGCATAATTCTCTATATCCTTCTCTTTCTACCATGTCCATTTACAATGATGACACGCTCTTTCATGCGATTTGTACAATGTCAAATAAACTGCACACGCCGTGGTATATAGGTACTTGTAATTATATATAATACAAATACAAATCGTTTATTAAAACAAAATAATGACCGCCTCCGTGGTTTAGTGGTAACAAACGTTGCCGTGAACTCGGGAGGTCGTGGGTTCGATTCCCACAAGGGGGAAAGTTGTACATTGTATAATTTGTCTCGGTCTGGGTGTTTATATGTATAATATGTATATATTTACAAAAAAAAAAGTATAATATGTAGTTTATCAACCATCTAATTTCCGTAACACAAGCCTCGTAGCTTACCACGGAAACTAGATGGCGCTGTGTGACCTGTCTGGAAATATTTATTTATTTATTTATTATTGTTTCGTTATGGTGAACCCTGTCTCCTGCATGAGCTGTACTGTATAACAGGAGACAGTCATAGCAAGTAAAGTATTGTATGTAAGTGTGTGTATATGTGTATGTATGTTTGTGTGTGTGTGTGTATAAAAAGTGGGGAAGGGTGGAGAAGTAAGAGGAAGTGTAAGATTGTTGATTATACTCGTATATATGTATTTTCCTTTTGTTCGCTAAATATAAATTAAAAGCTATCTAAATAATAAAATTAAAAATAAACTAAACTATAAATTAAAAATGTCCTCTAGAGACGTCCCATCCGAGATAGTCCCAAGGAGACTGGCAACATTTCCCCTCTGCATGGCGAGGCTAATATACGTTGGCAGAAATAATTGTCAGCCTTCCTGTCTCCAGACTTGACTGAATCTGACTTGCCTGGTGGGTTACTGCTGTACCAGGTATTGTAATCTCATAGGTTCTGATAACTAAATTTAAAAGGTTATTAATTGATCGTTGGCACCACAACGTCTGTTCTGTATATGTTTTATTTTGTAAATCTGATATAGCTGAGTTTTCCTTGCAGATTCCTTTCTCAGTCAGATTAAACATTAACAGGTCACTGGAATCTGCTAAGCTGCGGGTCTTCTGCTAACAGCTTACTTATTGGACCACTTTGCTGCTTAGTCTTCTACTCGCAGGAGTAGAATCATTCAAAATAATTAAATTAATGACGTTTCATAAATGCCTGTAATATGTTTACGTGAATAAAGATATTTTGACTTGACTTTGACTTTGACTAGACCTTTCTGTCAGCCGCTTTGACAACTCCTTGGCCAAGCGCCTCGCTGACTGTCCCCATGGGCCCATCGTCTCGACCCCAAACGGCGCAAATTCGTAACCGATACCAAGGTTGGCGTATTTGCGCAATTTGAGGTTCTTTCGTTCGCTAGTTTACATTTTATCATGTCATCATCTCTTCGGTACTGTCATAATAGAGGTTAGATAAGTAACTTTTAAGTGATATTTTTAGTTTGTTTAGATTTAGGTGAGTAGAAGTATGTTTATATACTGTAATCTCGTGTCTGATATTTCATCAAAAACAAAAATAATATATTAGATTACTTTCTTGCTTGCTTTGTTCCAGCTTCGATATTCATACGGCTTTATTAACTGTCAGAACTCTTTAATCAAGTTTTTGAAAGGCAAACAAAATGAGGGAAACATAAACATGAGAAGGGAAATTAATAAACACGTAACACATTGTGCTATTTACATTTCGACATATTAAATATGGGCTGCAATCAAAATTTTGTGTGCCACCAATTTTAGACATTTTGTTTCGGAATTCGTAACATAAACATTTACAAGATACGAGTACATATATCACACAGCCTTTCACTTCGTTCTTCATATAATGACCTACTTAAAATCCCTCCCCACTCTTCCAGCAGATATTCAGATTCCTTCACAGTATCTGCAGCTCGCCAGTGGAACAGACTTCCTTTAATGGGGTGTATCAGGCAATACTTTTTGTAGATGTCGCTAGCGGCAATGGTATCTTATTTTACACCTATATCGCATCATTTTTTAAATGTTTTCGTGGTTTTATATTTTTAAGTCTTAAAAGACGAATTAAAAACCGCACACCCCAAAAAGAAAAAAGGTTTTATTAATGGACCGGCATTTTTAAGATCACCATATCTTTGATTTCGCTTAGAAATCTCGATTTGTATATCCAGAAAATAATAAAAACGTAATAAAAATACAAGATTTCTATGCAACTGACAGTTATATTAGGTACCATCTATCATGCGCCATCTATCGTGATAAAAAGTTAGTGATACACCATATCAGACAGGCACCATCTCCTAAAATATTTAAATATAAGTTATACAAATACTTACTTCACAAACAGAATAAGTCGTCATAACTTACTTATTATATATATATATATATACGATTATATATGTATTTTATATTTAGGTATATATTTATTTGTTTATTTAGGATGGTTATCTATGTATATTGTATTGCATATAATAAGTACTATATGTATGTAATTAATTTGTGTTTTATATAGTAATAAATAATTTCAACTATCTAAATATTTTCTTCGTAACCTTCTGCACCCGCTTATTACAGCTCTCAGTCACAAAGGTTAGTTGGTAGAAAATGCATTTACGGCATGAAGCTTGCCTATGTACCTGCACTTGTTTTGGTTTTGTACAATAAAAATTACTCTTACCTTCAGGTGATCATTGTGTGAAAATTTACTTTATGTGGTAATTCCTAATAGATATTATTTAGGAGCGGTGGTGGCTATATTGTAAGAATGCTTTCCTTAAAATTCTAAAAAGATCGAATCGAACCCCGGCATGTACGAGTACCAACGAGAAATACACTTTTCTTACGTACATTTGTCATAGATTTACAACACCACCGTTCCCGTACGTCAAAGAGCACGTTAAGCTATCGGTTCCGTTTCCACTAATTCCAGTGACTCCATGCTGCAGGACTGAGATATAGTGGTGGTATTTTTTTTGTATTTTATTTACTAAGTTTTTTAGGTTCATTTTAGTGTGTTAATGTATTATTATTATGTTTTATTTAATTTTATTTTTTCTGTTTCCAATTTATTATTAGTTTTTCTGTTTTTTTAAGTAATATTTTGTTCCTTCTTATAAATTATATTATTTATAAATATATACTAACGTATGTAGGTACTGTACTGTACTGTAATAAATGTTTTACAATTATATTTTTTAAATTTTATTTATTTTATTTCGCCTCTGTTCAAGTTCATCAGTAAAAAGACAGCTTTAATTTCCTACGAACCTTGCAAAATTAATAGGTATTTTACAAAGAATGTCTTACACTTTTTGTGCATATAGATATGTCGAAAGCAGAATGACTTATTAAGTAGATTATCCGTAGAGACGAGAAGTCAGGTACCGCCTTAGCCGAAACCTATTCAGCGCTGCAGACGGGCGATGAATTTTTGAGAGGCCTCGACTACACCGTGTGTGCTGAGGCGGCTGCCCGTCTGGGAGTGAAAACCTTCATTTTTAAAAAATGAATCCGACCTACCAGCAGAAAAAGTCTGTTTTTTGAAGCGCAAAATATGAAGGAATTATTTAACGAATGGACACTGACAATGTAAACCACAATTATTATTTTTTGTATAATAACGTATTCCTATAGGTACTCATGTGTGAAATTAAAATTATTTATTTATTGTTGTTGCTATAGCTGAGTGTCCTCGCAGATTTCGTTCTTAGTCAGATTAAACATTTACAGGTCACTGGAATCTGTTAAGCTGCTTCTGCTAACAGCTTACTCTTGGACCACTTTGCTGCTTAGTATTTCACTAGCAGAAGTAGAATCATTCAAATTATTTAATTGATGACGTGTCACAAATGCCCGTAATAGGTTTACAAGAATGAAAATATTTTGACATTGACTTTGAATATTTCGTAATTTTCTTGTAAGCTCGGTTAAACCAACAGTAAACTTAGATTAAAACAAAAAGGGAAAATACGGTACGAAGACATTACGCGTGGAACTAGAAAACTACGTCTAACTAACGCAGTTCAATAGTAAGCTAGCTATCGAGTCGCAAGGACGCACGTGTGGCTGTGCATTCTGTCTCGCTCGCGTCTCACTATGACAAATTCTATCTAACTCGTTAACGACATCGGTAATTTGCTTGAGTTGTCTATCGGTTCTGCAATTTGTAGTAAACAATATCACGTTTTAATTAAGGATAGTTAATAAATAAATCCACTGTTTTGGCAATTGATTTGTTGTCGCTAAAATTAACAGAATAGTGCCATAGATAATGAACTCGTGCAAAACGTGACGTGTTTCCTTTCGTATTTCCAAAATTCTTGTACATTTAACCGAGGTTTTGGAAGGTACTCTCATATACACATACATATCTTCACTCCAGATGCCTTACGGGGTAGGCAGAGACAATTGAGCGCCACTTGACACGATCACGACATACCTCTTTCGCTTCGTCGACATTCATCAACCTCTTTATACATGCCCTTTTGTTACGAAGGCTTTTTAATGCTCCTTGAGCCAGTGTTTTTATTTATTAGATCGTGATATGTTTTATATAGTCTTGATCTGCCAGGGCACCTTTTACCCATTACCTTCGCATTATATACCTGGTTCATCAATCTTTCTTTGCTCATCCTTTCAACATGCCCGAATCATCGTAGCATGCCTTTCCTTATTTTTGTTCCTATGCTTTCTTTTATACCTACCCTTTTCCGTATTTCGATGTACTCTCATATAAAAGCTGAATACGTTTATGTGGTGATGTACAGCAGGAAAAAGATTCGCTTTAACGTCTTATACGATTTATTTTTTTCATGCACTGGTTTACCTACTTTGCTCGGCTAATTTCATGCAGCTGCTTTTCATTGTAAGCGATTCTTTTCATTTCCAGAAAACGGAAAAACACACAAACTATTTATTTATTCAAAGCGAAAGGACAGAGACAGACGACATAAGAATAAGAATTAGGCAATTAAAATTATACGCGCCACTAGGATATTTCTCACTATGAACATAGGTGCATCCTTGAGGCAAAACATATTTTTGTAAGCAATTACCCTTGCCAGGTATGTATAGAGAACAACTGTATGTATATTTATAAATATTTCGTGGGAATAAAATATTCCAAAAGACTACAACATGATGTCGAATAAATAGGTATTATGATCTTACAGAATAAATTATCAGGAACGGTTGAACCCGTTAAAGCTTTACGCAGTGGAAGTTGGTGCGAAAGGAATTCGCGCAAAACATTTGCACCACTTACTAAAATAATTGGGCCTAAGCAGGTCTGGCGTCAATACATTTATGAAACGAGCTTCCAAGACGGCATTAACACAATCATTCGGTATATCGTCTTGTTGCGCAATTAAATAAAAAAGGACGTCTCCTTTGTAAAGCAGGGACACCATTCTTCTTATCTCTCTTTCCCACACACGATGGACTCGACACCCATCCGGTGAATCCACGGGTTGCTTAGAAATTTATATTCTTACACGTTTTTACAGTCATTACAGCTAGTACCATTATTATTATTTTTTATTTGGCTAGTTGATTAGGAATCGAACTTCTTCGTGTTTATTATTAATTTAAAGACGTAACTGTTAGACTACTAAGGCAGAAATCTGCTTTTAGCAAAAGTACGCGCCAAATAAAACATAACATTTCGCATCCGAAATTGCGAAAGTAATCAAACTAAAATCTGCTAAGTGTCAAAACGTAGTTTTTTAGCTCAACTTTTTGGCGCGACGTCAGGAAATTTTTCATCTGACAAATGCGCTTTTAGTAAGTAGTTGGATGTATAAGGTTCTCAAAAATTCAGCGGCGTACGACTCGTGTGCTGCTTGGAATGAATTTGGAGGGTCGCGCGGGTCTCTAGACACTACCTGATGAATATTTTACTTCATTACAACCGTCTGCGCGTCTACTTCCGCTGCAAGATTAAAAGCGGTGACGCGACCCCAATGGGACAGAATACCTACGAATATGCGACTAATGCGATTAGTGCAAGGCCTCGAGTTTACTCAATTCTGTTTGTGCGTGGGGATGTTGTTTGTCAAGTTTACTTTGACATTTAAATTATTACTTATGAATTAATAATGATATCTTCTGCATCTATTGTTCTAATTGCCTGTGATCTTCTTCGGCACTGGTTAGTTTCTGTCTTTTAACTATTTGATTTTTAAACTAAAATCCTTTACCATTTACCTTTCTTACTTTATTTTATGTGTAACATTAGATCAATCATTTATTTCTGCATCTATTTTGGTGCTTATTAACCCTTTGCTCATCAGTACTACAACAGACGTGGTCGGCTCAATACAATTAAATGTTCTCTTAACACCATCTGATGAATATTTTCTTCATTATATAAAAGCGTATACTTCCACTGTAAGATTAAATGCGGTGACGCAACCCCAATGGGTCAGAATACCTACTACTAAAGACAATAAATATAACAAAATAGAGCAAGAAGCTAAAAGGTATGAGAATTAAAGGTTCTTACCTATAGTCTCGGAATTAATTAGTCTATGGACTGTGCATTGCCGGTGACGGTCGTGTTACGCCAAGCACTATCAAATTGATTTTGTTTTTTCACTGACAATATTCCGACCTGCATGCGATCCGTCGTAAACACAGGTTCTTCTTCGACAAGAGAAGAAGATAACGTGATCAATAATGTTACTTTTTTTTGTGGTAATTAAAACCAATATCCGTTCTATCTTATTGGATCTCTTTGCCTACTACGAATATGTGACTATTGTAACGAGTAGAGGGTCCGAGTTTACGCAATTCTGTTTGTGCGTCGGAACGTTGTTTACTGCCAGATTTGTATGCCTTTCATCTTACTTCGTCAACTCAAGTTTTTCACACTTTGACAACTGTATTTTTAGTTATTTATATATCATCATTATCATCAGCTTTTGTGTCTACTGGATCTTCTGTCACCCTCATTTAACTTACCAAACAATTTGTTGGAGGTTTGTCCCACTCTACGCTTTCCCTTATGTGGTATCCACTCCAGAACACGACAGACGTGACCGGCCCATTGCCACTTCAGCCTAATTTAAAAGGCTATGTCGGTAAATTTGATGCTCTGACGGCTGTCAACTTTTCGAACTAGATCCATTATTTATAATTTAATAATTATGTGGTACTGTATTGATTTGACCAATTACCTTTCATATCATATATAAATAATAAAAACGTTTACTGACTTTAAAACCTAGATACATCAATCAGTAAATACGGGGATCCCTGTACTATATCCCAGGAGGTCTGTGATACAGAGAGCCCCAATCTTATTTACAAAGGCATTCGTGATTAATATGCATTAACACTAATAATAAAGAAATAAAATTACATAAATAACACAAAATAAAATCAAACAACTAAAGTAATATACAAGTAAAAGGAAAAATAATAAAAAATAAAAATGTGTATATAAAGACACATTATTGCATAAATCAAGTATGTTAAACAAATAAAATACATTTAAAAAACACATATGTATGTACACATATGTACATATAAATACAATATATTGTTAAGGATATACTTACATACTAAACTACATCCAAAAATACATATACTACATACAATATACATATACACACTACATATAATAAGTACTTATATACTTTGTAGGGAGCTGTTGTAGTAATGCAAGTAGACCATTTCTTAAATAGTTTTCTGTTAGGCGCTTGTCGAATTTCAACAGGCTAATTGTTCCATAGATTAGCAGCAACTACAGCGAATGAATTAGAAATTAAGCCAGAGTGGTGAGAAGGGATAGAGAGAACGGACAGATAAACTAACAACTTTTCCTAAGAAACCATATGTCGGAATGTAATTAATTTATGGCTACTCCATACAAATTGGTTATTTTAAAATTAACAGTTTGTATGATGAAAGCATAGTATCACGATCCCTATATGTATATATCCCTTTCGGGTTCGTCAGAAACCCTACATTCAGCCAACTTACCTATAGGCCATTCATTACAATAGCAAGCTCGTCGATGTCTCTAGCGTAGCGTAGCGTTGTCGTCTCCGACATATGGTTTCTTAAGAAAAGTTGTTTATTATTATTAATACGAGTATTAGTCTAACGTAAGACCATACAAAATAAGACAGTATAATGGATCGAGAGATGAAAAAAAAAAAGTTCATATAATTAGTTTCGTAATATTGGTATAATAAGTGTTCATATAAAACTCACGTAGGTACGCCACTGAGCCTTATCACGTTTAAGTGCGCACTTGGGTCACACTTGCGATCAAAGTCACGGTCCGCTCGATCGAGTGTCGCACGCACCAGACGTCAATCCCTTCCAACCACTCGATAACCCTTCGATGACCCTTCAACGCATTCATCATGACAGGAAAGGCTTTATCAATATAAGCCTTATTGGCGTATTTTTCTAGAGTTCTGATTTTTTATGGTACCCACTGATAGCTATTCTAACATAAATATTTTAAACCATATTGTTAATAATAGTTAATAATTTAAACATCATATAAATATTATACAATTGGGTGATTCACTAACTTTTTATCACGATAGATGGCGTCTAATTCGTCGTTTACGGTGGGTAACGTTAAGTTAAAATTCATTTTTCGGCTATAAAAATAAAAAACTACAAAAACATTTAAAAAATGATCCGTCATAGGTGTAAACAAGGTACCAGTGACGCTAGCGACATCTACAAAAAGCTTTGCCTGATACACCCCATTGTCAGTTTAGAAAATCAAACAAATTCATTCGAATAGTTGCTACATATTTTATTAATACTGGCAACACGAATGACGCCACGCGGCAAAAACTGGAACTAACGGAAGGATAGCGATTGGCAGAAAATAAGCGGGCATTCTAGATTGGGACTTTACGGGGAGTGCTAGAATCTAAAGAATTAATAAGAGAATTTATTTTAAAAGTTGTTTGTATTACACATACAATTCGCTATTAGATAAGGAGTAATATTATCAGCTACAAATTACAAAGTAAGGTGCCATTTGAAAACGGTCGAAGGTGGTTCGTGTCTACTATTTGGTCTAAAGGATTTGATGGTTACGTTACACCACGTAATTATTAATTATTAGATTTATATTATTGATGATTTATTTACTTTACAATATTATTACATGTTAATCCACGCTTTCAAAAGCTAGTATAATAAGAAAGTTATGGCGACTTATTCTGTTTGTAAGGTATTTCTATAATTTATCTTTAACTATTTTAAGAAATATTCTGATAGTTAAAGGAAGTCTATTCTACAGGTGTGCTGCGGGTACTGTAAAGGAATCTGAATATCTGCTGGAAGAGTGGGAGATACTTGTACATGTGTTTAAGTTAATTCGGTCAATAAACGATTTTTATTAATTTATTATTATTTATTTATGAGATAGCTGCCTCCGTGGTCTAGCGGTTGAGTCCATGCATTAGACTCGGAGGTACCGGGTTCGATTCCTGGTCGGGACACAAAAATATTTATTAATGTAAATGTATTTATTTACATATTATTTAATTTATTTGTGATATTTCTCGAGTTTGGTACGCTAGAAACATCGGCGAGCTTGCCACTTCTCATGATTGGCCTATAGTAAAGTTGGCTAAATGTGAATCCGCTTATTTATAAGCGTGGTTTCTGACCACCCCGAAAGGGAAACGGTCGTGATGATACTTTTTTTTTATTTATGAGTAATGTCATATGAAATGATCTGGAGATATATGATTCTATGAACAGTTTGCATATATTATGTTGTCTACATCCCTATAAGTGAAATTTCAAATAAGATCACAGACTTGAAACGTACTTATCATAAATTAGAGTAAAATAAGCTTTAATGCTTTATGAGAGGACTTTGCAAATAAAGCAGGTAATTTCCCAGCACTTTACTGTTCCGGAGACCACAGGTGTGACATCCAAAGTTCCCGACAATCATTCATCTAACAACCAAACTTTGCCCACATTTAAGAACAAACCTCTTTCCATGCATATTTTAGATATACGAAAAAATAACAATGGGTTTCAGAAGTTGATAAAAGTTGAATCAGAAGAAATATGTTTAAAGAACATTGATAGGTGAAAGGATTTGTAAATTTAACAACTAAATTAGAAAGGTTTTTTAAAATTTATCTAAATAAAAGTAAAAGTAAAGTAAAGTATCATCACGACCGTAACCTTTCCGGGGTCGTCAGAAACCACACTTATAAAGAAGCGGATTCACATTTGGTCAACTTTACTATAGGCCAATCATGACAAGTGGCAAACGATGTCTCTAACTTACCAAAATCGAGAAATATTTATTTATTTATTTTTATTTAAATCTTTATTGCACAAAGTACAAAGGCGGACTTAATGCCGCTAGGCATTCTATGACAGTCAAACCTTCGGGACAACAAGAGCAATTAAACAATGTGTCCCGACCAGGATTCGAACCCGGTACCTCTGAGTCCAAATCCACGGACTTAACTGCTTTATCATTATTATCATTACAGCCCCTAGAACACAGCGTCTCAGACCTCCACTGCTGGAGATGGGCCTTCCAGAACATATATCTGGAAAATTTGGCCTACACTCGCCACGCTGGCCAGACGGCTTGGCGAGGATATGATGTCAATTTTTATGACAATTTATTAACGATTACACAAGTTGGTATTAGTGGAACGTGGTTCGACGGCTTAACGTGCTCTCCGAGGCACGTGAACGGTGGTGTTGTAAATCTATGACAAATGTACTTAAGAAAAGTGTATTTCTCATTGGTACATGCCGGGTTGGTTTTACTTAACTGCTTGTTTGGTAAAATTTAACTATAGCTGTCTCGTTTAGCGAAACATTTCTGAATAAAGCTTTAATAATAAATATAATCTTAATTGGATAAAAACAATGTATTCGTGCTATTTGTAACACACCCCGTTACTTGAGCGAACATTTCGAATATCTGTGCGACTCACACACCCGTTCCCTTCGTTCTTCACAGAGCAACCAACTTTCTATCCCTCTTCACTCTTCTAGCAGATATTCAGATTCTCTTACCGTGTCAGCAGATCGTCAATGGAATAGGCTACCATTGTTTATCATATGTACAACACTTTATATTGTATATTTTCTGTGTAATAAATGATTATGTTTTCCCGTCGACTTTTATTTGTAAAACTGAAATTACAGACTATTCGTTCAATCTACTGGAACTTTTTAAAACTCTTGGGGATAATTGCAAATATAAAACCCATTATCCGAGTAGAATAATTATTCCTGCGCATAAAAGTACCCAATACAATCGAAACTGTTATGCAAAGGCAACAAAGAAGTTGAATTAGCTTCCAGTTACTTAATTTTTTTTAATAAGGTAGTTGCCACTATTGTTTTTTAAAGACTTGAAGGGCCACCGCGGAAGGTCGCCTCACCGTGAAGGCTCATAAGGAGACCCCAAGGCGCCTACGGACTAAAACCCTATAAACCGTCTCTCTTTCACTGTTGGCCCTGTGTGCCTTTACAGCTAAATCTGAGTCGTGGCTACGGAGTGAAGACACTCGTTCGCCGCGTGTCAAACCTTTGGGACAAATAAAGCAGTTACAAGATAAGGCAGGTGCTATAATAACTACTAGAAAATATTAGACGTCAATATATAATTATCATTCATTACAGCCGCTAGAACACAGTGTCCTAAAGCTCCATTGCTGGAGATGAACCTTCCAGAAAATATATCGATTCCACAAGTTGGTATTAGTGGATCGAGACCAACGGCTTAACGTTCTCTCCGAGGCACGGGAACGGTGGTGTTTTAAATCTATGACAAATGTACGTAAGAAAGTCTCATTGGTACATGCCGGGCGGGTTTGAACCGATTTTGTTGGATTTAAGGAACACGTTCTTACAACCGAGCCACCACCGCGCCACGCCACGAGTATATAGGTATTTATGAATAATTACTTATTTACATACTAATACATACAAATAAAACTATATACATACGTTCTACGATTATACATAAATATAATATACATACTATGATGACTAAAATTAAAGAAATAAATATAGCAGAGAGTGTATTAAGCTTATGGTGAATTTAAATAGTGCGCATAGACCAGTTTCTTAAATAGTGTTCTATTAGGAGCTAAACGAATGTCTACCGGTAACTGGTCTCAAAGATGTACAGCCACCACCGCAAACGACTTGGAAACGATTGCGGTATGATGTGTGGGGAAGGAGAGAGTGGAGTTGGAAGAAGATCGTAAAGTTCTGTCGTGAGTGGCACCAAGGAAATTGAATTTCTCTTTATGTATCTACCATGTTTCTGACAAAAAAAATATTTCATTTCATTTAAGTATTTGTGAAAATAGGCAGGTAAAACTCCGTTTAAGGAAAGTAATTTCACACAAAAAATGTAGAGTTCAAAATGCAGTAGAAACCTTAAATTTAGTGATTCAAGTTAGAGGACTCCAATTACACGTAGGGTACGTCTAGCAGTTTCAATAGGCAGCCTTTGTTCTACATAAAACAACCCTAGACGGGAGTTTGACAAAGCCGAATATGAAGTGACACCCGGAACCCTCGACATGGATGGAGTTTCGGCAAGTAGTCTTACTCAGCAATAACTTACCCTAATGCACGTTAACAGTACGCGACAAAGTATTATGGATATAGCATAATACTAAACTAAAAATACCTATGAAATTAAAACTATTCTACAAACTTACCACCAGGGAGGGTACCTAAAACGCTCGCCGTATGTCCTTGTTGAATTATAATATAATATTCTGCTTTAGGTAGTTATGGCATTTGGGATCGCCACACTCTTGAAAAATTCGTTTACCCTGCAGCTCTTTTATGAATTTGTGGGTATCAAGAGAATATACCTCCATTGTTTCAACCCCAAATGCCACAAAGTTATAATTTTGTTTAATGCATATCAGCACTTTAAAAAGCACATCAAATATAATTAATATTTAATGTGCTTTTTAAATTTGGCTGTATGAGCAGCCGAACCGGCCTTTTTTGATGTAAAGGAAATGTGGCAAGCGGCAAAGGTATCCACATAGGTGGCATCCCAAACAAGACATGTTGAGGGAACATGTACAAGGGACATACAATCCGGCCTTTTACCATCACTACGTGAAAGACCTGATGGTCCAAGGACGGACGGCATTTTAGCAGACCATAAACTTCTCTTTATAAACTCATTTAAGGCTTGGTGTCTGAAAAATCTGCCTGCGCTCTTTTGACAACTAAGCCCGTGTAGACCCATTTCATCAACTTGAGAACCACACCTGCATATGTGAATTAAAAATAATAAGTTATTAGAAAATTAATGTATATGTAACACTATACAATGTTCTTCTCATAAAATTTTAAAACCATGTTGTGATCTCTATACCAAATTCATGAAAAACCAGCTGCGTTTCGAGTTAGTATTAAGTATGCTGCTGTAAAAATATGAAACTATTTTCATCCACCGTTTTGGGAGATGTATTTCTTAGCAGGTTTTAGATCGGCACTCAAAAAGCATATGCTAATGTCACAAAAGACTTCATAAAACTTACCTAATCCTATTCTTCATTCATTCATCGCACAGCCCCTAGAATGTCCTAGACCTTTCACTGTTGGAGATGGGCCTTCGAGAACATATATCTGGAGTATTTGGCCTACACTCGTCACACTGGCCAGACTTGTAAATTTTTAATGACAAATTATTAACGATTCCACAAGGTATTAGTGGGACCGGGAGCGTCGGCTTAACATGTCCGAGGCACGGGAACGGTGGTGTTGTAAATCTAAGACGAATGAACGTAAGGAAAGTATATTTCTTATTGGTACATGCCGGGAGTTTGAACCGAAATTGTAGATTATTAAGGAAAGCGTTTTTACAACCGAGCCACCACCGCGTGCACCGCGGTCAATCGTTTTGTTTTCGCCAATTGTTTTGTCTTGACTTTTATTATTTTAATTTTATTCTTATTTGTTAAACATACTTGTAATGTTAAACTGTACATTTTGTTTTCCTTTCAATTTAGTTATTGTTACAATACATTTCTCACCCAACATAAGGCAACAGTGAAAAATTAGCACTACAGCCATGGGTGCAGCATATACTGACCACCTATATATTATATCGCTGCATATGTATGGTTTGGTATATAAAATAGGCTGACATTTAGATTATTTTTTTAAAACCATTTTAATTATTGTGGATAAATAAACTACTCTATTTCTTACTTTCACAATACCTACATACCCATATATTTATTAATTTTGTTTATTATATCTTAATTTTTTTGTATTATTTTTTCTTACTGTACACCGATAATACTCTTCTGCCAGTTTCCTAAAGATTAGAGCTGGTAGAGAATTCATGTTATTATTATTATGAGAAAATAAGAATAAAAAGCAGTCGATCAACTCGGACACCACGGGCTTTCTTGTGCTAGAAGTGCTGGCCGCATTTCTCGTCACGCGGCTCTCAACGGCATCACCCGAATCAGCGACTCTTGTCACTGCTGGAGTACCCGCAATCTAAGAACCTACTGGAATTGTGCGGAGCGATGGCAAGAAACCCGACGGAATGACTGTTGGGCCGTGGAAACTTGGCAAAAATAATTAAAATAAGATGTTTTAATTAATATCAAAAATAACAGAATTGCAATGCATTGCATCTAAGCAAGATCATTAAATAAATATATTTAAAACGATTCAAACTAATTTTCAAAATATTTATACTCTCGTATTATTTGAAATTTATGAAGTAGGTTTCTATCAGAAACACTTAAGTTTAGCATATTAAACATAACTTCACATGCTATCTAAATGCTTATTTGTTGTTGGTAACCTCTAAATATGCACACTGTCCCTGGATAAGCCCCTGCCTTGAGCACCGTCTGCGAGCTTGTAGAGCCCTTATCCCGCCGATACTAAAGGAATACTTCACGTTCATATTTTTTTTCCTTATTCTTATGAATTTTGGCAACGGTTCATACCACATACCTTAGTATTAACAAGAACACTTGTCTAAGGCTGAGCTCGACAAATTTTTTTTTTATAACGTAAATACTCGTATACTATAGAGACGGTATTGCCAGCGTAAGAAAAGATCGAATTTTACTGACATATATATATACATATATATTACCCATACATATTATCACATTACTAAATATTATATATCAATAATAACAATATACTTAATTATAATAACTACATACACATACATAGATAATACACTTACTTTTGTTGTGATAGGAAGTGTGAATAGACCATTTTTTTAAATAGAGATCTAGTGGTTACTTGCCTTATGCTAAAAGGCATTGTTTTTTATGTGAGAATTTGAAACTTGAACTCCGAAATAATGTAACGTAAGTAATTTCAAAACTGTAACAGCACTTAGTATTCAAAACTCATGAACGGAGTTTGCGGCACAAATGTGAAAAGAGCAACAATTTAGAGTTGTAAAGTTTATCCTGACAGTTGCTCACCACAACGCGGGATGCCATTTTCTTCTTCGTTAGAGGACAAAGTTGAGTAATAATAATATGTTGCCTGTGTTACCCACGGTCGCTGTTCCCGGCTGCTGCGGTGTGCTTTGACAAACGAAGTTACAAAACTAGTTTGGATGGCAGACATTATGCTGTATGCGCCAAGTGTCAGGTACTAGGTACTCGTGTATTAATTTACTTTACATATTCAACACGCAACGTCGACTTCGCGAGCGTTTAATATAAAATACATACAACTAAAGACATTAAATATCGTCTGAGAACTTTTAGGAAAAAATATTAAAACTAAAGTATCATCACGACGCTTTGGGTGTAGTTTTTGTAGTTTGCATATTGTCAGTGAAGCTATAGAATTTATTTAAGTGCACGTGAAACACGACCATAACTGATAATGCACTGTCATAGACTAATTCATTGTCCTCGCTTTAATTCATACCATTATATATAATATACAATATACTATTCGACT
Organism: Tinea semifulvella; assembly: GCA_910589645.1. Taxonomy (NCBI): domain Eukaryota; kingdom Metazoa; phylum Arthropoda; class Insecta; order Lepidoptera; family Tineidae; genus Tinea; species Tinea semifulvella. The sequence goes on along the minus strand of OU342586.1, from coordinate 5,360,022 downwards.
TCTTGCATCGTCTTGTTATACAAGTATATCGTCTTTGAACTGGCAATTTGTCCTAACTATTTATTGGTAACTTTTCAAGGCACATTATTTCACACTATTAAAAACTAAAATTAAAAACTCGTAGGTACTTTAAAATTTCGTTTTTAACTTATTTTTATATTTTCATTTAAGGTTCATTACGCCACAAAAACAATTTGCGCATTCATAATATTTTCTTAACTGCCTCCATGGTCTAGCGGTTAGGTTAGTAGATTTAGATGAGGTGATACCGGGTTCGATTTTTGGTCGGGTCACAATAATTTATTTGTGATATTTCTAGAGCCTGGTACGCTAGACACATCGACGAGGAACGTCTAGTAAAGTTGGCTAAATGTGAGCCCGCTTATTTATAAGCGTGGTTTCTGACCACCCCGAAAGGGAAACAGTCGTGATGATGATACTTCTATTGAACACTCATACTAGGGAGGCCGGTATTTTTAGGTCTCAATTATACTAAATCTAAAATTTACATAATTCATACAAATCGAATTCTTATTATTATATATATTATATGATAATATATATTATATGAAATTTAAGAAATATTAAAGAAAATATATTCTTAGTTTCCTAATATGCAGAGTCATTAGGTAATTATAAAGTATTTTTTTATGTCAAAATCACGAGCACTAAAACGTATAAAACGAATTTTAGAAGCAAAAACAGTGAATAACATAGACACAAAAGTTGTATATAATTGATATCCCGCTTCCCGAGCTCCTCTTATTTTGTCTTCGCTTTGTTACTTATCTCCAGTTTGATAATTGAATCAAGATCTCTTGTTTAGGAAACTTTACTATATAAATAGCTGTTGTCGGTTGGATGGAGCTTTGAATTATTTCTTAGAATGCTAATTAAATTTCTTCGCGGCTTTACTAAGCGTCTGCAAGTGAAATAGGTAATTTAACAATTTGAAATGGCTCGATTTGTCTTATTCTGTTTAATATTCTACGGAAGTACTACTTTAAAGTGATTTGTGAAAGTAAACGAGTTCTTGCTAGTTCTAGCATTATTACCCACATAATTTACATATACATACTATCGTAAAAGTTTATTTAATGACTAGGTGAATTTCGTATCACCTAAAATTGATTTGATTGTAACTTTTAAAAAGCGGTCCAGTAGTAGACTTAAAGGCAAAACAAAGAGATCGTTACGGCTTGGTATTCTATCTAGATTCCTCAAGTTGCTAATTCTTTTCCCACACCAAAAATTGTAGTGACATCGATTAACGTCACTGTGCGCGAACGCGGATACGACAAGCTTTGATAAACTGATAACATTTCGGATTCCTGAGCTTGCATGGCATAAATCAGTGTTTTTTTAAATACTAGCACAACATATGACTTTGCGCAAAGTCCATTAATGTTAGCAATTGGACAATCGTGACTAACATCAGTCCCTAACACTATGCCGGCGTTCTGCAGTCGTTATGGTAGGCTTTGCCGCTGTGTATTGATATTTATATTATAGTTAATTTTAAGCATTTTCATTTGTAAGTACTAATATTTTTAATATAAATCCAGGTGGTTTGAAATAAACGAATTAATTATTTATTATTATTATTATATTTGTTCCAATTTGTCCCTAAGTTTGACCGCCTCCGTGGTCTAGTGGTAACAAATGTTGCCGTGAACTCGGGAGGTCGTGGGTTCGATTTCCACCGTGGGCAAGTTGTACATTGTATAATGGTCTCGGTCTGGGTGTTTATATGTATATATTTACAACAAAAAAAAAAGTATAATATCAAATCAAATCAAAATCAAATTAAAAGTATTTTATTGTAATATGTAGTTTATCAACCATCTAGTTTCCGTAACACAAGCCTCGTAGCATACCACGGAAACTAGATGGCGCTGTGTGACCTGTCTGGAAATATTTATTATTTATTATCTATGAACATTAGGTCCTTTGTACTTTGTGCGATATTTTTTAAAACAAATTAATATCATTTTGACCGAGGAATCGATTCTGAATTAAAAAGTTAAAATCTTCGACAATAACTGCCAAATAGTAAAGATAGTTTATTAATACTCGTACCTAATAGATTAATTTTAAAAAACTATTCTTTATTCTTACTTAATGTTATCTATGAATGGAATCCAAAAAGCTGTAGGAGATAAATGAAGATATATGCGTCCTATTCGCATAAAGTTAAACAATTCACAATCTCACAAGGGAGCGCTAAATATTTCAACTTCACATCTGGGGAATGCAATTTGTGCTGCAGCAGCTAAATAAATTTCCTAGCAACGTGACTGCATGACTTGACATCCTCGGATGTAACCTTGAGGGCGGGAAATCTTCAACAATCATCTATTATATCCGCCTCAGTGCACCACAGACTAGCAAAAGTGATGCGAATTTACAAGTTTGTTCACAGTATATGCAAAACGTTCTTTGAAAGAGATTTTGGGTGTGGTAGTTTTGTAGTAGCACTTAAGGTGGGCATTCACGATCGCATCAAATGGCATAATATAGGATGTAGGTACTTAACCGGTATTTTCAATGTGGATAAATTTAAAATTACAAAATTTGTCCTATGTCGACTTGATCTAGCATTTAAGACCGTAGATTTGGATGCGGGTTCGATTTCTCAACGGGACGCAATAAATTATTTGTGATTTATCTTGAGCATACTACGCTAGAGACATTAACGAGCTTGCCACTGGTCATGATGGGCCTATAGTAAGGTCGGGTAAATGTGAATCTGCTTCTTTAATAAACATGATACTGTCGTGATTATAGTTAACTTTAACTAAACTTAAAAAAAAAAATTGTATGGAGCCTGTGGCACAGAAATACCTCAAGATCACATTTGCCTATCTCTCTTCAATCCATGATAAGTCTCTCCGCTCTTCTCAGAACTCTGGTCTCTCCATTTCCTCTTACCTGGATTTTTTGCCAACTCTTTTGATGCTGTCGCCGCAAGCCTGTGGAATGAACTGCCAATAGAAATCCGACAAGCATCCAACATATTTTTTTTTTAATGCGGTAGTATTTAAATAGTTCATAAGTTATGTAATCGTATCATATGTAGTACTCGTATACTATGTATTGTATGGTATGGAATATATCATAGTTATTAGTATGTCCTCTTCCTAGCGTCGTGTTTCCTTATTACTTAGGGTGTCACCTCCCGAAGGATTAGTGTGTGGCCTGATGATAGCACGACACCCGTTCCTGTCTTCGGCGGCAAGCACATGGGCGCTAGTGTTGGTGCTGGAGCGAAGTTATCTTTAGCCTGTTTCTTAAGTTGTCTTTCTAGCCACCTTGCTAGCAACAAAAAGTTTTTAGTCTGGATTTTAGCAACTTATTTATTCATTTATTATTTTTTAAATTTACCATAAGTTGATATTATTAATTTTGACCATTAAAAATAGTCCACATTGTATCCAAGATTGGCTGTTAGATATATAGTTATACAACCCTTGTATAACGTGCAATAGTTTTAAATAAATAAATATACCTACATGGAAAGTTGAACCGAGAATACTAAATATTTTGCACGATCGATGTATAAACTTTTTATTTGTTTATACTCGTACGTACGTAATTCACATCGGCGGTGTGACGTCACGGTTTCACTCTCCATGCTTGCCGTAAATGCATCATTCATTGTCACTTTCTTCAATCAAAATTAATCAGCAACTTTATGAATCAAATGATTGCAATCGCATAATGTAAATGTGAATGGTGACCTTAAAGGTGCACTTTTCACTACATGATCCCAGAGGCGCGCACTGTGGTGACGTCTCTCCTAATATTACCATTTAAACAAGTTTTATGTAAATCGCCCGCGAGCGTGGAAGAGCTTATTTTCTTGTGGAATTTTGATATGATCTTTAAACTTTTAAGGTGAAATTTGTGTTTTTTCTTTTAAATAAAAGAACAATTACCTTTATGTTAACGTGTATGTGATTGTTACAAACTACTTTTAACCTGAATATTTTATAGGTAACCATAGTCGTCATGAGGTCTATCTGCCTTTTTGCATCCAGATGTTCTATTTCTTATAACGAGCACCGATTTGTCTCACTGTACTTTAAAGTATCAAAAATGATAGATGGTTCTCGTTAAGAGAGTCGTCACACATTCAAGGGTCGCGGCAGAGTCGAGGCGCATAGGCTCAAGTGGCGCGCCGCCTCTAGGCTTTCATCGGTATTACAAGGCAAAGCGCTTATCTAATAGCCAAGACAGAGGCGCGGAGCGGCGTCTTGTCGCGGCGCACCGGTCGCCAAGTCGGGGGCGCGCACTTAAACATCGCCGCCGTCATATTGTCAAGTTATTCCCGATGTAGCCGCATTTAGACGTAATGGAATAAGTATATTATGTATCTGCATGCACCTTGACCGCGAAGCGCCTTTGTCTCGACTCCATTAAACGTGTTGTGGAACAAGTAGATGAATTACCATATTTTAGATTTAAATCTTGAAATCTCTATGACATAAGGTTGTCATAGAGAAAGTCAATATGTAGCTTTCGGAAAAATGTCCTAATTTGTGTTGTAAATTTAATTATATTTATTTTACCACAGTCAGTGTTTATTTCGGCCTTTATTTTTCCACAAAATAAGCGCTCTGTAATGCCAAAGAGGTTATGTAGGTTACATGCGGCGCACCACTTGTGCCTGCGCGCCTCGACACCGCCTCGACTATTATCTTTTCAATTACTTCAAAAAACTAAGCTGCTTCAATTTGTTCTGTAACGTCAAACAAGTATATTTTTTTATTTCTTAACAATTATTGCAAATGATTAACATCAATATTAACACGTGCGCGGCCAGCCAAAAAGCCCTCCATTTTGCTGAAGCGTCGCGAATAAATAATAAATCTATGGTTATTTCTAACATGCTAAGCATCGACTATTATTAGCCTACGACTTCCTAAAGTGAATATACCTACACAGATTGAGCTCTGCATGAATGGATATCAATGTTCGAATCCCGGGAGGTGCTCCTCTGCGGAGCCAATAGTTTCCATATATTCCACGGTTTTATCTGCGCTGTCTCGCGGTACGTAAGTTGGGTAACGAATAGTAGCTCCTGGCACTTCTACGGTCCCTTGGAGAATCGGCCAGACGCTAGCGGTTCTATGCGATGATATCGAACGAGTTTTTGCACACACCACACACTAAGATTTTACCGTAAAACTTGTGGTAATAGGAAATGGTTTGTTTTTAAAGCTGCAATATACAAAAAGATTATATATATAGTAAAGCTAAGTTCCTATAACTAGACATCTACTCATTAGTGCTGGGTTTAAATATTATAATTTTAAATTTGTGATTTTCCTTGTCTGTTACTCCAGCTTCGCCTTACAGTCGTGGGTGGCTCTGCGATCGGACTCTCGAGTGTTTCTCTTCACCAAATCGTGAGATTCGTGGGGTATAGGTAGGGTAATAGAGAACCCCCCCCCCCCCCCCCCCCCCCCAGTGCAGCTGACGCACAGATCAGTACATCTCACAATATTACTACCAGATTCAGAAGTAGTAAACCTAACGAATGTAAATAAAAATCTTAAAATAAATAACTCTTAATATAAAATTACACTTTTTTAATTAAAAAAAAAAAGTAATATGTAATATTGGAAAAGTTTTTATACAACAAAAGATATCAATTAGTATATTGTTTAATTTAAAATCCAGAACTAAAGAACGAAATTTTTTTGTTGATGTCATGATTATGACAGTTACGTCTCTGTATGTATACAGTTGCTTACAGGAGGTTCATGCTAATGCTAATGAGCTTCCAAAAATGTTTAGTTTGACCAAGTATAACCTAAGAAACCAAAATGAAATCTATATAAGGCAAACCAGGTTGAGAAAAACGTTTAACCAACGTTTGCCGTTGAAAATTACATTATACAATAAGCTGTAGCTGTCTGTTACTTAAGCGCAAACTTTATATAATGGAATCCGTTAACTATATATATATACGGGAGCTGTCAAGGACGGACGCTTATACGGAGTTGAGAATTGAATAATATTTTGTAATTATGACGCAATCTCTGACGTAAAAACGAAAGCCACTAATAACTTTTGCGACTAAGTAACAGAATAGGGCTGTTGGACTACAAGCAAGTGAATTTAAAACAAATTTAAAACTATTTTTCCAAAATAATGCTTTTTATGACCTGTCAGAATTTATCGACATCGCTTTAACGGAAAATTCATTTAAACAACTACACAACTAGTTTTGTGGTATTCTACTGTATTGTGTTCCTAATGCTCCTTTGTCATGATCCATAGTATGAATAGCATTGTTTTTATTATTTAAAAATTTGTTAACTGAAATACCAAAACAATAGGTGAAATATAAAAAAATAATACACTTTGATCCATCATTTTAAAAGTCAAGCGAAGTAGCGACTTGGAAACGAACATTGGTAACGTTTTTGATTACCTCTATTAGGGCTAATTTGACGGAATTCGATGTGCGTGTTTTGAACAAAACAAACATTGACCGCAAACCGAAACTAATGAGCTGAGAGCGTTATTAGTTCCACTCCTAGAGCGACCCTCTGCCATTGTTATAAAGATATGTAATAATATCCATATCCAAGCAACCGCCCTTTTATGTTTACATACCAACATTAATAATAATAATAATAAATACGTTTATTTGACAAGTACACTGGTAATACAAAATAATAAAAAAACATTTTTTTTTACTAAATAGGTTAGTTTATAGAGGAATAACGTTAGTTTGCACCATTGAACATTTAGCAGTAAGACCCAGCTTACTATATGGTCTTTCGATCGTCTCTGTTGATTTCAAAGTTAAACACCCAGTGCACCTACTAAGGATTGGACTTTAGTTAACGTCCCAGCCACTGCACAAAGTGATGTGTCGCAACGGTCGGGGGGTGTGCTGCTTGTTAGTTCAAATAAAGGTTCTTATACTTTAAATATATTTAGCGGTTATTATAGCGGTTAAGTCTGTGGATTTGGACTCGGAGGTACCGGGTTCAAAGATGAACAATATATTTTTCCCTGCAACAATTTACCTTTAGAGGTGCACAAATATTAATTTGAGTCCTAACACTAATTAACAATTATTCTAAAACTACGGCTAAAACAAACAATTTATTTCTAAATACATTAATCTTATTCTTCTACCTACTTAACCATCTACCTTATCTTCATCACATATATCAATCTCATATAATATAAATAAATAATAATAATAATAATAAAATGTCCTACGTAATTCGCTTATAATTATTATATTCGGTCAATTATTAAAAACTATTTTCCAATAACCAGCGATGTAGTCTTCCACGGAATAATTTATTTGGCAATAATTTTATGCTTATGGGAAGGTTATTATAAATTGTTATTGCCATATGGAACACATTTTTCTTTACTAAGCTAAGATTACATTTAGTAATATTTATTGATTTTTTTATTCTTTTTCTTGTGGCAAAACCACAATTTTAATTTAGTGGTAAAACTATAATTGGATGTAGTTACGGAAAAACGATCCAATCCACATTTGAGTTAGTTTTAAGTTATAGGCTAATAAAGTTGGAACTGAGATTAGTCCAATATTTAACCGCCACTTCATTTGCTAATCTAGTAAATTGTTTTGTTACCACAGCTCGTTCAGCAAAAAAAATCTCCATGTTTTATTTATTGATTTCCATGTTACCACTAAATATCATGGGAAATTAAGCCACGGTCGCCACTTTGTGGAGAAATAAAGGCCGAAATAAACAAATACGAGTAACTGTGGTAAAATAAATATAATACATTTTTTTAAGCATATTATTTTTTGTTTCTTAAACTAATTAAATATTTTTACACATATATACCTATATATATTTATTTATTTATTCATTCATTTCCACAGAACATAAAGGTTAGTATATAATTGAGTTTATACATTGGCCAAATTAGGAAACATACTTTATTACTGATACTTAGGTGTCAAAGAAAAGGAGAAAAAACAAGAAATACAACCAAAAGATATAGAAATTCAATTAAACAAAAAACAATAACACAAATAAAATTACAGATATATATATATATATATATATAATAATAATATATATATATATATTTATCTATTTTACGAGTAAATTCATTTTTAACACTTATATTAAAATTACTATAATGGTTTTAATTATTAAGTTTGTTTATAGATATTTTGATGTAACTATTTTCACAAATTGTAGGGAATCAACTGGTCTCCATAACGCAAGTTAACTTTTTATGGAGGCCAGGGAACCCCATATTTATAGTATATTTATATGTACTTAGATTTAAGGTTTTCTTTATATTGTACTCTTTATTTTGGTTAATAATAATAAAAGACATTAAATCATAAATATACAACACAAATTAGGACATTTTCCGAATGTTACATATTGACAATCTGTCTTTATGGCAACTTTTTCTGTACTAGGAGGGCCTTAGCCAGCAGTCAGCCTTCATCAGAAGGTGGTCGCCTACTACCAACTTGTGGAACTGTTAATGAATTGTCATTAAAAATTGACATTAGATATTCGCTTACCCATCTGGCCAGTGTGGCGACTGTAGGCAAAATTCTCCAGATATATGTTCTGGAAGGCCCATCTCTATGACGCTATGTTCTAGGGGCTGTAATGAAATAAAAAATCTAATATCTAAAGTAAAATAAAAGGAACAAAAGTGTATTTAAAAAAATGCATATTATTGCATAAAATAATTATGAATAGTCAAATAGTAGCCTTAAAACCAAATTATCATTTACTAATAATTGTATTTATATCTCCCTCGTATGTGATTCGAAATCAGGAAATGCTATTAATCGAAACTTAACTCGAAGTGAGTCTATAAAAGGAAAGGAAATCGCAACAACCGTGGCTTTACTTTTTAAATGGCGGCCGCAGCTTACGATCTTATGGCGGGTATCTCATTGTTAATTAAACTAAGATTTAAATTAACTTAAATCTAATTTAAATTTAAATTACATTCTTCTTTCATAGTTCATAGAAAATACCTATATATAATAAACATTTTAAAATTATCATTAACTAATAATTGTATTTATATCTCCCTCGTATGTGATTCGGAATCAGGAAATGCTATTAATCGAAACTTAACTCGAAGTGAGTCTATAAAAGAAAGGAAATCGCAACAACCGTGGCTTTACTTTTTAAATGGCTTACGATCTTATGGCGGGTATCTCGTTGTTAATTAAACTAAGATTTAAATTAACATAAATCTAATTTAAATTTAAATTACATTCTTCTTTCATAGTTCATAGTAAATACCTATATATAATAAACATTTTCTGGCAGCCAAACCTTGGGGAAAAGTTGAACAATTGTAAAAATAACGATTTAATTTAAAGTTTTAGTCTTTATTTTAAACTAAATTTACTATACATTTAACCAAGTAAGTTAATATGTATGTCCCCTAGGTTGGTCTGTCATAAAATTCCTACGGGCTTTAATCCTTTAGTTTAAGATTTTATAAGCATAAGGAATGATTTTCGATAATATCATAGTCAAGCAAAAAGCAAAGGATTGGCTAAAGTAAAGTATCATCACGACCGTTTCCCTTTCGGGGTGGTCAGAAACCACGCTTATAAGCGCATTCACATTTAGCCAACTTTACTATAGGCCAATCATGACAAGTGGCAAGCTCGTCGATGTCTCCAGCGTACCAAACTCGAGAAATATCACAAATAAATTAAATATTAATTAAATGTATTTATTTACATTAATAAATATTTTTGTGTCCCGATCAGGAATCGAACCCAGTACCTCCGAGTCTAAATCCATGGACTTAACCGCTAGACCACGGAGGATTGGCTAAATCTCACTTATATGGTATGCAGGTAACTTGTTAAGTATTGATTAAATTAGGTATCTGTCTAAACGCAAATTACATTTAATTTCCGTCAATAAATATTGAAAAACCAGCCTTTAGTGATTTATCGTACCTACTCGCATCCCATCCCTATCTCTAACTCGAGAAAACTATTTAAATGAGAAAGTTGTCCTTCCCAATAGCTTCGCAAGAAGAAAAGCTTTGCAATCCATTATCAATTGAATTATTAGCCGCCACTTTGAGGTTTGCATAGTTGGGAAAATGGAGCAGAATTTAGATTTGAAGCAGACGTAGTAAATAATGCAAATTTACGATAAATTGTCATGTAACAGCCCCTAAAACAGCTTTTTATTAGTGGATTTCGTTTTTAACGTCAGAGCTGCATCATAATTACAAAATATTATTTATTTTTTAACTCTATAAGCGCTCGACTTTGACAGCGTCCGTGCAAATTTGAACTTTAATAGCGTGATTTATAGTCAACGGGTTCCAATATATAACTTTTGCGACTAAGTAACAGAATAGGGCTGCAGTGCTCAAGCAGAATTAGGTATTTATTGTCATGTTATGCTTGCCAGGGTTCTTGCTAACTATCTCGCTATCTCTATTATGCTAGTTGGTTTACCGCAAGCTATTTTGTTTACGTTTTTTTTTATATTTTTTATGTTTATGTTGTATATAGTATAACTTATTTATGTAGTGATTTGTATGTATATATAAATATTTATTATAATTATTAACAAATATTTTATACAGTTGCATTTTTAATCTATTTCATTTTTAATTGACATATTGCACCTACCTCATATAAAAGTTCTCGTTGTCCCGAAGGTCAGACTGGCAGAGAATGTCAAGCGACATTATGTTACGCCTTTGTATGTTTTGTGCAATAAAGTTTTAAATAATTAAATATTTTATTAATGTGTGCCTACTTAGAAATTAAACATAATTATATTATGCTACCCTATTGTTGTCAATATCCATAATTTATTTATCATAGTTTTAGTTGTTATGCATAAATTAGCAGTAAGTTTTCCTTAATCAATAAATATATATATATATATTTCTGGGCAGTCAGTGTGTGTAAATGGCCTGTTTTATTTCAAATGACACCTAAACTTCTACTAATGACACCTAAAGCCTAAAAAAATATTTGCTCTTTTGTCAATCACACGCGTTATATTAACTAAATTATCTAACAGCTAAATATAAATTATTAATTGGAAATATCAGAACCGTAATAGTCGTCAAAAGGGGATTTCTGAAGCTAAGTGCTGTTCTATGTAGTGATTATATCGCGGAACTGCGGTGTCATCTGCTTCGACATAGGTCGGCAATGACATTTGCTACCAACTGAATTTAGACAATGGAAATTATAGATGTACCAACTTATCTGTGAACTGAAAAACGCTTCGTCGCTACCATCCCGTTTTGTATTGCAAATTAACTTTAATATCCACAGTTTGAATGTTTTAGCGCTTGGACCCCACGGGCCTAAAGTCTGTACAGCAAACGGCACAAACAAGTAGTCTTTGATTATAGATACGTATTGCGCCACTTGCCAGACTTTTCGCTTTCGGAATAATTATTATTAAATGGGAAAATATTTACCAATAAACAAGAAAACACTAGTTGTTAAGGCAACACATACGTAACGGTCGTAGGTCACAGATAACTTGGTGACACTATAAAAGTGTTAGTTGCATATTTCATTACTATTAAAATAGTATATATGTATATTTTAATAGTAATTAAGCTATTATCATTATTTATTTCCTCATAAATTATGATAACATCACTAGGTTTCAAGGATTATCTCTCAGTATTTTTTTATACTCCAAACCGTCATTAAAATTTATATATTTAATACCTCACCAGCTACCTTAAAGAGACTTAACCAAAATAAAATGGAAACTGTAACTGTTTAACTTACTCTTGTTATTACTATCATATCATACCTTGTATATATGCTATCTTTCTTTTAAATATTATGTCTTCCATCTGTCTTATAATTTGTTACTTACAATTTGTTTAAGTATTGGCCCTAAAGGTCTTCTTTTATGTTTTTTTTAAATTATATAACGTCATTTGTAATGACTGTTTGTACCATAATAAAATAAAATAAATAAATAAATAAAAGACACATGCGACTTAAATTCGATGCCCAACTTGTTGATAAAAACACCGTCATGACATCGTGTGCGGCCAGCCTTATGTTGGTAAATGTTTGTTTACTTTTAAAGATAGTTTGTTTTGAATGAGACACTTTCAATATATTCTGTGCAGACATCTGCACAAGACATAAATTAACTAAGATAATTATTAAATAGTTTTTAACTTCAACATAATATAATGATACAGAAAAACTCCTAAATAATGGCTAAATTATTATTTTATACTCGTAGAATTTACTAGTAAATGTATATTGTTACGGTATATGTATAATGAATGGTAGGTATATATGATTGGCGATATGTAACTTCATCATCGATGTATATAGATAAGCCTATTCAATACAAAACGCACTCTTAAAAACGTGCCGCTTGCTTTGTGTACCTACCAACTTTGGGGGGCAATTCTCAAGCAAGGATAATGCCACATGCTTTATTCATCTGAAATTATATCACAATGCATACAAAAAGACTAGTTTTCCTCGATATAAATATTAATATTAGGCGCTCTCGACGCTTGCTATCTCGCGACTGTTGGTGCAGCTACATGACTTCGATTGGTTTTACGGGAACGTTTTATATCAGTGAGGACCTATCTATATACATCGATGAACTTCATCAATGCTTTTATTATTTTTATTTATTTCTTCTTACACATCCTCTCACACACACTCATAGATATTCACAGAACACACAGAGTGGTTACACGAAATTCCTAAAATACCCACCAACAGCTCTATAGATTTTTTTTTGTTTGTACTTTGTTAAGCTTTACAATCTTTAAATAAATTGTATAAGCTTGTTTTTGTGTCACCTGGGAGTGAACTGACTGTCCTAGACGTCCACTGTTGGAGATGGGCCCTGATGACAATTTTTAATACAATTTATTTAAGATGGCGCCTCCGTGGTCTAGTTGTAACAAACGTTGCCGTGAACTCGGGAGGTCGTGGGTTCGATTCCCACCGGGGGCAAGTTGTACATTGTATAATTTGTCTCGGTCTGGGTGTTTATATGTATAATATGTATATATTTACAAAAAAAAAAAAAAAAAGTATAATATGTAGTTTATCAACCATCTAGTTTCCGTAACACAAGCTTACCGCTTACCACGGAAATTAGATGGCGCTGTGTGACCTGTCTGAAATATTTATTTATTTATTTATTTTATATTTCACAAGTTGGTATAGATGGAACCGGGACTGACGTGCTTTCCTGTGCTTACCGTACCTCGTCAGTGGTATTATAAATCGATGACAAATGTATGTAAGTAAAGTCTCTCATTAGTGCATGCCGGTGTTTGAACGCGAACCATTTTGTATTGGAAAGCGTTTTTAAAACCCAGCCACCACCGCTCCTCGCAGAGATATAACATTAGTGTTTGCAGCAAAAATGAAGTATGTTAGAAAAAGTGTATGTTGTGGTTTTTTGAAATGACCGATTTAATTATAAAATAACATGAACGTATAAGAGTTGAGATTGAGGGTTTCGTACGTGGGATGTAAGAAAAGCGAAGGAAGGAGCTCGCACATAAATTGTCCGCCGCCATCCGAAGCCAGCTGTTACGTTGTTTAAGGATATAAATACGGATTAGAACCGCTACGGTCCGGATAAACCTCGCTACAAGTTTGCTCAATTAATGATATTCCTCCTTTATATTCTTTAATTTCTTCATTATTTTTTATAACTGCAATTATAAGTATTTTCTGTGCTAATAAATACTTTGGTTGTATAAATTCAGATGAATATTATTTAAATTCTTTATTGCACTTAAAAATAGTACAGAGGCGAGCTATAATGCCAGTAGGCATTCTTTACCAGCTAACCTTAGGGACCGAGTAAGGTGATGGGCAGGATAAAAAAAATAAGAAATTTTAATCATACAATTAATAAGTTACCTAACTAATTATAATACATTATACCTACACACATAAACATACATAAACTATACATACAATACACAATTATACATACAAGTACATTATAACCTTAATAAATACACAATTATTTAAATACTTAGTGTTTTATTCTGTTTCTCCAAGAACGATGTGGCTTAAAGACGCTGATAGACGGTGCCCGTCTCATGGCCAAGGGTAGCTTATTCCACTGACGAGCCGCAGATACAGTAAAGGAATCAGTGTATCTGGTTGAGGAATGAGAAGGAATCTCAAGTTGGTTGTTATAAGAAGAGCGAAGGGCCAGTTGTGCCTATTACAAAGCGGGATTTAAGATATGAGGGATTATTATGATGTTATAAAGTAAGGTGTGAACATGGACAGACTTACGAAAATGGATATTGAGCGACTTTTCCTAAACTCGAAATTGAGAGACATGATCATACTTGATTCAGTCGATCGAGTTTGTTCAGTAGCTCTTCGGTGACGTCAGGATAGCAGGTATCAGCATAATCTATAATGAAAAGAAGCAGAAAACTGACTAACGTAAGCTTTGTTTTAAGTGGTATGAAGTTCTGGGAGCGCTTTAACAAGTACATACTTGCGTGGATTTTCCTGCTAATTTTCCCTATGTAATGATCCCAAGAGATATCGCAGCTCATATGGAGGCCAAGATTTTTTACATGTTGGCAGAAAGGAAGTGCTAGACCCGACGATCATGACCTGAGTTTTTCCGGGATTAACTAAGAGCCCTAGACTTTCAGAGCGTACCCGAATGGTTTCTAAGTCACTGTTTATCCTAACTATCGCGCTATCCATATCCGCGGCATCAAAAACCATATATACTTTATTGTTTTAATATTTTATACTATACTTACTATTGTGATATTTTAAACATTTTGCACACCTAATCTATGTATATAAAATAAAGGGTTTTTTCTACTTAAATTGTAATCTTGTTAGAATAATTTATCTAAAAATGCATTTATAATTGTGAATACAATTTAGCCCAAATCACCATACAAGATGAATGATGTCGTTTTCGTTTGTGATATGATTTTTAATGCAGCTTATTTTACGTTATAACGATATTCATTTACAAAAAAAACTACATTCGTTGTACCACTTAATATATAAATCGTTTCTCTCTATAAACTAGCCCACAGAGACTATGGGAAATAACTTTGTTTTTCCTGCGAATGTCCGTAATTCTCTTGTTTTACTACACATAGCGCGGTAATTGTCGAATAAAATATTCCCCAAATAAAAGTGATAGCCAAGGTTGCTTTTATTTGTTTCGCTAGATTCTTTCCTGGTTTTCACAGCCCATTATGTTTATTCATTGTCTTTCCTTTATCACTAAACAAAGTACTTACATTGTTTTTTTGTGTAAAACATCCACACTTAATGTTTGTAATATGCTAATACTTTTCCGACCACCAATATTACATTTTCCAATTACCTAAATTGCAAATAATAAAACTTGTTTTAAGGTTTTATAGTCATCATCAGCTTTAGTTTGGTTTGGATATACCACCACTCCAGTCAACATCAAGACAAGATATCATGTAGTTGGTGAGACCACAGCGGTTGTGCACAAAATAAAAATGAGTCTACTCACGTGACCATGAAGTGTCATTTCCTTTTGTTTAATGCGTGCTTACCCAAGCTCAGGGTCCTAACTCTGGCGCTTTCGACTTAGGTGTCGGTTCGAAATATTCGAATGAAAATCGACAGTTATCCATAGAAAACTGTCGGTTTCATTCGAGCAAATCGAGCAGACATGCACGTCAAAAGCGCGAGAATATACTACGAAACTACGAAATAAATAAGGCAATTGACAGCGAATAAAACGTGCCTAGCCGCGGCGAAGAAAGTCCGGTAAGATTGCATATTTGTGGCGTTTGCTATAGAGTCTAAGCGCAAAAAGTTTTTAACACAGCGTCTTGTTGCCTCCTCCGGCGACTTGTCCACTTGAGGACTGGCTCTTTCTTCGCCCAAAGCAATATTACAATTCAGCGGGAAAATGCAGCCACCGGTCTTGCGACCATTCCACCCGGACGGGACTTACGAACTTTATCCGTATACGTAGTATTCATTTTATGTTATATTTTTAATATATATATATATTTTAAAGTAAGTAAAGTATCATCGCGACTGTTTCCCTTTCGAGGTGGTCAGAAACCAAGCTTATAAATAAGCGGATTCACATTTAGCCAACTTTACTATAGGCCAATCATGACAAGCGTCAAGCTCGTCGATGTCTCCGGCGCTGGTACGCTCGAGAAATATCACAAATAAATTAAATGCATTTATTTACATTAATAAATATATTTGTGTCCCGACCAGGAATCGAACCCGGTACCTCCCAGTCTAAATCTGGATTTAACCGCTAGATCACTGAGGTAGTTAATATATATATATTTAAATAAATTGTTAATACTTGTTAAAATATTTATTTTTATTGTTAACTATCTGTTTCTTCCGGCTTCGCACGCTTAATTTTAAAGTAAAATTTTCTCAAAGTAATAGTAATTTAAATAAATATAAAATTTTTGTTATTCTACGGTTTTTCAAAGGATGAATAAATCAACAAACGTTTATATTTTTGTTATATCCTATCTCTCATGAGAATGTGGGGTCGATGATCAAGACATTCTTAACTAATTAAAGGGAAGTCTGTGAACCAAAATTAAACTTTGACTTCTAACTTAATTTTGGACGTTCATCAAGATGCCTGAGCACCTTGAATGCATATTAAATCAGGCAATCTAGTGAAGGCAAAGGCGCTTTGACCTACCGCCTTGCATCAACAATGAGCACATTCTGGGAGATTGCTGATCCCAACTAGTTGACTTCGTAGACCAAGACAATAGTTTAAGAACACGACATTTTTTATGAAATCAAATATTAGACAACTTTTATTTTTATTGCCTAGAAAAAGAGAAATACAGCAATCCATACATACTAATAGTATTATTAATGTTTACTACTACTCAACCGATTTCGATCAAAGGCTGTGATGTGTATTGAAACCCAGAGACGGACATAAGCTATGTGAAGATTGGTGTGGTTTTGCCACTTTTAATACAATTCGTCGCGTATACCTTAGTAAAATTGACATTTACATAAATACAAGTAGGAACAAAGGATACAATTATTTATTAATGAAAAATATTAAATTAAAACACTGGCTGAAGGTGCACTAAAAAGCCTTCACAACAAAAGGGCATGTATGAAAAGACTGATGAATGTCGACGAAGCGAAAGAGGTATGTCGTGATCGTGTCAAGTGGCGCTCAATTGTCTCTGCCTACCCCGCAAGGGATCTGGCGTGAAGATATGTATGTATGTAAAAATAGTATAAAATAATATAACATTCTTTAAAATCTCTATCAACGAAAATTGGATAATTAGAAGTGTGAAGAACAATGGCTGAATTCGCACGTTGCACTGCTAAGGAACTAAATTAGAAATCAATAAGATTAATTAGCAAAAAAATTAAAAAAACATTATACTGCGTGGAATTTATTAAAGAGTAAATATATTTATATTTGAATCTAGAGTATAAATAAAGAACTAAGTATTTTATTTTTATTTTAATTGTTAAGTAATGCAATATTAAGTTACGGTGCAGAGAAGTTTTCCTAAAAATATCGCCACTCATACTGAACCTAATCAAGTAGGTAGCGAGAGGTCGACGATCGCGCGAACGTCGACTTACGTATTTTTTCTCTCTCGGCTGTGAGCGAGATCAATGAATAATAACACTCCCCAGCCTTTAGGTATGTATCACGATGGATATTGCGATTTTCGCAAGCGGCCTTATTCACCATGCAGTATTGGTTTGTTTTTCGGATAGGTATAGATTTATATCTTTAAAAAAAGTCACCTTTTTATTTCAAATAGAGGTTTACTACTAATAATAATAATACCTAACGCCTAAAATATATATAGTCTTTTGACAATTACACGCGGTATACTCGTATATACGTGATTTACTTTAACATA
This sequence comes from Tinea semifulvella, assembly GCA_910589645.1. Classification (NCBI taxonomy): domain Eukaryota; kingdom Metazoa; phylum Arthropoda; class Insecta; order Lepidoptera; family Tineidae; genus Tinea; species Tinea semifulvella. The sequence continues at coordinate 5,342,091 of OU342586.1, read as the reverse complement.
ATTTATTGTAAACGTTTAGCTGGGCATCTACTCCAAATAGTTCAACCTTACAAACAATATTTGAGAAATAGTTAAAGGATTAGAGGAACGAAAAAGTGAGTGAGATAGATAGGATGTTTGAAGGAACGAATGAATATGAATGAATGTTGTAATATTTTATGTATTTAGTTTAGTTATTAATTATTATTTATTTATTTATACAATATAATTAAACTCATTTATTCTAAAATAATATTAACAAAATAAAAAAATAAAAAATATTACGGACACGGCTATAAGTTCCGCGTGGAATGGTGGCAAGAACGCTGGCTGCATTTCTCAGCTGAATTGCAATACTGATTATTTGGGCGAAGAAGCCCAAACATGAAAATAATATATTATATATATATATATAGGTATATTATAGTGATAAAGGTTATTTGATTATTTGCTTACTTTGGTTTTTAAAACAAACACGCAGTGTGGAGTCCGATCAACTTGTTTGTGTCTATGGTTGATTTAGTTTTGATTTGAAATTCCAGCTTAAGATTCTAATTGAGGAAGCATTGTGTCTATTAAGTCAGGGAATCCGATTGAATAGAGTAGTCTATCTGCATAGCAGCTTTGTAATTTATTTTTGAATTGATCCGTGAATAATTGATTGTGTTAGAAAATCTAGAACGACATCGATTGCACTTAGAACTTTAATCAAATTTCTCAAATCCCTTATTCATTTGTAGGAACTATTGAAACTTCTATTTCTGATCAATATGAGATATAAAGAGAAAGATAACCAATTTCTTAGCAATCCATAAATTTACTGTGTGGGTTCTGTATACATAGGGATAGATGAGAAGAATAACTTTAATGTATTGCTTATATAGCTATTGCTTATATAGCTATTGCTTATATGTCTTGTTTATATAGGTTGCGTTTATTATTATTATTATTGATTAATAGGCGAGCAGCGCATTGCTGATATGCCTATATCAAGCACTGGTGTAAAGTTCATAAAATATTCAGTTATCACCAGAGTCTATGTCAATTATCACTAGCCACTTGTCCAGTTTGTTTTTAAAAGTGAGTTGGGGACTTCAATATGTCTTCTGGTATTTTGTTTCACATATAATAAACAAATAATAACAAGTCTGTTATTCATAAAGTGATATTTCACATTTGTATTGCTGGATTTTCTCATCAATTTCATTCCGTGATCACGACGGGGAAACATCATGGTGTTAAACTTGAACATTTTGGCTAGGTGAGGGCAATTATACCTTCCAGTTAGAATTTTAAATGTCTCAATTATATCTCCCCTCATTCTGCGATCTCTGAAACTTGTTAGCTTTAGATATCTAAGTCTCTGGTCATAGGAGTTTAGGAGCCCTTTGCAAAATGACAATATTCTGCTTCTTCTTTTGCCTAAACAAATACGGTATAAATCTACGTATGCTGAATAAGCGAACCATAAGTAATTAAGAGTATGGTGTTGGTCGCGGTTCGAACCCCATCATGTATCAATGTTGAAAAATATACTTTACCTACATTGATTTGTCATAGATTTACAAAAGGACTGTTCCCGTATCTCGAAAAGCACGTTAAGCCGTTTGTCCACTAAAACAAACCTTTCGAATTCGTTTCGAAATAAATATCAATTATCTGCGCCGGGCAGATTTTGCGAAAAAAGACCAAATTCTAAAATAGTATAATAAAATTATATTTCGAAAATACCCAAGTGTTTAATACAAAAATAGAATCAGGATATTGTTGGGGCTGCCACGCTACTGTAGTGCGTCGGCAATGTTTGCGCAGGCCCTTGCAGATGATTTTTTTACAATAAGATGCAAGACCACTTCACCATTGCTTAACAGAGTGAGGTCAAGTACTAATAGTATCCTGAAGATGATATCAGAGAGATATAATTTGCTGTGCATTGGCTGGTCTTTCGGGTATGAGGGTACGTACGGTTTGATTGTTTCGGGACGGAGAGGTCATATTTATTTTATAAATAAATATGTATTTTACTAATTTACTAAAGAATTTTGGTAATAAAAGTAAGCCTAGTTTAAAGAGTACTATTTTATATAGAAGAAGAAGAAGACAAATTTCTAACATCTTACATAGATTCACCGTTCGGGGGCCGGGTAAATCGTGTGTGTGTAAGAGATGAGAAGAATGGTGTCTCAGCCTTGCGACCAACAATAGGCTGGTTTAAGAAAAGGAGGCCTCCCTTTTTTCATTTTATTGCGCGATAATACGCTCACTATCCACCATTCTACTCCTCTCCCTACCCAACCAAATACTGCATGATTCCGTTAATTACCTAGTTGCTTTTAATAAACGTATATTATTATTATTATTGGGGGTCTAAGGCACGTTTTAATAATATTTCTTAAGAGCCGTTATTCACGGGCTCTGTGTTCTAGGGGTTGTGACGAAGTAATGAAATACGCAACTTGTTTAGTTTGGTAGCCAATCTAATTTATCTGATGAAAAGGGCAGGTGAGTCCCTGAAGATTAATGTCAGTACCGATGTTAACAATTAGATACACGCATTCAACAAACTTAAATTAACCAACCCCCGAGGGAGAGACAACTTTTGCGTATACTTTTCTTTGAGGACCCCCCCTCCCTTATTTACTCCAGGAATGATTTGCGACAAAGGGTTGAGATGAAAGATTACCAATCCTTTGTTTGATACCATCCAAATAGGGACACGATATCGAATTAAAAGTATCGAGTATGGAGTACAAAAGTATCGAATACTAAAGTGTCGAGTACTAAAATGTCGAGTAGTAAATTATCGAGTACTACAGTATCGAGTATTTTCCAATCCGCCTAGAACTAATTGGCCTGTGTTTGTTGTGATAGTTATTTGTAACACCTGCCATACATACAAACTTACACTCGCATCGGTCGTCACTGTCGATTTAGACAAATTCAGAGTTCATCCTATTCCACACGTTGTTAACACTGTCACTTGAAAGTGGTTTGTGACGAACTATGCCAGTCTGAGCTTATGCACAAAAAATATATATTAATGTGATGGAAAATCGTACTTTAACTTATATTCTTTTGGATTTATATCAATAAGATCTTTACGAATACAATGCCTTTATACTAACTTATATCATTACTACCACGATACTATTAGGGTGCTAGAAAATACAAAATATCACAACTCCTCTTTACCCGTAAATAAAATATCCATTATTATCATTTAAATTTTAAAAATATGTATACTTCGTTTTTAATTTATAATTATTTTCTTTTACATATCTTTACACATAAATTATAGTATCGAAGTCAATTCTGAAAGAACTTGAAATAAAGCATTTTTGAACACGTGTCGCGGCGCGGAGAAACATTTATCAAGCGTATCGTAGTTTCTCGTAGTTAAAGCCTTAATAGACCACCCCCCAAGACCACACCCAAGAAAACGATAACGAGTTGTTTTAAGCAAGCTACTAATGCTGAAATGACGATAAGAAGTATCGAGTACAAATATCGGTATACAAAGTACTCGATACCGGAAAGTATCGATATTTTTTCCGTGTCTCTACATCCAAATATGATTAGTTAAGTAAACTACGTGCAAGCGTGCAGAAAATCCTTTGATGTTTAATTAAAGGTTTAATTTGTCTTAAAAGCTCATGAGCACGACCCTCATGCAGGACGCCATTCCTCGGAAACTGTTCCAAAGTTGTGGCTTCGTCGAAACATTGGGGTGTTCACTGGACTTAACATTTTGAGGTTAATTATTTTATGTCTGAGTTAGTATAAGTACCACAATACATTTACGAATATATATTTCTATGTTTTTTTTCCTTTAGGTTAAATTTAGACTTTTGTTGTAATATAATAATAATAGTAATTAATTTCTTTATTGCACATTAAAATATACAAAATAAAATGAAGTAAATAGGCGAGCTTAATACCTTGTAGGTATTCTCTAACAGCTAACCTTTGGGCGAACGACATAAGAAATTGTGGGGTGCAGAGTTAGAAGGAGAGAATAAATATTAAACTAAATGCAAAGGTTGCCTATACCTTTCACTGGGTATATCATATAAAAAAAAAAAGTTTATTTATTTAAAAAAAAAACGAGTACATGATACACAACCAAACTTCGTTTCGGTACCAGCCCAGTTTTAGATACGGAGGTACCGAGTTCAATTCCTAGTTCATCATCATCACGGCCGTTAATCTTTTAGGGTGGTCAGAAACCACGCTTATAAAGAAGCAGATTCACATTTAGCCAACTTTACTATAGGCCAAGACAAGTTGCAAGGTCGTCGATGTCGACGTCGACCAAACTCGAGAAATATCACAAATAAATTAAATGTATTTATTTAAATTAATAAATATTATTGTGTCCCGACCGGACAAGGAGGAATCGAACCCGAGACCTCCGAGGCTAATTCCACGGAATTAACTGCTAGACCACGGAGGCAGATATTTCAATTCAATTCAATTCGTTTATTTTGCAAGTAGGCATGGGACAAAAAGATATGTATTCTGCACTTTTACACGTCAATTTTTACAATATTGATATAAAACGATATAATTTTATAGTACATATTGGTGAATCTGGAGCAGTACATGATAACCATCATTTGGAAAGAGAAACAATAAAATAATAAAATAACAAAATTATAAATACAGAATAACGCTTAACATTATAGCTGCTGTAGAAAGGCATTGTCATACTATCAGCTAAGACAGACACAATTATAAGAATATAAATGTCAATGTCAGTTGAGATAATAGCTGCTGTATAGGCGACGAAACAAATGTATGCTTACGTGTATATTCAATGCATTGCACTGATAAATTGTGATTGGGGGTCGGTTTCAAAATCACCTCCTTTTCTCATACTGCAATATGATTAAGAAACCACCTCCTAACCTTACCATTAGAATGGTTGTAAAAATAGCAAGCTGTATGCTCAAATTTTTGAGATGAAGTCCAGATCTTAGTTAGTTGTATGTATCTGTTTATATTTTCGTATGACTGCATCTTGTTATGAGCATCTAATAAATAAATAAATAAATAAAAATATAGGCATTGTCATACTATAAGCTAAGACAGACACAATTATAAAAATAAAAATATAAATGTAAATGTCAGCTAAGATAATAGCTGCTGTAAAGAGGCATTGTCATACATTTCAGTTCCTAGTTGAGACACAATATATTGTTTAATTCATTCGTAGTACTTCATGAGTCCGAGACATTGACGAGCTTGCCACTTGTCATGATGGGCGTAAAGGTAAGTTGGCTAAAGATGAATCCGCTACTTTAGATGATATGGTCGTGATGATGATGTTTGCAATCGTATCAAGCATGTGTAAAGTACTATAGGTTTAAAGTAGCGACTATGTTTCGATTGTTAAATGACTGCTTGACCTCGAACAAGAGGAGAGAGCACTTAAAGTCTTTGACCGAGGTTTTACAGCACTTTTATTGTAGTCTACACAGCTCAAGCTCAACCGAGAAGTGTTATTTCACATACATTTCGTCGTTGCGAAACTATAATTTACTATGTGGAAAAACTCAACTTACGAGACAATGGATAACAACATTTTATTGAAACTATTATAAAAAATAAGATTATTCCGTCCAGGGATTGCAATCCCGCAGGATTGCTGTATTGAATTGATCTATCCCTCGCGGAATCAGAGGGATTCCGTAGTTGAAATATAATTTCAGAATCATTTATTTATTTAAGTGAAACTTTCCACAACACAACAGTATTGCAATTCAGCGGGGAAATGCAACTAGCGCTCTTGCCACCATTCCACGAGGACTGGAGTTATATCCATATCCGTAGTATTAACTATAGATTTAAGTTTATTTGACATTCTATTTTTTTTTTTATTTTTTTTTTTATTAATAATAAACTTTATTCGATTTTTTATAACGGACTAAAATATTCACCCATGACTTGATCATGTGGAAGTGTGCCAAGAACACTCGCAGCATTCCCCCGCTGCAGAGCGATGCTGACTTGCAGCGCGAAAAAACTGCCAGCCCTCTTGTCACATACAGCGTTAACCAGCCGTTTAGACAGTTTATAAAAAACATGATTTTTACATGTGGTAATGTGCCAAAAAAGCTTGCAGCATTCCCCCGCTGCACAGCAATCACTGATTTTAATTTTAATTTATAATTGCAAACTTAAGAAATCTCAGCTCTTTAGTTTACATTCTGATGATCATAAAGCAATAAACAAACTTAACAATAAGAATTAACAAGAGATACTTAATTTCGGTGCAACTCAGCCTAAGTGTCCATATTGAGAGATAAAAAAGTTACACATTTAAATATAAGTCATAGAATTATAAGCCATAAAATGATAAGTCTACAATGCCAATTGCAAACGCAAACTTCATTAAGGTAAACTGAAATTGCTCTAACTAATATCACCACATCTACACTTTGAAATAGATGAAGTTGATAAACGTCAAAGCGACACCCGGATCCAAGATTTAACGCTGAATCTCATTCTAATTCGATAGGTTAAAGTTTTAATGATTGTCATAGGAACTTGTAGCCGAATGTTTAACAAAGTTGGTGATTTTGTATAGTAATTGATGACACTGAAAATTTTCCCAGATTCGGCAAGCATCCAACAGAATCGAGTTGCGTCGTAGTTCTTGGCCAAGAGCGCTCAGTTTAGTTCGCCGCTCCTTAGGGAACTACATAAGGGTCGTTCGTTTAGTTCCTCAGCTCCGAGCTCTCGAACCAGAGAAAGTGAGCGGCCAGTACTAGGGTTCTGTGGTTCATGGCAGTTGTTGTTCGTTCGTTTTACTAATAAATTCTTATAGAATGTACATAAAAAATATGTACTATTGGTTGGGGATCGAGTAAGGTAATAGACAGGATGGAAAATAAGAAATCCTAATCATGTAATAAATAAACAAAGTGGTAATCCTGTTTTTGATTCTCCGGAACATTTTTGTGATATTACATTTACTATGTGATGATTTTTAATAGCAGAACTAAACGTACGAGAGATGTGCGCATCCGCTAGTAAGCGATAGTTTTACATAACAAACTCGCAGCTCTCGTTCGCCGCTCCTGTTCGTCGCTCTCATTCATTGCTACCTTCCGCAGCTCTCTCACTATTACAAGTCGTAATGAACTAAGGGCGGGATATTCGAAAAAGTTGGAATTAGTTCCGATAGTTCCTCTGTAGCAGCTCTCTACGAAACTAGTTCATTTGCGAACTACAACAGACCAAGCCTACAACAGAATAATATTCAAAAGAAAATATACTCATATTAAACAGCGTATATAAGTGGATAATGTACTTCTTCGATAAGAGAAGATAAAAGTAGATGGCGTAAAAAATAATGTAACACACAATTTGTGTGAAGATAACAATTCCGGCACCAAAAATTGACAGTAAATAAATGAACCCACGATTTATTTATTTTTTAATACTAGCTCGACATGTGATCTTGCGCCCACCTGATGGTAAGTGGCGCGTGAGGTTCATGAATGTTAGCAACTGGAATCAGACAGACACTCATGACTGGCATCAGTCCTTAACACTATGCGGGCTTGACTGGACATGACAATTCGAGCCTTACTGGGTTATTACTTACTGGGTTTATGGGCACGAACGGTGGATACTTCTCCGCCCCAGCAGACTGGATAAATTACCACCATTATTCCGCCTACCGCCTATTAAATAACGGTTATGATTTGAACGATATACATATTAGTCGTCAACTGTAAACGTATACTGATAAATCTGTAGCAAGCCAAGCAAAAGTACATTTTATAAATCTCAGCTCCGATTACTTGACTAAACCATACTCGACAGGGAAGTAAAGAAAAAAAGAGTAGGTAATTTAGCAAAAATAACAACAAATCCCAAAGCTTGTAAGTAAACTTTGCGCTCAAATAGATTCATAATCTGGTAAAAAGAAAGAATCTATTTTTCACCAAACCCCGCCGCCAAGAAACCTCATCCAGTGCAATATCGGATGCACTCTCACTGTAATAAGCGGGCGAGCACGTTTTATATTGCCTGCATGCGCCACAAGATGGCACTCAATTTGTGTCACTTAGGGGACTCTGACGTATCTACTACTACTACCTACATTCTGCAGCTCTGTCATCAAAGATCTTTCAACCATGGATACAGCGTAACATACTTGCATTCTCGTAACACACGCAATAAACGCAAATTAGCTTTGCCTCACCTAGGACCTAGGAGGCGACCTCAGTAAAACTAGTAAGTCTTTTTTGAGACTTCGGTGTTCGTTTTTATAACACACAGCTAATAAATACCGTGCATATCTATTTTTATAGGTAAGTGAAAAACAGTTTTTATAATGGAATTAGGGAATCCTTATGATCGAATTAGTTATAGGTGCTTTATATAATAATAATACATATATTTAATAACTTTTTGATACATATATTTATTAACTTTACTTCAAAGTAAAGATAAAGATACTCTTTACTAAAAACTGTTTTTTACACCCCTGCAAACAGACTTGTGCGGTGTTGTTTTCTAAATGAATGTTTACGAAATGAACTAGCTCATGTATAGATAAACTAAAAAATTATGTTAAACGTGACAATATACATAGGCTAGGCATACTATAAGATAAATTATTTTATTAATGACAAAAATACCTAGTAGATGTGCAAATGTATTTTATTATATTTATGTTGGACAATTATTATTGATGTATGTTTTTATTTAGGTCAATTCATATTCTATTGTAGAAAACAGTGTGTAATGTGATAATACAAAAGAGCCCTAGAAGGCCAAATTGTAAAACATTTATATTTATTTATTTATAAACTCTTTATTGCACAAAAAACTTAAAAGTAATGTACAAGGGCGAACTTAATGCCTTTTGGCATTTTATACCAGCTAACCTTTGGGAGTGTGGTAGAGGATTTGCGGGGTGCATTATTATAAATATACAATTTACATACAATACACAATAATCGTTACATACTACTACTTAATACACAAATATATATATGATGAATATATATATATACTCGTATATATGAATAATACATAAATATATATATAAATAAATAATAAATAAATAAATAAATATTTCAGACAGGTCACACAGCGCCATCTAATTTCCGTGGTAAGCGGTAAGCTTGTGTTACGGAAACTAGATGGTTGATAAACTACATATTATACTTTTTTTTTTTTTTTTTGTAAATATATACATATTATACATATAAACACCCAGACCGAGACAAATTATACAATGTACAACTTGCCCCCGGTGGGAATCGAACCCACGACCTCCCGAGTTCACGGCAACGTTTGTTACCACTAGACCACGGAGGCGCCGAATAAATAAATATATGATTTAACTTTGTACACAATTTTATTAAAACTTAGTTATACGCTAGAGCTGTCTTTTTTTATTATAATGTGCCTATGTAACCTAGTAGTTACGACGCAACGAGCGATGGTACGATTCGTGGATAGTCAAACTAACAATATTTTATTTATTTGTGAAATGCCTTAAGCCAAAGACATGTTATATCGCACAGTAGGATATGACATGTCATATGTGTTTGTCATGATGATCCTAGTAAAATTTCCAAAATAAAAACCTTTCTTCTAATTCTTTAAAAACAATTTGCTATTTAATTACTTATACATATTTTGAAAATAGTATAGGTAGTAGATGCGTAGATGCAATGTTTAAGTTTTCTTGTACACTCTTACATTCTACACGATGGTGGTATTATATAATTCTGCGAGGTAATGATATTACTGTCGATCCTATTTGTGTCAACTTTCGCCCGCTAAAGCTACATCTACTTAATTTTAAGATCAAAATCCGCGATACGCCGAGTGTAATAGCATTTCTGATTTAATATAACTAAAGTCGACTTCAAATTTTCTATCTAATTTCCCTCGCAGTTAAGTGTTTAGCAGACTGAAAGCGTTTTAAAGTTTTAGTTTTAAGCTGATTACAGGTAGTAATTACAACTAGGGCCTACCTTTGCCATCTATATTTTGTTATTGATTCACGCACATTATAAATATTTTTTGCAATAACCACTCGCAATATTCTTCATTTTGAAACATCATCGTTCTTAATTCAAACATTTATTTATTTAAAAACTTAATTGCACTATGTACAAAGGCGGACTTAATGCCGCTAGGCATTCTCTGACAGCCAAACCTTTAGGACATTAGGACAGTTTTCATTGTAAGTAGGTGCAATAATAGATAAAAAATAACAATTTATAAAACAAATACATAAAAATATTACTTACTATTACATATACAAATACGTAAATAGGTTATATTATATATATATATATATATATATATATATATATATATATATATACACACATATATATATATATATATATATATATATATATGTGTGTATGTACAGACAGACAGACAGTGGGGTCGTCCAGGCCCGGACGCCTAATGGGCCTGGGTTGGGGATGGGGATATTCCCCCGTTTTCCCCGGCAGGATCTCAGCGGGTAACCACCCGCCGGTAATTCATGCACTTTTAGTGCTGGGCGCCGTTAGCAGTATAACAGCGCCCGTGTGGCTGACGAACCCAGAGGGCTAGATTCGACTGCTTCAGCTCTCCTCCAGGAGTACTTCCCTAGGAAGTGGTCTCCCGTTGGGGGGCCGTGCGCAAGACGGAGCGATATTCTGGAGATGGTTGAAGTGTCCGTTGTCGGCCCGATAGAACATACGTCTAGTCAGGCCAGTGACAAACTCCTCAATAGTAGGCATCTCCAAATCTCGAGCTATGACGGAATTACGCACGAACCACGGCGCTCGGGAAACCACTCTGAGCAATATGTTCTGCTGACTTTGGATCTTGTCCCTGTTGGTCTGGGCCAGAAGGTGGTGCCAGGCTGGCGCAGCATAGGTGAGACGGGAACGGATGAACATCTTGTAGATCCGGACCTTCAAACTGAGCGGCAAGCTGGAATTCATAACAGGACGTAACATGGCTCGGGCCGCCTTCGCCTGATTGACGGCGTGGCAGGCCATTTCACCCATTGTCAACGTCCTGTTAATGATGCAGCCCAGGTATTTGACGGTCGGAGTCCACTCGATGTTCTGTCCTCGAAGTTGTATGTGTGTATATATACAATAATACATATAAAATAAAACTACTCATGTGATGAAGGAAGGAGGACAAAAGTAGACGTCGCGTCGTCGCTCGTTGTGAAAGTGTGAATGAAGAGAGAGAGTGGCAATACAATAGAAGTAAAAAAATCAGTTTAAGCTAAAGATAGTATTTGTAAAGGGTTGTATATTCTTGAATATAGCACGACTAGAAGCTTGTCTAATATACCGAGTTAATTCATTCCATAGATTTGCGGCGACGACAGCAAACGACTTAGAGACGAAAGAGGTGTGATGAAAGGGAATGGAAAGAGTGGAGTTGGAAGAGGAACGAAGAGAAATTGCGGAGTAAAAACGTCTATACTGATTGGTTAATTCAGAAAATAATTAAGTGGGTTGTTACTTGTTACGATTCGCATCCCTCTCGTTCCCACACTCAAAGATTTTTAAATGTTAAAAAATTTTGAGTTTTAAAATGTTGTCATTTAGCTTTCTAGAAAATTAAATTACGGACATTTTAGAAATGTATCACTGTGCGAAAGAGAGATGAGAAGAATTGTGTCTCGGGCTTGCGACCGACAATAGGCTGGCTGGTTTACAAAGGAGAAAAAATATATGTATATTCATAGAACGTATGTATGTAGTTTTATGTGTGTATGTATTAGTATGTAAATAAGTATTTATTCACTAGTATATATTGAAGTCTAATATTTTTCTATTAGTTTTAATAGCACCTGCCTTATCTTGTCGTAACTGCTTTAGTTGTCCCAAAGGTTTGACCAGTATAGAATGTCTAGCGGCATTTGGTCCGCCTTTGTATTTTGTGCAATAAAGTTTATAATAAATAAATAAAATAGAAAAGGACGTAAAATTAAGTATCATTACGGCCGTATCCATTTCGGGGTGGTCAGAAACCACGCCTTTTAAAGAAGCGGATTTTCATTTAGACAAGTGGCAAGCTCTTCGATGTCTCTAACGTACCATTCGATAATATGTTTATGTATGTATGTATTATATGGTATGTATGTGTCTTGTTTTTAATTTTTATATTGTATATGTATATGCTATAAATACGTAATTATGGTTATTTTAATATTTGACACCATTCTTCTCATCTCTTACCCACACACGATGGACCCGGCACCCGCACGGTGAATCCATGGAATGCTTAGAAATTTGTCTTCTTCTTTCCTAATCCTGCCCATCACCTTTTATGATCCCCAAGGTTAGCTGGTGAAGAATGCCTTATGGCGTAATAGCTCTCCTATGTACTAGATTTTTAAGTGCAATTAAGTATTTAAATGAATAAATAATATCCAAAATATATTATTATATCTCAATCGAGAATCGAACTCGGTACCTTAGCGTCTAAATCCACGGACTGAACCGCTAGACCACGGTAAAACCAGCCAATTGTCGATCGCAAGCCCGAGACACCATTCTACCCATCCTTCTTTCCCACACACGATGGACCCGGCACCCTCTGGTGGATACATTAAATGCTTGAAAGTTTGTTTTCTTCATAGATTTCTTTATATTTAAATCGTTATATTTTTTGCTATTTATCTTTTTACTAAATTTACAGTAATTTTATTTCCTAAAAAGTTGTTTGACAACATTTCTCAAAAGTAAACTTAAAATGGAAAAATCTTTAAAAATTTGGTTGAGTTTGCGAGCTTAACAACCCTAGTAACTATAGTATATCTCACAATACATTATATATGTCGTATATTAATAGCCAGGACGCTAACAAAAGCTCTGAATATCGCACTACAAGAATAACATCCTCGACAAAACCTCTTTTCATTGTCAAAAACTCGAGTGTTTCCTTAGAAACCTTTTGAGCTTGTCAAATGTGTTACTTTTCTCCGCAGCCAAGAAATACATACTTACTTGTAGGTCAGCCGCGACATGTTGACATTATAGTGATTTGTTGGTGCAAGTTTTTCTACTTGCCGCAGACTTTTCACATTCCCCGACACAAAGCTAGGGGAGTCTACCACGTAACATCATATTATATCTTAAAAAAAGGTGTATGTGTCATTCTAAGAAATAAATTATTGTGATTTTCGTAACGATATGTTTTTTGAGAATAGCCTTCGTGGTCTAGCGGTCTGTAGATTTAGACACGGAGGTAGTGGGTTCTATTCCTGGTCGGGGCACATAATTATCAGCAAGTAACAAGGACTATAATATAAAGTATCATCGTATCCCTTACGGGGTGGTCAAAAACCACGCTTTTATAAGGAGCGAGTTCGTATTTAGCCAACTAAACTATAGGCCAATCATGACAAGTGGCAAGCTCGTCGATGTCTCCAGCGTACCAAACTTGAGAAATATTACAAATAAATAAGTTGTTATTTACATTTTTTTTTTTTTTGTGTGTCGACCAGGAATCCGACCCACCTCTGAGTCTAAATCCATGGACTTAACCGCTAGACCACGGAGGCAGTTAATGTTAAAATAAAATAGAATATAAATAAAACTATTAGTAGAATTGAGCTGCTGAACTATTAGTAAGTGCCTTGATTTCTACACTAGATTATGTCAAGAGCACAGCAACCAAAAAAAGCATGTATAGAAAAAAAAACTTCTATCGTGATAACTAATGACCGATTCAGGATTAGAGTTATATTAGATTCCTATGTTACGTGGTGGAGTGAAGCTCTCTAGCGCTGGTGCCCAAGAGAAATAAAAGTTGGCCAGTACTTTTGTAACGAAATGATTGCCTACGTGTGTACCGTACACCGCTCTTAGCCCCATTTATTTCAGGGTAGATTTTATTTACTTTAGCTCCCTCGCGGATAATTCACTTTCTAAGGAGCCGTCTCCGAATCGAGCATCTGGGACATATAAACTACGACTATACCAATGATCTTAAGATACTGTAGTGTGTGTAATGTGTCAAACTGACAGAATTGTCACATCACATCTCTGAATATCGTGCTAAGTTGAAGTGGCTGCCAATTCGTTGTCACAGAAATCTAAGAGTTCTCTGTCTCCTTTTTTCTGTTGTTGAAGTTGGCCTATAGTAAAGTTGGCTAAATGTGAATCCGCTTCTTTATAACCACTAAAGCCCGAAAGGGAAATAGTCGTGATGATACTACTTTTAAACGAGCTTTGCTAAAGCTTTGTTTTGCTGAAGAAAACCGTGCAGTCCAATGAAAATTTCGATGTGATGATGATTTCAACGAACGTGGAAAGTAAAAACATTCTCCTAAAGTACTTGGAGCCATATTAATTCGCACATCTTGTCGTTTATACTTGTGTTTGAATTATGTATTCTTCAGACCTAGAATCTGTAATGTACATTTTCATGAAAATAAATAAATAAATAAAGAACCACGTATTTTTTTATTTTAATTATTCAGTAATATAATCTTAAGTTACGGGCAGATAAGTTTTCCTAAAAATTTCGCCACTCATACAGAGCCTAATCAAATAGGCAGCGAGAGTTCAATGATCGCGCGAACGATGACTTACGTAATTCTTTCAATCACTATTTTGTCTTTTGGCTGTGGGCAAGATAAATATTAATAACACTCCCCAGCCTACCGAATATTTATCACGATGGATATCGCGATTTTAAAATTTTAAAATAATATTTTTAACTTCAAAAAATGTGAGTGGTTTTATTTCAAATACAACTAATGACACCTGAAGCAATACTTGTTCTTTCCACTATTACTAGCAGTATAATATATATATATATATTGTATGATATTAATTATTAAATAGAAACCAGTTAAAACATTGAAAGCACGATTTGGATTCGTTTTAACTTGGTAACTCATTTAAGAATTTTATAAAACAAAAAGTTTAAATTCTTTACTTTTAACGAAGTGCCGAGTTAATTTAGAGATTCTATTAATTCTCAAGAAAAATGTTTTATAGAATATTAAGGAAAGGATATATTTTAGTACAATCTTACCTACTCATAAATTCCCTAAAATGCGTCTGTGATAATAACGCTATTATTGCGAAATATAATGGACAAATAAAATAGTGTTTCTAAGTACAAGAAAAGTAATAGTAAAGATATGTTTTTTTATTTTTATTTCCCTACTGCATTTCTCAAATAAATCATTCTCTATAAATTTTATCCGGGGTGACTTTATATTGTCTTATGTTAGACTAATATGTGATTCTATTGATAGAAACAAACAACTTTTCCTAAGAAACCATATGTCGGAAACATTTTATTTTGGCTTTTCCATACAAATAGGCTTTTATAAAATTTAACAATTTGTATGGAGAAGCCAAACTTTTTTGTTTATTCCGACATATGGTTACTTAGGAAATATTGTTTGTTTCTATCAATAGAATCACATTTTAGTCTAAAGTAAAACCATAGAAATTCATACTGTATATATGGTTTGATCGAATTTGATGAGATAGATGGTACCACATCATCATCAGCCTGTGTCTCTACGCCACTGTTGTATATAGGTCTCTTCAGAGCCTGCACATGATCTCTTGCCACCCTCATCCAATCCTCACCAGCAACCTTATTCAGGTCATCTGTTAATCTGACTAGGGGTCGTCCCGCTCTGCGTCTTCCCGTACGTGGTCTCCACTCCAGAACCCGTCTACTCCATAGTTTATTGGTTCTGCGACAGACGTATCCGGTATCGACACTTCAGATTACTAATTTTGAAGGCTATAACGGTTCTCTGACGGATTTCCACGTTATCTTTACCACACTTTATTTATCAGTATTGAAATTCAGCGGGGAAATGTAGCCAACGTTCTTGCCACCATTCCACGCGGACGGGACTTATATCCCTATCCTAATATTACTTTTATTTTATATTTTGTAAAAATTTTTTTGAATAAATGTATTTATCAGAAAAATACCGAGCATAGCTGCTGACCGACCTTAAATTTGTGGACCAGATCCACTGTTTATGCTCCGTACTTCTATAGAAGAAGTTTTATTTCATTTTAATGATTAGTGCCTTCACTGCCTCAGTGGTCTGGCGGTTCAAATCGAATCAAATCAAATCAAATAATTTATTTCCGTATGGTTAGCACGTAACACTTGGATATTGTCAATACATACAAGCCAATAAATAAAAAATAATAATAAAAACAAATAAAAAATATTAGCATTGACCATGGCTGGACCGAACCTAACATTAATACAATAATTATAACTATAACATTGTTGCCATAAACGAGGAATTTGTTTTTACTTACAGCTAGATACTTAATATTAAATTCGTGGCTGTAAAAAGGCCATGTCAGCTTATAATCTAAAAATAATGATATTTATGTTCATAAATATTAATTCGTGGCTGTAAAAGCCGTGTCAGCCTACAACTACACAAGTATAATATTAATGTCAAATAAATTGATAAATAACATGTCCGCTTACAATCTAAAAAATAATTGCTATGTCCAAATTAAACATAATGGTTAATGTTGTTCCACTTGAATGCAAAACAAACACACTTTTTTTAAACGAATTTCGCTTAAAGTGTATGATAACCATAGAGCAATACCAGGTCGAACTACTTTCAAAGCGAAATAAAGAGAATAAAAGCGACCAAATCGACAAGTACGTCCAGTACTTACAGGGTAAATTCGTCGATTTAAATTCGGAGGTACCGGGTTTGATTCCTGGTCGAGACCCATAATATTTGCAAATTTAAATAAAAAATAAATATTTGTGGTATTTCCCGAGTTTGGTACGCTAAAAACATCGACGAGCTTGCCACTTGTCATGATTGGCCTATAGTAAAGTTGGCTAAATGTGAATCCATTTCTTTATAAGCGTGTTTTGACCACCCTGGAAGGAAACTGTCGTGATTATACTTTACTTTTTTCACTATATCCAAGTTGTTACAAGCGAAACAAAAACAAAGGAAATAAATCTTTTGATTTGTAAAGTAAAGTATCATCACGACCGTGTATCCTTTGCGGAATGGTCAGAAACCACACATTTAAAAATAAAGTTGCGGATTCTCATTTAGTAAACTTTACTATAAGAGTAGGTCTATTATGAGAAGCGGCAACTTGTAAATAAATTATTGTTTCCCGACGAGGAATTAAACCCGGTACCTCCGTGTCTTAATCCACTGACACTACAAAGACAGTTTATCAATAAGTGGATACATATATTTCAATAAAGCAAATTATATTTTAAGAATCAAACTAATATTGCAGACGAACCGTAAAATGTGTATTGAAAGCCGTACACAAAGAAGCGAGCTAGGAAAACTATTTGTCTGCCTCGGTGTTCACAAAGAGCTTGCTAAGGGGAGGAAATAAATATAGAAATAGTCACTCAAACGCTCAGTGGAACGGTTACCCGCCTTAGTATCGGATAACGATATGCGAATATCTTTCAATTCACATCTTTGAAAATATTTTACTAAGATATTTGCTTAGACGTGTTTCCATTATACGAACTCGTGACGTTAAAAAAACATAATATCACATTTAAACTTGGAACCTGTCATTCTCATATCATTCATATTCATTGTATTTTTTCATTATCACGCCAATATTTGTTAAATATTCCTGTAATTTTAAAATAATTCAATCGCCATATACAATGTAATATTGGTACCAACACTTATTAATAGAAGCAAGACGTGAATATAATATGTCAGATTACGCATGAGAGTAGGGTTAATGCAGTAGAAATGTGGTCGTTGCGAGGATATGTGGCGTTACTTTGGCGGACCGCATACGTAACGTCGGAATACGGAAAATGGTAGGTATAAATGAAAGCATAGAGACAAAAATAAGGAAGGGCATACAATGATTCAGGCATGTTAAAAGGATTGATGGACCAGGTATACAATGCGAAAGTTGTGAGTAAAAGAGGCCCGGGCACTCACATATCACGATCAAATAAATAAAACACTAGCTTACGGTGCATTAAAAAGTTTTGTAACAAAATGAAGAGGTCGATGAATGTTGGCGAAGCGAAAGAGGTATGTCGTGATGGTGACAAGTGGCGCTCAATTGTCATATGTTAGTATTTTAAAATGAAGTGGGATGATAAGGAGAACCGAATTGCTGTGATATCATTACACAAAGCAGGTATGAAGCCAAATGCAATTTATGAAACTCTTCATTCGCTTGTTATTAGTCGTATATTTATGTACCGGGCTATATACATAGATGTCTTCCATTTGCAGATAAAAGCAGTGAGGGAAAGAATTCGAAATAATCCTGCCAAAATCAATAGATTTTATGTGTAAATTAAATATGTACAGCCTTTGCGTAGTATAAATTCCTACAAATACTTATGAATTAATAATAATTAAATTAAGTACTACGTATTGTTATTATTATTATTATTTTTGCTGTTTGTTTTTGACTTTTTAATTAATGTGTATACCTACTAACATAGTTCTAAGTTGGAATGTTACTAATAATTATGGAATTAATTCTGAAATAAATAATTTATTTTTATTACTATTATAATAAATGAATATAGCACCCAGAACCATGTCGCGTATTTTATAATGTGACTTAGGACTTGCAGCTTATAAGACACGCAATGGTCATTACTTAACTAATAATTTAAAAACGAATAGGATGGTAAAATCAAAACAACTTCTTAGGCGGTACGCAATGTTTACTGTGGAGCAACATTTTAATAAGCAGCATGACCGAATTTATACTCAAAGCTCTAGAAAAGCTTTTCAATTGGTTAGCCAGGGTACAGCGTCGGCATTATTAAATGTACTCTCTCAATGTTATATTCAGGTTGAATGGAAACTGGCTCCTGTCGCATCGGCCATAAACCTACCTCAGGGGCCAGTGCCTTTTGTTTTGTAATGTACATTTTTTAGGTCAATAAATATTTTATTATTATTAATATCCGGCCTCTATATCTCATCTTTAATGGCAAGATAGATAGTAAATGAACAATAGGAAGAAGCCCCAAGTGATGGTCTAGTCGATGACTGACCACCTAAACATCCCTGTATACCAGGCCATCCCTGTACACTCGCCGAGCACCAAAACCGTTAAAAGTCACGATCCGTGATCAGTGGGGTACCGACTAAGGAGGAAAATATCTCATCTAATAATACTTTTACATCAGACCCATTGGTATACCGTGTGCGAAAAGTCACGTGTCTGGCTTTCATACATGCAACTTGTATAATGGAAATAGTGTACCATTTTAAAAAGCTACTGTATTTGTGACAACATGATATAAATGCTATTTACAGATCGCTCGTATTGCAGCGGCTTCGGTTTTTTGACCTACCTATGTTTCATAGATGCAAGGTCCAAGAATCGAAGCAATTCTCGTTTCAAACTCGAGAATGCTCACAAATAAATTAAATATTAATTACAATTAATACATATTATTTGTGTCCCGACCAGGAATCGAACCCAATACCTCTGAGTCTAAATCCTAAAGACTTAACTGCTAGACCACAGAGGCAGTTTTTTTGGAAATAATAAAACTAATATCTTGTTGGTCTCATTTTGAATAGCAACCATCTAATTTATTCTACAGATCTATGGACTAGAAACGCTGATCAACGTTTTGCACATTTCTAATTAATCAAATTAACCCCTATAAAATACACGCACACATTTAAACTACGCCGCTTTACAACGAAAGTTCTGGCCCCCAATAGAATACACGCACACATTGAAACTACGCCGCTTTATAACGAAAGTTCTGTACTAAATTTTGGATCGAAACTCACGATGTAAGCGTATTTTATTGATGCAATATTTACGTTATCTCTTGGTATTTAGCTAGAACTTTCTGCGAATATTTTAAACATGATGCGTGTAGTCAATTTTAGGTACTTAACTAGTTTGTGTGTATAATCAAAGACAAGGATGTAGGTAACTTTACTAATTATTGTTTTAACATAATATAATCCCTAACCGATCCCCGCTAAAATAAGCAAACCGCGAGCACAAGACTATCGTGAGCCGTTTATTGGTAACAAACTTCTATGTATACAAGTCATTGCCTAGCACCAAAAGTGCAATAATTATTTGGCATAATATCTATCTATATATGAGTTTATTTATAAACATTAGTGTAATATATGTAACTGTGTAAGTGTCTATTAGTATGTAGTGTATTAGATATTGTTTAATTTTGATATCGGCACTACCCTTTATCTTCGCCTTTGTACACTTAAACTTGTGCTATAAATAAATAAAAAATAATAATAATAAAAGTGCATGAATTATCATTATGGGAACATTACCCAACCCTGACCCATTCACCTATTGGCCATTCGGGTCTAGACGATCCCACTGTCTGTAAATAACTATCACGTAACAAAATTTGTACAATCGAAGCTGACAATTCTAATTTAGAATTATGATTATATGATTGAAACATAGAGGGCGCTTGAATGCATTTATTAAGCTAAACAATTCAATCACACTTTATATAGATCTCAGTACAAGATTTTCGTTATTTCTTGTTTTTCCACGGCGCATCTATTTGCTGAAAATCCAGCTTTACTAGCGAAAAACTAGGAGACTTAGGTACGCTATAAATTCAATGCCAATTTAAATGCTCAGGTAGTGGAGATAAATGGCCGTTTAGTGGTCTACACTTAGTGCCCCTCAGTGACTCGAAATTTACAATAGTATTTCATGAATTCGTCTAGCTTTTAAGTCCGTTTAATTTTGTGTAATATTTCGTTTGTTATGGGGTACACTTAGCAAAAATATGTATAATGTATCGTATATGCTTGTGACCGACTTTTGGGTATTTTAAATCCTATATTTACGTGAAACACTACCCATCACATTTACTTTTTTGTTTAATAGAAGTGTCTTCTTTTCAGGGAGATGCCTATTTATTCCTTAACAGTATTATATACACAGAAAGTTCTTCTTCTTAGTGGCTACACTCTTGGCAGAGTGGTCGTGGTTGTCACTTGAGTGTCAGTGGCACGCTTAACAAGCCGTCGCCACTCGTCTCGAACTGCAGCCTTCCTGACTTCCAGACCTACCACGCATCCTCTTGCCATCGACTTTTCCCTGAACTACAATGCGCTCAATGGATGTATCTCAACGCCGCGACACGTGTCCAAAGAAATTGAGAATTGTACGATTGAGGAAAGGCGCTTGTTGATTTGGAACTCCGTCCACGATATGCCCAACATTCTCCGCCAACACCACATTTCTAGAGCATTAATCAGTTTTATTTCGGTTTCGCGCAGGGTCCACGTCTCTGCAGCATACAGGAAAATAGGGAACACAAGAGCTCTGACCAGCCGGATTTTAGTAGCTTTCGTAATGTTTCGGTTCCTCCATATTTTCTTTAGCTTCTCCATAGCAGACCTCGACACTGCCATACGACGCTTAATTTCCTCCTCGCATCCACCGCTATTCGATATGAATTCTCCCAGTATGATTGGATAACATCGCATTTTGCTACCTGTTTAATTTCTGGCCAGTTATCGTTGGCACGGTCTACACAGAAAGTACCTATTACTTATCTAATACAATAACTAAATTTTAATAAATTATATTAAGTACATTTTGATATTTCATTGTTGTTAAAGATTTTTGCAGCTAAAGAGCGAGTTTATACGTCAGCAATACAAAATCAACTTAAATCTATATTAGTATCTGGGAGAATTAATAGTCCAATAGCGTTTGACAGTACCCACCCATTAGTTTAAAAGAATCTATATGTTACGTTTTTCGCTGAAGAACGAATCTATCCCATCACTTCCGCTTGTAAATATAATTACTTTGACTAAACTAGAAGCGTATTCTAAACAAGTTAATGCAACTAATCCAGACAGAAGCTATTGTTACCGGAGACAGAGCTAACGGGAATAAACAGAAGCCCAAGAAACTTCTAGAACCCGACGAAGAACAAGGAAGACTTCTTAAAATGGAATTACCATTTAATACTGGCGTTCTGTTTATTTATACCATCAAAGTTTGCACAATGAGTCTAATTACAGCTTGCTAATTCTATTTGCATTTTCAACTATATTTTTTTATTTGATTTACTTTTTATAATTTGATTTTCTGATTTAAATAAGGTAGGTATTAGTTGTAGGATACTCATAAGTGATTGGCTCATCACAGTGGCCAATCACGTACGTTATATCCAAGGTTACATTACATTTGATCGTCATTTAGTAACGGAGAGTCAAATAATGATATGTTGTTGTGTAGTAGATTATACACAATTCAATATAGATTTAGGTATATAGGTTTTTTTTTTTTTAAATCTTAATAAACCGATAGACATAGAATCGTCGTTAAGCTACCGCAAAGATAAACAAAGCGTGCGAATAAAAGCACAACAAGAAAGAAAAGAGTACGAAAATAAACCGCTACGCCATCTTTTTTGATAGTATCGTCCCAGATCACCCCGGTGATCCGAACGCGCCGCATATTTTTCGCTATTATAAAGAATTTACTTGTTATTAAGTAGGTAAACTGTACAATACGACTTATACTCTTTTTGGTTTTTAGGAGAGTTATAATTACTAGACAAGTTAAAACCGCAGACGTTATATTTCTAACAAAATCGCTTGAGTCGGACCAGAAATTGTGTTACAACTATGAAAACTAACCACACTGTTCACTGCTCACAAACTTTTCCAAGAAAACCGTCAACTATTTGCATACAATTCATTGTGTACAAACTGACGGCACAACCAAGGTCTATATTGCTCTTAATTCTAAAGTAAAATAAACTGCTAAAAAATAATAAGCGCAGACTACAGTTGAACTAAGCATTTTAATAAAAGAACAGATTTAAAAAGGTTGTTACGATTGTTGCGTCCAGAATTTTTCCGCAATCCATTGAGTGGGCCCATTAATGAAGCCAGATTTCTCCGGAAAGACCCGGAGACATGTTCCTGGAGACAAGTATAAGAGTCCTCGCAGTCTAGATAAACCATCGACCACTACTAAACCATGACGCTTTCCTCTGCACAATGGACTATCTGTAATATTTAGAGTTCATAAATGTTTGTGCATTGGCATAATGTCCCGTCATCACCCCTAACATTGTCAAAGCTTTAACTTTAAATATTAACTGCCTCCGTGGTCTAGCGGTATGATTTTGACGCTGAGGTACCGGGTTCGATTCCTGATTGGAACACAATTTTTTTTATTCTATTATATGTGATATTTTTCGAGTTTGGTGCGGTAGAGACATCGACGAGCTTGCCAGTTTCTCATGATGAGCTTAGTAGTAGAGTGGACTTAATGTGGATCCCCTTCTTTAATAGCGTGATTTCTAACCATCCTGCAAAATTTCCTCTGGAGAAGTCCCATCAGAGATAGCCCCAAGAAGACTTTAAACATTTTTTTTTTATTTGCTTTTATGTCCCCGCTACCTTGTTGGTTAGAACTCATCGCAACAACTTACAAATTGATTGTACAAACCGAACAGTGTTCAACTTTGCAAGCCCGGTCGCTACCCCAAGGAACATAGTTGTTCTCATTTACATTTTCGGTAAGCCTTTGGCTACAAGGACTATCCAGTTTCTAGGTTTATTTTTATGCAAATTAGATTTACTAATACCTTTATTAGGTGTTACATCAAAATAAGAAGTATACAGCGGAAATACACTCGGCTTATTGAAGTATATGATTAAAACAAAAAAAGAACCAACAACAGCAAATTAGACGCCGACATAATAGGTAGGCGCACTATTGTGGTGTCACATGCCGTGTATATTATTTAAAAAAAAAATATATGTTGGTTCTTCGCGCCATTTTTCACGGGCATGTCATGTGCTAGTTTTGTTTTATAAACTACTTTACTGTGGATATTGTTCAAACTCTGCAACATCTGGAATTTAATGATTAACTCATTAACCCGTAAAATGATGACAATTGGCTGTATGGCCGTCTAGCCTTTGCCTTTCCTATTACCTCATTCATTATCCATTAGGAGAAGAGAACACTACAACAAAAAACATATATATATTGATCTGATGTGGGGCGTCCAATACAGTTGTAGGTGATCATCTTTACAGCCCCTAGAACACGGGTTACTACTAGACCTGATATATTTCTGGAGAATTTTGGCTAGTAGGCCAGGCAGTATGGCGAGGGTATTTATTTATTCATTTATTTAGGAAAACTTACAGCTACAATACAAATATAGGAAAGATAATAATACTATAAAGCCGATAACAAGAATTCACAGATAGTTACAATAGAAAGCATGCAAGAAAAACTTTTCAAAAGCAAAGTACGAATACAGGAACAACAATAAAATAAAAATAAAGACAAAAAAAAACAATAGATACGATATGTGTATATATATATGATATATATATTATGCTATGCTACGTTATTGTGTCATTCATAAATATGCATTTATTATGATTGTTTATTATTTATTTGTGTAATATACCTATATAATAAATTATATTATTATTTATTATTGTAGTTCTGTACCGGAGCCTCGACACATTTATGCTTGTATATTAAGGGATTAGCTGAAAATCAGCGCTCTCAATGCTGAGCTGATTCCCTATTTGTCACCACACACTTTTAATTTTAAGTTTACTTTTTTTTGTTTGTTAATGTGACATATAAAATATTTTTCTTTCTTTCTTTCTATAAAATAATAAAAAGACATGACAAATAAATACAACTGCAGAAAAGAAAACTAAAATAACAAAATTTACAAACAATAGGTCAGTCTACAAATGTATGATGGTCTTTACGAAGGACTGGGACTTATTGTGCTTACAGAAGCACGAAGCGGTGTTTGTTTTAAATCTATGACAAGTGTACCTAAGTGTATTTCTCATAGGTACATTTTAGATTCCAAATAAATATTTTTTAGAACCTGACTACCACTGCTCATGGAGATGTAAATACGACTTATGAAAGACATCTCAGCGCTTGTCGCTTCTTGCGTTGCACAGATTTAGTAAAGCACTTTGTTTTAGGAAATTCCTATGCACTCAAAGCAATATGACGGCAATTCAAAGTATTTAATTAGGTTAACTATTCTGGAGCAGTAATAAGCACGCACTCGTACCGCGCACGTGTGCAGAATCTCCAAGCGGCCGTAATAAGTAATGATATTACCTGCGTGATTGCGCTTAGGGTAACAGATGCCAGTTATATCTAATTTTCAAGACGACTTTTCTATCTTCTATAGAACTAATATATCGATTTTTTGCTAAATATACCTTTTATTTATCATTAACTTTAGTTTTATTATTTAGTAATTTATTCGAAGTTAATTATAGTACATTAAATATAAATTAAAAGCTACCTAAATAATAAAATTAAACTAAACTATAAATAAAAAATGTCCTCTAGAGACGTCCCATCCGAGATAGTCCCAAGGAGACTGGCAACATTTCCCCTCGATATAGCGAGGCTAATACGTTGGCAGAAATAATATATAGATTTTTGTTACAACCTCTATATACATTAATTCTATGCCAATCCAAATTTCAAGTAAATCACTCCAGTAGTTGTCGAGATCGTAGTTTGCGGACAGACACTAGAGTCTATCAAGGTTTTCTTACAGCTTGTTTCTAGAACGTATTTTTGGTACTTAATTATTACTTAAGTAAAAATAAACCTGTTAATTGTTATTAATTAAGTACCAAATCGACGTTCGAGAAACTGGCTGTTAGTACAATTAGATAAAAGTCTTAGCGAGACTCATCACCAACGATCTAAAGTGTTCTTACATTCTAAGTCTAAAAATTTGTTCATTTCATAGAAAGAGTCTAGATCGAACTAGAGGGTAAATATGACGCATGTTCGCCTGGACGAGATTAGCAAATATCGCCAGCACAGGTTACTGTGGACATAGCTCTCCAACGATTCTATCGAAAAATCCTTCTATGTCGGAAATAAACCTATTCAACGGAAACGGATTATGGTATCGTCTCAAAATCAGATACATTATGGCCCGGATTGGTATGAGCTCCATTGTTGCATCGGATTATTCTGACAAAAGAATTGATTTCGCTCAGTCATGATTACGTGTATTAATTGGCAGATAGTTATGTGACTTCGCGCCCACCGCTGACTGACGACCGACATCAGTCTTTACAATTATTGGACCGACAAATTCTACGCAAAAGTGGAGTATACAGTTCAACTTACATACATAAATAAAACATTAGCAGGTCGCCAAAAAAGATTTTTTTTATACTGAGCACGACATTTATCACCGCGCTCACCTAACGTTACGTGGTACGCCTGGTCCAAGAAGCAACTGACTACTAACATTACCACTATGCCTATCAAATTGCTCCTTTACACTTCGCTTTAAGGACTCCGGGTTATAGGAATGGGGAAACATTTCATATCTTTAGCGTGCAACAGATGTATGAGTCTCTAAATTTAGGTGGTAGGCGGGATCAGGCTCGAATTGCCATCATGCCCAGTCAAGCTGGCATAGTGTTCGAGACTGATGTCAGTCATGAGTGTCTGATTCCAGTTGTAAACATTCATTGACCTCGCGCGTCACAGACAAGAAAAAAGTATACGCGTAAGGATATTGGCTATGGTTTATATATTTAGCCAGTGCGTGTGGTTCGGTTGCGGTATAAAAAAAAGGGATAAGGTTGTGGAGCTGTTCAGAACACTCACTGTGCTTAGCTTAGTATCATCACGGCCGTTTCCCTTTCGGGTGTCAGAAACCACGCTTATAAATAAGCGGATTCACATTTAGCCAACTTTACTATAGGCCAATCATGACAAGTGGGAAGCTCGTCGATGTCTCCAGCGTACCAAACTCGAGAAATATTACAAATGAATTAATAACTAAATGTATTTACATTAATAAATATTTTTGTGTCCCGACCAGGAATCGAACCCAGTACCTCAGAGTCTAAATACACGAACTTAACCGCTAGACTACGGAGGCAGTTTTTTTACAATTATATTTATTAATTTAAAACACAAATAATTAGTAAAGTATCATCACGACCGTTTCCCTTCCGCAGTCGCATTCACATTTAGCCAACTTTACTATTGGCCTCCGAGTCTAAATCCACGGACTTAACTGCTAGACCACAGAGGTAGTTACAACAGAGATAAAAAAGCAATAAGAGGACAAAATTAAGTTTTTTTATAAATACTAAGTAGGTATTTAAAAAAACAATTAATTTTGTCCTCTTATTACTTTTTTAACTCTGTTGTTGTGTTTAGTGTACCAGTTGAATTAATTAATTTAAAGATTTACCTATTTTACAGACATTCAATATTTTTCATTAATTTTATACCTGCTAAAAGTAGGGTAGGATTTTAAGTTGTTATTATAAAAAGTATCATCACGACCGTTTTCCTTTCGGGGTTGTCAGAAACCACGCTTATAAATAAGCGGATTCACATTTAGCCAACTTTACTATAGGCCAATCATGACAAGTGGCAAGCTCGTCGATGTCTCCAGCGTACCAAACTCGAGAAATATAACAACTAAAGGAAACGAACCCGGTACCTCCGAGTCTAAATCCACGGACTTAACCGCTAGACCACGGAGGCAGTTTTTGTTATTATAAGAAGTTAAATAAGCTGTTATGTTTAATAATGTTCACTAAAATAAGAAACAGTAGAACACATTAGAATATGTAATAACAAAGCAACGTGTGCACTGGTTATGAAATCCTTCCTAAAGTAGAAAATTTAAGAAAAATATAGTCAGAAATTAGGTACGTTTATGAGAGAAACCTAGCGCGTGGAAATTGTATTTTCCAGTACCTTTAGTATGCAGTTCTTTAATGGCCACCGTCTGCTTATGTAACATTTTAGTTTAATATATAAAAAAACATAAAAAGAACTAACGGCCAACAAAATGGTCGCCATATGGGATTTTAGACAGTAACTTCACTTTGTAGAATACTAGATGGGATTACTGTTATATTGCAGTGAGTTTCGCCTATCCGTCGTACAGTAGGTTATAAAAATAATCTATTAGTGCGGAGGGCATTGCAATGTTTAATTACAAGAGCATTTAATGTGTCAATAAAAACATATCTCGTTTCTGTAGTAACGTCAAAACAATATGTGTTTGCTTACTGTGTATATGTATTTTAGCTTAAGTATTTTAGACAATAAACGTTATTATTATTATTATTTAAAGCTATAATTTAAAGGCAGGTATGTAAACGTATATAGTACACATTATATATGGTAAAACGTTTTTTTCCGCCTTATATATATAAAACACAAATAAGGTCATGCGTGGAATACTGTTCTCACTTCTGGGTTTCGCTAAGTACCTTACTGCTCTCAATGTCCTACAGAGGCATGTGATTCGAATAGTAGACGATACTAGTGTCCACAACTCTCGGATCGCTGCAGCTTCGCCGAGATGTGGCCTCCCTGAGCGTGTTCTACAAGCCGGCATAGTGGTAGGGACTGATGTCGGTCATCTGAGGCTGGCGTCAGTTACTCCCATTCTTGGACCTCGCGTACCGTTTACTATCAGGTGGGTGCGGTGTCACATGTCGTGCTCAGTTAAAAAAAAACGTAATGTAACAAATAATGTTAATCCGCTTCTTTATAAGCGTGGTTTCAATTTTTTTTTTTTTAATGTTTAGAGAACCATTCATCATTACAGCCCCTAGAACACAGCGTCCTAGACTTCCACTGTTAGAGATGGGCCTATATATTCAGAACATGTTTTGCCTACACTCGCCACGCTGCTGGCCAGACGGGTTTGCGAGGATCTAGGGTCTTTTTTTTTGACAATTTATTAACGATTCCACAAGTTGCAATTAGTGGAAGTTTCTCTTTCTTAGGATGAATACTCATCACTCCCAAAGATTATTTTAAATTTTGGAACTTTGGTTTAAAAATCGGTAATACTGAAAAACCTCCGGTAAATAAAATAAAATAATATTAGGTCGTATACTGCATCCGTGGTCTAGCGGTTAAGTCCGTGGATTTAGACTCGGATGTACCGGGTTCGATTCCTGGTCGGGACACAAAAATATTCAATAAATAAGAGGTCGTGGGTTCGATTGGTTGATTGATGGATTGTACATTGTATAATTTGTCTCGGTCTGGGTGTTTATATGTATATTATGTATATATTTACAAAAAAAATAAAGTATAATAGTATGTAGTTTATCAACCATCTAGTTTCCGTAACACAAGCCTCGTAGCTTACCACGGAAACTAGATGGCGCTGTGTGACCTGTCTGGAAATATTTATTATTATTAATTTATTTGTGATATTTTTCGAGTTTGGTACGCTGGAGACATCGACGAGCTTGCCACTTTTCATGATTGGCCTATAGTACAGTTGGCAAAATTGTGAATACGCTTATTTATTAGCGTGGTTTCTGACCACCCCGAAAGGGAAACGGTCGTGATGATACTTTACTTTACTTTTAGGTCGTATACTAAATGTACCTACAAGTATAATCCAATTTAACCCGAAATGTTATAATATTAAAATCCTCGTATTCCTTATTTAGCTTAATGTCGCTGTCATGAACATCCACTATATGCCGGGGGAGCTGAAGCTCGCTCGGAATATACATTACAATATAATTTCAGCCCAAATCTGTGTCGCCGGTGTAATTGTCTATTAGTTAGCGAAGCAGCCAATTACGCTTCCATTAACCGTGAATCTTCCTAATAGCAATTTTGTTCCTGAAGAGACGACGCTAAGGAGTAAGTTCCCGTTAATGTCTAAAGTGAACTTAATGTTGATGCCAGCTCGGAACGCATTCGGTTTGCTTCCAGCAAATGGAAAAACAATTCCCTGAGTTCGTGCCAACTTCAGAACTAGTGAGCTAACAACTTGTCAGCGATACCAACAACAGCTACTATTAATTTAGGTTATACATTTAGTATAGTTATGCCGCACTATCACTATATTATATATATTTATAATAATCTCCCACACTCCCAAAGGTTAGCTGTTATAAAATGCCAGGCATTAAGTTCGCCCATATTACATTATATCACATTACTTTAAAGTTATTTGTGCAATAAAGAGTTTATAAATGAAATAAATAAATATCACCGTTTAATACTAATTTATGTATAATAATAATAATAACAAAATTTTTAATTGAAAGTAAAGTACCATCACGACTATCCCTTTCGGGCTAGTCAACAACCAAACGTTTTTTTTTTAAATAATTTATTGTGTTGTGTGCCCGACCAGGTATCGAATCCAGTACCAAAATATACAAAAGGAAATGATACATAGGCGAGCATAATACCATGAAGGTATTCTCTACCAGCTAACCTTTGGGTAATCTATACTGTCTAAATGTCCTAAAGGTTTGGCTGTCAGAGAATGCCTAGCGGCATTAAGTCCGCCTTTGTACATAGTGCAATAAAGTTTTTAAATAAATAAATAAATAAAAGGTTATTTAAAATAATTCCTTAACTTATAGCCTATAGTCATCATCATCATCAACAGCCTGTGTCACTCCACTGCCGGATATAGGCCTCCCCCATAAGGCTCGCCACTTCACACGATCTCCTGCCACCCTTATCCAACGCCCACCAGCGACCTTCTTCAGGTTATCCGTCCATCTAGCGGGGGGTTGTCCTACTCTGCGTCTTCCCGTATATGGTCTCCATTCTATTCTAGTCAAGCTAGTGCTATTATTTACCTGTATAACATAAAAAACAGACTTAAATAATATCATTTGTCGAAGTTACAGTCACTTTAATAAAATGCATTTCGATTTTTTACTAATAATTAAAAAATATATATAAATTCTAAACCCATGGTGAAAACTGTTTTTTTTTTACGTTTTTTTTTTACATGAATACATGTACTATAGCCGCCTTAATATTGGACCAATATTTACACCACACCCTGTATAAATACGAGTATATATATAGTAAAGTGCAATAAGGTATTTAGGCCAAGGGATCAATAAGTTTATTCCTTGGTTCCTTGGCAGCGATGATATACTTTTTATTTATTGATCTTTAAAAATTATTTCTGTGTACCAACTTAATAACACAATTTCTGTTACGTACGAATTATACAGAAAATACCTTTATCTTGTAGTATCTAATGTGTATCATGAGAAACACTCCGTTCCAGAATGTACGTAGGCAGATCTCAAAACTTTAAGGATCAATCACTACTAACTGAATTAAAGTTAGAAAGTGTTTTACAACATCGGGTTTTGTATTAAAAACTTCGATAAGTAATTCTAGGAATTGTTGAATGTTTTACTTTGTTTCACTAGTTTATGGTTTATTTTTAATCATCATTCATCATTTCTGCCTCTTCAACACAGAGTCCTAGATTTACAATTGTAATTGCTATTTTAATTCCATAATTTAGGAGTCGTCAAGACTAATGGAGACCGTCAGTATTAAGTTCGGCCTTAAAATCAACCGCAGCAAAACAAAAGTGATGATCGTCAAAGTGCGATGTGGTCCGATCTTACATTTATCTGCGAGCACTAATATCTAATAACGGTGGATGCGAAGATAAAACCAAGCGTCGAATTGCAGTTACAAGATCTGCTATGGATAAGCTGAAGAAGATATGGAGGAACCGAAACGTTACCAAAGCCACTAAAATCCGGCGGCTTAGAGCTCTTGTATTCCCATTTTTTCTGTATGCTGCGGAGACGTGGACTCTACGCGAAACAAAAAAAAATGAATTGAATGAATGAGAGATGTGGTGTTGGCGGAGAATGCTGGGCATATCATAGACGGAGTTCCGAACAAATAAATCCATACTGGAAGATATATATAATACCCAAATTAGACAACCCCTTTCCTCGACTGTACAATTCAATGCCTGGAAAAACATCCATCGATCGCTTGGTAGTCCAGGGGACAGTCGATGGCAAGAGGATGCGTAGTAGGTCTCTGATGAGATGGACCGATCAGGTGAAGGTTGCAATGGATGATCCCCTACATGAGTGCACTAGGAAAGCCGGGGTCCGAGAGGAGTGGCGACGGCTTGTTAAGCGTGCCACTAGCACTCCAATGGCGACCACAACCACTCTGCCAGGGGTATAGCGACTAAGAAGAAGAAGAAGAAGACGTCATAGAGTAGGTCAAACCATCCACCAGATGGACGGATGACCTATGGTCGCTGGTATGAGTTGGATTAGGGTTGCAAAAGACTGTGTGCTATGGCGAGCCTTGGGTGAGGCCTAAATCCAGCAGTAAAAGAGAAACACGCAGATGATGATAAACTTCTTTAGGTATTAAATAAATAAATAAATAAATCTTATTTCTGTATTTGTTTTAATTGTAAATCGACTATAGCTATGTTTTCCTTGCAGATTTCTTTCACAGTCAGTTCTTTAACAGGTCGCTGGAAGATGCTCGTCTTCTGCTAACAGCTTACTCTTTGGATCACTTCGCTGCTTAGTCTTTCACTAACAGTAGTAGAATTATTGAAACAAAGATATTTATACTTTGACATATTACAGGATAACTAACGACAAATAAAAACATAGTGAATAAAAAATTACCGCTACACTAA
This sequence comes from Tinea semifulvella, assembly GCA_910589645.1. NCBI lineage: Eukaryota > Metazoa > Arthropoda > Insecta > Lepidoptera > Tineidae > Tinea > Tinea semifulvella. Next base: position 5,309,601 of record OU342586.1, on the reverse strand, counting down.
ACACTACAAAAAATATAAAATTAAACAGGTTATTACTGTTAGTACATACAATGCTTAGACATAATGGTTAGCACAGAGAGATCTGGTCAAGTAGCTACGAGCAACCGATGGCTTCATGGTAAATAATCCAGCTTTGAACATATACTATTAAAATAGTTACATGACCTTCAAAAGATTCTTAGTCTGTAATCGGTAAAGACGTGCGTGCCTCTAGTTCGTCGGTTCGTTCTCTAGTAATTTCTGAACACTACCGTCTTCAGACCGATTCTACTAAAATATATATATTTAAAATTCAAATTAGTTAAAAAGATATTTCTTTGAAATTAGGTAAGAAACAATTGAAACAATTCTGTAATTAAGGACGACATACAGAAAGTATGAAGTTAAAAAGTAAAGAATCATCACAACCGTTTTCCTTCCGGGGTAGTCAGAAACCACGCTTACGAAGAAGCCAACATTTAGCCAATTTTACTATAGGCCAATCATGACAATTGGCAAGCTCGTCGATGTCTCTAGCGTACCAAACTCAAGAATATCACAAATAAATTAAATTTATTTATTTTAAATAATAAATATTAATGTGACCCGAACTGGAATCGAACCTAGTACCTACAAGTCTAAATCCACGGACTTAAACGCTAGACCACGGAGACAGTCGTAAAGTTTAGATATTAGTTATTGTACATACAAGTACCTACGTATATGAGTAAGCTTATACATATGTGTCTACTGTCTTCTATGCGTTACAACAAGGGTGACTATGAAATATTCAATTGTTATGTAGTATCAGAAAATCTATAAAATTCAATACTCGTATATACTAAACGACAAAGAAATACATAGATCAACGTATTTAAAAACCTTCTTGGCGCGGTGGTGGCACGGTTGTAAGAACGTGTACCTTAAATCCTACAAAGGTAGGTTCAAACCCACCCCGGCATGTACCAATGAGAAATACACTTTTCTTACGTACATTTGTCATAGATTTACAACACCACCGTTCCCGTGCCTCGGAGAGCACGTTAAGCCGTCGGTCTCGGTTCCACTAATGCCAACTTGTGGAATCGTTAATAAATTGTCATAAAAAATTGACATCATATCCTCCCCAAGCCGTCTGGCCAACGTGGCGAGTGTAGGCCAAAAATCTGCAGTTCTGGAAGGCCCATCTCCAGCAGTGGACGTCTAGGACGCTGTGTTCTAGGGGCTATAATGAATGATGAAAAAACCTTCTAACCACATTATTTCTTGAGAAACAGAATGTATGTCTCTCGAATTAACGAAGTTGTTCGACATTTTATTTATATATATATTTAAAGTGTATGTTTATGTTTGTATGTATTATACAGTATGTATGTTGACTATTTAATTAAATTATATTTGAATGCTGGGGTAAAACAGATGTTGTAATTAAATTTTAAAAAAACACAATTAATTGTTATGATTATTGAATAGTTAAGGCACGCTGCAAAAAAGTTGAAGCCTGGTTGTGGGCAATCTTTTTTACGTAAGAAAAGTATTTCTCATTGGTACATGGGATCGAACGCGTACCCTTTTTGATTTTAAGGGAAGCGTTCTTCAATCTAGCTACCACCGCATTATATATGGGTTCATATCATACTCAAACATAACTATAAAAAGGATAATGAAAAAATGTATGCTATTTCACCACATTATAATGGAAAAGCTGTGTATTTATTAAAGTGTTAAGTCTCAAGTTATCAACAACGTTTGGTATCCTTTTATGAAGCTTAGGGCACGGTCCCACTGCCGACGAGAAACCGTGTGCAATTAACTGTCTCATCGCTAAGCGATACAGTTAACAATGACATCATTGAAAGATTAGGAATATAGCTAAACTGTTTTTGGATTTTCGTTATTATCGGCAGTCAGACAGACAAGTTTCTCATATTGCTTAAAATTTGTAACAAGTTATAAAAGCAAGTAAAGTTATCATTACGACCGTATCACTTCCGGAGTGATCAGAAACCACACTTTTTAAAGAAGTGGATTCATATTTAACTAACTTTACTATAGGCTTTATTATTGGAAGTAATAATAATATAACTATCTTCTTAGATATCATCATCATCATCATCTCAGCCTTTAGAAGTCATAGTTCTAGACTGCTGGAGAGGCACGGGATTGTTGGTAAAGACAAGAAAAAGACGAATTTCTAAGCATTCCATAGATTCACCGTGCGGGTGCTGGGTCCATCGTGTAAATAAGGGATGAGAAGAAAAAAGCCTCTCTTTTAATTTTATTTCGCGAACACGCTCACCATCCACCATTGTACTTCTCTCCCTACCCAACCAAATACTATATAATTTAGTTAATGCCGTCTTGGAAGCTCTTTACGTAAATGATGATATTGTATTGATGGCAGACCTGCTTAGGCCCAATTCTTTCCAATCCTCTTACACCAACTTTCACTGAGTAAAGCTGAGTCTTGAACCCGATTGTGATCATTTAATCTATGACAAATGTACGTAAAAAAAGTGTATCTCTCATTGGTACATGCTGGGGTTCAAACCGACCTTTTTAAGGAATGCGTTCTTACAACCAAGCCACCACCGCTCTATCAGTACATTTACAGACAATTATAAAGAAGTACCGAACACTTGGGATAGGCCAGTCAGCATTATTAGGTAAAACGGTTATCGGATACTAAAAAATATATAAAATTTCATAGAATATAAAGAAACGTTAAATCAAAGAATTACGAGACCCATAGGCTGTCAGGTCATTTACATAACACAGAGGTATTTTATTAAATTAGGCATGTACCGGTATACTACTAAAAAGATCTTATTCGATATGTTTTTTTTTCTGTCAATAGATTATTATCATTTGAATACACATTATTAAAAAATGAACATAAACACTTGTGCAAGTGTATGTTTTAATTTATTGTATTTGTCGGTGCCATAAACAAAGAGGAAAGGATTTCTTGCCGCAAAGTCGGCAGTGAGCGATCAACTACTAGTATTTAATTTACCTACCTCTTTCACTTGTGTTCAATTACGCTTAATAAATACTCGTAGTACTACATATTGTAGTAATAGCTAAGTGTACGCAAGCAAGGCATGCCCTTTATTTGTGTATAGGTTCATTTAGCGAGAAAATATTCCATCGCTAGTCGCTTCCTCGTCACTAGTGGAACCAAGTCCCTAACTGTGGCGCGGAAACTCTTTGTAATTCGGTTACGAGCTCACTTCTCGTCAGCGCCCAAACTGAGATCCGACAACTTCTTAAAAGCTGTTTGCGGTTACCAGCTCAGTTTAGCTCCAGGGATTTGTTTAACAAAAAGTGAAATGCTGACCTTTGTAAGTAGAAATGTCACGAGAAGTTTAACATTGTTATCACACTTTCTTTACTTTTGTTTTATTGAACTTGTGTGGGTAAACGTTCTTTTATTCATTTATTTTTGACTCCGAAATAGAATTTGGAAATTTGGAAAATACCTCGTTTCTTTATGTTTTAATGTACTTTTCAGCCGTATTCCATTACTTACTATTCAGGTAGGCGTCTGCCAACTTCAGCAAAGAAGCCGACAGACGCATTCAGCTAGAATGGGCGGCATTCAGGAATATTCGACACATCCTCTCATCGTTCATACCACAGTGTCTGAAGACAAGAGTCTTCAACCAGTGCGTCCTCCCCGTAATGTCGTACCGAGCAGAGACGTGGACGCTGACAGTGGGTCTAGTCCACAAATTCAAGGTCGCTCAACGAGCTATGGAGAGAACTATTCTTAGTCTTTCTCTGATAGATAAAATTCAAAACGTTGATGTTCGTCAGAGAAACAAAGTTACTGATATAGCTTTGAAAATTAGCAAGCTGAAGTGGCAATGGGCCGGGTACATCTGCCGCAGAACCGACGACCGATGGGGCAAACGGAACGACACAGAGTGGGATGGCCCCCGCCAGATAGACGGATGATCTAAAGAAGGTCGCTGGCGGAGGTTGGATGAGGGTTGCAAAAGGCCGCGTGCAATGGCGGGCCTTGGGGGAAGCCTATATGGAAAGCCCAGTGGAAAGACACATGCTGATGATAATTCCATTACTTAAGCGCAAACTGTATTTTTTAAATACTAAATACGACATGTGATATTGCGCCCACCTAGTGATAAGCGGTACGCGAGGTCCAAAAATGGGAGCAACTGACGCCGGGTGTTTACCACTATTCCGGCCTAACAAGATTCATTTTCACACTTTGTTTGAAGGACTCCAGATTATAGGAGTGGAGAAACACACTGGCTGGAAAAGCATTCCACATCTTTAGCATGAGAAAGTACGCGTAGATATAGTGACTATGGTATGTGGATGCATATTTTTGCCTGTGAGTGTGGTTCGTTTGCGGAATGAAGAAGAAAAAATAAGGTTATAGAGCTCCTCCCGCTTGTATAGCTTGTAGAACAAGCTCAGAGAGGCAACGTCTCTGCCAAGCTGCAGCGATTCGAGAGTTTTACATACTGTATGGTGTCCAGTATTCAAATCGCTGTATGTAGTATTTGCATGGACACTGTTAATGTTACGTAGGCGAGCATAAGGTCGTAAATACATTTTCTGCCAACTACCCTTGTTAGGCGATAAAGCGAGCGGCGGTGGTTAGAATGCTTTCCTAAATCTCGGTTCGAACCTTAGCGTGTATCAATGAGAAATACACTTTTCTTGCGTACATTTACCATAGTTTTTTTTTATATTATTTATTTAAGGTCGCTATTAACAACATGGTCATAAGCGACCGCCTAATAAAACATGAATTCTACAGTGGGTTTAAATATTTTTAAACATATTAACCGTAATTAAGAAGCTGAACACATTCTGATAATGTTTATCACTGAGGCACATTTTTAGTGTTGGGGGTAAATTGAAGCGAGATCTGTCATTATCGTAAGCGATGCAATCTATTAGGAGGTAACTAACAGACACCTTAGAAGTACATCTATCGCATTTATTCTTTGGATTTTTTGTTAAAAGGTGGATGTGTGTTAGGTTGGTATGAACGATTCGCAGTCTAGTTAGTACAGATTGGTCATGTCTACATGTCCGGGGGACTGGGGTTTTATCCAATACTGATCTACGGACTAGAGTTAGAGATCTAGTATTGTTGGTTTTCCACATAATGTCCCAGTAGCTATTATATCCAGCTTTAATGACATTAATTATTAAAAAAAAAGAGCACGCTAAGCCATTTACCCTCCCTTCATTACCCTTTAGCCAACCCAAAGCGGCAACGTGGCGAGAGAAGGCCAAATTCATCAGAAATATGTTCTGAAAGGTCCATCTCCAGCAGTATAGGACTCTGTGTTCTAATATAATAATGCAATATTATAACTTACATTAGCGTAAAATTAATTTAGTACAATTTAATATTAACTATATTTGAGAGACAGAAGTGTGAATTAACTCACGTCGCCGTAACTTTATTTGGGGAACTGTTTTGATGAAGCACGTATTATATTAGTCGGAAAAAGTTATATTTTGTAACCTCTTTAGTCGACGAACAGTTTATAGCAAAGCATTAAAATGTTGACGAGGAAAAAACTTTACGTAGGTAAGCATCTGTTCTTTAACTTACTACGAGTTTATTCCGATGAAACGGCTTCAAGTTTGATTGACTTGTTTATGTATTTAGTTGTGTATTTGCTAAAGAAAGAAAATAATTGTTGACGCAAAAAAAAGTTATTTACATTTTTATTTATTTATTTAAAAAACTTGAATTGTACAAAGTACAAAGGCGGACTTATTGCTCGAAGACGTTCTCTAACAGCCAAACCTTGGGGACAAATTTAAACAATTATAGGTGATATCACACAAATAATAATAATACTATAATTATAAAAGGTAATTTAATAGAATAAATCGCTGCAGCTTGGCAGATACGTTGCCTCTCTGAGCTTGTTCCACAAGCTATACAAGCGGGAGGAGCTCTATAACTATTTTTTTTCTTCTCCATTCCGCAAAGGAACTACTCACAGGCAAAAATATGCATCCACATACCATAGTCACTATATCTACGCGTACTTTCTCATGCTGAAGATGTGGAATGCTCTCCCAGCCAGTGTGTTTATCCACTCCTCTAATCTGGAGTCCTTCAAACGAAGTGTGAAAAAGAATCTTGTTAGGCCGGCATAGTGGTAAAGACCCATGTCGGTCGTTAGGGGCTAGCGTCAGTTACTCCCATTTTTGGACCTCGCGTACCGCTTATCACAGGGGCGCAATATCACATGTCGTATTTAGTATTTTAAAAATACATTTTGCGCTTAAGTAATGGAATTATCATCAGCATGTGTCTTTCCACTGGGCTTTCCATAAAGGCTTCCCCCAAGGCTCGCCATTGCACGCGGCCTTTTGCAACCCTCATCCAACCTCTACCAGCGACCTTCTTCAGATCATCCGTCTATCTGGCGGGTGCCATCCCACTCTGTGTCGTCCCATTTGCCCCATCGGTCGTCGGTTCTGCGGCAGATGTACCCGGCCCATTGCCACTTCAGCTTGCTAATTTTCAAAGCTATATCAGTAACTTTGTTTCTCTGACGAACATCGACTTTTCGAATTTTATCTATCAGAGAAAGACTAAGAATAGTTCTCTCGATAGCTCGTTGAGCGACCTTGAATTTGTGGACTAGTCCCACTGTCAGTGTCCACGTCTCTGCTCGGTACGACATTACGGGGAGGACGCACTGGTTGAAGACTCTTGTCTTCAGACACTGTGATATGGACGATGAGAGGATGTGTCGAATATTCCCGAATGCCGCCCATCCTAGCTCCTAGCTGAATAGTAAGTAATGGTTACGGCTGCTGTAATCTTTCGCTATTTGTGTAAATAAAATTTGAAAAGAAGCTATTTTCAAGATAGGGGTTGTAAGGACATAATTTTAGGACATCAGGTAAGCTCAATGGCAATATAAAAAACATGCATATGGATGATGGCAATTACTTATTCAAATGAGTGTTCAGATAACAACGAGGGAAGACACACAAATTCAAAATGAGAGGATGTTCATCCCCTGCGGGATTCTTTATAAAATAAAATCGACAGTGCGCGGTACAATTGTCATATAAGTTTACGAAAAGAAAAACATAGTGAAAAATTTCTCTTGTCGTTTCGTAGCCTCGGGGTGGAAAACAAATCTTGGAAGAACAAGACTGTCGTCTGCAAGCGGTAACTGAAAATCAACATTGCCGCGACCCCTTGTTTGTCCATTAGGAGGTTCGCCGACGACGAACTGTTCAAACAAAGAAAGAAAGCCGAAAGATACAAGATACACGATGCAAAAACTATAAAACATGATTGACCCCAATTATTATCCAAACTGTTTGTGTTGGTTTGCAGTTTGTCTAACGATATGCTTTAGTCTGGCCAAGGAGTTGTTTATATTATATACCTAGTTTATATTTTATTAGATTTAGTTTATAGGTATTTAATTTGAATTATTTTGTTTTAGTTGAACACTAGACCACGAAGGCAGTTACAATAGATAATTTAATCAAAATAATAGTAATTAATTAGTTTATATCTGGCATAATCATAATTGTAATCAAAGAATACTGAATTAAATGGTATACATGCATTTTTTTTTTCAAAAAGAAACATAATGTCATAATAATCAATAAACATATTTTTGTACGTTATCATTATATTTTGTAAATTTATTCAGATAATTACAAGTAATTTCATAGATTCGGTAATTTGATGGTGATTCAATTGTTATTAGACTCAGAGGAAGCAGTTTCCAGGAGTTATGGCCCATTCAGATAAAGATATATCCAGCGTTAACGAGACTCATGCTGTTACAAGCAGTGCTTACGAGCTACCATTTAGGCTTGCACCATTCATTGCTACCTTACGTATGTATGTAAATTACAAAGAAAGGAAATTTATTGATGAATACAAAAAACAATACAAAATTATAGAGAACCGTAGACATTGATTTTATTTCTTTATTTATTTATCTATAAGCAATCCAAGCTAATGTTGACCTTAAATTTAATGTTGTGTATTTAAGGCTATAATTGTGTGCATATATAATGATTTCTTGATGAACTATATCTTATAATGACAACTTCTAAAATGTTCCGTATTTTAATTGAAAACTTTAAAAATATTAGTTAAATATACATTTACGATAATCGAAAATAAACTGACAAGAGGTTCTTTTGTCGAAGAAGAAGAACCTATTTACACTTCCCTAGGATAAAATTTAAGTTCACGAAGAACACGACAAAAACAGGCAATGACTGTCAAATACTAATTCATTCTGTACCGATTGGTCTAGCTTTGGTTCTCATACAGTTTGTTTTTTTGGCTTGTCTTGTTATTTATACAATGTCTGTTATTGGGTAAGTATTTTTTTTTGAGAACCTCTGGTATCATGTTGTTTCGTTATAATTTAATCCTTAATAATGAATTACCCCAAGATATTAGACAAGCTCCTAATCGTTCAATATTCAAGAGTAAGGTGTACAAATACTATCTTTTAAGGTAAAATTTATCTTTACATTTTTTTTCTTATTTTATTTACCTCTTCCGTTTTTTCCACACCTTTGCAGCTGCGGTGTCTTCTTCCTTTGTAACCTTTTTCTTTAGCCACTTCTTCACATGACTGGTTTTATTTTGTGTACTGTTATTATATATTATATATATATATATAATCCATAATGAATAATTTATATATGTACTTGTTTATATATTAGAATGTAATTATTAAGTATTATTAGTATGTATTTGTTGTTATGTCTACATATACCTACATATATCTTACAAATTGTCATTTAATAATATTGCACCTACTTACCATTGATACTGTCTAAATGTCCTAAAGGTTTGGCTGTCAGAGAATGTCTAACGGCATTAAGTCCGCCTTTGTACATAGTGCAATTAAGTTTTTAAATAAATAAAAAATAAATAATAATAAAATATTAAATGGCAGCAAAAGGTAACCCAACTCATTTAAGAGAAAGTAACAAAAACGTAATAAAAAGTAGTATACGTATAAAATTAAACTCTTTTATTTTTAGGTATTTATTTAAGTAAAAAAAATACATATTAATTAATTAATTATTATAGCAAATTAATTACCATACATGAAACATACAATCATATAAAGTACCTATATATAAATCCAATAAGAATTGAGAATTTGTACGCGTCATGCTAGTAATTGGCTCTGTCATACCAATCATGTGTGCACTTCAAGTGGTTGGCTTTAACGCTTTGATCCATAAAGTGGACTCTTTTGTTAATCCTTGAGTTCAAATTGGATTTAACCTCTTGGCATTGGTAGCCATAGAAGATGTACGTTAATATTCCTAGTAATCCACCAACTTGTGCTAATTTAAATTGTCGTCATTGTCCTGTTATTCAGAAGAGAATAGAATGATACGATTGGACAATGATGATAAATCCTATTTCACTTATAATAATAATAATTACACAGGTGATGCATCATTAACTGCAATAGATATTCTAAACTTTATCGAATCAGGTCTTCATATAGTGAGATTTAAAATGTCTCACACTTCAAAAGCAGACAAAATCCGCCTCCGGAATTTAATAAACGATGGAGTGAAGAAATGTTGCGAGAAGTACGATGAGTCGTATTGGCCTATAGCAGTATCTATAGATATTCCTAATTGTATTATTAAAACTGGTCTACTAAAAGAGGTATGTGCAATTTAATGCTTTATTAACAATACCTAATTAAATTATAATCAAATTTTAAGTCAGCATCAAATAAAAAATCTGTTGCAGGACATAGAAGATGCATTAGAGCTAAAAGAAGGGTCAATAATAACTATAACAAGTGACATATTATTTTACGATAAATGTGACAAAAACCTAATATTTATAGACGATTCATACATGATAAAAGAGTTCAAAGTTGGAATGGAAATGTCTTTTGGACATGGGGAAATTGTTATATTTTGTATTGATATTGTAGACGAGAAAACTATTACATGTAAAGTACATAAAGGTGGTATATTTTACAGTATGGACTGTGCATGTGTTCGCGGGGTTAAGCATACCAAACCAGAGTTAGGTAATCGAGATTTGGATATGATTCAATTTGCCAAGGATAATAATGTTAGTGTACACTTATTATTTTAATTAGGTTTACTGAAAAAACAGTACTAAAATTTGTAAATTATTGATGACAACTGAACATTTCGTACTATTAGAAGTTGGTACATCTGAGTTTTCCCTGGATTTAAAGTAACATTATAACTTAATAAACCTTTTAGGCGGACATAATCACTGTGCATTCAGTTCGGAAAGCAGAAACTTTGCAACGAATCAAAATGTTGCTAAGCCCAAACCACAGCAATGTATTAATCTTCAGCACTATTTGTGAACAAGAGGGTCTTGATAATATTGATGACATTATTGTAGTAAGTGACTATTAAAGTAAGCAATACATGGATTCACAGTGGAAGAGAGAGCAGATACATACACTATTATTTCTTCTCTCGAGAGAGAGGCCTTTTTTTATTACAAAATGACACACTATTCACTTCTACTCAATTCTATTCAATTCTGCTTCTTTAAAAGTCAAACCTATTTTCTATCCAATATTATAACCATAATTAATTTTGCAGGAAAGTGACTGTTTAATTTTCGCAAGAGAATTTATTTCAAATGAAATTAAAAATCCCAATCAAATGCCAGCTATTCAAATGAACGTTTGTGCAAAATGCAAAAAGGTACTAAAGTACAATTCAATTTAAAGATAAAGAAGGTATTTATATTTACCTAAATAATGATACCACAGTTTATTATACCCCCAATTCCCAAAAGATTGATTATATTATTTGCTTGGCTGAAATAAAGTTTAATGCAAACTCCCAATCACGAGGCACGTAACAAAATGTTAAAGATAAATTATTTTAATCATCTTTTCGAAAACTGGGTATCAGTTTGCGGGTAATACTTAGATAAGACAATTTAACTTTTTAGCAAGGCAAACAATTCTTCGTTTCTGGACACGTTTTGCGTCAAACTTTGGTGGATGGCAGTGTATCTACAACAGACGTATCAGATGTTACAAATGCATTATTACAAGGTGCAGGTTTTGTGTTATTGGATTATACAGAACCAGCATATTTGCTAAAAGCTATGACTACACTAAATGGTATATGCAAGTCTGTGGAACCTTTGTCTAAACAATTTGACTTCTGGAGACTATATTTAGAGGTAATGTTGTTTCTATATTAATACGTATTTTGTTGCTACAGTATTAACACATTACTTGTTCTACATGACATAACGATCCATGAATCCCTGCAGGCAGATTATTTTTATTTATATCTATTTTTGTTACAGTTTCCAATACCAGTGAATGCAGCCGAAGCATGTGTTTTAAGTTGTGCACTTTCAGCTTTAAAAGTAGGAGCTAATATAATCATCCTGCCCACAGTTTCTGGAAAAACAGTTACTGAATTAATTAGAGTAACGTCATTATCACTCATTGTTTGTGTTACAACCAATTTGTCTGTTGCTAAACGATTGAGGGTTTATAGAAGTGTTAAAGCCATCGTCTATGATAGTAAGTTTACAAGTTCTTCATTATCTTATCATAATCATTAGCCTGTGTTTCTTCGCTGCTAGATATAGGCCTTTCCATCAACGCTCGATACTTCACACAATCTCCTGCTACTCTCATCCAGCCTCTGCCGGCCATTTTTACGGGCTATTTGGCGGGGAATCGTCTCACTCTGGGGATTGAGGATGCTGAACAATATAATATAATTGGTACTGGAGTCTTTGCTTACCAGTCGCCGTGGTCTAGTAGTAAGACCGCCGATTTAACAGCGGAAGTATAAGATTCAATTCCTGGTCTACAAATAATAAAAACTTGAGACATTTATGTCCATGCCAGAGATATTCTGTGCTTGCCACTTGTCATAATAGTCATATAATTAAGTTGCCTAAATATGAAATATGGTCGTGAATATATTTTAATTTTACTTATTATTTCAGAAAAACCGAAAAGTACTTTTTCCGAAGAAATGGATGCTCGTATTGAATTTGCTGTTAATTGGACTTTAAAACATAACTTTGTGGATTACGGTCATACATATGTTGCTCTTCAAAGATCAACACCTGCAAGTGCTTATTGCGATATGGTTAAATTTATAAACAACTAGCTTTTTAACATCAAGTAACAATAGGTGGGCAAAATATAATATTTTTAATGAATATAAATGTGGCCATAAGTAATAAAGGCTCAATAACACTAAATCGAACTGTGATAATAAATTCTCCGTCTTTTATTTATTAACTTCCATGCTCACACATTTACCATCAAGTCCTGTCACGGTCGCCACTTTGTAAAGAAATAATGGCTGAAACAACACATACACAAACTTAATTTTAGGGCAAACTTGAAATTAATTGACAGTCATCTCTATGACAACCACTATAAGTCTCATAGAGATTTCTACTTGTTTCACTTCAATGTCGAGCTTAGATGATGACGTCATATAACTATTTAAAAAATATTTTTACTTATAAAATTAAATAATATAAAAATCGGACCCTACTGGTTTAGGCGTAAAGACAAGCCAAATCTACAGACAATGCTTCTCTCCCGTTGTATGAATATGGTTTAACTCATTTACTAGTGTCATTAAGCTAAGGTACATTACAGTACATTAGTCCTAATCAGGGCTGCTGAAATGAGCTTCTAAGATGGCATTAGCAGAATCATACAGTGTTTGGTTGGGATAGTAGATAGGTAGTGAGTCATCGGGTACAAGCTCAAAACACCGTTTATTTCTCTAACGCTATAGACCAGCCCTATTCTGTTACTTAAGCGCAAACGTTATATAATGAAATCCAATAACTATATATATATATATATCACGCTCATATTTGCACGGACGCTGTCAAGGTCGAGCGCTTATAGAATTGAGAATTGAATAATATTTTGTAATTATGACGCAAGCTCTGACGTAAATAACGAAATCCGCTAATAATATTTGCGCTTAAGTAACAGAATACAGACTGCTGCATATTAAATCAATGAATGTCTATAAAATTTATCCTGGATTGATTTATTCGATAACAAATGTATTACTCGTTGACCCGCATACTGTTCGTATATTCATTGGGGCACAGTCTCAGAATTTGTAAATTTTATTTGTTTCCCTTGATGTGTACCATTGGGAATTGGACTATGTTACATCGATGTCAAAAAATACAAAGGGTTTTACGGATTGGACCGTTCAACATTTTAGCCTCCCGGGGGAATCCCTCATCGACAATACGACTCCAAAGCCAATATATATTTTACTATCCTTCTAAAAAAATACAATCGGGTATTTTGTTTGTTGCTGTAAACCTAGGACCCATCTCCTGCAGTGGAGGTCTGGGACGCTGTGTTCTAGGCGCTGTGATGATGATGATGATACATATTGTATTCTCCATTGTGTATATTTCATCATTCACTGGAAAAAACGAACGTTCAAGAACACTATTTGTTCAAATACTGGTAAGACTTTAAACTAAAGTTTTGCTGCAGCGCTAAAAGATTAGTTATATCGTAAATAATTTGAAATTTGAAAATGCTTTTATATACAGATTCAAGCACATTTTATTTATACATATTGTATTCTCCATTGTGTACATTTTTCCTTGAACCCTAAATGGTTTTTCTACAAATAAAGGTGAGCTTATTTATCTTTGTTTAATCTCAGCCTTTGTCAGCGCCAGATGCGGTCTTTGTTTCTTGTTCTACTTAAAAGAAGACTCTGAAAGAAATCAATTTATTTTTGTCAACTCACTTTCAAATCGTATGTTTTTACTGCAGATTCTACATTGTAAGACTTCTATGGAACTGGTAGACCCGAACGTACAAGAAATCTATTTGTTCAAATACTGCTAAATATAAAAATTAAGTTTGCTGCATTGCTAAAAAAATAGTTATATCGTATAATAAAACTATTAAACAACTTGACTTTGTGCATTTCGAACACAAGCGATTACTTATATATAAAAAAAGTTAAATAATTTCCAAATAATAAAATTATTGGGGTTGAAACAATATATATATTATATATTCTCTTGATACCCACAAATTCATAAAAGAGCTGGGTAAACGAATTTTCCAAGAGTGTGGCATTCCCAAATGCCATAACTACCTAAAACAGAATATGTCCATAATAATTCAACGAGGAAATGCGGCGAGCGTTTTAGCTACCCTCCCTGGTGGTAAGCCCTTAGTTTATTTTGTAGAATAGCTTTAATTTCATAGGTATTTTTAGTTTTAGTTTTATTAAAAACTAATAAAGAAAATTTATAAAAGATCAATAAAATAATAAAATGTCAAAAGTCCTTCGCGCCATTTTGCTCGGACATGTCAAGCAATGCAAGTTTTTGTTTTGCAAATTACTTTACTATGGATATTATTAGTCAAAAGTGGTTCTGTTTTGTTAAATAATGTGCTACAATGTGAATAATTATTTATTTATTTAAAACTTCATTGCACTATGTACAAGGGGCGGGCTTAATGCCGCTAGACATTCTCTGACAGCCAACCTTAGGGACAGATAAAGCATTTAAAGTGAACGGTAGGTGCAAGTAAAAATCCAATATATTTTAACTAAACGATCACATTGTAAGCAATAAACAATATGTTAATTATATACACACATAAACACATACATACATACACACAATAATACATACCAATACAATACATATACATACACATACATAAACATACATATAATACAACATATATATACATACACTAAGTAGGTCTCTTGTTAGGAGCCATTTAAGAAATGCAAATAGACCATATTTTTAAATTGTGCGCGATTTGATGCTTGTCTTATATTTAAGGGCAGGTTGTTCCACAAATTCGCAGCAACAACTGCAAAAGAGTTTGACACAAAGGAAGAATGATGCGAGGGAATGGAAAGAAGAGAGTTATGTGAAGAGCGAAGGGATCTGTCATGAAATGTGAATAGATAGGCAAAGTTGTTCTTGAGGTATTTCGGTGTCGCAGGCTCGTTGAGAATAGAGAAAAGTAAGCAAAGGATTCTGAGATTTCTGCGACATCGAATTGGCAACCACCCTAATTTAGCGCGATACTCAGAGATATGATCATATTTTCGTAAACAATAGATAAACCGGATACATGCGTTAAGTAGCCGGTCCATCTTGTTAAGCAAAACCTCCGAGAGATCGACACTACACACGTCACCATAGTCAAGGAGAGGAAGGAGAAGGCTTTGAGCTAGGGTTATTTTAGCTTTAATTGGCAAAAAATTTATGAGTTTATTTAGAGAGTGCAGTGAAGAAAAAATTTTACGACTCGTGTTACTAACTTGAGCAGTCCAGCTGAGGTGAGAGTCCAAATATACACCCAAGTTCTTGACTTCACCACAATATGCAATCGGAACGCTGTCAAACCGAATAGGGTCAATTTTGCTCATGTCAACTTTGGACAGTAGTCGCGAACTCCCTATTATGATTGATTGACATTTATTCGGATTGACAACGACCCCGTAGCGAGTAGACCATGAGTGTATATAACTAAGATCAGAATTAAGCTAAGCTATTGCACTATTAAGTGTGCTGACATCAGTCTGCACATAGAGCTGCAAGTCATCCGCATACAGGTGGTAGTGACAATAGAGAGAAGAAGTGATAGCATTAATAAATAGAGAAAACAATAGTGGAGAGAGAATTCCACCTTGTGGGACACCTGTAACTACATCACGCCACTCAGACGACATCTGATCCACACGAACCTGTTGCTGACGGCCATGTAGATAGTGAGAGAACCACGCCAATGCCTCTGAGGAGATTCCAAGACGAGACAACATAGAAATCAGGATCAATTGTGTTAAAGGCATTTGTGAAATCAATCAGCACAAGTACTGTAACTTTTGTTTCATCCATGCCACTTCTGATGTCTTCAGTTACTTTAAGTAAAGCTGAAGTAGTGCTATGACCGGGACGAAATCCGGACTGAAAGAAAACTATAAATTTGATACTAAGATATGGCACAATTTGCAGGATTTTTTTTGCGGTTATTCCACGCAGTGAACTCCAATAAACGGGTTTGGGAGATATTGACGCGAATTACTCCATGTAAAATATCAAATTCTGCAATACTTGGAATTTGATGATCCATAACTCAGTTATCAACAAATATTATGAATTAATTGCGTATTTAGGCCTGATGTATGTACAATGTCATTTAAAGAAACTAAACAAAAAAAAGAAAAGTATTAATAATGTAATGTCAAACTAAATATTTGTCATCGACATTTTGTCATTTATTGTTTACTTTTCCTATAATATTTAAGTAGGAAAATTATAATTATGGTTTGGCCTACGCCTTACGATGAAAAATTAAATCAGGTAATTACCTATTATAATTTTAAAGCAAGGGAATCTTTTTTAGGTAGTACGAACTAACCTAGTCCTTATTAAAAACCTTTCATAAAATATTTTCAGTATAATGCAATGGACCTACCTGGTCAGCAACTGACTGCTGCTAATGCTCCCAGCCAATTGGACCACGTTCTTAATTTAGACATAAGCAACCCGCCTGGATGTCAACGACTTACTGGAATTATTGCCACTATCGGTAAAGTATCATCACCACTCCAATCACTTGGTGTAGTCAGAAAAGTAGCTAGCTATATTTAAAACTAGACTTATAATTAATTAACCTATTTTAAAACTATAGTGGTGACTAGGTTCTAGGAACGCCTTTCTTAAAATCTTAAATAGGTCGGTTCAAACCCCAGCATGTAACCAATAAGAAAAAAAAAACTTTTTTTACGTGCATTTGTCATTGATTTACAATACCACCGCTCCCATGCTTCGGAAATCACGTTAAGCCGTCGCGTCGCCACGTCGGTCGTGGTTCATTAATATTGGCATCAGACCCTCGCCAACCCATCTGCTCAGCGTAGCGTGGTGAATGGAGCCCAAACTCTTCAGAAATTCCTGGAATTCCCATTTCCAACAGTGAAGGTTTAAAACTTTAACTCTAATTGCCTCCGTGATCTAGCGGTTAAGTCAGTGGATTTAGACTCGGAGGTACCGGGTTCGACCGGTTAAATTATTATTTAATTTATTTGTGATATTTCCCGAGTTTGGTACGCTAGAGACATCGAAGAGCTTGCCACTCTGTAAGGGAAACGGTCGTGATGATATTGGTAATGATATTAAAATAATGATTTTTTAATTCAATTATTTTATTATCTTATTTGAATTCTGTAATGTCCTATAATTAAGATGACAGCTAGCTCTATATTATCCGTATTACGTTGTAATGACTTTGTGTACATCTTGTACATAAATAAACTATAAATACTAATTAAGTATGTAATACTAATATATACACACATAATTAAATACTTTATAATACGAATATATTACGTCAGTTTTATATATAAACATATCAAAAATACAAATTATACAACTTTAATAGCGGTTGTTGGCTCGGTTGTAAGAACGCTTTCTTTAATATCCTACAAAGGGCTATTACTCACGCCGACATGACAAAGTCCTAGGTGTTATCCGTGAAGCAGTAAGTCTTTCTATTGCAAGAGCCAGAAAGGGACTGACTACAAATAAAACTTTGACCACATTTGTAAAGGAAGGGCAAAGCACGAAAACTAAATGCAAGCCCACCTCGATCCTTGGCGCCGCATCAGACTGGAAAATTCTCATGGATACATTTGAACACCATTATAGGATCCCAGATGAACTAGCTGTATCAGCCTATAGGCCAGACATCTTAGTGTTTTCTCGGAACTTGAAAAAAGTTATCCTTATTGAACTTACCGTTCCGTGGGAATCAAATATTCCAAAAGACCACAACATGAAGTCGAATAAAAATTATGATCTCACAGAAGAAATGATCAGGAACGGGTTCAAGACTCAGCTTTACGCAGTGGAAGTTGGTGCAAGAGGAGTTCCAGCAAAATCTTTGCATCACTTACTGAAAGAATTGGGCCTAAGCAGGTCTGCCGTCAATACATTTATGGAACGAGCTTCCAAGACGGCATTAACGGAATCATACAGTATTTGGTTGGGTAGGGAGAGAAGTAGAATGGTGGATGGTGAGCGTATTATCGCGCAATAGAAAAAAAAGGAGGCCTCCTTTTCTTAAACCAGCCAATTGTCGGTCGCAAGCCCGAGACACCATTCTTCTCATCTCTTACCCACACACGATGGACCCGGCACCCGCACGGTGAATCCATGGAATGCTTAGAAATTTGTCCTCTTCTCTCCACCGTTCCGGTGCCTCGGAGAGCACCTTAAGCCGTCGGTCCTGGTTCCACTAATATTAACTTGTAAGAATCGTTAATAAATTGTCATTAAAAATTTACATCAGATTCTAGCCAACCCGTCTGACCAGCGTGGCGAGTGCAGGCTAAATTCTCCAGATATATTTTCTGGAAGGCCCATCTCCAACAGTGGAGAGGTCTAGGACACTGTGTTCTAGGGCCTCTAATGAATGAAAAAACAGCGGTTATTTGGCAGTGTTCGCTTAGTAAAGGATTTCTGTATACAGACTACAGGAATAGAACCCGGTGCCTCACCGTCCAAATCTAAAGTCTTAATCTCTAGAGCATGAAGGCAGTCGCCATCGGTAATAACAGATTATTATTTATAGCTACAGAAAATTGTGGTGTGTCGCTTATAAAACCATAACGTGGGACACAAACACCTGATAGTGAACCTAGCATTTACTATGAATTGTGAACGTATCATTAAATATGCAAGGTGAGTTGGGGTAAGTGTGGCACATAAATACGAGAAATAAACTAAATGATGCTCACTCGTTCTAACTTACTGTGATGACTCTCGTAATTTCCATGTACTTTAATCGTAATTTTATGCAGATTACTATAACACATTCGAATTCTAGGTGATGCTTAGACTATCGATAAATACTACATTATACACGTACCTCGCCTAGTCACACTTCCCCCGTAGTAGAACAGAAAACAAATGTTTTGAGAGTGCCACAAGTTGGTATTAGTAGAACTGGGAACTGTGCTCTTCAAGGCACGAAAACGGTGGTGTAAATCTATGACAAATGTACTTAAGAAAAGTGTATATCTTATTGGTCAAAGGTAAGCGTTCTTCCAACCGAGCCACCACCGCGCCTATGCCGGATACCGTTGATGATTATTTTATTCTAGGAAAAGCTTCAAATAATGAAGAAATATTAGAAAATATGATAGCAGCAGGCATGAACATAGCCCTCCTAAATATGGCTTATGCTAGTAGAGACGAACATATTGATACCATACGATTGCTTCGTGAAGCTTCTAAAAATTATAGTGAAAAGGCGGGAAAGAACTATCCTTTGGGTATAGCATTACGATTGTCAGGAAGAAAGATCAGGACTGGTGTTATTTCAGATGTAAATTTTACTTGTTTGTCAACTTTTATAAATTACTAGCTGTGCCTTACCCTACGGTTGTATTTAGATTTACACTATGGCCATCTGTGGATTCCAGGAATAAATCTGCCATACTCTGATTATATAAGCGTGAAGAAACAAATAAATAACAGACAGATGGCTGTGGGGTCGCAATATGTCCTGTTCAGATGAGCATTTATCCACTTGCTAATCCTAAATCAAATATCAAAAATCATATCTGCCATATTTTTTATTTATTAAAATTGGTTTAGTAGTATAGGAGTGAAAGCGAGACAAACAGACATACATATATTCATATTGACATACATAGCTTATTTTACATTTATAAGATTAATATAAATATATACTTTGATTACTCCACATTTCAAACATATTTTAAATGACGTACATATCTTGAATCCAGTTCCCTTACAGGGTAGGCGAAGATAATTGAACGCCATTTGTCACGATCACTATATATAATACCTCTTTCACTTCATCGACATTCATCAACCTTTTTGATGGATAAACTTTTTACAAAAAAATGCAAATTGGACTAGTAACTTTCTTTAGAAATGGTAATATGAGATTTAAATTTAGTAATAAAAAACTAACTTTACAGACTTATGGCGAGACGGTTGAACTGAAAACCTCAGAAGTGGTCAGACTAACTTCGGACGAAACTTACAGAGAAAAATGTTCTCCTTACACTATATTTGTTGACTTCATGAATTTAGGAGATCATCTCAAGAAAGGCGACTCGATTCTCATAGATAATGAGGCCATATTGTTGAAAGTGGAAATTATATCAGTGACTACAATAACTTGCAAAATCGGAAGAGGTGGAATTCTCGGTTCTTACAAAGACGTCTATATTCCTCATGTAGTATTTGATGTTCCGAATTATACTGAGAAAGATAAGTTGGACGTTGAAATGGCAATCAAACACCAGGTATAAGTGTGGAAAATATTTCATTTGATTAGGTAAAAGACGCGAATAGAAAACCCAGTATAATACGTCAGGAATACATCTCAGAAGTATATATGCAATTAAATTATTTTTATAACTTTCAGGTTGATTTCATAGTTGCGCCATTTGTACACTTTGCTAATGCTATTGACGAATTAAGAGAGCTTCTAGGACCTAGAGGAAAGAAAGTTAAAATTATTGCTGAAATACAAACTATAGAAGGATTCCAAAATTTTGATAATATTCTTTTGGTGGGTTACTCAAAAGTTGTGTCCAAGCTTTTGCACGATTTTTAAAAAATATCACGTATCTTAATAATCGTTATGACCTTTCATCATCATCATCATCATCATCAGCCTGTGTCTCTCCATTTTCCGTGGAGACCCTTCATCATTTGTACGTGGTCTCCACTCCAAAACTCGGCTACTTCATTATCCATAATACTTTTAAGAATACATGGGTAAACTAATCTCACCATACTTATATTTTTAATTACTTAATTTACCACGTCGTTATCGTCATCATCAACCTATGTATCTACAGCAACATTATTTCATTCCTGTTATTTAGGTAACTGATGGTGTGATGATATCCAGGCAAGAATTAGGAACCGATATACAGCCCAAGAAACTAGTTATTGCTCAGAAAAATATGATTGCCAGAGCTAATCAGGTAACAATGTTAAATTACATGTGTTTGCTGTTTGTGATTATTTTCCTATATTATTAGCAAGTGCTGCAAAATCTAAAAATGGAAGTAGCTAAAATCAGACTGACGATTTATATATTTATTTTAAGTAGGTATCTAAAACATCTCATCAAACGAGCATGGCTTGTGGAGTATGACTTACCTACATAATTAAAAGGAAGATACCGACGTGTAAGATAATATAATACCATACAGGTGTACGAGTTATATTATATTAGTTACATAATATATTATCTTTTATTTACCAAATTCTGTAGAGTATAATACGATATTATTATGATTATTTTTAAATAGGTACCAAAGTCGGCCAATATTGAGTAAAAATAAGATTGCCTGTAATGCATAACGGCAGTAACGATATATATATATAAGTAAAGTATCATCACGACCGTTTCCATTCGGGGTGGTGAGAAACTACGCTTATAAATAAGCGGATTCACATTTAGCTGACATCACTATGTCAAGTGGCAAGCTCGTCGATGTCTCAAGCGTACCAAACTCGAGAAATATCACAAATACATTAAATATTATTTAAATGTATTAATCTACATGTATAAATATTTTTGTGTGCCGACCAGGAATCGAACCCGGTACCTCCGAGTCTAAATCCACGGACTTAACCGCTAGACCACGGAGGCAGTTATTATTTTATTTACACTGTATATATATATATTGTAAATAAAATAATATTAATATTATTTATATTTAAAACATATTAAAATTTAGATTATATGCATGTTATAGATAATTCTGGATGACAGGAGTCAGATCACTTTCAGGTGAAACAAAAAAGTAACACTTAAACAAATCTTATACAATTTACGAGAATTGTGAAAAAAGCTTAATAGAGTATAAAAAAAATAATGAAAACTTTACTTAAAAAGTGGATAGGTTCATTAAAACTTTAAATTTAGGCATTTCGGTGTATTGTGAATATGTATGAGTGTGTGTGAAGGATGATATGGGAGTTTAGCTTTTAATGAAAAACGTTTTTAATTGGCAGGCAAATATACCGGTCAGTGTAAACGCCCAAGTTTTGAGTAGTATGCGGTTTAACAAGCTTGCTCTTCGCGCCGAACTTCTTGATATATCCAACTGTATACTGGACGGGGCTGATAGTCTGGTACTATCTGCTGAAACATCAATTGGCTTGTATCCAGTCGAAGCTATTTTGACTTTGTCTAATGTATCTAGGGAAGCCGAAGCTTGTTTATGGACTAGGCAGATTTTTCGTGATCTTGTGGACCATGTAAGTTTACTAATTGCTAAAATTAATGTTAATCTTATTACACATTTCAAACAACTTTAGTATTGTCACTCAAACTTTATAGTTCATAAATAAAGTAAGTAATAAGATGTCATCAATGTGGAGATATTAAATTGTAGCCAACTTACATTTAAACAAAGTTAATCGTCAAATTAAACTGTTAATATTATAATAAATAATAAAAATACACAATTATTAATAGTTTTCCAAAATATAATAATCAATTCATTAGCACATCCAGCATAAGGCATTTTAGTCACTAATAAAATCATTTATATTATAATAAAACTTGGCGTTTAAGATTTTATTTATTTTACTTTAAATAAAGCTCGCAAATCAGAGTCTGTAGACTGTTACTTAAGCGCAAACGATATATAATGAGTTCCCTTAAATAACGGAAACTGACATTGTAAAACGCTAATAAAATTAGAATCCAATCAATCCAAGAATCCTTGATCCTGGGTTTTCTCCGTATACCGCGTGTAATTATCAAAAGAGCAAATATGTTTTAGGCTTCAGGTGTCATTAGCCATATCTATATTTGAAATAAAAAAGTTCAATATTTTTTTAAGAAAAAGTCATTATCCGAAAAACAAAATACAACTGCATGGCGAATAAGGCCGCGTCTGAAAATCATTCGTGATTACTATTATTAAATGATCTCGCCCACAGCGATCGTCGACCTTTGATGTTGATCATGATTAGGCTCTGTATGAGTGACGATATTTTTAGGAAACCTTCTCTGCACCGTAACTTAAGATTTTATTACTAAATAATTAAAGTAAAAAATACGTAGTTCTTTATTTTAATTCTAGATTATAAAATCAAAATCAAAACATTTATTTTCTAGAATACGGTACAAATTGTGGCTAGTAGTAGTACAGTTTTCCGGCGTATCCTGCCGTCATGCAGCATGAAAATATTTACAGTTATATAAATAGTCAATAGTTTCAACACACCTAAATACATAAAAAAAAAAAAAAATGAAACTGTGGTCTAGTGGTAACAAACGTTGCCGTGAACTCGGGAGGTCGTGGGTTCGATTCCCACCGGGGGCAAGTTGTGCATTGTATAATTTGTCTCGGTCTGGGTGTTTATATGTATAATATGTATATATTTACAAAAAAAAAAAGTATAATATGTAGTTTATCAACCATCTAGTTTCCGTAACACAAGCCTCGTAGCTTACCACGGAAATTATATGGCGCTGTGTGTCCTGGAAATATTTATTATTATTTATTATTATATTATGTCAAAGGATAGGGAATGATAATAATTTAATTTTCCTACTCAAGTACATCACTAATAAATTCCATATTTGAATAGTATACCTTTAGTACCAATGGGGTGTATCACTAACTTTTTATCACGATAGATGGCGCATGATATATGGTACCTAACATAACTGTCAGTTGCATAGAAAACTTGTATTTTTATTACGATTTTAATTATTTTTTGTATATTATGCCGAAGTGAGCAGCTTTTAAGTGTACAAATCGAGATTTCTAAGCGAAATCAAAGATATGGTGATCTTAAAATTGCCACTCTATCAATAAACCTTTTTTCTTTTTAAAGACGGGGCGTGCGTTTTTTAAGTCGTCTTTTAAGGTAGGTAACGTTAATTTAAAATACACTTTTCTGTTATAAACATATAAAACCACGAAAAACATTTTAAAATGATGCTATATAGGTGTAAAATAAGGTACCATTGCCGCTAGCGACATCTACAAAAAGCTTTGCCTGATACGCCCCATAGCTTAAATAACTTATAATATAAAGATATTTGCTCTTTCATAAATTTCACGTAGTATATAATGTTTCGACTAACGACAACAGCAAATTACCGCTGATTTTAACGAGACGGGCCAAGAGCGAAGCAAACGGTTATAGGATTTTAGTCCGTTGGCGCTATGGCGACTTCTCACGAGGTCCATAGTGAGCGGGCATGCAACGAAGAAGTTGTATCATTGACGATTATGTGATTCCGTCTATAAACAAAAAAAGACGACAGCAAATAACTTTTTGCGTTCATTTTAACAATTTTCTATTACTTGTATTTTTTATATTTACCATAATTTTGCCATATTTTTAATGTATGGTATTATAAAACGTATTTTTAAGATAAATTTTGTTGAGATTTTATTTATAAATAAAATCGGATAATAAATAATATTTTGTTGTTGTCCCGATGATTTTAAAGTTGCAACCCCATGGGTGACTTTTGAAATGATAGCAGAAAACTTTATGTTGACATAAGCTCGGCTATGATCGTCAAAACTCGGGCAAAAAGTAACAGAATTTCCTATTTTGGCAATCTAACGTGGCGCTCAAGTAATGAAATACGGCTGCTAGTGTAGGTATTAAATTGATGCAAATTTACATTTGAACAGAGTCGAATACCGTGCGATCAACCGACGGCGACGGCCATAGCGAGTGTGCTGGCTGCACAGCGAACATTGGCAGCTGCTATTATAGTCGTAACAACTTCTGGCCAATCAGCCCAAATCGTGGCTAAATACCGGCCTCGATGTCCGATCCTGGCGGTTACGAGATACATTCATGTTGCCAGACATTTGCATATGTGGAAAGGGGTTATGCCTCTCATTTTTGAAGGTTATTTATGCAGCTATTTTTTCATTTTCAAAATTTAATAGTAATTAACTGCCTCCGTGGTCTAGCGGTTAAATCCATTGATTTAGACTCGGGTTCAATTCCTGTATACTCCTGAACTTAATTGCACTATGTACAAAGGCGGACTTAATGCGGCTAGACATTCTCTTTTAGCCAAACCCTTAGAAAATTAAAGTGAAAGTAGGTGCAATAGTAAATATCAAATGACAATTTGTAAATATATAAATATATATATATATATATATATATATATATATATATATAGAAATTACTTACTATACTAACACGTTTTGCTTTAAATATACATACCTACATACATTTTTTTTTAAGCCGGTCCTTTTGCGGGACAGAGGCAATTGAACGCTATTTGTCAATATGTATTTTTTTTTAGATAATCCGGATCCCGATTGGAATGTGGATTTAGATCAGCGTGTCAAATTCGGCACTCGATGGGCAATGGAGCAAGGTTTCGTTAGAATAGGTGACCCCATTGTCACAGTTTCTGGCTGGAAACACGGCTCCGGTTTCACAAACACAATGAGAGTTGTCTATGCCACAGAAGATAATGACAACTAGAAAATTGAATTTTACGTTATCAGGCAAATATGTGCCAGCCAAAACAAAATGATTAGATATTTATATTTTAGATGCGGCTTTATTAAAATATTATTTTATTGTTGTATTCTCTTCCCCCGATGGATCATGAAAGAGGTGATAGGAAAGGCATACCTGCCCATACAGCCAAGTCAGACGTAATATGTTTTATGAGTTAATGAGGTCATCATCAAATTCCAGATGTTGCAGAATTTGATGCTTTTCTTGGAGTCACTCGCGGCATTATTGCCCAAACACGTCGGGTATAATATGAGTGTTCACAGCGCGAGAAATACCGCAAAAAATTTTGCATTGTAGCACATTATTAAACAAAACAACACCACTTTTGACTAACAATATCCACAGTAACAGCCATTAGGACATAATCAACATTATTATTATGCAATAAAAAATTACTATTAAAATTATGAATTCTCGTGAGTATCTGGTATTTTTCTTTGCACATTTATTAGACAATTTGATTCTCCAAAATTCGGACACAAATTCGTCTATTGAATGTTTTCGTAGCATATTATTATTTAGAGACCTATCTCAAAATAATAATTATGCAAAATTAAATTATTGCTGAATTCCTCTCTACCTATTGAAAACCTAGGTCAGTGAGGAAGGTTCTGAATATCAAAGGCAAGAGAGAACTTAGACGATGGTTAACCACTAAATTGGAGACCTCCTTTATACTGTATCGAATTTGCCTTCAAGAGAAATATCTAATGGATTAATGGACTATCTGAATCCTGTGGCTAAGCAGTTAATCGTACCAAATTTGAAATTTGTGGGTCTAGGAAAGAGGAAAAAGTGTTTTAAGATATTATAATATATGCCCATTAATATTCCCATTGCTTTCTCCTTTCAAGTCAACATTTTACGTAATTCACAGTTATACATGCATTTTTAGATAAATGATTCTAATAAGGTTACCAATTTAAGTAAAAAAAACCCTATGTTTTATATACATAGGTAGTTTAGGTATGCAAAATGTTTAAAATATCATCATGAAAATTTTAGTACCTACTAATTGTTAACATTAGTTTTATCGATAAAACTATCGACACTCCTATTTATTTATTTTTTATTATCGTCCAACAGCACAAGTAGTACAAAAATAGCTCAAAATATATGATATAATTTAAGTAAACTTACTGTCATTTTAACTTTTATATTCTTTTTTCGTGAATTGTAGGGTTTCCGGAACCGCTTCAGTTTTTGATAACCAGGAATTCCGGTACTTTTTCGTAAAGAAACCCGGTTCTTTCGGTGCTTGGTAGTTTCTGTTATATATTACTTATAAAACAGGTGTTATGCTTCAAAAGTAAAACACTAATAAATATTTAAGTAGATTTTATTGTAACTTTTAAGTTATTCCAAAAAATAACAAAAGAATCAAACAGAACCTAATCACATGTCTTATCATATACATTTTTCTTCTATTTTCTGTTCTCATACCTAGTTTATAAATCAGTAAGTATAGTTGTAAAAATTAACAATCATCATCCTTGGACGGAAACATATACCTATCACTGGGTACCGTACCTAAATTAAAATTATCTTAAAAAATTTTCAAATAAAACAATTAAAATTAAACTTTTTTAACAAACAATAAATAACATAATCGTCTCCTTTTGAATATTCAAGAAATAACTAAAAAAAGTAAGAGTAAGCAAGTAGGTAGTATGAATCGCGTAATTCCGGTACTTTCGAGATCGGGATTTTCCGGTTCTGAACCCTAGTGAAATGTTAAACTGGCAATCACTCCATGATATGGCAGTAATATATTAATGACGTGATGAGATAATGGAATTGCCCTACTAAATAATACAGCCATGAAAATACTTACATTTTGGTATGTCAAGGATATAAGTTATCTTTATATTTCATACAATTTTATACAGCTTCTGTAAGCGGATCACTTGAAAAAGGAGTGCAACGGATGTAATTACAGGTACAGAAGACTAAGAGAAATCGTAGAACTGCCTCAAAAAGCTAACAAAGGTAGGGATCCCTGGTCGACCGTCCTCGCCGGAATTCTCGATGACCTATACAAGGCAATTTAGTACAATTGCAGAGGCGACTTGCCTCTAAAATCGGATTTACGTAACTTTAACTTTAAAGGGAACATCGACGTAATTAATCCTTAGCTTTAGTATGTCAAAGCGCTTGCGGATATTGAATTTGTTCTGCACTCTTTATAAAGGTCTTCGTCTGCTAAATTCGTTATATGCACGGCGAAAACAATTCGTATTTAAACATCAAACGACACAACTCATGATGGAACCTACCAATTAATTCGCTAAGAGAAATAAAAAAATCTCCAGCAGCAGGCATGTACGAGCTTGCCACTTGTCATGATGGGCGTATAGTAGAATTAGCTAAATTTAATTCAAATTCAAAATTATTTATTGTCAAGATTGTTTACATTGGTATAAAGAGAGGTGATGTACATTACTTAAATTTTAATCAATCTGCCTACAATAAGCAAACAATAATTCTATATTATAAACATAATTAACATTATAAATAAAAAATAAACAAACTTTAAACAATAGTATTATCATTATTATTATTACAAAAATTAAAAATCATTTATCTACTTATTTATCTAAATTAAATACTATTTTAAAATGAATGTCCAAAATCAATTAATTTAATATAATTTAATTATAAATGTCAAAATATTAAAATTAAATTAGTAAAAGAGACAACCTAATAATTTAAACCCTCTTATTCAAAAAACGTCAGTTCTGACCAATTATTTATTATATCATCATTATTACAGACTCTAGAATACAGCGTCTTAGACCTGCACTGCTGGAGAATGGCCTTCCAGAACATATATCTGGAAACGGGTTGGCGAGGTGTTGGTAATCTAATATAATGTAATGGTTCATGACGGGATTTTAACCCCGAACCCTTTTTTTGGATTGGAAAACGTTCTTACAACTGTGCCACCACCGCTATTTCCGACCACCACCGATCTTTATTTGGTATTCATAAAATACCTAATTTACAATTATGTGTAAATAAAAAAATCTTGGACGATGGAAACAATTTGCATTCCAACATCAAACGGCACGAGTCATGATAAAACTGCATCAATTAATAAAAGTTTCTTTAGGCGAAAACAAAATATTTGTTTTCAGCGATATTTGGGTAATCCGCTTATCTGTGTCAGCCACCTTAGAAGGAAAACGAGGTTACGTCTGCAAATAAAAAAGTATCATCACCACCGTAATCCTTAGCGTCAGAAACTATGCATTTTTAAGAAGCGGTTTCACATTTAGCCAAGTGTACTTTAGGCCCTTATGGACAACTGGCAATGCTATGTCTTATGTCTCTAGTGGTTCTAGCTAAATGTCACAAATTTAAAATTTTTGTTTCCGACCAAGAATCGCATCCGGTACCTCCATATATAAATCTACAGTCTAAACTGCTAGACCTCAGAGGCAGTCGAAGAAATAACAAGCTAAAAGTAAGGAAATAAAAATTCAAAGAAGAAAGGTAGCAAATGGCAGTTTCGGAGGCATCAACTCGAGATGGGCGGCTAAATTGTAATGTTTACAAGTTAAATTAGGTGAGGGAGGAAGAAGTTATTCATAACGAGCGAACTCACCTTTTTGTGGCGAGCTCCGGAGATTACGGAAGTACAATTTGTGTTGTCAAGAATTGTCTGTCTCCATTGAAACGAGAGTTTGAAGATGTAAGCATAACTCGATTTAAGTTTACTGAGAAGTCGAATTTTTAAGTCAATTTCTTGTGAAGAAAGTTTAAATAGCTCCACAACTTTAGATGCTGAAGAATCTCCCCTTCGTATTTTAAATTATAGATTTTTTTTCTTTTCCTCTTCTTAGTCGCTACACTCTTGGTATAGTGGTCAAGGACGTCATTTCAGCGTTAGCGTTATCACATCTAACCAAGTCGTCGCTACTTCTTATTATTTATTTATTTATTAGATCTCCACCAATATGTACACCAATTCATTACAACATAATAAGGATAATATAGAGCTAGGTGTCACCTTAATTATAGGAGATTACAGCATTCAAATAAGAGTAATAGTAACAATTTTAATATAAATAAGATAAAGTTCAGTTCTTAAAAAAATCTAGGTATAAATTAATAATAATGTTATAA
The DNA here is from genome assembly GCA_910589645.1 of Tinea semifulvella. NCBI lineage: Eukaryota > Metazoa > Arthropoda > Insecta > Lepidoptera > Tineidae > Tinea > Tinea semifulvella. The sequence continues at coordinate 5,279,876 of OU342586.1, read as the reverse complement.
AGTAATAATTCTATAAAAAGATAACAATACTTAAAAATAAATTTTAAAAAACAAATAATAGTAACATAATAAAATAATAACTAAAATAATAATTATTAGACAATTAATAATCAAAACACCTCTATTTGCTTTATGCATTTTTCATAATCATGTTGGCTGGATGAAAAAACGTCAAAATCCTGAAGGAAATGTACTGCCTGATCATTCGATTCAATAGTGAAAAATAGTCATTAGTCCACCTCGTAAAAGACTTACCACACATCCTTTTATCATCAACTTCCCATTGAACTTGAAAGCACTGCATGGATGTTGCTCAACACCTCTGAAGAAACTGAGAATGCGTGATTGTACAGTTAAGAATAGACATTGCTTTATTCCCAGTTCTTTCAAGATAGCCTTGTTGGTTCGATATCTTATTTTTGTTAATAAGTAATAACTCATTGTTTTAAGACAATTTCATTAAAAAATATGTCTAATAGTAAAAATGTATAAGTAGCACGATTTTAAAAACAACTTTGTTTTTATGCATAAATACGTCTTTACGGTCCTTAAGCCGTATAATGCTAAGTAGAATGTTATGTACTCGTAAACTTTGCACAGCCTCTCAAATTTATGAAAGTTCACATTAAAAATATTCACGAAACGAAACAAGTAAATTTATTTCCAGATTCGCTTTGGTGCGCAATAAATTAGCTGTTTAAAGCTGGGAAATAAGAACATGATTTGACTTATTATACTCGTACCTTTGGTGATAAAGCCATCATATCCCCTATTTAACTTTAAGCGAGTCCCCCAATACAGGTCTAACTAAACTTAAAGGGGGATCCAGAAAATGTACTATTTAACCTTGCATTTAAGGATATATATTTTTTTTTTTTATAAAGAGTATATAAAAATGTACCGCAGGTAGGTACCGTAGCCACTGATGATTTGGAATAATTCGAGCCTGTATATTTTCCGATTCCTGGTTATAACCAGGAGTCCTTTAAGCGAAGCGTGAAAAATTATATTGGGATAATGCTTTATAGATTCAGCCTTAGATCTTATAAAACTAACAAAGTTAACCGCGAATTTCAATTAAGGTGGAACAAGTTGATAGCAGCGGTAACGCTTCACGAGGCATTAACCGCCAAATATATCTAAGAAATGGTTTGAGAAAGCCGTAATGAGCGCATTAGTCTACCTTTTAGTTCAAATTTATCCTAGTATTTTATCTTAGCCCCATTACGGCGAAAATTGTTATGAATTTTAATGATACATTTATTCGGACTTTTTTTTACGTTATTAAATAAAACCGAACTATTTATTATTAAAATGTTATAAGAATACTAAAAACTATTTAACTATTGAAAAATATTTAAAAGATTTTTGGCTAGACGAACAGATGTGCCCCAAGTAGCAGTTTTATTGATCTGAGTTATCCGAGTCACTTTCTGGTTTGCCACATTACTATTGCAACTTATTAAAACTGAGTTATGACACTTTCTTTCTGGCTATATATAATATGTTACTTTTTGATCCAAGTAACAATTTTATTAAAACTGAGTTATGTCACTTTCTTTCTTGCTATATAATGTGTTACTTTTTTATCCAAGTATCAATTTTATTAAAACTGAGTTATGACACTTTCTTTCTTGCTTTATATAATATGTTACTTTTTGATCCAAGTATCAATTTTATTAAAACTGAGTTATGACACTTTCTTTCTTGCTTTATATAATATGTTACTTTTTGATCCAAGTATCAATTTTATTAAAACTGAGTTATGTCACTTTCTTTCTTGCTATATAATGTGTTACTTTTTTATCCAAGTATCAATTTTATTAAAACTGAGTTATGACACTTTCTTTCTTGCTTTATATAATATGTTACTTTTTTATCCAGGTAACAATTTTATTAAAACTGAATTATATCACTTTCTGGTTCGATATATAATATACTCTTTGATCCAAGTAACAATTTTAACAAAACTTGTCACTTTATACTATATTAGTAGTTTATGAAACTGTTGCATAATAAGGGGTATTATACACGAGTGTATGTTTAAAAACCGAGCCGTAGCTGCGTAGGCGAGGTTTTTATTAGTATCACACGAGTGTTTTAATACCTTATTATGTGCAGTTTCATACACTAATTTATCTACTCTCATACATTGGGATTGAACCTTTAGTATAAAAGATAATGATTTATAATTTATAATAATTTATGATTTATAAAAGATAAAAGTTAAAAGAGTAAGAATTTTAAGCAAAAATAAAAAAAACACACGAAATGCTATACAACAAAACGTATTGAATGGCGCCAATTTTGACTTTTAGTTTTTTTAAATGATCATGGTAAAGAATACATAAGTCCTAAACAATGAAATGGCGCCAAAACCTAGCTTATGACCGCGCACACGCTATGGCGGGCGCTGCCATAGACAAGTAAAAATTGGAATCAAAACTTTTTTGTAATGGAACCTTTGCCTTAAAAAAATAAGTGTTATATAATATGTATGATTCTATTTTTTAAATTAAATGTGACATTATTTTGTTGTTGACAGTGTTATAATATGATTCTATTTTTAAATTTCAGCAGTATGTTTATAAAGTATGTCAGTATAAATTCGTTTTGAAGTTTGTAATTCGCATTTTACGATATGAGAGTAAAGTAAAGTATCATCACGACCGTTTCCCTTTCGGGGTGGTCAGAAACCACGCTTATAAGCGGATTTACATTTAGCCAACTTTACTATACGCCAATCATGACAAGTGGCAAGCTCGTCGATGTCTCCAGCGCGGCTTACCAAACTCGAGAAATATCACAAATAAATTTAATATTAATTAAATGTATTTATTTACATTAATAAATATTTTTGTGTCCCGACCAGGAATCGAACCCGGTACCTCCGCGTCTTAATCCACGGACTTAACCGCTAGACCACGGAGGCAGTTATGTGATATGAGAGTGGATAAAATAAGTTACGTTTGGCCCAAGTATAAAATCTATATAGGCGCCAACTGTAATAGTATATAGTAAAAAAGAAGCCAAATTAATTAATTAATTATTAATTAATTAATTAATTAATTATTAATTAATATACAATTGGTTTTTTTTCTTGACTATGACTTATATTATTTATCATAATATTATTTATTTATTCTATTCTAATTTGGTAAACATATATGTAAACTGTACATTTAGTGCTCCTTCCGATTAAGTAAATGGTACTGTATATCTCTGCGACCCGTGACTCACCCAACATAAGGCATCAGCTGAAAATCAGCGCTGCAGCCTCGGCTGTAGCATATGCTGAGCTGACCACCTATTTATCGCCACACCTGTTTGTATGTTTCGGTATATAGAATAGGCTTACATTTAAATTTATTCCTTGCATATTTTAATTTTTTTGTAACCATTCTAATTGTTGTGATAAATAAAGTATTATCTTTCTTTCTTTCTTTCAAAAGGTAACATATTACATAGCAACCATGAAAATCACTATTTATTAACATTAACGCACACTAGCAACTATGTGTTGGTATATTTGAGAAGGAGGACGAAATATGCCCGATTTAAGTACTATAACTATTTTATGGCATTTGCTTTCTTATGGCAATATGTTATAACACACCTAAATCTAGATTATAATCTGTTAAGGTCTAACCATTTCATTACCTATCTGTTTTATATTTTTTATTGTATAAGTTTTGATTTTATTAGTGCTAGTTGATATTGTCATCAAAGTGAACCAGAAGAAATAAACTATTTGATTTTGACTTTACGGTAGTGGTGATACCCAGGCTATTAATAGGTATTCTGAGAACTTATAAAATTTAAACCATTTCGCGTATCAGCACGTCTTCTCGCTACCTTATAAAATATCTAACTACGTTAAGTAGACGTATAGAGCCTCAATAATGTCATTAAGTTGTTCGCAGCGAAGAGACCCGACTACTCTGGACGCCTAACTATGTTCCACTGAAGGAAAATTCATTTCCTACTTAACGGCACAGGAGTGGACGAAAATAGATTAACTTTAAGACATAGACATGAAAAAATATACATTCCGAAAACGATGGCCCCAATATTAAATCACTATGGTTTGCATAATACCAAATGGTACACTCGCATGTGTCATACATGTCATTGCCGGTTATGGTCGTGTTCGACCACGCACTTTTCAATTAATAATCTTGTTGTTTCACAGACAATATCCCGACCTGCGTGCTACGGATGTGTAAAACACGTTCTTTTATGGCAAATGTGCTTGACTCTATGTTATATTTTACCTCATTGGTAATCATGCATTGATGATTTTTTTTTTAACCTGGCTGAGAAGTCAGTTGTTTTTTTTTTTTTTGCAAGTAGGCATAGGACAAAAAGATATGTAGAATGCACTTTTACAATATGTAGAATGCACTTTTACACGACAATTTTTACAATATTGATATAAAACGATATAATTTTATAGTACATATTGGTGAATCTGGAGCAGTACATGATAACCATCATTTGAAAAGAGGAACAATAAAATAACAAAATTATAAATACAGAATAACGCCTAACATTATAGCTGCTGTAGATAGGCATTGTCACACTATAAGCTAAGACAGACACAATTATAAGAATATAAATGTCAATGTCAGTTAAGATAATAGCTGATGTAAAGAGGCATTGTCATACTATAAGCTAGAACAATAAATTATTTTTTTAAAAAAAAAGGTAACTTAATATTATATTCAAATTCAAAATATTTATTTTCATATGGTTCACATGTAACACTCGGATATTGTAATTTTTTTACAATATTATTCAAATAATAAATAAAAAGATTAAATTAAATTAATAATTAATAGCTGCTGTATAAAGGCATTGTCATACTAAACTAGACTATAACTAAATTCAAATTGTGTAACGATTAACGATTAAAGGCCGGTTGCAAAGAGGCAGATAATCTTTTGACATGTTTAACTCTTAATTTTATATAGTTTAAGTGTGCAAAATGATTAAAATGATAAAAATCATGGCAGCTCTAGTAGGTACTAAAGAACTTAATTGATACGACATACATCTTTTATTTTCCAAATAACCTAATTGCACAGTAATATATAGTTAAATAACAGTCTTATCTATAAAAGTTTCGAAACTACAATTTATTAATATTATATACTATTAATATTTTTTTATCATTGCCCTTTTTAAAAATATTCTAGCACGACATGGTAACCTAACCGATGACTGACATCAGTACCTAACACTATAATAATAATAATAATAAATCGTTTATTATCAGGCGACAAATGGCCCATATACATTTAAAAATAAAATTAACTTAAGAATAATAATATTAATTAATCTAAAGCTTCCGTATCTTCATCTTCTTGTAGTCATAGAAGTACCCATAAGATACTGTGACCACCTTCCGAGGAGTCCAAGAAGCTTCAGTGGACGGTGCCGGCGTCCCTGCTGCTAGTGCAGAGGGAGTAGGTGCTGCGCGGGGTCCAGGAACATCGATGGTGCTGCGTGAAGCAAATACACGAATGTTGTTGCGGTACACAACACCGAGCGGCCAGAATTAATTCCTTCTTTAGGAATATTTTGGGGCGCTCTGAACGCACAAATCCTAAATTCTAAAGTAACTGTTGCAAATCGTTTTATATTTTCGACGCTTGCTGATCTGCTTGTTCCGCTGCAGCACCAGCTCTAACAGAAGTGCCTTGAAGGTGGGAAGGGGCTAGGGAATCCCCGCAGGTAAAATCCCACACCAGGGATTGGCCCAATCTCCAAGGTACTAATGTCATTCCGTCTGGACGCTTGCCATCGTCTCGACTCAGACCGGTTGGTTCTAAAATAGATGAGATCGAGTCTACTGCAAGCGTCTTTCGAATTTATGGCGCTAAGACGGAAAAAGCGACCCGCACTTTTGGAACACGACTGCCCGTGGTGACCAAGCTCATCGACATCTTTTTCAGATGAACAACGATGTGGTTCACACACTTTTATGCCTAGTCGTAGGCAAACTGATATGCGTAAGGAGCTATTTACTGGTATACGAGTGTAGTAAAGCCCGACTTTGCCTTTGTGCAATAAATAAATAAATTCCTTATTCTTGTAGAAGATAGCAGGTATGCAAAACTATGGCCGTGTCTACTGAGATTCATACCGGTGCCGGGCGTCGAGGCCAATAAATAATCAAAATCTTGGTACGTGAATATCTCATTTGACAATTCCTTGGTTCGTGATAAAAATACAAAAATATTTACGCTGGTCATAAAACACGTGTAGATAAGACAGACCCTCAAACCGCTATTTTATATTTCTCCCAGATTCAAGAAATTCGTTGTGCTAAACTCATCTTTATTTTTCAAATATTAGGAGCTAATTTGCCTATGACAATCTTTGGTAGTTATACTCGTACATCAAATTTAGATAATGTATTTTACGTACACTTTCTTTGCTATTTATTTATTCAATATTTCATAAATGCTGAAAATTTAAGAAACATTAGGTATTCTTTCATTTAAATGCCTCCGTCTGTGTATTTATACTCGGAGGTACGAATCGAACCTCCTGGTAGGGACAATAGTATTTATTAATTTAAATATATACATTTAATTAATATTGAATTTATTTGTGATATTTCCCGAGTTTGATACGCTAGAGACATCTACGAGCTTGCCACTTGTCATGATTGGCCAATAGTAAAGTTGGCTAAATGTGAATCCGCTTCTTTATAAGCGTGGTTTCTTACCAGCCTGAAAGGAAATCGGTCGTGATGATAATACTTCATTTAAATGAAAGTGATAATAAAAGGAGACTCCTGCGCCTACGGACTAAAACCCTATAAACCGTCTCTCTTTCACTGTTGGCCCTGCGTGCCTTAACATCTAAATCTGAGTCGTGGCTACGGAGTAAAGGCACTCGTTCGCATAGTTACTATTTACGCTTATTAAAATATGGGATAATTAAAATAATACATTTATTTATTCGTTCGATCAGACCCTGGCGATTAATATCAGTCTCACTATGCCGGCTTTTTGTTACTTTGGCTGGTAGTTTGAGATGAGGCCGCTGTTTCCTCAACAAGAAAAATGGTTTTAGTGATTTCATGATTATAGCATGATATAGTTACCATTATGTAATATATTTAAAATTACCACTATCTGTAATTGTATCATAAATTTGTTATTTACTGGAATAAATGTATTATTTAAAATTAAAAAATAACCGCCTCCGTGGTCTAGTGGTAACAAACGTTGCCGTGAACTCGGGAGGTCGTGGGTTCGATTCCCACCGGGGGCAAGTTGTACATTGTATAATTTGTCTCGGTCTGGGTGTTTATATGTATAATATGTGTATATTTACAAAAAAAAAAAGTATAATATGTAGTTTATCAACCATCTAGTTTCCGTAACACAAGCCTTGTAGCTTACCACGGAAACTAGATGGCGCTGTGTGACCTGTCTGGAAATATTTATTATTATTATTATTTATTAAAAATTTAATTAGATATACAGGCCCATCATGCACATTCATCATTTTTTTAATAATAATACTTTTGAAGTTTAAATATCTTTAAACATAAGTACAAAATCATGGAATTAGAAGCTGTAATAAAAAGATACCTACATGTGTCCGCTTGCCAGGTGCTCTTGATGACGTCATGAGCCGTGCTCCGTCCCTCCTCGACTGACACTGATAGGACACCATCCTCCACTTCAAAATCATTATTGTGCCCTTTTGTCTTTTGTCCCTTTGCGACAAACCGAAAAGAACCAACGGAGTTTAAGGTACAAATTACAGGTTGTAACTTCTTATTATTTTTTATTATTATTACAGCCCCTAGAACACAGCGTCCTAAACCTCCACTGTTGTAGATGGACCTTACACTTGCCACGCTGGCTAGACGGGTTGGCGAGGATTTCATTTTTTTAAGACAATTTAATAACAAATTCCACAAGTTAATACTAACTGCCTCCGTGGATTTAGACTCGGAGGTACCGGGTTCGATTCCTGGTCGGGACACAAAAATATTTATTAATGTAAATTTAATTTAATATAATACATTTAATTAATATTTAATTTACTTGTGATATTTCTCGAGTTTGAAGATTTTTCATGTCATGTCAGAATTAAAATAGACTACTTGCCAGCGTGCAACCCAGAAGCCGACAAAGGCAAAATCTCTGCTAATTTAAGAACAATAAATTTAACGCGTTAGGCATATTTCTCATACTCTTAATTTAACCTTATTCATTACCATGAAAATGGAGTTAAAAGAACTAGTTCATTGTTAACAGGTAGAGACTAAAAACGTCCAATTTATTCCTTGCATATTTTAATTTTTTTGTAACCATTCTAATTGTTGTGATAAATAAAGTATTATCTTTCTTTCTTTCTTTCTTTCTTTCTTTCTTTCAAAAGGTAACATATTACATAGCAACCATGAAAATCACTATGTATTAACATTAACGCACACTAGTAACTAAGTATATTTGAGAAGGAGGACGAAACATGCCCGATTTAAGTACTATAACTATTTTATGGCATTTGCTTTCTTATGGCAATATGTTATAACACACCTAAATCTAGATTATAATCTGTTAAGGTCTAACCATTTCATTACCTATCTGTTTTATATTTTATAACTTCTACTAATGTACAACTGCCTCCGTGGATTTAGACTCGGAGGTACCGGGTTCGATTCCTGGTCGGGACACAAAAATATTTATTAATGTAAATTTAATTTAATATAATACATTTAATTAATATTTAATTTACTTGTGATATTTCTCGAGTTTGAAGATTTTTCATGTCATGTCAGAATTAAAATAGACTACTTGCCAGCGTGCAACCCAGAAGCCGACAAAGGCAAAATCTCTGCTAATTTAAGAACAATAAATTTAACGCGTTAGGCATATTTCTCATACTCTTAATTTAACCTTATTCATTACCATGAAAATGGAGTTAAAAGAACTAGTTCATTGTTAACAGGTAGAGACTAAAAACGTCCAATTAGTGCTTTACTGATGCCCTCTCTAATTATCTTGATCAAGTTTATTTCTGAGCAAGCCTTCACATTCCATTCACGTTTTCTTATACTTTTTCCCTCAGAATAACAAAAGGTACTGAGTCGCTGGAGCTTCATAAGTATCACTTCAAAAGGCACATCATATATTGGGAAATAAAAATCAGCTCGATACTACTTATTACGGTCATAAAACGAAATACAGAGTGATTTTATCTTCTAGCTAGCATCTTAACTACAATAAATACCGCAGAATACTGAAAGGTTTCGGGGACATTTTGATCATAACTAATTTTATTAATTTTTTGAAAAATGGACCAGTCTGCATTAAGACTTATCCTATGCACCAACACAGCAGCAGATTTCTTATGAAGAAATTTCTTACGGGACCGAGGGGAGAACGCTGCTGTCGACGAGTTACCTTCCGATTGGGATGACACCGGATTCAAGGCCTTTTTGAGCATCTCAAATTATTACTGAACAATGAATTCTGGCTGCTGGTGTACCGTATATCCATTAGTGGATTTGCTTCACGCAGCACCAACGATGCTCCTGGGCCCGCGCAGCTCATACTCCATCTGCACCACCCCCAGCAGGGACGCTGGTGCCGTCCACTGAAGCTTCTCGTACTCCTCGGAAGGTGGTAACAGTTTTTGATGGGTACTTCTATGAAGACCAGAACATAAAGATACGAAAGCTTTTGAATAATTAATATTATTATTTAGAGTTAATGTTATTTATATATATGTGTGTAATGTTAGTTATGTATTACTTATATATGTATGTTTATTTATTTTATTTATTCATTTTGGAAAACGAATAGTTGACAATGTAAAATAGATAAGTAACATTAAATATTCTAAGAACTATTAAAGGTTTTCACATATAGGTAATAATGTTAGTTGTAATGCTAAGCTTACTGTTAAAATGTATATGACAAATATTATTTTTATTATCATCATCAGCCTGTGTCTCTTCACTGCTGAATATAGGCTGTGGCAAGCACACGGTCTCTTGCAGCCCTTATCAAACCCTCACTAGCGACCTTCTTTACTATATGCGCCTTTCTGGCGGGAGTTCCTAAATACTGGAACGCAATCCTTATAATAAGCGTGGGTTGCACCAAATAAAGTATCTGTAATTATCACGATTAAAGTTGAAAATGGCGTCGAATGTATGAGTTTTATTTTAAAGGTTTTCCGTCAGCTGGTACAACCGACGCCATTTTTAACTTTAATCGCTGGCTAAGTGTTAAATTTTAAACCTTGTTTTGCAATTTGGTATACTCTTATTCTAATTAAATCTCCACTGATATTCTCTAAATGCCTATAATTTATTAGATAAAGATTTAGGAGTAATGGACGCAACTAGACCGGCTAATTTCTATAGTCTGCAACAATTTAATTCAATTTGAATTCCGGACGAATAATTGAAATTTCTGCTCAAACAGAAATCCCCTAAATTCTTTCTCTTGTTCCAATAACCGAGATAAGCCAGTAGACAGATTGTTTTACTCGATTAATGGTTTGGTAATGAATATAAATTGGAAAAAAATGAAAATTTAAATTTGACCTTTTGCCCTATTGACTTGGGCCAGCGCGCTCCGGACAAATTAAAATTTTCTTAACTTTGCTTTTATTTAAATTTGGTTGAACTAATTTAAATAACATCAGATAATTGGAATAGTTTAAAAGTAAAAGTTAACCTCATTAACTTATTAAAATAAAGATATATTATCCTCTCGTTCCGAATCATGTTCAGAGCGCTTAGAATGAATATGATACTGACAGTCGTTCCAAATCAAATATCACGATTTGGATGTTTAGAGCGTCATTTCAATTTGAAACACATTTTCATTCATAACAAAATAGTTTTTTTTAAATGTATAGATGATAAATTGCGGATTCCACATCTTTGAGTATGAATGATCACAAACACACCTCTCTTGGTTTTTTCATCTTTATTATGTGTAACGTTTACTATTTTAAACTTATTTTGGTCTTTTAAAATAACTTGCCGTGTTACAGACATTTTTTATTTACTTTCTACTTAAAATATGTTAGTGTTAAAAAATTTACTAGTTGTATTTGGACGTTTAATACGTAATATTTATTCATTCTAATTTCTCATTTTGAAAACTACTGAAAGTCACGCAAAATATCGGTTATCCGGAGCACGATTTATCAGGATTACAACGCCGTCCATTTTATTGGTCAATCTAAAAGTGTATAGAAAAGCGATTTGTTTTTAGGTCGGATCGCTATGCCCGCACTGCAATCCGGTGGATTGTGGACAAATTCAATTTTCTCTGCGATAACAGAAACAATAACCTACATGAAAAGAGATACTCGCTGCTTTGTCCAAAAACATATTCGGCCCACCATTCTTTACATTACATTATTTATTTATTTATCTTTATATTTATAAATTTATTTATCTAATAGGTGGTAAGCGGACTGATAGTCGTAATTTGTCCAGTCTGCCGGGGCGGGGAAGTATCCACCATTCGTGCCGATAAACCCAGTAAAGTGTATCCACACGTTTCGGGATCAGGCTCGAATTGCCGTCATGTCCAATCAAGCCGACATAGTGTTAGGGACTGATGTCAGTCATGAGTCTCTGTTTCCAGTTGCTAACATTCATGGACCTCGCACGCCACTTAACATCAGGTGGGCACAAGGTCACATGTCGAGCTAGTATTAAAAAAAAACTAAAAAAAACTAACAGCGTTTTAACTTAAATACTCGTAAATTAGGTACTTACAAATTAACAATTTAAGGCAATTATTTTTTTGTTTTTAAATTGTTTCAGCTTTAGTTTTAGTTTTTCGAATAATATTTAGTTTTTGTATACTTATTGAAATTTTTATAATATTGTTATTTTTATAGGCCATAACGACTACTGTGGTAATGTGGTGGTCGCCTATAATAGGTGCAGCATCTAACTTCTGATTTAGTGTTAAGTATAAATAAGTGTGTGATGTTAGCACTGTAGGCTACCCTATTATAAATAAATAAACAGGATTCCACATATAACATTAAAAACTATGACAAGTGATATAATATGTTAAGTAGAATATATGATACTTTTGTTTCCTTTGCTGAACAGAAACCATTTACCGCCTGCTATCTCAATTTACAGCAGTTATGAGAAGAGTTCTAGTTCCTATTTAAATTATTTCTAGAGGCTAAAAATATGGGTCGAATTAGTAAACAATAGAACTGGTTCCATAAATATATGATACTTTTGTTTCCTTTGCTGAACAGAAACTATCTTCTGCCTGCTATCTCAATTTACAGCGGATATGAAAAGGGTTCTAGTTTCTATTTAAATTATTTCTAGGGGCCAAAAAAAACAGTCGAAATAGTAGACAATAAAACTGGTTTCATGTAGATACGATACTTCCGTACTATTCCAGTTCCTTTGCTGAACAAAACCTATCAACTAACCTATCTTAATTTACAGCGAATTTAAAATGTTTCTATTTATTTCCTTTACAAATGTTTTAAAACTTATTTGCACACAACAGCTAATTAATACTACATACACCTAAGTAAAATTAAATATAAACTAAACAAAAAAACTAATAAATAAAAAGGTTCTCTAGAGACGTCCTATCAGAAATAGTCTCAAAGACGATGGCTACATTTTCCCTCTTTCAACATTTCTATTTTATTTATTATGATCTAACAAAGATTATGATCATTAGTTTTACATTTATCCTACCCATTTTTCTATTAAAACATGTAATAGTAATAAACCAAGACATTTCCAACAAAATGCTCGCAGAAGCCTAGCGCCACTTTCAAGTGACTATTGTTAATTACGACCAAATAAATAAAACGAAACTACAACAAATCTCTTTGTTTTTATGATTTTTATGTTGTTTATTGTTTGCATGAAATAGCTACCTACAACAGTAAGATAAATATCAGAAATAGAAATTAGTCTGGACAGCGCGGTCCGGCAAAGCTCTTAGCAACTTTTAATTACTTTAAGTCTACGACCCTGGACGCTTCTCGGTATGTCTTAGCCAGGACACCTTACAAATAATTCGAACAAAAAGTCGACATTTCATCATACATCCAAACGCTATTGCCTATATATACCAAGACACCAAAAAGCACAGTTTTCGATAATAACTCTTACGTTATGTGCATTCGTATTTATAACAAGTTACCAGAGGTTCTCAAACAATTACCCAATAATGAGTTTAAATCTAGAATCTATAATCTATTGATAGAGAGCTTTTATTCGTTAAGCGAGTTTTATTCATACAAATTTAGAAATTGTAATAATTTGTATTAATCTATTGACCAAAATCTCGTATACGAGTATTATCTTATGTCAACTAAATTCATGACATTTTATTTATTACAAAAATCATTTACATTGTATAAATTAGTAATTAATTTAGTTAGTATAAATTTGTGTGCCAGAAATGGCGGAGTATGTGAGCTATTTAAAAACTATGTACCTATTTACCATATTCCATACAAATAAATATGATTTCATTTCATTTGTTAATAGCATGGAAGCAACCATAGGCATAGGAGACTGGACTGAGTGTTCCTATCCAGTAAAGTAAATACGGGAAGGAAAGTGTGAGAAAGAAAGCGAGCAGTAATTGTTAGTTACAATTTATGCTGTGTACAATGATAAAAAAATGTAAATTCGTTTTTTTTATTGATAAGACTAATGTTATTTTTACTATATGTTGCTGTGCAAGATGAATGATGTACTTTAAAACTTAAAACTCTTAAACTAACACAAACTGATTATGTCAAACGCTATTAGATTTTATATAAATTAATATTATATTTTATAATTTTGACGTACATTAATTTAATCGGTTATAAACTTGCGCTAAAACTGACAGTAAATCAAGAAATTAATTGTTTTTACTATTAATTTAGCGCTAAAAGTAATACACTGTCGCCGCTGGATTGTTAGTTAAATCCTTTCAATTTACCGGAAGCATCAGAGCACTTTTATTTTGTATCTATAAAAACTTATGAAAATAAAAATGAAAAAAAATGTTTACTAAAGATTTTCACAAAAACCAACACGAATTCACATAACTTGACTAAATCCATATATCATATAACCAGTATAATATATGTGTGTTATCTATGTAGGTATTGTATGTGTTTATACTGTAGATTAGCGGTCATGCATCTTACAATCTCTGCTCACATCCACAGATAAAGGATACTTACATCTCCTCAAGGTTAGCTGTTAGAAAATGTTTTTGGACATTAAGCTGGCCTATGTACTGTAGAATGTATTACTTTCTGTGCAATAAAGAATTTATTATCTATTTATAGTTTAATACCAATCCTGCATCACCCTAACTTACCGAAATGCTTCTTTTTCGTATCAAACTTATAAGTTAGCCGGAGAGACGTCACCGATGTAGAACTGCGGGCCCTTCATTATTATTAAAAACAAAATTATCTCCTTTCATTATTTCTTATTTTCGGACGGCCAGCAAGAAAAATTATAATGACGTCGACGCTCGCGATGGTTTAACAGATTTTTTGCTGACTTCGGAATTTTGTCTTCATCTCTTCTTGACGACCAAAATTTCAATTTAATTTCGCGACTTGTTATCAACAACTTAAAACTTTTTGATGATTATAATGGTGTTGTCTATTTTATTTTTACACGTAGCAAATTCTACGTTAAACGAGCCGAGCAAAATTAAAAAATTAATATGAAGATTACTATAAAAAAATAAGAAGATTTATATTTTTTGAAGTATTAGGATTAGAAACTCGACTCGCCATACACAATGTCATGCTGGTACTAACACTTATGTATGGAAACGAGACGTGGATATGTCAGAATACGCATGAGAGTAGAGTTAATGCAGTAAAAATGAGGTCGTTGCGCCGGATATGCGGTGTCACTTTGACGGACCGCATACGTAATGATGAAATACGCAAAAGGGTGGGTATGAAAGATAGCATAGGGATAAAAATAAGGAAAGGCATGCTCTGATGGTTCAGGCATGTTGACTGAAGAGAAATTTACGAACCAGATATTTAATGCGAAAAATGGGTAAAAGAGGCCCTGGCAGACCAAGACTCACTTATCACGATTAAATAAATAAAACAATAGCTGAAGGTGCATTAAAAAGTCATCGAAACAAAAGGGCAAGTATGAAGAGATTGATCAATCTCGAGAAAGCAAAAGAGGTATGTCGAGATCGTAACAAATGGTGCTCAATCTCTGCCTAACCCGCAAGGGATATGGCGTGAAGATATGTATGTATTTATGTAGAATTAGAAAAAACGTTGTTGAAAACGTTGGTATAAAATGTATTATGACCGAGGGAAATTACTTTGTCCTTTAAATAGATCATCATCACAGCGCCAAGAACCTAGTCCTAGACCTCCACTGTTGGAGATGGGCCTTCCAGAACTTTTTGAAGAATTTGGCCTACACTCGCCACGCTGAGCTGGCCAGACGGGTTGGCGCAGGAAACAGATATTAATGATAAATAAATACTTTTTATTAGACCTATATGCAAAGCTGGACCTGGATTAATGTAGACCGTTATTAAAAAAACTAAATTTACTCTCATTGCCATGCATGTATATAAAATAAATAAATATTTCCAGACAGGTCACACAGCGCCATCTAGTTTCCGTGGTAAGCTGCGAAGCTTGTGTTACGGAAACTAGATGGTTGATAAACTACATATTATACTTTTTTTTTGTAAATATATACATATTATACATATAAACACCCAGACCGAGACAAATTATACAATGTACAACTTGCCCCCGGTGGGAATCGAACCCACGACCTCCCGAGTTCACGGCAACGTTTGTTACCACTAGACCACGGAGGCGGTCAATATACTTGACATATGTGTTTTTTGTAGTAAACAACTCGGTATTTTTAAAAAAAACCTTTGGTAAATCCAAGACTCTGCCAAAGAGATTCCACTAAACTATTATTGCCAATATGTAAGAGTTCACTATGTAGTTCTAATTGCTATTATAATGCTATAAAAGTTTACCATCATATTTTACCTTCGGACATTAAATTATTACCTATAAATACTTTAAAAAAACTTTATCTCGCTGGCTGTCTGCTAAATGTATCTATAGTCTTAAGGAATTTTGTGAATACAAAGTTGAGATAATTTCATAAATTGTATGTAATGCTATTATTAATATTAACTTTTTAAAAAATCATGCCATATTCTGGTGGATCAAGAGAAACTATTGCTTTATTTACCTATATAACATACTATGTAAATAAACGATTACATTTCATTTGAATTAACACAAAATTCGCTATATTTTTAGAGCCGATTTCGTATATGTCTGATGTTAAATGACCCAAATAAATGTACAAGTAAAGTATACATTATACATTAGCAGCCTTTGAAAAGCTGCATGTACTAAGTATTTCGTACAAAAGCTCTTGAGTAATGCAACTTTTTTCACCAAAGTAGAACTTGTCGAGTCAAGACTCCGTGGCCTGAGCAGCTACCTTGCCGGAGTCTCGCCATGAATATTATGCACAACTCAAGCACGCACTACGCCACATGTACCAAAAACTTCTGCTGGCATCTATAAAGCGTGCTTAGACTTTTGCTTCAATGCAAGCTTTGCTACAATTTCGTTTCTCTTTTACCTAGGTGAAGCAACTTTTTTGGTAGGTTAAATAAATAATAAATAAATATAAATAAATATTTCCAGACAGGTCACACAGCGCCATCTAGTTTCCGTGGTAAGCTACGAGGCTTGTGTTACGGAAACTAGATGGTTGATAAACTACATACTATACTTTTTTTTGTAAATATATATATATTGTACATATAAACACCCAGACCGAGACAAATTATGTACAACTTGCCCCCGGTGGGAATCGAACCCACGACCTCCCGAGTTCACGGCAACGTTTGTTACCACTAGATCACGGAGGCGGTCATCATAAATAAATAAATCAAATCAAATCTAATCGAATCCAACCGAACCGCACCAAACCGAACCTAACCAAACCCAACCAATCCAAACCAAATCAAATTAAAAAAAAATCCTTTGGTTAGCACAACATGGCCTAAAGTAAAGTTGGCTAAATGTCAATCCGCTTCATTAAAAACAAAAACGTGGTTTCTGACTACCCCGGAAGGTAGTATTACGGTCATGATGATGATGATAGTTTTTTTTTACCACTAGTTTTATTTATTTACCCTGTAATAACCGTAATGAAACTCATCTGGGTCAATTAGTGCGCGGGCAGCCCTTATTGGTGACTTAACCATACACTACCCGGCAGAGATGTACTTCCGTAAACAATACATCTCCCATATTTATTCAGTACTTTATGTCTCTGCAATCCATGTAAATATTTGGTCTATAAATATTCTGTATTGGGCATTTGATCTAATCATATCGATTAAAAATTCCCACACATTCTTCCGGCCGATGTTTATTCTTTTAAACAGTATCACTGGCTCGCCAGTGGAACCAGCTTCCATTTAAAAAAGTTCGAAAAGCACCCGCAATTAAGACTATTTAAAATTTACTTACCTTACACTGTGGTTAAGAATTTAAAATAAAATATCTAAAAATATTTTTTAACATCCTATTTGAGTGGTTTAATGCACCCACAATACCTGCTCACTATCGCAAAGGTTAGCTGTTAGAAAATGCTAGACATTAAGCTCGTCTATGTATATTTAAATGTATTATTGTTTATTGTGCAATAAAGAATTTTATCTATCTATATCGTTAAAAAATGTGTAAAAATATAGAAGTCTGTAAAGTTTGTAAAATGTTATAGTCTATAGTCGCTCTATAGATTTGAATGCTCGTGCCTTCTTCGTTTCACACTGTCTTTTCATCAAACTGTTAATTTTCACTTATTTCCATGGAAACATTTTCTTAGAATGTGTTTATAAAAGTATATTACTTTTACCTACTTATATGAAATATTGTGTAATGTTACTTAAATTATGAAAAATGGTATTGATTTAAACTGTAAAATTGCGTTATAATATTAAGTCTATCAGAATTACTACTCACTCTAGCACTGTCGATAGCCATAAATCTGACTCTTTCTGATAAATGTCTCTAAGGTAAGAACGCAAATTATAAAAAAATAATAAAAATGAATCCGTCCGGGAATTTTAATATAGGAATGCTAACTTTCTACGTAAGCGATAACTATTGAAAAACATATAGAAACGTTCCATCACATTTACGAGTACGTATCGAAGGCTTTCGATTTTCTGACTTCAAACTGTGTGCACGCCTCCCCCGGGATAATCCGGGGTATCCTTAAATTTCCGATGAAAACAAAGAATCCCGGAATATAGGTTCGTGGGATCGGCGAATGGAAATTTACATCCTAATTTCCCATGTGAGTTTTACCGATATCGATACCTACCTACGACGACGGCGACGTTCATGAATGAGAATAAGTAAAAAATAGTAAAGTTAGCTACCTACATAGAGTAATAAATGACGCGTTCAATATTCCTACTTCTATGGCTACATATCGTATATCGGTATAGCAGTTACGTCAGATACGTAAAATTACAAGACGGGGTAGTAGCTATCACAGCGACATTATTGCCGCTCGGCCAATGGGGTGTATCACGATAGATGGCGCATGATAGATGGTACCTAATATAACTGTCAGTTGCATAGAAAACTTGTATTTTTATTATTTTCTGGATATTATTCTGAAGTGAGCAGCTTTTAAGTGTTCAAATCGAGATTTCTAAGCGAAATCAAAGATATGGTGATCTTAAAATTGCCGTTCTATCAATAAAACCTTTTTTCTTTTTAAAAACGGGGTGTGCGTTTTTTAATTCGTCTTTTAAGGTAGGTAACGTAAATTTAAAATATATTTTCTCTTATAAACCAATAAAACCACGAAAACATTTTAAAATGATGCGATATAGGTGTAAAATAAGGTACCATTGCCGCTAGCGACATCTTCAAAAGCTTTGCCTGATATACCCCATTGTTGGATAATTTGCTGTTGGATAATTGGCCAGCGCTCCGAGCGGCGCCCACGAGAGTTGAATGATCCGCGCAACGAGCGGTCACACGTTATTTTTTTCATATTTTTTCATTGTTAATTTACTCAAGTAATTAATTGTAAATTCTACTTCTGCAATAAACAGTCCACTAAATACTCTTTAAATGAGCCATGGAAGACCCGCAGCAGTATCCCTACGTGGTTAGCAGCACAGAATAGGGCCGAACGACTTTACACGGAGCAAGAAGCCGAACGACTTTACACGGAGCAAGAAGCCAAACGATATAAGAGTTAAAGCTAGTACAATCGTTTTACAACTAACTGGTATATGACAGTGCATTACCAGTTACAATGGTCATGTTCGACGTGCACTTTACTATTGATTTTGTTGATTCCAACCTGCATGCTAAGGAGTGTTAAAAAACAAAGTAGGTAGAGTAAAAAAAAATATGTAACAAACACTTTGTAATAACAACCAATGCCTCCTTTATATTTGATCTCTAATAGTTACTTGTGCCAGTGAGAAAACAATTATCATTACAAATGTTAACATGTAGGTATTTGTATCTACACTAGCTACATAATCATTACAACCCCTAGGGAGTCCTAGACTTCCACTGCTGGAGATGATCCTTCCAGAATTCTGAAGAATTTGGCATACACTCGCCACGCTGACCAGACGGGTTAGCCAGGTTCTGATGACAATTTTTAATGAAAATTTATTAACGATACACAGTACACACACAAGTTGGTATTAGTCAAACCGAGGCCGACGGCTTAAAACGTGCTCTTCGAGTCACGGGAACGGTGGTGACAAATGTACGTAAAAAAATGTGTCAATACACAGTACAAGTCATACAAGTACATGTCGGGGTTCAAACCCTTTTTTTAGAATTGTCAGGAATTGCGTTCTTGCTCGTACAACCAAGTCACCACCGCTCCTAACATTGCAATTATTATTTACATTATCGATAAACCTAGAAAGTGGTTTACGGGATAGTAATCGGCATAGAGTTTCCATTGATTTAAATAAAGAATGATGTCAGTTGAGCTAATTCTTAAACTACGCGTCCGCTTACTATTAGGTCACGTGTTATTCTTTGTATAAATCAAATTAAAAGTTTTATAATCATCTATGTACCATTAAATATCTAGTATTTTAAAAGGAGCCAAAGTAAAACATAATATTTAAGCCAAGGTGAAAGACCTGCAGATGCCTGAAAAATGGCAGGTTGTGGTACGTAGGTATAACGACGCGACGTAATAGTGAGTGCCACTCGAGACTCGTATTTCGTCACCTGTTGAAAATAATTAGGCAAAAAAATCAGAACTACACGAAAACAAAACCGCACCTGCATTTCAGTGCACTTTACGACTTTACGTTGATTACAGTAGGTAATAATTAAAGAATTTTAACTGCCAGGTTCTTCCTACTTTTTCTTTGGATTAACGAATAGCTTACCTAACTATATATACTTTACAGATACATGCTCGAAAATGTTTTAATCTGCTATTTAAAGAATATAGTAACTGCTGCTATTAAACAATCCGTATATCTTGCATTGTTTACCATAATGTTTACTCTGTGTTCGACACTGTTCGAATATTCGAGTTAGCACTGTAATCGCTTTTTTTACTGAATTTTGCTTTAAAGTAAATAAAAACGCTATTGGAACCTATTTGAATAACTAGTAATTCAGTATAAGAAACGTTTAGTGCTAAATTGAATGCGACCTTAATAGACGCTCATACGTAATATTAAGTATATAACAAGACGGGTCAAGAAGCCAAACGGTATGAAAATTAAAGATAGGCCAATCGTTCCATAAGTCGTGTTTGATGTGCACTTTCAATCAAATTGATTTTGTTGTTTTACTGCGCCGACATTATTATCCATAGATTTAGTATATATATCATATAGAGTACCTATTAGTAAAATTAACTAAATAATTGAAAAATAATGTAATGGCTGAAGAACTAGTATCCATTGTGTCACAAATTTTATAAAAAAATTGGTGATTGTTTGTTTGTCTTTGTTTGTTTACAATTTGATTTTTCGTCCGAGTAGCTTTATAGCAAGAATGTGCGAAGAAATGGATCAAGATACAGCTAAAAGGCTCCTTTCTGAGGGGGCCTCGTTTGTATTCCTGGGAGTTCCTGAAGAGACACAATTTGGAATCGACATGAAATGTTGGAATACTGAGGAAGATTTTAGAGGAATGAAAATGATTCCACCAGGCCTGCACTATGTACACTATTCTGCAGTCAATCAGGATACTGGAGACATCGGTCACAGGTGCATATAATCTCAATTTAAAACCTTAAAACCAACATAACCTCTAAAAATGATTTCTTATGTGTTTATTACTACTTTCATGGCCTAGCGGTTCATCATTACGGTCAGACCGTCAGAACACAGAGTCTTAGACGTCCATTGCTGGAGATTATTTGCAAAGCATAGCTCTATATATACTTTAAATGCTTTCTAACAAAACAAGTATTGGGTAAAGAACGGACAGAGTTTGACAGCCGCCTCAAAATTACGATTAAAGTGAACAAAGAAATACACATCATAATAAAATAATTTTTATTGGCATTCAAAGATGGTATGGATATATATAAATAAATATTATACTTCTTTAGTTGTAAGCTGACACTGCTTTTACAGCCACGAATTTATGTTTATGAACATAATTATTATTATTACTAGATTGTAAGCTGACACATCCTTTTTAAAGCCACAAATTTAATATTAAGTATCTAGTTGTAAATAAAAACATATTCTTCGTTTATGGCAACAATGTTTTAGTAGACAGACCTTTAGAGGACTTCCGATGCCTTCCACCAAGCATGGAAGAAATGGAGGAACAAATCAAAAGAAAAAGTTCCAAATCGGCACCGGGCCCAGATGGCATTCCGTACATTGTATATAAAAAATGTCCTCACACCCGTAAGCATTTATATAATATATATCGAAAAATCTGGTCTACTAATCAAGTTCCAAAGGCATTTGGCGAGGCAGTCTTCGTTCTCATACCAAAGAAAACTGAGGTAAATGATCCCAAAGATGCAAGACCGATCGCTTTGACGAATACAATGTCCAAAATCTTCTTCTCCATAGTACAAGCAAGAATGTCCCGATTTATGATCAAGAACGAGTACTTCTCACGCCAGCACCAGAAAGGTTTTTTGCCGGGAGTTTCTGGCTGCTTAGAACACAACACCTTACTCGCTGAGTGTTTGAAGGATGCCAGGAAACAGGAGCGGCAACTAAGCGTCTGTTGGATCGACTTGGAAAACGCATTTGGGTCGGTGCAACATGAATTGCTGCAAACTGCGCTAAAATGGTATAACTTTCCAACACTAATCAGAGATATAATTGCCAAATTATTACAAGAACTTGAGATTTGTCGTAACAAACAAGGACGGCTACACAGACACACTAAAATACAATGTGGGCCTGTTCCAAGGCTGCTGCCTATCACCTGTAGCTTTTAATATAATTATCAATATCCTAATCGACAAACTTAAATCTCGTGAGAAGAAGTGTGGATATAGATTCAAACAAAACAACATCTATACGGAATCCGTCTTAGCTTTTGCAGACGACTTGGCGGTGCTAACAAGAAATCCCAAGCAATGCCAGGGCTTGCTGAAAATAGTGGATGATTTCTGCTCATGGACAAAGGGAATGAGAACGAAACCATCAAAATGCTTCAGCCTATGTCTGGCTAGGCGAAACACTACATTTACGTCTTATGATCCTGGACTGAGTATTGCAGGGCAGAGAATAGCTCCGGTAAATGAAACCATGCCCTTTAAATTTCTCGGCAGAAGGATAAATTTTCAGGGAAAAACACCATCCCTAGAAGTAGTTGTAAAACAATTCACTGACGACATGAATAGGGTTACTCAACAGCCTATAAGCAATGTCAAAAAAGCTTGGATATATGACAACTACTTAGCATCTCGCCTCACTTGGCCTTTCCTAGTATATGATTTCAACAAAAGCCTACTATCAAGTCTGGACGCGGACGTCATAAGAACATTGATGTCTTGGCTTGGATTAGCCCAGGGTGCTGACTCCTCAACATTCTTTAGAGGACGGAGAAACTTCGGAATGGATCTGAAAAGACCATCTGAATTATACAAACATCTACGTATAAGCAAATATCAAATTCTAACCAGCTCCCAGGATAATACAATTTCATCCCTTCCAAGAGACCCTCTGGTCTCAGATATGGAACCGAGACTACTATTCTTCAAGAAATTCATGACAGGTGCCCAGACTGACAAAAGAGGCATTGGCTGGAAGAAAAAAGAAAGTGACAAAGAGGTTATAAAATCCTTCCTCAGGAAAGATGAAGAGCATGAATACAGAGTGCACGCGATGACTCTAGAAGTTCAAAATGACTGGCTAACTTTGGGCGATTTTTGCATCCCTCCAGCCCTAAAGTGGCGCACACTAATGTACGATTGGTCTCCGGCGTTGCTAAAGTTCTACCTAAACGCTTTTCAAATGTCCCTCCCGGACCAGAGTAATCTGGTAAGGTGGGGAAAAGCTACGGAAAAGAACTGTACATTGTGTGGTGCTGCCATAGGAACTGCTAGACACACACTTGTAGGGTGCGTTACTCTCCTAGAAAAGGGCTATTACTCACGCCGACATGACAGTCCTAGGTGTTATCCGTGAAGCAGTAAGTCTTTCTATTGCAAGAGCCAGAAAGGGACTGACTACAAATAAAACTTTGACCACATTTGTAAAGGAAGGGCAAAGCACGAAAACTAAATGCAAGCCCACCTCGATCCTTGGCGCCGCATCAGACTGGAAAATTCTCATGGATACATTTGAACACCATTATAGGATCCCAGATGAACTAGCTGTATCAGCCTATAGGCCAGACATCTTAGTGTTTTCTCGGAACTTGAAAAAAGTTATCCTTATTGAACTTACCGTTCCGTGGGAATCAAATATTCCAAAAGACCACAACATGAAGTTGAATAAATATTATGATCTCACAGAAGAAATGATCAGGAACGGGTTCAAGACTCAGCTTTATGCAGTGGAAGTTGGTGCAAGAGGAGTTCCAGCAAAATCTTTGCATCACTTACTGAAAGAATTGGGCCTAAGCAGGTCTGCCGTCAATACATTTATGGAACGAGCTTCCAAGACGGCATTAACGGAATCATACAGTATTTGGTTGGGTAGGGAGAGAAGTAGAATGGTGGATGGTGAGCGTATTATCGCGCAATAGAAAAAAAGGAGGCCTCCTTTTCTTAAACCAGCCAATTGTCGGTCGCAAGCCCGAGACACCATTCTTCTCATCTCTTACCCACACACGATGGACCCGGCACCCGCACGGTGAATCCATGGAATGCTTAGAAATTTGTCTTCTATAATTATTCTATTGATGTTGGGTTCGGTCCAGCCATGGTCAATAGTAGTATTTTTTATAATTTTTTTTACTAGTAAAACATGTATTGACAATATCCAAGTGTTACATCCTAACCATACGGAAATAAGTAATTATATTATAAACACCTTTTTTTTATTATATGTGTCTGGAGAATTTTGCCTTCTCTCTTAGGCTCTGACTGTATAACTTTGTAGTTTCAGAAACAACTTTCAAATTGTCTCCCAAATATTATAATTATGATAAATAAAATACATATTTCTTGTTGAGTATGTTTATTTAATCGACATTTATTGTCCACATTAAGTTAAGACAATTTCATTTTTATAATAACAACACTATACAATTGCTATAGTGTTGCTTTAGACTTTTTACCTTTCTGCTGAGAATGTAATAGCATTTGGTTGGCAGATAAAATGAGCACTGGTGAGAAACACCGCAGAAAGTGAATATAGTAATAATAATAAATATTTCCAGACAGGTCACACAGCGCCATCCAGTTTCCGTGGTAAGCTACGAGGCTTGTGTTACGGAAACTAGATAGTTGATAAACTACATATTATACTTTTTTTTTGTAAATATATATATATATTATATATTATACATATAAACACCCAGACCGAGACAAATTATACAATGTACAACTTGCCCCCATCATTACAGCCCCTAGAACACAGCGTCCCAGACCTCCATGCTGGAGATGGGCCTTCCAGAACATATGTCTGGAGAGTTTGGCCTACACTCGCCACGCTGGCCAGACGGCTTGGCGAGGACAACTTGCCCCCAGTGGGAATCAAACCCACAACCTCCCGAGTTCACGGCAACGTTTGTTACCACTAGACCACACTAGGTGTCATATTGATTCCTCTTTTAATAAAATGTATCTTATTTGTGCGATTATTGTGTTTGGTACGCTAGAGGCATCGACGAGCTAGCCACTTGTCATGATGGGCCTGTGTTTATGTGAATTGGCTTCTTTAATGGTTGTCATGATACTTTACTTTTTTAAAATTATACCAATACGAAAATATGCTCCGACCACAACTATCAAACATTATTTTTATCTGCCGGTACCTATGTATGTCATGTTTGTTGTCGTCCAGGCTATGTTGGTTGCAAACCCGAGACACAATTCTATAAATCCACAATTTGCTAAGAAATTTGTCTTCTATTACAGATCAGGATTTTTACATTTCTTTAAGAAAGGAGACTTTGTTGTCAGGATGTGGGATAAAAAGACAGAAGGTGTAAGTATGCAGGAAGTTTCAGAAGAAAGTATTAAACGACTCCGGACCAATTTTATACAAGTCCAAAAACATCTTGCGCCCTACCCGTTTGAAACTTCAGATGTATGGAAATTACTCACTTCACAGATAACAGGTTGGTTTATTATTTATTAGAATAACGTTTGGCTAAAGTCGCCAACCCGTCTGGTGAGCGTAGGCCAAATTCTCCAGATATACATTCTGGAATGCCTATCTCTAATATGTGATCATCTAAGGGCCAAGAAGGAGGCCAATTGATCCCAGCTACTGATGACCAACATCAGTGTGTACCATTATACTAGCCTATCAAGATACTTTTTTACATTTTGTTTAAAGAAATGGGAAAAAACACTGGCTGGGAAAGCATTCCGCATCTTCAGCATGCAACAAATGTAAGTCTCTGAATATGCGTGGCCTGTGCATTTGAATCTGTTGCGGAATAGAAAAGAAGTGTTACGATTGTAAAGCTCTTCAGAACACTTACTGTGGTATAGCTTGTAGAATACACTCAGAGAGGCCACATCTCGATGTAGCTCCAGAGATAAGAGTAGAAATATTAATAATTAATTTCCAAAATAACATATTAATTTCAGTAGAACTAGCAAAACGATTATCACCAGAAGACAGCATAATCCGATCCTCAGTAGAACTCCTGTCGGTTTCCGATGAAGATAGACCGCGGGGCAGTAGACCTGTAGACTCTGATGATGGTTCCAACACATCCTCAACAGAAGATAGCACTAAAATACGGGCTTCTACACAAAGAAAAAGGTTGTCGCTCGAAGACAAAGAAAATGCTATGTTACCAAATTTGAAACCTAAACCTGGTAAATAGTAATTTTATTAATAAGATGGTCTAGTGGTTAATATCATAGATTTAAAGGTTTGATTTCTGGTCGGGACACAATCATTTATTTAATGTGTGATATTTCTTAATTGTGGTATGCTAGAGATATCAAAGGGCTTGCCACTTGTTATGATGGATGGACCATAGTAAAGTTATCTAAATGTGAATCTGCTTTGTTACTCAAAAGCTTTAATAGTGGGATTAATTATTAACGTTTAAACCGTGACATGTAAGTGAATCAAATTTTTAGGCATGCCTTTGTGGAGTAAAGACACGCACTTTAATATATATACACATATATAACACCACACTGGCGAGCAATCATAGTGACGTTGGTCTTGTTGAATGTATACTCGTATATCATCACCATCTCTGATTAAATTGTGAATAATAACGGTAGGAAATTCATATTAATTGGGGTATTTTCCATCAACTGCGTTACTATGAAAATTTCTTAATATTTTAAAGTAAAAACATAAGACTCAAACAGTATACCTCCAGTTATACCTATATATAGTTATACATATTCAACGCCAGATTTTTAGTGTATAAGAGATCTGTTACCGCATATTTTGCTGGTACTACTGTAAACAAAATATAATCTACCTTCTTAATGAATGTAATATGCTGATGTTTTGTTTGTTTCTTGATATTTGTTCTGTCTGTTCTGCATTTAATTTTTTATTTGTTTATGATTGTTATATTATTTTATTATTTTTTCTTTAATTAAATGACATTATTATTTCTATTTTAAATTTTCATTGCTTTTTTTTTAATTATTATTATTGATTTTTTTTTATTATTATTATTTTCCTTTTGACATATTTCACTGAAATGAAATAATTTAATTGAAATGACAATGTCATGGCTAAATCACAATAAGCATGCTGTGTACACTGCTATTGGATTGCAATCTAGAACTTAAGAAATTGCTGGAAAATGTGAACTGATTGTGATCCAGCGTACCAAACTCGAGAAATATCACAAATAAATTAAATATTAATTAAATGTATTTATTAACATTATTAAATATTTTTTGTGTCCCGACCAGGAATCGAACCCGGTACCTCCGAGTCTAAATCCACGAACTTAACTGCTAAACACCTTGTCCACCCATCCAGTATGGCATAAAAATCTAAATTCTCAAAAACATGTGCTCCTATCTCCAGCAGTAGAGGTGTAGGTGTCTTCTAGCGGTTGGTATGATTATTATTTTATATCATTTCAGGCACATCACTGCGGTTTACAGAAATATCTCGCAATTTGTATCCAGATGGAAGTGAGCCGCAAGAAATTACCAAACATTGTCTGGACCAAACGTACACACTAGAACTTATGCTTAGGAAATATGATGAGTAAGTTTACTTTTACGGCTTGTTCAGTTTTTAAAAACATTATCCTTTAGGAGAAATCTTTAGAATAAGAAAGGCCAAGACTAGAGTTATAGTACATTACTGCCGCGGTCTATAATGACTACTTTGCTGGTCGCGCTGATGGCCGACAGCGCAGCTCCAGGCCGACACAGCGCGGACAGCGTGCAGCACTTGATGGACGAGCTGAGATAAAGGCAGAGACCGAGGTCGAGGCCGACACAGCGCGGTCAGCGTGCAGCACTTGATGGACGAGCTGAGATAAAGGCAGAGACCGAGGTCGAGGCCGACACAGCGCGGACAGCGTGCAGCACTTGATGGACAAGCTGAGATAAAGGCAGAGACCGAGGTCGAGGCCGACACAGCGCGGTCAGCGTGCAGCACTTGATGGACGAGCTGAGATAAAGGCAGAGACCGAGGTCGAGGCCGACACAGCGCGGTCAGCGTGCAGCACTTGATGGACGAGCTGAGATAAAGGCAGAGACCGAGGTCGAGGCCGACACAGCGCGGACAGCGTGCAGCACTTGATGGACGAGCTGAGATAAAGGCAGAGACCGAGGTCGAGGCCGACACAGCGCGGTCAGCGTGCAGCACTTGATGGACGAGCTGAGATAAAGGCAGAGACCGAGGTCGAGGCCGACACAGCGCGGACAGCGTGCAGCACTTGATGGACGAGCTGAGATAAAGGCAGAGACCGAGGTCGAGGCCGACACAGCGCGGACAGCGTGCAGCACTTGATGGACGAGCTGAGATAAAGGCAGAGACCGAGGTCGAGGCCGACACAGCGCGGTCAGCGTGCAGCACTTGATGGACAAGCTGAGATAAAGGCAGAGACCGAGGTCGAGGCCGACACAGCGCGGATAGCGTGCAGCACTTGATGGACGAGCTGAGATAAAGGCAGAGACCGAGGTCGAGGCCGACACAGCGCGGTCAGCGTGCAGCACTTGATGGACGAGCTGAGATAAAGGCAGAGACCGAGGTCGAGGCCGACACAGCGCGGTCAGCGTGCAGCACTTGATGGACGAGCTGAGATAAAGGCAGAGACCGAGGTCGAGGCCGACACAGCGAGGACAGCGAGGGCTGCAATGATGGCCAAGCTGCAAGGCCTAGAGCGTAGCTAGGCTAGCTCGAGGCAATCATAGCGTGACCAGCGAAGCAGTTATAGTGGGCCAAGGCTTGTATAGTGCATTACTCAAAAAAGCAAGTACCTAATCTAAATAAAACCAGCGTAATTTAAATAAAAAATATTTTTTTTTTGTTTTTTAGCAATGGTAGTTGGAACTATACAGCCAAATATGGAATAAAATCTTTTTACCTATCTCTATAAATACAAACAGCTGTGTTTCAAATAAAATATTTTTGCATTTGATTTTTTAAAACGTTGACGTCAAAATAGCGGCCGGCAATGTTTTGCCGGGCTGTTAGAGCGACCAGCAAAACTTTGCCGGCCGCTCCTTGAAACAGAACGGCAAGGTCGACTTTGGTTGTCAAAATAATGACCACATTACATGCATTTTTGAGTAAAATAATTGTAATTAACTTTAAAAAAATACACTTTTGATTCTTTAAGCAATAAATATCTGGGCTAGTTTTAACAACAACAATTTAAATTTTGTACTTTGTTCGACACGGTCAACGTCGCTCCGATTGATCGTCAGTGTGGGGATTTATACGTATATATATTATAATGTGCCGTTTACTCCACAAAGGCATGCCTAAAAAGTTGATTCACTCACATGTCAGAATTTAAACTTTCCTAATCAATCCCTCTATTGAAGTAACAAGGGTTTTCTTGAGGCTATTATTTTTTTCCTCTGAACTCTTATTAAAGGTATCACTATCAAGATCACAGCCATATCACTTGCAATGCGAACAAAAACCACACTTAAAGAAACCGTTTCACATTTAGCCAACTTTACTATAGGCCCATCATAACAAGTGGCAGGCTCGTTGATGTCGTCGAATTGTTGCGTTTGCTGCGATTGATCGTCAGTGTGGCGTTCGGTGTGATTGTTCGTCAGTGTTACGTTCGCTCCGATTGTTCGTCAGTGTGGTGTTTTCTGCGATCGATCGTTAGTGTGGCGTTCGCTGCGATTGATAGTCAGTGTGGCGTTCACTCCGACTGTTCGTCAGTGTGGTGTTTTCTGCGATCGATCGTTAGTGTGGCGTTCGCTGCCATTGATAGTCAGTGTGGCGTTCACTCCGACTGTTCGTCGGTGTGGTGTTTTCTGCGATCGATCTTTGTGTGGCGTTCGCTGCCATTGATAGTCAGTGTGGCGTTCACTCCGACTGTTCGTCGGTGTGGTGTTTTCTGCGATCGATCGTTAGTGTGGCGTTCGCTGCCATTGATAGTCAGTGTGGTGTTCACTCCGAGTGTTCGTCGGTGTGGTGTTTTCTGCGATCGATCGTTAGTGTGGCGTTCGCTGCCATTGATAGTCAGTGTGGCGTTCACTCCGACTGTTCGTCAGTTTGACGTTATACTGTGTAACAGTGTGCTCATACTTTAGACTAATATATGATTTTATTAATAGAAACAAATCTTTTGCTAAGAAACCATATGTTAAAAATAGAGTAAGGGTATAGCTGTACAAAGTCACCAGTATATAGCATAGCGTTTTCTCCATAGAGGAGTTGATTCTTTATTATTATTGTATATTTACAATGTAAATATGTCGAATAAATATATTAATTAATTAATATTTAAATAACCTTAAAATATATTATTAATCTTTTTTTTTATATTCCAGCCCGCTGCACATAATCGGAGAGTTACAATTTGCGTACATCTGCTTTCTGATTGGTCACTCACTTGACGCATTTGAGCAATGGAAAGCGATATTTGCATTACTTTGCGGCTGCGACCGAGCAATGAACCAAAACAACTATGTCCCTTTATTCTGCCAATTTATCCGAGTTATTGAAGCACAAATCGAAGAGATACCAAAGGAATTTCTTGCAGATATTGTCGCCAATAAAAACTGGGTGTATAAAACTATAAGCAACTTTTTTCGGACGTGTTATGTTAGTAAAGTTGAATCCAGGTTGATGACCTTGATAGATAGATTGAAGGATAATTTGACAAATAATTTGCACTGGGATTTCTCTTTGGTAGACAGCGAGGACGAGGATGAAAGGCCTGTTGTTGTATGCTTGGATGAATAAGACGTAATTACTAAGAATGTGATGGCTAATTATAATGTATTACTATAAAATGTAAGAGAATGATTTAACAACCAATCACATATATGTATTAGTCGCTATATTATTACATTACATGTAAATTTACAATGTAAAATGTCGAATAAATAATTTAATCAATTAACATTTTGTTTTATATTTTATACGGAGTACAATGACCACTTAAAATACACACATCAACACTGTCTAGGGATATTTTGTATAAAGTTCTTAAACTCAAAAAATACTGGCCAGTTTTAAATTATTTTGAAGAAAGCTTATTTTTTAAACCTTTTTGAACGATTCTAAGTTTTAATGTGAAAATAGAAATTAAAAACAAAAGATTAACGCGGCATAATGGTAGCAAAGTCCGAAGGTTTCATTTACCTACAGTTGTTTTTGGCTATTTTTTGTGTTAAATTTAAGTTTTATAACAAGTTATTGGTCAATTTCGAATTAATGTTATTGTGTGCATCATGCAGCGGCGCCATTTAACGAGAGAGGAAATGTTAAGGGCAGTAGGCATGCTCCAAGCTGGGGCTACTCAACGGAGTATTGCTGAGGAGATTATACAAGACAGAACGTTATATCAAGGTTATGGTCACGTTATCGTGTTACTGGTGAAGTGGCTGAAAGACACCCAGGCGGGAAACACATAACCACTCAACGACAAGACAGATTTTTGCAAGTTGCCGCGAGAAGACAACCAAATGTTACGGCCATGGAGTTGGTTCAGAGGCTCCAGTCAGAGCACCAGTTGCTTGTGAGTGACCAAACTGTGAGGAGAAGGCTGCATGAAGCTAACCTTCATGCTCGCAGACCGCTTCGTACTCCAGCACTACGCCGAGGAAATCGTGGACGACGACTAGAGTGGGCTCGTGAACATTCGCTGTGGGAAGATAACCAGTGGTCTGTAGTGCTGTTTACCGATGAGTCCCGGTTCGGTTTCCATTCCGATACACGTAGAGTACGTGTTTGGCGAGTTCCTGGTCGTGAGAGCCGTCTGCAACATCCTCGGGAAGTCCATTCATACCACGGCGGGACAATTATGGTTTGGGCGGGAATTCGTGTCGGTGGAAGAACAGACCTCGTTTGGATCAGAAACACCATGACAGCTCAAAAATACCGTAACGAGGTGCTAGTACCAATAATGTACCCCCATCGACTACAAATAGGATACGAATTCACGCTCATGCACGATAACGCCCGACTGCACACAGTAAAAGTGGTGTTTTGTTCCACCGGGGCAAACCGTAAATCAAGTCTACTATCGCCAAGTACTCGAAAGATTGCGAAAACGAGTCAACAGGGTGCGCTCAGACATCGCTCGTAACTGGATCCTTCATCACGACAACGCGCCGTGCCACACCGCCCTCAGCGTGTCCCAGTATTTCGCCGTGTTGCAACAACCGCCTTATTCGCCCGATATGTCACCCTGTGACTTTTTTTTGTTCCCTAGAACAAAATCGGTGGTCAAAGGAACCCATTTTGAGGACATCCAGGCGGCCGTGACGAGGGTACTCGCGGACATCCCAGTCGAAGCGTTCCAGAAATGTTACGAAGCATGGAAAACGCGCTGGAATCGTTGTATAGCTGCCCAAGGGGACTACTTTGAAGGGGATAGCAGAGTTGTAGAATAATTTTGAAATATACGGTTTTTATGGAATCAGTCTCATTACTTAATTGTCACACCTCGTACTACAGAAATCTAATCTATTAACTTTTTCTTTAAGCCATTTCGCAAAAAGATATTTTGTACTAAAATATATATATATAATCAACTAAGCTTTTCCCTAAAACAGGGTTATATTACCAAAAATCAGGACTTTTAACTACTTGTAACCGGCTTTACAATTTTAGCCCTGGTAACCCTAGCCGTGTTCAACATGATGATCTAAACGCGCTCTTTTTTTTAGTTTTTTTTTTAGTTTTCATTAATAAATCAAAATTCGTTAAAAAAAGCTCGCTTGGATTTGTAAGTGAACACGGTTACACTATTAGGAACACTATTGGGAACACTATTAGGTTGGGGCTAGCCTGAGTTGTTTCCGAGTATCATAGAATAAACTTGTGTCGTTACTTAATGAAATAATACTACATTATTAGAGAACAACTGTGCAAATGTTAAATCTTCTGTAATATATAGATAGATAGATAGATAAATTCTTTATTGCACAATAAACAAAAACACATTTAAATGTACATAGGCGAACTTAATGTCTAGTGACATTTTCTACCAGCTAACCTTTGGGATAGTGAGCAATGATTGTGGGTGCATTAAATCATTAATTTAAAATCGAGATTTATAATAAAAAATAAAAATCTTAAACTATTACTAGCAACTAAAGCTAAAATTTATATAAATATATAATAACATATAAATACATAATAAATATATATAAAATACATACAATATTATACCAATTTTGAGAGGTTATGTCGACTCGTCTTGCTTTTTGTGAAGGTGTAATAAAACAGGGAAGTCGTGGAAACAGAATTTAGCTCAAGCTAACCAACCTAATAGCTAGACGTAAAATAATTGAATGGGGCTGTATTGGCCGCATCTCTTTTATATATTAAACTGCCTCCGTGGTCTAGCGGTTAAGTCCGTGGATTTAGATTCGGAGGTACCGGGTTCGATTCCTGGTCGGGACACAAAAATATTTATTAATGTAAATGAATACATTTTAGTTAACATTTAATTTATTTGTGATATTTCTCGAGTTTGGTACGCTGGAGACATCGACGAGCTTGCCACTTGTCATGATTGGCCTATAGTAAAGTAGGCTAAATGTGAATCCGCTATATAAGCGTGGTTTCTGACCACCCCGAAAGGGAAACGGTTGTGATGATACTTTACTTTTTTTCTTTTATATATTTACTTTACAGCTGGATCTGTCTATGGGTAATATTTATGAAAAAAAAACTAAATGTTTTAATAAATTGTAATATCATTTATTCCACAAATTCTTAAAAAATATATGCTAATACAAATTAGACAAAGAAAATATCCCTCTCGCTCGCAGAATCGATATTTTTTAAGATTTTTCAAGTCTCAGTGTATTTTTGATATCTTTAGACACGTTTAATATACGTCTTTGGCTGAAATAACCATAGTGACAAGCTAACAACCAATCACGTGGCGATTGATCATAAATTATTTTAATTATCCTTTCTGCAACTGCCCGGTAGTCTATCAATTTTCTAGGAAATAAAATTACGGTCATTTTCGACATATTTTCACTTTTATATAATTAATTTTAGATGAAAACATTTATTACGATTTTTTTATTTATTATTATTTACGATTGATTTTTATTTTCCTCGATTTTACTAAAACAAATATGTACTATATATCTCCAAAATGTCTGTAATTTTATTCCCTAGTACTAGACAATATCTTTGAAAATATCGGATTGAGCGAGCAATTGTTAAACCCTCAACAAGTTTTTACAACCTGACTATTTCTGCAATCATAGGTCGTATAGTTTATGCAATCATAGGTCGTATAGTTTATGCAATCATAGGTCGTATAGTTTATGCAATCATAGGTCGTATAGTTTATGCAATCATAGGTCGTATAGTTTATGCAATCATAGGTCGCATAGTTTATGCAATCATAGGTCGTATAGTTTATGCAATCATAGGTCGTATAGTTTATGGAATCATAGGTCGTATAGTTTATGCAATCATAGGTCGTATAGTTTCTTCGGTTTCATTGGGGGATGAAGTTGTTCGCGTCCTCTTAACCTGTACCCCACCCTACACGTGTCCATAGAGAAAAACATGTACATAGGATTTTATTGGAAATAAACGATTATTATTAAGTAATAAAAAAATAGTTCAACAAGCATTCCACCCTAGGTTGTTAATATCAAGGACCTAGAAGTACATCTGAAAGTGGAAAGCCCAGGGCCAGCGAAAACGATAATGCAATAAATATAACCGATAATGAAAAGCCCATAGCCACTTCAACTTGCTAATTTTGAAAGCTACACGTGTCCATAGAGAAAAACATGTACATAGGATTTTATTGGAAATAAACGATTATTATTAAGTAATAAAAAAATAGTTCAACAAGCATTCCACCCTAGGTTGTTAATATCAAGGACCTAGAAGTACATCTGAAAGTGGAAAGCCCAGGGCCAGCGAAAACGATAATGCAATAAATATAACCGATAATGAAAAGCCCATAGCCACTTCAACTTGCTAATTTTGAAAGCTAGCTTAGTCATTCGGTATGGCAAAGAGTACCAACCATGAGGAAAAGGAAGAAACTATAAAGATTTAAATCAAAGATTTTTCAAGTCAAATGTAACAACTTTGCGTTTTGCTTTAATAACTTCCTTTTTTATTAGTTTGGGTTTTTTCGATATTTTTCCTTTCCTCAAGATGTCCTTTTCTGGTTGCTTTTTTGCTATTTCCTTTGTTATTTTTACTTCCTTTGCTTTTTTGAAAAGTTTTTGTTTTTTAGGTGGCTCCTCTGTTATTATGAATCCATCAACAACTGTTTTTTTTAGTTTATCCTGTTTGAATACTTCTTTATCCTGTCTTAAAACCTCTTTAAGTTGTTTTAGTTCTCCTTTTTTCTCTCGTGAATTTCCTTTATCATGTTTTATTACTCTTTTATCTTTTTTTATTACTTCTTTATCTTTTTTTATTACTCCTTTATCTTTTTTTATTACTCCTTTATCTTTTTTTATTAGTCCCTTGTCTTTTTTCTTCTGAAGCACAACTGGTGTTACAAGATCCTGAAATAGAAATTCGTACAATATTATATGGAGAGATATTTAGTTTCATAGGCAAGGTCGTGTTCAATAACCATGTCAAGCTAGGCCAATCTGTGCGGGAAACGCCGCTCTCGAAGTTGTGCAGGAATTCGACTATCTTGGACAGACTATTCAGCTAGGCGCTATCAACCTTAGCGAACAAGCCGACAGACGCATTCAGCTAGGATGGGCGGCTTTCGGGAAACTTCGGCACATCCTCTCATCGTACATACCAGTGTCTGAAGACGAGTGTTCAGTGTTCAACCAGTGCGTCCTCCTCGTAATGTCGTACGGAGAAGAGGCATGGACACTGACAGTGGGTCTGGTCCAAAAATTCAAGGTCGTTCAGCAAGTTATTGACAGAGCTATGCATTTCCCTGGATGGATAGAATCCAAAACGTTAATATTCGTCAAAGAAGAATATTAAAAAGAAGTTATTGACATAGCTTTCAACATTAGCAAGCTGAAGTGACAATGGGCCGGACACATCTGCCGCAAAACCGAAAACCGATGGGGGGTTCTAGAGTGAAGACCACGTACGAAATGACGCACTGTGGGACCCGGCACCCGCACAGTAAATCCATGGAATGCTTAGAAATGTATCTTCTTTACCACCATTCCTGTGGCTCGGAAAGCACGTTGAGCCGGTTCCACTAATACCAACTTGTAATAGTAATTAACTGTCATTGAAAATTTACATCAAACCCTAGCCAACACGTCTACTCTGAAAAGCTCATCTTCAACAGTAGAGGTCTCTGAGTGCAAGGGGGTGATGATGATATGATACTTGTATAGCCTTCCTCCACCAACAGATACGAGTACCAATAATTTAGCAGACTGAGGCATAAACAACACTTCTCAACCAGAAATCAAACCCGGTTAAATCTTCGGTCTTAACCGCTACAACACGGAGGCTGATCATGATTCTATGCAAAATACTTTTTAATTTCTAGTTCACAGACAATATTAAAAAAAAAAATACCAACCATCAATAGAGTAGGTACGTCGACCGGTTGGAAAAAACTGTAGTCAATATCCAACTCACTTAATGCTTTCTTGTTTTTAGCAATCCTGGAAATAAGAAATGTATTTATTAGGTATCTACTACTATACATTCATCGAGTCCTGAGACAAAATGTAAACAATCCACCAAAAAGGTATTTTAAAGGGTATTATGAAAATATCAATATAGCCATTGCAAAGAAATGCAAACAGTATTTTTTGTAGAGGTATTATCGTATAATGTAAAAGTTTTTTTTTAATTATTCATATATTTCAATAGGTTGGTAGTCGGACTGATGGTGGTAATATGCCTAGTCTGCCGGGGCGGGGAAGTATCCACCGCTAATGTCGATAAACCCTGTAAAGTGTAACCACACGGATCAGACTCTAATTGCCGTCATGCCAAGTCAAGCCGGCATAGTGTTAGGGACTGATGTCAGCCATGAGTGTCTGATTCCATTTCTAACATTCACGGGCCTTGCGCGCCACTTATCATCTCATCAGGTAGGCGCAAGGTAGGATGTCATGCTAGTATAAAACAAAAAAGCTTGTAATATTATTTATAATGCAAGTTTTTCTAAACTTTTGAATGCATTTTAATACTGACGAATAAAGATGTTCCCCTGTGTAACCATTTTACATAGAATTATATTGTTTTGTATTTGTCCGGGTTATATTCGTCGTCTTTACCTACTCTCGAATGAATAAGCAAAGAATCGTTATAGTCCTCAGCCAAAGAAAACAGCATGAGAAATTGAAACTTCTTATTGGATTTTTTTTTACTTTTTATTTTCGGTAATTTACA
Source organism: Tinea semifulvella (assembly GCA_910589645.1). Lineage (NCBI taxonomy): Eukaryota > Metazoa > Arthropoda > Insecta > Lepidoptera > Tineidae > Tinea > Tinea semifulvella. The sequence continues at coordinate 5,242,203 of OU342586.1, read as the reverse complement.
ATAAATGTTCTATTTATCTATGCAAGTAATAAACAGTAACTCAATATATAGATACTCTTAGACGTTTCATCAACGGTTCCTCCACTCAACCGTTTCTTCCAGCGGTCAACGGATCCTCGAAGTTGATCGGAAAATTGTACTTAAAATTGTAATTAACGTCTGTTTCTAATTTTAGCCTGACACTACGGTCTTCTTCTTTTTTTTTTGTTCTCGTCTCCCGATGGATGATGAATGAGGTGATAGGGAAGGCAAATGTTTAGATTTTTCAGTACAACTAAGCTTGTTGATTAATAAAAAAAAATTTTGTTGATTTTTTAAATAATGTTTATATTTTTCAGTACAACCAAGCGTGTTGATTAATAAATATTTTTTTGTTGATTTTGTTAAATAATGTTTATATTTTTCAGTACAACTAAGCGTGTTGATTAATAAATATTTTTTTTGTTGATTTTTTAAATACTGTCTAGTTATTTCAGTACAACTAAGCGTGTTGATTAATAAATATTTTTTTTGTTGATTTTTTAAATAATGTTTAGTTATTTCAGTACAACTAAGCGTGTTGATTAATAAAAATTATTTTTGTTGATTTTTTAAATAATGTTTAGTTATTTCAGTACAACTAAGCGTGTTGATTAATAAAAATTATTTTTGTTGATTTTTTAAATAATGTTTAGTTATTTCAGTACAACTAAGCGTGTTGATTAATAAATATTTTTTTTGTTGATTTTTTAAATAATGTTTAGTTATTTCAGTACAACTAAGCGTGTTGATTAATAAATATTTTTTTATGTGTATTTTTATTGTTTTATTTATCTTAGCCTTTTAGATTTGAATTAATCTACCATTTAAAAATCTATTAAACGATTAATTACGATTGACGGCTGCTTCAGAGGTCTTACATAAAAAACATAGACGAATCTATCTATCTATATTATTTATTGTAACAAAATGATATGTCAGTGGTAAAGGTATTTGGGGGTTTGTATATTAGCACATTAGTTTTAAGCTTGAGAACTTAACGACTTGATATTTGAGAACGCTCTAAGTAAGCAATGCCTTGACACGTGTTACTAAGAACCGTAGAATTTAATACAATTTTGCACCTACCTTTCAATATAAAGCTCAAGTTGTCACAATGGTGGGCTAGGATAGAACGTCTAACGGCATTATTTATTATATATTTAGTTTTAACTTGACGGAGGGTAATGCGACAAATCTTTTGTTTATAGTTATAAAATATTTTCTTTTTTATAAGATAATTTTTGATAAATAGTTGTGATATATTTATAGGCCTAATACTGTATAGTGGTTCAAATTATTGTAAATATTAAATAAAGTTATTTATACAATCCATATTTATATACTGTGAAGTTAATTTAACTATTGGATGATTTTTATTATATGTTATATTTTCACTATAAATTGTTCTACGACCCAAGGCCTATAAAATTTCGCTCATAATTATATTATTATCAGATTTGTATACTCTTTTTATAATACTGTATTTTTTTGTTACTGTATATTTTTTACATCGAATAAATTATTATTATTATTATTATAAGCCCGCCTTTGTGCAATAAAGATTTAAATAAATAAATAAGAGGCAATTGACACACGTGTTACTAAGAGGCAATTGGCACCCGTGTTACTAAAAGAAAATTGGCACCCGTGTTACTAAGAGGCAATTGACACACGTGTTACTAAGTGGCAATTGGCACCCGTGTTACTAAAAGAAAATTGGCACCCTTGTTACTAAGAGGCAATTGACACACGTTTTACTAAGAGGCAATTGACAAACGTTTTACTAAGAGGCAATTGACACACGTGTTACTAAGAGGCAATTGACACACGTGTTACTAAGAGGCAATTGGCACCCGTGTTACTAAAAGAAAATTGGCACCCGTGTTACTAAGAGGCAATTGACACACGTTTTACTAAGAGGCAATTGACACACGTGTACTAAGAGGCAATTGGCACCCGTGTTACTAAGAGGCAATTGGCACCCGTGTTACTAAGAGGCAATTGGCACCCGTGTTACTAAGAGGCAATTGGCACCCGTGTTACTAAGAGGCAATTGACACACGTTTTACTAAGAGGCAATTGGCACCCGTGTTACTAAGAGGCAATTGGCACCCGTGTTACTAAGAGGCAATAAACACATGTGTACTAAGAGGCAATTGACACACGTGTACTAAGAGGCAATTGGCACCCGTGTTACTAAGAGGCAATTGGCACCCGTGTTACTAAGAGGCAATTGACACACGTTTTACTAAGAGGCAATTGACACACGTGTTCTAAGAGGCAATTGACACACGTGTTACTAAGAGGCAAATGACACACGTGTTACTAAGAGGCAATTGCTCAATAATAGTATGCTTTCGTGCTAGTAATGTGCAATGATGATTAAAAGGTAAAACTTCTTAAGTACCGTAATTGACTACTTTAGCGTTTTACATGCCAAGCGATTATATTTATTTGTACTTGGCGATGTTTTCCACAACACAGTTACAGTATGAAGCACACTATACACATAATAACTTTCAATAGATTTGCTCCAACTAAAGGCAAAGATATAAAAATAGTGTCTAACAATGAATGAGTTTAACCTTTTAACAGATAATATATTATTGTTCTTGACCAGGAATTTTGCGTTAGAAATATTTATGAACATTATTTATTAAGTATTGGTATGTATTTATCCGTGATCTAGCGGATAAGTCCGTGGATTTAGAATAGGGAGGTACCGGGTTCGATTCCTGGTCGGGACACAATAATATTTATTATTTTAATTAATATTTTAATTGTGATATTTCTCGAGTGCGGTACGCTAGAATGTCTAGATGAGCTTGCTTCTTGTCATGATTGGCCTGTAGTCAAGTTGGCCAAATGTAATCCGCTTCTTTATAAGTGTGGGTTCTGACCACCCCGGATGGGAAACGGTTGTGATGATACTTTACTTTTTTTATGATTATTTATTTAGGGATACAGACAACACATACACAGAGTTAGTACATTTTTTATAAAACAATAATTATTTAGTAGCTAAATATTTAACCAAAAATTAAACAGCTAACTATAATTGATAATAGGGGCGTTCCATTGGCAACCATAAGCGTAAAGACCATTAATAACAACCAGTGTCAGAACCACATTCGCTGAAAAACAGCTAGGTCACACATCTAACAAACTGTATAATACACTAAATAAAATAATGCCAATTCACACTCTGACATTGAGAGAATTGAAATATTCAATAACATCATGGCTCAAAACAAAAAATTACGAAGAGACGGAAAATCTGCTTACTTAATTGAGACACTTTTATATACTTTATATTATTGTCCGCAATTTATCTTCTATACATTAAAAAAAAAAAACTATTATGGTATAAATAAAAATGTAATTTAGACCGTTCCGAATTGAATGAGCATCCAAATGGTGATATTTGATTCGGAACAACTGTCAGTATCATATTCATTCAAAGTGCTCTGAGCATGATTCGGAACGACATAATCACAACTCAAGTTAAATTAATTAATTTTGTAATCAAATGTCGCAATAGTCACAATGGATTGCCCAAATACCATATTTTTGTTTGTAATTATAAATCATTATTATTATTAAAAAATCAAGAGATATTTGTATTTTTAATAATTTTTGTGTCTTCTCTTTTATATATTTTAAAGTTTAATATATAAAAAAACTTAGCAAAGCTACTAAATAATATATTAGCGATTAGTCTGGAATTAAAAAAAGTCTGTTCCCTTGTAGATTTTTTTTATTTTATTTGTCGAGTTGTAAAATTTACAAAATATGTTTATATTCATATTTCACGATAAAAGCATCTAAACACACCTTTTTAACATTTTCTTGGCGTCCTGCAAATCTTCTTCATTAGTTTTGTTCCGATTAAATTTCTGAAAATTAATAGTAAAAGTATGATACGATTTAATAGTTACATGGTTTATAGTGCTGTGGTAGAACCATCGATGTATATAGATAGGCCCTCACTGATATAAAAACGTTCCCGTAAAACCAATCGAAGTCATGTAGCTGCACCAACAGTCGCGAGATAGCAAGCGTCGAGAGCGCCTAATATTAATATTTATATCGAGTAAAACTAGTCTTTTTGTATGCATTGTGATATAATTTTCGATGAATAAAGCATGTGGCATTATCCTTGCTTGAGAATTGCCCCCCAAAGTTGGTAGATACACAAAGCAAGCGGCACGTTTTGTATTGAATACGCTAACCTATATACATCGATGGGTAGAACCAAATATGTATAACGTTAAAAAAAAATACACAGGAATACTTAGTATTTTCTGCTTTTTAACTATTAAAGCAAACCTGTATAACTGCAAAAGTTTTATATTTGTGTATAGCAATTATTTAGCATTTTTCCCTTTAAACTTAAGAGCAATGATAATTCTCTATTTTCTCATTATAACAAATTGTGCACTTATCCGGTTTTGCCTGGATTACCTCAATATATACAAAACAATCTAAATTTTCTATGAAGTGGCATTGCACTTAAAACTATAAAAAGTAGAGATAAAACGGATAGTGGTTTGGCCGGATACCGGTTAACGAATATTCGGCAAGCTACGAGGCCGGAGCGCCGGATATCCGGCAACCGAATAATCGGCCCTTTATCGCGTTACATGACGCGACCAGTTTGAATTGAAATTATTATTACCACCAAATGCAGAAAATTTGGTATTCTTCACCATAATTTGCCATTTGTTAATTTTGAGTATTAAGCTAATCAATAAAATAATCATTTTTGTCGAGTGAATATTAAAATAAACTGTGTCCATAACGTATCATTTTCCTCGTATAAAATAATAAATAATAAATATTTCCAGACAGGTCACACAGCGCCATCTAATTTCCGTGGTAAGCTACGAGGCTTGTGTTACGGAAACTAGATGGTTGATAAACTACATATTATACTTTTTTTTTGTAAATATATACATATAAACACCCAGACCGAGACAAATTATACAATGTACAACTTGCCCCCGGTGGGAATCGAACCCACGACCTCCCGAGTTCACGACAACGTTTGTTACCACTAGACCACGGAGGCGGTCAATGAACAGATGATAATGTTTTGAATATATCTATCCGGCATCCGACCGGATACTGAGTTACTATCCGGGCGGATATCGGATTGTTACCGGATATCCGTTTCATCTCTAATAAAAAGGACCAGAAAGTTTTTTACCGATAGTATCATCATCATCACAGCTCCTACAACACATAATCCTAGACTGGAGATGGACCTTCTAGAATTTTTTGGTGAACTTGGCCTACACTTGCCACACTGGCCGTCTAGAGGGTCTAATGTCAATTTATTAACAATTCCACAAGTTGGTATTAGTGGAACTAGGACCGAAGGCTTTACGTGCTTTCCGAGGCATGGGAACTATGGTGTTGTAAATCTATGACAAATGTATGTAAGGAAAGTGTATTTCTCAATAATACATGCCGGGGCTCGAATGTTGGGATGTTATCATTCTTACAACTAAGTCACCAATGCTCTTATATATGTAGTTTTTATGTTTGCAAAAATATATAAATAAATAGTTATCAAGCGCTTTTAGTATCTCTTGGTAAGCTGATTGATTTGTTGCATATATCGCCGGGTTAGAGCGAAAACCAACTTATTTTTTAGTAAATTCACTTTTTTGCACTTTTTTTCCGGTGATAAAATCGACTTAGCACAGTTACGCTTAGTTTCGACGATAGTCGGTCTTAAAAGCAATTAAACGAGCGCCAATTTTAGCCAAAAACGCAAATTATAAAGTAATTAAATGGGCATAATATTTATGTACAAAAATGGCTACCTTAGTTGGTTTTTGTTCTAACACGGGCGATATATGCAACAAATCGATCAACTTTCCAAGAGAGACTAAAAGCGCTTAATAACTATGTATTTATATATTTTTTGTGTTGTGTCACATCTAAACGAAAAACATATAAACCTATTTCAAGAGAATCTAAAATATGATAATGATCTAAGATGAACAATAAAATTACCTGTTTGATTTGTAGCCTGTGATCACTTCCTGGATTCTTCATAGCATTCCATTTCATTCTGAATGCTGGTCTCTGTTTCTCAGGTGGTATGTATGCAGCTACAAAAATATAAAAAAACCTATATCAAACACCAAGTCTGACAATCTCATGGTCAGAAAAAGAAATGAAGTATCTTTCGGTCAGAATCCACGCTTTTTATAAGGAGTGATTTTACATCTAGACAACTTTACTATCATGACAAGTGAGATGCTTATCGATGTCTAGCGTACCAGACTCGAGAAATTTATATATCATATTGTTTCTGTTCTCGACCAGAAATCAAACCCAGAACCTCAATGTTTAGACTTAACGGCTAGTATATGAAGGCAGTTGCCTCAATAGCCAGAGATTTGAGATAAGAAGCCCTAAAGAGAAGACTAATTTCTGGGCATTCCTATAGGATTCACTAACAACTCAACTGCCTTCGTGGACTAGCGGTTAAGTCCGCGGATTTAGACTCGGAGGTACCGGGTTCGATTCCTGGTCGGGACACAAAAATATTTAATAATGTAAATAAATACATTTAATGAATATTTAATTTATTTATGGTATTTCTCGAATTTGGTACGCTGGAGACATCGACGAGTTTGCCACTTGTCATGATTGGTAAAGTTGGCTAAATGTGAGTCTTTTTTTTTTCCCTAGGATTCACCTACACACCATGTGGATCCATTGTGCGTCGAGGTTGTGGTTTTAAAAAGGAGGCCTCTTTTTATTAGGCAACAAGATGCTCACCATCCACCACTCCATACCCAACCAAATAGGTACTCCACGATTCCGCTAATACCATCTTGGAAAGTTAAATCATTGTAATACAACAAAAATATTGTTCAAAGTTACCCCACTTCTATTTATTATTATTATTAATAATAATTATATACTTTTACTAATATTATTATTATTAATAATAATTATTATATAATATTAAATACTTCTGTCCATTCCTTGAGATGAGCAAGTTTGTAGTGGCAATTTTATAGAATATTATCATATAGATTAGGATGCTTTAAAAGCATATTTTCATAACTAATGTCTGTTTTTCTTGCTTGTTGTTATCTTTTGATTCAATATGGCTGACAATTTTTTGAACAGTGTTTGTGGTATTTCAGGTTTTTCTGTTTATTCATACAGTATAACAAAGTATTTATTTATTACAGGATAACTAAGGACTAATAATCACATAAAGAAAAAAAATGGAGACATAAAGGGTGAATTAACAAACAACCTACAAATAGACTACAAAAATTATAGTATTAAAGTTAAATAAAATATTTGTAAAAAATAAACTAATATTATATTAACTAAAAAGGCATATGGTCAGTACAGAAAGATCTGGTCAAGTAGCTACGAGCAATTGATGGCTTCACGGTAAATAAATCAAGCTCTGAACAGTTACTACAGTACATAGTTACATGACCTCCAAAAGAATGAACTTTGTCTGTAGTTGGTAAAGCACATAGAGACATAGTTATAGCTACATAGAGTTATAGTTAATAAAACCATTTATTGTCTCTCCGGGAAAGCCTAGGGGCTGACGTCAGGTATATGACGTCAACAACATTGTATGATATGTGACCCTTATGGCCACTTGAATGTTTTTTGCCTGTTCTGCAATATTACACAGGCCGCATAAAAAAAAAGAAATAACATACCTTTAAGCAGCCTCTTTCCCATTAGATAATTATTCATGGTATCTGCCACCACCTGGCCCACACTTTCATCGGCAAACTCCACAAAGGCATAGCCCTTGGACTTGCCAGTACGTTTGGAACGAATCACTCGAGCATTTGTCACCACACCAAATTGCTTAAAGTACTCCGTCATTTGATGCTGTAATTTTTAATTCAATTTAGTACGCTGAAATGACCACAGGTTTGTATCTGTTATATGCCGAGAATTCACTTGCATTTAACCCAGTGTGAATGAACCAGGGTTTTTAACACCAACTAGTGTATGAAACTTCACATATTTGTCGCAATGGGGTGTGTCAGGCAAAGTGTTTTGTAGATGTCGCTAGCGGCAATGGTACCTTATTTTACACCTATATTGCATCATTTTTTTAAAGTTTTATATTTTTATTACAAAATAATGTATTTTAAATTACCGTTACCTACCTTAAAAGACGAATTAAGAAAGCGCACACCGTCTTTAAAAAGAAATATCCAGAAAATAATAAATTTACTAATAAAAATGCAAGATTTTTATGCAACTGACAGTTATGTTAGGTACCATCTACCATGCGCCATCTATCGTGATAAAAAGTTAGTGATACACCCCATTGACGGTACCCTGCCTCATTCGCCTCAGTAGCTGGAAACAATGCATCGAATGTTTAATGTAGTCATACGTGACGTCGCTAAAGATGTGAGTTTAAAGTGCACTTGGGTGTATTTTACCCGGGTTCATTGTTCAAGTGCTTTTAAACTGTGTTTTTATGTTTTTTTTAGATAGCACAAAATAAATAAGACTTGATTAATAATGGTTCTTATTTATTTCATAATGGATAGCAAAAAGATAAGACGAAATTTGAAAGAATTATCTTCGAAAGCTATTTATCGGGGTCAGACGTTGATGAAGAGGAGTGCATCAGCCAGCGTAACTATGAAAGCGATACAGAAGAGGAAATGAGCCAGAGCTCGTCGGGCGAAACATCCTCAACACTACCACCTAATAAAAATATGTGCTATCAGGAGATTGCACACAATGTGCAAAATAAAGATAGAAAAATAATATATACTTGATGTCAATGCAATAAATTTATTTGTGAGGAACACGCAGAGACATTATGAAAATATGTGCTACAAGTTTAGACGACTCAAACTGTTTTTTTTAAATAAGTATATGAAATCAACATATATGAAAGATACAATTTCGTTTAAATTTAACGTAAAGAAAATTACGTCTATTTTGTCATTGTTTTAAAGATTCTTTATACTTAAATAAATAGTTTAAAGTAATATTTGAAATATTTTTTAAATATTTTTGTGCATTTTTAATTTATGTCCTATTAGGTAATTCATATAACAAAGAAAAAAAAAATTTAAGCGAAATATATTGAAATTGATAACTGGGTTAAAGTCACCCTGGTTCCATTGTAAGTGTGACGGAAAAGAGGTTCATTTACGCCGGGTTAATAACCAAAACTATGTAAAATGTGAAAAGCTCCAGGGATGGATCCTATACTCGGCAGACAAAAGGGATAGTGAAGGATCCATCCCGCTGCACACAAGCCCCTAGAACACATAGTTCTGGAACTCCACTGAAGATGTGACTCCCAGAATATATATTGGCAACGGGTAGGTGATGGTGATGTTATTTTTAATACAATTTCTTAACCACCGGTTTAACATGCTCTCTGAGGCATGAGTGATGTCAAAATTAGACTAATATATTGATGATAGAAATATCACATTGCGTTAAGGACATATTTTTAGGTATAAGGCAACAACAAATGTATGCGTCCCAACTATGCTCCCCTATCTCGAATGCTTCAATTTTGACGATCGGCATTTTTTAAAAACTTTATTGCACGCAAAATTGATAACCGAAATCCTCGTCGCCAGTGTTAGGTATGAATGAAACAACGGTTCATAGCCTGGTTTATTTTTTAGAAAACCAATGGTGGGTAGGCATACATATCAAGTACCTACTGATTTTTTTTAAAGATAGAGTTTGTTATAAATAGTCTAATTCAAATCGTACGGAAACACATAGTTTTTAATATATAATAATTCGCCAATTTTGTACCAAAATTTGCTGCCATTATTTAATATATAATAAAGAAAAATGTGTTTCGTTTTTATTTCACCATGTGACATCCTTGAACTCTTAAACTCGAGATTTATTATCTATTTGTAAATGTAATTAGTCTCTAGCACTTTATTACGTTATTATTTTAATCCCGTTTACTGTATAAATAGTTATTATTTTATTAAATTTAAAATAGAAATAATAAATTATTGTCATGATAGAACGGAACGTGGACACCATTTTATTTTTGCTTTTTTTTAAATAATTGTGGTTTGGCATTAAATTTTTGGTGCATAAATTTTAAATTTAAAAAAAATATATTTCTAAATCCTTTAATCTGACCCGACACTGCTAGGTTAGGTTAGTCTCAATTAGGTCATATCCAGAAACCCTTTATGTCTGATCCAACAGTGCTAGGTTAAGTTAGCTTAGACTTGATTAAGTCATATCCAGAAATCCTTAAGTCTGATCCGACACTGCTAGGTTAGGTTAGGTTTGATTAGGTCAAATCCAGATATCCTTTAAGTCTGATCAGACACAGCTAGGTTAGGTTAGACTCAATTAAGTCATATCCAGAAATCCATGTCTGATCCAAAAATGCTAGGTTAGGCCAGGTTAGACTCGATTAAGTCATATGGAGAAATCCTTAAGTCTCATCCGACACTGCTAGGTTAGGTTAGACTCAATTAAGTCATATCCAGAAATCCTTAAGTCTGATCTGACACTGTTTGGTTAAGTTAGACTCAATTAGGTCATATCCAGAAAACCTTTGGGTGCAGAAACATTCATTCTCTCCACTCACAAATGGGAACACAACCACACTTTTTAAAAATATTAATAACAAAAAACTATTAGTTTCTACACCCCCTTAAAGGCCCAAGGGGTAACCACATCCCTCCCCCGCCCCCACCCCTACCCCTTACCGGGAATATTCTAAAGTCCTTCCATGATCAGGATTCAGCTTTACACAAGAGGCATTCCAGCAATTACAGGAGTATTACCAGAATCACAGTCATAAACAATAATTTCAGCAAACAATTTCATTTATAAAACAAAATAGTATAAATATAATAGTATAAACTACGGCTGTTGCTTGACTTACATGTAGGTAGGTGGAAAAACTAAAATAAAATAGTATACAAAAAACTAACCTCGTAAAATCCATGTGGTATGTGCGACAAATACACAAGACCCTTAGTTTTCTGAACTCTTTTCTTTTTCTCTTTAATAATTGAACTTACAGATTTATTCTCATTAACTTTTTCGATTGTTCCTGTCTAAAACATAAATTCAAGATTGTAATTAAATCCGAAAGGACTATCGATACGCCAATATTAAAATGGTGCAAACCTTAATTAAGTTCTGTATTCCTTTGACATTTTTTGCAAATTTCTTTTGCTTTGCTGAATCTAAGGCTACATTTTCTTCGAGTTTCCCCATGATACAATATTAAAACACTTTACCGGCGTGGAAATAAAAACCACGAGTGACCAGCAAACCTTGCAAAACTGCGCACTGCGCACAACAGACTATGAAGAGTACAAGCACTGCGCACAGATTATATAGGATACTGCACTAACGCGCTGACATACCTTGTGTTACTTGATAACTAAGTTTGACTTGTCGCTTTAAGCGCTTTTTTTCATATTATTTCTTGCTTTATTTCATAGAAATTAGGTTATAAAGCAAACTTTGCTTATTTGCTTTCAAGTCAAACATAGCAATAAAATGCTGTATTTTGACCCAAACGTTTCGCAACCCTAATTTAAAACCGTAGCGTTAAAAACTAGCATAAGTTAAGTAGTGTTATTTTCTTTCTATTTTCATTATTTTAAGTTATTTTCATTGAATCTTTTTGGTAACGTTACTAAAAATAGAGATCGCACTGGTTTAAGGAGCTGCTACTAGATTCTATCTTCATTTTTTGAAGATTTAGATTGAAACATTAAGTTTATGTTCTTCATACTTAAGGTATTTATTGATTTATAACATTTTTATCAACATTATTACCTACCCTATGCATTTTCTTGAAGTTAGTCATTTATGCTATGTCGACTTGAAAGCAAATAAAGCTAAGCTTGTTTTTTTTATGTCAAATTTTGTATGAAAACCATAGACAAAAGCCAAGTCGAACAACTTTCAAAGCGAAATATACTTAAAAAAAAAGCGCTTAAAGCGACAAGTCAAACATAGGTGCTATAATCGACTTGAAATCAAATGAAGCAACGCTTGGCTTTTTTTACCGAACTTTGCTTTGCTTTTTTTTTTGTATGTTCTCTTCTCCCGATGGATGATGAATGAGGCCCATACAGCTAAGTCTGACGTAATATATCTTTGTTTTTTATGAGTTAATGAGGTCATCATCAAATTCCAGATGCTGCAGAATTTGATGCTTTTCTTGGAGTCACTCGCGGCATTATATTATATTACACGTCGGCGTCGGGTAAAATATGAGAGTCCACAGCGCGGGAAAACCGCAAAAAATAAACTGCAACTTGTGCCCCATATTCAAATTTATCGTTTTCCCTAACTATTCACATTGTAGATCATTAATAAACAAAATAACACCACATTTGACCAACAATATTCATAGTAAATTAATTTGTAATTAAACAAAAACTTGCACTGGACATGTCCGCGCAAAATGGCGCGAATTACTCATTTTTCTTTGCTTTGCTTTCAAGTCGAACATAGCATCAGTCAAAATTGCAGTCTTGACAGTTATATAGATTAAAAATTGTCTATAGTCTATTTTTATTTTCTATGTACATTGCGTGTTAATTTTAAACTAAAAACAAAATTTGCCTATATTAACACGAAATGTATAAATATATTTATTTAGTTCAATCAAGTTAGAAATAACTAAGAAGTACTCTTCATAGTCGTGCTAAGAAGCAATGGATCGTTTTTTGTCGGTGTTCTGTTGTTATTGCTGTCTTACTTGCCTTTTGATACTTCTGTGATTGTATTAAAGATATAGATATGGCGACTCCTTTAAACATGACGTTAAATCATTATATTCAGCTTGTAGAGCGTATGTATCGGACCGCGCAGGGAAACAACCTTGCCCGGCTTGTTTCGCTTCAGGACCAGCATGTGAAGAATAAGAACCTTCACTCCAGTGACATTGCTGTTCTCGTGGAAGGGAATTGTGTTGCCCCTCTCGATGAGATAGTGATTGCACACCTGCTTTGTGTAAAAGTGAGTATTTCTCTGATTTTTATGCCAATTAGGCAAACCAAGTATTTCTCTGATTTTTATGCCAATTAGGCAAAACCAAGTAGTGACGCCGAGATCAGCAGATGGGCCACTATGGACATAAGTTCAGCTGAACTAGTAACTATAAAAGCTAGTTCGGTTTTACGGGTTGGCTTTAGAATCGAGACGCACGAATTAATTATAAACGATTGTTGTATTTGATAGATAATGAAGCCCTGATGCATGAACTAGTAGATTTATTTGAGGGAGACGCCCCGTTAAAAAAATATAACACTTTTAAGTTTTTAGGTTATGTTGTAAAAAGTGGTAAACATAATAAGAATTGATGCAAACCAACATGATATTATAACATACATGGAGGTATATACTAACACTAACACACTAACATTTATTTGGCACCATACTAACTGTCTTTTATACACTAAACATAAAATTTATAATTTGTTCTATTGTATTAAAAGTATTATTAATTAATATTTTTGCATTGGATTTAGGTCCTTTAATTTTTTTTTTTATTATTTATGGTCATGGTTTTAAGTCCTTATGTCTTCAATAATTTTTTTTTAATATTTTTTTGCTAAGTATACAAGTTCTCAAGCCGGATTCGTCACTGCTAAGGTTAGTTTAGACTCAAGTTATAGCCAGAAATCCTTGACACTGCTAGGTTAGGTTAGATTCAAATAAATTAGGTCATATCCAAAAATCCTTTAAGTCAATTACGACACTGCTAGGTTAGGTTAGGTTAGACTCGATTAAGTCATATCCAACACACATCACAGCCAACTGTCATTATCAAGTAAACCGAATTGACACTGCTAGGTTAGGTTAGGTTAGACTCGATTAAGTCATATCCAACACACATCACAGCCAACTGTCATTATCAAGTAAACCGAATTGACTCGGTTAGGTTAGGCCTTCAGTACCCAAAACCGAATTGGTTCGATTAGGTTGGGTTAGGTTACCTCGATTAACCGCGTGCACGAGCCGAGTGAGCGAAGCGAACGTGCCGCGGTAGCGGTCGGCGAAGTGCCAGAACCGAATTGGTTTCGTTTCAGAAGTTTTATTCTCGGAAACAATTGCAGGGGCATTCATAATTATAACTACACAGAAAGCCTTTAGTACAGTTATAATAAATATATATTGCTGTATAAGAAATCCTTTAAGTCAGATACGACACTGTTAGGTTAGGTTAGGTTAGACTCGATTAAGTCATATCCAGAAATCATTTATGTCAGATACGACACTGCTAGGTAGGTTAAAAAATAGTTATATATCTATATTTTTACAACATATCTATTATAAGTAATAATTTCAGGTTACCTTATAATAATAGGTTATATTTAATACGTAAGGCATGGCTGTCATGGAGCTCTTTGCCTTCCCTATCGTCATTGGTCGTTAAAATAACAACAATAATATATAAAGTAGCAACGTAAAAACACAGATTCCATGGCCTAAGAAACATAATATTAAGGCATTAGTCTGTGCCATTGTTAAAAAAAAAAAAAAATGGTTAATTATTTTCTTATTTTATTTTATTGATTTTAATTGTTTTTTGTTGCTCGTGATATTGAAATGTTTTTAGTTTTTACGTTTTTATTTACTTTACTAAGAGTATAACATTGATAAATAATGTTGACAGTATACTAGTTACTAAAAAGTTAAAAATGCGTCTTGTTATGTTTACCTCTTTTTACAACTTAACCTAAAAACTTAAAAGTGTTATATTTTTTTAACGGGGCGTCTCCCTCAAATAAATCTACTAGTTCATGCATCAGGGCTTCATTATCTATCAAATACCACAATCATTTATAATTAATTCGTGCGTCTCGATTCTAAAGCGTCCCCGGTTTTACTGCAAACACTTACAGCCACATAATATTTAAAGGATTTACATTTATCACAGTATATAAAAGAGAATAATCTATAAAGTATAGTATCTTCACTACCCTATCCCATTCAGAGTGGTCAGAAACCACTTTTAAATCATGACAAGTGGTAAGCTTGTCAATGTCTATAGAGTACCAAACTTAAGAAATATCACAGATAAATGATTGTTTCCGATTCAAGAATCAAACCCGGTACTTCCTCATATAATCTACATACTTACCGCTAGACCACAGAGGCAACACCACCATTTCCATGCCTCAGAAACCATGTTAAGCCATTAGTCCCGGGTTTTTCTAATACCAACTTCGGAATATGTAAAAAAAATTGCCACCATGTCTGTCAGAAATATGTCTATATATACCCCATCTTCATCAGTATCCACATAAATACATATTATTGTAATTTTTAGGCACTCCGAGTCTTAGACTATACAGATGCTCATGCCCACCAGAGTGCAGTTGTGAATGCAGTCATTAAGTTGATCAACTCCCAGAAGCTGGAGAACTGGTGTCTGCCACTCATGTACACAGTCTGCCTTGACTTGCGTCTGGTTGCCAAAAAAGCTGACGACTTGGCTGGTATGTAAAATAATACCTTTTTTCTTCACATTTATTGTAGGTACTATTATATATTATTATTGAATATTTATTCGTGGTGGTCCTGTTATAAGAGTGGTTTACTTAAAACACAAGAGCGTTGCATTTTAAACCCCTAGTATAAATGAGAAAATAACTTTTTTAGTTTGATCCTGGTTCCAATTACGGAAATGTTAATTAAATTGACATCAGACCTGCTAATTTTCCAGTAATATGTTCCTGAAGGTCAATCTCCAGCAGTGAAAGTCAAGGACTCTGTGTTCTCTAGAACTGTGATACTGGGGCCTCTCTAATCCAGATCTATTAACTATAGAGGCATTAGGATTATGGTATATATTTTAATGAACCTTTTTTTTTCTAATCAATTATTCTGTAATTAAATTCAACTTATTTTTTAACTACAAGATCCATAATAATTAAAACTAAATATCTAAAGAGAAAAATCCAAATATTTTTAATATTTAAATTATTCTTGAGTCAACCATTGGATTATACATGTAGAGAAATAAAAAAATTAAAAAAGTTTTTTCATTATAAAATATACTAAACCAAAGAGGTACCAAACCAATCTAAGTTTACACTCGTCATTAGGACGACTGTCAAATTTGCACAACAAAATTTCTCATTGTGACCCGAGTCTGGACATATTCCATGACGACCTTCTTCAGACTTTTAAGCGTAAGGTACTGGAGGCTCTGCAAGCCGCTAAGCATCCAGTTTGCTGACAAATCAGAATTGTTGCTTAGTCATTGTTAATTGTGTTTAGGTAGGGTTATAGGGTGTTATTGTGAATTTAAGATTTATTTTTATTTTCCTTTTAGTTTTAGGTCTAACTTAATCTACTTTTATATAATATATATTTTTTTCTTTAGTTTTAATGTATATTAAAAGACGTTATGATTAATGCATGCTGTAATGGTCTGTAATGAAAAGGGCAAACACCATGTGTTAGTTCTAGTAATATTATAAATATAATTGTACCTTTTGTTGACTGTTCCTTTAATAAAAAAATAAATAAACACAAGCCAAAGAGATTTTATATTATTTAGACAAAACAATGAAAACAGAAATAAGAGTAAAATATAGTAATATTTAAATTAATAGTGCAATTGAACTGTGACTAGCAAAAGTAAAAGAAAAATAATAATAATAAGTGAAAAGTCAGTCCAGGATAAGAGTTGTCCTGATACTGCCTCTGGTGATTAATCAGATGTATCAGAGTAGAACAAATAATAATTTGGACTCTAGAGCAAAAGATACAAACGTATATGATCAGCAAATTCTTACTTAAACTTCTTAAAGTGCAAATGTTATATGAAGGTTTTTTTTAACTTATCATCTATAATATACAGGATGTGGCGTAAATAGTGGTCCAACGTTAAGGCGGCTATGGTATCATTCTATTATCACGTAAAAAAAAAAAACAACCATAGGTTTAGGAATAATATAATAAATTTAAAATAATTTTATTAATGTGACTGTAATTTCGACAAATGACATTATTATTTAAATCTTATTTTTGTGTTGTACGCGTAAATACTAACTAGCACTAGATAATTCTATGTGAATTGCGTTTTTCGATGTAATCTCCAAAGAATAATAAATAAAAATAAAGTAAAATTGTAAAAAATGCAATAATTTCATTTATACATACATACATACATATCTTCACGCCAGATCCCTTGCGGGGTAGGCAGAGACAATTGAGCGCCATTTGACACGATCACGACATACTTCTTTCGCTTCGTCGACATTCATTAACCTCTTCATACATGCCCTTTGGTTACGAAGACTTTTTAATGCACCTTCAGTCAGTGTTTTATTTATTTGATCGTGATATGTGAGTCTCGGTCTGCCAGGGCCTCTTTTACCTACAACTTTCGCATTATATATCTGGTTCGTCAATCTTTCATCGCTCATCCTTTCAACATGCCCGAACCATCGTAGCATGCCTTTCCTTATTTTTGTCCCTATGCTTTCCTTCATACCAACCCTTTTCCGTATTTCGACGTTACGTATGCGGTCCGCCAAAGTGACGCCACATATCCGCCGCAACGACCGCATTTCTACTGCATTAACCCTACTCTCATGCGTATTCTGACGTATCCACGTCTCGCTTCCATACATCAGTGTTGGTACCAACATGGCATTGTGTATGGCGAGCCGAGCTTTGTCACTGACATTTCGACTGCCGATCAGTGACCCCAGGGCACCGTTAACACTATTTCCCGCGTTCACTCTTCTTTCAACGTCCCTATCGTACTTCCCATCCGCAGTGAAAACACTGCCCAGATATATAATTTCATTTACTTGTTCAAGAGTTTCATCATCAATCTTTATCGTCACGGTTGTCATCCTTCTTCTTTCAAACATTTAACGCCAAACGCCACCTACTTTACAAAACCATATTGCTAATCATTCTTAACTTATGCTTAAACACTAGGATAATAATGTAATAATAACTATGTTACATTAAAAGATAACATTTGGGATGCCACCTGTGTGGCCTTTGCCGCTTGCCACATTTCCTCTACATAAAAAAAAGCCGGTTCGGCTGCTCATACAGCCGAATTCAAAAAGCACATTAAATATAATAGCATTAAACAAAGTTAGCGTACCTTGGTTTTTCTCGCATTCAAACGGAGTCCTTTTTCTGCACATCCCTCCTTCATTCTTGTGACTAGTGATTGCAGTTGTTGTTCGGACGATGCCATAAGAACAGCATCATCTGCATAAAGCAGGCAGTTCACCACTAGATCACTCATCTTTATCCCACAGTCACTCTCTCTCACTCTTTTTAGGCATTTGTCGAGATATAGAGTAAATAATCTAGGAGAAAGCACACAACCCTGTTTGACGCCCATTTGGGATTCAAAGCAAGGCGACATACCTCCCTCCACCCGCACACAAGCTTTGCAGCCCTTGTACAGGGACTGTACAGCTTGTAGCAGTTTGTCATTCACTCCATACTCCGGCAATATGTCCCAAAGCTTCTTTCTTACAACTCTATCAAAAGCCTTTTCCAAATCCACAAAAGCACAGAAAACCTTCTGGTTTAAGGCCAAAAACTTCTCTGTGATATTGCGGAGCGAAAAGACTTGGTCAGTGCATCCTCTTCCAGGTCTAAAGCCTCCTTGTGCCTTCAGTCTTCTCTTGCAAGCGTTTCGTGAGAATCTTGCCATACATCTTGCTCGCCAAACTGATCAAACTAATGGCTCGGTAGTTGGCACAGTCCAATCTAGATCCCTTACCTTTGTATAAAGGAACGATGACTGATTGTCGCCAGTCCTCCGGTACTCTTCCCTCCTGCCAGCAAAGGTTGCACAGTAGGTGGAAAGCGTTCCAGACCGGTATACCTCCGTATTTGATCATTTCAGCGAGCACTCGATCTTTTCCCGCTGCTTTGCCACACTTCAGGCTTCTAATTGCCGATTGCAATTCTTGCACACTTATTTCCTCCTTAAAAATGGACGTTATAGTTGTGGATAGCTCTGGAGGTAAAGTACCCGTCGTGACGTCGTTAGGAGTACCACTAGCATACATCTCGCTAAAATATTCATTCCATCGCTGCAACACCTCATTTGTGTTTGCAAGAATGTTACCGCTTTTTGATTTCACTCTGTTCATTCGATAAGATGACAAGCAACCTTTGGCCTTCCGAACTTCCCTCCAGAAAAGTTTGGAGTTCTCCTTAAAGTTGCTCGTCATCCTATTTTCACCTATTTCCTTACATCTTTCACGCTTCTCCTTAACCAAAGATTTAGTCTCATTCTTTCAGCGATGGTACAACTCTTTTTTTTCTCTTTTTATACTTTCATTCATATTCAGCGAAGCAACGTAATCTATCCAAGCTTTCTTCTTTCTTTCTACCGAATCTTTGACCTCTTGATCCCACCACGCGTCACCCTTGGTTGCTCGCTTTTTTGCTACTCCACATACTTCTCTTGCCGATTCTACCATACCATTTTTTAGGTACTTCCAACACTCTTCTACATCTTTGCTCACATCTTTCAAGTTGATAAGTTTATCTTTGACGCATTTCATATACTCCTCTTTCACACTATCATCTTGTAACTTTTCACTCTTTATTCTCTCTACTGCTGACAGATTGCCACCTGATCGCCAGTGGCGCCATTTTGTAAACAGGCCACTAATCCTAGTGATTACTAGGTAGTGGTCTGTTCCCAATTCTGGCCCACGATACGCCCTGGTATCCAGAGTCTGTGTTCGCAGTCTTTCATCAACTATTATTAAATCAATCATACTCTTTTCACTATTCATCGTTCTTGTATACATGTGAATATCTTTGTGAGCAAACATTGTGTTGGACACAAAAATATTCTTTTCTAAACACACGTCAAGAATAAGCTTACCTGCATCATTTACTCTCCTATCTCCAAAATCACCTAGGACCGTTTCGTAATCTGCACGAACGTGTCCCCACCCATCCATTCAAGTCGCCACATAATATTATATTTTCGTTCCCAACTGCCAAATCTAGAACTGTCCTGACCTGGTTCCAAAAATTCTCTAGTTCCAGCTGTGGTGCTGAGCTAACAGGTGCGTACACCACGACCACAAATAACTTTTTAAGGCCTATTTTAAGACGAACCCAGAGTATTCTTGGGCTTTCCAGGCAGTACTCGTACATACTGTCGGCCAAGCGACCGGATAGTAAGATACTCACCCCCTGACTACCGCGATCGCTATCTCCCACTCCCGACCAGAGCGCGATCCCCCCTCCCGGCAAGTCCAATTTTTTCATTTATCACTATTTTTTAGTCATTTGGACTCTATTTAAAGTTTGTGTTGAGGTATTTGAGTGTAAAAAAGTGACTTCTTTTTAATGAAGCCATTTTGAAGTTAATTTCAGTTTATTATTTTTATTTATTGTTCTTTAGAGCATACATTTACAAACGAATTTGTATGCGCTAGTGCTAGTATTCACCCGTACAACACAAAAAACAGACTTAAAACATAATGTACACCATAACATCATTTTACAAATACCTGTACTCCCTCAAAGTTGGAACACTATTTACGCCACACCCTGTATAATGAAATTGGAGTTAATATTTTGTTATTATGATGTAAGTGTTGGGACTTTCGCTTATTTCTAACACTAAGGCTGAGTTGCAACAAAATGAAGTCTGTAAATGTAACCATTAAAGTAAAAAAATGTCTCAATTGTATCGGTTTTGTTTTTAAGTCAGATGTTACAATCTCAACAAAGAAGTTGGTACAATAAACATCATTTTTAAGTCAGCTGTTACAATCTTAACAAAGAAGTTGGTACAATAAACATCATTTTTAAGTCAGCTGTTACAATCTTAACAAAGAAGTTGGTACAATAAACATAATTTTTAAGTCAGCTGTTACAATCTCAACAAAGAAGTTGGTACAATAAACATCATTTTTAAGTCAGCTGTTACAATCTCAACAAAGAAGTTGGTACAATAAACATCATTTTTAAGTCAGCTGTTACAATCTCAACAAAGAAGTTGGTACAATAAACATCATTTTTAAGTCAGCTGTTACAATCTCAACAAAGAAGTTGGTACAATAAACATCATTTTTAAGTCAGCTGTTACAATCTCAACAAAGAAGTTGGTACAATAAACATAATTTTTAACTTTAATCATTACAATTATAAAGATTTAATTTTGGTACACCCCGCCTAAAACTTCTAGTAAATAATAATATCCCTTATCAAATAATCAAATGATCTTTATTTTCAATCAGTTATACATGAGTTTCAATAAGGGGCCTGAACAAGGGTCTCTGGGACGCCTGGATCTCTGGACACTCTGCACTTCCGGTCGCAAAAATATTGCAAAACAATAGGCGGTTGCAGATAAAAATACTTTTAACTAATTATTTATTTAAATACCTACTTAATATTACAAATTATATAAAAAGAGAAGGTTTAAATGAGTTAGTGTGGGTGTGTGTGTGAGTGTGGTAATGTTTTGTGTATGTATGTATGAGTGCGTGTTTTGTGTGAGTGTGCATTAACGTGTGGTTTTTTTTTATTTTTTATTTATTATTATTATTATTTTTTATTTTTTTGTTATGTTTACTTCTAAAGAAAAATACATTATTAATTTAAAATAATAAAATGGTAATTTTTGTTAACAGGCAAACAAAACAAGGGGAAGATTTTGGAGAAAGCTGCTGAGAACTTGCTGGCGTGTTTCCGTGTCTGTGCCGCCGACAACCGCTCTTCAGATGCAGACACCAAGAGAATTGGTATGCTGGGACTCGTCAACCAACTACTTAAACTATACTTCCGCATCAATAAAATCCAACTTTGCAAACCCTTGATCCGAGCCATTGATTCTTCCCCATTAAAGGAACATTTTCCTTTACCTCACCAGGTCACCTACAAATACTATGTAGGACGCAAAGCTATATTTGATTCAGACTTCCGACTAGCGAATGAATACTTGACGTATGCTTTTACTCGTTGCCATAGCAGCTGCGTCAGAAACAAGCGGTTGATCCTAACTTATTTGGTGCCAGTTAAAATGCTGCTCGGTTACATGCCAACAGAAGCTGTGTTAAGGAAGTATGACTTAGTGCCGTTTTGGGAGCTCGTTGTTGCACTGAAGGCGGGAAATATACAGGGCATTGATAATGTTATAGCAAACCATGAGTCGTTCCTAATGGATGCTGGTATTTATCTGATTGTTGAGAAGTTAAAGATTCTAGCTTATAGAAATTTGTTTAGACGGGTGTACTTATTTGAGAATAATCACCTTATTGATATAAACAAGTTCCAAGTGGCTCTGCATGCTATGGGGCAGACACATATGGACCTGGATGAAACTCAATGTCTGGTCGCAAACTTGATCTATGAGGGTAAAATCAAAGGATACATTTCATTTCAACATAAGAAACTTGTGGTCAGCAAGCAGAATCCCTTCCCACCGCTAACAACTATGGAGTATAATTCCAATTAAGACCCAGTCACTTCTTAGCCTGCGTTGCACCAAAGTAAAGTCCCTATAATTGTAACGTAAAGTTAATAAAATAGCGTCGAATGTACAAGCTCACGACTGACCTTTTAAATAAATCTGTTTTTGTCTTTAACATAGATCAAAACAAAATATATATATAACACACTTTTGATCTATGTTAAAGAGACAGAAGACAGAATTTATTATCCGTGGTTTAGCGAAATGTTTCTGAATAGAGCTGTTAAAATCTTGTTTAGGATTATGAACTCATTAAGATTGTATAATTTTTATGTCAACAACTATTTATATAATGTAATGATTTAATGTTCTACAGGTACATTTAGTTATTATAATTGTAAAATTAAGATACTATAAATTTGCATGTGATTTTCTATAGTAAAATGCCTACCATGATTCTAAATTAAAATTATGTAATCATTTGTTGCGCGGTGGTGGCTCGGTTGTAAGAATGCTTTCCTTTAAATCCTACCGTTGCCGTGCTTTGGAGAGCACGTTAAACCTTCGGTCCCGGTTCCACTAATAGGTACCAACTTAGGGAATCGTTAATGGATTGTCATAAAAAAATGACATCAGATCCTCACCAACCCTCCTGGCATAGCGTGGCGAGTGTAGGCCAAATGCTCCATATACCTGTATATGTTCTGGAAGGCCCATCTCCAACAGTGGAGGTCTAGTTCGCTAAGGGCTGTAATAAATGAAAAAAAAAATTGAATGAATAATTATTTACAATATTTATTTAGTATTATGTAGTACTTAAATGAAATTAACTAGTTAAATACATTTGCATGTGGTTATCTACATATATTATAGTAAAATGCCTACTATGATTATAAATTAAGATTAATGAAATATACAAATTTTAGTTAGGGTATTAATAGTTACGACTTAGGAGTGGTAGTCTTCCTTAAATACAGAATTGTGTATGGGTAAGTACACAGCTCTTAATCAGTAATAACATTTAGAATATAAAATAAAATATGTTCCATGTGTGTTTAGCTATAGTGAAATGCCTACCATGGTTTTCCTTGGTCTCTTATTGTTTCCCTTATCACGAGATTCTGTCGTCACTGTGTCGTGAAACAACTATCGTGTCTAGTTGTTCCCACTAGAACATGACTACAAATTATCGTTACGGTTAACCGGCGTCGCTTATTGTTTCCCTTATCACGAGATTCTGTCGTCACTGTGTCGTGGAACAACTATCGTGTCTAGTTGTTCCCACTAGAACGTGACTACAGATTATCGTTACGGTTAAGCGGCGTCGCTTATTGTTTCCTTTATCACGAGATTCTGTCGTCACTGTGTCGTGGAACAACTATCGTGTCTAGTTGTTCCCACAAGAACGTGACTACAGATTATCGTTACGGTTAAGCGGCGTCGCTTATTGTTTCCTTTGTCACGAGATTCTGTCGTCACTGTGTCGTGAAACAACTATCGTGTCTAGTTGTTCCACTAGAACGTGACTACAGATTATCGTTACGGTTAAGCGGCGTCGCTTATTGTTTCCCTTATCACGAGATTCTGTCGTCACTGTGTCGTGGAACAACTATCGTGTCTAGTTGTTCCCACTAGAACGTGACTACAGATTATCGTTACGGTTAAGCGGCGTCGCTTATTGTTTCCTTTATCACGAGATTCTGTCGTCACTGTGTCGTGGAACAACTATCGTGTCTAGTTGTTCCCACAAGAACGTGACTACAGATTATCGTTACGGTTAAGCGGCGTCGCTTATTGTTTCCTTTATCACGAGATTCTGTCGTCACTGTGTCGTGGAACAACTATCGTGTCTACTTGTTCCCACTAGAACGTGACTACAGATTATCGTTACGGTTAAGCGGCGTCGCTTATTGTTTCCTTTATCACGAGATTCTGTCGTCACTGTGTCGTGGAACAACTATCGTGTCTAGTTGTTCCCACAAGAACGTGACTACAGATTATCGTTACGGTTAAGCGGCGTCGCTTATTGTTTTCTTTATCACGAGATTCTGTCGTCACTGTGTCGTGGAACAACTATCGTGTCTAGTTGTTCCAACTAAAACGTGACGACAGATTATCGTTACAGTTAGGCGGCGTCGCTAATTGTTTCCTTTATCACGAGATTCTGTCGTCACTGTGACGTGAAACAACTATATTGTCTAGTTGTTCCCACTAGAACGTGACGACAGATTATTGTTACCTACATTTTAGCGTCGTTGCTTACGAGTCTTTATTACGAGATTCTGTCGTCGCTGTATCGTCGAACGACGTCGCGTCTAGTCGTTTACACTAAATCGCGACGACAGATTATCGTAACGTTTAGACGTCTTCGTCGCTTACTGTTCCTTTATCACGATATTCTATCGTTGCTGTATCGTGGAACAACTATCGTGTCTTGTTGTTCTCACCAGGTCGCGACGACATATTATCGTATCGTTTAAGCGTCGTCGTCGCTTACTGTTCCCTATTATAGTTATTTGTTTTTTCTTTTATGTTTCCATTTTTTATTTTTTTATGTTTTTATTAGTCGTTAGTTATCCTGTAATAAATAAATAAATATCACGAGATGATTCTGACGTCACTGTATCGTGGAACGACAGTCGTGTCTAGTTGATCCCACTAGAACCTTACCAGCCCTTAGTATGGTAATGTATAGATACACCTATACATTACCATACTAAGTAATTAATATTGTATAATATAATAAGTTAAATAAGCATTTTCCTATAAAAAGCTACCAATAAATTTGCATGTGTCTATCAATAGAAACCATAATTACCATTATTTTGATTCTAAATCGATGAATAGGTATATTGAAGGGTATGAAAAAGTTTGTCATATCTATTTTTATTTAGATGAAAAGATTTGACAGATCATATATTTTCTTTTTAAAGTTGCCAGATTAAATTAAGTTTTTGTTATCCTACACTTGGCAACACTGACTATCAATTTAGATCATATGAATAAAAATCAAGAATATTTCGTGTGTGAAATAGGCGACAACTCTTTCATAGCATACGATTTGTTATCCTCTTTCTTTAAATAAATATTTAAAGTTAAAAATACTTGTTTTATTTCAATAGGGAGTGGATAGAAATTAAAACACCAATCACATTTAATTTTTTATTAAATCCACAATATATTTCAAAGAATAGTTGTAAATAGTGTAAACCTTTATTTCTATTAGGGATATTCCTCATGTTTCACATAAGTTTATATATATTTGATATCCACTATAATATAATAAAATTCTTAAGTACTTGATCACATGATTTTCATCATGTGAGCTATTTGGGAAAATATGCAAAGATATGAATAATAAAGTAAATACATGTTGTTTATTTATTTAATATTTATAAATAAATATCGCCTATTTTTTTAAAATATATGTATTTACTGTAAAAGCATTGATGATCATATCAAAATGTTTCTCTACGTACCAACATTGAAGGCGCAGTAAGATTCGACCTATCAGGTGAAGGCGCGGTACGAATAGACCAATCACTACTACGAACAAATAAACGTGCGATTCAGATTAGTTTTGTCGGAATGCTTTTATATCAGTTGGCTTTATTGATTAATATTTTAATAAAATAAAATGTTTTTAAATATATACTTAAGTTCAATAAACAACATGTATAAAATTACATAAGTAAATACTAAGTATATAATATAGGCATCTGGGACTAGAAAAATATTGAGATTAATTCATATTTTATTATTTAAATATATATTTTCTTAAGATATTGTTATTTTAAACCGAATTTATAGGTATCTAGATGTAGGTGCATATTTTATTGAGCCCATAATAAAATTTGATAGATTTTTGTTTAACTACCAAGTTTCCTAAAAGATAATTAAATTAACGCACGTTTAACATTTGCTTATAAGGATTGGCTGTACAAATAACAAGGTAGGTAAGCCAAGTGCCGATCACGTGGCGTATAACAAATCGTTAAACATGGATTATTTTTAGTGTTGCCCAAAGCAAGATCAAGACCAAACTTGGCCAACACTAATTAATTTAATCATATGCTTTCGGAGTTTAGAGGTTAGTGATTTTCTACCTCAGACAAAAGGCATTTATTTGTTAATATTCCATTTTGGGATATTAATTGTTACGGTTATACAACTACATACATAAAAACATAAACGCGTTCCAGTTACAAGCCGCGCTAACATGATAAACCAACCAGAGCGTCCAAACGTTTCATTTAAAAAAAAGGCAAGTTCATACGGAATACATCCTACGCAAGTAATTTATTAATAACAAGTTTATAACCGAGTTCGGAATCAATAAATTCTAAGTGTTGTAGAATTAGATGCTTTTCATGAAGTAGGTACAATATCGTCCCTTCAATATCGCCCAAACACGTCAGGTATATGGGAGTTCAAGCGCTGGAAAAACGCAAACAATTAACTGCAACTTCTGCTGCATATATAAAGTAAAATTTATCGTTTTCCATAATTATTCACATTTTAAACAAAATAACACAACTTTTGACTATCAATATCCACAGTAAATTAATTTACAAAACAAAAAACTTGGACGTGACATGACCGTGCAAAATGTCGCGAAGAACTCCCGTTTCATTTAAGCTGTTACAAAAGCTTCAATAAATGGAACGTTTTTTTTACATTGACATTGACATTTGTGCAAATGTCAAAAAGTAAACCACCTACCGTAGCACTTGTCATTATTCTGTGCGTAGCACTATTAAAAAATATTTTATTTAATGGTAATATTTCCGTTTGATTTATATGCCATGTTCGACTTCAAATCTTCGAAAGCAAAGCTTGTTTTTTTTTACCGAATTTTGCATGAAAACCATAGACAAACGCCAAGTCGAACGACTTTGAAAGCGCAATATAGTGAAAAAAAAAAGCGCTTTAAGCGACAAGTCGAATACAGGGTTAATGTAACCAGCCAAACCAAACCTGTCACCAAACCAGCCCGCGTTGCTCTAAGCTTCAGACTAACATCAAATGTCAGAATAATAGTTCACTCTCAAAAAGTTAGAATTTTATGCTAGCGCCGCTGATAATTTCTTTAAACGGCACGCGAAGATAATTAAACTACAATTTTCTACTTTATATAATTATTTACAATCACTAATAATTACGATTAAATTATGTATATCTAAGAAATATTTAAATGGCTGAGAAACCTACTATATTGAGATAAAATTTATTATTTCTATGGTATTTTTGTATCGGTGGATATATAATATATTTTTAATATGTATTTTATGATATATTCCGTATAGATATAGATATTCATTTTTAAATATCCTAACATGTATATAAAAAATACGTTAAAATCACATTTCAAAGCTATTGAATATACAGGTTGAATTTTTCAAGTGGGCTACATAAGGAGTTACGTGGCCTATTTTGATAAGAACAAAAACTGTGTCAATAGATTTTTAAAACGTTTATAACTTCCAAGCTTGAAAAATCCCTTCGTTTTTTCACAACTCACTTCTTTTTTGTGCACCAATTTATGGAGTAATCTCTGCTAACATGAGACAAGAGTCTACCGATCTTCATTCAAATAATCGTCAATATACACGTTTTAAATAAAGAGTATCATCACGACCGTTTCCCTTGGTCAGAAACCACGCTTATAAAGAAGCGGATTCACATTTAGCTAACTTTGCTATAGGCCAATCATGACAAGTGGCAAGCTCGTCGATGTCTCCAGCGTACCAAGCTTCCAACAATGTTAATAAGTTTATATATGTATGTTTATGTAAAAACGAAGGGCTCCTGTCACTGCAGGTGTACCCGCAGGTGGTTAGAACCATCTGGGATTGTGCGGAGCGATGGCAAGAGACCAGACGGATTGACTGTTGGGCTGTGGAAACTTGGCAGGTCTCTGGTGTGGAATGCGACGTGTGTAGATAGATACATTAGCTCTATCTCACATCCAGGTGTCCTCGTCAGGCGCGATAAGTGCGGCATCTTCTGCTGAGAACCTAAGTTGCGCAAATACGCCAACCTTCGTAACGTTTACAAATTTGCGCCTTTTGGGGTCGAGACGATTGGGCCCATGGGCACCATGGAGGCTTGGTCAAGGAGTTGCAAAAAGTCGGAAAGGTCTGGGGACAGGAAGGCTGGCAATTATTTCTGCCAGCGTATTAGCCTCGCTATACAGAGGTGAAATGTCTCCTTGTGACTATCTCGGATGGGACGTCACTAGAGAACATTTTTTATTTGTGGTTTAGTTTATTTTCAATTTTATTATTTAGGTAGCTTTTAATTAATATTATTGTGTATGTATTAGTATTTATTATAATAATGATAGTATACGAGTGTATAAAAGTATATTGTGTAAGTATTTTAATTTTATACTTGCCAAAATTTTATCCTTTGTTGCCTATAGCAACACTATCGGATTGGTCAATATACTGGTTCTGATATTATTTTTTAAAAAACATATTCGTTTCCCGACTAGGATAATTAATGACTTTAACAACAGAAAGTAGCCATATAAGCGCACATGAAAAATTCACTCTGTATAATAATATAAATAATTATATAATTCATATCTACATTTATAGATATATCCGATATACTTAAGAATCCCAATTTTGGAAATAGCTAATCAACCAATAGAATGATTTTAATTTCTGTTGCGACGATTTCTTATTTATTAAAGCAACGCTATTGGTTGTTAAATCTTATCTCTCCTTATTATCTTTTTGCTGTTAAAATAATTAAAGGCCTGGATTTACAAAGTGTGCTTAGATTTCCCAGTACCTGTTTACGAGCATTCGTAAGAGCATTCCGCCCCAGGGCGAAGATAACTACTACTAAGTAGGTACCTTTTCTAGAAAAAAAGAATAAAAAACCTGAAATGTAACTGTACCTATACCTGGCTTTCTATGCTCGTACTTTAGAATAACATGTCATTCTATTAAAAGAAACAAACCTCTTTTGCTAAGAAACCATACTTGTACCTGATATTCGACATACTCGTATATCAGAAATACCAAAATTTTCTGGCTTCTCCATCCTATTAATTTTAAAATAGCCAATTTGTATGAGAAGCTAAAATGAACAATAGCAAATAATCGCCGCCACATAAACGAATTAAAAAACAAACTGTTGTGTTGCCACTGTAATAAATAATTCTAAATTCGCGTTCGAAACATAATCTTTAATTTATATTACGTGTAGGAAGAATATACAACTATTTAAAAAAAATACGTTTCCCACCGGCCGTGGCGAAAAGAAATGTTACAAAAATTCAGACTAATTACTATTTAAGTGATCTTTATTTCTCGACATTCTATTAAAATAATTATAAAAGTAACAAATTCCGCAGTTGTTGCCGCATTTCTTGATGTGAAAAATGTTGCAAATTTAATTCAGGTAAATTCATGTTTGAGCGATCGGTTGCACAAAAATAATCTAAGCACATTTTACATTCCAGCCTTAGAAGACTGCGTTCCAAAATTATAAATAATATTTATCCTAAGATAGCAAAGAATATTTCTGACATGTTATTTTTCAATTTGGAATACTGGAACGCAATCTTATGAATGAACGCAAATTATTGACACACTTTAGTTGTACAATCGAAAAATTATTATTTTTTACTACATAGTTTTAGTAAACAGTAATGTTCTGTATACATGATGCATCGCTTAATAGAGTTAAATTAAGCTCTTAATTTAATAGAAGATCAGATAATCTCAAGAAACATTAGATGTAAATTTTAACGTCAAATATTAAGGCCACAATATACCAATTTACAATACGTATAGAGGCTAATCCAAACTAAAATAGTGTCGAAACTTAATGACAGCATGCTTAAACACTACCGGCCTATTGCAGAAAGGATGATTAAAATAATCTATCATTAATATTTTGATATACGCCACGCGATTGGTAGTTAGCTTGTCACTTTGGTTATTTCAGCCAATGTTTAATGTTAAACATGTCAACAGATAAACCTAACTGCAACGGGCCGGAACTTTATCAGATAAATGACTAGGTATATTTTTGATGCCGCGGCTTCAAAGCATGGCGCAATAATCTGGTTCACGGTGTCGCGTGTCGGTTATAGTAATATTAGTTCACTCAAAGAGATCAAATATAAGATAGAGTAGGCAGTGGAAGTGTTATTTTTTTTTAAGCCATCGACTGTATTTTCTTCTCTTGTCGAAGAAGAACAAACGTGTTTTACAGTTCCGTAACATGCAGGTCAGAAAAGTGCACGTCGAACTTGACTATAACCGGCATTGCACTGTCATAAACACTTCTTGCTCCATCTTGTTATATATTTAATATCTTTGTCTTCACTGAATTTACCCAATATTTTAAATCATTTTTGAATAACAATTCCTAACCTAAGTTTGTTGGTTTTAATATCCTTTATATAAAACTGATAGGATAATTTATTTTAATACCAGAACGCGACTTTTACTGTAAATTGGTTATCTGTGACCTTTTTTTGTTTTTAATTTAGTTTTCTGGGAAAAGTTTGTGCATAGCCTGTTCCTTGGCGATCTCGTCCTTGTAGGCCGACAAGATGGCGCGGGACATGCTCGGCTCGCTCGCACTTGTGTCCAGGAATTGATGCATTAGCCTGAAAAATATTTAGGTATTACCTACGTATCATCATCACGATCGTATCTAGTATTGCCCAATCTTGGTCGTGATCTATGTAGTCTTTTTGGCAAGACCAAGACCACCGATATGTTAGCTAGACCAATATCTACTATAGGCCAATCATGACAAGTGGCAAGCTCGTCAATGTCTCCAGCCTACCAAACTCGAGAAATATCACCAATAAATTAAATATTATGTAAATAAATACATTTACATTAATAAATAGTTTTGTGTCCCGACCAGGAATCGAACCCGGTACCTCCGAGTCTAAATCCACGGACTTAACCGCTAGACCACGGAGGCAGTTTTTTCTCCCTGATAAAACATGATGTTATATTATATGAGTTTTTTGTCCAAAAAATTTGTATTTTTTTTTGGATACATAAGGCAAGACCAAGGCCAAGACAGGCAAAGATTCGTATCTCTTTCGAGGGTTGTCAGAATTCCCGCTTTTTAAGCGGATTCAAATGTAGCTAACTTTACTATAGGTTCATCATGACAAGCTGCAAGCTCGTCGACGTCTCTATAGCATACTAGACTCGAAGAATATCACAAATAATTTAAATAAATTATTATGTCCCGACCGGGAATCGAACACAGTACCTCCGCATCTAAATCCACGGACTTCACCGCTAGATCACGGAAGCAGTAGTAGTTACAGTAGTTAAATAGTAATTACAAATTATAGAAAAATTGCAGTCCAGTAAATAAAGATTTACCTATTTCCCTGGTTCAGTGCTCCCATTCCCTCTCGAGCCTGAAGCAATTCAGAATGATCTCCAATGGTGTCCGTCAGGGCAGCAATCATAACATCTAAAATTTAAAGAAATTTATAGATATTTATCTATAATGAAGTGATACAGGTTGCAGGTGTTCATTGTAGACATTTAAACATTATACCTCTCTCAGGTATATACTTAAGGTTTTATTCGGGTGAATCTTACCCAAAAATCATTAAGTGCGCCCTTGTATTTCATAAATTATTTTGTGCAAAAACAAAATTGTTAAAACTATTTGTCTTTGTATGAGACCCTTTATCTTGTTGTATTTTGGATCGAAGACTTCGGTATATACAGCAAACTTAAAAAATATATCTCAAATAAACAAAAGTGAAAGATATTTATTTCAAGAGATAAGAGACATTAAATATATATATAGAGTTCTTCGCGCCATTTTGCACGGACATGTCAAGTCCAAATTTTTATTTTTGTAAATTAGTTTACTGTGGATATTGTTAGTCAAAAATGGTGTTATTTTGTTTAATAATGTGCTACATTGTGAATAATTATGAAAAACGATAAAATTGACTTTATACGAGTATATGGGGCAGAAGTTACACTTTTGCGGTTTTCCCGCGCTGTGAACTCCCGTATAGGTACACTTCGTGCTTCGTGTTTGGGCGATATTGACGTGAATTACTCTATGAAAAGCATCAAATTCTGCAACACTTGGAATTTGATGATCCCCAACTCGGTCATCATGTAAATAAATTGCGTGTTTAGGGCTGATGTATTCTGTACAATGTCCTTTAAAGCCACTTTAAAATATATATATAACAAGACGGTGCAATCTAATAATAATACATTCTTTATTGTA
The DNA here is from genome assembly GCA_910589645.1 of Tinea semifulvella. Taxonomy (NCBI): domain Eukaryota; kingdom Metazoa; phylum Arthropoda; class Insecta; order Lepidoptera; family Tineidae; genus Tinea; species Tinea semifulvella. The sequence goes on along the minus strand of OU342586.1, from coordinate 5,209,493 downwards.
CAAAACCAAAACAAGTGCAGGAGATGCGAGCTTAATGCCGTAAATGCATTTTCTACCAACTAATCTTACGCTCCCTAGATTAGATACATGAGCAATTAACCTAAAAGTACACATTTAATTTCGTTACTTGATAAGGTTTTATAATTGGTGATAGTAGTAACTATACTTCTTTGAATTGAAGCCAGATTAATCGATACAGAATTAGTGTATGCAGTACATTGCCGGTTATAACCGTCCGTTCGACCCGACGTGTACTTTTAAATTGTATTTGTTGTTCAAAGTCAAAGTCAAAATATCTTTATTCACGAAAACCTATTACAGGCATTTATGAAACGTCATTAATTTAATTATTTTGAATGATTTTACTCCTGCTAGTAGAAGACTAAGCAGCAAAGTTGTCCAATAAGTAGCTATTAGCAAAAGACCAGCAGCTTAGCAGATTCCAGTGACCTGTTAATGTTAGGTAAATTTGACTGAGAAAGGAATCTGCAAGGAAAACTCAGCTATATCAGATTTACAAAATAAAACAATAGAACTGCACCACAGCGATCAATTAATAAACTTTTAAATTTAGTTATCAGTACCTATGAGATTACAGTACCTGGTACAGCAGTAACCCACCAGGCAAGTCAGTTGTTTCACTGACAATATTCTTAGAGGTAAAATATATTATCTACCTGCTATATTAAAATTAATTTCATTGTTTGTACCTAACAAGTACCTGCGCGCGCGCGGCCATCGACTATTTGCTGAGGAAAGTGCTCGCACACTCTCATGAAAAAGGGAAAAGATGTGAGGAAACCGGAGAGCTACCGACCGATAACTCTGTTGCCGACGGTCTCGAAAGTGTTCGAGAAACTGTTGCTGTTGCACCTGAACCCGTGCATCACGCCGAGAGCCGAGCAATTCGGCTTTCGGTCTGAACACAGCACGACGCTCCAGCTGACGAGGCTGCTGCACCACGTGGTGGTTTCTTCTGAGAAGAAGCACACCACGGTTGCAGTATTCCTCGACATGGAGAAGGCATTCGACAGAGTCTGGCATAACGGGCTGCTGTACAAGTTGTCCCTATCCCCCACCCCTGTTAGGATCGTCAAGGTATTGGCCTCCTTCCTTGAGGGCAGGAGCTTTCACGTAGCAGTGGAGGGCGTGGCTTCGAGTCCACGTCCCATACGAGCCGGCGTTCCCCAGGGTAGCTGCCTTTCTCCGTCCTGTTACTCCTGGTTCACCAACGACATACCGCTGGCGGAGGGGGTCGAGCTAGCGCTGTTTGCTGACGACGCCGCGTACTTCACAGACTCTAGGGTCTTGAGCTACGCGGTGACGAAGATGCAGCGCTGTCTCGATCTCCTCCCCGAGTGGCTCTCCCGTTGGAGGTTGTCGGTGAACGCCAGGAAGACTCAGGCTACGTTCCTTGAGACTGGACTGAGAAGGCTGAAACCCGACCGTCCGCTTCTGTTGAACGGCGAGAGTCTATCGTGGACTAATCCAGTAAAATACCTGGGCGTCACGATAGACAAACGCATCAACATGCGCGCCCACGTGACCGCCACTGTGAACATGGCGCGGGTGGCGAGAGCCAAACTTCGCCCAGTGTTTGCATCCAGTTTGCCGCTTCACACGAAGCTACTCATTTTTAAAGCCTATATCCGCAGCCGACTCACGTACGCCGCGCCGGCCTGGTACGCTCTCACCTCAGCTACGCTGAGAGCACGTTTACAAGCGCAACAAAACCTAACGCTTCGTACCATTGTCGGCGCCTCGCGGTACGTGAGGAACGATGTAATCCATAGGGATATGCGGATGGAAACACTGGACGAATTCGTGCGTCGTCTGGCGGCTGGCATGTTCGCGCGCGCAGAGGCGACAGATTTCCCACTTGTGAGAAACCTGGCCCCTCTGCACGCCCGTCCGCCGGACGCCAGACAATGCTACGCTCGTCACCTGCTGCCAATCACGGAGTCGTAATCGCGGCTCCGCCGCCTGGCTCGTATACTTCAACCTTTAATGGTTACCCCATGCCCTGTCCGTAGTTACGGAAAGCGAACGCAACCTCTGTTAGAAGGCAAATACCTTGACACAGATTCCCCACTCCCCCCTGCGGGGGGTGTGAGAAGACTCTTCTACTACTGCTCGCACACACAATGAAGAGTGCCCCCGTTCCCCGTGCAATCGTTTTATTGAACAAAATCGTGCAGTCCGATGAGAATTTCAGTCTAATGAAATTTCGATGTGTTCGCGAACGTAGAAAGTAAAAACATTGTTCTAAAGTACTTGGAGCCATATTAATTCGCACATCTAGTCACTTATCCTTGTGTTTCAATTTTGTTATGAAATATGTATTGTTTAGACCTAGAATCTGTAATGTATATTTTCATGGAAATAAATAAATAAATATGCCGCCTGCATGCTATGGAAGTGTAAGAAGACGAAAAAGAACAAAATAGCGTAAAAAAAAAACAAACATTTTAAACAACCAATGCCAAAAATATTATGGTTTGGAGGTAAATAAAAGACTCCGTGTTCTCAGCCAGCATTTAAACCCTAAATCTTACGTTATACCTACCTAGAACCTTCTTCTCGATAGTCCGTGAGAGTTGTCCTCGTTCGGCTTCCATTTCTAAGAACATCATGAATCGCTGGATGGAAGCTCGGGCCTCGCGAGGGTCACGGGTCAGGGACTGGGCAAACATCATCTAAGGACGAAAAATATAAACTAAAATAAAAACACAGTAGCCTTACAGCCAGTTTCTTTAACGTATTTTTGGTACTTAATTATTACTTAGGTAAAAATAAACCTGTTAATTTTTACTTAAGTAATAATAAACCTGGTAATTTTTACTTAAGTAATAATTAAGTACCCAAAATACTTAATACTTGTTAAATAAACCTGTTCATTTTTACTTAAGTAATAATTAAGTACCCAAAATACGTTCGAGAAACTGGCTGTTAGCTATTTATTTATTAACAATAATAATTTAACGGTTACAGCAATTATAGTCATGTCACAAATACAAAATTCTTCTTCGAGTTTTCATGTTTTTTTTTACATTTTGTCTCAGACACCGATAAATGCCATATTATATATATGATGATGAACTTAATAAATAATTTTGTATAAAAACCTTGGTTTTTAAATTGTTTACTGGATAAGTCTCTAGTTAGAGCAAATTCTTTCTGAAGATGATGCGAAGTTCTTTTGACTAACATAGGCATCGATACTGATAGAAATACCTTAGCAAGTTGATATATGATTTCTTCGAGAGTATACTCCGTGTAGAGAGTGTCTGCTGCCTTTAGTTTCTCCATCATCTCCTCGTATTCCTCCTCGCTGATGACACCGCCGTCTCGGTCATAATCAGACGTACCTGAAACATCACGCTTCTTAGTTACGTAGTGTATTTTAAAGCAGAACATATCGCTCCGTGGTTCGTGCGTAATTCCGTCCTGAATGTGCAAGCTCACTAATTAAATATTTTTTACTAAATTACTGCCTCCGTGGTCTAGCGGTTAAGTCAGTGGATTTAGACACGGGTTCGATTCCTGGTCGGGACACAAAAATATTTATTAATTTAAATAAATACATTTAATTATTATTTAATTTATTTGTGATATTTCTTGAGTTTGGTACGCTGGAGACATCGACGAGCTTGCCACTTGTCACACTGTCACTGTCTGTCATGATTGGCCTATAGTAAAGTTGGCTAAATGTGAAACCGCTTATTTATAAGCGTGGTTTCTGACCACCCCGAAAGGGAAACGGTCGTGATGATACTTTTTTACTTTTTTTTTTACATAATTTTAAAATTGCTGATTCTGAATATGTATATAACACAATCTTGCAAAAAAAATATGATAAGGACCAAAGTATAGTAGTCGAACCTAAACCCCCCAGGTTCGAGAGCTACACAAGAGTATTAATTCAGTAACGGGCCCAACACTAAAAGTGCATTGAATTACCCGCGACCTCGCCGGAGAAAACAGGGGAATGTCCGGACTGCATATATTACTTACCAACGACATTAGTCTGCAGCATGGGATCAGGGAAGCTTCTCTTGACGGGTTCCGGTCGGAAGTCGCTCATGATGGGCAGCGCGGGGATGGCCGGAGTCAGAGAGTTGCTCATTTCCCAGTTCTTGTTAGCAATGTTCCTGATAATGTCCGGACTATTCGAGAAAGGAAACGACTGCGGAGAACGGTAAATTCCTTCCTGCAAATATAGCTAGTGTCAGCGATTTACAAGTGTTGAAGGTTTTAATGCAGATGTAAAAAGTATATCTTGTAGGTATTTATTGGAGTTTATTCTAATATTACTAAATATAATTTCATCATCATAGTAAAGAAGCATCTTTGCAAGCTTGTCGGTTTTATTCGATCATGATTTATTTACGTTAAATTATTTATTTATTTAAATTCTTTAATGCACTTAAAAATAGTACAGAGGCGAGCTATAATGCCAGTAGGCATTCTTTACCAGCTAACCTTGGGGATCGAGTAAGGTGATAGGCAGTATGAAAAAAAAAGTAATTTTAATGATACAGTTAATAAGTTACTTGGATAACTAATTCTAATTTAGCTTAAACTTTATAAATTAATTACAAATTAATACCAATACATAATATCCATTCGTCACAGTCAAAGTATTATTTTTTAAGTACTTAAGCCACGCATTTGTGACACATTATTATTTAAAAGGATTGATGTTCCTGCTAGTAGAAGACTAAGTAGCAAAGTGGTCCAAAGAGTAAGAAACCTGCAAGAAAAACTCATCTATAGCAGATTTACAAATAAATACATAATTACACAACAGCAAAAAAGAAAGAAATAGATGTCTCATAAACAAACGATAAAGCTTTTCTGACTACCCACATCTCAAATAATAATAACAAGAGATTTTACTGCCCACTCATACTGGAACTAAAAAGGTAATTACTTTAGCAGTAAAAATCAAGAAAAGCAAAAATTCCTTTCAACATAAAGCTATAGAAGGTAAAAAGAGTAATAAACATTAAACGTTAACGGCTAATCCGTCGACTGTTGACAACGATAATGCAAGTCCTCTACTTTATAGCTGTAGTATATCAGGTAATATGAACACTTAAGTAGAATCGTAAACAGCTGAGTTGAGTCGACGTAATTACTAAATCTACGACGATTTTATTTTATCTATTACGTTACTTCTTCGTCTTCAGTTTTAATACCATTAAGTACATTTTATTACATGCTAAATACAAAATTTATTGAACACTGGGCGGTTACGCTGAATCGATTGATATAGTTTAAAAAGAAAAGTTACTATACTTAAATAAAGTCGAAAAAGATAAAGTTCTAATTTATCAAGCATATTTTGTGGATTATACTAATTTTCTTACGATCAGTAGCTCTAGCACACACACACATCGTCATCGACAAGAACATGAACTATGGGATTTAGACAACGCTATGAGGTGCGACGAAACGGAACTAAAAATTGGCAGCTCGGGAGTAAATAGTAAAGTAATAGAGTTTTACATGATAGAGCTACAGCGATAAAATTCAAAGAAAAAAGGTTCAACTTAGTTCGACTGTTTGCGACTTTAACCTTATCCCTTTGTTTAGTGTTCAATTTGGCCTTTATAGCAAGCACTCAAATTATATGTTTTATTAACAACGTTTAAGGTACCTACATTTTATGGCAATAACAGAAATATTTATTGTGATACTTAAATACATAATAATTTTTTTATCACTTCTCTTTGCCACTCTGAACTGCAGCCTTCCTGGCGCACTCATGGGATGATCCGTTGCTAATTTAACCTGGTCAGTCCACCTCATTGGAAATCTACCACGCATCCTTTTACCATCGACTCTTCCCTCAACTACCAGACACTCCATGGATGTATCTCCATGCCGCGCCGCGACTCGTGGAATGCGTGATTGTACAATTTCAAGTTTGAGATATTTAGGCCCCCAATTGTTATTCCATCCGTCTCGTTATTAAAAGCAATTTCCACTATTAGCTCTGTGTAGATGTTGAACAAGCGGAGAAATAATGCATCCTAGTCGAACTCCGCCATTGGGGTGGAAGTGGTTAGATAGCACTTCATCTGTTCTTACTGATGCTGTACTATCTTAGTTTGGGGGTATAATACCAAAACTCTTGTCTGAAAAGTTACTTATGAATTAAATTAAGTAGTAAATTGTTTACCTTAGCATTAGGTCGCTCCATTAGAAGACTCCTCAGCGATTCTTGTTGAGCGTTCTCGGAGATTTGAGGTGTTTTCACGAGGTCCAAGTAATGGGTCCTTAAGTAATCTATGTAAAAACGGATTTCCTGCATGAAAGCTATGGCCTCTTCCTTTGTCATCTGCAATAAAAATAATTGTTTTAATGTTTGTAGATAATTCAATAATCAAATAGCTACTACAACTAAGCCTGCGTGTGGACCATAATAGATTAAAAATAAGAAAAGCAATTAGTAACAGACATTTTTGGGAGTTATAAAAATATCTTGCTTGAGACAACTTAAATTGTTTAAAAACCAATATAGTTAAAAAATAATATAATTATTTATTTTTTAAGTAATAATCCAGTATTAAAAGACATACTTATTTCTAGGTTCTTGTCAGTGAATTAATCGTCATTCTGCTTTCCGTTATAATTCATATAATCAAAGCAAATCGTTTCCTTGTGTCTTACCAATCCTTCCTGAAGGCATTCTTCGATGAAAACGGTGACACCTCTGTCATCTCCGGTCCAGAAGATATATTCAGCCATATCCAGAGGGGAGTACTGAACTCCGGCATAAGATGAATAGTGATCCATCTATGAATTAAATTTATAATTAATAGATATTAACGTGACCATTAAAAACATATACGATTTATCACTTAAGAAGTACTTTATATCATTGTAAAAATCTAATATCTTAGTACTAGATTGTACTCGAGGAGAAAATATATTTTGTTATTATTCAAAATAATAACAACAGACGATGATATCTTAAAAATATCAGCGCCGCTTTAAAATCCAAACTAAAGCTGTTGTCGGTTTAGCTGTGGGGTTTGCTTCAGAGTTCATTTAAATTTCTATGAATTCGGACACTGTAGTTGTATTATCCGATATATCTGGCCAAGGTTTACATAGTACTAACGTATTTATAAATTCAAACGGTATTGTTCACAGTGAGACATATCTAGGTAGCGGGTATAATTTTAATTACTCCTATTGTATCGTTTCTTAATTGTTCCTATACTGCCTGTCTGTATAAGTCATTTTATTTCTCTTCAAATAAATAAATAAACATAATACAATCATTTTATATTTACTATACTACTATAGACTATACGTATATTAAACTAAGTAAGTTTTAAAAAGAAGTTAGACTTTTTTTTTAATGATATGATTCTTGATCTTTCATCTAAACTAAACTGAAGTAGGCAATTTATTAATAAACGTAAATGATCATTGTATAATACTAAATGAATGAGGAGGTAGGTGATAAAATAATTAATACTAACGTTGTGTTTAATTTCCTTATTGATATCGGCATTAAATGCTCGTCGCGCTGCCGTGTGAATGCCCAAAGGTGCCATAGTAGCGGCACTGGCCTGCACTAGTCTTGCAGCTCCATGGAATATCTAAAATGTAATTATTTATTAGCATAGACATAGCGTTCCAGCGTTATTCAGAAGAGACTCTCAATTGGAAAATGTTATGGTTTGACGATGATACTAAAAGATTTGGACCTTCATTTGCACTGGCTGATCAAAATAAGTTAAAGGTTGAAGGGAAAAATAGCAGACGACTTTAATAGAAAAGTACCTTTAAGAGATTTATTGCACCTATAATAAATGATATTAGATTACCCACGTGCATAAATATTTCGAAGGTAGTACATAATTTATTGTAAAGAACGCGCTAGCTCAAAGAAGTGAAGTGAAATATTACTGTGCTATGCATTTGAGTAAATGTGTTAAAATGATGATTTTTGACATTGGCTGCAATGACATAGTCAATATTTGCGAGTGACAGAAACGTTGGACAAAAAAATCTAGCTTTGTGTATTCGTCAATTTATTGTGATCAACTTACGTCACACTTGACAGTAGGTACATTTTATTTGATATGAATTTCAAGTTTTATCTAAATTACATTAATCTAATTGTATTCTTGGGCTCGTCCTTATTTGTATGTCTATGAGCTAATCCAATTGCGTTCTAGCGAGTACGAATTCTCGCTTCTAATTGGACGTGTAACTGCAAAATTGTATTATGAATTCGCCATCACTCTGCATTATCTTGGGACTTTCCTTTTGCTCCTCTCCCTATGCTAGTAAGGGATAGTATCTTGTACGATGAATTGATCGCCGACTTGAATGGCAGCTCAATGCATCCCTTTAGATAGCATGTCATGTTAAGTTTGTGGACCCATTTATTATATAAATTATTTGTGTTTATATGGTATAGCTTATAGTATGACAACGCCTTTTTACAGCAGCTATAATTTTAAGTGACATTTTATTTTTATTTTTTATATTTGTGTTGCATTAGCTTCTAGAATGACAACGCCTTTTAACATCAGCTATAATCTTAAGTGACATTTATATTTTTTATAGTTGTATTTTATTTGATAAGATGACAATGCCTATTTACAGCAGCTATAATTATAAGTGTAACCATATACGTAGATTGTTTTAAATGTTATTTTATGTTTGTATTGTAACGCACTGCTCTATTTATATATTTAAGTAAGGTTGTGTAGTTTCATGGCTTATATCTGATAGAATGCTAATTGAATTGAAAAAATAAAGTTGAGTTTCGCATAACTTCTTATTACCTTAGGAGTTTCCTTTTGTTCGTCTCCCGGTGCTACTGAAGGGCTGGAATCTTGTACAGAGACTTGATCACCGTCTTGAATGAGAACTCGATGTACTCCTTCAGACGGCACGTCAAGTTGAGCTTGAGCATGTACACGCGGTGTTTCTCCTGGCACGGTGTCCGCTGATGCATGCTCTTCAAGACGAGATACCATTTCACCGTTGGTTTTAACTGCATCTATATCGATGTAAGTATTGGGTTTAGGAAAATAAATGTTATACAGCCGAATTTAGAAAGCTCATCAAATATAATAGCATTAAACAAAATTATAACTTTGTGGCATTTGGGGTTGAAACAATGGGCGTATATTCTCTTGATACCCACAAATTCATAAAAGAGCTGGGTAAACGGATTTGTTGTGTTGTGTGGCGATCCCAAATGCCATAACTACCTAAAACAGAATATGTCGATTATAATTCAACGAGGAAATGCGGCGAGCATTTTAGATACCCTCCCTGGTGGTAAGCCCTTAGTTTATTTTGTAGAATAGTTTTAATTTCATAGGTATTTTTAGTTTTATTTATAATTAGTTTTTTAATCAATTTTATTTTATTATTTTTGTATCTAATTGCATTGTGTTATGTAGGTATTTATTAGCAATGGAAATGAACATTTCTTACATATATTAGTCTAAAGTATGAGCATACTAAATCAACGGTATATTCACTGTCATGTGTATTACAATAAATTCCTTACCTAATCGATGATATTCAAGATGACCGCTAGCCTTTTCTTCGCCAACTTTCATAAGTTGCTCTTTATTAAAATCTTCACCTAAAGCAAAAGTTATAAATAAGTTAATTGTTAAAAGTTATTGTAATATTATAACCATTTATGAAAGAATGGTATTTAATTAAATAATGAATAATAAAATTATATATAATAAAAATACTTTATTGAGAAAAACATTATTTTCACAACTTTAAAATAAAAATAAATGTTTGACCAATAAAAATTGACATTTGTTTTCATCCTTATCTCCTGATATGAGTCCCTATTTGTAACCACAAATCTTATGTACTCGTATACCTACTAGTTAGAACACTGACATCCAAGGGTTGTAGGTTCGAGCCATAGCATTTGTCATTATAACATCAGCGTTCACGAACCTTGGAGATCACGGTCCTAGTTCTATTAATATTAACTTAAGTAATAATTTATAGAAGAATATTGTGGAAGGCAATCTAAGATAATCTTCAGCAGTGAATTTTTAGGCCCCTGTATTCTAGGTGCTCTAATGATTATCACAGAAATATACATCTAGAAGAACTTTGAATGTCAATAAATAATTACAATAAAATGTAAAGGCAGCAATTTTATCTTAAATGAAAAGGCGTTTTAAAGTGTATTTTATGCTATGTACTAACCGGCAGTCTTCAACTTTTCCAATTGAGCGACAGTTAAGTCCTGGAACAAACGAGAGAAGCGGATTACTACTTATTGCTCAGACTTTGTTAGTGTTTGCCAAGATATAAGCCCATATATTTTTTCCTCTCATTTTCGCGCAGTAAAGTTTTTCCTATTTCAGACATATTATGTCCAATTTCTAACAATACAATTGACAAATACTCGTAAATTTAGAATTTCATTATTTTGACAATTTAACGGATGCGGTTAAAAATAGATCAGGCCATTATACAGCAATACTCGTAGTTGATGTAGCTTTTTATAGCGATGGTCGCTTTTTTAACATCCTAAAAAAGTAGGTTCCAACCCCGGCAGGTGCCAATGAGAAATAAATACACTTTCACAATTAAAATTGTCAATAGACATAGTAGATATTGTACAATTGTCATAGATTTACAAAACATAAGTTCCCGTGCCTGGAGGGCACGTTAAGCCGTCGGTCCCGATTCTACTAAAACCAACTTGTAAACCAACTTATTGGTACCTAATAAGTTGTCATTAAAAATAACATCAGACTCTCGGCAACCCGTCTGACTAAAATTAAAAAAAGAGAAATTTCTAGAAGGCCTCCAGCAGTAGAGGTCTCTTTTAATAGGTGGTAGGCGGACTGATGGTGGTATATTGCCCAGTCTGTCGGGGCGGGGAAGTATCCACCGTTCGTGCCGATAAACCCAGTAAAGTGTAAGCCGGCATAGTGTTAGGGATTGAAGTCATTCATGAGTGTCTGATTCCAGTTGCTAACATTCATGGACCTTGCGCGCCACTTACCATCAGGTGGGTGCATGGTCACATGTCGTTAAAAAAAAAAAAAAAAAAAAAAGGAATCTGTGTTCTAGGGGCTGCGATATTGATGATGATGATATAGATTTTGCTGATTATAGGTCCTTATAATTTGCAAGGTGGTCCGATACTTCATTTTTAAAGAACAGCAAGTAATTTACATTTATGCAACACGTATTTATTGTAATTATTTATTTATCCGAAGGGTTCTTGTCCCTGCTGGTGTACCCGCAATCTTAGAACCATCTGGGATTGTGCGGAGCGATGGCAAGAGACCCGACGGAATGACTGTTGGGCCGTGGAATCTTGGCAGGTCTCTGGTGTGGGATGCGACGTGTGTAGACACATTAGCTCCATCTCACATCCAGGCGACCTCGTCAGGCGCGGGGAGAGCAGCGTTTTCTGCGGAGAACCTCAAATTGCCTAAATACGCCAACCAATTGGCGCCGTTTGGGGTCGAGACGATGGGCCCATGGGGACCGTCAGCGAGGCGCTTGGCCAAGGAGTTGTCAAAGCGGCTGACAGAAAGGTCTGGGGACAGGAAGGCTGGCAATTATTTCTGCCAACGTATTAGCCTCGCTATACAGAGGGGAAATGTTGCCAGTATCCTTGGGACTATCTCGGATAGGACGTCTCTAGAGGACATTTTTTATTTATAGTTTAGTTTATCTTTAATTTTATTATTTTGGTAGTTGATTATTTACCTAATAAATTATTATATTTTTTATATATTATAAATATAAATAATCCAGCTGAACAAAAATTTTAGTACCAAAAATCCCTTTTCTTCAGTTACCAATGATACCTTGAATATTCCAATACAACGATGCCTTCAGACTTCCGCATGGCATCATTTAATGACTTCTCTTCTGATTTGCTCTCAAATTCAAATAATCAAAAGTACCAATGAGCACTGTTCCATGCTAAATAAACCATGGTCCAGCATATTATTCTGTCTTTCGTCTGTGAATATTTCAACTTAATTGTTAATTGCAAATTTTCAAGACAAGATTTTTTTTTTTCTGAGTTACAGGAAAGAATAAATAAACAAGTACCTACTTTTTAAATTCCATTTATGAACTTATTTTTTTACAAGTAGGAGTATTTTAAACTAACATAGTACAGTGAAAGTCAAAATATCTTTATTTACGTAAACCTATTACAGACATTTATGACACGTCATTATTTAAATTATTTTGAATGATTCTTTTCCTGCTAGTAGAAGACTTAAGCAGCGAAGTGGTTTAAAGAGTAAGCTGTTAGCAAAAGACGAGCAGCTTAGCAGATTCCAGTGACCTGTTAATGTTTAATCTGACTGAGAAAGGAATCTGCACGAAAAACTCTGCAATAGTCGATTTTCAAATTAACCAAATACAGAATTACTCAACAACAATAAGTAAGATTCCATTGTTAATAAATAATTAAATATTTTCAGACAGGTCACACAGCGCCATCTAGTTTCCGTGGTAAGCTACGAGGCTTGTGTTACGGAAACTAGATGGTTGATAAACTACATATTATACTTTTTTTTTTTGTAAATATATACATATTATACATATAAACATCCAGACCGAGACAAATTATACAATGTTATACTTGCCCCCGGTGGGAATCGAACCCACGATCTCCCGAGTTCACGGCAACGTTTGTTACCACTAGACCACGGAGGCGGTATTAATGCTTATGACTACCCCGGAATATATTGATATTATTATCGATGAGCTTGCCAATTGTCATGATGGGTATTATAATAGAGATGATTAAATGTGAACCAGATCCTTAAAAATGAAGCTTGGTACTAACTACTGTGCAAAGCATGACGGTCAAGTATTAACTAACAATTTTAGGGATTTACCTTCATTAGCGATTAGTATGCTAGATTGAGTAAATCTATTAGTTATAATAATTTTGAAAACCCAATTTGTTTACAATATTCTACGAAAATTCAAAATTAATCTGTTGAAACATTTTCCCTTACCTTTTCAACGAATTAGGATTTGAATATTAAAGAAAATAATCTACCGTCTCGCTGGGATTGGTTTAATGCAAATGTCATCAACTCCGAGCATCAAATTGTGACGAAAAGTTTTCTCGTTAATTTATAAAATTCTGTCCACAACAGACGCGGGCTCTAGTAATCTAAGATATTTATATTTATTTTTATATTATTTGAATAAATATTGTTCTAATAAAAATAATAGGGTTATTTAATACTATTTTTGGTGATGCAGTGCATTTCATTTCAAAATTTTACTATACTATTTCGGATTTCAAAAGCAATAAACCATTAATTAAAAATCAATTATCAGCTTGATAGAGCATACGTCTAGTCAGGTCGTCAACAAATTCCTCAATAGTAGGCATCTCCAGAGCTCAAGCTATGACGGAATAACGCACGAACCACGGCGCTCGGGAGACCACTTTGATCGATATGTTCTGCTTTTGGATCTAGTCCCTGTTGATCTTGGCTAACAGGTGGTGCCAGGCTGAAGAAGCATAAGTGAGACGAGAACGGATATACATCTTATACACCCGGACTTTCAACTGAGTATAAAAAGCGCATATAACGCACACTGGAGCTCACATACTTTAAGATAAACGCGTTAGAAACATGAAAAATCTTTCAAAATATTGGATTGTGTGTGCGAGAGGGATACAAACCCCTCTTAAATGACCAAACCTCATGTAAGTCAACGTTAAATAAATAATATCTTTATCAGATTTACACGACGAAGCCCTTTTATGGACCAAATATCAAAGAATAGTATGGACCCTTTTACGCTTCGATAATTTTGCGTAAAAGGGATATTCAATAAATATATTCTCATGTAATCTCTGAAAACAATTTCACGCTAGCTAGGTGAAATTATTTACTATATTTGGTCGTTAGTCGAAAAACGAAAAATGGATCATCATCAGCCCGTGTCTCTCCACTGCTGGATGTAGGCCTTCCCTAAGGCTCGCCACAGCACGCGGTCTTTTGCAACCATCATCCAAATATCGGGACCAACGACCTTCCTTAGGTCAACCTTCCATCTGGCAGAAGGTCCTCGCATTATGCGTCGTCCTGACGTGGTCTCTCCGTTTGTCCTATCGGTCAGTGGTTCTGCCGTCTGTCTAGCCTATTGTCACTTCAGCTTGCTAATTTTGAAGCTATGTTACTAACCTTGGTTCTGTGACGAATATCAACGTTTAGAATTCTATCCATTAGAGAAAAACCAAGCATTACTGGATCAGCATTACAGAATCAATGGGCCAAATTAAATGGTCAATTAAGTTAGATAGGTTTAACCTCATTAATAAGTAATCCGTCTGGCCAGAGTGGCGCGTGTAGGCTAAATTCTCCAGATATATGTTCTGGAAGACCCATCTCCAACAGTTAAGGTCTAGAACGCTGTGTTCTATAGGGACTGTAATAATAATAAATAAATTATGAGCAGTGCCATATTCCAACATGGAATCTTTCAAAAAGTAATTCTGGCTAAGGAGTTATTCAATCAGCTGTCGGAAAAATCTGGGGACAAGAAAGCTGGCAATTATTTCTGCCATTTAGCTGGCCTCATGCCGTCACTATTCCCACCAGATAAGCCTTTATCTACCAAATACCTACTGAATACCTTCCTAAGTTCGTAACTATAAGTACGGCTATCTCTTGTAATATAAGAAAAGAAGCAAACAATAAATTTTTAATTTCCAGTTAAAATAGACAAGGACAGTATTTATTGCTTCAAAAAATACCGGCAAAGTTTTAATGAACATTCTAAGAATATCCCACTTAAGTGTCTATTTTATTTTGGAACCTATTTCAAAGTTTTACTTCTAAAGGAAAACAAATTTGCGTGTTTATTTTAAACGAAAGATATTTAGTTAAGTGATACGATGAAGCTATATCAAAAAAAAACTTTTGTTTAAAAAATTTGGTTTTTATAAAGCTTTTAATTAAAAATATCTATCAAAATAGTACTAAAATATAGCCTAAGCGGATTCACATTTAGCCAACTTTACGATTACTAGTCTACCATAGTCTAGAAATATCACAAATTAATATGTCCCTTATGCCATACGTCCTAAAATCCGTCAAATAAAATAAAATCATCTTAATCCATGGACTTAACCGCTAGACCACGGAAGCACAAATAAAAAAAAAACATAATTTATTACAATTTAAATAAATAATAATAATACATTTGGGTTTGATACTGTTGGCCAAAGCAAGACCAAGACCAAGATTGGCTAAGACTTGTATGAGAACAGGTGGTCTCGGTCTTGGTCTTGTTCTTGCACTCCTAATCTTGGGTCTTGGTATTGATCTTGCACTAGAGTCTCACAAGACTCTTGCAAGACTCATGCTCTGACTAAAAATATATATTTGTTTCCAATTGTCGTACGGAGCAGAAACGTGGACACTGACAGTGGGTCTCGTCCACAAATTTAAGGTCGCTCAGCGGGCTATGGAGAGAGCTATGCTTGGTATTTCTTTGATGGATAAAGTCAGAAACGAGGAAATCCGTCAGAGAACCAAAGTTGCGTTACTTTAGTTAAAGCTGAAGTGGCAATGGGCTGGACATGTCTGTCGTAGAACCGATGAACGATGGAGGTTCAAGAGTGGAGACCACCTACGGGAAGACGCAGAGTGGGTCGATCCCCCGCTAGATGGACGGATGACCTAAGGAAGGTCGCTGTTGGGAATTGGAAGAGTGTGGCAGGAGATCGTGTCAAGTGGCGAGCCTTGGGGGAGGCCTATATCCAGCAGTGGAGAGACACAGGCTGATGATGATGATGATACATAAACATACATATACTCGTATAAAACTTACTACCGTGGTTCGGTTAAACTGTATAATGGTTATAATGGGTGTTTTTTTAGAGGTATAGAACTTTAAGTTGGCAACACTGTTTTAACTGGCGGCCATTTTGTCAGCTGTCAAGTGATTTGAGTTTAGTTTGGTTTGGCATTACAACATGAATAGACTGACGCCTGAACAACGCTTTTAAATTGTGGAAATTTATTTTGATAATAATGTGTCTGTTCGAAATACGTATCGCGCACTACGTCCATTTTACGGTCAATATAAACGAAAATGAATCGCAAAAAAAAAAAACAGTGCCACATCGGAACACTAGGTAGTTTTGAAGATTGGGGGATGGATGAGGGTTGCAAAAGACCACGTGCAGTGGCGATCCCTGGGATAAATCTAAGTACGTCATTCGAGGGACACAGGCCGATGATGATGATCTGCCAGTAGGTACCACAACATCCACACTTTATTTTAAAATTATAGAAAGAAGACCATAAAAACAAAACAATTTCGTAAAACATAATAAATGTAGTAAAAATTTACTGCAACAAATAAGACACAGGTGTTGTGAATATAAAAGAGCTTTTCGCTTTGTTCAAAAGTTTGCTTCATAAAATTAAATATTCAAATGTGGCACTTTTCCAGCTACTTTATGGACGTGTACGTGTTTTATTATATTAATATGTAACAAAGATAAAATATCTAACTTACTGATTTATCCGAGCCTTTTGAAGAATCTGAAACAAAAAAATAGATAATGTTAGATATATTAAAAAAATATAAAACAAATTAATTACAGCCCCTAGAACACAGCGCCCTTGGTGCGCACAGATGGGCCTTGCAGAATCTGTACTCGTCACGCTGCTGGCAAGACGGGTTGGCGAGGAATAATAAAAAAAGTTAATATTTTTTTTTTTTTTTACAAAATATAATATAAAATAAATATTGATACTACATGGAGATAAGTCCCCTCCGCGTGGAATTATGGCAAGAACGCAAGCTGTATTTCCCCGCTGAATTGCAATAATCTTTGGGCGAAGTAAGAGCCAGCCCTCTGTCACCTGAGAAGACGATAAGACGCGGTGTTATGTCTTTTAAAAACTTTATATATATATGACAATTTATTAGTCAATATGACAGTAGTAGTTCGTATTAGTGGAACCGGGACCAACAGCTTGTGCTCTCCGAGGTACGAGTATTTCTTTTTGATACTCATACATGCCGGGGTAAGAACCGAGCGACCTTACGATTAATATATACTTTCGATTTTTTTCAAGAAAAGCATTCTTACTACCAATAATCTAGTTTCTAATGGATTAAAAAAAAAATGTGTGTTTTCAAACTATATTTATTAATTACTACTTAAAAGTAAAAATCTAATTAAACATAAACTAAACCTAATAAGAAATCAAAAAAATACCTCTGGAGGCGATTTAGGGTCATTTTTTTTTTTTTTGCGCGATGTCCATGAATGTTAGCAACTGGAATCGGACACTCATGATTGACACTAATCCCTAACACTATGCCGGCTTGACTGGGCATGACGGCAATTCGATTTTGATCCCGAAACATGTGAATTCATTTTACTGTGTTTATCGGCACGAACTGTGGATACTTCCCCGCCTTGGCAGACTGGGCAAATCACCACCATCAGTCTGGTACACTCAAGTCCCATTAAGGAGACAAATTTTACCTCGGAATAGCAAGGCTAATATGTTGTCAGAAATAATTGCCAGCTTTGCTGTCTTCAGACTTTTTGTATTTAAACTAAATATTTTATTTATCTAAGCCTCTAAGGGAATGTATTTGAGCGCCATCAAAATTCTTTAAACATAGTAGCTTGGTATTACTACCCACGCAACTTCTAAAGTACAATCAACAATTTCTTCAACCGCTATTTGGAAGCCAACGATAAAGTCTAAAGTTCTCTGGCAGTTTCGGGCTGTTTACTTGAAAGCACGTAGTCTTCTGTAGCGTAATAACGTCTTATCCTATATTAGTGTTGTCCCTTTTAGAATTTCGGACAATGTAAGTCAATGTATCTCGGTCGCGTATCAAGAATAAAGTTGTTGTATTAGGAAATTTATACAACTATGTAGGTCTATTTGAGTTTCACAGTAAGTAGAATCAGGATTTACAAGTTTGCTGGTTCACATTTATAGTGAACGGGCTCAATTTTTTCATAGATCGCAAAATACGAGTGCGGCTCGGTATAGATGTGCGTTCACCATTTATACAACTTTATGGCAAGTGATATATTTTAGAAAAAGACCAAGACTACCTTAGTCTTGCGCAAGAGTCTCGCAAGACTCTCGCACATAACTTTTGTCCAAATTTTGCTAAAGTGTTTACTTTGTTTGGGGTTAGGTTTTTGTTTTCAATACATTTTAATTCAGAAGTTAAGAAGTTGTCCAATCTTATTTCGATAATAATTTAATGGTAATCTCTTTTTTAACCTAACAACACTAATGTTAAATAAATCAATACATTTTAATTGCGTCGTGTCCGTAATTTTTAATATTTTTTTGTTCCTAACGAAAAAATATAACGTTCACGTATTTGGAACTTGGGGAGCTCGTTTGCAAATAATTTCATTTTAGTATACCTAAATGCTACCTATACCTAATGCCTCGGGACTAGCGGTTAATTCCGTGGATTTGGATTTGGAGGTACAGGGTTTGAATCCTGGTCAGGACACAATAAATTATTTAATTTATTTGTGATATTTCTCAAGTTTGGTACCCTAAAGACATCGCGGAGAGAGATTTCGTAAGTAATTGGAAAATAAAATATATATTGAGTCAGAGTAAGAGTCTTGGAGAAGTCTTGCGAGACTCTAGCTGTAGCGTTATTTCTAGAAATTTCTAAGGCATTTGACTACGTAGATCATTCTATTCTTTTGGCCAAATTAGACCGAATAGGCATACGTGGGCCAGCTCATGACTGGCTTAGAAGTTATATAAAAGGTCGTAAACACATGACACGAATTACTAAGCTGTCTGTAAAGTCGAATACAGTCGAAAATTTTGACTCTGACACTGTTATAAGTTTACACGGAGTACCACAAGGTAGTATCCTGGGTCCTTTGCTATTCCTCATTGCTAGCTTGATTGCCCCTAAAAATAAATAAAGAAAATTGAATGTACTTCTTTAGAAATGTATTAATTATTAATTCTTAATTATGTTAATTTGCATGCTTAAATTCTATGTATACTCGTATTATTTGTTTAATAAATTTTGTAATATTGTACCTCAGGAAGACCCTGAATCCCGTAACACAGGTGTTTTTTATAAAACATCTTACTCGGGATTCAGAGCGCCATAAAATGCATGTTATGTTCTTTTTTACTTCGAATAAATTATTATTATTATTATTATTATTATGTAAACGACTTGCCACAGTCTACAGTTCATGACAGCGTACTTTTTGCAGATGATACGACTATAATCGTTAAAAATAAAGACCATGATTCATTGGAAAGCCATATGAATGTAGCACTGGAAAACATTATAGAGTGGTTAACTAAAAATAATTTAAAAATAAACTTATCAAAAACTAAAATAATGCAATTTGTTACCTATGGTGCAAATAAAAGGAAATTTCAGATAAGACATTTAAATGAAGATATAGAACAAGTCAGTAAAATTAAATTCTTAGGATTAATTATAGATGAACATTGCAACTGGAAAGACCAAGTTGAGACGGTTCGGAAGAGAATAAATAGCTGTGTATATGCTCTTAAAACTATAAAATCGGTGACATCTACAGACACAGCCATCATGGTCTATCACAGCTACGAGTATGTCTGCTCACTGTTACGTTACGGCATTATAATCTGGGGTAATTCAGTAGATATAATGAGCTTCTTCATAGCACAGAAAAAGTGTATTCGTGCTATTGGAGGTCTAAAGTGGACTGACTCTTGTCGTCCTTTATTTAAAAAATATATGATACTCACCTTACCATGTGTATACATCTTTGAGGTATGCAAATTTGTTAAGTCAAATTTTGAGCTGTATCAACAAAGTAATAATAATGGCAAACGTTCCATCACACACACATCCTTAGTAATGCCTATACCTAAATTAGAAATCTTTAGACGAAACGCCTCCTATATGAGCGCTAAAATATATAATTGTTTGCCAAAGGTATGGACAGAGATGCCTTATAAAAGATTCTGTACAGTACTGCATGCGTGGCTAGTTCAGGAATGTTTCTATACTTTGGAGGAATACTATGTGTATTTTAAGCAACACAAAGGTTTTTGTGAAGTAAAGTTACTAAAGAAGCAACGCTGAGTTTTTTAGTAACTTTACTTCTATAACAGTTGTTGTAAATTTTTGCATGCTTATGGCGAAATATGTGACCCATTTAATATTAATAAGACCTAATATTGTTTGTTACCATGTTTCCTGCAAATAAATATTTCATTTCATTTCATTTCATTTCATTTCAAGACCAAGACCAAGATTAGGAGTGCAAGACCAAGACCGAGACCAAGACCACGTATTCTGATGCAAGACCAAGACCAAGATTAGGAGTGCAAGACCAAGACCGAGACCAAGACCACCCATTCTGATGCAAGACCAAGACCAAGATTAGGAGTGCAAGACCAAGACCGAGACCAAGACCACCCATTCTGATGCAAGACCAAGACCAAGATTAGGAGTGCAAGACCAAGACCGAGACCAAGACCACGTATTCTGATGCAAGACCAAGACCAAGATTAGGAGTGCAAGACCAAGACCGAGACCAAGACCACCCATTCTGATGCAAGACCAAGACCAAGATTAGGAGTGCAAGACCAAGACCGAGACCAAGACCACCCATTCTGATGCAAGACCAAGACCAAGATTAGGAGTGCAAGACCAAGACCGAGACCAAGACCACGCATTCTGATGCAAGACCAAGACCAAGATTAGGAGTGCAAGACCAAGACCGAGACCAAGACCACCCATTCTGATGCAAGACCAAGACCAAGATTAGGAGTGCAAGACCAAGACCGAGACCAAGACCACCCATTCTGATGCAAGACCAAGACCAAGATTAGGAGTGCAAGACCAAGACCGAGACCAAGACCACGTATTCTGATGCAAGACCAAGACCAAGATTAGGAGTGCAAGACCAAGACCGAGACCAAGACCACGTATTCTGATGCAAGACCAAGACCAAGATTAGGAGTGCAAGACCAAGACCGAGACCAAGACCACGTATTCTGATGCAAGACCAAGACCAAGATTAGGAGTGCAAGACCAAGACCGAGACCAAGACCACCCATTCTGATGCAAGACCAAAACCAAGATTAGGAGTGCAAGACCAAGACCGAGACCAAGACCACGTATTCTGATGCAAGACCAAGACCAAGACTGGCTAAGTATTAAGTATTTAATTGCAAAGCCGGGTAAAACAGCTAGTAACAACAATAAAAGAACTAGAATATAATAAGTGACCCTAGTCTGTTTGTTTAACCTCATCACCTAAAACTGCACTGGGTTAGAGATGGGCCTTCCAAGAATTTCTGGAAAATTCGGCATTCACTCGCTACGCTGGCCAGATGCGTTGACGAGGGTCAGATCACATTTTTTAAATGACAATTTATTAACGATAAGAAAAGTTGGTATTAGTGGAACAGGGACCGACGGCTTAACTTACTCTCGCACGAGAACGGTGGTGTTGTAAATCTGTAACTTAAGAAATGTGAATTTCTCATTTGAACCAGATATTTTTAGTATTTTAACGAAAACGTTCTTACAACTGAGCCACCACCACTAAGAATATTGGCCACCCTCGCCAATCCATCTAGCCAGCAGCGTGGCGATAAAGGCCACATTCTCTAAAAAAATTTAGAAGGACAATCGCCAACATTGGAGGACTTGGAGACTATGTTCTAGGGGGCTGTGATGATGATGATGAATACGATTTTTATTAGGACATTGTTATCAACAGGTTATGTGAGAAAGGTGTTATTAATGGCTGCCTAAGAAATTGTTGCTTCAGTAAACCTAAATGAAAAATAATATTCCGTAACCAATTAACTTGACATAGATTGTATTTCATGTTACGTGTAATAAATGTTTAAACACGCGGTCTGAAACCCGCCAATCATCGGGTTAATAATGTCAACAAATCAGTTGATGTTTACATTTGACGCGACACATAATAATGTTGTGGTTACACGCGGAAAATTACCGCTTGGAATTATATAATAGAAATAGAGGAGATGGGAGACATAGTCGTAGATATTGAATGTTGTAAAGGTGTAAATAATATCACTGATACGACCTACAGAAGGTATTCAGTTATATTTATTTATTTAATTTGTATTTCCAAAAATATATCTATATATGTTATGTAGTAACACCATGTCTTGTCGTCTCTTCCCGTGAAAAGAGGGCTGGCTCTTTTTTCGCCCAAAGAATCAGTATTTCAATTCAACTGGGAAATGCAGCCAGCGTTAATAATCAATAATCATATCAATTTGTTTAAATAATTTATAACAACTTATCCTGCAAAAAATAGGTAAATTATGTGTATAATAAATAAAGATTTAAATCAAAGTATTATACTATTTTTGAAATTCGATTTTGATATGTACCTTACAAGATGATGATACATTACAGACAGAAATACGAGCTTTTGCTAAATTACTCGGAAGCTATAGTATATTATTTTTCAAGGTAAGTAAGGGTAGATTTATAAAGGCAACTATCTCCAGTATCCAGGATCTCTACTCCGATATAACTTACATGTATGATTTTATTTATTACTTATAGTACATACATACAAATCTCCACGCTCTATGCATACCACACACGATGATACTTTATTTAAAAAATAGAGTTGTTTAATGTTAGTCCTTCTAATAGTGAGTTTCTTATTACCTACTTATACCTACCTAAATAAAACTAGTGAACAGTAAAATATTTACAGATTTACAAGAGTATATTATTTACAAGACTGCAAAATATTAACAAATGTCACTTTTTAGGGTCTATAGTGGACTTAATGAAACATAGCAGGCTGTAGATGTATTAAATATGATAGAACTGAGTAGTGATGCGTTCGCCTGTCCAACAATGACTGGCTGAACAGCCACGCAAAAATTGTCGCTATGCATTGACTAAAACAAAAGACACACGCTATATTGTTTACTACAAAATGTATATCCGATATACAACTACACAGTTGCATCACTGATGTCGAATCACTTACGAATGAGATAACATTTGTGACAGTGGGAGTGAGAGGCGTTGATGTGGCCTTTTTGTAAGCCTTTACAGCTTACTAATGACCTTGATAGTGATAATAAACTTTAGTTAGACGTAGTTTGTTAGTTCCACGCGTAATGTCTTCGTACCATATTTTCCTCTTTTGTTTTAATCAAAGTCGCTATAGAATATTGACAATAAGTACTTGGGGTTAAAGTATTCAAATCATATATAAAAATAGGAATGAAAAGCATTCCTTGTTTGTCGACATGGCAAAAACTCTGTTATGCGTTTTGTTCTAGATAAAAGTATTAGTAACAAAAAAAAATTATAACTAGCGTTGCTTAGCAAAATGTTGCTTAATAGGACTTGACGGTTACGATTTTTATGTACGTTCCCAGTAGACCTCCGGAAAGCGACACCCACACGAGGTCCTAGTCATTAATCTCGTCCGCAGCGGTACAATAAAGCCAAGATTTTATCCTCTCGGAGTAATAAAAATAATTAATAGACCAAAGCAAAATTAAATTGGAAAGAACTATTTTTTTTTATAGTAAGTAGGTACTTTTATGATAATTACTTTTTGCTTATTTAAAGTCATTCACCATCATCACGACGTATCCTTTCCGACGGTTTTAAAGAAGCTGATTCATATTTACCCAACTTTACTATAGGACCATTATGACAAGTCTCTAGCGTACCATACTTGAGATATATCACAAATAAATTATACTATTAGTGAGAACTTTTTAATGACACTCTGTTTCTAATTCTTTTTAACATATTTTTTATTGTATTGTCGATAGTTCTCCATAGAATAAATAAATAAAAATAAATAATTATTGTGTCCCGACCAGGAATCTAACCCGGTGCCTCCTTGACTAAATCCACGGACTTAACTGCGAGCTAAGGAGGCAGATCACATCGTACATTTATTATTTAGTTATAAATATAAATTTCTTTTACATATTGTTTATTACATATCTATAAATGCTATTAAAATTATACTTTTAGGTTTTCAATAAATTCTTATTCACCATTACCATCAGCGTGTCTCTCCACTGCTGGATATAGGCCTCTCCCAAAAATCCTAACTAAGTATTTATTTTATAATGAAATAAATTATTGCAAGCTTTAGAAAAGGGCTGTTTCTGCCCACACCATCTTCAAGGTTAGGGATTAATAGCTGTTAGAAATAATAATGATTGAGCGTCCGATGGTAATTTGTAAAAGTTGTGAAGCTGGCTACAGTCCTTTGGAGGTCCTCCCACGCAGAATCCAATATTATGCCAAATATTACGAAAAATAATTTATTAGAACGATTGTTGGGCATCAACTTTTTGATCTACTTACATTTTTAACTAATAAAAAAAAAGTACGACATCAAAGAAGTCACTTGTGGTGTAGGTAATCAGAAAACACGCCTAAGTAAAACTATACATCAACACTTTATAGAAATGTTATTTATTGTGATAAACTGGTGTAAATAGGTAGAAAAAATATCATATAAACATGTAACTCCTGTGAACTAACGTATAACGTAGTAAGTCTTGTTTCAAGCGGTGTTATTTTTATTTTTTATTTTTTTAATTTATATCATCGGGTTTGGGAACGTCACTACGACAGCTGTCACTTAGCCCGTTTTGCGCTTTGATTTATGTTGCAAAGTATTTTGTTCAATAAATCCACTCATTATATTTAAGGTAAGTTTATGTGTAAGGTAAGTCTTGTTTCAAGCGGTGTTATTTTTATGATAATATTACAATGGCAAGCTTACAATATTAGTTCTCCTTGAAAGTAAAAAATAGCATTTGACATCATTGCAAATGGCACATACCTACTGTCAACGAGAACAACAAATAGGTGATAAGCAGACTGATAATGGTAATTTACCCAGTCTGCCGGGGCAAGGAATTTTCTACCGTTCGTGCCGATAAACCCAGTAAAGTGTATCCACACGTTTCAGGATCAGGCTCGAGTCTAGCCAGCATAGTGTTAGGGACTGATGTCAGTCATGAGTATCTGATTCCAGTTGCTAACATTAATGGATCTTGCGCACCACTTACCATCAGGTGTCGTGTTAGTATAAATATATATATAAAAAAAATTGCCGAATATTTTTCTTTGCGGCGTATTGAACCAAAAATAAAAATGGTATATATACTCAATAAAATAAATTGTCAATAAAGGGAATGTAGTAGTAGTCATCTTCGCCCTGGGGCGGAACGCTCCGGGGTTATCCCCATTAAGCGTGCGTTATTCACGGTGGGCGACGGCCCGTCGGTTCCTTGTTTTACCTCGGCGGCTTGAGCCGCCGGGGAAGGGACCACTGTAGGATCTGTGGCACCTATGGGCACTAATATTGTAAGTAACTGCTGGTTACGCTTCTGCCCCCAGGATCTCACGGGGCAGGGGACGGCCCTCCGGTGGCCGTGCGTGCAGCGGTGCGATTCCCCGAAGATGGTCGAAGCGGCTGTGGTCGGCTCGATCGAACATGGATTTCGAGAGCCTGGCCACAAACTGCTCGATGGTCTCCATCTTCAGGTCGTCGTGGAGGACGGTGTTGCGCACGAACCATGGAGCTCTGACTGTCGCGCGCAATGAAATATTTTGTTGCGCTTGGATCGCAGCAGCTATGGATGGCGCCACCAAGGGAATGTAATGGGTAGGGGATTTTTTATTTTACTTAAAAGCCTCTATAAGAATAATT
This sequence comes from Tinea semifulvella, assembly GCA_910589645.1. NCBI lineage: Eukaryota > Metazoa > Arthropoda > Insecta > Lepidoptera > Tineidae > Tinea > Tinea semifulvella. Next base: position 5,183,731 of record OU342586.1, on the reverse strand, counting down.
AGTTTTACTTTCTCTTGAAAAGTTAAAAATAAATTGGACGAAATGTAAGGAATTGAGGTCTACACAACAATGGGTTAAATGTGCCACACGGAAAGAAAAACTTTCCAATTCAAAGCAGATTGTATGAACCCAAAGCAATTCGTGTTTTGTATATAACGTAATTTTGCATAGTCAAGAAAACTCTTAAGTGACCGTTCCTTTCCATCAACTTAAATTGACATTGGTACCTTGGAGATTGGGCCAATCCCTGTTGTAGGATTTTACCTGTTGGGATTCTGCCAATGTATTGGGCACCATGCCCCAGGACAGCGATTTGGAGGAGCTATTTTATTGTAAGTAAAGTAAAAGTATCATCACAACTGTTTCCCTTCCGGGGTGGTCATAAACCACGCTTATGACTAAGCGGATTAACATTTAGCCAACTTTACTATAGGCCAATCATAACAAGTGTCAAGCTCGTCGATGTCTCCAGCGTACCGAACTCGAGAAATATCACAAATAAATTAGATTTATTTATTTAAATTGATAAATATTATTATGTCTCGACCAGGAATCGTTCCTGGTACCTCCAAGTCTAAATCCACAGACTTAACCGCTAGACCACGAAGGCAGTTCGTAGTTTAAACATACAGAATGAATTTAAGTGTGCGAATCAAAAATATAATGTTGCGGTTATAGTTTTAACTTTTTATTATTATAATCGGCCCTGAGACTCCATACAACATTTTTAGAAATTCATCACAAAAACTTCATCCTGCATACTAAATTTTTTAGCATAATGCGGTTCTTTGAACAAGTAATTTCAAGCTACAAGACATACTGAGCGTGTCGACACGTGTCGGTCGTTAGTTGCACGTTTAATATTTAAAACGGAATTCTAGGAAATTACAACTGTTTAATTAAGTGAGGTGCTTTAATGAGTGTTGGTTCTAATAAGAATAATATAATTCTTTATTGCACACAAAATATAACATATAAAATAATGTACATAGGCGAGTATAATACCGTATGGTATTCTCTACCAGCTAACCTTTGGGAGAGTGAGAAATTATTATAATGGGTGCAGAGTACGAAATAAGAATAATAATAATAGTTAAAATCAATCATAAATATACCATAGTAAGTATAAATAACATACCAATATTTAAACATGTCATACGATATAATAAATACTTAAATTAAATAAATACTAATATAATAATTATCTATGTCAATATTTGGAAATTAGATGTCATTTTGTTTTTTGAGAAAGTAATTAATACATGTTTGAATATATTTAAAGACGGAGCCTGTCTAATAGACAAAGGTAGCCTGTTCCATTGGCGAACTGCAGAAACAGGAAGAGAATCAAAATATCTGCTCGAAGAGTAAAGAGGAATTGAGAGTTGATGGTACGCCTACTACCGTTCTGCTGCCTGGAATAATGTGTGTGGAAAAGAGTGATGAGAAGAATAGTGCTCGGGCTTGCGACCGACAATAGGCTGGTTTACAAAGGACTACTACATTTCTTATTTTATTGCGCAACTAAACCCCCATCGACCATTCTGCTCTAGCTGTAAATCTATGACAAATGTACGTAAGTATATTTCTCATTGGTACAGTCTTTTTAAAATTTTATTTAAGATTCACCATTTATTTATTATAAACTTTATTGCACAAAATACAATAGGACCTAAAGCCGCTAGACATTCTATACTGGTCAAACCTTTGAGACAACTAAAGCAGTTACGACAAGATAGATCAAGACTAATAGAAAATATTAGTCGTCAATATATACCAGTACTTTTGAATAATTACTTATTTACATACTAATACATACACAAATACATACATCATTACAGCCCCTAGAACACAACGTCCTAGACCTCCACTGCTGGAGATGGGCCTTCCAGAACATATATCTGGAGAATTTGGCCTACACTCGCCACGCTGGCCAGACGGCTTGGCGAGGATATGATGTCAATTTTTTATGAAAATTTATTAATGATTCCACAAGTTGGTATTAGTGGAACCAGGACTGATGGCTTAACGTGCTCTCCGAGGCACGGGAACGGTGGTTTTGTAAATAATAATAATAATAAAATTCTTTATTGCACACAAAATATACAAAATAAAAATATGTACATAGGCGAGCATAATACCATGAAGGTATTCTCTACCAGCTAACCTTTGGGAGAGTGATAGATTTATATGATGGGTGTATGAGATTTTTAGGTAAATGTAAATATATTAGAATTAAATAATTAAGTACGTAAAAATATAAATACTTTATTTAATACATATTACATAAATTCGACCTACACAAATACTTATATACCTAAATACAATCTATATAATACTTATATAAATAAATACTAATATGTCAAGATGTCGAGATTAGGGTTCATTTTGTTTTTTAAGGAAGTGTGAAAATAATAGTTTTTTAAATATATTTAAAGACGGAGCCCGTCTGATAAATAGAGGTAGTCTGTTCCATTGACGAGCTGCAGACACGGTAAGAGAATCTGAATATCTGCTGGAAGAATGAAGAGGTATAGAAAGTTGGTTGTTGTGCGAAGAACGAAGAGAACGGGAGTGAGAGTCGCACAGATATTCAAAACGATCGCTCAGGTAAGTGGGTGTTTTAGGGTTATTGAGTATGCCGTAGATGAAAATAAGAATATGCAGAGATCTACGAAAACGGATATTAAGCCACTTTAATTGAATGTAAATCTATGACAAATGTACGTAATAAAAGTATTTCTCATTGGTACATGCCGGGTGGGTTGGAACCGATCTTTGTAGAATTTAAGGAACGCGTTCTTTTAACCGAGCCACCACCGCGCATGGAGTAATTAGCGCCAATATCACCCAAACACGTCGGGTATATGGGAGTTCACAGCACGGGGAAACCGCAAAAAAAAAACTTCTGCCCCATATACCGCGTGAAATTTATATATATAATACATACATACGTTCTATGAATATAATATACGTACTATATGATGACTATAATGAGATAAATAAATATAGCAGAGAGTGTATTAAGCTTATGGTGAATTTAAATAGTGCGCATAGACCAGTTTCTGGCTGGCATCACCATGGCAAACTTATAATATTAGTTTTCCTTGAAAGTAAATAATGGCATTTGACACCATTGCAAATGACGAAACTATCTTCGTGAACAAAATAGGTGGTAGGCGGACTGATGGTGGTAGCAGCAGTCTGCCGGGGCGGTGAAGTATCCACCGTTCGTGCCGATAAACCCAGTAAAGTGTATCCACACGTTTCGAGATCAGGGTCGAATTGCCGTCGTGCCCAGTCAAGCCGGCATAGTGTTAGAGACTTATGTCAGCCATGAGTGTCTGATTTCAGTTGCTAACATTCATGCGTCCCACTTACCATCAGGTAATAAGACAAATAAAAAAAAAAATGCCGGGGTTCGAAATTTAAATATTTACGATCCAAAAATTGCGCCTATACTCGTATAAACAGTTACCAGTCAACAGTAGCTTATTAAGTGATAAATCAGAGGTACTTGTAAGTTTGTTAATTAATTCTATCGAGGCAATGTACATAATCACGATTCCATTTTTAACAGATTGTCAATATTATGATTAAGATATATGTACTAGAAAATCAAAACGTTAGGCTTATTAATAAAGTTTTTTTTTATGTTTCGCCACATCCTGTTATCAAACATACCACAGTGTTTGAAAACGAAAGTTTTCAACCAATGCGTTCTTCTAGTATTGTCGTACGGAGCAGAAACGTGGACACTGACAGTGGGTCTGGTCCACAAGTTTAAGGTCGCTATGGAGAGAGCTATACTCGTTATTTCTCTGATGGATAGAGTCCGAAACGTAGACATCCGTCAGAAAACCAAAGTTACCGACATAGCCTTTAAAATTAGTAAGTTGAAGTGGCAATGGGCCGGACACGTCTGACGCAGAACGGATGACCGATGGAGTAGACGAGTTCTGGAGTGAAGACCACGTACAGAAAAACGCAGATGGACGGATGACCTTAAAAATGTCGCTGGTGGGGGCTGGATGAGGGTGGCAAAAGATCGTGTGAAATGGCGAGCCTTGGGGGAGGCCTACATCCAGCAGTGGAGAGACATAGGCTGGTGATGATGATAGAGAATTTAAAGCCAAAATTTAGGGTTCGATTCCTGGTCGGGACACAAAAATATTTATTAATGTAAATAAATACATTTAATTAATATTTAAATTATTTGTGATATTTCTCGAGTTTGGTACGCTGGAGACTTGCCACTTGTCATGAATGGCCTATAGTAAAGTTGGCTAAATGTGAATCCGCTTATAAGCGTGGTTTCTGACCACCCCGAAAGGGAAACGGTCGTGATGATATTTTGTTTTTTACTTTTAAAGCCAAAATTAGTCTACGCTTTTTTTCAATACAGCTACAACCGAGCCACCACCGCTCATGGGAATAGTAATAGAAATATAGGTAATAGCATTTGTGTTATCATCTCCCGACACGCGGGAGTGAGCGGGGCTAACGTATTTGCGTCGTGGAAAACAATTTCGTGGCGCTTAACTTGGTTATTCCGTGGAAGAATTTGGGTGTAACGAACTGTGACGCTGTGGAAGAAAATTTCATTAGAATTAGGTTTTTTAAGTGTGAGTAGGCTGCCTTTGAAGAATAAATATATAAATATAAAATGTTTTAGAAATATTTAATTCAAAAAGAACAGACCTCATTTAACTATTATTATAGGCAGGCACTACGAGTATCTCATTTAATGACAAGATATATAAATAATTACGAGTACTTTATTAAATCGCTATAACTTATTTATTGAATCTTGAGAAAATATACAGCCATTTTTAAATTAAAATAAATGTAATGTAATGCCTTACACATTTTCAATGACAGCCACAATAAGAAATACAAACAATAGAGAGTCCTTCGCGCCATTTTGTGCGGTCATGTCAAGTTCAAGTTTTTGTAAATTAAAATACTGCGGATATTGTTAGTTAAAAGTAGTATTGTTTTGTTTAATAATGTGTTTTTTTTTTGTTCTCTTCTCCCGATGAATGAGGTGATAGGGAAGGCATTATATTCTATATTTAAATATTATATATTTGTTTGTTAATGTAGGATATGTTTATTTATGAGTTTGATATGGCATATAATAAGTACTATTTATATAAATAGCGTGTAATTGTCAAATGAGCAAATATTTTTTTAGGATTCAGGTGTCATTGGTAGAACCTCTATTTGAAATAAAAAAGACACATTGTTTAAAAGATAAAATCATTATCCGATAAACAAAACACTACTGCATGGTAAATAAGGCCGCGTCTAAAAATTGCGACATCCATCGTGATAAATGCCTAAAGGCCGGAAGGTGTTATTATTTATTGATTTTGCCCGCAGCCGAGAAACGAAATAGAGAGAGAAAGAATTACATAAGTCAACGTTCGCGCGAACGTCAACCTCTCGCTACCTAATTGATTAAGCTCTATATGGGTGACAATATTATAAGGATAACTTCTCTGCACCGTAACTTAAGATTTTATTACTGAATAATTATAATAAAAATACGTAATTCTTTATTTGTATTTTAGATTGTAATATAAAAATATTTGCTCTTTAATAAATTCCAGACAGTATATGTAACTAATCTGTGTTTTATTGTAATAAATAACGTCAACCATTCTCTTCGTAACCTTCTGCACCGCTTTTAAAGATTCCAGTCACAAACGTTAGAAAAAGCATTTACGATGATTTGAATCTGAACTTGTTTTGATTTTGAACAATAAATAATTTATTAAATTTAATTCATAATTTGGTTTATAGGACATGTTTACATCTTTATAATTATTTTATATTATATATTACATTTTTTTTTCGTTTTTTTCAAAAACATCTTCGCTAGGCTTTAAAACCGCAAGAGCTTTTGTTATGATCATCACAATATAATAGCTTCCTAAACTGTTTGAAATTCCACGACAAAAACTCAGTAATCATCTAAGATTAAATGAATTCCAGTTAAAGAAGTGCGTAGGTGGTTTTGTTCGTGCAAGCCTGGAAAATTGAGATTATGTAAATAGCCTTCGGGACGAATTTCGGGATGTTTGAATAAATACTCAGTGGATTTTTTCTATGTACAACGAAATATCTATTATTATTGTTGAGGGTCGTATTGTTGATGCGTATGTAATGCAATAGAAAACCTTTTTGTTGAAGACTGGAATATAAATAGGTATTACCAAAATTCTTAAAAGATGTTTAACCACAAGGGCGGAAATAAGAAATGTAAGCCACGCTTTCTAAAAGTCTATTTACAGCAGAGATTCTCAAACATATTTCGTCTACCGCATACTGTAATCATAACTAAATAATCGATGGTGTGTAAAAGGAAGGAAGGTTTTAATTTCAGTGAATTTGAAAATATAAAGATGCCGCCCCAAACCATGCCAACGCCTCCAATTTTTTTCTGGGCTCCTTGCCGCCCCCCTCTAGGCGTCCAGCGCCCATTAGGGGTGTTATCGCCCACTTTGAGAAAGACTGATTTACAGAGTCAAAAGGTATTCTTTTGGTGTAAACGACAACTCGTTTTTATCATTTACACCAAAAGAATTTCAAGAATTTCAAAGAGAACTATAAATAGGTTATAGGCGAAATGATGGTGGTAATTTGTCCAGTTTGCCGCAGCTGGGGAAGTATCCACTGTACGTGCCGATAAAGTGCAGATTTTTATACTACAAAAACGCGCAGTTAAAAACCATAGCTGGGCACCGTTAATCAAATAGTTAACTTCGTTAATCGTTAATCCGCTACAAAAAAAGTTAGCTTCGTTAAACGTTAAAGCGTTACATTTCGGAAGAATTAACGGAAGTTAATGTTAATCGTTAATCCGTTAATATGTGTTAAATTGCATTTTTATATCGTTGCGTTAGTGAACTTATAAAACCTGTTGGTTTAGGTTCTGGAAGTTAACAGGTTAATATATAATATTGTCAGAATGAGTTCTCTTTTGTGTCATGCCTCGGTTAGAGCCCGCCTTAACAATCTCTTCAAACTGTACGTATTGTGACTCATGTCACAATACTCATGTCTTCATGTTGTTTCAAATTATTCAGGCTTGATACATGAACTTTTATTTTGGTGTCTTTCGGCAAGCAACGCTTACAAGCAAAAAGTATTTGCTGGCCCGATCTGGATACAAATTCCACATACTCAGTCAAATGTGGCCAAGGATTCTCATCAGGACCGCTGAAATCCGATTCCATGTCTTCCATGATATAGTTTTAATTACTACACTGCACAGTACACTTTTCTATAACTAATTACACTGCACTCTTCTTTATTAACACGCAAATTATCACTGACAGTAATTTATAATAACAACAAACACAACACTCGTCACTCTTAAGCACTGGCGCTGGTACTTCGCAGTTTTCTTACTCGCACGCGCCGGCAAAATATATCTAGTTTTGTTTTTGTCTCACGCGCCGCCGCGCCTGGCACTTGTCGTTTCATACTTGTCTGAACCTGTTTTTCGCGCCACACCGCGGTGCCGTGCGGTAAATAGTGGCATTGGATTAACGATTAACGGACTTCTGCATATTAACGGAAGTTAACGTGTCCGTTAACATTTTTAAAAGTTAACCCGTTAATCAAAATGTTAACTTCGTTAATTAACGATTAACGGATTAACGAGTTAATGCCCAGCTATGTTAAAAACATACTTAGGATGAAGCCTCGCGATACATGTAGGGATTCTTTTCACCATTTAGGTATTCTAACCATAAATGTGTTAGTTGCTATATAGTGTAGTGTATAACAAACCGTAGAATTTAATACAATTTTGCACGTAAAGTAAAGTGTGTTAAAGTGTTCAAGTTGTCCCAATATAATTTGCTAGGATAGAATGTCTAGCAGCCTTTGTCTTTGTGCATAAAGATTTAAAAAAAAAATATACCCCCACCGCTTCCGTGCAGAGCATATTAAGCCGTCGGACTCGGTTCCACTAATAACAACTTGTGAAATCGTTGATAACCATTAAAAAATACATCAGACCCTCGTCTGGGGAATGTAATAAATAAAATTCGTATAATTATTTAGTACTATTTTGACTATCTCATGTTTGTGTTTAAATTAATTGACTATCGTCAGTGGTCTTTAAAATTAGAAATCCTCTACAATGCGTATAAAGTTTAATGCATACTGATGAGCATGGAATTTATCGTAGGTTCCAAGTTCATGGTAATGCAATTATTGGATGCTAAACAGATTTCCTGCGTCCATTGACGTAAAAGGTTTCATGGAATTTTCAATACAAATCCAATTTTACGAGAAATTGAACCAATAACCAACCACTTTCGTGCCGTTATGGTATCTTTGCTCGTGTCTCTGCATTTTATGCTTTAATTAAATAGCCTTGTATTATGAACTAATTTAGCAATTTATTTCAGCAATATTTTATTTATTACCTACTACTACACCTATTAACACGATCTACTCGTATTTTTATTATCATTTATTTCCTGCCACTCTTTAATATTATTTAAAAAAAAAAAAGCTACGATGAACATCTTCTAGATGTAGTCTATCAACTTCCTAGGAAAGAAAATTAAAGTCATTCTAAATTTAAAAATTAAAAAAGAATTAGGCCTAAGCATGTCTGCCGTCAATACATTTATGGAAAGAACTTCCAAGACGGCATTAATCAATACAGTATTTGCTTGGGTAGGGAGAGAAGTAGAATGGTGGATGGTGAGCGCAATAAAATAATAAAAGGAAGCTTTCTTTGTAAACCAGCCTATTGTCGGTCACATGCCCGAGACTCCATTCTTCTCATCTCTTACCCATACACGATGGAACCGGCACGGTGGAACGGTGAATCCATGGAATTTGTCTTTTTTCTTATTAAAGGGAAAAATAGCAAAAACATTTCTAATATGGAAAGATACGGAGACCGAAGATAATACACGTAGAACTAGCAAACTATGTCGAACTGACGCACTTGAATCAGTAGTAAGCTAGGTATTGAGCTGAAAGTACACCATACGCCTTCTATGCATTATGTCTTGCTCGTGTCCGACTGTGACAAACTTTGTAGTAAAGAATATACCATGTTTTTTTTTCATTATACTAGCTCTGCCATCAGTCCTTAACACTATGCCGGCTTAACTAGATGCTTTTTCACACTTCGCTTGAAGGACTCCAAGTTATAGGAAAGTGGAAACTGGAAGAGCATTCCACATCGTTATCGTACGACAGATGTACGAGTCGCCAAATTTATACGTACGCGAAGGGATGGTGACTACGGTATGTGGGTGCATATTCTGATCTGTGCGTGTGGTTCGGTTGCGGAATGGAGAGTGAGGGATTAGGTTATAGAGTTCTTCGGAGCACTCACCATAGTATAGCCGGTAGAACACGCTCAGAGAAGCCACATCTCGGCGAAGCTGCAGGGATTCGAGAGTTCCAGATATACGAGTAGTGGCATCGTCCACAATTCGAACAGCTCGCCTCTGTAAGACATTGAGAGCATCTGTGAGGTACTTGGCGGAACCCGTGTACCGTATCTTCTCCTTTTGTTTAATTCAAAATAGGTACCCAGAAATGTGAACGTAGCCTATAAATAACCAGTTACCTACGCTTTTCAGCAAAGCATTAAATTGCGGAACTTTTAATTAATGCAAATTCTATTTCAGCGCTACTATTAAAATTCTAGCGGTGGTGTTTACATGTCATAACCACGCTATGAATTATAACGGGGGTGACATTGTAAACAGTGACGTCAATCCATTGAATTATATTAGGTTCAGGCATTTTGGTACAATTAAATCTTAATATAGTTGTGGACATTAATTAATTATTTATACAAAAAACCAAATGCACAGGATTTATTTTAAGGCGTTGTCATAACTCGTTAACAAATCAGCATCCTTGTTACTTTCCCCATTGGTAGTGATTTGAAGCAAGTTTTGAATATATTTTTTTTGTTTTATTTCTTTGTTTTTTATTTAATTGTATTTTTTTATTATTAATATTTTTAATACATTCAACTGTAGGTATTTAAATATATTGCTGTGTGCGATCTCAACTTTAAGTATAGTATTATTAAGGGTCAATCTTAAACGATAAACAGTTGCGACGCAAAGGAATCTAAATAATATTAGTACTCGAGCACTGTTTTTGAAAATAGCGTTTTTGGAGAAGACAGTTTCTAGACATGGTGACTAATAATTTAAATTATTCACCACAGCCCCTAAAACACAGAGTCCTAAACCTCCACTGATGGAGATGGGCCTTCAAGGACATATTTCTGAAAATATAGCCTACACTCGCCACGGTCGGCCAGAGTTGGCGAGGTGTCTGATGTCAAGCTTAATCTAAACAATATACATAATATCATAATATTAGTATTTTGGAAACAAACTGGTTCTAGAGTGGAGACCACGTACGGGAAGACGCAGAGTGGAACGACCCCCCGCCAGATGGACAGATGACCTAAATAAGGTTGATGGTGGGGGTTGGGTGAGGGTAGCTAAAGATCGCGTTAAGTGGAGAGCCTTGGGGGAGGCCTACATCCAGCAGTGGAGAGATACAGGCTGATGATGGTGACGATGATGATAGTATTTTGTAATTATTATTTTATATTTAGTAAATATTATTTTTAGAATTATTCAATAATTATAACTAGATGACTCAGTGAACCATATAATAATATTCTAGTATGACAATGTACGTAAAAAAATAGTATTTCCCATTGGTACAAGTACATTTCGGGGTTCAATATAATATTACACACTTTTAACACTGAATCAGACGTTAGATACTGTACCTATTATAGGCCACCACCACAGTTAATGTTACCACAGTAGCCTTTTGTAGCCTATAAAACATAACAATGTTATAAAAATTACAATAATTACACAAAAAAATAATATTATTCGAAAAGCTAAAACTAAACCTAAAACAATTTTAACAAATATAATATATTCTATAATTCCTTTTAGAAAAAAAATAATAACGAAACTAACTAAAATATTACCTACTTCAAGTAATAAAATAAAATTTATTAAATAAATATAAACTAAACCAAATAAAAGAATAACTATAAGTAAAAAAAACCCTCTAGAATAAAAATCCCTTCAGGAATAGTGCCAAGGAAACTGGCAACATTTCCCCTCTGTGTAGCGAGGCTCATACGTTGGCAGAAATAATTGCCAGCTTTCCTGTCTCCAGACTTTACTGTTTAGGCTTTTATTTTTGAAATAAAAATGGAAGGAAAGGCGTGGGTTAAAGAATTGAATACAGACTTTGAATGACAAATATAATGGATTGAATAACACGTTTCGATTTATGTGTGTAAATGCAATTTTATATCGCACGTTATCTCAGTGAAGTATTATTATTAGAAAATGTCATTTAACCGGGAAAATGTAGAACACAATATCCTGAGAAAGCCGTTCCATTATAACATGATATAAAGTGTCGTGGAAATAACTAGATTTTCTATAAATATGATACCGATACATAAAAAAATGTTAGATCAATATTAATTAAAAAAAGTTACTATGATCTTAAGGACGCACTTAAAGATACCGTTGCATAGAAATTTGTTTCATATATTAATAATATTTAGATCTTAAGTTGGACACGGCCTTTTTACAGCCACGAATTTTTATTTATGGACATAAATATTATTATTACTAAATTGTAAGCAGACACGGCCATTTTATAGCAACGAATTTATTTTTAAGGACATAAATGTTATTAGATTATAAGTTGACACGGCCTCTTTACAGCCACGAATTCAATTTTAAGTATCTAGTTATAAATAAGTACAAAATCCTCGCTTATGGCAACAATGTTTTATTTATTATTATTGTATTGCTGTTAGATTCGGTTCAGCCATGGCTGCTGATAGTATATTTTTTATAAATATATATTATCTTGAATTGTATAAAAATATATGTATTGACAATATCCAAGTGTTGTGTAGGTACTAACAAAAGGAAATAAAAATGATTTGATTTAATTTGATTGGTACCTATTATTATTGACTCACCTAAACTGGGAACCTATTATAAAGATTTGAAAAAGTATAATTAATTAGACTAATTTGATAATTTGATAGAAGATATATTATTAAAAATAATTTACCTAAATTTAGTTATTGCTGTCGTTTAAGTAGATATTATTTATAAATCATCATCATCATCAGCTCCTAGAACACAGCGTCCTAGACCTCCACTGTTGGAGATGGGCCTTATCTAGAGAATTTGGCCTACACTCACTACGCTGCGCTGGCCAGACGGGTTGGCGAGAATCTGATGTCAATTTTTTATGAGAATTTATTACAAATTTCACAAGTTGGTACTAGTAAAAACGGGACCGACGACTTAACGTGCTCTCCGAGGCACGGGAACGGTGGTGTTGTAAATCTATGACAAATGTACGTAAGAAAAGTGTATTCCTTTTGTACATGTCGGGGGAGTTTGACCGACCTTTGTAGGATTTAAGGAAAGCTTTCTTACAACCGAGCCACCACCGCCTATGAATGATAATATAAATTAAAAAAAAAACGACCTAATCCAATTATTGTCAGTAAAAAATAACATTGTTTTTTACGTTCTACTGTTAAGAAAGAATGAAATGATTTTTTTTTCTATTTTTTAAATAATATTTAAGAGTGTATCTTCAGAACAAAGTATTGAAATATAATTATTATAGGATTCTGTCAATTATTAAGACACTTGATTGTTTCTGAGAAAGCACTCTGACTGTATTTTTTGTTCCATTTAAATAATCACAATTCTTTTCTTAGCTTCAAAAATAAAAGGTCGTCGCCTGTCTTCAAAACAATATAAAGCGTAGATTAAATTTCTCTGAAAAAAAAAACGAAAATTCATTTTATAAAAGTTGGCATAAATATTTTTATTGATTTATAAGTCTAAAACGGCAAGATATGATGACATTATAGATTATAATATCAAACCATAAGGCTTTAATCCTACGATTTTAATCAGCGATCCGTTGAAATAGAAATAAAACTGATTAATGCTCTAGATATGTGGTGTTGGCGAAGAATGTTAGGCATATCATGGATGGAGTTCAGAACCAACAAGTCCATCCTGAAGGATCTGAAAATAAGACAGCGCTTTTTCTCAATTGTACAATCGTACGCATTCTCACTTTCTTCGGACACGAGTCGCGGCGTGGAGATACATCCATTGAGCGCCTTGAGTAAGTAGTTCAGGGAAAAATCGATGGCAAGAGAATAGGTCTCCGATGAGCAGTAATGGATCACCCCCTACGAGTACATGAGTGCGCCAGGAAGGCAGCAGTTCGAGAGGAGTGGCGACGGCTTCATAAGCGTGCCACAGACACACAAGTGACGACCACGACCAGTCTGCCAAATTCTGAAAACCTTATGGTCCTGAAAGGGTTAAAAACTAATATTAGCTAAAAATCTTGATATAAAAATAAATGGATGTCAACAAACTTTGGAAGTGGAAGTGATTATAATTTCACGCATCGATTAAATCTTCCCTTTTGTTTTATGAACCATTAAGCTACAAGTTATTAACATGAAATTAGACGGCAATCCAATTAGTGCCCAACTTCATATACTGTTTAATTACAGAGTTCAATGTTTCCAGATTGGATTTATTTTCCTTTAGCTCTGAAAGACAAAGCTTTGATATCTATAGTTTAATTTGTTGTCTTTTAAAAAAAATAATTAAAAAAAAAAATTACGTTTCATCATTCACCACAGCCCCTAGATCACAGCGTCCCAGACCTCCACTGCGGGAGATGGGCGTTCCAGAACATATATCTGAAGAATTTGGCCTACACTCGCCACGCTGGCCAGACGGCTTGACGAGGATATGATGTCATTTTTTAATGACAATTGTCATTAACGATTCCACAAGTTGGTATTAGTGGAACCGGGACCGACGGCTTAACGTACTCTCCGAGGCACGAAACGATGGTGTTGTAAATCTATGATAAATGTGCTTAAGAAAAGTGTATTTCTCATTGGTACATGCCGGGTTTGAAACGACCTTTGTAGGATTTAAGGAACGCGTTCTTACAACCTAGCCACCACCTAAAATAACGTTTATTGAATCATAATCAAATAATTTTATAACAACATAATTTCATAAAAGAATAAATAACAACCTATTATTGTTATTATAACACATAACTGCTGAAAAGTTTTAGTTTTTTTTTAAGAGCATTTAGCAAACCCTGGTCTGGCTCACTGAATGGCGCCAAGAAAAGGGTTAAATATATATATTAAACCGTATTGTATATTCTTTATACGAACATTAAATAAACGTACAGAATAAAGTAAATAAGTTATTACACTTTGAAACTAGAAAGTTCACTTTCTTTGTGATGTTCTGAGAATTCTCTTCGTTTCTTAATCATGATTTAACTAACTAATAAAGGTTATTTCTTAGTGAAAACCTAATAAATAAAGTTTTATAATACAATTTGTATAAGTAGATACTTACCTGATGTTGTACTCCAAGTATGCGATTAATTTATTAAAAACTGGCAACATTCCCCTACTTCACGCAATGCTTTGCGAAAAACCCAATCCGATTTGACAGATTTTTTATTTTATTATCATCAATTATAGAAACAACCGTTTAAAAGTTTATCTTCACGTAAACATATTAAAAAAAACATGTTTATTCATTCCGTGTCTGTCTATAAGTTTGCGACGAATATAGACGGTGGTAACTTCGCTTTGACTTACATGAAATGGTATTTTAAATTCAAAACCGCAACGTTCTACTTGCTTATGTTTTTATAAGGAAATTGTTTCAGCAAAACTTAAATTAGTTTTTCCAACCCATATTTAAATATTAATAACATAAAAACATACATTTGAATATATTGTTTTCTTTTTTTTTCGACTTGACTTTATATGAGATTAATTGATGTAATCATCATTATTAGCGTCTTGTTACTGTTAGATACGAGTATATGCCTCCCCCATACTTTGGGTCATCCGTTCATCTGGCAGGTGGTCGTCCCTCTTTGATTTGTCCAACGTCCAACGTCTGTTGTGGTCTCCAAATTAAAATCCGTTTTCTCAATCGGGTCGGCGAGCTTGGCCCATTCCTACTTTGGCTCGCTAATTTTAATAAAAGTAGGACACAGGCATGCTCGTCGACGGCCAAGAAGGCCCCATATTCTCCTCTTCAGAACACCGTACTGGAACTTCAACCCAACTTCAACATACTTGGGGTCAAAATATGCTTAGACCTAAACCACCAAAACTACATACATTAAGAGCATCACTAAAACAGCGTCCAATAAACTCGGGATACTGAACAAGGTGAAGGGATTTTTTCCGCCTGCACTAAGACTTATGCTGTATAAAGCACTGATAAGGTCATGCGTGGAATACTGTTCTCATCCCTGGGATGGCTCCTCTAAGTATATTACAAATGCTCTCAATATCCCGCAGAGGCGGGCGATTCGGATAGTAGTCGACACCACAGCGTCCAAAACTCTCGATTCACTTCGCCGTGACGTTGCTTCTCTTAGCGTATTCTACAAGCTATACCACAGTAAGTGTTCTGAGAAGCTCATCATTTGGAATCTCTTACATTTGTCGCACGCTGAAGATGTGGAATGCTCTCCCAGCCAGTGTATTTTCACGATCCTATAACCTGGAGTTATTCAAGCAAAGTGTGAAAAAGTATCATGTTAAGCCAAGCCGACATAGTGGTAGAGACTGATGCCGGTCGTTAGTGACTGGCGTCAGTTGCTCCCATTCTTGGACCTCGCGTACCGCTTACCATCAGGTGGGCGCGATGTTACATGTCGTGTTCAGTATATTAAAAACAAAAGTATGTAAGTATTGATCAATATTTTAACAAAAAGCTATTTATTATCTAATCTAAGTGCTTTTTGTTGATAACATTAATTGTGATAAAACACAAACCACTGGTTATACAGGTCACTACAGACGATGTTATGAGAACTTATACAAATCTCATATATAAGAAGGGTCTAATTCAAATATGTGATGCGCTTAGCATCTAACATAGTTTACTTAGGTCGCCTGTCTAAGTTGGGTGTTTCTTGAATGGAACATTTGTAGATTAAATCATCGATCATATGTTGGCAAACACATCCCTATAAGCTTATCGGGGCGAAGCGTAACACCTTTGCTTATGCATTATCAGTTATTACTTATATTTTAACACTTTCTATATGATTCATGTAGTAATAACATCGAACTTTACTTGCGTCATTTTGTAGAACGTTGCTATGTCTAGCCATGCCCTGCTGCTTTCTTATTTACTTCTTTTTTGATGATTTTGTTTAATATGACATCAATATTTTCCTTTATTTGATCTTTATATCTACGTCTTGCGATTCCTCGTCTTCTTCTTTTAATATTTCCTTCTATGATTGATTATTAAGTAACTGTAATTCGGTATAATGTGCTTTAGCATGTTCCACTTCTTTTACATGTTAAACCATTTTTCCCAGTTTAGCTAAATCTATTTCAAACGCTTCCTCACTACGCTACTTATACTGACGTACATTCCCAGATTTTTTTACGACTAAGTTCGTTGGTCGACGTGCTTCAGTGTATTTAGATTGTGTACACAGCAATGAAATAATTCCTTACTTGGTATTCACTGAGGGAATTTTCAGGAGTGTGTTTATTCTGTAGGCAGGTAGGTTCGTCGACCGAAAAGCCTCCTGCGGCGCGGCAAAGTACATGTGACTTTATTGCTTATTTAAGGTTTGGACACATCAGATCCTAACTTGACGACGTGAACAGGCAACTCGTCCAGCGCGAGGAGTACGGGTTGTTTACGAGTTTGCGCCGTTTGGTGTCGAGACTACGGGACAATGGGGACTCTAGGCCAAGCGTCTGGCCAATAAGTTGTCCAAACGGCTGACGGAGAAATCTGGAGACAGGAAGGCTGGCAATTATTTCTGCCAATAAATTATCCTCGCTATACAGAGGGGAAATGTTGCCAGTCTTCTTGGGACTATCTCTGATGGGACGTCACTTGAGGGCATTTTTTATTTATAGTTTCTTTTTTTAATTAGGTTTAGTTTATGGTTATGTAATTTTAATTTCAGTAAAAAGTAAAGTATCTACACGACCGTTTCCCTTCCGGGGTGGCCAGAAACCACGCTTATGAATAAGCGGATTCACATTTAGCCAACTTTACTATAGGCCAATCATGACAAGTGACAAGCTTGTCGATGTCTCCAGCGTACCAAACTCGAGAAATGTCACAAATAAATTAAACAATAATTGAATTCATTTATTTAAATTAATAAATATTTTTGTGTCCCGACCAGGAATCGAACCCGGTACCTCCTAGTCTAAATCCACGGACTTAACCGCTAGACCACGGAGGCAGTTATTTAGTAGTTTCTTTCAGTAGTTTATTTTAAGTTTATTATAATATATTTTGTAAACTTAACGGAATAAAAAGTACGAGTAATAACTGTTATTTTGTAAGATCGCTTTACCAATATCAGACTCAGTGGGACGTCCTTCGTCACGTCAATGTCTGGTGTAGCCAGACCTTTCTACAGCATTCATAAGGGTTGTGGTTCGATTATCGTAAAATTTCATTGCACCGCACGTATGTGTAATGGATACAGTGTTATTTTTCGTTTTTATTTAAGTACCGTTAATGTACTTTTGTATTGATATTTTATAAGAAATTGAATATTAGTTTTAAGTCTATGTTTTGATTGTAGTCGACTACAGTAAAATTTAAAAGACAAATTAAGCAGAATTTTGTTAGTCATATAATTATGTTTTAATTTGTAATACCTACCTACTCGTACGATTCATGACAATTGCATTATTGTAGGATTCAACTCCACAACTATTAGACACCATTTGTTTTAGGGTATTTGTTATCAGACGCATATCTTTGAAATTAAAATTGTTTGTCTACTAGCTCTTTGCAGCGTTTATTACACCATAGTTTAAATTACGTCTGGTTGCGTTGTCATCCTGTGAAGAAGGGCGGCAGGTCTCAAATGATAACGACTTTTCTTCTTCCCAAAACATTTGTTTCAAGAAGTAAAACAAAAATTATAGTGGATAGTTTCGTGATTAATAGTCTCTTATAAATTAGTAGAAAATATAACACTATCCGTTGGGTATATTGCAGCGCCCTGCAACTGTGTGTTCTCACGCTTAGTGTTGCCCAATCTTGGTATTTGTCTTGCAGTCGCTAGGCTAGACTCTCGTAAGACTATTGCACAGATATTTTTTCCAAATTTTGCAAGTGTATACTTTTTTGGGGTTAGGTTAGGTTAGTTTCAATAAATTTTAATTGCGTCGTGTTCGTAATTAATATTTTTTTGTTTGCGAGACCAAGACTAAGATTAGGAGTGCAAGACCAAGACCGAGACCAAGACCACCCCCCATTCTGATAGACCACCAAGACCAAGACTGGCTAAACACTACTCACGCTGCCCGACGTGCAACAATGACAATAGGGTCGTCCAGGTTGCTGGAACAGTTAGCAAGTTGACTAAGAATGCTAGTTGACCGTGTATGCCGGCCTTAATACTGGAATGGCGACTACTATCATTATGACAACAATGTAGCGTCTAAGAAGAGATGTTTAGGTACATGTCTATCTATCCAATAGTGTTTCATTGCAGCACTTTTATGTGTGACTGTGTAGTGGTTGTTATATTTTATTCAACATCAACACGAACACGAAGCATAAACTAAACGGCACCCAAAGGATAAGTTTAAAGTTCAAATATGAACGGTTTACGAAAATCATATTGCTAATGCAAATTCGTTGAAAACGCTGTTAGTAAATTAGTTTTTTTTATAAAACCCTTTAAGCGTGTAGGTGTTACGTGAAATTACGGTTAAAGGGAAATATAGAACAATAAAATATTTGTACTATTATAGGTGGTAGGCGGACTGATGGTGATAATTTGCCTAGTCTGCCGGAGCGGTGAAGTATCCACCGTTCGTGCCGATAAACCCAGTAAAGTGTATCCACACATTTCGGGATCAAGCTCGAATTGCTGTTATGCCCAGTCAAGCCGGCATAGTGTTAATAACTAATATCAGTCATGAGTGTCTCATTCCAGTTGCTAACATTCATGGACCTCGCGCGCCACTTATCATCAGGTGGGCGCAAGGCACATGTCGTGCTAGTATTAAAAAAAAACTAAGCACATCATATGTATCCGAACTCGTTTAATAGTAGGTAAGTGAAATTCTAAATACAGACTCGGAAATATCAAACTTTAAGGGCTTCAATAAAAAGGTTATTGGTACTAAAATTATAAATTAAAATACCTGCCTCTGTATTTTATAATGCAAACAAATACTTAATATATTCTAAACTTATTAATAAACGAGAAAATAGTAATAAATATTCATAGGGCTTAATAAGGTTTTAAATTATTCAAAATCTTCGCCCACATGGTACAAACACAGACACCTTATTTTTTACATTTTACCTTGTAAATTAAAACTGTTTATACAGAAGCTCTATTAAAATAAAGTCATGACGATAATGACGTCACTTAATAATGAAGTGATACTAATGATAGATATCATCGTGCTGTCTAGTGGATAAGTAGCCATTGAGTTAAAAATGTAGTATTACTAATTTAAAAAATGCTTTTTATTCTCGTTTTATGTAGGTGACAGATGCAGGACTGCAGATGACAACTGTTACAACTTCTAACCTGTATTATATTTATTGTGGCATTGTTCATCTGTGGGTCATCAATGTAAGCACTTGTTATATCTTTATATTCTCTATACTTTTTTCACAAGAATGCAGTGACGTTTTTTTCTCTTTATTGCTTAAATTTGTGAAAATCTTTAATAGTACTTAGTGAATTTACTGTATAACATTTATTATAATATTGCCAACTGTTGTTTTCCAAAATGAATAAAAAATAATAATAATAATACTGCTACACCTGCGTTATCGTTAATGTAAAATGCTAACTAACCGTTATTTAAAGTGTTAAAATTAACATTAGGGTAAAAAAAGCTCTAGCTATACTAACGCGCTAAAATCCTTAAACGTGTCAAAAAAACCGTAACCCGAGCTAATGTCCAATGTAATTAATAATAATAAAAACTAAACGCGTTAAAACCTTGGCCACATATAAGTAATACCTTACTTAATGTGTTAATTCACGTGTTAAGATGCAGGTGGAGCAGTAATAATAATAATAATAAATAATAAAAATCGTTTATTGACACTATTTAACAAATATGTTTTTTACACTTTAAATTTAGATTGGATGTCCTGACCCCTGCCGTAGATATTTCTGAATGACAGGAGTCAGTTCACTTCCAGGTGACACAAAATCAAGCTTATACAATTTATTTAAACATTGTAAAGCTTAACCAAATACAAACAAATAAATAATAATAATGAAAGAAAAGAGTATTATAGGGCTGTTGGTGGGTATTTCAGGAATTTCGTGTAACCTCTCTGTGTGTTATGTGAATGTGTATGTGTGTTATGTGAATGTGTATGTGTGTCTGTGAGAGGGTGTATAAGAAGAAATAAATAAAAAGAATAAATGCATCGATGAAGCAGTAGCATAAGAGTGTTTCTTTAAAACAATCGCAAAAATATCACAGGGCAGTAACTAACTTAGTTTCCGTGTCGCTAACAATTTCTTCAAAGGCTTCTTTGTCTATACATTTCTATGTATTCCTTCCTACAAGTAGGATTGTCCAAGCTTACTAATAGTTTACCTACTTTATAAAGAAATGTTATTTCTATTGAACTAGCTTTTCCTAGCGAAAAATCCTTCCAGTGGATATAGGATCACATGTCATGTTTAGGTGTTAGGGTTTCAAGGAACACCTATGCTAAATTTTATTAAAATCGGTCAAGTAGTATTAGTAAAGGCGAAAAGACGATGACGTTATATAGCCTATAGCCGTCTATGGGTTCCAGCGGGGTGAATGTGTCAATGGGTCAAGAATGTCAAAAGCTAGACTCAATGCTCAAGAATGCACATTCGCTTCGCCGCGACAAATATTAGAAAAAACTAGCGAGCACTTTTAGAAGTATTTCCATCACTACTGACATCTGTCATTCGGGAAGTTACGACAAAACTCATATCGAACATACCACAGTCGTATGGAGCAGAGACGTGGACAATATATAAGTTCAAAGTCGCTCAGCGAGCTATGAAGAGAGCTATGCACGGGATTTCTGTAAAGGATAAAGTCAGAAACGTCGACAAACGACAAACGACAAAATACCCAAAGTTAATGACAATTCTTAATATTAGAAAAATTAAGTGGCAATGGGCTGGACACGTCTGTCGCAGAACCGATGAACGATAGACTAAACGGGTCCTGCAGTGGAGACCACGTATTGAAAGACGCAGAGTGGGACGACCTGAGGAAGGTCGTTGGTGGGGGATGAATGAGGGTGGCTGAAGATCGTGTAAAGTGGCGAGCCTTGGGGGAGGCAGTGAAGAGTTACAGGCTGATGATAATGTTGACTGACATCTGAACGAAGCGTGAACGAATGTGCTCAACCTAGCTTTTAAGACGAATTTTCAGATGTCAACGTTAATACGATAGTGAAAAAGATTGTGCTCTGTCTAACCCCGCTGGGAACATTTTTGCCAAATTTCAAGTGAAGGACGTACAAATAGAAATCATCACAGCCCATAAAAGATATATTTCTATACTGTTGGATATGGGCCTTCCAAAAAATTCTGAAGAGTTGGGCCTACACTCGCTACGCTAGCCGGACGGATTGGCGAGGGTTCAATCTTTATTGACTATGACTATTTTAATTAACGATTGCACCACTTGGTAATAGTAGAACCGGGACCGACGACTTAACGGGGATGGTGGTGTTGTAAATCTATCACGTTGAAACGAACTTCTTAGGATTTTTTAACCACCATCGCTCTTTTGCCCATTTATAATATTAATTTGGATTACGAGTAACGCATTTATTGTAATACGTAGCTTAGAAAATAGGTAACTTTTTGGATTAGGGGTAATTAAAAACAAGAACTATGAGAATTAAAATGTTCTATACACCGTTAATTAAATGTTAGCACCAATTTAAAAGTTTTATAGTAAAGGAGAAGTTAATTGTAAAATTGATACGTATTTAAGGACCGGGTAATAATATAAATTGTGCTAATTTAGGGCCACCGTAAAAACGTGGCAAACGTTAATTGATATAGAAAAAATACATCTCACTGACTGACTCACTAAAGAGAAAACACCATAAATCACCTTCCGATGATCGCTGGAGTGCATTTAAGTCTGCAAGGAATCGAGTAAATCAGATGTGTAGGAACGCCAAACGCCAATACTTTCACAAATCTATTGAATCTTCTACTCCCCAAAACATTTGGAAATTTCTTCGTTCAGCAGGTTTTGGTAAACCAAAATCTGACTCTAATTTCCCTGTAGATATTAATGGCCTTAATCAGCATTTTTCAACAGCACCAATCACCTTAAATCCTGCGATTAAGGCCGTTACTATTTCACAGATAAATTCTATCTCTCATCTTGACAACTCTTCTTTCAACTTTCAACCTGTGCTCAGCAGTGAGATAAATAGGATTCTTAAATCTTTAACCAGCAAGGCTGTCGGATACGATAATGTCGGGCGCAGTCTACTTTTACCTGTCTTAAACATTATACTTCCTTACATCACCCACATTATCAACTTTTCTCTCTCATCTTGTTCATTTCCTCAAGTTTGGAAATATGCACATATTGTGCCTATTCCAAAGAAAACAGCACCTACAGACTTTTCCCATCTCCGTCCTATCTCAATACTCCCCTTTCTTTCAAAAGTCTTGGAACGCGTGGTTCACCGTCAGCTTGCCGATTTCCTAAACCTAAATAACCTTTTCAATCCTTACCAATCTGGTTTCCGACCGTCTCATAGCACCAATACTGCTCTAGTCAAAATTGCTGATGACATACGGTTTGCTATGGACAACAGGAAACTAACTCTCCTTACCCTTTTGGACTTTAGCAACGCATTCAACTGCGTTGATCACGATCTTCTCTTAGCTGTCTTGCGATCTCTCAATATCTCACAGTCTGCGCAACAATGGTTCTCTTCCTATCTTCGCGGGCGCCAACAGCGCATTCGCCTGGATGATGTCTTTTCAGACTGGTGCCCGGTAAATGCTGGTGTCCCGCAGGGCGGCGTTTTATCTCCTCTCTTATTTTCTGTGTTCATTAACACCTTAGTCCGCTCAATCAAATTCTGCTCCTACCATCTGTATGCCGATGATCTGCAACTTTCGATTAACTTTGATGCAAACGAACCGCAAACTGCTTTTGATAGGGTGAATTTAGATTTGGAGTCTATCCGTATTGCGTCTCAAAAATACGGACTGTTAGTTAACCCAAACAAGACTCAGGTAATGGTTGTGGGTACGAAGCAGTTGATAGGGAGGTTGGACTCAGGTTCACTTCCAGTACTAAAATTTAACAATATACCTTTATCTGTATGTCATAGCGTCAAGAATTTGGGACTGCATATGAGTAGTGACATGTCTTGGGACTGCCATGTTGCTGAAGTCAGCAAAAAAATCTATGCATCCATGCACTGTCTTTGGCGATCGCAGCAATTCATTCCTCTCTCGGCAAAGCGTACGTTAGTCAGCTCATTACTTCTCCCGATTATCGACTATGCAGACGTCTGTTACTCCGACCTCACCGAAGAGCTACTAAATAAACTCGATCGACTTCTCAACTTATGCATCCGATATGTATTTGGCTTGCGTAAGTATGATCATGTTTCCCAATTTCGCAAAGAGTTAAAGTGGCTCAATATCCGAAATCGCAGGTCTGCACATACACTCTCCTTTCTTTACGGCATTCTCTATAATCCCAAGGCACCCCCTTACCTAAAAGCTCGTTTTCAATTTCTTTGTGACTCGCACGGTCTTTCACTTCGTTCTTCCCATAACAATTTACTTAAAATCCCTCCCCACTCTTCCAGCAGATATTCAGACTCCTTTTCGGTATCTGCAGCTCGCCAGTGGAACAGACTACCTTTGGTAATCAGACAAGCTCCATCTCTCAAAATATTTAAAGACAAGTTATACAATTTTTTACACCATAAACAGAAAAACTTACCATAACTTTCTACAATGTACTTAGATATGTATTTATTATTTATGTATATATTTATTTAATATATAGGATATGTATATTTAATTAGTATGTATTTATATTTCATAATTGTTGATCACAATATTATTTCTGCACCCGCTTATAATGGCTCCCCATTCACAAAGGTTAGTTGGTAGAAAATGCATTTATAGCATTAAGCTCGCCTTTGTACCCACACTATTTTTGGTTCTGTACAATAAAGAATTTATTATTATTATTATTATTATCTCAAAACACAAGCAATAATTTTAAAATACAACGATATAGTGTCACCAAAACGAAAATCAGCTCAACAAAAAGCTGGAACACTGGGCTACAACGCTGATTTTCAGCTGATCCCTCACAATGGGACATTGAATACATAATATAAAATAAATATACCTAAATGCGGCGGTTTCTGCTGAGAACGTCAAGCTGCGCAAATACGCAAACCTCAGTACCTACAGGTTACGAATTTGCACCGTTTGGGGTCGAGACGATCAGCCAAGCATCTGGCCAAAGAGTTGTTCAAATGGATAACGGAAAAGTTTGGAGACAGGAAAGCTGGCTATTATTTCTGCTAACGTATTAGCCTCGCTATACAGAGGGAAAATGTTCTCCTTGGGACTGTCCCTAAAGGGTCATATAGGTCTAGAGGACATTTTTTACTTATAGTTTATTTTTATTAGTTTTAGTTTAAATTATTTTCTTACTTTTTAAGTAGATTTAATTACATTATGATTTAATATATGATAACAACTAAGTATAAATAACATAAGTAAATAATAAAAATAAAAATAATACAATATTTATACTGCTTATATATAAAAATTTAAAGAAATATCAGTTAGAATGACCCTGAATTGTCCAGAAATATGCTCTAGAAGATTTTCAGCAGTATGGAGTCTCCTGCTGTAATGACGATCGTGATAAGATTATTTTCAAAATACTATACTAAATATATTAAAACTATTGTGTAATAGGCGAGCAGCGTTACTAATATTGCTGGTAATTTATGAATGAATGAATTTTTCATTGGGTCTTCAAGGCTAACCACACTTACTTACTTTAACCGGCAAACTAGAGAAAGTGATAATTTTTAGTTTAACAATATTTAATTTATTGGTTAGGGCTTAAAAACGTTAAACATTTATGTATTTTCTTAAAAATGGGCAATTTCCTTTAGTTTGCCATTTAAAGTTACTTTTCACCATTTATATATCTATTTCTATAGCGTTTTTTCCATTCTGTTATTCATGATGTGTTTTTTTTACAGTTTCCTTAAGTATCCGGCATAATTTTTGATGTCTTTACTTTGAAAACAGCATTTGACGACTAATAAAAGGTTTTAATGTCCCGGTCCATATATGTTAGTCTACATCTGTCAGTAAAACAATTTGCCATAAAGTGTTTTATAGTCCAATAAAAGTAAAACAGCCACGATAGACCAATATCTAGGCAGTGAAGATTAGATAGGTGAAGTGGGCGCTGATATGATGTTCCTACTCGATGGATATTAAAAAGGTATTTTTAACCCCTGACATTTAAAGGTTGTTTCAATACTATATCATGTATGTTTGTGCAGCTGTCTCATATTTTCAAAACTATACCAGAGCTGTGTTCTGTTTCTTTAACCGCAACAGTAAAATTATTAAAATAGTGAATTCCATAATTTATCGTCAGTTTTATGCGTGAGCTCAGCTTACATCAAAATTACAAAATGTAATGCGCCTCCGCGGTAACGGGTTTAATTACATGTCAAAAAACAAAAACATATTTAATTTATTTGTAATATTTCTGGAGGTTAGCGTACGCTAGAGACATCGACGAGCTTGCCACTTGTTATTCAATTCAATTCAGAAATTCTTTATTGCACTAAAAATATTGTACATAGGCGGGCTAAATGACTACGCATTTTCTAACAACCAACCTTTGGGAGTGTGGAGAGGTAACAACCAAGGGTGCAATTTGTTATAATAGACTTACATACTAATATTACATATACTGAATAAATATATACCTATATATATATATATATATATTATAATATACCAGTCACCGGTGGACATTCGTCAAGCTCCAAATAGAACACTATTTAAGAAACTGGTCTATGCGCACTATTTAAATTTACCATAAGCTTAATACACTCTCTGCTATATTTATTTCTCTCATTATAGTCATCATATAGTATGTTGCGGCCTCGCATGGTAGCAGGTTCAATTCCCAGTAAAAATGCATCCAAAACGTTTTGCGACTGACGTCACGCGCTACGGGCCAATGACGATCAAGTTGCCATATCAGTTGCAATTTTTCAACCGCACCGACTCATGCCTCGCGTGTGTTTTTATTAATTTTTGATCATAATTCGAATGCTTTTGGTGAATATTAGTGATCTAAACTATATGTGCGTGTCTAATAAAGCTTGTGGTGCATAGACTATAAAATTGGACAAGAAATCTAGGGTTTAATCGAGGTGGATGGCCATCACACACGTGGATACGAGGATTGCTTTGGGGTGAGTCCTGTTTTCCATATGAGAAGGTCATTAACTCTTAAACCATCTGATTCTGTGTTCTTAATTTATTTCCTAAATTTATTTTATTATTTTTCCTCAATTTTTAGCACAATTATCGATAATATCAGCGTAGGCCCTCGCGCAGGTCTATTCAAGTAGGTATATTATATTTATGTATATTCATAGAACGTATGTATGTAGTTTTATTTGTATGTATCTGTGTATGTATTAGTATGTAAATAAGTATTTATTCACTAGTATATATTGAAGTCTAATATTTTTCTATTAGTTTTGATCCTTATCTTGTCGTAACTGCTTTAGTTGTCCCAAAGGATTGACCAGTATAGAATGTCTAGCGCATTTGGTCTGCCTTTGTACTTTGTGCAATAAAGTTTATAATAAATAAATAAATATAAAGGTAAATCAGTACACACATGGTTAAAGTAACAGTTGATTTAGAATAATAATAATGAAGTATAAAATACATAAGATAAGTGATTAATATGTTATGATAGGCATAGTATATAGCATAGTAAGGGGTATAGTAAAGTTGGCTTAATGTAAAACGAAAAGGCGTTGTTATTATCCCCGATAGGGACACGGCCGGGATGATACTTTACTACTTCAAAAATAGTTTTTAAATTATTAGTAATATCTATAGTACCTATAGGAAAGTTAGCTAAATGTTAATCCACTTCTCTATAAGCGTGGTTATACTTTACTTTTTATTATACAAATATCAACTAATAGCGATTGACATTATTAATATGAATAATGTTAATATATTCATTAAAGGAATTCCTAATATGAGTAAAGCTCAATATAAATATGACAAAATAAGAATGACGGCCTAGACATATTTGATAACACTGCATGTCTTATCCCAATGTACCTAATCGTACGCGTCGTTGCAATAACTTGGTCGTGTTTGTATTGTTTTATAGTTTTAACATTATTATTATTATATATATTATTATTAATTATGTTTTTATTGTTTAAAGCTCAATAAATGGATGCTGTAATAGCATGTGATGCTTGCCTTCAATAGGTGCAGCATCTAGCTTCTGTCTTAGTTTTAAGTAAATATCCATGTGTGTATTGTTTCTGGCCTTGTTGGCGATCCTAATAATTAAATAACGTTTACACTTAAAGTAACGTTGAGCTACAGGCATTGTCAGATTCAGAAACAAATTGATATGTATGCCTACCCACCATTGGTTTACTAAAAAATAAAAATCAGTCCGCTATGAACCGTTGTTTCATTCATACATAACACTGGCGACGAGGATTTCGGTTATCAATTTTGCGTGCAATAAAGTTTTTAAAAATGCGGATTGGCAAAATTGAAGCATTCGAGATAGGGGAGCATAGTTGGGACGCATACATTTGTCGCATTAAGCAATACATCGTGCTAAATAATATCGAACAAAAACTGCATGTGGCCGTGTTGGTCACTCACGTAGGAGCGAAGTGCTACGAATTGATGTGCGACCTGTGCGCGCCCACACCGCCGGAAGAAAAAACTTTTGAGCAACTAGTGAAGATCGTTAAAGAACATTTGGAGCCACAACGGTCGGAAATCGCGGAACGGCATATATTTCGTCAAAGAAAGCAACAACTGGGGGAGTCTGTCAGCGATTACTTGCAAGGTCTAAAGCGACTGGCCAAGACTTGCGAGTTTAAATTGACGCTGGAGGAGAACCTCAGGGATCAGTTTGTCTCGGGCCTGCGCGGCGAGGAGATGAGGTCCAGGCTGTTTGCCGAAAAGAATATCGGGTATCGGCGCGCGGTGGAGCTGGCGCTGGCGCTAGAGGCGGCGGAGCGGCACGCAGCTCGGGGCAGCTCGGCAGCGGCCGGGAGCAGCGCGGGCGCGGCCGGGAGCGCGGAGGACGGGCTGCTACGGTTCGGTGCGGCGACGGCGCGGGGACAGCGAGGCGGGTCGGCCCCACGTTCCCCCGGCGCGTCGCCGTGCTACAGGTGCGGCAGGGAAAACCACGGACCGAATAGGTGTCGGTTTAAGAACTATACGTGTGACAAGTGCGGTGAAAAAGGTCATTTGAAAGTGAAGTGTAATAAAAAAGGTAAAAGTGAAAGTGATAATGCGGGACGAAAGTCATTAAAAGGACAGTTTTTTTTAAACAATACAGATGATGAGGACGATAGTGACTGTAATTTTTACAACATGATAAGTAGTGAAGGGGACGGCCCTTATTATATTAAACTTAAGATAAATAATATTAATGTTAAATTCGAGATGGACACCGGCAGTAAAATTTCCGCAGTGTCAAAAAAGTATTACGATCAGTATTTGGCTGACGTGTCTATCTCGAATGAAACACTTAAATTAAGGTCGTATACGGGGGAAGTCATACAACCCTTAGGGTTTATCAATGTGACAGTAAAATGCGGTGTCAAATCGGCCAAATTAAAATTATATGTAATCGAGAACGGTGGTCCGCCTCTAATGGGTCGTAATTGGATTAACCAGTTAGATTTACCCGTTTTAAACTGTTTTAATCTAGCCGATTTGGACCCTGGGGATGACTTGGTGGCTCAGACATTGCGTGAGGAGTTTCCCAAGGTGTTCGCGGAGGGGCTAGGTACGTTTAAATCGCAAATTAGATTACAGTTAGTGGAGGGCGCCAGTCCAGTGTTCGTGAAGGCTCGTGCGCTGCCGCTGGCATTGCGAGAGCGCGTCGAGGCGGAGCTGGCGCGCCTGCAGAGAGAACACGTCATCGAAAAAGTAGAAAGGTCAGACTTCGGAACCCCAATAGTACCGATTGTAAAACGGGATGGAACTATACGTATATGTGGCGACTATAAAATTACGATTAATCCCTTATTAAAAGAGTTCCACTACCCTTTACCGCGAATAGATGAGTTGTTTGCAATTTTAGGAGGGGGGGAACATTACACTAAATTAGACTTATCCCACGCTTATCAACAGTGTGTCTTGGAGAAGGAGTCGCGCCCTATGACCGCTATTACTACTCATGTGGGCACTTTTATATACAAGAGGGTGCCATTTGGTATAAAATGTATTCCGGAAAATTTCCAAAAAATTATGGAAGAGACATTAAAAGGTTTATCTGCTACAGTAGTTTTTTTGGATGATATTTGTGTTACAGGAAAAAATAAAATAGATCATTTAAATAATTTGAGAGCCGTATTAAGCAGATTGAAGGAGGCAGGATTAAAAATAAATTGGGCTAAATGTGCATTTTTTAAGACGAGTATAAGCTATTTAGGGTATCGCATAGATAGACGGGGTTTACATACAGATGAAACTAAAATTTTAGCAATTAAATATGCGCCTACACCTACGGATATTACACAGTTAAAAGCATTTATGGGCTTAGTAAATTTTTATGCCAAGTTTTGTTGTAATATGAGTGACATTTTAAAACCGTTATATAATCTATTAAAAAAAAATACTAAATGGCGGTGGACAGATGAATGTGAGGCGACGTTCAATAAAATTAAAAATGTAATGTGTAACACACCAGTATTAGCACATTTTGATAGTAATTTACCATTAATATTATCAGTAGATAGCAGCGCGTATGGTTTGGGCGCCGTGCTCTCGCACCGATATGAGGACGGCAGTGAGCGGCCCGTGTGTTGCGCCTCGCGTACACTCAACGCGGCAGAACTTAATTACTCGCAACTGGATAAAGAGGCGCTTGCTATTGTTTTTGGGGTTACGAAACACCATCATTACGTCTACGGTAGACGGTTCATATTACGGAGCGACCATCGGGCTTTAAGTTATATTTTGGGCAAAAACAAAGGTTTGCCACAGACGGCCGCCAGTAGAATTCAAAGATATGCAGTACGTTTGGCGGGTTATGATTTTGACATAGAATTTGTCCCATCTGCTCGCAATTGCGAGGCAGATGCTTTGTCACGCTTACCCGTGCCGGTCAGTGGCAAAATTTACAAAGACAACAGCGATTTTAGCTATTTACATTATGTACAAGAAAATTTTCCAGTTAGTTTTAAAGACGTAAAAATGGAAACTAGAAAGGATGTCGTATTGAGCAAAATCATGGGTTTTGCTATGTTTGGTTGGCCGCCGTCTAGCAGCTTAATTGAAGAAAAACCATATTTTGTCCGAAAAGAAAATATTCACGTAGATCACGGGTGTTTGGTGTGGGGCTATCGCATCGTGATACCGAGCGTATTACAAAAAGTCATTTTGAAAGAGATACACGATGGGCATCCCGGCATCGTCAAAATGAAACAAATAGCTCGCAACTATGTGTGGTGGAGCGGTATTGATAGCGACATCGAGCGTATGTGTCGAGCGTGCACAGCGTGCTGCGCTGAGCGGGCGCAGCCGCCGCCCGCGCCACTCCAGTCCTGGGAGTGGCCGGCGGAACCATGGGCACGGCTTCACGTCGATTTTCTCGGTCCGTTTAAAAATAAACATTATTTAGTAATGATCGATTCGCACTCGAAATGGATTGAGGCACAACCGCTTACTAATATAACAGCTAACACGGTTATTTCACATTTTCGAAAGATATTCGCACGTTTTGGTTTACCTAAACAAATAGTGAGCGATAACGGACCCCCATTCACCTCTTCGGAGTATACGAGCTAATTAAAGTGTAATGGAATAAGGCAAATTCTAGTCGCTCCGTATCATCCTGCTAGTAATGGGGCGGCAGAGAATGCCGTGAGGAGTATTAAACGGGTTTTAAAAAAGGCAACTTTAGAACGCGTCGATATGGAGACGGCGTTGAGTCAATTTTTATTCTCGTACAGAAACACCGAACATAGTACTACACGGGTTTCCCCTGCCGTAGCGTTGTTGGGGCACAGGCTGCGGGGACGCCTAGATCTTATACGTCCCGACACGTCCGAGATGGTGAGAGCGGCCCAACATGACCAGCGGGAGCGGCGCGGAGGCCGATATAGGGAGGCCGAGCCGGGCGAACGAGTATTGGTGCGCGACTATTCTAAATACAATAACAAATGGGAGCCCGGTGTAATCGTACAGCGAACCGGACCGGTATCCTATAAAGTACAAACGGATAACGATCGCGTCGTGAGAAGACACATAGACCAAATACATCTCAATTCGAAACGCAAGTCGCGACATTCACTTCCATCTTTAAACGAGACGTCGGACAGCGAAGAACATTTTGAGGAACAGGAGAATGTGGAAGAATTTTCCACGCCGGTCAATCAGTCTAATAAATCGAATTTGTACGATTCGTGTGAGGAAGAGGTGATTGAGTTAGGGTCTTCATTTGCCTCGACTCCAGGTGGTGACTCATCGCATGATCGATCTGAGTTACGGTCCCCGTCACCAAGTAAGGTTACACTACGACGTCACTAATATGTACAGTAATAGTTTGGCGACGTAATTACGTCTGTATAAACATGGTCTGTATTAGATTTGTGTTTATTTGTTTAGTTAATAAGATGTAAGACTAGTGGCGAAGAAATGTTTTTATAAAAGCATTATAATGTTTATTGAGAATACATGTTGTATAGGAGTTGTTTAAAAAATTAGCTTAGTAAGTTTAAATATAATGTAATTAGAGGGGACGGTGATATGTATGCCTACCCACCATTGGTTTACTAAAAAATAAAAATCAGTCCGCTATGAACCGTTGTTTCATTCATACATAACACAAATCTACGAGTATATCATACTACAAGCCTAACTAATTATATGGTATTGGTTTTGTTACACTTAACGAGGTATTGAAATGTACTGTGAGCTCCTTGCCAGTATCTTTTTAATTAATCTCAAAATCTTTATCACTCTTCAGCTTGTTTGTGTTAAGAGCCTAAACAAACTGACCTTGGTTTGACCTAGTAATTTTAAAATTCAGAAATATTATCTGAATTAAACAATTAAAAATGTAATGTAAAGTCATCATCATCACGACCGTATCCCTGGCGTAGCCAGAAACCACTTTTTTTCAAAGAAGCGCATATACCCAACTTTACTATAATCATCGTTACAAGTGGTAAGCCTGTCGATTTTTTTAACGTACATAACTTAAGAAATGTCACAAATAAATTAATTATTTTTTTGTGTCGCGACCAGGAATCGAACACGTTACCTTAACTTTGCACGGACATAACCGTTAGACCACGTTGCCAAAGCCCCATACGCTGGTCTGCCTAAATACCTTTAAGTGCAGCATCGTCCGGGACAAAGAGATCCGTGGAGGGAGTCATGAACGTCAGCATTGAGGAAAACGACGCAAGGAGAAGGAAACATATTATGGTCTAGTCGTTATAACAGTAGAATCTGGTACGCTGGAGACATCGACAAGCTTGCCACTTGTGATGATGGACCTAAAATACAAAAAAGCGTATTCTTTTTGTTAATATTAAATCTTATTAAAACATACCGATGTTCATCATCACAGCCCCTACAAGACCTCCACTGTTGGAGATGGGCCTTCCAGAATATATATCCTGAGTATTTGATCAACATTCGCCACATTGACCTGTTGGTTGGTGAGGGACCAATGTCAATTTTTAATTACAATTTGTTAATGATTCCATAAGCTGGTATTAGTGCAACCAGGACTAAATGGCGGTGTTGGTTATCTATGATAAATAGTAGTAATAAGCAAAATATGTATTTCTCATTGGTACATGCCGGGATGTGATCTGCAACTCTTTGAATTTATGAAAAAACTCAAAGAGATATAATATATATAGGGAAAGGAAGGCGTTTTTACAACGGCTATATTTACACCAAATACCTACATTGTATTTAATAATATTATGAATAAATTGGGTCAAATTAAACTTGAAATCCCGACTGGTCGTTTGATCTAAATAACGTGTAGGCTATTATAGGACATCTCTTTGGGGATAGTTGCGTTAAACATAATTATGGTAAACAAGTTCATTGAAGCGAACTTTGTCCGGACAAGGTTGTTTGTAAATTGGTAACTACCCAAGCTAGAGAGTAGGCTAAACTCTATAAGGCTCATCTTCATTTCAACAGTGTGATGAATAAATAAACTATAGAGCAATTTCGGCTAGTACCTACAGCTAGCAGCGCGAAAGTCTAGTTATAAATGTTATAATGTGTGCAAGTCGACAATAAGGTATCATAGGAGCGAGCGTACGTATCGTTCGCGCTGATTGGATCTTTAGTCATATGTCATACGTTCATCGCTAGACTTACGTGTCGCCACTATTTGTAGTTGTAACAATAATTGTGTTTAAATTCTAGAGCCAATCGGCGTTACCAGTACTTCCAAACCGCACTAGATCAACGTATATTATTATTTAATTATATTCCAAAAAAGAAATTATTATTAAAAATAAAAATTAAATTAAATATAAACTAAAGCAAAAACAAGAAAAATAAAAAACTTATTTATAATACCTAATTTAAATATAAATCGTTCCAGCGCGGTATGGTGGCAAGAACGTTGGCCGCATTTCCTCGTTATATCGCTATGTCAATTTATATTACTTTTAAATTAAGTTTTATAAGTAGGTACCTAAAGTATTTTTATTTTAGTAATAATTATTTATTTAGTTTTTAATGGTTTAGTTTTAATGTTTTTATATAATATTCAAATAATAATTTATTTTCCTAATCTCACCTGACAGCAGGATTAGTCAAGAGGTTTACGATAAGTAGAAGTAAAACAATAACAGCTTAGGCAATTCCAATCACTTGGCATTACCCAAAAAATGGTTTAGTTTAGGATTAAACAAATCAAATAAAAGCTTATACTGTGATAAAAACATAGGAAAAAAAATCAATAAACTATCTTGAGCAAACACTTTATCGCAATTTATTTTCTCCAATAGAAAGTAACATGAGTAGATATTGGAAGCTTTAGCTTGAATCGAGTTTACTTTTTTATTGTTTTTCCACTTTATAGCGTCTTATACTATATTATAGAAAAACCTTTATAAACATGATCAATACCAACATGCTGGCAATTATTTCTGTCAACGTATTAGCCTTGCTATACAGAGGGGAAATGTTGCCAGTCTCCTTGGGACTATCTCGTAGTTTATTTTTAATTTTATTACTTAGGTAGCTTTTAATTTATATTTAATGTACTAATTAACTTCGAATAAATCACTTAACTGAACATGATCAATTCATTATCCTTTGTTCACATCTTATTCGTATTAAAATAATCTTCACAATAATTAAATCCACCTGAAAATTAAAATAAATATAAAGTAAACCTAATAAAAATTAAGTATGTATATGTAAAAAAAATCCTCTAGAGACGATCACTTCTTTCAATGAAATATAATATACGAGTATATTATTTTAATAATAATTATCAAAATGAAGCATATTAGATAAATATCTAACAAAAACGGCATACTATATCTCCTTTGTTGTTTTTTCTAAGTTTTTTAAACCAACACTAAGTTATATAAAAATTGTATTTATTTATTTAAAACTATATTGCACGTTATACAAGGGGCAGACTTAATGCTGCTAGACATTATCTGACAGCCAACCTTGGGGACAATGTGGACCATTTCAAATGTAAGGTAGGTGCAAATATTTAATATCAACTTATGGTAAATATTATAATGATAATAAATAAGTCTATATACATATAAATACATTTATATTACTAAAATACATACTAATAACTATGATATACTCGTATTAAATACTGATAATACATATACTACAGAGAAGAGAGAAGACAAATTTCTAAGCATTCCATGGATTCACCGTGCGGGTGCCGGGTCCATCGTGTGTGGGTAAGAGATGAGAAGAATGGTGTCTCGGGCTTGCGACCGACAATTGGCTGGTTTAAGAAAAGGAGGCCTCCTTTTTTTTCTATTGCGCGATAATACGCTCACCATCCACCATTCTACTTCTCTCCCTACCCAACCAAATACTGTATGATTCCGTTAATGCCGTCTTGGAAGCTCGTTCCATAAATGTATTGACGGCAGACCTGCTTAGGCCCAATTCTTTCAGTAAGTGATGCAAAGATTTTGCTGGAACTCCTCTTGCACCAACTTCCACTGCGTAAAGCTGAGTCTTGAACCCGTTCCTGATCATTTCTTCTGTGAGATCATAATATTTATTCGACTTCATGTTGTGGTCTTTTGGAATATTTGATTCCCACGGAACGGTAAGTTCAATAAGGATAACTTTTTTCAAGTTCCGAGAAAACACTAAGATGTCTGGCCTATAGGCTGATACAGCTAGTTCATCTGGGATCCTATAATGGTGTTCAAATGTATCCATGAGAATTTTCCAGTCTGATGCGGCGCCAAGGATCGAGGTGGGCTTGCATTTAGTTTTCGTGCTTTGCCCTTCCTTTACAAATGTGGTCAAAGTTTTATTTGTAGTCAGTCCCTTTCTGGCTCTTGCAATAGAAAGACTTACTGCTTCACGGATAACACCTAGGACTTTGTCATGTCGGCGTGAGTAATAGCCCTTTTCTAGGAGAGTAACGCACCCTACAAGTGTGTGTCTAGCAGTTCCTATGGCAGCACCACACAATGTACAGTTCTTTTCCGTAGCTTTTCCCCACCTTACCAGATTACTCTGGTCCGGGAGGGACATTTGAAAAGCGTTTAGGTAGAACTTTAGCAACGCCGGAGACCAATCGTACATTAGTGTGCGCCACTTTAGGGCTGGAGGGATGCAAAAATCGCCCAAAGTTAGCCAGTCATTTTGAACTTCTAGAGTCATCGCGTGCACTCTGTATTCATGCTCTTCATCTTTCCTGAGGAAGGATTTTATAACCTCTTTGTCACTTTCTTTTTTCTTCCAGCCAATGCCTCTTTTGTCAGTCTGGGCACCTGTCATGAATTTCTTGAAGAATAGTAGTCTCGGTTCCATATCTGAGACCAGAGGGTCTCTTGGAAGGGATGAAATTGTATTATCCTGGGAGCTGGTTAGAATTTGATATTTGCTTATACGTAGATGTTTGTATAATTCAGATGGTCTTTTCAGATCCATTCCGAAGTTTCTCCGTCCTCTAAAGAATGTTGAGGAGTCAGCACCCTGGGCTAATCCAAGCCAAGACTTCAATGTTCTTATGACGTCCGCGTCCAGACTTGATAGTCTTTAATATGATTACATAACTTATGAATCATTTATATAATGCGATGACACCATTTTTTAAAACATTTTTCGGTTGTATGCTTATCGGATTTCTACTAGTAGTTCATTCCACAGGTTTGAGGCGACAACAGATTATTTACTGTTTTGTTTGAACTCTTACAACCACATCTACACAATCATCAAATTATAATTGCGGTGGTGTCTCGTATATAAAAACGCGTTACTTGAATTCCTAAAAAGGTCGGTGCTATATCATATCTCCCGGTTTTACTAATACTAAATTGTGGAGTTGTGAATAAATTGATATAAGACCATTCTAAATCATTTTAACGGGTCTTTACGCGATTTACCTTAGAGACATATTTCTCCCGACGTTTCAGCCAAGTTGCATTGGCCGTGGTCACGGGTCGACTGAAGCTATGCGGTGTAGTCTCGTACATACTGGGCGGCAGATGTAAACCTACCCACTTATCACTTTTAAAAGTTTTTTTTAGAAATCACGACACACGGCACTTACAATATCCAATAAAAAAACCAAGAACATAAATAAATAAATAAATAAAAAACAGAAACCTAGACGGGAGCTGCCCCAGCCTGCTTCACAAGCAGTTTGGGTAGTAAGTTTTCTAATTAATTTTAAACAGGAATTTGAAATGTATTGTAAACATAACTTTATTCAGTTGAAGAGCCTAATTAATTATGACTTTAGTTACGGGTCAGAGGTTTCATTGTTCACATTTTGGTCGTTATTACGTAGACAATAAGGTAGGGTATTGCGTGGGAAGTCCTTATGTTATATGTCAGTTTTATTAATACATAGTGTTCTCACCTTGCACAGAGAAGCTGTGATTAATTAAGGTAAAGGTCGGTTACATAGTCGAGGGTCAGGTGGACAACATTAATGGGTTCTTTTTACTTTTTAACAAGTTTACTGAGGGTTTTTCTCTAATTATTCAAATTTGTAGGAACGTCAAGCAATTTATACCGTAAAATAGGCGGTTTTGATTAGTATTTATACTTCCATGTAATCCAATCCCTATGATTGACCGAGTTTTTTTTTACCGTTTAAGAATGTCTAGCGGCAAAGCAAAAAGCAAAGTATCATCACGACCGTATCCCTTTAGGGGGTGGTCAGGAACCTAGCTATTATAAGGAGCAAGTTTACATTTAGCCAACTTTACTATAGGCCAATCATGACAAGTGGCAAGTTCGACGATGTCTCTTAGCGTACCAAAATCTAGAAATATTACAAATAGATATGTATGTATATTTATTCGAAGTTAATTAGTGCATTAAATATAAATTAAAAGCTACCTAAATAATAAAATTAAAACTAAACTATAAATAAAAAATGTCCTCTAGAGACGTCCCATCCGAGATAGTCCTGGCAACATTTCCCCTCTGTATAGCGAGGCATATATATATATATATAGTAATACGTTGGCAGTAATAATTGCCAGCCTTCCTATCTCCTGATGAGGTCGCCTGGATGTGAGATGGAGCTAATGTGTCTACACACGTCGCATCCAACACCAGAGACCTGCCAGGTTTCCACGACCCAACAGTCATTCCGTCGGGTCTCTTGCCACCGCTCCGCACAATCCCAGATGGTTCTAAGATTGCGGGTACTCCAGCAGTGACCAGAGCCTCCGGATGAGATCCGCGTGAAGAGGAATGCGGCCAGCACTTCTAGCACAAGAAAGCCCGTGGTGTATATTTAATATACATTAAATAAATAAAAAATATTGTGTCCCGACCAGGAATCGAACCCGTTACCTTCGAGTCTAAGTCCACGGTCTTAGCAACTGGACCATGGAGGCAGTAAGTAAATAAAACAAATCCCGACGAATTACATTGTTAAACAGAACCGTGGCGGAAGAGTACCGACACTTTTCTGACATGATAGGCCGTGGTGGCCAAACTGATCGACGCTACTGCCACACGAACAAATATGTTCACAAATATGTAACAGCACAATTGACCTTCACAGATTAAACGGGTAACCAGTAATTACAGTTACTACGCTCCATTAGTTTCCAATTTGTCATAACGACAGCTCATGTAGAAATGAGACATTTATGGACCAGTACGGCTATAAAATTGTTGCCCTCAAAATATTGCATAATCGGATACAACTAAAAGATAAAAGTAACGCCCACCCGCTGTCCAGCGTGGCGAGTGTAGGTCAAATTCTCCAGAAATATGTTCATCAGCAGTGGAGGTCTAGGACTTCGTGTTCTAGGGGCTGTAATAATAATTAAAATAGAAAAGATCGCATTATCATATAGTTAAATAGTTATAAGTGGATCTGAATTATGTATAAAATAGTGTAAATAAAGGTTTTACAAAAAAAAACTCAAAATTAAAAAATACTTCTCTGCCAAAAAGCACTAAAATCATTTTGTCGGTATAATAATATTTATTTATATGTATATATATATTTATAGAACATATGTATAAAGTTTTGTTTATGTGTATTAGTATATAAATTAGTAATTATATATGAGTATATTTTGATATCTAATATTCTCTATAAGTTTTGGCGCCTTAATCTTGTCATAACTGCTTTAGTTGCCCCAAAGGTTTAACCAGTATAGAATATCTAGCGGCATTAGGTCCGTCTTTGTAGGTACTTTGTGCAATTAAGTTAATAATAAATAAATAAAATAGCAGTATAAAATCCATGCATTGTGTTGAATTTCATTTTATGGCAAGTCCTTATGACTTCGTCGGCTATAAACTATCCTTAGATCGAAAACTTCGGCTTATCGATTCTTATAATGATAGTCTGAAACAGTCGTTATCAGAACTGTGTAGCTATTCCAAGTGATTACAAACCTTTTGGGAAACTATTACAAGAATGCTACGCGCAATTATCACAGCCTACGCGGTTATGTAGTGAATGCTACGAAATGCTACGAGAATAGTTGGATAGATTTTATAGTGCAATATTGTAGGTATTTACGACGACGCCTGTGCGAATGTAAAAGCAGAAATATACTTAATTTATTACTTAAACATATGCAAACAAATTAAAACAAACATTCTATGAATAAGCAATAAATAATATACATAGTGGGCTAATAAATAGTGGATCAGCTCAGCAATCAGCTGCAACACTAGGATATAGAACTGATTGTCAGCTGATCTAATAAGTTACCTTTGTATCTTTAGCCGATTCTCATAACATTAGGCTACGGGCGCTCGTATTTGACTCAAGATATTAGTAGTATAGTATAGTGCAATGTTGTTAATTTATTGTGAGATAATAAAACCTTTAAATTTATTTGTGGTATTTCTCGAGTTTGGTACGCTGGAGACATCGACGAGCTTGCCACTTGTCATGATTGGGTTTGGTTGTCATTTATAAGCGTGGTTTCTGACCACCCCAAAAGGGAAACGGTCGTGATAATACTTTACTAAAATGTTACAAAATATGGAAAATATTGTGTTTTCTTTAAAAGGTAATGAGGTAACAGAAGTTTATTATGTAATTAGCAAGTTGGTAATGAAAATATAAAGGCACTCAGACTCGGGCAGGTGTAATATTATCATAGGAAGCTAAAGGAATGAATATTTATTTCTTCAAGATTTTAGAAAGCTATCGTTGAGTTTATTAAGTTTTAAGATCTCCTGTGAGAATGGACTGTTTACATTTATAACTATAGGATTCTTATTAGATTTATTGTAGTGTGTTTAGTCCAGTTTGAGACCCAATTTAGAAGCCATCTATTGCGCTTCTAATGAATTCAAAACATGTAAGATAAAACTCTGCTATAAATTAATTCTACAAGTAACGTTAATTTTCGAATATTAAACGCTATTGCACGCTTTGCGCGGCATGCCGTCGATATAAATAGGTGGTAGACGAACTGATGGTGGTAATTTGCCCAGTCTGCCGGGGCGGGGAGGTATCCACCTATAAACCTAGTAAAGTGTATCCGCAGTTATGTCCGTGATCGGGTGCTGCTGTGGGGACCTGGGACCTCTGCCGACCACGGTAAATTTATTGTTCTTAAATTAGCAGAGGTTTTTGCGTTTTGTAGACTTTCGGGTTGCACATAGGCATGTAGTCTATCTTAATTCTGACTTGCCTGATGGGTTACTACTGTACCAGGTATTGTAATCTCATAGGTACTGATTACTAAATTTATATTTGTATAATGTATATGTTTTATTTTGTAAATCTGATATAGCTGAGTTTTCCTTGCAGATTCCTTTCTCAGTCAGATTAAACATTAACAGGTCACTGGAATCTGCTAAGCTGCTGGTCTTCTGCTAACAGCTTACTTATTGGACCACTTTGCTGCTTAGTCTTCTACTAGCAGGAGTAGAATCATTCAAAATAATTAAATTAATGACGTTTCATAAATGCCTATAATAGGTTTACGTGAATAAAGATATTTTGACTTGACTTGACACGCTTCGCGATCAGGCTCGAATTGCCGGAATGCCCAGTCAAACTGGCATATTGTTAGGGACTGATGTCACTCATAAGTGTCTGATTCCATTTGCTAACATTCATGGACCTTGCGCGCTACTTACCATCAGGTGGGGGCAAGGTCAAGTGTCGTGCTAGTATGAAAAATAATAATATTAAAATCTGTCACTGTCAAATGCTATTAGAATTTCTATAATATTGTATATGCCGATATTTATAGGTGCAAAGACATAGACGCTGATAGAGGGTTTGGTCCACAAGTTCAATGTGCTCAGCGCGAGCTACGGAGAGAGCTATGCTCGGGATTTCTCTGAAGGATAAAGTCAAAAACGTTGAGAACATCAGAGAACTAAAGTTACCGACATATGAAGGTTTTAAAATTAGCAAGCTAAGGTGGCGCAAAACTGAATTGAGACCACGTACAGGAACACGTGCAGTGGGACGACCTCCCCGCCAGATGGACGGATGACCTAAGGAAGGTCGCTGGTGATGGTTGAGGGTGACAGAAGATCGTGGGAAGTGGCTAGCCTTATGAAAGGCCTATTAAAATATTTTATAATTAAGACCTTAGCTCAGCTATGTTCAGCTAAACTCGCGCTAAAAGTAATTAAAGGTATCCAATATTTTGATAAACTAATGTTTGCGTTTAATATACCTAATTAATTGCTGGCCGCCACTGAAATGTCTGTAGCTTTAATTTTTAGACTTTATCTTTCGATTTATCAATAGTCAACATACTCGTCAAAGTCCGAAACGAGGAAATCCGTCAGAGAACCAAACTTACCGATATAGCCTTCAAAAATTAGTAAGCTGAAGTGGCAATGGGTTGGACATGTCTGTCGTAGTACCGATGAACGATGGAGTAGACGGGTTCTAGAGTGGAGACCACGTGTGGTAAGACACAGAGTTGGTCGACCCCTCGCTACTGGACGAATGACCTGAAGAAGGT
Organism: Tinea semifulvella; assembly: GCA_910589645.1. Taxonomy (NCBI): domain Eukaryota; kingdom Metazoa; phylum Arthropoda; class Insecta; order Lepidoptera; family Tineidae; genus Tinea; species Tinea semifulvella. The sequence goes on along the minus strand of OU342586.1, from coordinate 5,141,636 downwards.
TGCTGGTGGGGGTTGGTTGAGGGTGGCAGGAGATCGTGTGAAGTAGCGAGCCTTGGAGGAGGCCTATATTGATGATGATGACGATGATAAATATCCTCGTAAAATAAAATAAAATTAAACAGCAAATGAAAAATAGCAATAATTATCGCCAAATTAATGTGAGATTCATTTGAGCTTTTTTTTGTAATTTCGAATTTTGCGATTCACCCTATACACGAGTATAATAAAGTTAATACGAACGTAGCAGGTAGCTTTTAACAGAAAAGTTGCAGAGTATAAAATTAAATTTTCCACTAGGAAGCGACCGGCTGTAGTCGCATTCCGAATAACCCAAGAACTCGATTGAATTTCTTTAGAGATCAGAAATCACTTATTGCGCATTGTAGGTGATGTAAGTCGATGACATTAGGTCTAGGCTGAATGCTAACATGTAGCCGGTACACAGGTAAAACTAACTGCAGATTCGAGCCAGCAGCGCGGCGTAGTCGAGACGTTGCCTTTGCGCAGAGTAAAGGCGCACGCGGCTGTGCTCACTCCAATACGTCTAAAGGTGGCACCACCATAGATTACGGCAGGTTGCAGAAAGGATGATTAAAATAATCTATAATCATCATTTTCACATATGTCATGTGATTGGTAGTTAGTTTGTCACTTTGTTTATTTCAGCTTATGATATGTCAGACGTTAAACATGGTAAAAGATTAGATTTTCAGCAACCGAACGTAAAAGAACTGTTACATATTTTTTGGTAGTATGATCCCAGATCTTAAGTATGGTACGGTAGAAACATTGATGAGCTCTACACTGGTCATAATGGAGCCTATATTAGAGTTAGCTAATGTGTTCACATTTAGCTATAAAAAACGTGTTACAGACCACCTCGCTAGGGATTATGGTCGTGATGTTACTTTACTTTTTTATCTTATCGTATATACTCGTACTGTATATATTCGTATTGGCTTGAACTATGTGAAGGCGCGGTGGTGGCTCGGTTGTAAGAACGCGTTCCTTAAATCCTACAAATGTCGGTTCAAACCCACCCGGCATGTACCAATGGGAAATACACTTTTCTTACGTACATTTGTCATCGATTTACAACACCACCGTTCACGTGCCTCGAAGAGCACTTTAAGCCGTCGTTCCCGGTTTCACTGATATTAACTTGTGGTGTTGTTAATAAATTGTCCTAAAAATTTACATCACATCCTCGCCAAGCCTTCTGGCCAGCGTGGCGAGTATAGGCCAAATCCTCCAGATATATGTTCTGGAAGGCCCATCTCCAGCAGTGGAAGTCTAGGACGCTGTGTTCTAGGGGCTGTAATAATAATAATATAATGTGAAGTCTAAAGAATTAAAATTTTATTGCAAAATCAAGACAAGTCTCACATTATGGAAAAGTGATAGACTTTCAAGACCATAACAAATTTGAACTAATATCCAATCGTGATCAAGTTAATAGTCCAGAATAAGCTTGCCAAAGTTAAATTTAATTTTACTACCGATCTGTCAGAGAGAGTAGCCGTTCTATTTTTGGTGAAAAACTACTAAAGACGGCCCAAGTTTGCGCGCAGAATTGCAAGTAGGTTTCTAAAGGAAAGTTTAGATGAAGGTGATTGTGGTTTGGTCTATTGCGGAGATTCATTCAGGAGTTTTTATCAATGTAGCGTAAAACAGCTTTAGTCCTTAATTTTACACTAACCTAAGTAGCTATTTGTATAACTATAAAATTAGTTTCTTTTACTGATAACGATGTTAGTTATAAATTATTGTACCTACTTAAATTGAACATTTTAAAAATATTAAAGTTCATAATACTTTGGAGATTGGAAATGTTGTTATATAAAACAATTGTAATGCTTATAAATAATCTGTTTATTCGACAAAAAAACACAACTTCATCCTATTTGAGTAGAAAATAGTTTGTTCAAATGTTCAGCCACGATCTTATAAAACAAATAAAATGAAATATTGGATTCTTCTCCAAATTAACTGGAATTATCACTTGAAATCAAATCAAATAATGTATGTACCAGTGTCGATGCGGAGAACCAGTCGATCATCTCGGACACCACGGGCTTTCTTGTGCTAGAAGTGCTGGCCGCATTCCTCGTCACGCGGCTCTCAACGACATCATCCGAAAGGCTCTTGTCACTGCTGGTGTACCCGCAATCTTAGAACCATCTGGGATTGTGCGAAGCGATGGCAAGAGACCCGACAGAATGACTGTTGGGCCGTGGAAACTTGGCAGATCTCTGGTGTGGGATGCGACGTGTGTAGAGCGTGCAGGTAGAGCGGCTATTTCTGTTGAGAACCTCAAATTTCGCAAATATGCCAACCTTGGTTCCGGTTACGAGTTTGCGCCATTTGGGGTCGAGACGATGGGCCCATGGGGACCGTCAGCGAGGCGCTTGGCCAAGGAGTTGTCAAAGCGGCTGACAGAAAGGTCTGGAGACAGGAAGGCTGGCAATTATTTCTGCCAACGTATTAGCCTCGCTATACAGAGGGGAAATGTTGCCAGTCTCCTTGGGACTATCTCGGATGGGACATCTCTAGAGGACATTTTTTATTTATAGTTTAGTTTATTTTAAATTTTATTATTTAGGTAGCTTTTATATTGTAATTCTTTTATACTGGTTGTATATTACTTCGATTAAAATAATGTATTCTTAATACATATTTGTTTTAAGACAAATGTGACAAGAGGGCTGGCAGGTTTTTCGCGCAGCAAATCAGCATCGCTGTGCAGCGGGGGAATGCTGTGAGTGTTCTTGCCACACTGCCACATGATCAAGCCATGGGTGAATATTGTTATATATAGTTTAGATTTTAGTTTTATTTTTTATTTAATTTATATATTTTATTAGCTTAATTTTTATTATAATTTGAATCATTGTACTGTTATTTATTCTTTGTTTTAAACAATACAAATAATATATTTTTATAAAAAAAATATACTACCAGCAGCCATGTCTGTATCGAACGTAACATACAATTATTATATTTTAAAATTGTTGCCATACACGAGGATTTTGTATTTACTAACAACTAGGTACTCAATATTAATTAAGTGGATGTAAAAAGGCCTTGTTAGCTTACAACTGAATATGAATCCTCAGGAACGTGTTAAAACTTCTTCATAAATATTGTTACAAGAAATCGATTCGCATTAGAGCATTACAGCTCGACAAGCTGTCAAAAGTAAAATAAAAAAATGGAAAAACTGTAATATTACTTCCAGTGGCCCTAGTCTGTTTTTTAACCGCAACCGAAAAATAGACAAAATAATTAGTTCCTTTATTTACTGTAAAGTTTATCATATGAAATTTTGAGCTTACATCAAAATTACAATATATTCTGAACTTTAATAGCGGTTTTATTATATATTTTACACTAATGATGACATCAGTTCCAAACACTATGCTATATTATGCACTAGATATTTTTTCACATTAACGTACACTACGTTCGTTAAAGGATTCCTATAACGTTTGCGCTGTAAGATTTATTTGGCTAAAGTAGTTTTTTGTATAATAAAAAGTGTTGAGTAAGTTGAGTCCCATCTCCTACAAAATGTATTAGAAAAGTTTTTGGCGATATCTTTTCTATTTTGGGTGTAAATTTACCAAAGTTGGTTCAATTTTGTGCGCTGAATAGCAAGTGTGTTTCTCAAGGAAAGTTTAGGTAAACGTAGTTGGTTGGACGGTGATCTATTGCGGAGAAATTACGTCAACCATTGCCTTTCCATTCAAGAAAAAAGCTTTATCAATGTGGCCTAAAATAGCTTCAGACCTAACTAGCTATTTGTATACCATACCTACAAGTATAATTGAACGCAGTTACGCAAAAGGATCCAATCCACAGTTTTTCAGAAATTTAAATATAAATGTTAATCAGTTTCTTAGGATTATATCTTTATTATCAAAAATGTTTGACATATTCTAAATGTATTAAATCTATCTTCCAACTTTAATGGTCTGTACCATAAAATTTACTTAATGTGGATTGGGTTCTTTTTGTGTAACTATGTCCAATTATTTTAAATATTTTTAGTAGCGAATAGCCAATCCGAGTAACATGAATCTTATTTCCTACGCAATTTGTAAATATTATTAGCGATTACTCTATTTTTTTGTAATTAAGTTCTTATTGTGATCTTTAGGTACACGAGTATATTTGTGAAAGCAAGAAAGAAAGAAAGTTGGCATTTGCAAATTTTCTTGCTGAATCTAAAATCCGGAATGCAAGTAATGTCATGCTATATGTTATCAATTCTATAAGTTTGAAACTAAGCTACAACTAGAGTATTAAGAAACTATACATCACTACATTTATGACTAAAGTTAAATGATGCAAGGTTATTGGAATATTATTTATAACTTGTAATAATATGGGAAGTATGCGGCGTGTGATAGTTATGGCACTTGCGCGCAATCTGAGAATGGCAGAATAAATATTTTGTGTTCCGACGCGCCCAACAGTCGCCAGGCGTTATGGCGCGTCGCGTAGTTCTACTATATTATTAACGTGAAAGTTTGTGAGGATGTATGGATGAAATGATTTAGGCTAAACTTCACAGCTATACCGCGTGCCATTGTCAAAAGAGCAATATTTCGCAGCGATGGGAAAAGACCAGATGGGCTAACCCTCGTGCCTTATAAACAAGGTAAGTCTTTGGTTTGGGATGCGACGTGTACTGACACCCTTTGTGCTAGTCGTGTTGGCGCGACACGAAAACGAGCAGGTGCAGCGGCTGAATTGGCTGCAAACGGCAAACGTAATAAGTACATAGAGTTGGCAAATCGTTACTATTTTGTGCCGTTTGCCGTAGAGACGATGGGCCCTTGGTCTGAGGACGCTAAATCGTTAATACGCGACATAAGCGTTGCCATCCGAGCGTCAACAGGTGATCCTTTGAGTAGGGAATATCTTATTCAAAGGATCAGTGTTGCCATCCAACGAGGCAACGTCGCCGGAGTCCTCGGAACATTGGGTTCATCTTCTCCTGGATTCGATGACATGTAGATTATAATCAAGATATTTGTAAGTATTTAGTTTTTATATTAATTAGGTTTATCTTTTAGTTTATTTAATTTAAGGTTTTGTTTAGTTTATTTTTAACTTTATTGTTTAGGTAGCTTTAATTTATATTTATTGTTTGTATTTGTGTATCTTACTTCGAATAAATTCCATTTACTTAAAGAGCAAATATATTTTTTTTGGCTTCAGGTGTCATTAGTAGAATCTGTATTTGAAATAAAAAGGTAACTTTTTTTAAAGATAAAAATCATTATTCGAAAAACAAAATAATGGTGAATGGACGAGTCTGAAAATCGCAATATTTAAGGTGATAAATACCTAAAGGCTGTGTTATTTTAATTTAATATTTTTTCCCACAGCCGAGAGACTAAATGGAGAGAATGAATTACGTAAGTCAACGTTTGCGCGATCGTCGACCTCTCGCTGCCTACTCGATTAGGCTCTGGCGATATTTTTAGGAAAACTTCTCTGGACCGTAGGTACGTTTGCCATCTAAGCAAAACACATGACCCTACGGCTGGGTTTTATAAGCAACCGTTTTATTGCAAGGGCAAAGCCGGGTCTAACAGCTAGTAGGTAATATTAGGAACACAAAAGCTGGGTAGAATTCCTAATATGTTTTACCGCCCACGCAGATTCCGTCGTAGGGACAGGAATACCTATTGTAAAGACTTGACCACACTGAAACCGCCCGACATTTTAACATACCTTTACTTGGATACGAAATTAAAGTGTTTGGTAGAAGGATGAGCGAAAAATAGGACAGGCGGTGGACAATAAAAAAAAAATTCTCAAAATTAATTAGTAATAAAGTCTGAGTCTACCTCTGCCTCCAACACTATTGGTGCTCTAGCAGCACAGCACTATTATTGATCTATATCGCGGAACCCAGCATCTTTCCCTTTTAACGATTTGGTACAGTTTGCTAATCTTCTATATTGTACGTTATTGGTAGGGTACCGCTGTACCAGGTATTGTATTCTCATGCAAAATTTAAAAGGTTCATATTAATCGTTGTGGTGCTGTTCTGTATATGTTTTATTTTGTAAATCTGATATAGCAGAGTTTTCCTTGCAGATTCCATTCTCATTAGATTAAACATTAACCGGTCAATGGAATCAGCTAAGCTACGGGTCTTCTGCTAACAGCTTATTCTTTGGACCACTTAGTCATTCACTAGCAGGTCTACAATCATTCAGTACAATTAATGACGTTTCATAAATGGCTGTAATAGGATTACGTGAATAAAGATATTTTGACTTGACTTATATTCAATTTCATTTATTCAGTAATTTGTGTCATCACTAATATTTTAAATTTCAGGAAAACATATATAAATAGATAGGCAACTAAAATATAAATCTATATAATGAAGAAAATAACAATATCAATACAAGTATACCTAACAATAATTAAAACGAAACAAACTAAAAAAAATATATATTTTTTGGGTATCTTAAATTTAATTACAGTTTGAGTAAAAAATAACAATAAATAAACAAAATATATCGAGAAAAAAGTGTTTTGAATGTCGTGTGTGCCTATGTGAGATCTGTGTGTGTGCGTGTGTGTTGTTGAGTGCCTAAGACGGTGATTCATTACTGTCTAACAACCGAATCACTTGATTTCGAAGTCATCATTTTTTAAACCAAATACTTATTCGCGCCGCGCCTCTGCTTTCCGATTGTCTATACTTATTTTTACGAGTTATACGAGTACGATTATTTAGGTATTTGCATCTTTCTTTAATTTTACATAACAATCATTAATTAGTCTCTACTTAGATACGACTACTTACATAAATAAACTTATAATTACGACTACAGATTTATTAGATTCGTGAAACAAAATATCCAAGTGAGCATATGACCTAACCTTAAAAACCTCTTAAATGACACTACCCCAGAAATGGTTAGAGCTCTATTGTTTTTTAAATTAGGTTTGTGATTTTGGTTTAAAATTTATTGAACAATATTTTGTATGAAAGCCACCTTCAATAATTATTAAAATTTTGGTCACGAAAAAGTGCTTTAATCATGACGGCAAAAATATATAATAAAATACCGTTGAGACTACAGGAGCTAGAGTTAGAGAAATAAAGAGAAGACTTAAATACGAGTATATACTAATTGACAAGACATACTACACAATCAATGACTCATTTACAGACAAAAATATAATTACATGACATTTTGTTTCACTTATAATTTATTAATATTAAATTTAAGATATGAATAATATTGTCATTTATATTTTTTATTGTGTCTTAATTTTGTTTACGTGTATGTATTAAAATTAAATGCTATTCACAATTACAAATACTATGGGCTGAGCACTGGTGCACCTTTATAACCTATATCTGTTATTTATAATATTAACCTGTGTCTAAACAAATAAATGATTTGAATTTGAATGTATGCGTAGGGATAGTGACTATATTCCGGCATAGTGCTAGGGGCTAATGCCCTGTTCCTATACCTCATAAAGTGGTAGTATAAATAACAAAAATATAGGCCGTTAAGGTCTCCTAATTGAATTACTTTAACGATGTACAGAAATAGAAACAAGAATAGGCTCTCTAGTGATTAATGACGAGGAATACTAAAATCCGATCCCAGTCCGTGTAACAAGATAAAACGTATAACAAGCCTTTGTGCTTAAAGCTCAGGTGCTTGTTACGAGTATATGCGCTGAATGTTGGGATTTAATCACAGACCTTTGTTGACAGCGGATTAAAGGCACGCACCGTGTCCACCCATAATCCAGCTTGATTACCCAATATAATCCATTTTATTTATTTATTTAAAATCTTTATTGCACTGTGTTCAAGGGGCTGGCTTAATACCGATAGGAATTCTATAGCAGCCAACCTTTTGCACAATACACATTTTGATAAGGGCTAAAATATGAAACTCAATAAAAAATATAAGTTAACATATTCTAAGATATAACACTACAATGACATATACCACACACTATACATATATATATATATATATATACCATATACGTATATATGTATACGTACGATATATCTTACATACGCTGTTGGAAGTAAATATACAATTTTGCTTGGCGAATTTCTACCGTCAAATTGTACCACAATTTCGCGGCCAGTACTACCTGTCATGAAGTGACGCGAGATACGCAAACTTGTCCTTTGGGCATTTCGGTGTGGCAGTCTCATTAAGAATAGAAAGAGCAAGCAGAGGATTCTGAGGTTCCTGCGACAACGTCCGATTTACCAGAAGATTTGCAAGATATAGGATTATTGGTATTTTGATGACGCTTACATACACTATCATACCACGCAAAGACGCAGAGTGGAAAGTACGCCACATCGCTAGTGGGGTTTCGATGAACATCAAGAGATTGGGTGTTCTGGTTAGGCTTAAGGAAGGTATGTATCGAGCACTAGAGAAATACAGGCTGATGAGAAATTTATTATTGTTAAACTTAAATTATATTTACCATTAGGTATTGCTGAGATTGACTGCCTTGTCATTATTTTAATCAATGTACGTTTAATTTCAGTTTCCCAGATTTAAAGATTTAGCTTTTGGAAGTGGATGCGAGAGGAATTTCAGCACAATTTTTACATCACTTACTGAAAGAATTGGGCCTATGCAGATCTGCCGTCAATACATTTATGGAACAAGCTTCCAAGACGTCATTAACGGAATCATACAGTATTTGTTATTTCCAATATAACGCTTCTTTATTTACATTATATCAGCTCTTTTACAACTTACATAGTAGAGTCACGTATACAAATAATAAATATGACACGCATGAAGGTACATACGTCTTAAGGTAGATACTTATATTTTCAGCAAGATTGTAAAGAAAATAATAGAGACACATTTTTGCCACATATTTTTCGTGACTTTTTATAACACGATTGCGTGAAGAAAATCGTCTTACAAAACTATTTACTCGGGATTACGCTGAAATTTGTATATTTCTTAAGACGAGAGAGAATATAGTATGTGTAGAGAAAATGGTATAAGGGGCTTTGTAACTAGGGATGCCAATATTGTATTTTGTTTTACTTTAAATATTCCGTTGTGTTGATTTTTGTTTTAATTATATTAGTATAATATTAGGTAGGTATCCTTGCCAACCCGTCTGGCCAGCGTGGCGAGTTTAGGCCAAATTCTCCAGATATATATTCTGGAAGGCTTATTTCCAACAGTGGAGCTCTAGGAGGCTGTGTTCTAGGGGCTGTAATGAAAAAAATAAAGGTAGGCAGTGTTCTTTTTATAGTATGATTAGATCAGATTGCATGGTGTGGTGACATTAGGGTAGAATAAGGCCGAAATTATAAATATAAAATATAAATATAAATGCATGATCTGATAATTCTCGTATAAACATTTCCTGTACTCTTAAATACATAAATATTATTGTAGTTATATATTATGTTTTTTTTAAACTCGGGTAAGTATAAAAAATAGTACCTTCGACCTAATATAGGTTTTTAGTAATATTATATTTTTTGGAAAAAAAAAACAATAAAAATGTTATGTATGTCCATCGATGTATATAGATAAGCCTATTTAATACAAAATACACTCTAAAGCTTGTCGCTTACGACGTGTACCTACCAAGTTTAGGGGGCAATTTTTAAGCAATAATAATGTCACATGCGATATTTATCTGAAATTCTGTCACAATGCATACAAAAAGACTAGTTTCATTCGATAGAAATTATTAAGCGCTCTCGACGCTTGCTAGCTCACGACTGTTGGTGCAACTACATGACTTCGATTGGTTTTGTTTTCACTGTAGTGACCTACATGAGAGGTAAAATCCGGGTCAATTATAACCGTCTGGCCAACGTGGCGAGTGTAGGCCAAATTCTCCTCCTTCTGAAACACCCATCTCCAACAATGGAGGTCTAGGACTAGAAGCTGTAATAATAATAAAGAAACAGTGCGCTTGGCAACCCTAATTGTAGCTTACCTTGTGTATTGACTGTGAATACAGTGATACAATCGTTACGTAGCTTTGAAGTGTTTCTCTATTGGTGGTACTATATACTACCTCAATGAAGGTAAAGGTTAACTCACAACCTTTCCATTGAAACTATATAAAGGTTACATATGGATTGTTTACTTATCTATTGTAAAGAATTCGATACTTATAAGTAGAAGAGAGATTTCAATAGCACCTTTTGATGTTTCAATATCTGTCTATCGAAGCAAATAGGTCTTTAAATTATTCACAATGAAATAGGTTATAGATATCTTAAAATATTAATATTTGTATGAGTAATTTAAAATACATAGTAAAATGAGTAAATCTGTTTTTTTTTAAGTCTTATAGAGTACTGTGATGAGTCCCTGTTAGAGAAGGGCCTAATATCAAAATAGAGAAATTTCGGGAGAATTTGGCCTTGCGTGTTGGCGAGGGTCTAATATCAACAATTTATTAACGATTCTACAGGATAGTATTATAGAACCTGAAGTCCTTCTATTACTTAACCGCAAACGTTATATAATGAAATCCGTTAACTATATATATATACATATCACGATATTAAAGTTGATATTTGCACGGCTGCTGTCAAGGTCGAGCGACTATAGAGTTGAATAATATTTTGTAATTATGACGCAATCTCTGACGTAAATAACGAAATCCACTAATAATGTTTGCGCCTAAGTAACAGAATAGGGTTACTGTAACCCTTAATACAGTAGCCCATTCATTTCTCAACTCTATAATCACTCGACCTCGACGGCGTCCGTGCAAATATTAACTTCAATAGCGTGATATATATAGTTAAAGGATTCCATTATATAACATTGGCGCTAAGTAACAGAATAGTAGGCTGCTGGGCCTTAAGATTCAGTACCGGCCTATCTTTATATATTTCTTGAATGTTCTATGTAAATGTATCTATTTTTTTACGTCTATAAGCGTTATTATTTATAAAATTTATATTTGGGCAACCTACAGCTATGATACATTTGTGTGTTAATGTTTAAATTACAATAAAGCCATTCAACAGTTTCCACATTTAGGATAAAAAAACTTCTACGCACCGCAGAAACCATAAATAATCAAGTCATCACAAAAACAAAAGGTGCAACTTTAACATGATAAAATAAAGAAACAATAAAAGAATTCAAGTAAAAAAAATATATTTATATAACTACTCGTAAATCTATATAATTCACAAATCTAGAAAGATTACCTATTTACTCACTATTCGCTTGAAGTGCTCATCAGTTATTGCGTGTCTTATAGATGCAGTAGTGGCATTAAAAATATCAATATCTATGTCAAGATCATTAAAGAGCTCAACCGCCCTGATGAAAAACACGTTACGTCTGTAATTGGTATTGAAACGAGGGATTAGTAGGAGTGGACTCTCCCTAGTGTTTCTACTCTTGTAGGGTATACGTAATAATATTTTACTAAGCAATTCAGACAGATATTGACAGTTGTAAAATAACCTACGAGTATGTGGCAAAGATAGCCATAGCCTTATTATACTTTGATTAGCCTTTGCTCAAACTTTACCATACAACGGCAACAGTAAACTTTAGGTATAGCCATAAACGAGATAAATCAATGAAGCATCGATTAAGAAAAGATCACGCCAGGGATTTATCCATATCATGATTACTTGCATAATAGATTAGTACTAAGAAATAGGTTAAGGACGAATGATGGGTCATGTTAGTTGGCGGGTCTCGAGCAGACAAATGACTTGTTGTTGTGACAACCAAAGTGTTTACGACAAATACTGAGAAGGGTCGACGGTAATAACCATATTCACGCGTATACTTGGGTAGTTTGTGCACAGGATATAATAAAAAGAGTAGAACTCGCAACTGTACGCCTAGGTCCCAGCAATTTTATGAAGGCGTGGCGGAGACTACGTTCATGTTTGTATTCAGCCACAATCCCCTTTAAATAAATTTCATAAATATATATATTTTTTTTAAATTGCTAATGATCACTTTAGTTATTTTTTGACTCCTTTACAGGCAGTACTGTGGTCTAGCGGTTAAGAGCGTAGATTTAGACGCGAAGGTACCAAGTTCAAGTCCTGGTCGAGACACAATAATATATTTAATTTATTTGTGATATTTGTCAAGTCAGAGAGAAGTTATAGATACATCGTCGAGCTTGCTATTTATCGTTATGGGCATATAGTAAAGTGGGTTAAATGTGAATTAGTTTATTTAAAAACATGGTTTCTGACCATGAATACGGTCGTGATGATAGTTTACTTTTAGTTATTTACTCAACTCTTCGAGTTAGTATATAGATGGGTACATTTATTAAAACTATGATAAACGAATTATTAATTTGAATATTAACTATTTGAAAAATACCACTTGGATAATTATTTTTATATTATGTATGCGAGTTCATCCAGGCTGTGGGGAAGGGCAGCTTCCAGAGGTGTTCAAGAACGCGACGAGTCATCTGGCCTTCCTGGAAGAGATCGGAAGGATGCGCTGAAGGAGTAAAGGTCACGCACAATGAACTAATAGACACTAATTACGATGAGGCTACAGTAATTACAATTACATAAGTTTATCGATAGCGGCTTTCATATTTAACACGTAAGCTATTTTCATTGTTTGTTTCTGTTCTGTGAGTAGTAAAGTCGTTCACAAAGCGCCTGGATGACTCCGCTGTATGTCTAATAGCAGACTCTTATCTAGTTGGTGAGGCTTAACTTTATATATATATATATATATGTATTTAGTAATATACCTTAATCAAAAAAACTTTTTCGTTCAAAGTTAAGCCTCACGAACTAGATAAGAGTCTGCTATTAGACATACAGCATATATATATATATATTACTAGTAAAATCTTTTCAAGCTTTAATTACGAAAATACGGTTTTTCTTTATACTTATTATCTAAAAAACTTGACTTTATTAGAATTTAAAAGAGGCCTATTATGACAAGAAGCAAGCTTATAGATTTTTCAGACTCATTTATTTGTGTTCACGACCAGAAGTTGAACCCGATACTTCCGCATTTTTACCGCTCAGTACCACGCTGTTTTATTCTAATGTGTAATAAATATTTTTTTGAGTAATAAAACTTTTACGACTATACAAGCTGTAAAGAACTCATCTGAAATAACTTTCTGTCTCCTTTGTCTAAATAATAAAAATAAGGTGACATGTGGACATAATGTGGTATTTTATATTCAGAAATGTACCCACTTCTACAATGAATTATTTATCATCCAACTTTCAACCAAAGGCAAAATTCTCAGCTTTTATAAGAATAAAATATTACACAAAGAAAAATATTAATTTTGAACTTTCTATTTACTTTATTTTAGATATTGTTTAATTTTCTACATTTAAAATGTTGAAAGGCAACTTGGAAAGAAAGAATGAAAGAAATAAAATACTTTATTTATCGCAATAATTACAATGGTTACAAAAAAAAAATGCAATGAATAAATCTAAATGTATAAATGTAAGCCTATTCTATATACCGAAATATACACACAGGTGTGGCGTAAATAATTGAATTTTCATAAACACCTACCCGACATATTTAATTGTTTTAAAATATATTATATTCATTATTGGTTTTAATTATGCAATTAATTCGTCTACTAATATTTACGTTTTATTGAGATATAAAAAATAATGAACAACTTTGCCATTCAACGTGACAATGCTGCCAGTATCCTTGGCACTTTGCCCATTGGTAGCGATTTGGAGAAAAAACATATTTTTTTGTTTCATTTTATTCTTCCTTTTTATTAGTTTTTAGTAGTTTATATTATTGGTAATTTATATTTTTCCGTCGAATAAATGTATAAATAGTACATTAAATGCACAAAAAAAATAAAAAACAAACAACAATAATATAGCTAATAAACATACATGCGAGGAGGAATCGCAGAGTACTCTGCATGTTATACTCGATACTTAATGAGCCCGCTACCACCAATTACTTAAAAGATGCTTCACTTATCTTGGAGCTATCCCACTCCACTCCACTCTGTCCATCCCCACTCACCATTCTTCTCTTGTCTCAAAGTCCTTTGCAGTTGTAGCTAAACCACTGGAATCAGTTACGCGTAAAAATCCGGCAGGGCTATTTTCTTTAAAAAACTTGTATATGCTTACTTTATGAAGTCATAATAAACGTCGTTTGTTTCTGGCGTTGCTGATAAAAACTTTGATAATATACTTATATGTAAGTATGTATAATATTTTTGTTTATATCTATGTTTTTGAATGTAGTATATAGATATGTAAATATTATTTATTTAGGTACCTAAGTATGAATTAATTTATTATATGTCATTATATTACAATTAAGCCTGTAATTGCTTTCTGTATGTCCTTTCATTGTTTGATTGTTTTTGTTGAATGACTGTCATAGAATGCCCAGCGGCATTAAGCCCGCCTTTGTACTTCGTGTAATAAAGATTTAAATAAATAAATAAATACGAGTAGAACAATATTATATACACATGGATACTAATGCTACATAAATGAAATAAATATAATATAATACCATAAATTATATCATAATACATAAATCACTTAATTTATTTTATTAAATAAAACTTTGTCCTAACTGCCAACCTGATTAGAACTAGGGGCATTATTATTATTACAATAAGTCCCTTATTCTAGTTAATATAGACAATATTAAACAATATACAAGTTGCCTAATTAAATTTATATGTTGGCCTGGTATTTACTCACACTATTCGAGCTGTATAATTTCGTTTATTAGTTACTCGTGCTTACAGAGCAAAAACCACATTTACGACTCAGTAAATATTTGAGCACCAGCTCTCATTATTGCTTATGAATTTTTAATCAAAAATAGAGACAAAAACAGCCAAGCTTTTGAGACATTCGCTCAGACTTGAAAGAACGCTTTCGAATAATCTAATTGGGGCTTGCTGTCTCCTTTTTTACTTTGATGGCTTGAGCCAGATAACTCCCCGTTGGCATGAACGATGGTCGGTTATTTTGGTGAGGCGTCCACATGTCGACTTTTGGGTATACTAGTTCCATTTTGTCAGAGCCAATGTTAAGATGTACAATACAGAAAACAAAATTTCAGAATAGATTCTTAGAATTTATGATCTTATCATCCAACATAGCCGCGTGATCAGTATAAAAAGATAAACAAAAGAACGTCGAAATTGTTTTGTAATACATGTGTGACATAAATAAATAAATAAATAAATAAATAAATAAATAAATAAATATTTTTCAGACAGGTCACACAGCGCCATCTAATTTCCGTGGTAAGCTACAAGGCTTGTGTTACGGAAACTAGATGGTTGATAAACTACATATTATACTTTTTTTTTTTTTGTAAATATATACATATTATACATATAAACACCCAGACCGAGACAAATTATACAATGTACAACTTGCCCCCGGTGGGAATCGAACCCACGACCTCCCGAGTTTACGGCAACGTTTGTTACCACTAGACCACGGAGGCGGTCATGTAGTAGAATACGGTATATTGCTTATTCAGGAAAGCTGAAGTGGCAATTAGTTGGACGCAACTCAACAATTGTTTACAGACCAAGAGGGCAAGTGCCTTTCGCGAACAAAAAGATGTAAGAAACTTTAACTACTCACCGCAGTTTCAAGAATCATTCCCTTTTTTCGTTGCCGACGAGCGAAAAACTCGTATTTTGACCAAGATATCGTCATA
This sequence comes from Tinea semifulvella, assembly GCA_910589645.1. Lineage (NCBI taxonomy): Eukaryota > Metazoa > Arthropoda > Insecta > Lepidoptera > Tineidae > Tinea > Tinea semifulvella. The sequence goes on along the minus strand of OU342586.1, from coordinate 5,125,908 downwards.
CCTCATCATCAATCTCTCCACTGCTGTGATGGATGTAGGTCTTCCCCACAGCTCGCCAATGAAGTCAGTCTTTTGTTCAACATATACAACTTTCAGCGCCCTTCTTTAGGTCATTCATCCATCTATTTTTTCGTATCTACGAGTATTTGGTCTCCACTCTAGAACCCGTCTGCCCCATCAGTCGTCGGTTCTGCGGCAAATGTGTTCCTCTGGCCCATTGCCACTTCAGCAAGCAAATTTTGAAAGATGTCTGTAACTTTGATTTTTCGACGAATATTAACATTTTATATTATTTATATTATTCAGAGAGAAATACCAGGCATAGCTCTCTCCAGAGCTAGCTGAGCGACCTTGATTTTGTGTTGCAGTATAAAATAACAAAAAATTGAAAGGCTTCTATAATGTTATCCATCATTTATGTACCTACATAAAACTACATGTGTTAGTGGAATTTTATTTGTGTTCTGCGATGCTTAAATAAACAAAAAATCGCAAGATTTTTACTAATGATAAATGCAGGGCGACTTTTGAATCAATAACACATTTAAATAAATAAAAAACTCCTATAAACACTAGCAAAGTGATGCTTTTAAAGTAATGTTAAAATAATATTACTATAAGATGGTACAGACCATTATGTAAGTCTTGTTATCTTGTTATATTTTTATTTCCTGGAAGGCAGCAACATTATTCTAAACGACGTGATAGGTGCGGGCTGGAGAAAGGTCACAGGTCGTTTACAGTAACGAGCCGGGGGAAATGCCTATGCATAAGACCAGTAGATAAAATACATGTTTATCTTGAGTGAAAGGTTACCTCATACCTAATTTGGTGCGTGGTAGATTCAGTATTTTCAATTTCGTGTTACATTCGTTTGAACTCTTACTGGCATCATCAGGGGAAGCTTTAAATTATGTACAGAAACATTCATGGAACCGGATAAAAAAAACATACTATATTATAATTATTTTATTTCTATATAATAATATCTAAATTAAATAATTAATGTAATAAATGCGGAAGTAACTCTGTCTTATCCAAATGTTTAAATTCCATGAGTCGAACAAGATCCTGTACCACAAAACATCGATTAATATCGCTAAAATATAATACGACTAATTGAAATTGCTCGTTAGTTTTGCATTACTCGTACATTATTATAAGTTAATTGGATTTGGTTACAAGTTTTAACTTAATAGAAGTTGGTTAATTTATAGCTTCTCGTGGCGGGTCCTATAGTCAAATTACTTAGGTATGTTTATTATTAGTTTGGACTTGAAGTCTTGCAAATAAAAACAAAATCGTTTATTCTAACGACAAAGTTTTTGCAACCAACCCAGTGACATTGAGAAATTGAATTATATTTTATAACCTGTCATTTAAAAAAAACATTAAACTTTAGTTACCAAATGAATAATTTAAATAATTAATGTTTAACATTTTGTTAAGAGCGGTAGTGGCTTGGAAGTAAAACGCTTTCCTAAAAATCCTAAAGCACCAATGAGAAATACACTTTTCTTACGTACATTTACAACATTACCGTTCCAGTGGCTCGGAGAGTAAGTTAAGCCATCGGTCCCGGTTCCACTAATACCAACTTGTGGAATCGTTAATAAATTGTCATAAAAAATAACATCAGACACTCGCCAACCCGTCTGGCCAGCGCGCAGCAGCGTAGCGATTCTAATTCTCCAGATATTATGTTTCTGAAAAGCCAATCTCCAGCAGTGAAGATCTAGGACGCTGTATTCTAAGGGTTGTAATGAATGATAAAGTTTTGTTATACGCAACGTGATTGGTAGATAGCTTGTCACTTTGATATTTCAGCCAATTAAGAAATACTTAAACGTATGTAAATTTTATCACGTTTTGAAAAACTGCTAAAATCGCTAATTTAAGATGCTAGGTCCGTTCCTAGTAGTGTGGGAACTGTGGTGTTGTAAACTATGACAAGACGTAACAAAATAACATTTCTCATTGGTAACATGCCACGGTACTAACCGCGACCTAAGGGATTGAACGATTATATAAATATATATAGCACGAACGTATCCTAATATTATTCTACGTGGACAATGTCACTGGTTATATTGTTACATTTTATGTTTACCTAATATTTGTTTAAGGTTTTACTGTATAACTGTTTTTTGTTCTTAATGAATAAAATATAAATGTATATTTTATTTTATATGTAAATAAATGTTTGCATAAGTAAAGTAATAATATGCCGCTGCTGAAAAAGTTGAAAAACTATGCGTTTATTAGTTTCTGTATTAAACCCATCCTGGTCCTTACATCTAAGTCAATGATTTACCAACGAAGTTTATAACTTAATATAGTACAGTAATTTAATGAACGCCCAAAACAGTAGCGACAATATACACGTAAAACTATTTGTGCTATTCTAAATTACAAACAAACTCGGCAACATAGAATAATAACGCATAATAGAAATTACGATAACGAACTTTAGGATAATGGAATGAGTTTTAACAACCGGACCATCACCGAAATTTATTGCACGAAGTACAAAGGCCGACTGCTAGACACTAGTTTACACACTTCTACGAGTACGATTATGCTGGTTTTAAACCTTTGGGACAACTAAAGCAGTTACGACAAGATCAAAACTAATAAATCAATATAAATTTATCAATAATTACTTATTTACATAATAATACATCGCCAACACTTATGGCCAGCATGGCTAGTGTAGGACTTATTCCAAAGATGTACAGCTTGTTTCAACGACGACTTGGAAATAAATTTGGTATGATGTGTAGGGTTAGAGAGCGTGGAGTTAGAAGAAGAGCGAAAAATTTTGTCTTGACTGTCAAATCTGGCAAATCCAATGAAATTTAATTTCTCTTTTAAATAATTTGGTGTATCAGGCAGAAAGGCTTTCGGTTCCTGCGAGGGCGAATAGGCAACCACTTTAGTTTGTCACGGAATGGCGAAATTGAAACTATAAAGGCACGTAGGCCAGAAAATAGTCAAAATTCGTTGGCTAAACTTATAATAATAATAATATTAAACATAATTAATTTAACGTACTTCATCCGAAGGGCTATTGTCACTGTTTGTGCACCCTCTTAAATGTTAAATCTTAAAACCCTCTGGGATTGTGCGAAGCGATGGCAAGAGACCCGACGGAATGACTGTTGAGCCGTGAAACTTGGCAGGTCTCTGGTGTGGGATGCGACGTGTGTACGTCTATCTCACATCCGGGCGACCTCGTCATGCACGGGAAATGCGGCGTCTTCTGCTGAGAACCTCAAGTTGTTTACGAATTTGCACCGTTTGGGGTTGAGACGATGGGCCCATGGGAACCTGGCCAAAGAGTTGTCAATGCGGCTGAGAAAGGTCTAGAGACAGGAAGGCTGGCAATTATTTCTGCCAACGTATTAGCCTCGCTATTTAGAGGAGAAATGTTGCCAGTCTCCTTGGAACTATCTCGGATGGAACGTCTCTAGAAGACATTTTTTATTCATAGTTTAGTTTATTATTAATTAGGTAGCAATTTATATTTAATGTATATTAATTTGTCTATATATATAAAAAATAATGTCTGTTTGTATGTTCCCTATGCATTTCAAAACTACTTGACCGATCGGGATAAAACTTTGGGAATATGTTGTGTGAACATCGGCGAAGGTTTCCGACATAGTACTACTGTACAGCGCTGATTTGTGGGGATACCGACCGAGGGTACCGAGCGGGAGCCTAAAACTCCCTAACGCTCTTAGTTACTCAGCTGTTGCTCTTGAGACTCCTGCGCGAGCCCACTCTGCGCTTGACTATCGTCGAATACAGAAAGCCAAGTCAAACTATTTACCGCTCTACGGTTAATCGACCTCTCCCAGCATAACCGAGACGCTAATCCTGGAAAAGTGAAGCTGCCCAGCCATCACATAAGCCTTTTGTGTAGAGTTTATTGAGATGATCCAATCGGCTATTAGCATTGCGTAAAGCATTTGACATTGTGGATTTCTACGTGCTAAGGTTTACAAACATTCAATGACTGTTAGGCGGTACGAAGTTCGCCGGGTCAGCTAGTATCGAATAAAACATGTTTTTACTATGGATTTAACGTAAGCATAAATATATTCAAAGTTTAAGCACGTTTAAAAACGAAATATAAACTTCTTAAAGAGTGTAATAATTTGACGACATTTTCCTCAATTTTATTTCCCATTACGCAAATAAGTTTTAAAACGAAATTGCGTCTTCGAAGGATATGTAGCATATTTTTATCACAAAAGTACTTTTTGATTTGAGGAGAAAAGTTATTTCAACTGAACCCTTGCGGGGTAGGCAGAGACAATTGAGCGCCATTTGTTATGGTCAACACATACTCCTTTCGACATTCATTAACCTTTTCATATTATATGCCAATTTGTTTTGTAGACTTCTTACTGCACCTTCTGTGAGTGTTTTATTAATTTGGTCGTGATAGTTGAATCTTGGTCTGCCGAGTTTTACCCATGACTTTTACATTATATATCTTATTCAATATACGAATATATTAAGAAATTAATATAATATATTTATACGAAGTACTTAGATACAAAAATATAAAAATAAAATTGATTAAAAAACTAATTATAAATAAAACTAAAAACTTAAGAAATTTTGTATTTTGTTCCAAAAGTAGATAAGTCTACAATAAAAAGTAATAATCTGGTTTTATACTATTATCTACTAGCGGTAAAGACGACCGATATTTTGACGCTAATGTTCGATTTTGAATCGAGATCACAATGAATTTCTCGAGTCAGTTACGCCTAACATCCAAGCTTGTCAATTGCTTGATGAGCCTAGTAGATAGATATAGTATAGCTAAATAATGAAAACCATTTATAATACAGTTAAAATGCTATTAGAAATGACACTGGTATAGTTGACACAAGAAATAAATCATCAATCTTTTCATACATCCTTTTTGTTTTGTAGGTTCTTTACTTCATTGTTTTTTTTATTTTCGTAATAGGTGAGGTGAGTATTGGTCCAATAGGACATCTTTCGTCACTCATACTTTCAACATGCCGGATTCATCGGAGCATACCTTGAGAATCAGGCAATATCAGGGACGATTGCCTATGACATAGATAATTGTGTTATAGGGCCGTAGCAAATCTAAATTTTAAATAACAGTTTAAAACTACTTATCGTATTATATGGGTGTGATGCCTGCAATTAAAGTTAATTTATTTATTATTTATACTGGTACTTACCATCTGCCGAAGACACTGGCGCGGCAGTCACCATTGAAGATGCCAGCATCAGGTGCAGTAACAGCAACGCTCCTATAGGCGCCATTCTCAATTCTAGAACAATAGAAAGCTTTGTTTAATTATAAATTATATAGTCCAGATCTTTTTTTTATATATAAGGATCGTTCATTTAATGCTTTGTTTAAAAAATACCTTTTTATACTAGCACGACATGTGATTTTGCGCCCACCTGATAATAAGTCGCACGCGAGGTCCATGAATGTTAGCAACTGGAATCAGACACTGATGACTGACATCAGTTCCTAACACTATGCCGGCTTGACTGGGCATGACGGCAATTCGAGCCTGATCCCGAAACGTGTGGATACCACTTTCTTTCCCGCCCCGACAGACTGGGCATTTAGCACCATCAGTCCGCCTACCACCTATTTGTTGTTCTCGTTAAAAGTATGTGCCATTTGCAATGATGTCAAATGCCAATTTTTACTTTCAAAGAGAAGTAATATTGTAAGCCTGTCATGGTAATATTTATATAAAAATAACACCGCTTGAAACAAGACTTACCTTAAAAAACAATCACAATTTATATCATAAATGTTTTTAGAATTTGAAATAGCATCTTGTTAGGCCGGTGCTTGCTATTAGGTGCGGGCGTAGTCACATGTCGTGCTCAGTATAAAAATTATAATCGTAAGTTACGTGGGGGTAAGCAATCCCTATTATTTTATTAATATCCCTTGTAACTATAAAAATCCTAGCCTCTATAAATAAACAGCTGCATCGTACAACGTCAGTGGTGGATATAGATTTATCGTTTTTGTGTCAGTAGGTTTGCACGGGCCGCTCTGGTTGTTGCTCTGGTGACCCAGTTCACATCCCCACCCCCCAACCGTCCTCCCAATTGGGGCATCTGTTGAACTAACAGAAGCTCGGCTGTACAATTTATAAACCTACCACGTAAGAATTATCGCTGATTTCTGAAATAATGTACCTATTTTTTATTGTTATACGTCAACTTGTCATGTGCCTTATACTCGTATAATCAGAAACTGAAGGTATGTCCTAAACAATGCTGTTTTTATGACTTTTAGACTGCTTAATTTAGGAGAATAAATACAAATACCTTAACATGTTTTTCTTCTACCTCTTAACGTTTGCAAGCAGTCTTTTCAGCGTAAATACCTACAAGTATGTTCTGGATATTTTGCAGTGGAGATCCGATCCTCTTGCGAAAGAAGTTCGAAAACTACGCTTTTGTGGCAAGTTTGACGTCTCTAGCGTACCAGACTTAAATATATATCACAAATAAATTAATATGTCCCGACCAAGAATCGAACCCGGTACCTCCGCGTGCTACCCGCTAGACCACGGAAGTAGATACAAATAATCATTAAAATTTTATAGATAGTTTAATCGAAAAAAAAATGTTTACAAAATATCTAATAAAAATATTATAAATACTACGGATATGGATAAAAGGAGTGCTGGCAAGAACGCTGCCCGCATTTTCCCGCTGAATTTGCAATACTGATTCTTTGGGCGAAGAAAGAGCCAGCCCTCTTGTCACCGAAGGAGACGACAAGACGCGGTATTATGTCTTTTAAAAACTTTTTGAGCTTAGACTCCATGAGCCCAGAGTTTCTACGGCAAACTGCACAAATATGCAATATTTTAATATGGATACATACTTCCCCCAGCTTATTATTTAGATGTTTTTTTATATTTTTTTTATTGCTGCTAGGTATTCTCTAGCAACCAACCTTTGGGACAATGAAACGATTTGTTTTGTGAGGTAGGTGCAACCATTAAATAGATTAATAGGTAATTTAAATTAAATCTAAATATTATATCTATATAATTATCTAAATATTATTTATATATTATATATAAAATAATATATAAAATAACATTAATATTACGGATACGGATATAAGTCCTGTGGAATGGTGGCAAGAAGGCTGCATTTCACAGCTGAATTGCAATATTGATTCTGTAAATAGGTGGTAAGCGGACCGATGGTGGTAATTTGCCTAATCTGCCGAGGCGAGGAAGTATCCACCGTTCGTACCGATGGAACCAGTAAAGTGTATCCACACGTTTCGGGATCACGATTGACGTCTTACGCAGTCAAGCCGGCATAGTGCTAGGGACATAGTGATGCTAGTCATGAGTGTCTGATGCCAGTTGCTAACTTTCATGGACCTCGCGCGGCACTTACCAGGTCACATGTGATGCTAGAATAAAAAAAAAACAAAAAAAAAACAGCCCTCTTGTCACTGGAGGAGACGTTAGAAGTTATTTATTACTTCGACAGTTGTAACGTTTTAAAATTAGGCAGTTTAGCTTTCGAAGCTTTCACAAAGTTTCGCTGAACAGTTTGTAATATTATGGTATTCATTGGGAATTAAAGTTTTAATAAATATTTCTATATTTGGAACTGTGACGTCAAAGTTTTGCACGTGTTTGGCCAAAATGTAATCCCAGTTGTATGTCATATAGGTCTGCCTATCTGGTTTATAAAGTTTCACAAGGTGTTATATTAACTTATATAAACCATATAATTTATATAAATGTATTTTAAATAACATTGGCATTATAAAAAAAATATATATGATTCTATTAAAAAAGCATATTGTTATGAGAGCATAGTGGTAAGGACTGATTTTGGACATTTGGATTTATTTGCAGTAATATGCAATTTTTTGGACCTCTCGGTGGACGCGAAAACAAATGGCGTCATTGTTACAATTTTAGATATTTTTTTCAAAAAGTTGAATATTAAAAAACAAACATAAACAACTGTAAAGTGGATTTAGATTCGGAGGTACCGGGTTCGATTCCTGGTCGGGACACAATATTTACTAATTCAATAAATTAAAATAAATTAAATCGGAAAACGGTCGTGATGATACTTTTTATACAGATTTTTTTTTTAAAGTAAATTCATTACGACCCGTATCCTTTTCGGGGTGGTCAGAAACAACGCTTTTAAAGAAGCGGATTCACATTCAGCCAATCATGACAAGAAATACCACAATAAAATAAAATAAATTATTGTGTCCTGACCAGGAATCAAATCCGGTACCTCAGTGTCTAAATCCACGGACTTAACCGCTAGACCACGGAGGCAGTTTAAAATATGTCATAATGTGTTTATAACTTTGTACGCATAATTTAAAAGAGATAATTAAAAACGTCATTAAAGCTATGTTTAAAAGTTATAATTAATTGAGTTCGAGCTAAAGTTATATGTATCAGTGAATAGCAACAAAACAATAGCTGTAGGTACCTACAGGTTCCTAATGAGAAAACGTTGAGAGTTGACCTAAATAATATATTGTCATAAATTATGAAAATTTTCTCGACAAAATGAGCATTATTTGAACCTACGCAGCTACGTTTAAATTGTTTTTGCTGCAGCAAATATTAAATATAAGCGATAACATTTCCGCGTTCCGAATCATGTTCAGAGCGCTTGGAATGAATATGATACTGACAGTCGATCCGAATGGAAATCACGATTTTGATGCTCAGAGCGTGATTTCAATTCGGAACGGTCTAAATCACATTTTTATTCATAACATAATAGTTTTTTTCATGTATAGAAAATAAATTGCGGAATTCACATCTTTGAGTATAAATACTAACAAACACACCTACCTACCTCTCTCGGTTTTTTCATCTTTATATGTGTAACGTTTACTATTTTTAACTTATTTTCTTATTATTATTATTCTTCTAGAATGACTTGCCGTGTTATAGTCATTTTTTTATTTACTTCTTACTTAAATATTAATTATAGATTTGTTTTAGAAGTAATATACAAACAGTATAAACGAATTACAATATTAAATAATTTAAAAGGAAACCTAATTTAAAATAAACTTGAAAATGGAGCGCGACATAATGACAAACAACTGACAGCGCTCAGAGCGATCTACCTCGATATCGTGAGCAGTCTAAGCGCGAGGAATGATGTCATTTGTGACGTCACAAAGCTTTCAAAAAAACAGTTTATGCACGTCTCGGAACGGCTTTAAGCGTGCTTAGGTTACTATTATCGTGTATCGGAATGAGGAGGTTAGCGTTGTTTTTTTTTTTTTTCTTAATTAAAAGATATTTAACACTTGTATTGTCATGATCAAGAAATATACAACAACCAAAATATAATACTCGTGTTGAAGTTACGTTGTGAGAAATTCACTTTTTTTACGTACCTACATTTGTATTATTTTGTTAGATTCATAACACCACTGTTACCGTGCCTCGGAGAACTAATACCAACTTGTGGAATCGTTAATAAATGTTCTTGCAAGCCAATCTCCAGCAAGGCAGTCAGAATCTCTAGCAATTCTCTATGATGGCCAAGTGTATAATATGATATAATATGATGAAAATGATATTATTCACTTGGTCATCAACGCATAAAATATTAATTTTGTAATAATTTGCAGTGTTACGATCAAAAGTTCCTAAGTAAACTAATTCCGAGATGTGTACAGAAAAATTAAGATCAGTCCTTGAATTATCCCTAAGGCGAAATGAAATATGGTTTGCTTTATATTTATGACGTAATTCTAGCGAGATTATAATCAAGCAATATGAATAGGTAGTTATTACAAAATTGTTTGCATAATAAATAAATCAAGTAGATAATTAAGTTAGCGATACTTAAAAAAAATGTACTTTATGGGATGCGGTAAAGAACTATTTTTTTAAAAATTTCATGACTTTTCGTAAAAATAACTCAATTTCATAAAGTGTTGATTCGATTTGAAAATACTACCTACATTGCGCGCAGATACCATACGCAATTTTAATGAATAATTTTTATTTTACTATTTTATGTAATTATGATTATTCTTGTTAGCAATTTACGGTTTTTATAGTTATACAGTTTTTTTATTTTCTATACTTCTTTATTATTTTTATTATTTTTTTTTATTGTTTATTTGTGTATCTTTAATTATATTTCTTCTCTATCTTTGACATCTAAGTATCAGAAGTAAACTATTTTTCCCAATTTGGCCAATGCAGAGACTCATTTATTAACCTTTATGTTCTGTAATGTGCTATGAAAATAAATAAATAAAATAAATAATACATTGTTTTTTTCTTTACGAATTGCCTGTTTTTAAAATAATAGCTTCGACATAAATTAATTATAATTTTTAAATAAAAATACAAAAAACCTACTTGCAAAACCTAATTTAAATATAAATCCTACCCCTGCGTGGCATGGTGGCAAGAACGCTGGCCGCATTTCCTCGCTGAATCGCTATGCTGATTCTCTGGGCGAGGAAAGAACCAGCCCTCTTGTCCACAGAGCAGACAATTAGACGAGGGGTGATGTTTTTCAAAAATGTTTTAGCGCTTGGACCCCACGGGCCTAAAGACTACAGCAAACGGCACAGACTTAGTATTTGATTATAGATACGTATTTGCGCCCTTACTTTTCTTTTACCTCTATATTAATATTTTATAATTTATATTGCATCTTTTTGGTAGGCTCCCACGTCCTTTTACATAATAGAAAACTGATCCGCACCACACTCAAGACCCCAGTTGCATGCCGCCGTGTGCAGCTTCGGATCGCGCAACATACGCCAAGACAGTGTGAACCGTGAAGGGGGTCACGACTTTCAGCATTGTGGAAAACGATGCAAGGATGCATTTGAACGCCTTCGTTGTCCGTTTGTTTGGTTAAGCCCGTGGATTTAGATGCAGAGTTACCGGGTTTGATTGTTGGTCCCTACACAATAATTTATTTTTTTGTACAGGATATACTAGTAATGATAGAATAAGTTTTTCACTAGCTTATTTGAACTACCTACTAAACAAAAGCTGCGATACTGTTATATATCCTTAGGCAGTTTAATCTCTAATTTACGATCGGCATGCCAATCTAGTTAGAAAATGTTTCACTGAAAGCCCGACGAACAGATATTCGATTTTACTAAATGAATTTGCTCTGAAACGCGGTCGAATCCATTCCGCAAAATTAAATTCCGCCGTAAGGATGACAAGGCAAAAATGTATGGACTGTTGATTAAAATGTCTGATTTCGGTATCAATAACCTTTTAATGATCGCAGCTTTATTTACCTACGAGGGGTAGGTACGAACAAGTATCTATGATTAAGTAACAGTGCATAAATCTTAACGAAAATTCGGGTCGATCGTCATTATAAGATCATTATCAGCCTGTTTCCTTTTTCAAACAAGGCTTCAAAACACCGGAACGAAGACGCACATCCTGGCTTAAAGATAAGGGTGTGGGAATGTTTCAATATGAGCACCTGCTCATGACGTCGGATAATAAAACCAGAACCGCTATACCGATAGCCAGCTGACTACTAAATAAGTAAGGAGGGATAGTACGAGTATCATATGCGATCATTTGCACGCTCATACAACTATTCTTAGATCCATCTGACATTGTTCTGTTACTTATGTATCCATTTGAGATATTCTACTATTTACCTACCATTGTGGTCTCCAGGGTTACACAAGGGTCCACTTTTAAGGAGTAAATAAGTGTGCAAGAATTGCAATCGGCAATTAGAAGCCTCAAATATGGCAAAGCAGCAGGAAAAAATCAAGTGCTCGCTGAAATGATCAAATACGGAGGTATACTGGTCTGAAACGCTTTCCACCTGCTGTGCAACCTTTGCAGGCAGAAGGAAAGTGTACCGGAGGACTGGCGGCAATTAGTCATCGTTCCTTTATACAAAGGTAAAGGATCTAGATTGGACTGTACTAACTACCGAGCGATTAGTTTGGCGAGCAAGATGAATGGCAAGATTCTCACGAAACGCCTGCAAGAGAAGACTGAAGGTCTTTTATGGGAGGCACAAGGAGGCTGAAAGAGGATGCACTGACCAAGTCTTTTCGCTCCGCAATATCACAGATAAGTTTTTGGACTTAAACCAGAAGGTTTTCTGTGCTTTTGTGGATTTGGAGAAGGCTTTTGATAGAGTTGTAAGAAAGAAGCTTTAGGACATATTTTCCGAGTGTGGAATGGATGACAAACTGCTACGAGCTATATAGTACCAGTCACTGTACAAGGGACTTGTGTTCGGGTGAATCCCAAATGGGCGTCAAACAGGGCTGTGTTCTTTCCGCCAAATTATTCACTCTATATCTCGACAAATGGCTAAAAAGAGTGAGAGAGAGTGACTGTGAGATAAAAATGAGTGATCTAGTGGTGCACTGCTTGCTTTATTCCGATGATGCTGTTCTTATGGCATCGATCGAACAACAACGGCAATCACTATTTATAGAAATGAAGGAGGGATGTGCAGAAAAAGTACTCCGTTTTAATGCGAGGAAAACCAAGGTACTAGTGTTTGACAGAAGAAGGATGACAACCGTGACGATAAAGATTGATGATGAAACTCTAGAACAAGTAAATTAAATTATATATCTAGGCAGTGTTTTCACTGCGGATGGGATGTACGATAGGGATGTCGAAAGAAGAGTAAACGCAGGAAATTGTGTTAATGGTGCCCTGGGTTCACTGATCGGCAGTCGAAATGTCAGTGACAAAGCTCGGCTCGTCATACACAATGTCATGTATGGAAGCGAGACGTGGATACGTCAGACTACGCATGAGAGTAGGGTTAATGTAGTAGAAATAAGGTCGTTGCGCCGGATTGCATTGGCATCACATTGGGGAACTGCATAAGTAACGTAGAAATATGGAAAAGGGTTGGTATAAAAGAAAGCATAGGGACAAAAATAAGGAAAGGCATGCTACGATAGTTCGGGCATGTTGAAAGGATGATTGACGAACCAGATTATGATGCGAAAGTTGTGGGTGAAAGAGGCCCTGGCAGACCGAGACTCACATATCACGATCAAATAAATAAATCACTGGCTGAGGTGCATTAACAAGCCTTCGTAATAAAAGGGCATGTATGAAGAGGCTAATGGACGTCGACGAAGCGAAAGAGGTATGTCGTGATCGTGTCAAGTGGCGTCCATTGTCTCTGCCTACCCCGCAAGGGATCTGGCGTGAAGATATGTATGTATGTCAGACAGTGGGGTCGTCCGCCTTAAGTGCTTAAAATGTTGTAAGCACTAGATTCAGTTTTGTTACAAAAATGACGGAAGGTAAATAATTGTCTGGTAACTAAATAATGAAACGCTTAGTTCTACAGCCGATCATGGTAGCTGGGGTCTGTAATTACAGAACTTTCTACTTAGATTGACATAATCGGTACCAATAATAATTAATTCAGTTGAGTAATGTCACTCACAATTACTACAATTATCTAACTATTACGTCATGTATTCGGACACACTTTAGAGACTGATATAGACAAAGAGTTTATCTTTTTTATTATAATTTCATTGTATTTTTTTATTTATTACTATTATTACTTATTTATGTACTGAATATTTTTTTAATGTATAATAGTTGTTTTTTTTGTTGACTTTTTTTAGATTTACAATATTATTTTTATTAATTTCTTTTTTTTATATTTAGGTTAAATAAAATGTTATGGCATTTGTGTATTATTATTACTTTAAGGTATAATATTATAATTTAGTATGACAATTTCAACTTTACAGCTGCTATTTATTATCATATTTGTATGTCTTCTATTTATTAAATTATAATTCGACAAAGCGGTTTCTACTGTTCCTGGCAAGTAATAAAAAAATCCGTTACCTATTATTACAAACGCCGTGATGATGCGATTTGTACAGATACATTGCACGCCTTTATTTATATTTAAAAATACCTATCTAATGAAATAATAAAGTTGTATAAGTGCAAGTAGTAGAAAATTAAATTACGTTTAAAATGACATATCCATTCTCGTTTAATTTTATTGTTTTAACCAACATTGTTCGCTGCAAAGTTACGGTCCATTACACATTGATTGGCTGACTGGTTTCCCACAAAGATAGGGCTTCTCCGCAAGTCTCACAACAATGGACACTGTAGGTAGGTGCACTTTCCAACTAAGCGACAGAACGTTGCATTTGTTATGAAAAAATTAATGATTTTATCTCATCTTTACAAAAGTCTTTATTTAACCAGCACATCCTTCTTGTTAAGCCATATGAAGCAGAGACATACTGTACTGACATCCGTAGCTCTATCACGCACACACTCCGTTACGTAAAATTTTAGTCCCGAGCTGTCAATCTGAAAATGTTTATACACTCAAACTGACAATTTGTAGTTCCGTTACGTCGCACCTAAAGATTTTAGTAGGCGACGCGCGCGCCTCAAAATGAGGCGTCTAGTACAAACAAAAGTGTCACTTATACATTGTTACAACACATACCTATGTATCAATTTAACATAGACACTTGGTACACACATGTGCAGTCGACTAACAGCTCCCTCCTAAATAAAAAAAATAAAAAAGCACATACTTGATTTTAATTTTCAATTGTACACTAGGCCTTGCTAGCATACTGACGCATAATTTGTCGTATATGACAACTCTCTGGCACAATCTTGTAATAAACGTGACACATCTAAATAAATGAAAAAACTTTGGCCGCACCCCATGGCGCTGTCTAAAATCCCATAAGACCTATTTATGTCGTGTTCGTGAATGATGCTTAAAGTGAATGAAAACGCAAGTCGAACGACTTTCAAATAAAGTAAAAAAAATGCGTTTACGTTAAGTAACAAGTCGAACATAGTGTTAATATTCTCAATCCCATAGCTAGTACGTGATCTGTGGATGCTAGAACTATTGATGAACATAATTCGAAACGTTGATAACTTTTGTAAACAAAAGTTACAGACAGAGTTAGCACTGCACTTTTTGGAATAGAATCAAAATACCATATTAATTTACTTAAAGGTTTTTATTGTGCCTTACAAAATTTTGAACTTACGACGAACGTCAAGTAATTTATTTACCTAAACAGAAGACCTACTAGACCATAACTGTTAGGTTTGAAAGGTTATCGGTGCGAATATTATACCTATTTGTCGCAGTATCAATCTGTAAGTATGAAGGGTCGCTGTAATCAGAACAGAATATAGGCAATAAAAAAGCCAATCTTGCAAGTATTAATTCACTTTTGTTTTTTAGCAAACCTTTTGAAACACTCATTCAATAGCCTATCGAAAAAGAAAAATGGCAAAATAACTTCCCATTCGTTACTGCCGCAGGCCACTAAGAAATAAATTGATTTTATTGACTACCATAGGATACAAGGAAAGTAATTGCTCACTTCATTCCCTTAATTTTCTTTTGATTGATGGGTACGTACGAGTACATAATGCTTTTTTTATTAATCATAATATAATTTGGGGGATAGAATGAAACAGTTCTAGATATTAGGTATATTATAGGTAAAGACTTATTGTTTATAGACCTAACAATAAAATCAATTAACTTATTTTATTTATTTATTAACTGCCTCCGTGGTCTAGCGGTTAAGTCCATGGATTTACAAATAATAATATGTAATAATAGTAGTGTAAATAACAATTAATATTTAATTTATTTGTAATATTCTCGAGTTTGGTATTTGTCATGATTGGCCTATAGTAAAGTTGGCTAATTGTGAATTTATAAGCGTGGTTTCTGACCACCCTCCCAGGGATACGGTCGTGATAATACTTTACTTTATTTTTTTATTAATATTTAATTTTATTTCATTCATTTGCGTAATAAGTTTTTTTTTTGGTTTAATTTAGTTTTTATTGTATATAGTTTGTTTAATTTTATGTTTTCTATTTGTGATTTATTTTTAAAAATTCTGATTAACTAGTGTTTTTTTTTAATTAAATAAATAAACTATTAAGTTACATATTAACCTCACGTTGATCAGTTGTTTTTAATTTATTCAATGATCTAATTAGTTAAGTAGGTATGTAATAATATATAATTTTATTGACAAGGCACATACTCGTATGCAGCCGCAACAACGGCTTAATTTATTTACTTAAGGTAGGTAGATATTTATATTTATAATATAGGTACTGTAACCTGCCTTTGCGGTCACAGGGTTATCCAACGCCTGCGGTTGGATGTAGTTGCTTTTATTTCGTACGGAGAGGATTCTACGGAACTCCTTTGTATTTAAAAAACACATAAAACTTTTTATATTTTATATATTCGATATAATTACAAATTTACAAAAACTAAACACTTTTCACACCTCCGATTCGCGGATGACAAAGTCATCAAGGATCTTAGCAGAATGTTAAACGGTTTAAACGTGGCTTCCCAGCAGGTTAGTCTCGGAATGAACCTGAATAAGACCAAGGTTATGTTCAACGACCATGTCAAGCCGAGGCCAATCTACTTGGGAAATGCTACTCTCGAAGTTGTACAGGAATACGTCTACCTTGGACAGACTATTCAGCTAGGTGCTGCAAACTTCAGCAAAGAAGCCGACAGACGCATTCAGCTAGGATGGGCAGCATTCAGGAAACTTCGACATATCCTCTCATCGTCCATACCACAGTGTTTGAAAGTCTTCAACCAGTACGTCCTCCCCGTAATGTCGTACGGAGCGGAAACGTGGACACTGATAGTGGGTCTGGTTCACAAATTCAAAGTCGCCCAGCGAGCTATGGAGAGAGCTATGCTTGGTATTTCTCTGATGGATAGAATTCGAAATGTTGAAATTCGTCAGATAACCAAAGTTACTGACATAGCATTCAAAATTAGCAAGCGAAGTGGCAATGGGCCGGACACATCTGCCGCAGAACCGACAACCGATAAGGACAACGGGTTAAGGAGTGGACACCACGTACGGGACGACGCAGAGTGGGACAACCCCCGCCAGATGAACGGATGACCTAAGGAGGGTCGCTGGTGGGGGTTTGATGAGGGTTGCAAAAGACCGCGTGCAGTGGCGAGCCTTGGGGGAGGCCTATATCCAACAGTGGAGAGACACAGGCTGATGATGATGATAATGAAACACTTTTCTACGCAAAACACTTTTACGCGATTGTCTTTAACCGAAATTATTATTTGAATTTTAATATTTATAAAAAAAACTCTCTCTGTCGACCGAGAGGGTCCGAGCTCCCGATTCTCTTCTTTTTTACAAAACAAAATCCAACGACTATGTCATTTTCGTATTGATGACAATACTATTAAAGTTATTATTATTATTAAAATACTTTATTGCACTTTAAAAGTATGTACAAAGGCGAACTTAAAGCCATTTCGGCTTTTTCTACCAGCTAACCTTTGGGAGAGTGAGACAGTATAATATGTGGGGTGCAATTTTAACCTTATTTAAAAATTTGAATAAACTACATAAATAGAATGTATACATAGACTACTTACATACTTATTAATATATAGTAGATATATATGAAGATAATATAATATTATTAAGAAGAAA